>CM074718.1:576983115-579399365 GCA_037306005.1 Rhinophrynus dorsalis
TAACTTTGCTTGTGAATATCTCTTAAACCATAAAGGTTTGAGAGATAAGACTTATATCATTCTTTATGTTTTTTAATGCCTACAAAATAAAATAAAGTTAGAATGAAGTATTACTATCCCTTTAAAAATGGATTTAGCTCTCTTTTCAAATATACGCACACACCTCCCCCTTTTCCATTAATCCTGTCTCTCCTAAACAGGGAATAGCCCTCTATATTTACAGCCCAGTCATGTGCATCATTCCACCATGTTTCTGTTATACCAATTATGTCCAATTGCTCATTTACCGCCAGCAATTCTAGTTCTATTTTATCTACCATACTTCTTGCATTTGCTACAATTAATTTTGAAGTCTTTACATATATTACTCCCTACATACATTTTTTTCTACATCTTCATTTCCTAGGAGTTCCTCCCTATTTACTACCTTTATCCCCACCCTTTCTCCACCTCCCTGATCATTTACTTGGACCCGGTTCCTATCTGCTAAATCTACCCAATTTTTGCTATCTATACCCTCCTCCCCTTTCCTAGTTTAAAAGCTCCTCCAAGATTCTTAGCATTCTTTCCCCTAGCACTGAGGTTCCTCTAACACTTAGGTGCAATCCATCACTTCCATATAGATTGTACCCAACAGAAAAGTCAGCCCAGTGCTATAAAAACACAAACCCCTCCTTCCTACACCAATGCTTGAGCCATGCATTAAGCTCCCTGAGCTCCCTCTGCCTACGTGCACTGGTGCATGGCACAGGTAGTATTTCAGAAAATACTACCTTAGAGGTCCTTGCCTTGAGCTTGCACCCTAAATCCCTGAAATCATTCTTTAGGCACCTCCATCTTCCTTGTACTTTGTCATTGGTACCAATATCTGCCAAGACAGCTGGATCACTTCCGGCCCCTCCCAATAATCTGTCAGCCCTTTCCGCAACATGCCGAACCCGAGCACCCGGGAGATAGCATACTGTTCGGCATTCACGTTCCTGGCGGCAGATTACCATATCTACCCTCCTAATAATAATGTCCCCTATTGACACCACCTGCCTTGGTTTCTGCCTAGCCTGCATGCCATCTAGCCTGGAAGGAGGACTGTTCCCCTGACTGCTAGAGGAATTATCCCTCTCCAGTGTTGTCAGTTCTGAGCTATCCTCATCAACTTCTTCACACAATCTTGCAAATCTGTTAGACTGAGTCAACTTAAAACTGGCCTTCCTCTTCCTCTGCCCACTACCTCCCCTCCTTGCTGTTACCCAACTGCCTACCTGTTGCTCCTCATCTACAACTTCATCCTCTTCACCACTAACCCCACATACTACCTGCTCTGTGAGTTCTAAGCTCATTTTCAGGTTTCCAATGTCTCGCAATGTTGCAATATTTCTTTCCAAATCCAATACCTTAGACTCTAAAAAGAAAATATGCTCACACTTGGCACAGCAGTATGACCCCTGGAACAATTGCTACAAGTGTTCAAACATGTGACAAGATGTGCACCGTGTGAGATTGTCTAACCTGCTATTACTCATGCTTGGTTATACAATTCAAATAGATTTATATTGTCCTCTAATGCTCACTCTAAGTAAGTAACCAACTTTAAATGTGAATGCAGTAAACACCTTGAAATTATCGTTACCTCAGAGCTCTGCTGATTTCCAACTCCTGCTTCTATTCTAACACCAGATTCTTTCTAACTCATCTTCACTTGTTTGCAGTCACTTGAAATGCAGTCTCAAAGAGCCAGCTCCAATGAGCTTAGGAACTACATTTATAGTAACACTGCAGCCAGGTGACTTCCCTTAGCCAATCACCCTTAAACACACAGGCCAGAGAAAAACCCAATAAAACAGTTGTTTTTTTAACCCTTGCAATACCCACACAAAATGAATTTTCTTTTTTGTTTTAAACCGTAATAAAACACCAAACACACTCTCATGTACTTAACCAGATCCTTTCTAACTCCTCTTCACTTGTTTGCAGTCACGTGAAATGCAGTCTCAAAGAGCCAGCTCCAATGAGCTTAGGGAATGCATTTATAGTAACACTGCAGCCACGTGACTTCCCTTAGCCAATCACCCTTAAACACACAGGCCAGAGAAAAACCCAATAAAACAGGTGGTTTTTTAACCCTTGCAATACCCACACAAAATTATTATTTTTTTGTTTTACACCTATTACAGCTTACCTTGACTTCAGCATGATTACAGGTGAGAGGTTTCAAGCAGGCAGCAGGCCTCTGTTTTATCTGTTTGCTTACTGTAGTCTCCTCCTACCTACTTCCTACTTCTTCCTTCTGAGCTGCTCCTCCTACTTCCTGTGGAGGGGTTTAAAAGGCAGACTGAGGCCTGACTCAGATGCCCTTGCGTTGTTGTGTAATGCGTTGCATTACATTACCCTACTGAGTTCTGAGCATTCCTAGGTGCCCGTGACAACACCTTAAAGGGATAGTAATACTTCGTTTTAACTTTATTTTATTTTGTAGGCATTAAAAAAACATGAAGAACGATATAAGTCTTATGTCTCAAACCTTTATGGTTTAATAGATATTCACAACCAAAGTTTCCCCTCCCCGCCCCTTTTTCCTAGTGTAAGACATCTCTTCTCAGATATGAATCTGGTTGTAAGACTAGACAGATAACAGAAGGGGACATTCTTCTTTGTATGAAAACAATGAAAGCCCTTCCCCCCTTGACAAGTTTTTCAGCTTTTCCCCTTATCTTAATTGAAGATTGTCCCTCTCTGCAGTCTTACTTGTTGATGCAAAGAAAGTGTTAAGAACATCGGCCTTTTCCTTATCCTCACTAATCAACTCACCCATCTCATTTTTGAACGCTCCAATACACTCCCTCTTAAGTTTTTTGCTATTCATATATTTGAAAAACTTTTTTGCATTAGTCTTACTTTCCCTTGCAATTCGAGTTTCATTTTCTATTTTTGCTACCCTAGAATGCTTTTGTTTCCCTTGCCATTTCCTTCTTTACATGTGCAGGTAACCACATTGGCTGTGACTTACTTCTTTTGCATTTGTTCCCCATTGGTATATACTGTTGGGTACTTTTCCGCAACCTAAATTTGAATTCTGACCATTTATCCTCAGTATTTTTGCCTTTTAAATAATGTTTCCCAGTCTATGTGTTGCATTGAAGTCCTTAACAATTTGAAGTTAGCTTTTTTAAAATTAAGAGTTTTGGTCGAACCTATAAAATTCTGCTTTGCCAGACTGATCTCAAATGTAACCATGTTGTGATCATTGTTTCCCAAATGTTCACTTACCTTAATATTGGATACCATTTCTGTGTTATTCGTTATCACTGGGTCCAATATATTGTTATTTATTGTCGGCACTTCCACCATTTGTGACATGTAGCTTTCCGTAACATGCTCACAAACCTGCTTCCCTTAGCACTCTGACAGGTCTCATTTTTTCCCCACATTAAACTTCATATTCCATTTGTTTGCCCAATCTGCCATTTTATGTAAATCCCTCTATAGAGAGCAATTATCCTGTTCTGAATTAATTACCCTACATAGTTTAGTGTCATCTGCAATATTGATATTTTGTTTTCTATATCTATTTCTAGGTCATTTATAAACATGTTAAAAAGCAGCAGACCTAATATTTGAACCCTGATTGTCCATTTGCAACCACACACTGTTCCCTATCTTTCAAACAGTTTTGTATTCAATTGAAAAGGCTATCTCCTAGCCCCGATTTCCTTATTTTATACCCCAGACTTCTGCGTGGCACTGTATCAAATGCCTTTGCAAAGTCTAGATATATACATCAACTGCCTTACCATTATCAAGGTTGCTGCTTACTTCCTCATAGAAGCTGAAAAGGTTAGTTTGACATAATCTATTGTTCAAAAAACCATGTTGATTCCTGCTAATGATCTTATTTTTTGTGTTGTAATCCTGAATATAGTCCCTTATTATCCATTCTAGCAGTTTTAGAACTATAGAGGTTAAACTCACAGGTCTATAATTTCCAGGTTCTGTTTTAGTTCCCTTCTTAAATAGAGGCCCTACATTGGCTCTTCACCAATCTTGTGGCACTGAACGTGTGGTGAAAGAATCTTTAAAGAGTAAATATAGGGGTTTTGCTAACACTGCACTGAGTTCCTTAAGAACCCTTGGATGTATACCATCAGGATGCGGTGCTTTAATAGTCTTAATTTTGTTCAGTCTACCCATGACATCTTCTTGAGTTAACGCAATATCTGATAATTGTATTGTTTTATTAGTTACTTGTTGATGCAAAGAAAGTGTTAAGAACATCGGCCTTTTCCTTATCCTCACTAATCAACTCACCCATCTCATTTTTGAACGCTCCAATACACTCCCTCTTAAGTTTTTTGCTATTCATATATTTGAAAAACTTTTTTGGATTAGCCTTGCTTTCCCTTGCAATTCAAGTTTCATTTTCTATTTTTGCTACCCTAGAATGCTTTTGTTTCCCTTGCCATTTCCTTCTTTACATGTGCAGGTAACCACATTGGCTGTGACTTACTTCTTTTGCATTTGTTCCCCATTGGTATATACTGTTGGGTACTTTTCCGCAACCTAAATTTGAATTCTGACCATTTATCCTCAGTATTTTTGCCTTTTAAATAATGTTTCCCAGTCTATGTGTTGCATTGAAGTCCTTAACAATTTGAAGTTAGCTTTTTTAAAATTAAGAGTTTTGGTCGAACCTATAAAATTCTGCTTTGCCAGACTGATCTCAAATGTAACCATGTTGTGATCATTGTTTCCCAAATGTTCACTTACCTTAATATTGGATACCATTTCTGTGTTATTCGTTATCACTGGGTCCAATATATTGTTATTTATTGTCGGCACTTCCACCATTTGTGACATGTAGCTTTCCGTAACATGCTCACAAACCTGCTACCCTTAGCACTCTGACAGGTCTCATTTTTCCAGTTAATATCTGGTTAGTTAAAATCTCCCATAATTATAGTATGCCCAAGCTGGGCAGCTTTCCTCATTTGCAATATCAGTTGAGCCTCAACGTTGTCACCAATATTTGGTGGTTTGTAGCAAATACCCACCAACACCTTTTTTTTACCTTTTACACCACATTTAGTCTCAATTTCTACCCACAAGGATTCCACATCTTGGCCAGTTTCCTCACTATCACCCTTAAAGGGATAGTAATGTTTCATAATAAAAACAGCTCTAATTAATCATCATAGTATTTGGACCTTGGAGAGTGTTATTTCAGTTCTGTCAGACTTGTAGTTCAGGAGTAATTCAATGACAAAATGTCCCCCTCCCGCCCCTTTTACTGATGTAACACTGCTCAGCCAGAGCAAAAGGGAGGTGCCCAGGTAGATTGCAGAGAGGGACAATCTTCAATTAAGATAAGGGAAAAACCTGAAAAGCTTGTCAAGGGGGGCAGGGATTTCATTGTTTTCATATAAAGAAAATTGTCCCCTTCTGTTATCTGTCTGGTCTTACAACCAGATTCACATCTGAGAAGAGATGGCTTATACTAGGAAAAAGGGGCGGGAGGGGAAACTTTGCTTGTGAATATCTCTTAAACCATAAAGGTTTGAGAGATAAGACTTATATCATTCTTCATGTTTTTTTAATGCCTACAAAATAAAATAAAGTTAGAATGAAGTATTACTATCCCTTTAAAAATGGATTTAGCTCTCTTTTCAAATATACGCACACACCTCCCCCTTTTCCATTAATCCTGTCTCTCCTAAACAGGGAATAGCCCTCTATATTTACAGCCCAGTCATGTGCATCATTCCACCATGTTTCTGTTATACCAATTATGTCCAATTGCTCATTTACCGCCAGCAATTCTAGTTCTATTTTATCTACCATACTTCTTGCATTTGCTACAATTAATTTTGAAGTCTTTACATATATTACTCCCTACATACATTTTTTTCTACATCTTCATTTCCTAGGAGTTCCTCCCTATTTACTACCTTTATCCCCACCCTTTCTCCACCTCCCTGATCATTTACTTGGACCCGGTTCCTACCTGCTAAATCTACCCAATTTTTGCTATCTATACCCTCCTCCCCTTTCCTAGTTTAAAAGCTCCTCCAAGATTCTTAGCATTCTTTCCCCTAGCACTGAGGTTCCTCTAACACTTAGGTGCAATCCATCACTTCCATATAGATTGTACCCAACAGAAAAGTCAGCCCAGTGCTATAAAAACACAAACCCCTCCTTCCTACACCAATGCTTGAGCCATGCATTAAGCTCCCTGAGCTCCCTCTGCCTACGTGCACTGGTGCATGGCACAGGTAGTATTTCAGAAAATACTACCTTAGAGGTCCTTGCCTTGAGCTTGCACCCTAAATCCCTGAAATCATTCTTTAGGCACCTCCATCTTCCTTGTACTTTGTCATTGGTACCAATATCTGCCAAGACAGCTGGATCACTTCCGGCCCCTCCCAATAATCTGTCAGCCCTTTCCGCAACATGCCGAACCCGAGCACCCGGGAGATAGCATACTGTTCGGCATTCACGTTCCTGGCGGCAGATTACCATATCTACCCTCCTAATAATAATGTCCCCTATTGACACCACCTGCCTTGGTTTCTGCCTAGCCTGCATGCCATCTAGCCTGGAAGGAGGACTGTTCCCCTGACTGCTAGAGGAATTATCCCTCTCCAGTGTTGTCAGTTCTGAGCTATCCTCATCAACTTCTTCACACAATCTTGCAAATCTGTTAGACTGAGTCAACTTAAAACTGGCCTTCCTCTTCCTCTGCCCACTACCTCCCCTCCTTGCTGTTACCCAACTGCCTACCTGTTGCTCCTCATCTACAACTTCATCCTCTTCACCACTAACCCCACATACTACCTGCTCTGTGAGTTCTAAGCTCATTTTCAGGTTTCCAATGTCTCGCAATGTTGCAATATTTCTTTCCAAATCCAATACCTTAGACTCTAAAAAGAAAATATGCTCACACTTGGCACAGCAGTATGACCCCTGGAACAATTGCTACAAGTGTTCAAACATGTGACAAGATGTGCACCGTGTGAGATTGTCTAACCTGCTATTACTCATGCTTGGTTATACAATTCAAATAGATTTATATTGTCCTCTAATGCTCACTCTAAGTAAGTAACCAACTTTAAATGTGAATGCAGTAAACACCTTGAAATTATCGTTACCTCAGAGCTCTGCTGATTTCCAACTCCTGCTTCTATTCTAACACCAGATTCTTTCTAACTCATCTTCACTTGTTTGCAGTCACTTGAAATGCAGTCTCAAAGAGCCAGCTCCAATGAGCTTAGGAACTACATTTATAGTAACACTGCAGCCAGGTGACTTCCCTTAGCCAATCACCCTTAAACACACAGGCCAGAGAAAAACCCAATAAAACAGTTGTTTTTTTAACCCTTGCAATACCCACACAAAATGAATTTTCTTTTTTGTTTTAAACCGTAATAAAACACCAAACACACTCTCATGTACTTAACCAGATCCTTTCTAACTCCTCTTCACTTGTTTGCAGTCACGTGAAATGCAGTCTCAAAGAGCCAGCTCCAATGAGCTTAGGGAATGCATTTATAGTAACACTGCAGCCACGTGACTTCCCTTAGCCAATCACCCTTAAACACACAGGCCAGAGAAAAACCCAATAAAACAGGTGGTTTTTTAACCCTTGCAATACCCACACAAAATTATTATTTTTTTGTTTTACACCTATTACAGCTTACCTTGACTTCAGCATGATTACAGGTGAGAGGTTTCAAGCAGGCAGCAGGCCTCTGTTTTATCTGTTTGCTTACTGTAGTCTCCTCCTACCTACTTCCTACTTCTTCCTTCTGAGCTGCTCCTCCTACTTCCTGTGGAGGGGTTTAAAAGGCAGACTGAGGCCTGACTCAGATGCCCTTGCGTTGTTGTGTAATGCGTTGCATTACATTACCCTACTGAGTTCTGAGCATTCCTAGGTGCCCGTGACAACACCTTAAAGGGATAGTAATACTTCGTTTTAACTTTATTTTATTTTGTAGGCATTAAAAAAACATGAAGAACGATATAAGTCTTATGTCTCAAACCTTTATGGTTTAATAGATATTCACAACCAAAGTTTCCCCTCCCCGCCCCTTTTTCCTAGTGTAAGACATCTCTTCTCAGATATGAATCTGGTTGTAAGACTAGACAGATAACAGAAGGGGACATTCTTCTTTGTATGAAAACAATGAAAGCCCTTCCCCCCTTGACAAGTTTTTCAGCTTTTCCCCTTATCTTAATTGAAGATTGTCCCTCTCTGCAGTCTTACTTGTTGATGCAAAGAAAGTGTTAAGAACATCGGCCTTTTCCTTATCCTCACTAATCAACTCACCCATCTCATTTTTGAACGCTCCAATACACTCCCTCTTAAGTTTTTTGCTATTCATATATTTGAAAAACTTTTTTGCATTAGTCTTACTTTCCCTTGCAATTCGAGTTTCATTTTCTATTTTTGCTACCCTAGAATGCTTTTGTTTCCCTTGCCATTTCCTTCTTTACATGTGCAGGTAACCACATTGGCTGTGACTTACTTCTTTTGCATTTGTTCCCCATTGGTATATACTGTTGGGTACTTTTCCGCAACCTAAATTTGAATTCTGACCATTTATCCTCAGTATTTTTGCCTTTTAAATAATGTTTCCCAGTCTATGTGTTGCATTGAAGTCCTTAACAATTTGAAGTTAGCTTTTTTAAAATTAAGAGTTTTGGTCGAACCTATAAAATTCTGCTTTGCCAGACTGATCTCAAATGTAACCATGTTGTGATCATTGTTTCCCAAATGTTCACTTACCTTAATATTGGATACCATTTCTGTGTTATTCGTTATCACTGGGTCCAATATATTGTTATTTATTGTCGGCACTTCCACCATTTGTGACATGTAGCTTTCCGTAACATGCTCACAAACCTGCTTCCCTTAGCACTCTGACAGGTCTCATTTTTTCCCCACATTAAACTTCATATTCCATTTGTTTGCCCAATCTGCCATTTTATGTAAATCCCTCTATAGAGAGCAATTATCCTGTTCTGAATTAATTACCCTACATAGTTTAGTGTCATCTGCAATATTGATATTTTGTTTTCTATATCTATTTCTAGGTCATTTATAAACATGTTAAAAAGCAGCAGACCTAATATTTGAACCCTGATTGTCCATTTGCAACCACACACTGTTCCCTATCTTTCAAACAGTTTTGTATTCAATTGAAAAGGCTATCTCCTAGCCCCGATTTCCTTATTTTATACCCCAGACTTCTGCGTGGCACTGTATCAAATGCCTTTGCAAAGTCTAGATATATACATCAACTGCCTTACCATTATCAAGGTTGCTGCTTACTTCCTCATAGAAGCTGAAAAGGTTAGTTTGACATAATCTATTGTTCAAAAAACCATGTTGATTCCTGCTAATGATCTTATTTTTTGTGTTGTAATCCTGAATATAGTCCCTTATTATCCATTCTAGCAGTTTTAGAACTATAGAGGTTAAACTCACAGGTCTATAATTTCCAGGTTCTGTTTTAGTTCCCTTCTTAAATAGAGGCCCTACATTGGCTCTTCACCAATCTTGTGGCACTGAACGTGTGGTGAAAGAATCTTTAAAGAGTAAATATAGGGGTTTTGCTAACACTGCACTGAGTTCCTTAAGAACCCTTGGATGTATACCATCAGGATGCGGTGCTTTAATAGTCTTAATTTTGTTCAGTCTACCCATGACATCTTCTTGAGTTAACGCAATATCTGATAATTGTATTGTTTTATTAGTTACTTGTTGATGCAAAGAAAGTGTTAAGAACATCGGCCTTTTCCTTATCCTCACTAATCAACTCACCCATCTCATTTTTGAACGCTCCAATACACTCCCTCTTAAGTTTTTTGCTATTCATATATTTGAAAAACTTTTTTGGATTAGCCTTGCTTTCCCTTGCAATTCAAGTTTCATTTTCTATTTTTGCTACCCTAGAATGCTTTTGTTTCCCTTGCCATTTCCTTCTTTACATGTGCAGGTAACCACATTGGCTGTGACTTACTTCTTTTGCATTTGTTCCCCATTGGTATATACTGTTGGGTACTTTTCCGCAACCTAAATTTGAATTCTGACCATTTATCCTCAGTATTTTTGCCTTTTAAATAATGTTTCCCAGTCTATGTGTTGCATTGAAGTCCTTAACAATTTGAAGTTAGCTTTTTTAAAATTAAGAGTTTTGGTCGAACCTATAAAATTCTGCTTTGCCAGACTGATCTCAAATGTAACCATGTTGTGATCATTGTTTCCCAAATGTTCACTTACCTTAATATTGGATACCATTTCTGTGTTATTCGTTATCACTGGGTCCAATATATTGTTATTTATTGTCGGCACTTCCACCATTTGTGACATGTAGCTTTCCGTAACATGCTCACAAACCTGCTACCCTTAGCACTCTGACAGGTCTCATTTTTCCAGTTAATATCTGGTTAGTTAAAATCTCCCATAATTATAGTATGCCCAAGCTGGGCAGCTTTCCTCATTTGCAATATCAGTTGAGCCTCAACGTTGTCACCAATATTTGGTGGTTTGTAGCAAATACCCACCAACACCTTTTTTTTACCTTTTACACCACATTTAGTCTCAATTTCTACCCACAAGGATTCCACATCTTGGCCAGTTTCCTCACTATCACCCTTAAAGGGATAGTAATGTTTCATAATAAAAACAGCTCTAATTAATCATCATAGTATTTGGACCTTGGAGAGTGTTATTTCAGTTCTGTCAGACTTGTAGTTCAGGAGTAATTCAATGACAAAATGTCCCCCTCCCGCCCCTTTTACTGATGTAACACTGCTCAGCCAGAGCAAAAGGGAGGTGCCCAGGTAGATTGCAGAGAGGGACAATCTTCAATTAAGATAAGGGAAAAACCTGAAAAGCTTGTCAAGGGGGGCAGGGATTTCATTGTTTTCATATAAAGAAAATTGTCCCCTTCTGTTATCTGTCTGGTCTTACAACCAGATTCACATCTGAGAAGAGATGGCTTATACTAGGAAAAAGGGGCGGGAGGGGAAACTTTGCTTGTGAATATCTCTTAAACCATAAAGGTTTGAGAGATAAGACTTATATCATTCTTCATGTTTTTTTAATGCCTACAAAATAAAATAAAGTTAGAATGAAGTATTACTATCCCTTTAAAAATGGATTTAGCTCTCTTTTCAAATATACGCACACACCTCCCCCTTTTCCATTAATCCTGTCTCTCCTAAACAGGGAATAGCCCTCTATATTTACAGCCCAGTCATGTGCATCATTCCACCATGTTTCTGTTATACCAATTATGTCCAATTGCTCATTTACCGCCAGCAATTCTAGTTCTATTTTATCTACCATACTTCTTGCATTTGCTACAATTAATTTTGAAGTCTTTACATATATTACTCCCTACATACATTTTTTTCTACATCTTCATTTCCTAGGAGTTCCTCCCTATTTACTACCTTTATCCCCACCCTTTCTCCACCTCCCTGATCATTTACTTGGACCCGGTTCCTATCTGCTAAATCTACCCAATTTTTGCTATCTATACCCTCCTCCCCTTTCCTAGTTTAAAAGCTCCTCCAAGATTCTTAGCATTCTTTCCCCTAGCACTGAGGTTCCTCTAACACTTAGGTGCAATCCATCACTTCCATATAGATTGTACCCAACAGAAAAGTCAGCCCAGTGCTATAAAAACACAAACCCCTCCTTCCTACACCAATGCTTGAGCCATGCATTAAGCTCCCTGAGCTCCCTCTGCCTACGTGCACTGGTGCATGGCACAGGTAGTATTTCAGAAAATACTACCTTAGAGGTCCTTGCCTTGAGCTTGCACCCTAAATCCCTGAAATCATTCTTTAGGCACCTCCATCTTCCTTGTACTTTGTCATTGGTACCAATATCTGCCAAGACAGCTGGATCACTTCCGGCCCCTCCCAATAATCTGTCAGCCCTTTCCGCAACATGCCGAACCCGAGCACCCGGGAGATAGCATACTGTTCGGCATTCACGTTCCTGGCGGCAGATTACCATATCTACCCTCCTAATAATAATGTCCCCTATTGACACCACCTGCCTTGGTTTCTGCCTAGCCTGCATGCCATCTAGCCTGGAAGGAGGACTGTTCCCCTGACTGCTAGAGGAATTATCCCTCTCCAGTGTTGTCAGTTCTGAGCTATCCTCATCAACTTCTTCACACAATCTTGCAAATCTGTTAGACTGAGTCAACTTAAAACTGGCCTTCCTCTTCCTCTGCCCACTACCTCCCCTCCTTGCTGTTACCCAACTGCCTACCTGTTGCTCCTCATCTACAACTTCATCCTCTTCACCACTAACCCCACATACTACCTGCTCTGTGAGTTCTAAGCTCATTTTCAGGTTTCCAATGTCTCGCAATGTTGCAATATTTCTTTCCAAATCCAATACCTTAGACTCTAAAAAGAAAATATGCTCACACTTGGCACAGCAGTATGACCCCTGGAACAATTGCTACAAGTGTTCAAACATGTGACAAGATGTGCACCGTGTGAGATTGTCTAACCTGCTATTACTCATGCTTGGTTATACAATTCAAATAGATTTATATTGTCCTCTAATGCTCACTCTAAGTAAGTAACCAACTTTAAATGTGAATGCAGTAAACACCTTGAAATTATCGTTACCTCAGAGCTCTGCTGATTTCCAACTCCTGCTTCTATTCTAACACCAGATTCTTTCTAACTCATCTTCACTTGTTTGCAGTCACTTGAAATGCAGTCTCAAAGAGCCAGCTCCAATGAGCTTAGGAACTACATTTATAGTAACACTGCAGCCAGGTGACTTCCCTTAGCCAATCACCCTTAAACACACAGGCCAGAGAAAAACCCAATAAAACAGTTGTTTTTTTAACCCTTGCAATACCCACACAAAATGAATTTTCTTTTTTGTTTTAAACCGTAATAAAACACCAAACACACTCTCATGTACTTAACCAGATCCTTTCTAACTCCTCTTCACTTGTTTGCAGTCACGTGAAATGCAGTCTCAAAGAGCCAGCTCCAATGAGCTTAGGGAATGCATTTATAGTAACACTGCAGCCACGTGACTTCCCTTAGCCAATCACCCTTAAACACACAGGCCAGAGAAAAACCCAATAAAACAGGTGGTTTTTTAACCCTTGCAATACCCACACAAAATTATTATTTTTTTGTTTTACACCTATTACAGCTTACCTTGACTTCAGCATGATTACAGGTGAGAGGTTTCAAGCAGGCAGCAGGCCTCTGTTTTATCTGTTTGCTTACTGTAGTCTCCTCCTACCTACTTCCTACTTCTTCCTTCTGAGCTGCTCCTCCTACTTCCTGTGGAGGGGTTTAAAAGGCAGACTGAGGCCTGACTCAGATGCCCTTGCGTTGTTGTGTAATGCGTTGCATTACATTACCCTACTGAGTTCTGAGCATTCCTAGGTGCCCGTGACAACACCTTAAAGGGATAGTAATACTTCGTTTTAACTTTATTTTATTTTGTAGGCATTAAAAAAACATGAAGAACGATATAAGTCTTATGTCTCAAACCTTTATGGTTTAATAGATATTCACAACCAAAGTTTCCCCTCCCCGCCCCTTTTTCCTAGTGTAAGACATCTCTTCTCAGATATGAATCTGGTTGTAAGACTAGACAGATAACAGAAGGGGACATTCTTCTTTGTATGAAAACAATGAAAGCCCTTCCCCCCTTGACAAGTTTTTCAGCTTTTCCCCTTATCTTAATTGAAGATTGTCCCTCTCTGCAGTCTTACTTGTTGATGCAAAGAAAGTGTTAAGAACATCGGCCTTTTCCTTATCCTCACTAATCAACTCACCCATCTCATTTTTGAACGCTCCAATACACTCCCTCTTAAGTTTTTTGCTATTCATATATTTGAAAAACTTTTTTGCATTAGTCTTACTTTCCCTTGCAATTCGAGTTTCATTTTCTATTTTTGCTACCCTAGAATGCTTTTGTTTCCCTTGCCATTTCCTTCTTTACATGTGCAGGTAACCACATTGGCTGTGACTTACTTCTTTTGCATTTGTTCCCCATTGGTATATACTGTTGGGTACTTTTCCGCAACCTAAATTTGAATTCTGACCATTTATCCTCAGTATTTTTGCCTTTTAAATAATGTTTCCCAGTCTATGTGTTGCATTGAAGTCCTTAACAATTTGAAGTTAGCTTTTTTAAAATTAAGAGTTTTGGTCGAACCTATAAAATTCTGCTTTGCCAGACTGATCTCAAATGTAACCATGTTGTGATCATTGTTTCCCAAATGTTCACTTACCTTAATATTGGATACCATTTCTGTGTTATTCGTTATCACTGGGTCCAATATATTGTTATTTATTGTCGGCACTTCCACCATTTGTGACATGTAGCTTTCCGTAACATGCTCACAAACCTGCTTCCCTTAGCACTCTGACAGGTCTCATTTTTTCCCCACATTAAACTTCATATTCCATTTGTTTGCCCAATCTGCCATTTTATGTAAATCCCTCTATAGAGAGCAATTATCCTGTTCTGAATTAATTACCCTACATAGTTTAGTGTCATCTGCAATATTGATATTTTGTTTTCTATATCTATTTCTAGGTCATTTATAAACATGTTAAAAAGCAGCAGACCTAATATTTGAACCCTGATTGTCCATTTGCAACCACACACTGTTCCCTATCTTTCAAACAGTTTTGTATTCAATTGAAAAGGCTATCTCCTAGCCCCGATTTCCTTATTTTATACCCCAGACTTCTGCGTGGCACTGTATCAAATGCCTTTGCAAAGTCTAGATATATACATCAACTGCCTTACCATTATCAAGGTTGCTGCTTACTTCCTCATAGAAGCTGAAAAGGTTAGTTTGACATAATCTATTGTTCAAAAAACCATGTTGATTCCTGCTAATGATCTTATTTTTTGTGTTGTAATCCTGAATATAGTCCCTTATTATCCATTCTAGCAGTTTTAGAACTATAGAGGTTAAACTCACAGGTCTATAATTTCCAGGTTCTGTTTTAGTTCCCTTCTTAAATAGAGGCCCTACATTGGCTCTTCACCAATCTTGTGGCACTGAACGTGTGGTGAAAGAATCTTTAAAGAGTAAATATAGGGGTTTTGCTAACACTGCACTGAGTTCCTTAAGAACCCTTGGATGTATACCATCAGGATGCGGTGCTTTAATAGTCTTAATTTTGTTCAGTCTACCCATGACATCTTCTTGAGTTAACGCAATATCTGATAATTGTATTGTTTTATTAGTTACTTGTTGATGCAAAGAAAGTGTTAAGAACATCGGCCTTTTCCTTATCCTCACTAATCAACTCACCCATCTCATTTTTGAACGCTCCAATACACTCCCTCTTAAGTTTTTTGCTATTCATATATTTGAAAAACTTTTTTGGATTAGCCTTGCTTTCCCTTGCAATTCAAGTTTCATTTTCTATTTTTGCTACCCTAGAATGCTTTTGTTTCCCTTGCCATTTCCTTCTTTACATGTGCAGGTAACCACATTGGCTGTGACTTACTTCTTTTGCATTTGTTCCCCATTGGTATATACTGTTGGGTACTTTTCCGCAACCTAAATTTGAATTCTGACCATTTATCCTCAGTATTTTTGCCTTTTAAATAATGTTTCCCAGTCTATGTGTTGCATTGAAGTCCTTAACAATTTGAAGTTAGCTTTTTTAAAATTAAGAGTTTTGGTCGAACCTATAAAATTCTGCTTTGCCAGACTGATCTCAAATGTAACCATGTTGTGATCATTGTTTCCCAAATGTTCACTTACCTTAATATTGGATACCATTTCTGTGTTATTCGTTATCACTGGGTCCAATATATTGTTATTTATTGTCGGCACTTCCACCATTTGTGACATGTAGCTTTCCGTAACATGCTCACAAACCTGCTACCCTTAGCACTCTGACAGGTCTCATTTTTCCAGTTAATATCTGGTTAGTTAAAATCTCCCATAATTATAGTATGCCCAAGCTGGGCAGCTTTCCTCATTTGCAATATCAGTTGAGCCTCAACGTTGTCACCAATATTTGGTGGTTTGTAGCAAATACCCACCAACACCTTTTTTTTACCTTTTACACCACATTTAGTCTCAATTTCTACCCACAAGGATTCCACATCTTGGCCAGTTTCCTCACTATCACCCTTAAAGGGATAGTAATGTTTCATAATAAAAACAGCTCTAATTAATCATCATAGTATTTGGACCTTGGAGAGTGTTATTTCAGTTCTGTCAGACTTGTAGTTCAGGAGTAATTCAATGACAAATTGTCCCCCTCCCGCCCCTTTTACTGATGTAACACTGCTCAGCCAGAGCAAAAGGGAGGTGCCCAGGTAGATTGCAGAGAGGGACAATCTTCAATTAAGATAAGGGAAAAACCTGAAAAGCTTGTCAAGGGGGGCAGGGATTTCATTGTTTTCATATAAAGAAAATTGTCCCCTTCTGTTATCTGTCTGGTCTTACAACCAGATTCACATCTGAGAAGAGATGGCTTATACTAGGAAAAAGGGGCGGGAGGGGAAACTTTGCTTGTGAATATCTCTTAAACCATAAAGGTTTGAGAGATAAGACTTATATCATTCTTCATGTTTTTTTAATGCCTACAAAATAAAATAAAGTTAGAATGAAGTATTACTATCCCTTTAAAAATGGATTTAGCTCTCTTTTCAAATATACGCACACACCTCCCCCTTTTCCATTAATCCTGTCTCTCCTAAACAGGGAATAGCCCTCTATATTTACAGCCCAGTCATGTGCATCATTCCACCATGTTTCTGTTATACCAATTATGTCCAATTGCTCATTTACCGCCAGCAATTCTAGTTCTATTTTATCTACCATACTTCTTGCATTTGCTACAATTAATTTTGAAGTCTTTACATATATTACTCCCTACATACATTTTTTCTACATCTTCATTTCCTAGGAGTTCCTCCCTATTTACTACCTTTATCCCCACCCTTTCTCCACCTCCCTGATCATTTACTTGGACCCGGTTCCTATCTGCTAAATCTACCCAATTTTTGCTATCTATACCCTCCTCCCCTTTCCTAGTTTAAAAGCTCCTCCAAGATTCTTAGCATTCTTTCCCCTAGCACTGAGGTTCCTCTAACACTTAGGTGCAATCCATCACTTCCATATAGATTGTACCCAACAGAAAAGTCAGCCCAGTGCTATAAAAACACAAACCCCTCCTTCCTACACCAATGCTTGAGCCATGCATTAAGCTCCCTGAGCTCCCTCTGCCTACGTGCACTGGTGCATGGCACAGGTAGTATTTCAGAAAATACTACCTTAGAGGTCCTTGCCTTGAGCTTGCACCCTAAATCCCTGAAATCATTCTTTAGGCACCTCCATCTTCCTTGTACTTTGTCATTGGTACCAATATCTGCCAAGACAGCTGGATCACTTCCGGCCCCTCCCAATAATCTGTCAGCCCTTTCCGCAACATGCCGAACCCGAGCACCCGGGAGATAGCATACTGTTCGGCATTCACGTTCCTGGCGGCAGATTACCATATCTACCCTCCTAATAATAATGTCCCCTATTGACACCACCTGCCTTGGTTTCTGCCTAGCCTGCATGCCATCTAGCCTGGAAGGAGGACTGTTCACCTGACTGCTAGAGGAATCTGCCCACTCCAGTGTTGTCAGTTCTGAGCTATCCTCATCAACTTCTTCACACAATCTTGCAAATCTGTTAGACTGAGTCAACTTAAAACTGGCCTTCCTCTTCCTCTGCCCACTACCTCCCCTCCTTGCTGTTACCCAACTGCCTACCTGTTGCTCCTCATCTACAACTTCATCCTCTTCACCACTAACCCCACATACTACCTGCTCTGTGAGTTCTAAGCTCATTTTCAGGTTTCCAATGTCTCGCAATGTTGCAATATTTCTTTCCAAATCCAATACCTTAGACTCTAAAAAGAAAATATGCTCACATTTGGCACAGCAGTATGACCCCTGGAACAATTGCTACAAGTGTTCAAACATGTGACAAGATGTGCACCGTGTGAGATTGTCTAACCTGCTATTACTCATGCTTGGTTATACAATTCAAATAGATTTATATTGTCCTCTAATGCTCACTCTAAGTAAGTAACCAACTTTAAATGTGAATGCAGTAAACCCCTTGAAATTATCGTTACCTCAGAGCTCTGCTGATTTCCAACTCCTGCTTCTATTCTAACACCAGATTCTTTCTAACTCATCTTCACTTGTTTGCAGTCACTTGAAATGCAGTCTCAAAGAGCCAGCTCCAATGAGCTTAGGAACTACATTTATAGTAACACTGCAGCCAGGTGACTTCCCTTAGCCAATCACCCTTAAACACACAGGCCAGAGAAAAACCCAATAAAACAGTTGTTTTTTTAACCCTTGCAATACCCACACAAAATGAATTTTCTTTTTTGTTTTAAACCGTAATAAAACACCAAACGCACTCTCATGTACTTAACCAGATCCTTTCTAACTCCTCTTCACTTGTTTGCAGTCACGTGAAATGCAGTCTCAAAGAGCCAGCTCCAATGAGCTTAGGGAATGCATTTATAGTAACACTGCAGCCACGTGACTTCCCTTAGCCAATCACCCTTAAACACACAGGCCAGAGAAAAACCCAATAAAACAGGTGGTTTTTTAACCCTTGCAATACCCACACAAAATTATTATTTTTTTGTTTTACATCTATTACAGCTTACCTTGACTTCAGCATGATTACAGGTGAGAGGTTTCAAGCAGGCAGCAGGCCTCTGTTTTATCTGTTTGCTTACTGTAGTCTCCTCCTACCTACTTCCTACTTCTTCCTTCTGAGCTGCTCCTCCTACTTCCTGTGGAGGGGTTTAAAAGGCAGACTGAGGCCTGACTCAGATGCCCTTGCGTTGTTGTGTAATGCGTTGCATTACATTACCCTACTGAGTTCTGAGCATTCCTAGGTGCCCGTGACAACACCTTAAAGGGATAGTAATACTTCGTTTTAACTTTATTTTATTTTGTAGGCATTAAAAAAACATGAAGAACGATATAAGTCTTATGTCTCAAACCTTTATGGTTTAATAGATATTCACAACCAAAGTTTCCCCTCCCCGCCCCTTTTTCCTAGTGTAAGACATCTCTTCTCAGATATGAATCTGGTTGTAAGACTAGACAGATAACAGAAGGGGACATTCTTCTTTGTATGAAAACAATGAAAGCCCTTCCCCACTTGACAAGTTTTTCAGCTTTTCCCCTTATCTTAATTGAAGATTGTCCCTCTCTGCAGTCTAACTGGGCACCTTCCTTCTGATCTGGCTGTACAGGGGGGGGATACTTTGCTTGTGAATATCTCTTAAACCATAAAGGTTTGAGAGATAAGACTTATATCATTCTTCATGTTTTTTTAATGCCTACAAAATAAAACAAAGCTAAAACGAAGTATTACTATCCCTTTAATAAAACACCAAACACACTCTCGTACTTAACCAGATTGTTTCTAACTCCTCTTCACTTGTTTGCTGTCACTTGAAATGCAGTCTCAAAGAGCCAGCTCAATGAGCTTAGAGACTACATTTATAGTAAAACTGCAGCCAGGTTACTTCCCTTAGCCAATCACCCTTAATCACACAGGCCAGAGAAAAACCCAGTAAACAGTTGTTTTTTTTAACTCTTACAATACCCACACAAAATGTTTTTTTGTTTTGTTTTGTTTTAACCCTTTCCCGACAATGAACGTACATGTACGTCCCACAGAAACTGTCACTTAGTGACAGAGGATGTATATGTACGTCCCGGAAGTCCGGGTCCACGCGCGGCTGCACGCTGTTCGGGGGCAACGGATTACTTTGGCGGGAAAAAAAATTCCTAGCCGGGTGTTAAATGATGGCCGCGTGTGCGTGCAGCGTTCACTAAGGGGTTAAACGTTAATAAAACACCAAATACACTCTTATGTACTTAACCATATTCTTT
Organism: Rhinophrynus dorsalis; assembly: GCA_037306005.1. NCBI lineage: Eukaryota > Metazoa > Chordata > Amphibia > Anura > Rhinophrynidae > Rhinophrynus > Rhinophrynus dorsalis. Next base: position 577,003,070 of record CM074718.1, read on the forward strand.
CTAACTACTCTTCATTTGTTTTGCAGTCACTTGAAATGCAGTCTCAAGGGGTCAGCTATTGGAGTTGGGATACCATTATACACGTATAGCTAGCAAACACCATCTCCTCTCACCTCCTTGTATTCTGCAAGTATGTATCTTAAGCTGACTGAATACAAAGTATCATGGTCCACCGCTAAACACCACTATCATACCATGAGAGTAAGCAATCTCATATCTTCATGTTTTAGGCTACCCTAAAGTGCTAGATTGTATCTGCCAAGTATCTATTAGAGTAGTGTACAGCTTATATTAAACAATGTGTTGATTACTTCCACCCATCGTCTCGTGTTACAGTGTTAGTCATATATTCCCTGCGGATAGACCTGCTCAATAGTACTACTCCTGTTAAGTGTATATGATACATTTAATTGCAGCCACAAAAGTTGAACACCCTTATCATGAGCAATCCCGTTTGTATGTGCTAACATGACTTACCAAATGATTTTTGAATTTAGGATGGTCAGCTTTACTATGCCAGTTTTATACTTGAGATAGCACCCTACCTACATCTATCCTCTCATTAGATAATACAACTTGTAATTGATTTATTCTCAGACTATTCATACTATACATGCAGAATAAGTCATAACCTATTTTGACAAGTAGGTTATACAGAACATAGAAGACACTGATATTAATAAGAATCTATTGTGCCTCACTACAAATCAATATGACAGTTGGAATATCCACACATATATAGAATCATATGCCACTGGAATCTTATCCCTTCATGTCAAAACAATAGGTGATCAAATCTAAGTATAAAATACACATTTAAAATCTTTGTATGAGTCATTTGATGACACCTATGATTCAGTAATCTTCTCACAAAATAAACAATATATTTCCAATGTGACATGCATCCCAATGTGGCATTACACGTGTCAGTGTTGTTATTGTAGATATTTATGCAAATTTATACACAGAAAGACATGAAGCATTATACGGTGGAGGGTGGGTCTGGCTGTAACAGGATTTCCTTTCTCTCTTTTGTATATGTATATTCACAAATCAAATAGTAAAAGAGCGAGATAGCTCAGTTGGTTAATGCATCAGCTGTAAAATGTGTTTATCCCTCAGGGTCATGGGTTCTAGTCAGCCTTTCGCCCTTGTAAGATAGCGAAAATCAGTAAACAGTAATGACGTTACTAAATCAATTAACATCTTGCCAGGGAAGTCACTGTGTTAAAGGTCTGTGTCACACGCAACAAGGGGCTAAATGCAAAGATAAAACCTTAGGTGCTATTTGTTTTTAAAGGGATAGTAATACTTTATTATTACTATCCCCCATATTGTACATATTTGCACAATAATTTAATAGCCCCCAGTTTCATCTCTCAAACCTTTATGGTTTGATAGATAATCAAAGGCAAAGTTCCCCCCTCCCTCCCCCTTCCCTGAAGTCAACATTGTGCTGACTGCAGGGATATCCGGTCTGACTTTCATCATCCGGCTCTGCAGCAGAGCCGCGATCACGTTAGTGAAAAATAATTATTTCACTGAAACAGTCTTCTACATGTGCTTACATACCAAGCACATGTAGAAGACCATTTCAGTGAAATAATTCTTTTTCACTAACGGGATCTCGGCTCAGCTGCAGAGCTGCAAGCCTGTCATACAACAGACTTCCCCTGCAGTCAGCTACAACGCTGACTTCAGGGGAGGGAGGGGGGAACTTTGCCTTCGGTTATCTCTCAAACTATAAAGGTTTGAGAGATGAACCTGGGGGCTATTAAATTATTTTACAAACATCTACAATATGGGGGATAGTAATAATAAAGTATTACTATCCCTTTAACAAAAGTATTTTAATAGGAGAGATAATCTCAATGTATCCTTCCTGATAAAAACCTTAATTTAAAAACAACAAAAAAACTAGCACCTAAGGGTTTTTTCTTTGTATTTAGTGCTGTGGGTGACACATGCTTTAAACTCTTTGACCTCCCTGGCAACCAAGAGGTTAAGTGATTTAGCAACGTCATTACTGTAGAATGCTACACAACATAGTGTAGATGAGAGCAGCATGCTAGACACAGGCACACGAAATGCTGATTAATTTGAACTCATTTAATTTGTAAAGTACAAGTTACATTTTCTTTCAGTGAGGTTTCCAGCTGATTCCAGGAATAAAATCCATTACACCAGTTCTCAGAAGTCTTGCATGCATTGTCGCCTTCCCTGGTCGGGTATGACATATAAACAAGCAACAAATACAGTACTGCATGGAGTTAAGATTTTTTTTGCTCACAGTGGGCCATATATATAGTGCAATTCTGATGCAAACCAGTTTCGCCACACAGAATGAATACAAATTTCCACTGCACCCACTGATCTTTTAACCCTTGAATGCCTAACGAGCATTCAAGGGGTTAAAGGCCCTTTTATGGTAATGGGAATTTGTATTTGCCCCTGTGGTGCAGTTGGTATGTTCAGTGAGGCTGATGTACTAAGAGAAATGGAGCAATTCTGGGGCAAACCAACTGCACCATAGTGAGCAATTGAAGAAGCTCAATAAACTAAATAAGGCATTTAACACCTTGAATGCACATGATAATCATAACCCTTTAACCCCTTAAGGACCAGGAAAATCTTAGGTCGTTTTCCCTTAAGGACCGGAGCAATTCTGACCTTTTTGACTATGCTTTTGTTCAACAGTGTTTTCCCTCTAAGACTTTTATTCCACCCCCATAAATAATATACTGTTTTTTTAAAGAACAAATAGGACTTTCTTTTGATACCCCACATATATGGATAACCCACCATTTACTTTATGAAAATTGAAAAAAAAAAAAAAAAAAAAAAAAAGTAAAAAAAACAAACACCATTTTTGATTTTTCTCTTGGGATCAATTGGCCACAAAGGGTTACATTTTTATGGAGACTGCATGAAAAGTATGACCGGTCAGTCATACCTACAAAATGCACAGTTTAAAGTGGCCACTGTCCCCCCTGGGTGAAAATCCCCATGTCCCTTTTTTCCCACCCCATTTTGACACTTTTTTATCCCTGACATTTGGTGGTGTATATAAGTGTATTACATGGCTCCACAACAATCACACTTGCAATATTGTTTAATTAAATGTTTTTTTTTTTAAATAAAAAATTTGTTTGTAAAAAAAAAAAAGTGCGTTTTGTTTTAAAAGAAAAAAAAAAGTATATAATTGCAGGTCAAAAATTGACCTGCATTTAGCCAGCCTCCTTCACCAGCAGTGAAGGGGTTAATACACCCAGCTGCTGTATTTTTTTTTACCACTAGGTGTCTCCTCTCTACTTCTCCCTCCCTTACTTTGATAGCAAGGGAGACAGAGGTAGACGAGACACTCAGAGTCAGCATGCTTTGCATGTTGCCTCTGTTTGTGTAACGGTTTGTTTGACTCACAGACACAGACATACCTCCCAACATTTCAAATTGCCAAAGAGGGACACTTGTGTTTTAGGGGGTTTTGCTGGGGGCGTAGCTGGTGGGCGGGGCATTACCGAGAATTTTTAAGCTATTTCATGACCTGTTGACAGCTCCTTGTGTAACTTAATAAATGATTTAGAACAAGACCAAAGTATTTTATTTACACACACTAATTTATAAACACAGATACTGACATTTATACAAACAGTAATGTGAGTTTTATTGCTGTAGAGCAGTGTGATACATTTATATACACACCACACTGTCTGATCTCTTAAAAAGAGGGACATCAGGGTGGGAAAGAGGGACAGAGGGATTTGGGTCAAAAAGAGGGACTGTCCCTCCTAAAGAGGGACACTTGGGAGGTATGCACAGAGTTAGGATAAAAACACAGTTTTATTGAATACAGTAATACAATAAGAACCCTCACAGGTCCTGTAATATACAACGTATAGTACAGACACACAACAGGTAATATTTAGGCCCTCACAGGTGCAGCACAAATATAGGAGACAAATAGTTTTTGCTGACACGGGTCAGGCAGAGGATTAGGTTTCCAGGTTTCAGCAATGTAGGAGTTAAAGTTCATCAAGGCAGGAAAACAGTCCCATATGTGAAGGTATTGAACTGATTCTTAAACACGCCAAAGTCTGCATCCACTGAGAGTTACCAGTCCACTGAAGTAAAGGGAGCGCACCAGTGCAGACACGGAGGCAACAGTTGCAAACGGTTGACAGATTGGAGCGTAAGCCAAAGGCGATGTACCAAAGCAATCAAGGAGGCAACACTTGCAGCCGGTTATACAGAATGGAGCGTAAGCCAATGGCAATGTACCGGAGCAATCTTGGAGGCAACACGGCAACCGCTTTGACAGAGTGGAGCGTAGCCAATGGCAGTGTACCGGTGCAATCACGGAGGCAACACTTGCAACCAGTTTGACAGAGTGGAGCATAAGCCAGAGGCAATGTACTGGGGCAATCACGGAGGCAACACTTGCAACCGGTTAGACTGAATGGAACATAGCCAATGGCAATGTACCGGTGCAATCACGGAGGCAACACTTGCAACCGGTTAGACTGAATGGAGCGTAGCCAATGGCAATGTACCGGTTCAATCACGGAGGCAACACTTGCAATCAGTTAGACAGAATTTAGCGTAGCCAAAGGCAATGTACCGGTACAATCACGGAGGCAACACTAGCAGCCGGTTAACTGAAAATGAGGACTAGGCCAGAGGCGCTCAGTAGAGCCTAAATGGGACAACACTTGGCAAGCCTGCAGGTGCAGAGGTGCCAGACAATCAAGGCACTGGAAATCAGAATGTCGCCGAGGCAACAAGGACCAAAACAGAGAACAGCCGAGTCGGATCACAGGAACAGGAACGTCAGCCAGGCCGGATCAGAACACAGGAGCAGGAACGTCAGCCAGTCCGGGTCGGTACACAGGCGCAGGAACGTCAGCCAGTCCGGGTCAGTACACAGGAGCAGGAACATCAGCCAGGCCGGGTCAATACACAGGAGCAGGAACATCAGCCAGGCCGGGTCAATACACAGGAGCGGACACTGAAGAATAGTCAGGCAATCAGGGTCGGTACACAGGCGCAGGCACTGGAGAGTAGTCAGGCAAGCCACGTCTGTACACTGGAAACTTCTTGAGAAAACGTAGCACTGGCACAGGAACACCATGAAAGGGCAATGTGTGGGTGCAGGAGCCCAGTATATAAAACCAGTACTGGGTGGGCTTAACACAGGGCAACCAATGAGAGCCAAACAAGGATGACTAACAGAAAAAATATAAACAAGGGATCACGGGCACCATGATAGTTTGTCAGAATGCCGGTACATGTGATTGCTGCTACGGCGATCACATGAACTGGCACAAGCAAGAAGGGCTGAGACTGAACGCCCCGGTCTCGGCGCGCTCAGTCTCAGCCTGGAATTAATGATAGCAGTGTGCACGGAGGCACGCTGCTATCATTTAAGCCATGATGGTCCTGGACCATCATGGGTCCTTAAGGGGTTAAGGACCAGGAGGTGTGTGTGCAATGCATTCCTGAAATGGGTTGAGTAGGGTCATGCACTCTACTTGCTTCAGTTTGAAAAAACTGGCAGCAACTGTCAAACTGTCACATCGGCCAATCCTTACTTTAGCTTCCCTTATCCTCTAGAATGAAATTCAATATATTGGTGCTCACTTACAGAACTCTAACACTGCACCCAATTACATCTCATCTCTTGTTTTCAATATACTCCCACTCATCATCTTCACTTTGCATAGGATCATCTTCCTTCCTCATCTCTCATTACATCCTATCCCTACCTGACAGACGTCTGCACTGCACCTGACTTATTGTTCCATTCTCATTCCTATCCAATGCTCCACTAGCCTTGAGATCAGATGAAAACTCAGCTCTTCAGGGAAGTCTAACAAGTACAAAAACAAAAAGAAGAAAAAAAGATATGGGCTTTAATGAGGCATAAATGCCAATCACAAAAATCAACAAGGATATGCCCAAAATACAAAATGTATTATATAATATAATAAAGCTCAGATAGATGATAAGTGGACAGATGACATCAGAACTGCATTTTCTAGTGAATTAAATATAGGAGAAAGTTTAGTGAGATCTGATTTATTTAAGAAATGTGAGGGTCATAAACAGGTATTGACAAAGCAATTGAAATTGACTTGGGATATCTCTAGTTTGGAAGCTTATCTCAGGGCTAAAATTGTGCCTAGAGGTTTAAGTATTCATGTCCTACTTGGGAAACATCTTAATCTTCCAGCTTTTTGGATAAGTGGTATGATCATTAAATGATCAGTAACGAAATGTTCTTTGGAATTGATAAGTCTTATAATAGAAGAGAGTAAACAACAATTAGACGAGATGGAGAAAAGCTTACAGGAACTATCTAAATTTATAGATTTGGAAGATTTTAAGAAAGTGAATGAGACTTTGAAATCAGATCTTGAAAAAAATCAGAGGGAAATTAGTTTAAGGAAAATGAAATATGTCAGAGATTTTCAGGATTTCACTAATAAAAGGGTATATTCAATATTTAAAGTGTATAGACAGCAATATGTTAAATCTATGAGTGGATCATCCGAGACCAGTAGTAGTGATTCTGGGTCAGAGGGAGAGTCACATTATGGGAGTTCCTCTCAAAGAACTGTCTCTAATGAAGCTGGATATATGTCTTCTTTTTCCTCTTTTCCTTTTTTGGAAAGGAAAGAGGGAGACGAAAAACCAGGAGGGGGAGGCATAAGAGCAAAGAACAAAAGAAAAGGAGAAGAAACAGGAGAAACCCCCAGAGATGAACATAGGTCAATGAATTTAGAACGGAATAGAAGTCAAATGGATGATAAAATAATTGTTAATCTTACTGATTTTCAGTTAACAGATTTGCATATCTCCTTTTTGACTAAAGGATTGTCTTTTTCCCCTGTAAATGGGGGTGATAAGTTTGAGGTCGCAAAGGATCTCCATCTGTTCTTTAGGAAGATACTTCTTTGTAAATTATATGAAGACTACCAGATGGTACAGAATATTCAACAAGATAATGAAATTTTAGAAATCTTAAAGGAACTTAAAGCGGAAAGTGAGGATCTTCCGGAGACTGGATCGGGATCCTTGTAAAATAGATTTACTAACTTAAAGAGGAAATCTAAGACTATGCCCCCCTTGTCACTTGATCCACATGTTCAAGCCTTTACTCAAGCAGTTTTGTATGACATAAAGCCATTAAATTTTGAATATGAACCTTGTGATAATTTAACAACTGCAGAACTTAGTGCGCTAAGGGATTTGCAACAACATAGTGAATTAGTAATTAAACCAAGTGACAAGGGGGACAATGTGGTCCTTATGCGGGAAGAAATGTATTGCAAGGAAATTATGTGACAATTGAAAGACAAAAGATGTTATGAACCATTGGATAGAGATCCAACATTGGAGATTCAATCCAGGTTGAGACTTAAACTACAATTTGCATTGGATGAAAATCTAATTTATGCTGGTTGAAAACACTACAGTGCCTACTATTTATATTTTACCTAAAGTCCATAAATTGATGACTGAACCCCCGGGTAGACAGTGGTTTCAGGCATAGGAGGAGTATCTGAGAATGTAGGATGCTATATAGATTTGCATTTGAAACCCTTCCTTAAAACATTGCCATCGTTCATTGAGGATACAGGGGATGTAATTTGTCATCTTGTTAGGATGGAGGTGGGGAGGGACTCATATCTAGTTACTCTTGATGTGGAGTCCCTCTACACCTCCATTCCTAACAATATAGGATTGAGGGCTTTTCCGTCATATTTGGATACTAGAAGACGAGAGTATTCTCATCAAACTGAATTTGTTGTCAAAATCATGGAGTTTGTACTTGAGAATAATTATTTTGTGTTTAAGAACAGATTCTACAGACAATATAGAGGAGTAGAAATGGAGGCCATGTGTGCTCCCACCTACACGTGTCTCCACCTTGGCTGGTGGGAGCAGTTTCTGGTGGCTGACATGCTTGGGTTTCGAGAACACATGGCCCTCTGGATATGCAAGACTCGGTTGTATAAGATCGTTATAAAACAACCTGTGAATGGCGTTCATGTGTACTGGTTAGGAGTTTCTCTAAATGATTAGCCCGGACGGTGGGTGAAGATTGGTGAGAATTAATATATATGTATATTCATCCTATGAATTACCAGTTTGTGCTCAAGAAAGTTATATCAGCCGGTTTCTCTCTTATGGTGTATGAATAGTCCATCTTCATCAGTGCCTACTGCATCATGACCATTCTCATTCTTCATTTCATCTCCATATTTTCATCTTCATTTGGATGTCTGAGTATAGATTACTTTTGTCTGTTATGATATACAGCTTTGCACATCATATTAATTTGTCTTAGGATGTATCAACTTAGAAGACATTGGTAGGATATAGGAGGACTTACCATATATTCAATAGTAATATATATTAGAGCTGTGTTTAGATTCAGATAGTTAAAGGGATAGTAATACCTGAAAATAAGTTTATTTTATATTGTAGCCCTTAAAAAAACATGAAAATGATATGTCTTATCTCCCAAACCTTTATGGTTTGGGATATATTCAGAAGTAAAGTTTCCCCTAGAGTGATGTCATTGCTCCACCCTTCAGATTTGGAATCCGGTCGCCGGACCAGCAGTGCCTCTCCAGAAGTGCTGAGATCAAGTTCTTTAAAAAGAATTTCTTAATTGGAATGGTCTACAAAGTGTGCTTTCAAGCCAGGCACACTTTGTACACAGTTCCAATGAAGTAGTTCTTTCCAAAGATCATGATCTCGGCACTGCTAAAGAGCTGCCTGTTGCTATGTGGACCGAATTCCAAATCTGTCCACTAGATGGCAGACTTGGCTGAAACAGCAAGGAAAAGTGAACTATACTATATTTTACATATGAATATCTCCCAAACTTATATCATCGTTCATGTTTTTTTAAGGGCTACAATATAAAATAAACTTATTTTCAGGTATTACTATCCCTTTAATAGACATTCATTTTAAGTATATATATCTGGCGCCAAATTTGTTTGCCTATTATTGTTTACTTTTTATTGTGGTTTTTAGGTATACATTGTGTTAATCATCATACTTTGATTTTTATAGTTTATGTGAGCTTTATTATATTATATAATACATTTTGTATTTTGGGTATATCCTTGTTGATTTTTGTGATTGGCGTTTGTGCCTCATTAAAGTCCATATCTTTTTTTCTTCTTTTTGTTTTTGTATTTGATATTTTTGGACAGAGTGCACCCCATTCCATATTTGGATGGGTAGCCATTTTTGATTTATTATGGAGGGTGCTCCTACATATATATTTTTTTAAGTCTAACAAGTACTTCCATAACTATCCTATTTAGAAGTTGGTCAACAACCTGCCCTTATTCCATGTCTCACACCATTCTACCACCGACAGCCCTATTGGGACTGCAGAATGGATGTACCTCACTGCCTCATGTTACCCTTTCTTTCCCTAACTCTGGAACACTGCACTGCAAAGCACTTTTATCTTCCTGCCTTGGAACTTAACTTTTATCAACTGCCTTGGAATTTCATTTGGCTGGAGGCATTACACCTTCTGTGTCCCAACCTATCTTCCTCTAGACTGTAAGTTGTTACTATCACAGTCCTCTTAAAGGAGTAGCAAACTTTTGTTATGAGAAAAAAATAAAATAAAATTAAAAAATAAATATATATATATATATATATATATATATATATATATATATTGTATAGATTTTTCTGGTGAGTAAAGTAAGGGTATTCTCACTGCTGAGAGATGCATATTTAAATGTTATTACAGTATAAGCATTTGTTTTCTAATTTATTCAGAATAGATATTCTGTTACATTCTCTGGGAAAGGTGAGTCACTGGCAAACAGTCCTCCATATAATGAGGTGGAAACGGCTGAGTCATGCTGTCATTTTAAACTTTCATGAAGTAATCACACTGTAATTCCCTTCCTGACATTTTTAACTGTTATTACTTTTGAATAAACAACTGACAGCAGTGGGAGTACCCTTGTTTTACTCAGCAGTTTTCATAAAAAAAAAAGTTTACTGTTGAATTAATTCACTCCATTTCCTTAATGCCTTGTTTAATACATTGCATTAAACAAATCACAGAGGAATGGTACACCCAGAAAAGCCATCGGAGTGCCCCATTGCCCTCTTCTTAGAGTAAGCAGTATTAAGGGGAGGAATATTGCCATATGTAGGTTGTTCACCCATCTGGTACAAAAACACGTATGTAGAAAATTGTGTGCCACTGCCGCCTAGTTACCTTGCACCATACAGGGCCAGCTGTTTTTGGTCACAGTGCATTTGTGAAACTCTGTAGGACACTGATTTGTCTTAACAGTAGGGCAAAGTGGGCAGCTAGTCATGGCCTGCTGGCAGAATGGACCCCCAATAGTCAAGGTGAAACTGCATGTCATACAACACAATTTGAAGCCCTCTGTATCCCATGGTAGCAGACATGCTGAGGAAACAAGGGATGCATTGTGAGAACTGGTGGGACAATGAGGCAGTAGAATAGTGGTCTGAAAAGAGACATAGAGGGTCTGTGTAGACTGTGCATGCAATACACAAGGTTTGCAGCTGAGAGACACATACAGTACTTCCTGTTTTACTGGGGTAATTGACTGTTTTGTGGTCAAGTCAATCCATAGAATTCTGCTCTCCATTTTTTTCACAAAGGTTATTACCTTTGAACAACTTTCCACAAATATGGGAAACTTATATACAGGGATTTTTTGTGTGCTTACCAGCAGGGCTCAAAATTTCCACTCGCCACTAGCCAATGGCGAGTGAAAATTCAGCCCTGGTGGGTATGTTATGGCTTGCAGTGGCGAGTAACTTTTCAGGTCTGGCTGGTAGCAAACAACTTCATATTTTAAGCCCTTCTTACCAGTTAATCATTTATCCCCATGGTTCCTGTGATCTACATAGGGCATAAAATCAATTATTTTTTTCAGCAATATAACGATGTTGCCACAGATATCACTAATAAAATAAATTAGGCTTAAAGGGGATCTATCACACCTGTACAAGCGTGGCTTAAATGATAGCTTATATAGCGAACATGACAATGCCTTTATTATTTCCAGATTTTAAAATTCTATTTGGCTGAAAAATAACGTTTAAAGAGTGCCCTGCACCCTACTTCCTGATAAACTGCGGGTACAGCTCTCTACCCACAGTCTATCATGCTACCTCTGCTCCCGTTCCTCTAGCCAGCCTACTCCGTCAATCTCTGTCAATGACAGCGCTCCAGCTTACAGACAGAAGCCTACATCATTGGAAGAGGCTGGATAGAGGGACGGGAGCAGAGGCAGAGTGTTCGATTGCGGGTAGAGAGCTGTACCTCCAGTCTATCCGGAAGTAGGGTGCAGGGCACTTGTTAAACGTAATTTTTTGGCGAAATAGAGATTTAAAATCTAGAAATAATAAAGGCATTGTCATATCCGCTATATAAGCTATCATTTAAGCCACACTTGCACAGGGGTGATAGATCCCCTTTAAGGAAGTGATACTGTTCATGTTGCTGAAAGGATGGTCTCCACTCCCCTATTAACCACGTGGGGAAGCAGAGAGTATACTCTGACTTCAGAGTTGTTCTACTGCTGGTGATGTGTGAGACGGAGCATCCCTTCCACATTGCCAGTAATTCGACAACCCTCCATGCTTTTGATTGATTTAGGGCTGTTACTGCATAGGAAAGTACAGGGAGATCCCAACTTCACCAGCCACAGACAGGTGAAGTAGAGATTGTGAATTCCGACAGCAGAGGCTACTATCACAGTTTAGTGAATGTGGTGAAGTGTCACATTAACATTTAAATACACCCACATAAATACGATACTGGCTCATTATCCTGCATTTCCATATGGAAATAATCCACTGGCGAAGTCATGAGTGAAAATTCATAAACATGTTGAAGGCATGTCAGATTGATGTCAATGTCGGCGGATTATCGTCATATTGATGGAGATGTGATATCGAAGACACTTTAGTGCATACTGTCGATATGCATTCGACACACATCAACATTTTGACCTCTCTTCATCATTTAGTGCATCTTGGCCAGGAGGTTTTAATCAACCTCCACAGGTCTAAGGTCTTGAAAATGAACCTGTGAACTGGGCAATCTATGATAAAGGAAGCCAGTAAATAGGAGACCAACTAATGGGGGATTATACATCTCCATATACTAAGATGAAAAATGAAAAAGATGACAAACTAAGAGAGCAATACCCTTCTTGTGTGTGGTCACTTAAAAGTGTAGGGAAGGATGGGTCTTCTCCTTTACCCCATGGTTCCTGTGTTCAACATTGGATGACAGAGACAGTGTGGATCCCTTCTAATGAAATGTCCTCTTACAGAGACAGTGAGGATCCATTCATTTCCATTACACCTCTCTTTCTGTGCTTTTTTGTGAGAGTGCTGATTCTTTCCTGGCATACAGCGTTTGTAATAGACATTGAGTGACCAAGCCTTTGATCTGCACTGGAAATAAACCTTCTGGGTGATACAATGATCACCAGACCTTGCTGCTCTCAATATGCCAATTTTTACTCTTTTCATTGCCATTTTGATGCATGCTGCTCTATATGTAACAATCAGGGAGTAATAAAATCAAAACAAAATAAGGGTGAGCAAATGCTAATGTCACCAGGTATTGGGATTTATCTGTCATAGCCTCCTGCTCTCCAAGCCTGACATCACATTATTAGTTTTGTGTGCAGTTTGGACATCTGCCTTGACGTACATAGCCCTGTTTGATTTTTCTTGGTTTTTTTTTTTGCATACAAACTACCTCCCAGGTTAAAACATTCCACCTCTTCCAGCGACTCCCATGCCGGTCTGCTGATGTCAGTGGACATTCCTTACAGACAATTTGAGTGGTGAACCAAACTTGACAGAAGCTTCCTGTAACACATATGACAATTTTGTTTAACAGATATTAATACCCCCACCACATAGCTGTTGTTAATCTGTGAAGCAAGTTATTATTCAGGATCTTACAGTACTAAAAGGAGATTTTTGTGTACTTACCGATAAATCCTTTTCCCTTAATTCATGTGGAATACGGAACCATGGGGTAAAGTCCCCTCCTCCAGGAGTGCCAAAAAAGTCTTCAAGATAGAGACTCTTGGAGCTATGCAAGAAATGTTCGCATCTGATAAAGGCATTTTTGTGCGCAGATAGATTTTGCGCATGTTCTAATCCAGGAAGCTGAATACTGATCGCTTCTTGAATTGCGCACATAAATTCCTTTTTACGATAACACTACACAGATGTATAAATTCTTTCGCAATACCACTTCCTGCATTATGCACATTCTCTATTCCACTCACACAGATTTGTTAATCCTGGCCACGCCCACAAAAAAAATAAATATGCGCAGCTGTTCTCTAACCTTGATTTTTTCATGCGCAATTCAACAAAATCATTCACAAACCTTTTCCCTAGTGGTTGTCACATGGGAAATAGAGATTGCGCATGTTTCTTGCAACGCACCATTTGTCTCATATCCACCTTACCCCTGTTTGAAAATGCTCAGTTTTAATGTATAGCAAAGGTGAAAAAAAAGAAATAGAAGTGGAACATGAAAGGGAAGCCCTTGAACCAGAGAACCGAAGAGGACCCTCCCCTGCCCAGGACTCTAGAAGGGAAGTCATGTGTTCCACCTGGACTAAGAGAGATGGATTTATCAGAAAGTACAAAAAAATAATGTTCTCTTATTTCCTATGTGGAACACAGGAGCAATGAGGATGTACCAAAACATTTACCCAGATTTCAGGGAGAGAATGAGAAAACAAACCCCAAACATAGACCAATTCTAACAGAAATGAACTGGTACAACATGAACCTCAGGTGTCAACTGATACCAACACTGTAAACCAAAGAACAGGGCCCAACAGGTTACTGGCCAAATAAAACCAGGAAAGACACCTACATAAGCACAAAGACCTGTAGGGCCTCCTGGCCAAAACTGGCTTCAGACAAAGCCAGCACATTAACATGCTAGAGGCTCACAAAGGTATTATCACAGTGCCCGTGATCTTCCTCTGTCACTCTTTGCTGTGGTGCACTCCCATTGGCTGAGCTTGTTTAGCCCGCCCAGTATGGCCTATTTATACCCGGCCTTTGGCACCTATCAGGTGCCCTTTCGTGGTGTTCCTGAGCCAGTGTTGCTATGTAGCTGTGTTCCAGTGTTACTGCTTCCTGTGTACCGACTTGGCCTGTCTGACTACGCTCCTACGTTCCTGCTCCGTGATTTGACCCGGCTTGTCTGACGATCCCGCTCCGTGATGTGACCCGGCCTGGCTGACGTTCCTGCTCCGTGACCTGACCCGGCTACGTTGCTGACCCTGCCTGTGTTCCTGCTGTGTGCTGTTCCAGTGTCGCCTGGGTGACATTCTGACTTCCGCTGTGCTGTGGCAGGTCTTACTGTGTCGTTGCCTCCTGTGTACTGGCCCTTTCCATTTACTCTTGCTGAGCCTGCTGCCTCCGTTACTCTGGGCCTCCGTTTACTCTTACAGAGCACTGTGCCTTCCGTTAACACTTGCAGAGCCGTGCCTCCGTTCACTGAGCCTCCGTTAACACTTGCAGAGCAGTTGTCTCCATTCACTGAGCCTCTGTTAACACTTGCAGAGCCGTAGCTTCCGCTACCCTGAGCCTTCCGCTACACTTGCTGAGCCTTGGGTCTCCGTACCGCGCCCGTGGGGGTGTGTCACGGTTTTTAAAGACTCTCAAACGTAAGGTTTGGTAAAAACGTAACTTTATTGAAAAGTTAAGGCAATCCCCATAGGGAAACATACATAACAATACAACAATAATAGTCCATACAATAGGTTCTACCGGCCCTGCCTAAAATACCGGGCAAGGCAACCCAAGTGACAGTAGCAATAACAGGCTCTACCGGCCTTGCCTATACCGGGTAAGGCAACCGTGAGATGACATATATTGGTTCTACTGGCCTTACCAATACCGGGCAAGGCAGCCCAAAGGAGTACTGAGTGTAGGCTCTACCGGCCCTGCCAATACCGGGTAAGGCAACCTTAAAGATGGTAACGACAAAGGTTCTACCGGCCTTATCAATACCGGGCAGGGCAACCTGAGCGAGTAGACCAGCTGTTAGATGACATGACAGCAGAGAGGAATAGGAACTAAGGTCTTACTCAGCAGGAGTCTATTGCCAGGGAAAAACGGACAACTGCATAGGAGTGGACAGCGACCTAGCCTCAGTACTGGATAGATCAGGAGCAAAACAACGTCCGCACGTTGGGACCAACAATAAATATCGCCACCAGGTTAATGGAGTAAACCAGCGTCCGCACGCTGGAACCAACAGGGTATCACCACCAGGTTAATGGAGTAAACCAGCGTCCGCACGCTGGGACCAACAGAGTATCGCCACCAGGTTTAATGGAGTAAACCAGCGTCCACACGCTGGAACCAACAGTGTATATTGCAACCATGTTTAATGGAGTCAACCAGCATCCGTACGCTGGAACCAACAGTGTATATCGCAACCAGGTATAATGGAGTAAACCAGCGTCCTCACGCTGGGACCAACAGTAAATGTCGCCACCAGGTTTTAATGGAGTAAACCAGCGTCCGCACGCTGGAACCAACAGTGTATATCGCAACCAGGTTAAATGGAGTAAACCAGCGTCCTCACGCTGGGACCAACAGTAAATGTCGCCACCAGGTTTTAATGGAGTAAACCAGCGTCCGCAAGCTGGAACCAACAGTGTATATCGCAACCAGGTTTAATGAAGTAAACCAGCGTCCTCACGCTGGAACCAACAGTAAGTGTTGCTACCAGGTTTAATGGAGTAAACCAGCGTCCGCACGCTGGAACCAACAATGTATAAGCAGCAGCGAAAAGAACAATGTCGCTGGAGCGACGGGGCTAGAGCAGGAGCCCTACACTTCAACGGGGAGTCCACCGGGGCGAGACTGATGTACTGACAGATCACTGGAACCACCGGTGCAGAGCGAACCGGCTGGAGAAGCGGCAGGCAGGAGACTCAGGAACTCAGTAAAATTAACCCGCTAGGTGCTGGAACACAGGAACACCGGAACGCTAGCATACAGGAACATTGCAACACTAGAACACCTGAACACAGGATCAGCAGGAACAGCAGAAACAGCAGGCCCAGAAGCCTGACATGCAGATCAGGCCAAGAGAAGTCAGAAACACCACGAAAGGGCAACCAGGAAGTGCTCAACCTGGGTTTAAAAAGGCTGTGTGAGGAGGGCTAATAGCAGACAGCCAATCAGGAATACTCAGCAAGTAACAGACACAGAACAGCACGAATCACGGGCACCGTGATAGTGTGCCATTGGCTCTGTCCATCTAAGCACTTGCAGTGTAGTTAGTTTCCGTTACAACGCCCGTGGGGGCTATTGGCTCTATTATCCTCAGCTCTCGCAGTGTCCTTGGTCTCCGTTAAATGCACCGGGTGGGTGCCATTGGCTCTATACAGCTAAGCTCTTGCAGTGTAATTGGTCTCCGTTACAATGCCCGTGGGGGCTATTGGCTCTATTATCCTAAGCTCTTGCAGTGTAATTGGTCTCCGTTACATTGCCCGTGGGGGCTATTGGCTCTATTATCCTCAGCTCTTGCAGTGCACTTGCTCTCCGTTCACGGGGTGCGAGTGGCTGTAGCTCATTAGGCTCTTGCGGAGTATCTTGGCCTCAGTTCCCTGCTCAGCATAAGCAGTAGTCTCTGTCCTGCTCTATTACTGGTGTTTTCACCACTGATCCCTCCTTTACCATCTTATGGGCGTGTCAAACACACCACAACAGAGACTGATTGATTTCTATGAACTTTAACCATTGAGTACCCTGTATGTTACTTATGCCTGTCCTGTGACAGTATATATATTTATTTCTCTGTATACTTATCACGGTCCCCGTGATCCTTTCTGTCACTCTCTACTGTGCTGCTCCCTGATTGGTTGAGCTGTGTTGGCCCACCCCTAGTTACCTGTTTTATTCTGGCCACTGGCACCTGTCAGGTGCCCTTTCGTGGTGTTCCTGAGCCTATGCTGCTGTTCGCTGTGTTCCTGATTTCCGGTGTACTGATTTGGCCTGCATTGACGACTCTTCTGTGTTCCTGCCTGTTGCTGATCCGGCTTGTCTGCGAACCTCCTCTGTTATCCGACCCGGCCTGGCTGACGTTCCTGCTTGTTGCTGATCCGGCTTGTCTGCGAACCTGCTCTGTTATCCGACCCGGCCTAGCTGACGTTCCTGCTTGTTGCTGATCCGGCTTGTCTATGATTCTCCACTGTTCCCGGTTCTGGTCTGGCTACGTTCCTGCTGCTGTGCCACTGGGCGACATTCTGATTCCTGTAGTCGCGCTAGTGCTCGAGACTGACCTTAACCCTTGTGCCGCTGTGTTGCTGTTAACGCTTTCTGAGCTGTACTACTAGCTGAGTCTCCTTTTAAGCTTGCAGAGCTATACCATCAGGGCGATACCGATCGCTGAGCCGATTTCTTGCTGTGCCTTACCAGGTGCTGTGATTAATCCTTGCAGAGCTATACTACTCCTGCTGAGCCGGCCGGTTGGGCCTAGATAGACGGCGGCTCATATATTCCATCCGTAGCAGAGTAGTTGTTCTGGTTCCGTACCGGTGGTCTCTTGGCTCGCGCACATTGCACTGGTGGATTCGTTATACGCCCGTGGGGGCTACTTGGCACTAGCTATCATTACGGTTGGTTTCCTTTAACGCCCGAGGGGGCTAACGATTCTCGCTCTTGCAGCTTAGTAATCTCCGTTATACGCCTTTGGGGGCTAACGACTCACGCTTCCATAGTACTGGTGGTATCCGCCAGTGGGGGCTATTCGCTATTGCTCTAAGCGTTCTGGTCCGTCTCTGCTTTTAGCAAGCCGCTTGCTCTCCTACGGGCTACTAGTGTTGAACTCCTCACACTTATACAGCCTTTTTATCACCTTGGGAGTGTTAACTATTGATTGCTTATCTCTAGTTGTATCTGTCCTATGTCAATATATACACAGTCTGTATCCAGTATACTGGCCCTGTGAGGGTCTATGCACCTATTCCTTGCTATCCACTGTGTGCCTGTTGAGGGCGAAATTGTTCATTATTTTCTGTCAATAAAACTGTGTTTTATCAAACCCTCTGTCTGAGAGTCTGTAAACCGTAACAAAACGAAAGGGCCATGACCTCAGACAGCAAGGGAGATACTGGCACACAGAATATCCATTGGAGAATGGATGTTCACGAGCAGCTCCTCGACCAGTTGGCACTGGCCTTGCAGACCTTACTTGAGTGGACGGTACACCTAGACAAACCTAATCAGAATCCGGTGGTCACCCCAGTCTCGACACCAGAAAATCTGCCTGTAGTTCCTACTACACAGACCAGAGGGTTAACGGCGGCGGCGCCATTACCGTTAAGATATGATGGCGAACCTACCCAATGCAGAGGCTTTGTCAACCAATTGGAGATATTCTTTGAGCTCACGCCTCAGGCATTTCCTAACGACCGAAGTAAGGTTGGGTTCATGATCTCCCTATTAACTGGCAAGGCATTATCTTGGGCGAATCCTCTGTGGAAGAATGCCAAACCCTGCACCCTGAACTTTAAGGAGTTCGTAAAACAGTTCCGCAGAGTGTTTGAGGTACCTGGTAGAACCACTTCTGCTGCCAAAAGGTTGATGGAGATACAACAGGGCGATCGTACCTTGGGCGATTACGCAATTGTATTTCGAACCTTGGCAGCAGAGGTGGGCTGGAATAACGAGGCATTAATCGCAGCTTTTGCCCAGGGCCTATCAGAATCCATCAAGGATGAAATTGCTGCCAGAGACGTGCCTAATGATTTGGATGAGTATATCGATTACGTCATGCTTATTGACTCCCGCATTCGCGAGAGGCGGATGGCTAAGAGGGCGAAATCCAGGAATTATGGGCATGGCAGTCTTTTGAACCCACCCTCGCCACCCTGTCCTCCTGAACGTACAGCTGAAGCTGGGGAGCCAATGCAGCTCGGGTTCACCAGACTGACCAAGGAGGAGAGGGCGTACCGTAAAAGAATGGGCCTATGCCTATACTGTGGTAAAGCTGGGCACCAATTACGCTCTTGTCCGGTTCGGCCGGGAAACGAACGCACCTAGGGTACCTTGGGGGACAGGCCCTAGGTGGCGTACAGCAGTCCCTGGATACTAGTACACAGAGACCCACCATCCAGGTGGTATTCATGTGGGCAGACTCCTCTGTGACAGTTATGGTTCTGGTAGACTCCGGTGCAGCCGGTTATTTCATGGATCATTCCTTTGCTGAGTTGCATAAGATTCCGGTAGTCAAAAGGGAGTCTTCTCTGGCTATTGAGGCCATTGACGGCAGGCCGTTGGAACCGGCATTTATCACTATGGAGACAACCCCTATTACTATGGCGATTATGTACGTTTTCAAATAATTAGTTCACCTCATCACGCAGTCATCCTGGGGTTCCCATGGCTATCGTTACACAACCCCCAGTTTGACTGGCAAAGATGTGAGATACAGTCTTGGTCAGAATATTGTGCGGATAACTGCCTCTCACACCCTGTCAGGTTATTGTGTACCTCTCCCTCCGTACCAGCTGAATACCAGGAATTCAGTGACGTATTCAGTAAGGGGGAGGCTGGCGCCCTGCCTCGGCACAGACCTTATGATTGTGCCATTGATTTGCCCCCGGGCGCGGTGCCTCCCAGGGGCTGCACTTATCCATTGTCAGTGGAGGAGAATAGGGCAATGGAGGAATATATTGAGGATGCCCTCAAAAGAGGGATTATCCGTAAATCCACTTCGCCGGCAGGTGCCGGGTTCTTCTTTGTAAAGAAGAAAAATGGCGAACTCAGGCCTTGTATTGATTACAGGGGTCTAAATAAATTAATGTCTAGAAGTCCCTACCTCATTCCACTCATTACCGAGTTATACGACAGGTTAAAGGGCTCTTCCATCTTTACTAAACTCGATCTCCGGGCTGCATATAACCTGATCAGAATTAAAGCTGGAGATGAGTGGAAGACGGAATTTAATACCAGATCAGGGCACTATGAATATCTGGTAATGCCATTCGGCCTATGTAATGCTCCTGTGGTATTTCAGGAATTTATTAATGACATCCTTCGGGACATGCTTCAGTCCTGTGTTGTGGTATATCTTGACGATATGTTGATTCACTCTACCAATCTTACCCAACACATCAAGGATGTTTCTGAGGTTTTGACTCAATTACTTAAAAATAAATTGTTTTGTAAACTTGAGAAGTGCGAATTTCACAGGTCCCAAGTACCCTTCCTGGGATTCGTGATCTCTAAAGATGGCATTGCTATGGACCAGGAGAAGTTGTCAGCAGTCCTACAGTGGCCGCGTCCCAAAGGGATAAAAGCTATTCAGCGCTTTCTGGGCTTTGCCAACTTTTATAGGAAATTTATTCAGAACCTTTCCACTATTGTGAAACCTTTGTCTGACTTAACTCATAAGGGTGCTACTCCTTCTCAATGGTCTGAGGCAGCTGAGAATGCGTTTGAGACACTGAAATCTGCCTTTGCTTCTGCTCCAGTGCTGTCCCACCCTAACCCAGCCCTGCTGTTTACCCTGGAAGTTGATGCCTCTGAGGTTGGGGTTGGGGCAGTGTTCTCCCAACGCCCGGTGGGAGGTGGTACATTAAGACCTTGTGGGTTCTTTTCAAAGAAACTGTCCAGCGCCCAAAGCCCTTATGAGATTGGTGACAGGGAACTCTTGGCTATCATTCTGGCACTTAAGGAGTGGCGCCACCTATTGGAGGGTACTAAGACACCAGTACTAATTCTGACTGACCACAAGAATTTGACATATCTCTCGGAGGCTAAGAAACTCTCCTCACATCAGGCCAGATGGGCGCTCTTTTTGTCCCGGTTCAATTTTGTGGTTTCCTACCTACCGGGTTCCAAGAATGTCAGGGCAGATGCCTTGTCCAGACAGTTTGTGTCAGACATTGAGAGGGAGGAAGAACCAGTACCCATCATTCAGCCAGATCGTATACTGGCCACTATCTGCACTAGCATCACTTCGCCACTGGGGGAAGAAATTTTTGCCTCTCAGGCTAGGGCTCCTCCAGAAACCCCGGTAGGCAAGTGTTTTGTTGATGAGCCATTCCGTACCCGTCTATTAGAAACCTACCATCATCTAAGGCGGCTGGGCACATTGGGAGGGATCAGCTATGTTGGTCTCTATCCCAGTTGTTTTGGTGGCCCTCCCTTAGGGCTGATTGCTCTGCTTTTACTGCAGCCTGTGCCACCTGTGCCCGTGCCAAGACACCCAGGCGTCTTCCAGTAGGTTTGCTTCAACCAGTACCTAATGGCGACCGCCCATGATCCCATATTTCCATTGACTTTCTGGGAGAATTGGCAGCATCTAGGGGGTACACGTTTATCCTTATGGTGGTTGATAGGTTCTCTAAAATGGCTCATTTTGTGCCCCTCCCTGGCCTTCCATCGGCTCAGGAATTGGCTGTGGTATTTGCCAAGGAAGTGTTTCGGTTGCACGATGTGCCTAGAGTGGTGGTGTCTGACCGTGGGAGCCAGTTTGTGTCCAAATTTTGGAGGGCATTTTGTGGGCAGATGGGCATCCAGTTGTCGTTTTCTTCCGCCTATCATCCCAAGACCAATGGAGCCGCTGAGCATGCCAATCAAGGACTGGAACAGTTCTTGCGCTGTTTTGTAACCGATCATCATGACAATTGGGCCGACCTGTTGCCTTGGGCGGAGTTTGCCAGGAATTGTGCAGTTAATTCATCGTCCCGGAGTTCCCCTTTTCTCATTAATTATGGGTTCCAGCCCTGCCTACTCCCGGACTCATTCCAGGCACAACAGATTCCAGCTCTGGATGAGCATATTGAGCAGCTTCGTTCCCCTTGGGCACAGGTGCAGAGGACCCTCAGTCAGTCATTTCAGCGCTACCAGAAGCATGCCAATCGAAGACGGCTGCCAGCGTTTCCTTTCAGGTGGGGGATAGAGTATGGTTTTCCTCCAGAAATCTCAAGTTGCAGGTGCCTTCCAATAAACTGGTACCTCGGTTCATTGGGCCCTTTAAAGTCATCCGCAAGGTGAATCCAGTCTCGTATGCATTGGAACTTCCAGCTTCTATGCACATACATAATGTGTTCCATGTATCTCTGTTAAAACCATTGGTTTGCAACCGCTACACTACCACTCCAGTGATTCCTGGGCCGGTGGATGTTCAAGGCCAGGAGGAATATGAGGTTCAGAGTATCATTGATTCTAGGAGATTTTGGGGGAAGTTGCAATACTTGGTCCATTGGAAGGGATATAGCCCTGAGGAACGCTCCTGGGTAGATCAGAAGGACCTCCATGCGCCCAGGCTGTTGCGAAACTTCCACTCTAAATACCCTCAGATACCAAGACCTCCGGCAGGGAGAGGGGGTCTTTGAGAGGGGGGTACTATCACGGTCCCTGTGATCCTTTCTGTCACTCTCTACTGTGCTGCTCCCTGATTGGTTGAGCTGTGTTGGCCCGCCCCTAGTTACCTGTTTTATTCTGGCCACTGGCACCTGTCAGGTGCCCTTTCGTGGTGTTCCTGAGCCTATGCTGCTGTTCGCTGTGTTCCTGATTTCCGGTGTACCGATTTGGCCTGCATTGACGACTCTTCTGTGTTCCTGCCCGTTGCTGATCCGGCTTGTCTGCGAACCTCCTCTGTTATCCGACCCGGCCTGGCTGACGTTCCTGCTTGTTGCTGATCCGGCTTGTCTGCGAACCTGCTCTGTTATCCGACCCGGCCTGGCTGACGTTCCTGCTTGTTGCTGATCCGGCTTGTCTACGATTCTCCACTGTTCCCGGTTCCGGTCTGGCTACGTTCCTGCTGCTGTGCCACTGGGCGACATTCTGATTCCTGTAGTCGCGCTAGTGCTCGAGACTGACCTTAACCCTTGGGCCTCTGTGTTGCTGTTAACGCTTTCTGAGCTGTACTACTAGCTGAGTCTCCTTTTAAGCTTGCAGAGCTGTACCATCAGGGCGATACCGATCACTGAGCCGATTTCTTGCTGTGCCTTATCTCCAACCAGGTGCTGTGATTAAGCCTTGCAGAGCTATACTACTCCTGCTGAGCCGGCCGCTTGGGCCTAGATAGACGGCGGCTCATATATTCCATCCGTAGCAGAGTAGTTGTTCCGGTTTCATACCGGTGGTCTCTTGGCTCACGCACATTGTACTGGTGGATTCGTTATACGCCCGTGGGGGCTACTTGGCACTAGCTATCATTACGGTTGGTTTCCTTTAACGCCCGAGGGGGCTAATGATTCTCGCTCTCGCAGCTTAGTAGTCTCCGTTATACGCCCGTTGGGGCTAGCGACTCATGCTTCCATAGTACTGGTGGTATCCGTTATACGCCCATGGGGGCTATTCGCTATTGCTCTAAGCGTTCTGGGTCAGTCTCTGCCTTTAGCAAGCCGCTTGCTCTCCTACGGGCTACTAGTGTTGAACTCCTCACACTTATACAGCCTTATTATCACCTTGGGCGTGCCAACACCACAACAGAGACTGACGAGTTCTAAGTTTTAACTATTGATTGCTTATCTCTAGTTGTATCTGTCCTATGTCGATATATACACAGTCTGTATCCAGTATACTGGCCCTGTGAGGGTCTATGCACCTATTCCTTGCTATCCACTGTGTGCCTGTTGAGGGCGATTATTGTTCATTATTTTCTGTCAATAAAACTGTGTTTTATCAAACCCTCTGTCTGATTGTCTGAAAACCGTAACAATACTGGGCCTGAGAGGGCATCTGTACTTTACTGTTATTTCAGTTATTCTGTATTGCCTTTAGAGGGTAGTTTTCTTGTCTTTTTTAATAAAACTGTGTTTTATTCTAACCTGCTGGTCTGAGTGTCCTACAAAACCGTTACAGGTATGAAGGGACAACCACACCACCACCTTGTTGTTACAGCTTACCTTGACTTCAGCATCATCTGAAGGCGCAAGGCTTCAAGCATGCTGCAGGCCTCTGTTTTATCGGTTTGCTTCCTGTAGTCTCCTCCTACCTACTTCCTTCTACCTACTTCCTCCCTCTGAGTTTCTCCGCACACATACTTCCTGTGGAGGGGTTTAAAAGGCAGACTGAATCCTGACTCAGTTGCCCTTGCGTTGTTGTTCACAGCAGTTCTATTGCCTTGGGCTCTGTGTATGCCCTGGCTAGTATTGCATCCACCTTGGTGCTGACCTGTGGCTCTGTCTGACTATTCATTTGCTTATCACTATAGTGGCCACCCAAGCTGGTGCAGACCTGTGGCTCTGGCTGACTACCTGAACTGTGTATGACCTGGCTTGTCTGACTACCCCCTCTGGTGCTGACTTGTGGCTCTGTCTGACTATTCTTACATTTGTTCCTTCTACCTAGCAGACACCCAACCTAGTGCAGACCTGGGGCTCTGGAAGACTAAGCTCTGATATTGACTGCAGGCGTGAGTCAGCTATCATTTTCCAATACTGACTGCAGGTGTGAGTCAGTTTGCTCCATATTGACTGCAGGCGTGTCAGAATTCGCTCCCTACTGACTGCAGGCGTGAGTTGGTAAGCCGTTACGTCGGATCAAGGCCCTGAGTTACGGTTCCTGCTCCTACACCTGGTTCCTGTTGAGACTACCAGAAGGCCTAGTCTCCAGCAGTGTGGTCTAGCTTTGCAGCCTATTATTCCTGATAATAGTGCTTGCTGGCTGGTAACCCTCTGCTTGTGCCCGTTGTATATATTGTTCTTTCTATCATTTGTTAATAAACTGCATTAACTATACCGTACTGACTCCTGTACTTCTCTGGGTAACCGTGACAGTACGCAAGGGCCATGAGTTCAGACGGTGAGAGTAATGCAGTTTTTCAAAGCATTCTAGAAAGGATGGAGACACTGAGTCAGCAACTGGATCAGCTGTCTTTAGCCATGCAAACGGTTTCACAGCGCACTGTGAGCCTTGAACAAATTTGTACTCAACTGGTGGCCCCTCCCGAGCCCTCCCAGGCTCCAGTTGTTCCCACCTCTCCTGACGCAGGCATGGTCAAGAGGTTGACAGGTTCTGCTCAGCTCCCACAGTGGTATGCTGGGGATCCTGATGGTTGTCGTGGCTTCCTTAACCAGCTGGACATATATTTCGAGTTGGTACCGTATGCCTTTCCTAATGAGCGCAGTAAAGTTGGTTTCCTTATATCCATTCTGACGGGCAGGGCGCTTGCATGGGCCAATGCTTTATGAGAAACATACAAACCTATTGTTCACGATTTTACAGAATTTCTGAGATCGTTTAAGCAAGTGTTTGATAGGCCAGGCCGCGTGGCCTTAGCATCCAAGCACCTTATGACCCTACGTCAGGGTACTCGCACGGTGGCAGATTATGCTATAGAGTTCCATACCCAAGCAGCCGGGGTAAACTGGAATAATGATGCTCTGATGGCCGTGTTTTTTCCAAGGGCTCTGTGGCACAATGAAAGATGAGATCGCTGCTCATGATCTACCTAATAATTTGGACAGGCTGATTGATTTTTGTATTCTGATGGATACCAGAATCAGAGAGAGACCCTCATTTAAGGAATACCTGCGGAGGTCCTCAAACAGAATGTCTTCTCGTTATTCTGGCCAACCCTATCCTCCCTCACCTCCCATGGCTCCTGGGCTTATGTCAGAGGATACCGAACCTATGCAGGTGGATGCCATAGTCAGGGGGAGACCCTCGGTTGGTGAGCGCCTGCGGAGGCCTCAAGGGGAGACATCTCCTCAGGATTCTTCCCACCCTATCCTCCCTCACCTCCCATGCCTCCTGATCTTGTCTCTGAGAGTGGCAAACCTAGAATGGTGGGTGTGACTGGCTTTAAAGGGAGGAGAGAGCCTTTAGAAGGAGGGAAGGACTTTGTCTTTATTGTGGTAAGGCAGGACATCGGTTGCGGTCCTGTCAGATTCGTCCTGAGAGACACACAAACTCAAGATCCAGTTGGGGACAAATGATTGGTGGCATTTCATTGTCCCCAGAACATTTCTTGGATAAGCCCATGTTGAAGGCCTGTATTTATTTGGGAAATAAATCTGCCTCAGTTCCATCGTTACTGGTCACAGGGGCTACTGGCTGCTTTATGGATGCGGAATTTGCAGCTAGTAAGAATATCCCATTGTTGCCTCTTGCTTCCCCTCTGGCTGTAGAAGCCATTGATGGTAGACCATTACAGCCCTCACATATTACGCATGAGACCGCCTTGTTAACCCTGAGGGTGGGGGCCCTTGCATACTGTCACAGTTACCCAGAGAAGTTCAGGAGTTAGTACGGTATAGGCACTACTATCAGGAATAATAGGTTGCAAAGCTAGACCACACTGCTGGAGACTAGGCATTGGCCACTGGTAGTCTCAACAGCAACCAGGAGCAGGAACCAGAACTCAGGATCTTGATCCGACGTAACTGCGTACTGACTCATGCCTGCAGTCAGTAGAGAGCAAATTCTGACTCACGTCTGCAGTCAGTATGGAACGAACTGACTCACGTCTGCAGTCAGTATGGGAAAATGATAGCTGACTCACGCCTGCAGTCAGTATAAGAGCTTAGTCTACCAGAGCCCCAGGTCCACACTAGGTTGGGTGTCTGCAGGTAGAAGGAACAAATGTAAGAGTAGTCAGACAGAGCCATAAGTCAGAACACAGGAGGTAGTCAGACAAGCCAGGTCATACACAGTTCAGGTAGTCAGCCAGAGCCACAGGTCTACACCAGGTTGGGTGTCCACTATAGGGCTAAGCAAAAGAATAGTCAGACAGAGCCACAGGTCAGCACCAGGATGGATGGAAGACTAGCCAGGTCATACACAGAGCCCAAGGTAATAGAACTGCTATGAACAACAACGCAAGGCAGTCTGCCTTTTAAATCCCTCCACAGGAAGTATGCGGGCGGAGCAGCTCAGAGGAAGGAAGTAGGTAGGAGGAGACAACAGGAAGCAAACAGATAAAACAGAGGCCTGCAGCATGCGTGAAGCCTCGTGCCTGCAGATGATGCTGAAGTCAAGGTAAGCTGTAACACTTGTACGGTTGTTCAGCAGAGGCCTAATTCTTGTAGGCCCAAGAGGCACCCACTAACCTTGTAGCATGTGCCATAAACCGAAAGGGCACTGGCTTCTTCTTAAGAACCTATGCCTGGTGAATGGTCCCCTTAATCCAAGAAGCCACTGTTATCTTATACACATCCTGGTCCACACGAGTGCCCACAGGGATGACAAAAAGTTAATCAGATTTCAGAAAAGGCTGCATGTGATGAACAAAGTACTTCAAGCACCTAGCCACATCCAAGAGATAAATATTTTGCTCCTGTCTATTAGATGGAGCTGGGCAAAGAGAAGGAAGAACTATATCCTGGTTGATGTGAAACTCAGAATTAATATTAAAGAGGAACCCTATGGGTGTCGACACAACCACCTAATCAGGGTAAAAGAGCAGAAAAGGATGAAGGATGAAGTGTTCTACCCATTTAAACGACACAATAGCCAAGAGAAAGGCTGTATTGAGCATCAAAAAACACATGAAAACTGAAGACAAGGGCTCAAAATAGGACTTCTGAAGCACTTCCTGAGGCAAGAACATGCTCCTACCTCCAGAGGAGTGACTGAAAACCTTATCAAATGCATACAATTTTGGAGCGATAACAAAGATTTCTTAGAAGGCAAGTCAGCTGACCAAATCTTAAGCCACAAAGATGCAATACCACAGAGAATACCAATGCCTTTCTAGTAAGCTTAGCAACATCAAAAGTTTGCTTTAGTAAGGTACGTATTGCCTTCAAGAATCTTGGCTATAAGAACCAACAGATCCTCCTTGGGTATGTCCACTTGGATGACATCCAAAATCTGATCCCCCAGATAGTCATAGCCCTAGTTAACCATGCAATGGTTATGCAATTTAGTGCATAAATCTGCACCAGAAACAGCAAAATTCACCTTTGAAGAAGAATCCAGGTGCTTATCTCTCTGATCTTTAAGAGCTGCGTCATTCACCAGCAGCAAAACTATATTCTTTTCAAGGCAAGAAATTGGGGTATCTACCTCAGGTGGCTGCCCACTGTGCTAAAGCCTCAGCAGAAAAAGTGAAAAAAGAAATATATATTGAAAACGTAATAACCTCCTGTCAGGGATTTTCCATTTTCCTAGCAGTAACTGGTCTAAGGAATGATGAGGAGGAAAAATAGCATCTTGCATCTTTGAAACTATCAGGAGAATAGGAACTAGAACTGAATGCCTCAATTACCTTAAGCATCTCTAGGACAGTCCAAATAAAACACTCAGTGAATATGCAGTGCTGGGGTTTTCCTCATAAGAGTTCCCAACAGAAGGACACATCAGGTTGTCCACATCAGTTTCCCCTTCCACAGCAGAGGAAACCCCAGTAATGGGACATCATCCTCTATAACAAGTACCTTTTGGGGATGCAGGGTGTCCCACAGACCAAAAACCTAAAACTCCTTGAATAGACGAGTGGATAGAACTAAATGATGAAATAAAAGTCTTGACCCATGCATGCTGATGTTTAACAGGTAAGAGTCTGGTGGCTAAGTATGGTCATAGAGCAAGTGAAGCATAGAGTACAAGAAATTTCCCTAGGAAGACCAATCTGGCATTAGGGGCAATGGGTTAAAGGGAGTTAAATGGACCCCTAAAACCTTAACAGCCTTAGATCTGACCATCTCCCTTAGGCTCTGACATATTCAGGAATCTCCCCCCAACCCAAAAAATAAAAATAAAGTGTAAGCACAGTAGAAAGTAGAATAAAAGTTCATATAAATATTTAAAAGTACATATCTTACTACAATTTCAATTACAATTAGACTTACTGGAGCATAAAATGTGCACTGCAACCTTACACAATATTAGTTTCATACTATCTTTATGCTCTTCTAAATTTCTTTTCATTGTGGATAAATTTGCAGCATTGTCTTTGACCAAGTTTTGTACATTTTATTTTATTTTATTTTTTGCTTCTGAAAGATCTTCTTCTCTTTTCAAACAAGCACATAAAATTGGGTCATTGTGGACATTGCTCCACCCATCAGACAAGTTAACAATTTTACCTTCTAGGATTTTGCACACTGCTCCAATTTCTGTTTTATACTCCTTGTGCAACAGTTTTCTTGAAATGTCTACTCTGCTGGTGTACTGTATCCTGGTCTTAATGACTGAACCATGAAGTGTGGGTTCTCATTCAAATGTAAAGAAGAATGTGCTGCATAAAAAAACAGGGCATTTTTTTTGTCAATTACTTGTTTTTGTAATATAATGTTTTTTCCATAAAGTTGTCTGTGGTGGTTTCTAGATGATGGAGATTTTTTTTTTTTTGCTGAAAGGTATATACTGTGGCTTTTTAACATATGTGATTAGACAAACACTATTACTGACAGATGGATTCTCCTAAACAAAATATAGTAAATACTGAGATAACTATTTCATTATTACCATGCTGCTTACTTGCATTCACTTAGTACTTTAGACCCATACCTACATCCAAGCAGTTAAGCTCCTGCTCGCTTTGGTTAGAGGAGTTGACTGAACAAAGATGTGAAAATGGGATTATGCTGAACCACACAATCTGAAAAAGCCAGAATGGTTGGAAGATGAAAAGGATGCTGCTGCAAAGCCTAGTCTTCACATCATTTGAAAAACAAAGACCAGACCCTTTGGCATGGTAGCATGGTTCAGAAAAGCTCAGCTTCCTCAGAAGTCAAGCCATCAAAGCTAGACTCTCACATCCAGGTGGCACAGAGGACTCTTCATCAAGAGGTCTGGGGAAAAGAGGAAGACCATACAGGTTGGCAATAGAAAGATTGACTAGACCCGAGAACCATGCCAAGGTGATATCCAGATATTGATGACTGAGAAAGTCCAGCACTACGTTGGCTACCCCTGGAATGTGAATGGCCAAGAGAGCCAGAACATGAGCTCCTGCCCAATGGAGAATCAGACAATCCTCTGGCTGCGCTTCTGGTCTCTCCTTGGCACCCACGTTGCCATATCAGACATAATTCACACCACCATTCCATGGAGAAACTAGCACTGATGCTGAAGGACTGGGCAAATCTCTCGAAGTTGCAATATATTAATGGAAAGAAGACTCTTGCTGTCATACCAAAGGCCCTGAGCTATCCAAAAGCCAAACAAGGCACCTCAACCCTTTAAGCTGATATGCGTCATCACTATGGACCAATCCAATAGTACGAATGGATGACATAGTGTCAGGGAAAATTCGTGAGGTCACCAGGGAAGAACTACCTTCATTTGACCAGAGAAAGGCATGTAAGAGAGTTGATACTGCTGTCTCAATCCCTGAGCCAAGATCAGATAACCCAGTACTCTCAAGTGTTCCTGCACCATAGCCAACAGGTGAGCTAAGGCCTGAGACATTTTCTTCCACAACATCTGATCCACCCCTTAAGAATGCCTAATCTTATAAGGAGAAAGACTAGAACCTGGGACAGTATCAGAGAGGATTACGTAAACTTGATAACCCCAACGTGTGAAGACATAAGGACTCTGCTGAAGGAGCCTTTAGCAAGAGATTACTGCGTAAAAGGAGGTCCCAAGTAAACAAATATGGGAGGACAGGGTTACCATAGCCGTTTGAAAACCCTTGGGTGGAAGCCAACCTAAGAGGGATGGTGGTGAATTGAAACTGACAATCGTGAAAAACGTAAAATGAAGGAATCTCTGATGAACCATGTGAACTTAAACATGCAGCTTCACGTGTTTTATGCTCGGAGAAGCCAAGAACTTCCCTGGGCACACAGTACAAGTGACAGAGCACAAAAATTAAATCTTGAACCGTGGTATATGAACAAAGCAATTGAGACTATTTAGGTTCATGAACAGATGACAATGTAATTTTTTGGAGACTGTGAAGAGACTGGAATAGAATTCCATGAATCTCTCCTGAGGACCTGCATATTCACTAAGGATTGAACCTCCTCTATAAAAAGATCACTCACCAGTTTCAAGGTTTCTTACCCGCCGATGCTGGCTTGGATTCTGAAGTAGGATACTCCTGGGTCGCAGATACATGTAAAGAAGAATGTGCTGCATAAAAAAACAGGGCATTTTTTTTGTCAATTACTTGTTTTTGTAATATAATGTTTTTTCCATAAAGTTGTCTGTGGTGGTTTCTAGATGATGGAGATTTTTTTTTTTTTGCTGAAAGGTATATACTGTGGCTTTTTAACATATGTGATTAGACAAACACTATTACTGACAGATGGATTCTCCTAAACAAAATATAGTAAATACTGAGATAACTATTTCATTATTACCATGCTGCTTACTTGCATTCACTTAGTACTTTAGACCCATACCTACATCCAAGCAGTTAAGCTCCTGCTCGCTTTGGTTAGAGGAGTTGACTGAACAAAGATGTGAAAATGGGATTATGCTGAACCACACAATCTGAAAAAGCCAGAATGGTTGGAAGATGAAAAGGATGCTGCTGCAAAGCCTAGTCTTCACATCATTTGAAAAACAAAGACCAGACCCTTTGGCATGGTAGCATGGTTCAGAAAAGCTCAGCTTCCTCAGAAGTCAAGCCATCAAAGCTAGACTCTCACATCCAGGTGGCACAGAGGACTCTTCATCAAGAGGTCTGGGGAAAAGAGGAAGACCATACAGGTTGGCAATAGAAAGATTGACTAGACCCGAGAACCATGCCAAGGTGATATCCAGATATTGATGACTGAGAAAGTCCAGCACTACGTTGGCTACCCCTGGAATGTGAATGGCCAAGAGAGCCAGAACATGAGCTCCTGCCCAATGGAGAATCAGACAATCCTCTGGCTGCGCTTCTGGTCTCTCCTTGGCACCCACGTTGCCATATCAGACATAATTCACACCACCATTCCATGGAGAAACTAGCACTGATGCTGAAGGACTGGGCAAATCTCTCGAAGTTGCAATATATTAATGGAAAGAAGACTCTTGCTGTCATACCAAAGGCCCTGAGCTATCCAAAAGCCAAACAAGGCACCTCAACCCTTTAAGCTGATATGCGTCATCACTATGGACCAATCCAATAGTACGAATGGATGACATAGTGTCAGGGAAAATTCGTGAGGTCACCAGGGAAGAACTACCTTCATTTGACCAGAGAAAGGCATGTAAGAGAGTTGATACTGCTGTCTCAATCCCTGAGCCAAGATCAGATAACCCAGTACTCTCAAGTGTTCCTGCACCATAGCCGACAGGTGAGCTAAGGCCTGAGACATTTTCTTCCACAACATCTGATCCACCCCTTAAGAATGCCTAATCTTATAAGGAGAAAGACTAGAACCTGGGACAGTATCAGAGAGGATTACGTAAACTTGATAACCCCAACGTGTGAAGACATAAGGACTCTGCTGAAGGAGCCTTTAGCAAGAGATTACTGCGTAAAAGGAGGTCCCAAGTAAACAAATATGGGAGGACAGGGTTACCATAGCCGTTTGAAAACCCTTGGGTGGAAGCCAACCTAAGAGGGATGGTGGTGAATTGAAACTGACAATCGTGAAAAACGTAAAATGAAGGAATCTCTGATGAACCATGTGAACTTAAACATGCAGCTTCACGTGTTTTATGCTCGGAGAAGCCAAGAACTTCCCTGGGCACACAGTACAAGTGACAGAGCACAAAAATTAAATCTTGAACCGTGGTATATGAACAAAGCAATTGAGACTATTTAGGTTCATGAACAGATGACAATGTAATTTTTTGGAGACTGTGAAGAGACTGGAATAGAATTCCATGAATCTCTCCTGAGGACCTGCATATTCACTAAGGATTGAACCTCCTCTATAAAAAGATCACTCACCAGTTTCAAGGTTTCTTACCCGCCGATGCTGGCTTGGATTCTGAAGTAGGATACTCCTGGGTCGCAGATACTTCAGGACATATACTCTTACTTGGGCAACTTGTATGGAGAAGGGCAGGATTGTTTTTCTGTTTTACCTGGGTATAACTACTTTACTATCAGGCTACTTCAATTCCCAAAGAACCATTTGTTTAAAAGAATGACAAGGAGGGGAAAGTACCACAATGCATCTGTGAATTTTTAGAAACTATCCAGAGATGAGGACCCAAAATCTGATGCTTCAGAGACTGTAAGGGACATCAAAACTGCCCAAATAGGGCCCTCCACAAAGGACCCAAGTTCTTTCTCAAATGAATCCTCAGAAGTAAGGGATGAATCCCCAAGATCTTCCTCCTCAGTTTTTCTCTCTTCCAAAGAAGACCATGTACTTTTCACACACTGAGAAGGGAAAAGAAGGAGCAAGTTACTCCCCTCCCTTTCCTGAGGCCTGGGAAGAAATTGGGCCTCATAGGAAAAACATGCATATCTCCAAAAATGTTATATGGCAGCCACTTGTACCACCATTGTGGCAAGGGATTCCCTCTTCGGGATCCTGCACGAATTGCTAACTTGGCATGCTCTGTCAGCTCATTTCCTCTGAACCCTGCCACCTGGCAAGCGAGAGGGCACTAAGAAGAAACCATACCACATTACAGATGGCAACAGTGAGCATTCAGACCATTCAGAAAATTGTAAAAAAATTAAGGTCCAGAGTACAAGAAAAGCCAACACACCACAGGCCTCTGTCATGGTACCTGTGTGGTGGCTGCTTGAGCCGACCACATTGCACATCCACCGGCTCCAGCCGCATCCTATTCTGGCTCACTGCCAGTTGCTCTGCATCACAGCTTGTCCGCGACCTGTGTCTCGGCGGCTCAGCCGCCTACTGGTCCCATATGCGGCTCCTGCCTCTCCTGCTGTTGGCGCTTCCGGCATGGCTGGTGAAATCATCATGTGGGCACACGTCCAAGGGCATGGACATGAGCTCCATTTAAAGTAACAGGCCACTTGATTAATTATCCTCCTCTTCCTGTTTCCTACTATTTATACTGCATGGCCACAGGGCTCAGTTGCCCTTTCGTTGGTGTCCAGTGTAATTCTATAGTTTGGGCTCTGTGTTTAATCTGGCTTGTCTGACTACCCAATCTGGTGCTGGCCTGTGGCTCTGTCTGACTATCCACTCCCTGTTTGACCCTTGGCTTTGTCGGACAACCATTCTGGTGCAGACCTGTGGCTCTGGTTGACTAACCGTTCCGTGTGTGACTACTGGCTCTGGCTGACTAACCGCTCCGTGTGCGTCTTCTGGCTTGTCTGACTACCTGTTCTGGTGTTGACCTGGGGCTCTGTCCACTGCGTATCCAGCATACCGACGCTTCAGTGGACATCCTATCTGGTGCAAACATGTGGCTCTGGCTAACGACCCGCTCCGTGCATGACCTCTGACTTGTCTGACCACCCAATCTGACACTGACCTTTGGCTCTATTTAACTACCTCTAGAGTGGCCTTACGTTCTGTTAGATAACCTATCTGGTGCAGGCTTGTGGCTCTGGCAGACTTTCTCCTGGTGCCTTCCCATTGTGTGACTCTCCCAGGTGTGGACCTGTGGCCTTGGTTACTCTCATCCCTGTCTGGCTTCTCCCAGGCGTGGACCTGTGGCTTTGCAGACTAATCCTAGTCTCATTGCTGGGATATATTTATGAAGAGAATCACACGGTAGCAGTCTTCTATTTCTGGTAGTTGTCACTTGCTCCGATGTGCGCTTCTCTTTAGTCCTGTATATTTATATCCTGTCATCATGATATTTCTGTTTGTGTTGCTGTCTTAATAAAGTTGGTGTTACCTTTAAGTACTTGTCCTGCGTTGCATTGCTGGGACCGTGACAGCCTCAAATTGTGGCTGGCAGACTGACAGATAACTAGGACATATTCACAGGACCTGTGCATTTTGAAACGTTAGTCTTCTTCAGTCTCCAGGCTCCTGAAGAGAAGGAAGAGTTGCAAATAAAGTTCGAATAGCTAATCCAAGCAGACTCCAGGTCCTGGAAAAGTCTGCCCCTGTTC
The DNA here is from genome assembly GCA_037306005.1 of Rhinophrynus dorsalis. Classification (NCBI taxonomy): domain Eukaryota; kingdom Metazoa; phylum Chordata; class Amphibia; order Anura; family Rhinophrynidae; genus Rhinophrynus; species Rhinophrynus dorsalis. The sequence continues at coordinate 577,038,009 of CM074718.1, forward strand.
ATATCCAAGAATAAAAAGCTACCTAATGGGGGATTTAATGTCCCATATAAGTTGCAAAAATAATAAACTAAAATAATATTCACCCTGTTGTGACTCCTGCACAGGAAACATTGAAACTAAGGCTGCTAGGTGGGGATAAAATTGAGCCAGGAGGGTGTCTCCTTGTGGTGACATTTCTCTAAGGACTATTGTGGAGAACTTGGAGGTGACTCCCTACTTTTCCCTATGGACAAACCTTTTTTGCCCCCTGTTGTACCTACCCCTTACTTGTCCATTACTGTAGTGACTTTTCCCCAAGGATTATAAAAGGTTAAGCATATTGTATAACCCAGTTCCCCACACTCATCCGTGGCAGGCTCAGTGGCTGTGATCCACTATATATGCAGTGTATGTCCTATATTGGAAGCAGGGACCCAGAGTGCCCAGCAAATAAAGGTTACGCCCATCACTTGGCTCCCTGCTGCCATGTCCTTCTTACAATATACCTAATCCTTGATGTGTAATCACAGGCTATTGAGGTTGATACAGCAGCCTTCTTTAGCTGCAAAAAGCATACCACAGAGCCTGTTGTGTTTTTTTTTGTTTTTTTGTTTTTATAACTACTTTTTATTAGAAGAATTTTGAAACAGTGTACATACTCATGACAATAACAGCATACAAGAACATAATCTCTTGGCAATGAAAACTAGGCACAGAAAGAGAAAAGCATTCACTGCTATAAAACCCAATACCCATGTGCTGGGTAAACAAAAAGATATACCTGTAAACATTGAAATGATGACGCCATACTTCGGCTGCAGTGTATAGACAGCAGATATGTCTAGAGGGTATATATTATCAAACTCTACTTTAAATAGCATAAGCACCAATAAAGATCATGTTCTTAATCAACAGATAATCACAAACAGAAAGAAAACAAACAAACAAACAAACATGTATGCCCTGGGGGAGAAAGGATGTCAAAAGATTCCCACCCCCAGAGGGTGTAATGGATATACTAAAATTAAGAGCTATCAGTGGTCAGACTCCCCCTCTACAGATTGGGTAAGTGAATGAGGAAACAAGGCATCACCTGTCTCCTCCCCAGCCTCCAAAAGGGTGACTAGGCTATCGTCTGTCAGCATCCTCTCACTCAACCACGAAGTGTATCTAAAATAGCGATAAAAAGAAAGTTGTCTAGAAGCGGACAGTGTGAGGATAAAAGGTTCCCATAGGGTAATGAAACAGGCCCCCAGCACCTTCTTGTCAGAGAGAGCCAATGTCCAGTGTAATCTAGTAAAGTGAAACACCCGGAGAAACCATTGCTTGAGGAGAGGGTGCTGCGGCAACAGTGAGAGCGCTAAAATGCATTTAAACGCTACAACGATAGCAAAATCCAGTAGTTTGAGTTGGCAGGTAGATAATTTAATAGAAGAGTCATAGATCCCTAGTAGGTATGTTGGGACCTCGTAAGTTAATGGGATGTGAATTTTATCCGTGATATATGAAAAGATTTTAGATCAGAAAGAGAAAATACAAGGACAGGAATACAACATATGGAGTAATGTAGATCCAGTGCTTCCTCACTTAGGGCAAAGTGAAGAGGGATTGAGACCAATCCGATGGGCAATTGAAGGGGTCGCATAAGTTCTGTGTAACACCTTGTAAGAGAGTTCATGAAAATACTCTGTCGGTGAGCAACGTAAATGACACATAAGACAAGACTCAAGTGTGTCTGTCGTAATTGTGGGCAAATCCATCAGCCAAACATTAGAATTCAACAGACTACGATCCGCATGGGCCATTGAAAAAAAGAGTCCTGTAGACTCATGAGGTTTTGAACTACATCGCTGAGGGTTTTTTGATAAGACAAACCAGTGGATTATCATCAAGCTGAATGGATAACACTGGCAGGAGAGTCTGGACATAGTGTTTGGCCTGTAGGAAAGCAAAAAGGTGACTGGGTGGCAGGCAATATTTAGCCTGCAGATCCGTAAAGGAGCAAACCTGCTTAGTCAGGGGGTCCAAGAGATGTCCCACAAACTTCACACCACACGAAGCCCAATGGAAAAAATGCCTGTCATGGTCACAACCTTGAAAAGAAAGGTAAGAATACCTAAACCGACAAAGTTTTAAAAAGCAAGTATCGCACATCCTGCCAAGCCTTTACCGTGGATACCAAAAGAGGATTAGAGGCACTACTAGATGCAGAGGGTGACTACAGGGGCATGTAGAACAGAGACACTGTGTGATGGAAAAAATCATTGATCTCTATAGGAATCCGTGTAAACCGAGGAATCGTTCAGCCAATCCTTGGCAAAGCGGAGCAAACAAGCCGTATTGTAAAGACATAAGTGAGGGAAGTTAAATCCCCTGGATCTTTTAGGTTGTGTCAGCTTAGCTAGGCCCAGTCTCGGGCGTCTACCACCCCAGATAAAGCCTTGAAAGTGACGATTGAGCATCTGAATATCGGCTGCTGAAAGATATAATGGTAGCATATGGAGTACATATAAGAGGCGTGGAAAGACCACCATTTTAATTAAGTTTATTCGGCCAATAAAAGTTAGGGGCAGGGACCTCCAAGTCTGAAAATCCAAAGTAAGCTTAGTAAGCAGAGGATCCATATTAACCTGATGAAGAAGAGAGATATCACGGGGGAAGCAGGTACCCTAGAACTTAATATGATGCCACGTCCATTTCAGAGGACAAGGAAAGTCAAATGGGGGTGAATCACGCAGAGAGATCCACATCGCCTCCGACTTCCCAAAGTTGATCTTAAAACCCGCTACAACCTGAAAGTCCCGGAAAACCCGTAGGATAGCAGGAAGAGCTGTATGTGGATTACGGATGAATAATAAAAGGTCATCCGCAAATGCCACATGTTTGGTCTCCACATGTAACAGTTTGTTCGACACACAGACACAGTGGTTTAGGATAAAACACAGTTTTATTGAAATCACAGTAATAAAATAACCCTCACAGGTCCTGTAGTATCTCAGCAGAATAATACAGACACATGATAGGTTACATATACATATGCCTACACAGGTCCAGTATAACCATAAAGTTCACAACAGTCTATACTGACACAGGTCAGGCAGAATAGGTTGAATTCCCAGGAGAAAGGTACTGCATGGGTTAATGGTCTTCAATGAGTGTAAACAGTCCCAAGTGCAGAGAGGTCTGTGATGGAGCTCTCTCCGTATAGACAGCTTAAGGATTCGTAACGCCCAGAAACAGGTTAGCAGAACAAACGTGAACTGCCAGGGTAATAATAGGAATTGAGCAACATAGGACACTGCTGTAGCAGTGACGGAGACCAGACCACTCGCACTCTGCCGGAGCAGTAACGGAGACAAGACCAATGGCATACTGCCGTAGCAGTAACAGAGACAGGCCACTTGCACTCTGCAGGAGCAGTAACGGAGACTAGGCCAATGGCACACTGCCGTAGCAGTAACGGAGACAGACACTTGCACTCTGCAGGAGCAGTAACGGAGGACAAGGCCAATGGCACACTGCCGTAGCAGTAAAAGAGACAGACACTTGCACTCTGTAGGAGCAGTAACGGAGGACAAGGCCAATGGCACACTGCCTTAGCAGTAACGGAGACTAGGCCACTTGTACTCTGCAGGAGTGGTAACGGAGACATGATTGCCTGATGGCTCAGAATGTCGCCAAGGCGACACAGAGGCAGCCAGAGCAGGAACGCCAACCAAGCCGGGTTGAATCACGGAGCAGGAACGTCAGCCAAGCCGGGTCGAATCACGGAGCAGGAAGTCAGCTGAGCCGGGTCGGTACACAGGAGCAGGAACGTCAGCCAAGCCGGGACGGTACACAGGAGCAGGAACGTCAGCCAAGCTGGGTCGGTACACAGGAGTAGGCTCAGAAGAATAGTCAGGCAATCCGGGTCGGTACACAGGAGCAGGAGACAAGATGCAGAGTAGTCAGGCAGGCCAAGTCGGTACACTGGGAAACACTGAGCAGAAACAAGCACTGGTACAGGAACACCACGAAAGGGCACCGGAGGGGTGCCAGAGCCCAATATATAAAGGCCATACTGGGCAGGACAAACACAGAGTAGCCAATGGGAGCAAAGCACAGAATAGACTGACAGAAAACAACAAGGGGAGCACGGGCACCGTGATAGTACCCCCCTCTAAAAGACCCCCTCTCCTGGAAGAGGGACCTGGTTTCTGAGGATATTTAGAGTGGAAATTGCACAGTAATCTAGGGGCATGAAGGTCATTCTGATCAACCCAGGAGCGTTCCTCAGGGCCATAGCCCTCCCAATGGACCAAATATTGCAATTTTCCTCTAAACCTGCGTGAATCAATTATGCTTTGGACCTCGTACTCCTCTTGGCCGTGAACATCCACAGGACCGGGAACCACAGGAGTGGTAGTGTAGCGGTTGCATACCAGAGGTTTCAGCAAAGATACATGGGACACATTGTGAATGCGCATAGATGCTGGGCGCTCCAAGGCATACGAAACAGGGTTAATTTTATGGATCACCCTGAAGGGACCAATGAATCGGGTAGCCAACTTATTAGACGGAACTTGTAAATTAAGGTTTCTGGAGGAGAGCCACACCCTGTCCCCAATCTGAAAGGAGACCGCTGGCAGCCGTCTACAGTTAGCGTGGAGCTGATGACACTGGAACGACTGACTGAGGGCCCTCTGAACCTGTGCCCAAGTGGAGCAGAGTTGCTCGATGTGCTCATCCAGAGCTGGAATCTGTTGCGACTGGAATGAGTCCGGGAGCTAACAAGGCTGGAACCCGTAGTTGATGAGAAATGGGGAGCTCCCGGACGATTAATTAACCGCACAATTCCTGACGAACTCTGCCCACGGCAACAGGTCAGCCCAATTATCATGATGATCGGTAACAAAACAGAGCAGGAACTGTTCCAATCCTTGACTGGCACGCTCAGCGGCTCCATTGATCTGGGGATGGTAGGCAGACAAAAAGGACAGTTGAATGCCCATTTGGTTACAGAATGCTCTCCAAAATCTAGATACAAATTGGCTCCCACGGTCGGACACCAGAACTCTAGGTACCCCATGCAACCGGAACACCTCTTTAGCAAATACAACTGCCAACTCCTGGGCAGAGGGGAGGCCAGAAAGGGGCACGAAATGAGCCATTTTAGAGAATCTATCAACCACCATAAGAATGAACGAGTAACCCCTAGACACTGGCAGTTCTCCCAGGAAATCAATGGCTACGTGGGACCAAGGACGTTCACCATTAGGTACTGGTTGGAGTAAGCCCACTGGGAGGTGTCTAGGGGTCTTGGCACGAGCACAGGTGGTACAGGCTGCAGTAAATGTGGAGCAGTCGGCCCGTAGGGAAGGCCACCAAAAGACTTGTGAGAGAGACCATATTAGTTGATCCCTCCCAATATGCCCAGCAGCCTTAGAAGAGTGGTATGTTTCGAGCAAACGGGTACGAAATGGGTCATCCACAAAACACTTGCCCACTGGGGTTTCTGGGGGTGCCGTAGCCTGGGTAGCCAGAATCTCCTCCCCCAGTGGTGAAGTGATACTAGTAAGTAGGGTGGCCAGGATGCAATCAGGCTGAATGATGGGTACGGGGACCTCATCCTTCTCCATCTCTGGCCCAAATTGTCTAGACAGGGCATCGGCCCTAACATTCTTGGAGCCCGGCAAGTAGGATACTACAAAGTTAAAACGAGATAGAAACAGGGCCCATCTGGCCTGACGAGAGGGCAATCTTTTAGCTTCTGAGAGATAAGTCAGATTTTTGTGGTCAGTTAGAATTAATACAGGAGTTCTAGTACCTTCCAGCAGGTAGCGCCATTCTTTCGGAACGAGAATGATAGCCAAGAGTTCTCTGTCGCCAATTTCATAGTGACCCTGGGCACTGGACAGTTTTTTTTTAGAAGAACCCACATGGTCTCAGAGTACCTCAGCCACTGGGTGTTGTGACAGTACTGCCCCTAGCCCAATTTCAGAGGCATCAATCTCCAACATGAATGGAAGGGAAGGGCTGGGGTGGGACAGTACAGGGGCAGATGCAAAAGCGGATTTTAATGTCTCAAAAGCATGATCAGCAGCGTCAGACCATTGGGATGGATTAGCACCCTTGTGCGTAAGGTCAGACAGAGGTTTAACAATAGTGGAAAAGTTTTGGATAAACTTCCTGTACTAATTGGCAAACCCAAGAAAACGCTGAATTGCTTTTAACCCTTTGGGTCGTGGTCATTGCAAGACTGCTGCGAGTTTCTCCTGGTCCATAGTAATTCCATCCTTAGAGATCACGAAACCCAAAAAAGGCACTTTGGACCTGTGAAACTCGCACTTCTCCATTTTACAGAATAGTTTATTCTTGCATAAACGAAGCAAGACCTCGGACACATCCTTGATGTGTTGAGACAGATTAGCTGAGTGTATGAGTATGTCATCAAGGTAGACTACTACACAGGACTGTAGCATATCACGGAGGATATTGTTAATAAGTTCTTGAAATACAGTGGGTGCGTTACAGAGGCCAAATGGCATGACTAGGTATTCATAATGCCCAGATCTGGTATTAAATGCCGTTTTCCACTCATCCCCAGTTCTTATTCTGATCAGGTTATAGGCGGTCCGTAGATCTAGTTTCGTAAACATGGAAGAACCGTTTAACCTGTCAAATAGTTCAGTAATGAGTGGTATGGGGTAGGCGTTCTTGGACATAAGTTTACTTAATCCCCGGTAATCAATACAGGCCTTAACTCGCCATTCTTCTTTTTCACAAAAAAGAAACCAGCACCAGCAGGTGAGGTAGACTTCCGAATAATCCCTCTTTTAAGGGCATCATCAATGTATTCCTCCATGGCCCGATTTTCCTCGCATGACAGTGGATACGTACGGCCCCTAGGGGGCACAATCCCAGGGGGTAAATCAATGGTGCAATCGTACGCCCTGCACTGGGTCAATGTGCTAGCCTCTCCCTTACTAAAAACGTCACTGAATTGGTGGTATTCAGCTGGCACGGAGGGAGAGGTACACAAAATCTTAACTGGATGAGTCACACAATGCTCCATACAGTACTCTGACCAAGACGTGATCTCACAACTCTGCCAGTCAAACTGGGGATTGTGCAAATGTAACCATGGGAACCCCAGAATGACCACATGATGAGGAGAATGGATTATCGCTGTTCCTCCATGTGGAGGGCCCCAATAGTCATAGAAATCGGAATAGTTTCCATAGTTATCTGAGCTGGTTTTAATGGTCTGCCATCAATGGCCTCAATGGCTAAGGGAGATTCCCTCCTGACCAACGGAATCTTATGTAACGCAGCAAATGAACTATCCATGAAGTAACCGGCCGCGCCAGAATCAACCAGGGCCAGAACCTCCACTGAGTGTTCTGCCCATGAGAACACCACCTGGATCGTGGGTTTCTGCATAATCAGGTCTAGGGACTGCTGAACACCACCTAGGGCCTGTCCCCCAAGGTACCCTAGGTGCATTAGTTTCCCAGACGTACAGGACAGGTACGTAATAGGTGCCCAGCTTTGCCACAGTATAGACATAACCCCTGCCTCCTGCTGTGTGTCCGTTCTTCCTTAGTTAGTTTGGTGAACCCAAGTTGCATTGGTTCACAGGACTCCTGTTTACGATCAGGAGGCATGGGAGGCGAGGGAGGAATGGGTGGGATCAAAAAACTGTTTTGCCCACTGTTTCTAGGCCGTAGCCTACGGTCTTTAGCCATAAGTCTCTCACGAATACGGGAATCAATTAGAATGGCGTAATCAATGTATTTGTCCAGATCACTAGGTACTTCTCTAGCTGCCGTTTCATCCTTAATATGGTCAGCAAGTCCTTGAGCAAAGGCTGCCACCAGCGCCTCATTGTTCCAACCTACCTCTGCTGCCAATGTACGGAATTCTATGGCATAATCGCCCACAGTACGATTGCCCTGTTGTATCTCCATCAATCGTTTGGCAGCAGAGGCAGCTCTACCAGGAACTTCAAATACTCTCCGGAACGTCCATACAAACTCCCTGAAGTCCCTGGTGCAAGGTTTAGCATTCTCCCACAAGGGATTGGCCCACGCTCGTCAATAGTGATCACATGAACCCGACCTTACTGCGGTCATTAGGAAAAGTGTGAGGGGTTAGTTCCAGAAATAGCTCCAATTGATTAATAAACCCTCTGCACAGGGTGGGTTCGCTATCGCATCTGAGTGGTAGCGGAGCAGAAGCCTTTAACCCTTTAACTGAGGCAACAGCTGTCAAGGAATGACTCTCCGGTGTCGAAACTGGGGAGACCACCGGATTCTGAACTGGTTTATCGAGATGCACCGTGCGCTCAAGAATAGTTTGTATGGCCAGTGCCAACTGGTCCAAACGCTGCTCATGTACATCCATCCTCCAGTGGATGTTCTGTGTATTTCCCTCACCTTTACTGTCTGAGGTCATGGCCCTTTCATACTGTAACGGTTTGTTCGACACACAGACACAGTGGTTCAGGATAAAACACAGTTTTATTGAAATCACAGTAATAAAATAAACCTCACAGGTCCTGTAGTATCTAAGCAGAATAATACAGACACATGACAGGTTATATATACATATGCCTACACAGGTTCAGTATAACCATAAAGTCCAATACAGTCTATACTGACACAGGTCAGGCAGAATAGGTTGAATTCCCAGGAGAAAGGTACTGCATGGGTTAATGGTCTTCAATGAGTGTAAATAGTCCCAAGTGCAGAGAGGTCTGTGATGGAGCTCTCTCCATATAGACAGCTTAAGGATTCGTAACGCCCAGAAACAGGTTAGCAGAACAAACATGAACTGCCAGGGTAATAATAGGAATTGAGCAACAAGGACACTGCCGTAGCAGTGACGGAGACCAGACCACTCGCACTCTGCTGGAGCAGTAACGGAGACAAGACCAATGACACACTGCCGTAGCAGTAAATGAGACAGGCCACTTGCACTCTGCAGGCGCAGTAATGGAGACTAGGCCAATGGCACACTGCCATAGCAGTAATGGAGACAGACACTTGCACTCTGCAGGAGCAGTAACGGAGGACAAGGCCAATGGCACACTGCCGTAGCAGTAACGGAGACTAGGCCACTTGTACTCTGCAGGAGTGGTAACGGAGACACGCTTGCCTGATGGATCAGAATGTCGCCAAGGCAACACAGAGGCAGCCAGAGCAGGAACGCCAACCAAGCCGGGTCGAATCACGGAGCAGGAACGTCAGCCAAGCCGGGTCAAATAACGGAGCAGGAACGTCAGCCGAGCCGTGTCGGTACACAGGAACGTCAGCCAAGCCGGGTCGGTACACAGGAGCAGGAATGTCAGCCAAGCCGGGTCGGTACACAGGAGCAGGAACGTCAGTCAAGCCGGGTCGGTACACAGGAGCAGGCACAGAAGAATAGTCAGGCAATCTGGGTCGGTACACAGGAGCAGGAGACAAGATGCAGAGTAGTCAGGCAGGCCAAGTCGGTACACTGGGAAACACTGAGCAGAAACAAGCACTGGTACAGGAACACCACGAAAGGGCGCTGGAGGGGTGCCAAAGCCCAGTATATAAAGGCCATACAGAACGGGACAAACACAGAGTAGCCATTGGGAGCAAAGCACAGAGTAGACTGACAGAAAACAGCAAGGGGAGCACGGGCACCGTGATAAGTACACAAACAACTTTAAATGTAACCCCTTGGATATTATTAATGTGCCTGAGATGTTGCCATCATCCAAGAACTTAAACCTCCCTTCCAAAAGGGGTATTTTTGTGTACATACCTTTAAATCCTTTTCTCTCGGGAGGCCGAGCCTCACTCCCTACTCCACTCAATGCCCTCCAGTCATAATGAGTTTTAACATACAGCCTATATATGCTTTTTTTTTTTTTTACCAGATCCTCATCAGCAAAGTGGGTTGACAGGATAGCAGAGAGGTGAAAGTTGCACCTTCAATGAAGCTAGCTAATGACCTGCTTGAAAGCCATCCTGTAAAAGGCCAATAGTCTTGAATTAACGATTATGTTTATATAGCACCACAAGTTTAAGCAGTGCTTTATAAATTAAGGGTTTGGACAATATAGGACGAAAAGTGCTTAGGAAAAAAAAACAATGAAAATGGGTCCCTGCTCGAAAGCTTACAATTTTGTGGAAGTGATAACATTTCTATCAATATCTCTGCTTCTACACCACCTGACGAAGGTAGACCAACCCCTATGATACATCTTAAACGTAGAGACTTTCCTGCCAGAAATAATGGTGTCACTGACGGCCTAAGAAGTCCACTGGCTTTCAATGAGCTTCACTCAGCAGCTAAGACCTCAGATTCAAGAGCAACTGGACTGATGGGAAGTTCCTAAGGAGGGAGATACCAACATTCTGGGTATGTGAAAGTACCAAACCCTCCTGGGTCACCTGGGGCTATCAATATGACTTTGGCCTTTTCTTGTTTTATGTTTCTAACTACCTCCATAATGACGAGAAAGGGAGTCTCCAGCTCTTGCTACCTGGATAAATACAGGGCACACTTCCTGTTCTTCGTAGCTATAAGATCCATCACCAGCATTCCCATCTGAGAGCTATTTCATCAGAGTCCTGGAGACAGAGGGCCCATTATCCCTGAGCCAAGGAAGTACTGCTGAGGAGATCTGTCACAGTGTGGGAGATCCCTGTTGGGTGAGGCAGATGTTGCCCTGCTCTTACACCCAGGAAAGGATTCTTGGCTTTCTTGTTTAGACTGCATCTCTCTGTGTCTCCCTATTTCCCAAAGTACATGTCTGTTACCATGCTGTCAGATCTTATGCACTTGTATTCTGAGTAAGAACCTTTGAAGATGAACCAGACAGGTCACGTCTCCGATAGGAAGTATTCGACAACTAACGCAACAATGAAGACTAAATATACCCAAAACCATATACTGCTGTCTGAACAAAAACCACCTTTCTCCCTAGATATAAAAAAAAATGTAAAAAAAAAAAAGGAGGTTCTAGCACGATTACAATGGGTATAGTATACCCAACCCTTTGTAAACAAGAGAGAGCCTCAATAAAAAAAGAAAATAGGATTTTAGTCTTACCTGTTAAATCCTTTTCACTTAGTCCATACAGGTTACTGGTACAATGGGAGGCGATCCGCCCCTTTAAGTAGGCAGGAACATTCATCAAAATGTATGCAGGGGGTGGAGCCTCCCCTCCCTCTTAAGCTGCCTTCAACCAGAACCAGCCAGATTGATTTGAGACACTAAAACTGACCAGAGGTAAGAAGGAAAAGGAAGACTCCTGTGAGCATGCCCCGGAGGTCTCCCACTGAATGCCAAAGGAGAGCCAAGCATGGTCCCTTGACAGGGTGAGAGACCAGTAATCTGTATGGACTAAGTGAAAAGGATTTAACAGGTAAGACTAAAATCCTATTTTCACTGTCGTCCAATACAGGTTACTGGTACAATGGGATGTACAAACATTGAGCTTTCCCAGAGGCGGGAAGTAAGGCAAGGACCAAGCAGAAGGTCCAAAAGTCACCAGAACTGCTATGAATCAATTAATCATAGAGCCCAAAAACAGAAGTGTCAACGGACACCAACCAGGGGTAAAAACGAACCCCCGAACTATCACAGCACACTGAACTAGAGCCAACAGGGCTCAACAGCAAAGAAGCACTAAGAACCACAGAAGTAGAAGATCCTAAACAGGCAAGACTGCCTCCAGGACCTTCCTCCCAAAGCTGGCATCAGCCGAGGCCAGTACATCTACACGATAGTGGTTCGAGAATGTGTGTACAGAGGACCAAGTGGCCGCCCGGCACAGTTGATCAGCAGACGCCTGATTCTTATAGGCCGAAGAGGCCCCAATTGATCTGGTGGAATGAGCAGTAACCCTGAAGGGAACGTGCTTATTCCGCAGCTTGTAGGCTTCACGAATGGTAGATTTTATCCAAGATGCAATAGTCACCTTGGATGCCGGTCTCCCTGCCCTAGGCCCCTCAGGAATGACGAACAGGGCGTCAGACTTCCTGATAGACTCAGTGCGATGAACATAAAATTTAAGACAACATCCAACAAATGGAGATCTCTCTCCTTGTCAGAGGAAGGGTTAGGACAGAAAGAGGGCACCACAATCTCCTGATTGATCTGAAACTCTGAAACAACCATGGGTAAAAACTCCTTGGAAGTGCGGAGCACAGCCTTATCCTTGTGGAACACCAAGTAAGGAGGTTTACAAGACAGAGCTTGTAACTCTGCTACCCGGCGAACTGAGACAATAGCCAAGAGAAAGGCCATTTTCCAGGTCAAGAGACGTAAAGGAATAGAAGCCAAGGATTCAAACGGGGGTCTCTGGAGAACCCCCAGCACCAAATTGAGGTCCCACTGGGGAGCTGGACTCTTGAAGGCAGGCCGAACATGAGTCACACCTTGGAAGAAAACTTTAACATCAGGAAGAACAGCAATGCGTTCCTGGAAAAATACAGACAGAGCAGAAGTCTGAACTTTGAGAGAACTCAGGCTGAGTCCCTTTTCAACCCCATCCTGCAAAAAGGCCAGGACCGTGGGAAGATGGAAATCAAGTGATAGATCCTTATCAGCACACCATGCAACAAAAGTTGACCATATGCGATGATAGATCTTGGAAGACACAGGCTTGAGAGCTCTAAGCATCGTAGACACCACTGAAGAGGAAAACCCTTTCTTCTTCAAAATTGAGGATTCAACCTCCAAGCCGTCAAATGGAGATGCTGAACATCCTCTTTCCACAGATATCCTTGAAGAAGTAGATCTGGACGGGCAGGAAGCGGAAAGGGATCCGCCACTGACATTGGTTGGCTGTTCCGGATACCAGGACTGACGAGGCCAATTCGGGGTGATTAGGATGACAGGACAATGCTCCATCTTCAGCTTCTGGATGACTCTGATCAACAGAGGGAGAGGAGGGAAGATGTACGCTAGGGGGAACTCCCAAGGGGTTGACAAAGCGTCCACTGCTAGAGCAAGAGGGTCCCTCCACCGAGAGCAAAACACTGGCACCTTCCTGTTGTGTCTAGTAGCCATCAGATCCACTACAGGTACCCCCCACATCTGGGTTAGAAGGTGAAACACCTCTGGATGAAGTGCCCACTCTCCGCTGTCGACTGCGTGACGACTGAGAAAGTCTGCCATGACGTTGTCTACGCCTGGAATGCGTACTGCTGAAATGACGGGAACATGAGCTTCTGCCCAAGATAAGATGGCCTTGACCTCTAACCAAGCGGTGAGACTTCTTGTGCCGCCTTGTCTGTTGATGTAGGCCACTGCGGTGGCGTTGTCGGACTCCACTCTGACTGGACAACCCTCCAGCTGAGATTCCCAGTGTCTCAGGGCAAGAAAGATGGCACGAAGTCCAGAACATTGATGGAGAGGAGAGATTCTTCCAGTCCCTGAGCACTGAAACGACCCAACACTGCCCCCCATCCCCGGAGGCTGGCATCCGTCGTGACTGTGGTCCAATAGGGAACCTGAAAGGACCTCCCTTTCAGGAGATAAGACAGGTCCAACCACCATTCCAAGCTCAGCTCGACATGAGGAGGCAGAGAGACTGACAGATGCTGATGATCTGGATGATTCCTGCACGTCTGAATCACAAACCTCTGAAGTTCCCTGGTGTGTGCCATAGCAAATGGCACTGCCTCTATCGTGGAAATGAATTTCCCCACCAGAGAAGTCAACTTCGGCACTGGAACCCTTTCGAGCTCCAGGATCTTGGATACACGGAGAGCAATCTCATGAGCCACTTCCTCCGGTAAAAACACCATGCACTGCTGAGAGTCGAACAGGAGACCCAAGAAGAGGATCTGTTGAGATGGGACCAAGTCTGACTTGTCCAGATTCACAATCCAGCCGTGGCGATTGAGTGTCTGGATGCACAACTGAACCTGCTGGTGAAGGATCTCCGCAGATGAAGCTTTCAGGAGCAGATAGTCCATGTAGGGAGTCACCCTGACACCATCTCGATGAAGCACAGCTATCAAAGCTCCCAATACTCTCTGAAAAACCTGAGGAGCTGAAGTCAATCCAAAGGGAAGAGCTGAAAACTGAAAGTGGCCTTTGTGACAGGCAAACCTGAGATACCGTCTGCTCTCTGGATGAATAGGGATGTGAAGATATGCATCCTGAAGGTCCAGGGAGGCAAGGAACTCCCCTGGAGACATTGCTGCTATCACAGTACGCAGTGATTCTTGACGATAGTGGGAACTCACAACAAAGGAATTGAGATCCTTGAGGTCCAAAATAGGACAGGCGCCCCCGTCCTTTTTGAGCACCACGAACAGGTTGGAATAAAATCCTGAACCTGTGTCTCCTGAGGGGACCAATTCCAGGACCTTTTTGTCCAAAAGATCCTGAATAGCGTCGTAGAACAGACGTCTTTTTGTAGGCTCCTGAGAAGGACGAGTAAAATGGAACCGAAAAGGAGGAAGGGAAGAGAAAGGGATCCTGTATCCCTCTGATACCACCTGAATAACCCAAGGGTCCGTCACCGACTCCTCCCAAATCCGGTGAAAGATGTGGAGACGTCCACCTACAGCCGGATGTGGACCTGGGTTCGGTGAGTCATGCCGAAGCAGTCTTGGAGGTCTTGGCCTTGGGGGCAACTTTGGGCTTCCAGGACTGTTTGGGCTTGGAGGAGGAGCGCGCAGAGGACGGACCCGCCTGGGACGCAGAGCGTGTCTCAGTTTGGAAGGAACGAAAGGACCGATTGCGTTTGGCTGGAAACTTCTTTTTGAAGACTGATGGTAGAAGAGTACTTTTACCACCAGTAGCCTCACTAATCATCTCCTTAAGTTCAGATCCAAACAGTGAGGTCCCTTGGAAGGGTAATGAAAGCAAGGCTTTCTTAGAAGCGGTGTCAGCAGACCAAATTTTCAGCCAAAGAGCACGTCTAGCCACCACAGAGAAAGTGGAGGCCCTCGCCATCATGCGCACAGCATCAAAAGCAGCGTCAGAAACAGAATCTTGAGCTTCTGATATATTAGCAAGAAGCTGTAGCTGCTCAGACACTGGCGCATCCTGGCGAACCGCCTCAGTAAGCTGTTCAGTCCAGGCCGCAATAGCCCGGTTAACCCACGCCACTGCAAAGGTTGGACACATGGCAGTGCCAATAGAGGCAAAAATAGATTTAAGACAAGTTTCTAACTTTTTGTCCGTCCAATCCTGCAGGGCAGAAGCATCAGATACAGCTAAGGCAGTAGATTTAGATAACCTAGAAACTGGAGCATCCACTTTAGGAGGATGAACCCATTTAGCCAGTTCAGCCTCCGGAAAAGGGTAAAGTTTAGCAAACTTTTTGGACACAGAAGAGGATTTATCAGGATTCCTCCACGCATCAGAGACTAAACGAGCAAGAGTAGGATTAGTAGGAAAACATATAACAGCTTTAGACGGTTTTTGAAAAACGTCAGTTGGATCATGAGTAGATTCCTAACATAGTAACATAGTAACATAGTAGATAAGGCTGAAAAAAGACATGCGTCCATCAAGTCCAGCCCATGCCAATAACACCCCTGTTGATCCAGAGGAAGGCAACAAAAAAGCCCTCTGGAGCAATTTCCAATGTAGGTGTGTGTGAGTGTGTCAAATAGTTCCCCGGCTCAATATCCTATTTGCTTTGAAGCCATCTGTCATAACTGTCAATATTGTTCTGTGCTAGATAGGCATCCATTGCTTTTTTGAATGCAGTTACATTATCTGCAAGCACAGCATCCCGAGGCAAAGAATTCCATAGCCTTACCGCCCTTACTGTAAAGAATCCCTGCCTGTGTTTTAGTCGAAAGCGCCTTTCCTCAAGTCTTAATGGATGACCTCTTGTTCTTAGCTCAGCTCTTTGCATAAATAATTCATTGGATAGTTCTTTGTATTGGCCTTGAATGTATTTGTAAATGTTAATCATATCACCCCTTAGACGTCTCTTTTCTAATGTAAACAAACCCAGTTTGGCTAGTCTCTCTTCGTAACTCAGATCCTCCAATCCCTTTATCAGTTTTGTTGCACGTCTCTGCACCTTTTCCAGTTCAGTAATGTCTTTTTTAGAACAGGCGCCCAAAATTGTACTCCATATTCTAGATGAGGCCTAACCAAGGATTTATACAGAGGTAGGATAATATTAGCATCCCTTGCTTCTACACCTCTTTTTATGCAGGCTAGTACTCTATTTGCTCTTGCAGCAGCTGAGTGACTCTGCACACTGCTGTGAAGACTATTGTCTATCAGTACACCTAAATCTTTCTCTAATGAGGATTTCCCAAGTTGTTTCCCATTTAGAGTATATGTAGCAAGTTTGTTTCTACAACCCAAATGCATAACCTTACATTTATCTACATTAAATGACATCTGCCACTTTTCTGCCCATTCACTTAGTTTATCTAAATCCTTCTGTAGGGAAAAAACATCGAGCTCTGTATGTATTTCCTTACATAGCTTAGTATCATCAGCAAAGATTGAGATGCTACTTTCAATTCCCACTTCTAGATCATTAATAAACAAATTAAAAAGCATTGGGCCCAGGACTGAACCCTGCGGCACCCCACTTATAACCCTAGACCAATTTGAAAAAGTTCCATTTACAACAACTCTCTGCCATCTATCATTTAACCAGTTCTCAATCCATGTACAGATACCACCACCCAAACCGAAGCCTTTTAATTTATGCAGTAACCTGTTGTGAGGCACTGTGTCAAAGGCTTTTGCAAAATCCAAGTATACTACATCAACAGCAATTCCCCTGTCCAAATTACTACTCACTCTTTCATAAAATGCAAGTAAATTAGTCTGACATGATCTGTTCTTCATGAAACCATGCTGATTCCTACTAATGATATTGTTTGTCTTCACATAGTTCTGAATACTATCAGTTAATAACCCTTCTAGTATCTTACCCACTATGGAAGTCAAGCTCACAGGTCTATAATTTCCTGGTTTGGATCTTGCTCCCTTTTTAAACAATGGAACTACATCAGCTTTCCTCCAATCACAGGGCACTATGCCTGATGAAAGCGAATCAATAAATATTAAGTATAAAGGTTTTGCTATTACTGAACTAAGTTCCTTAAGTACCCTTGGGTGTATACCGTCCGGTCCAGGTGCTTTATTCACTATAACCTTTTCCAGTCTCTTTTGGACCTTGTCCTCAGTAAGCCATGTAGATGTTGGAGGAAATTCCATGGTTTTGTCTGTTTGCCCATAGCTTGTCATTTCTGCTTCCTTTGTATATACTGAAGCAAAGAACGTATTTAGGGTCTCAGCCATAGCTTTATCCTCACTAATCAATTCACCTGTTTCAGTCCTAAGAGGACCAATATCAACCTTAACTTTTTTTGTTGTTAATATACTTGTAGAATTGTTTAGGGTTTTTCTTGCTCTCGTTTGCAATGTTTCGCTCATTTTCTATTTTAGCTAGCTTAATTGCTTGTTTGCAGATTTTATTACATTCTTTATATTTTTTAAATGATGCATCTGACCCATTTGACTTAAACACTTTAAAAGCCTGCTTTTTATTTCTCATTTCCCTGCTAACCACATTATTAATCCACATTGGTTTTGCTTTACTTCTCTTGTGCTTATTCCCCAATGGTATATATTGACGTGTATATTTGCCCAAGAGCAGATTCCTGAGTCAAAGGAAGGTTGAGCGTGGTTAGCACAGCTCTGATCAAACCCTCTGCAGAGAGTTCAGGGTCACATTCAAAAGGGTCACCAATAGACCTGGTAGATTCAATAACAGTGCCTTCCTCAGCATCAGAATCCTGTAAAAGTTCTTCCTCAGAAGAATCAGACATATCAGCAGCCCCCTGTGGCTTGGGCAGGGAGGTCCTGATTGTGGAGGGGGTCTGCCAAACCTGAAGAGCCCCCTGAACCTGAGAGGGGTAGAGTTGAAGAGTGGATCTGAGATCCCTAGTGGCAGCCTTGAACTCTTTCACCCAAGTTGGCTCAATGGCGTGACTGGAAAGCCCAGGGTTGCTGTCATGGCTTTATGCACATTTTGGGCATAAATGACCAGAAAATTCTCTAGGCTGCCCAGAGCGACAAGAGGAGCAAAACGCAATGGGGAAAACTGACACCCCAGCCTCCTTAGTCTTGGGTCTAGCCCCTGACTCCAGTGGAGTAGACATGCTCACAGCGTCAGATATACTCCACTGACAAGAATCACCCAATTGAAGTGTGAAAGATTAAAAATTCACCCCAGAAATGTCTAAAATTAAACTTATCTGGCAAGCGAAGGGTTAATCTGCAGAGAGGAGAGAGAGAAGGCTCGGTCCCTGCGTAGTATACTCGCTGAGAATAACTCACAAAATGGCTGCCGCAACGGTAGCCAATCAGAAAACGGGCGTGAAACCAGCGCTCATGGGAAACGTAGTTTTTCTCAGAAGTACCCCAAAACAGTGCCCGAAGCCCCCCCAGACCCCCAACACACCGAATCATGCAACCAGATGGTAGAGCAAGGGAAGACCAACAAAATGAGCCCACTCTGAAGTCGCTGTGACAAGCGGTTCCAGAGATACGTCCCACACTGTGTAAACCCATAGAGAGTAAAGGAGCAATGGCGTCTATGCGGGAAAAGCGCGCTTAAAGGCGCGGAACATTAACTTTTAATAAATTTAGCAGGGAAAAAGTTAAAACCCCCATAAACTGCTCCAAAAACCAGGGAATACACACAGACATTGCATAAATTCAGGCAATATGAAGAAAAACACCCTATGAGTGCTGGAGTGCATAATGAGAACTCCCAAATACAAGCCCAAAGAAGGGACACTGTGGGACAAGTGGACCTTCAGCACTCAAAGGGTGGCTCACCTTTCTGCAGGACTTCTGTCTTCAGGTAACCATGTTAAAAGGGAATAAACCAGAGGAAAATTCCCCAGCAGGGAAGCTACTTGACTCAAGTTTTTCCCTCTTCAGGGCATAAGGTCCACCAGAAAATCCCTGGAAGCTGCATTAGCCACTTTGGGGAGGGCAATTGTCAGCCATGGTCACCCGCCTAATGGTGGTATTCCATATTTGAAGAAAACAATAAAAAAACTAAGGTTGATTGAGAGATGTTCTCCACCTGGTGTGCACAGCACGCAGGAACAAATCAATCTGGCTGGTTCTGGTTGAAGGCAGCTTAAGAGGGAGGGGAGGCTCCACCCCCTGCATACATTTTGATGAATGTTCCTGCCTACTTAAAGGGGCGGATCGCCTCCCATTGTACCAGTAACCTGTATTGGACGACAGTGAAATATATTTTATTAAAAAAAAGATCACATGAACCACTGATAATCCAATCCAATGATAATACCAACAAATGAAAAAATATGTTCAGTGAAGCTCCATAATCAGGATACTTATACAGTGACCTAGAACTACACACCTGTTATACACTGTCCAAACAAAAATTATCAGCCACCTCCACATGGGAAACAGCAAAGAAATTGTACACTTGTCTAACAATCCAAGGAAATAACCATGCTAATCAACAGTATATCCAGTCAGCAATCCAAACATAACAATAACTCAAACTCTTAGACTAACAAACTGGCGCAATCTAGGTAAACAAGTCTCTCAAATCACACCAACATTAGAATATTAGAATATAATGCCTTCAATAACCAAAAATTAAAGATAATAATATAATAAAATCTATGTATGTGCCAAGGCCACAGATACAGACCCAGATACATACAACTTGTACAATAAAACCAATATACAAATGAACATCTCAATCTACCACAAGCTTAAATTGGATGTCAAATATGTCCCCTAATAATCTGGAGGACATGAAAAAGTTTCTACAATACTTAATATAATAGACTTTCCACCGCTCCTATTTTTTTTTTTACATATGTATTCATAGCCCTGTGTGTTAAACTCACTGTTTGCTGTGAGCAGGGTCTATTATATTATGCATTGTAGATACATTTTCATGTCCTCAGATTATCAGGTAAAATTTCGACATCCAATTTAACTTTGTGGTAGATTGAGATGTTCATTTGTATATTTATTTTATTATACAGCTTGTAAGTTATCTGGGCCTCTATCTGTGGCCTCAGTACATACAACTGAGTATTTTGATATTTTAAATTTTTGTTTTAGTACTATGAATAAAATTGAGTAAATGCCTATACCCTTCTGAGAAGATGGGACTGACTCAGTTATTCCATTTTTCACTAATTTTCTCACTGGTGATAAGAAAGAAGGCTTCCTTTTTGACAGGGTATAAATGAATTCTGGAGGTCCTGAAAAGGTTTCTAGTTGGGACATAATCAAACTCTAGAAAGTACGCTAGTTCCAAGATCTGACAAACCCAGGAATCTGAGCATGTCTGATGGGAGCAAACTGGAGTAAAGAGGGAGTCTCCATATCTAGATAGCTCTTTTTTTATGCATGTCTGTGGGGGGATACATTACCCAATGATTCATGTGTTCTTTAGTGGACAAAAGAGAAATACTTTTATTGAATTAAAAGTAAGATGACTTGTACGAGAGGCCATATTTTCAAACCTTGTCCATAAAATAAAAATTTATTAAGATGTCATTTACAAAAATTATATAGTCATAATTGTACTTTCAGGAATCTCATAAAATTATTTTCTCACAGACTTAACTCTATTGTGAATTAAATAGTCAACTTTAGGTAATATGTATCAGAAATTATATATATATCAGAAATATATGCTACTGCATTATTTTAGTGTGCAACTACAATGTAAGAATTATAAACAACAACAGGTTATGGACCCTAGTATAACTTAAATTACAATAGAACAACTGTATAACACAGATTTCTTAGATATAAAAAAGAACATTAAGGTAACAGCAGCATCAAGCCAGCTGCACAATACAATGTAGTTCAGACTCCTACACTAATCATTTATTTTAATACACATCTGCAAGGTCACTTTTAAAATCTAATTTATATTTATGTTACATATTAAAACCCCTTCAGCAGCAAATATTACATACAGTTTAATAATACCATTGCAGTAAATTATACCGGCTGTAACACAGCCTTAGACAACCTTTTCGTACCAACAGTTTTGCTACTTGGAAGGACATAATAAAAATGTTGAAATGTTCAGTCTTTATGCACAAAAGAAAAGAGAAATAATTCTAAACCAACTGCACTATAGAGGATCAATCAAAATGCAGAGTACTTACTATTTGTTCCTCATTGTGCATTTGGTTTGATCCATAATTTTGCCTTTTCTTTTGTGCAGAAGGCCTGTACTGTGATATATTTTTGTGCTCTCAGAAATATTCTCTCTTAAAGGGATAGTAATGTTTCAAAATAAATGCAGTTCCAGTGATTCTTTATGGTTTTTGGGCCATGTAGAATGGTATTATCATTCTCTATGTTGTGTAGTTCCAGAGTATCTGAAGTATGAAGTGATCCCTGCCCACCCATTTTACTTACTGTAAGCATCCTCCCCTCAGCTGTGCAGCTTTACATAGGTAAAAGGGGAGGGGGACACTTTATGATTCAATTACTCTGAAACTACACATCATAGAGAATGATAACACTCTACATGGCCCAAAATCTATAAAGAATAATCAGAGCTGCATTTAATTTGAAACATTACTATCACTTTAATGTAGATAAAGTTGCAAGAAAAATGCAACTACCTGCAATTCCACTGAAACTCATTATATGAATTTGTAGGTCTGTTAATGCTGTGTCAGTGGAAAGCTGCAGTAAGCAGAGTCGACCTGCGACATGCTCTGCAATAGTTGCCTTTGTGAACATCCCCATATAAATAATTTATGCAGTTATTTTTTTTGTATTGCTGTCTCTGACTGTGTGAACTAAGACTTAGGGTTTGTCTGCATCGTTGAACTTTTCAGCTGCATAGTAATCAGAGTCACAGTGGACACTTGTGTCTGACAAAGTCACGTAGACGTTTCCTTTCTTGACCATCACTTTATGGGTCCTTTGTTTCACTCCTTTGGAGAACCACTTTGTAGTCCGTTTGGGATCGTGAGGATCGATTCCTTGATACAGTCCCTCTCCAGTGGACAAAGCAATTTTATACTTGTGCCATGGGCAAATAACACATGTCTGTCCGTTGATATCCTGCACAAAGCAAAAACCTTTTAGTATTCACTGAACAGCTATTCATTTTGTAGCAAGAGTAAAAGAGGATTTTAGTCTTACCTGTTAAATCCTTTTCTCTTAGTCCATACAGGTTACTGGTAACTTTGGGTAGGCAATCCGCCCCTTTAACTAGGCAGGAACAATTGTAGAAGTCAATGCAGGGGGTGGAGCCTACCTTCCCTCTTTGGCTGCCGCTAGCCAATCAGCTCCAGTAAAATTTGAGACACTAACTTTTGACTAGATAGTAGAAGGGAAAGAAGACTCCTGTGAGCATGACCCAGAAGGACCCCCACTGTCTGCCACAGGAGAGCCAAGCATGGTCCCCTGACAGGGAGGGAGACCAGTAACCTGTATGGACTAAGAGAAAAGGATTTAACAGGCAAGACTAAAATCCTATTTTCTCTGTCGTCCAATACAGATTACTGGTAACTCTGGGATGTCCAACCATTAAGTTTCCCAGAGGCGGGAAGAATGCAAGGACCAGGCGTAAGGCCCCCAAAGTCACCAGAGCAGATATGAACCATCAGATCAGAGATAGCCCAACAAAACAAATGAAGTGTCAACGGACACTGAACAGGGGTAACAACACCCCAGGAACTGTTACACAGCACACTGAACTAGAGCCAACAGGACTCAAAAGTGAAGGAAGCACCAAGAACAGAAGAAGATCCTAGACAGGCAAGACTGCCTCCAGGATCGTCCTCCCAAAAATGGCGTCAGCCGATGCCAGCACATTAACACGGCAGTGCTTCGAAAAGGTGTGCGCAGACAACCAAGTGGCAGCCTTGCACAACTGATCAGCGGAGGCCTGATTCTTGTAAGCCCAATAAGCCCCAATACATCTAGTAGAATGAGCCGTGACCCGAAATGGAACAGGCTTCTTCCTTAGCTCGTAAGCCTTACGAATAGTGGACTTGATCCAAGACGCAATAGTCACACTTTGGATGCAGGTCCCCCTGCCCTTGGGCCCTCAGGAATGACGAACAGCACGTCAGACTGTCTAATGGACTCAGTGCGATGTACATAAACTTGAAACAACGCACCACATCTAACAAGTGGAGATCCCTCTCCTTGTCAGAGGTAGGGTCAGGGCACCACAATCTCCTGATTAATGTGGAACTCAGAGACCACCTTCGGGAGAAACTCCTGCGAAGTGTGAAGCACCGCCTTGTCCTTGTGAAACACCAAATAGGGTGGTTTACAAGATAGAGCCTGTAACTCTGCAACACGGCAAACAGACAAGATCGCCAGGAGAATGGCCATTTTCCACGTCAGCAGGCATAGAGGAATAGTAGCCAAGGACTCAAAGGGAGGGCACTGAAGGACGCCCAGAACCAAGTTAAGATCCCACTGTGAAGCGGGAGTCTTAAAAGCAGGACAAGTATGAGCAATGCCCTGGAAGAAAACCTTGACATCAGGAAGAATAGCAATGCGCCTCTGAAAGAAAACAGAGAGAGCAGAAGTCTGAACCTTAAGGGAACTCAAACGGAGGCCCTTATCCACACCGTCCTACAAGAAAGCCAGGACCGTAGGCAGATCAAAATCCCGAGAAAGGTCCCTATCAGCACACCAAGATAGAAAGGTCGATCAGACACGATGGTAGACCTTAGAAGAAACAGGTTCACGGGCACTGAGCATAGTAGCCACCACACAAAAAGAAAAACCTTTTCTCCTTCAATATTGAGGATTCAATTTCCAAGCCGTCAAAGCTAGATGGTGAACATCCTCCTTCCACAGGTAACCCTGTAGAAGAAGATTCGGAGGGCAAGGGAGCCGGCATGGCTATGCCACTGACAGATACAGAAGCTCCGGAAACCAATCCTGTCGAGGCCAGTACGGAGCAATCAGAATGACTGGACAGCGCGCCAGTCTCAATTTCTGTAACAACCTGTGC
This sequence comes from Rhinophrynus dorsalis, assembly GCA_037306005.1. Classification (NCBI taxonomy): domain Eukaryota; kingdom Metazoa; phylum Chordata; class Amphibia; order Anura; family Rhinophrynidae; genus Rhinophrynus; species Rhinophrynus dorsalis. The sequence goes on from CM074718.1 coordinate 577,061,962, forward strand.
AACACGGGAAGGGGAGGAAAGATGTTAGCCAGAGGAAATAACCAAGGAATGGACATGGCATCCACCGCTATAGCTAGAGGATCCCTCCAGCAAGAGCATATCTTCGGAATCTTACGGTTGTGTCTTATCACCATCAGATCGATGCAAGGAAGACCCCACTTCTGAACAATGAGGGTGAACACCTCTGGGTGCAGTTCCCACTCTCCGCTGTCCACCATGTGTCGATTGAGGAAGTCTGCCATGACAATGTCTATGCCAGGAATGTGCACTGTGGTTATGGCAGGAACATGTTCTTCTGCCCATGACAAAATAGCCTTTACCTCTAACCAAGTGGTGAGACTTCTTGTTCCGTCCTGCTTGTTGATGTAAGTCACGGCTGTGGCGTTGTCGGACTGGACCCGGACTGGGCATTCTTCCAGCTGGGGTGTCCAATGACGAAGGGCATGAAATATCGCCCGAAGCTCCAACACACTGATGGGAAGGAAAGATTCCTCCGGTGACCACTGACCCTGAGCACTCAGGCTCCCCAGGACCGCTCCCCAGCCGGAGAGGCTGGCATCCGTCGTCACCATGGTCCAAAAGGATACCAGGAAGGACTTGCCCTTCAGCAGATTGGAGATGTTGAGCCACAATGACAAACTCAGTTCCACATGAAGAGGGAGGGATACTGACATCTTCAGAAGGTCCGGCTGACCCCTGCACAACTGGATCTCAAACCTCTGGAGTTCCCCGGTGTGAGCCATGGCAAATGGGGCCGCTTCTATGGTGGAGATGAATTTCCCCACTAGAGAGGACAGCTTCTTGGCTGGAACTGGACTGTGAGCCAGAATAGCAGAAACCCTGTGGGCGATCTGGTGAGTAACCTCGTCCATGAGAAACACCATGCACTGCTGAGTGTCGAAGATAAGGCCCAGGAAGACCAGACACTGGGACGGGATAAGATCTGACTTGTCCGTGTTGATGAACCATCTGTGATGGGTGAGAGCATGAATGCAGTCCTAAACCTGCTGATGAAGAAGTTCCACAGAAGGGGCTTTCAGATGCAGGTCATCCATACATGGAGTAACTCTGATGCGGTCCTGATGGAGGACAGGTACCAAAGCTCCCAGGACACGGTTGAAGACTTGAGGAGCTGTAGTCAGACCAAAGGGAATAGCAGAAAACTGAAAGTGCCGGCAAATCTGACATACTGCCGACTCTCTTGATGAATGGCAATGTGCAGATACGCGTCCTGAAGATCCAGAGAGGCAAGGAATTCCCCCGGGGGATATAGCAGCAATCACCATCCTTAGGGACTCCTGGTGATAATGAGTCTTGATCACAAAGGAATTGAGATCCTTCAAATCCAAAATTGGATGACAGCCACTGTTCTTTTTGGAGACCACAAAGAGGTTTGAGTAAAAACCCATACCTCTGACCCGAACTGGAACAGGTTTCAGAACATCATTGTCCAGAAAGCCTGGATAGCGCCATTGAACAGACGGCGTTTCTCTACGTTCTGAGGCGTATGAGAGGGGAAAAAACGGAAGGGAGGAAGAGAGGCGAAAGGGATCCTGTGCCCTTCCGCCACTACCTGTAAAACCCACGGGTCCGCCGATGAATCCTCCCAGACGCTGTGGTAGTAACGCAGACGGCCACCCACAGCCGAGTGGGGACCTGGGTTCGGCGATTCATGCCAAAAAAGGCTTGGAAGCCTTAGGCTTGGAGGAGAACTTGGGTTTCTATTGCTGTTTGGGCTTGGAGGAGGAACACTGAGTTGAGGGAACCTCCTGGTTCGCCGGACGCATCTCAGACTGGAAGTAACTAAAAAGCCAATTACGCTTGAGAGGCGTCTTCCTCCTGGGGCCCATAGGTACCCTGTGGCCTCACTAATCAGATCCTTAAGATCTGGCCCAAACAAACAGGTGCCTTGAAAAGGCAAAGGCAATGAGAGCAAAGCTTTCTTGGAAGCAGTGTCAGCAGACCAGATCTTGAGCCAAAGAGTTTGTATGGCAACCACAGACATGGTGGAAACCCTTGCCACCAAACGGATGGCATCAAATAAGGCAGCAGAAACATAGTGCTGGGCCTCAAATGTTGACAAGAAGCCGCAACATATCAAAAGTAGGAGCACCCTGACGGACAGCCAGGGGAAGCCGTTCAGTCCAGACCACAGCGAGCGCTGGATGCATGGTAGTATCAGCAGTGGAAAAAATGGACTTGAGGGAGACCTCAAGTTTCTTGTCAGTCCAGTCTTTCAAAGCAAAATCATCAGCAACTGGCAAGGCAGTGGACTTAGATAGCCTGGAGCATCCACTTTGGGGGGATGAACCTACTGAGAATACCCCTTCTCTGAGGTGGAGCTAAGCTTGGCAAATTTCCTGTCCAGAGACTTCCACTCATCAGACATAAGGAGGTCAAGAGTGAGGTTAGGTGGAAAAACAAGTATAGGGCCTTTTAGGCTCCTGAAATACATCAGAGGGATCCGAAGAAACCTCCTGAACTCAGCCGAGGGATCAGGATCAGCCTCAAAGGGGTCCCCAAAAAAACTGAGAGAAGCCCACAGCAGAACATTCCTCCACATCCGAATCCACCAACAGTTCCTCCTCAGAGGAATCTGATATGTCAAGTACTCCCTGCATTTTTGGCAGGGAAGATCTGACAGAAGAAGTGGTCTGCCAGGAGTTTAAGACCCCCTGTAACTGGGATGGAAAGAGCTGCAATGTAGACCGAAGGTCTTTAGTAGCAGCCTTGAACTCTTGCACCCAAACTGGCTCTAATGCATGGTTGGAGGTCCATGGGAGAGACTCAGGGACATCAGAACATGCTGGGCATAAATGACCTGAGAATTCTCTAGGTAACCCTGAATGACATGAGGAGCAATGTGTAATAGGGGACACAGGGACCCCAGCGTCCTTAGTCTTAGGCCTAGCCCCTAGCTCTAACGGATTAGACATTCTCACAGTGTCAAAACATTTAAAGTATAAGGAATCACTCAAATACAGTGTGTAAGAGTAAAATTTCACCCCAGAAATCGCTAAAATGCACTTATCTGGCAGGCGAAGGGTTAATCTGCAGAGGAGAGAAGGAGAGTCCAAGCCCTGTGTAGGATACTCATTCAGGAAAAGGCACAAAATGGCTGCCGTGGCAGGAACCATTAAGAAACGAGCGCGCAAAGCAGGGCTCATGGGAAATGTAGTTTTACCAGAAAAAGTACCCCAACAGTGCCCAAAGCCCCCTGAGGCCCCCAACACACATAAGATATTAACCAGATGACACAGCAAGGGCAGACAATTAAAATGAGCCATCTCCGAAGTCGCTACGTTGAGCAGTTGCAGAGATATGTCCCGAACTGTACAGTCCCATAGACGTGAATGGAGCAATGGCGTCTATGCGGTAAAGCGCGCAACACAAATTTTGCAAAGTTGAAACTGTGAATTAAAATTACATGAAACATCACTAGAACATGTTAGCAGAGCCAAAAAACACTGAACCCAGTAGGGAAAGTGCCAATAAACCCCATGCAAAACCAGCAGCTAAAGGGTTAAGTTACCACAGAAACTTGCTCCAAAACACCCAACAAACATACAGATAAACCCAATGAGTGCAGGAGTGTGCAATAGGAACTCCAAAGGAAAACTCCTGTGCGGAGGGGCACATGTAGACCTGCAACACTCAAAGGGTTGCTCACCTTTGCTGCAGATCTTCTGTCTTCAGATTACCATGTATTAAGAAGAAGCCTCAGTGAGCAACTCCTGAGGAAAGAACTTGAACCCAGCATTTTCCCCCCAGGGCTTAAGGTCCACAAAAAGCACCTGGATACTGAGCTAGCCACATCTAAGGGCATTGTCAGTTATGGTAATCCGCCTAATGGTGGTATTCCATATCTAACAGAAAAATAAAAAAATAGCTAAAACTATAGCAGAACTGTCCTCTTGCCAAGGAACAAATCTTAATGGAGCCGACTGGCTAGCTGCAGCCAAGGAGGGAAGGTAGGCTCCACCCCCTGCATTCACTTCTAGAATTGTTCCTGCCTAGTTAAAGGGGTGGATCGCCTACCCAAAGTTACCAGTAAAAGTTACCAGTAACCTGTATTGGACGACAGAGAAAGTAAGGTTGACCCCTGAAAGGGATAGTAATGCTTAAGATGTAAAAAAATATATGTTGTAGGGTTTATGTCCCTGAATAAAACAAGGGTACTCCTACCTGAGAGATATTTTATTAAAAAATTATAACACCTCAAACTTGAATTTTTTAGGTGCAATATCACAGTGACCTGAAAATTTACAGTGGTGCTGTTGCTTCTCCATCCTATGAAGATTTATGGTCTACAGACCAGAGCACTCCATAGGATGGTGTAGCAACAGCGCCACTGAAAATTTTCAGGCCACTGTGATATTGCACCTAAAAAAATTCAAGTTTGAGATGTTATAATTTTTTAATAAAAAGTATTACTATTCCTTTAAGGGTGAGAGGATTGTGCAATGAAAAACAATTCACTAAACACCCCTCTGGTCCATAAAAGGTTTATATCTTCAACACTTTATGCCGACAGGAAAGTAATTTACCTCTGAGTGCCAGAGGGGTACGCAACGCATTGCAAAGCAATGCGTTGCTTATCCCTCTGGCACTCAAAGGATTAACCTTTCGGCCTTATGTTTAAAAGGAAACTGGAGTAATTCTGGGGAGAATCAACTGTACATAGAAGACAAAAATTGACTGGTTTAAAAAGGGTTGCTAACCACATAAATGCTAGACAGGCCTTCTAAACAAGCAAGGCAATGCACTGGGAGACCCCACTAGGATTTAATGTTAATAACTCACTTGAAAGGCAGCTGTCACCAACTCACTGGTCAATCTACAGACCTCTCGAACATTCAAGGGCTTAAAAACCCTATTTATATATATGGTGATTTAGGGAATTCTATGCGTGTCCTATGGTGCAGTTCATTTGCTCCATTACTCCACTTTTCTTTCGTGCACAACTCTGGCCATATGCATAAAATAAAAGGAGCAAATCTGGATCAAACCACTGCATCATGGGGACAAAAAAAAAGCTCAAATCGCAAATTGGTTCAAATTGGACTTTTAACCACTTGAATAATAGAGAGGTTTCCAATGTATGGATTCTCAATGCATTGGAGACCTCACTATCAATCTGTGTTTTAAAAGCCCAATTTAACTCAATGGGAATTCTGAAAATTTTTATTTTCCCTTATGGTGCTGTTACTGAAGAACTACTCCTCTTTTCTTTTGAATATAAAGCCCTGTATTGGACACCCCTCAGGTACTCAAAGGGTTAATGTCCAGAGAGAGTACAGAGACCAAAATAAACATAATTGTTCAGAATTAACCAATCAATAGAGCACAAATCAAATGAGAGGACGTCAAAGCAGACAGGCCTCACGTCTATTTAAGCACCTAAATTACCCTTATTAGAGCTCTTCTCAATTTTAAATTATCTGCTTTTTTGTCTGAACTTTTTTTCTCATTTTATTGAGTGCTTTGCTGATGGGAGATGCAGCTCTGAGAAAGTTTTGGATGTAACGGGGTAAAAAAATGGAATATGGTTTACGTCACTTTCAACAACAGCTTAAAAATCATTATTCAAATGGTTCATGGCATTAGATCCACTAGATTAACCTGCCAAAGGGTTAATACCCAAAAACCCATTCAACATTAAACTAACTAAAATGCTGGCTATGTTCCCCTGACTATCACTAACTTGCAGCTGAGCGTTATTTACTTACCTAGTTGTCAGGGCCGGATTTACAATAAGGCAGAGTAGGCATCTGCCTACAGGCGCACCCCACAGAGAGGAGCCTATCATTGTGATCATATATATTTTTTTTTAATTAGCCAGCCTCTTCCCTAGATGCATCATGTTTGGTGGACTTGGGGGGGGATGCTCAAGCTGCGCCGTCGGGATGTGACTGTGTTGTGACACAGAACATGAAGAGAGACGAGCTGGAGTCAGTGTCACGGAGGCTGCTCATTACTACTCACTGTCTTCACCACTTGCCAGCCCAGAACAGTTCTGCTCCTAATCCTCCCAGACGCTCAGTGCAGCCTGCAGTGAGCCGCAGCCCACGGACAAACAATGTCGTCAACACAGCCATTGAGCCAAAAACAGAAGAGCTGCCTCTCTCAGCCTCTGCATTTCTGCCAGTGTCTACTATGTAGAACTGGAAGCTGGCACTGCACGATGATGGACCCGCGGTTTATTTTAAGCCTGCCTTGATTGAGGAGGTAAGCCTGCACAGCCGCCCACCCACCGGGTATGAGTGACTGTACCCAGTGCAACTGGTAAAAAGAGAGTGTCAGTGCTGTTTAATATTTACCACTACCTCTGGGGACCTTATATAAGTTTACATTGGTACATGGCACTTAAACCCTGGGTTTGTTACCGGATGAATGATCATGAGGCTCGGGTGGGTACTGCCGCCCCCGAGTTGGTGAACAGGAACTCGGTGTGGCTGGGACTTTTTTGCAGTAAACCAAAAAGTGTACATACATTCAATCTATCCTAGGAACTTCCTACACTACCTAAAACACTTTAATAGACTTAATATTTAATATCTTAATCCCTCCTCAATTCCTTATTCAGATGTCACTTCCCCTCCTTTGCAGAGCAATTTATGCAAATGATTTATATGAAGTGCAAGCAGATGAGAAATAACAACACTACAAGGGGTTTAAAATCAAAATTAAACGTTCAATGTTTTTAATACTAAGCATTTGTCAGCATTAACGCTAATGTAATATGTAAAAGACTTTCAATGAAAATTACAATTATGTTATATTTATTTGGGAGAGGATCATCTTAATTCGAACAAGGAAACAAGCTATGTTTGTAAGTTTACTTACTGCATAATTTTTTTGTGGCTGAATAAAAATAATTCAGTCAAAACTTTTTGCACTTTTTTTTTTTTTTTTGGGGGGGGGGGCGCTTCAGATTTCTGTGCCTACAGGCTCCTGAGATGTGAATCCGGCCCTGCTAGTCGTGTGCTTCACTAAGACTAGGGAGGAACCTCAAGTTTCTGTTCCTAATTGATGACTGGTGCTCTGGCAGCTGTGACTAACATCTCAAGCAATCACAGAGGCAGCACGCTTCCACAGATTTCAGACAGATAACATTCTTGTATTTCTTCAGAAACTTGGAAGGAGCTCTCTTCAGTTAACCTCGTTCAGACCTTCCTGATTCCCCCCTTCCCCGGGTATTGATTGTCTATTCCATTGTATTAGGCAATTAATACCTGCGACCGAAAGGCAGTCTTTTATCCCAAATCATACAACCAGCTGTTTCCAGAATTTCTGGGCACTATTTTTTACATAGCACCACTTCTGTTAACATTTATGCACACTGGCCTAGGGATAACATTCTAGTGAGTGGTTATTATGATGTAGCCGATTGTCCATTTTTGAAAATGATATGCCTTGTCTACTTTTCTTCAAGTTTGCAGTTGTTACAAACATTTTCATGCAGACATTTCACATTTTAAAATATGTATAGAAACATGCAGATTATTGTTCCTGGCACCTCCTACTGAATGTCAATTCAATGGGGAGCCGTTTATATGGGAAGAACTGTCTTCCTTTCAAACAAACCAAGGTACTCTTGTACCCAAATGTGCATAGGAGATGGAAACAGGGGCTCCTTTACAGCCCACCCATCTAATCACTAATTTAACTTTTCATTATAGCAGATTGATTGACCACCTGGCATGTACCCCAGCATATCATTGCTGGAAAGGGGTGGGTCTCCCCAGCAATAGTACTTATGAGCTGTTAGCAAGAATGAGGGCTCCAATTGAGATCCAGTTACCATTCCTCTCACATCCACTTAATTTAACAGTGAAAGATCATGCAAGGTGAGTGACAGATCACCTGACATGAACATAGATGCCATTTGCTGCCTTTTAAGTGAAGGACAGGCAGAACTATGGCCTCCAAAAACGCCCCCGCACACTGTACTTCCTGATTCCCTGGAAATCTGGTGGTTGTTCCTGTCTAGTGACATCACCTATCATGTACGGCAACATCATGAGATGGGTAAAGATGATCCAACAGGACCCCACTGGATCTAGCAATGGCTCATACGGTAAGTGCTCCCACACCACCACCACCACCCCCCTCACAAAAAGGCCATTTGAATGTCATGGCATTTTGAGCAATGCCAACCACACTCAGGGCAAAAAGGGCACAATGTTCTCCAAGACGTCAGCCACACTCAAGGGGTAAAAGGAGCAGTAACCATTTTTTAGTTACAAAAATGTGTTATGTTACTCCCACTTCAGGGATATTTTCAATTCAAAGGTTATTATAGCTCATGCTTTTTTGTTAAGCAACAGAACCAGCTAGTACTTTTTAATAATACACTCACTGACTGACCACAGAAAGTGAGAGCTATCTAGAGATCAAAACAGAACACTACAGTTGAATAGAAAGGTTTGAGCCCTAATAATGTGCATATTGCAAGTTGATGTGATGGAAAAAAAAAACCCCATCAAGTTCAGTCCAATACTAATTACAGATTAATTTAGAGGAGCAGGTCTCTGCAGAAATCATCTGTAGTGTTCATTAGTCATATCTGCCCAGATTAAAGAAAGTGACAATTTATTACTAAAAGGGACTTGGGTTCCTTTAAATGTCAATTATATTTTACTCTCATAGACATAATAATTGCATATTAGCATGCACACAGCGGCACAAAAAAAAAAGTAAAAAAAAGTTTAAAGCTGTGATATGAGAATATTATATTATCCATCTCTCTCGCTATATTATATATATACTAGTTGAACAGCCCGTTACACGGGCCACAGTGCCTCTGGCAGCTGGTCGCGGGGCAGTCACGTGCAGCAGAGACTGCCCGCGCCACTGCTGATACAGAGCTGGACGCTCCTTCGGAGCGCCCAGCTCTGTATCAGCCGTGGCGCCGGCAGTCTGTACTGTGCATGACTGCCGCACGCGCAGCAGTGTCTACTGCACATGTCGGGCGTTACACACAACTTAGCGAATTATTATATAGGATGCAAAACAGTAGAAAAAACATATAAACATTGGGTATTTCTAAACGCAAGACAAATATTATAATCTATTTAGCAGGGTCTTTTTTTAGCGTTTGTAGAGGTGTAAAAGATTTTTCATGTAAAAGCTAAAAAAGTGCTATTTTATAATTTTTTTCAAAGTAAATTATATGATACTAGTTGAAGAGCCCGTTACACGGGCCACAGTGCCACTGGCAGCCAGTCGCGGGGCAGTCATGCTCAGTGGAGACTGCCCGTGCTGCGACTGATAAAGCTCAGCTCTGTATCAGCCGTGGCACGGGCAGTCTCTACTGCACATGACTTTGTCGTTACACACGTTTTAGTGAATTATTATATAGGATGATGAAAATAATGGTGTCTTTAGAAAGCCCATCGTATGGCAAGAAAAACAGTATATATGTGGGTACATTAAATGAGGAAATTTACAGCTGAACACAAACACAGTAGAAGTGTTAAAACAGCCATTTTCCAGAAAGACAAAAAATGTTCCAAACCTCTGGTCATTAAGGGATTAAATAAAATGTTTCAATATAAAAAAAAAATGGCATTGTTTAGCTGTAATTTTCCTCTTACTCATTTAATGTACCCACATATATTATATACTGTTTTTCTTGCCATAAGATGTGCTCTCTAAGGATACCATTATTTTCATCATATCATATAATTTACTATAAAAAGTTATAAAATATGATGAAAAAACAAAAGCACTTGTTTTTTTTTAGTTTTTACACGAAAAATCTTTTACACATATACAAACGCTAAAAAAACAAAAAAAAAAAACCTGCTAAATAGATTATAATACTTGTATTATGTTTAGAAATGCATGTTTTTCTAATGCCAAGTTATATGGAAATAACTAAAAGTAGCAAAAATTGTTCTAAAACTCTTGACCGGTAGTGTATATATCTATTATATAAATATAATTGTTTTTTCAATATACTAAAACATAAATAAAATGAGATATGCACAGAAGAAAAGCAACAGGGACAACCAACTGCAACACTGGAGACAAAATAAATTCCCAAATCACCATGGATTTCAAATGGACTTTTAACCCCTTGAATGCTAAAGAGTAGCCTCCAACACACGGTGAAGCAAAACGTAGAGACACCAAGCTAGCATGCAAGGGGTTAAAGCCCCATTTAAATCCATGGGAATTTTGTGCTCCCTATGGTACAGTCTGTTTTTTTCCACAATTACAAGGGTTTTCTTTCGGGCACGAGGCCCAAAACGTCATCAGCCCAAAGCTGCTGCTGTGCAAGACACGTACTGTACTTGGTAGATGATCTAAGTCTTACGTAATTGGTTTGTTTCTACAGATAAGAAAAACTCACAGCCTGTGAACCAAGATAAGAAGCTTTGTGCCCCTCCCCTTCCCACCACATTCACTATCATCTGCACCATCACCTTTCCGCCCCCACTACATTGACTGGTTCCAAGGAGATTCTTTGTATTGTGTAATATTAGCAAAAACAGACATGTTCAGTTAACCCTTCAAGGACCAGAAGGGTTAAAGGAACAAGGGCAACTCCTAATAATATTAACAACCCCCTTCCCTTCATTCATATAAGCTAAAAATGCTAATGGATACTAATTCTAGTGAAAACCAACTGCATTATAGGGGACCTATAAATATTCCTATTGAATTAAATGGGGCTTTAAAAAGCAAACAAAAAACAACTCTTTCTTTGCATTGGAGACACCTATAGAATTCAAGAGTTTGTTATTACATAAAATATCCTATGAATAAACGTTGTAGTTATTAGGAAGTTAGTGTTCCTTTAACTGCACTAAGTTGTCCACACTCATAAGGTATTTCCAATCCAGTTATTATTACAACTAGTGTAAGAGGCCGGTCTTGCTCTGCGTCCTGCCGCCGACACAGTCATGCACTGTAGAGACTGGCCGAAAGCACAGAATGCTCCCAGCACAGAACTCCCAGCATTCTGTGCATTCGAGCAGTCTCTACTGCACATGATGGCTTCTGACAAACATACTAGCGAATTATTATATAGGATGGCAATTACAAGGAAAATAAAAAAACAGCTGAGATCAATTGGTTTAGGTAACATAGTCCATGGATGGACATCATTTGGCTCTCCAGCTATCAGTGTACTACAAATCCAGTCATCCTCAGCTGGTCACTGTTGTAGACCAATAATAGATGGAAAGCCAAAAGTTACTCAACTAATCTATGCTATGCACATGCTGTGTTTGTTCACTAAATGGGAATATCAGAGTGTTGTTTAGAACAAACTGTTATTGTTCAAAAATATTTTTTTAAATGTATTTGCATTCAAGAAACCACTTTGGAGTAACATACTATTTGCTAAACCTTATCTATCAACAAATAATGTCTTAGAATAATTTATTGCTAGGGCTACAGCAATAGAAAAATGAAGACAAAACTGTAGCAGTTCTGGCAGAAACAACTGCATATTATTTATTATTTTAACTCCTTGGTTGCAAGAGACCACCAATGCATTATTTGTCATCTATGGTCCAGTTGTTTTGTCCAACAATTGCCTTTATAAATATTCCTCCCCGATTTATTGGAATCACAGAATTCCATTAAAGTTTAACTGCCACCTATTCACATTTTCGCCTCCATCTATCTTGACAGGATTTGCATGGTTGTCAGTTTATGCGCATGAGCTAGTACTGAATAGCAGGGAGTAACATGTACGAGGGATAACCATGTGAAATGTTAGCATCTGGCTAACTTGATTGGGAATTTGTCTTTCAAACAGTAGTCAGGTATATTAATTTTCTTTTCATGGAAACACTTGTGTAGCCTAAAAAAATGGGACAAACATTAACTACTTGAGTTGGTTTTCAGGGCCCTCACTATGGCTAATCAAGACTATATATTGCATGGATATGTTGTGGACCTTACCAGCATTACAGTGGTTAAAGGGATAGTAATATTTCATAATAAAAGCAGCTCTAATTAATCATCATAGTATTTGGACTTTGGAGAGTGTTATTTCAATACTGTCAGAGTTGTAGTTCAAGAGTAATTCAATGACAAAGTGTCCCCCTCCTGCCCCTTTTACTGATGTAACACTGCTCAGCCAGAGCAGAACGGAGGTGCCCAGGTAGACTGCAGAGAGGAACAACCTTCAATTAAGATAAGAGAAAAACCTGAAAAGCTTGTCAAGGGGGGAAGGGCTTTCATTGTTTTCATATAAAGAAGATTGTCCCCTTCTGTTATCTGTCTGGTCTTACAACCAGATTCCACATCTGAGAAGAGATGGCTTACACTAGGTAAAAGGGGCGGGAGGGGAAACTTTGCTTGTGAATATCTCTCAAACCATAAAGGTTTGAGAGATAAGACTTATATCGTTCTTCATGTTTTTTTAATGCCTACAAAATAAAATAACGATAAAACGAAGTATTACTATCCCTTTAAAAGTGGTTAAAAGCTCAATTTAAAACAATGGTGTTTTTATTTGCCTCTATGGTGCAGTTTGTATATCCAGGAATTGCTCCAAAGTGTCTTTATACATAAAACTCCAAGGATCGTATTCAATCAGATAAAGAGTGAAATTCTGCAGCAAAGAAACTGTGCCATAGGGACAAGCAAAAGGTCCAAATTCCAAATTGTTCACATATGGCTTTTCAACCCTAGAATGCAGAGACATCTCCAGCTCATTGTAACCCAGTGCACTGGAGACCTCTCTAGCAGTCAAAGGGTCGCAAAAAGCCCCATAAAAAAAAAAATTGGGAATGTTCATTTCTCCCTTAATGTGCAGTTGGATTGTTTCAGAATTGCACCTATAACTTGTTTAATACATCCGCTGATATCTATTCATTAGCGTTGCTTTAGAGATGGTTTAGTGCAATAAGAATATAAAATGATGTCTTTGTATCAGTTTCACCAAGTTTACTGACCTCGATATCTCCAAGATGTAACGGTCCCCCTGCATCTGTAAGAAACGCATGGGTGATGGGGAGTTAATAAGGGTTTGTAAGGTTTCTTTATCCACATCAACTAAAGACCTGCAGTAGAGATTAAGGCTATGTTCACAATGGCAATGAAGGGTGTTACAATGAAGCTCCATTTAACCCTTTGAGTGCCAGATGCGTTGGATACCTCTCTGGCACTCAAAAGGGTTAAGCTGTGAGTTATCTCTGGCTACTCTGTCTCATAGGATTCATGTCAGATGTCTATTGGCATCAGTCATATACAATTCACTGACTGTCAAGTGGCCGCCAGTGATAGGATCATTGAGGTAAGTATTGCAATAATTCTATCAGTAATATAAGTGCTCTGCCTGAGGATGCAAGCTGTGTCATGCAGAGTGAAAATCTCCACTGTGACCAGCTTGATGGGAGAGGCATGTTTCCATTTACTAGCGATCAGAGCAGTGTTGAAATGTCACCAGTTTGAAGAGACTGCGCAATTCTTGGGCAAACCAGCTGCACCATAAGAGTCAAGCATGCTTATCAATTTAATTGGAACTTCTAATCTCCGGAATACTTGAGAGAGCTGAGCTCTCTAGCGTTCATGGGGTTAAACGTTCCATTTAAAAACTGATGGGAATGTTTATTTGGTCACTGTGGTGCATTTGGTTTCCCCCAGCATTACACTGGGGAGGATGTGATTATGGCAGATACAATGGATACATTTTAGAGAAGATTAGACACATTTCTTCCCAAAGGGAACATACAGAGTTATGTATATTAGCAGGCAGATCAGGAAGGTCTGATAAACTTATTTGGTAGCAGGAAAGCTATACAATTCTAATGTCACTGGGGTAAGAGGCAAAGGTTGAACTTCATGGACTTGTGTCTTTATTCAACCTAATTTACTATGTTACTCCAACTTGCTCCTAAATCTATAATGTGCTTACGGTAACAGCGGAGGTCCAGAGCATGAAAATTTCCATCGTGGTAAAATATAACGATTTCTCTGTCATTCACTGTAGTTCGGACCCGCTTGGATTTCTTAAAGTCTTCCTCTCTTCCCACTATGACTGCGGAGTCATCTTCTTCTATTTGCACTTCTGGTGCTGAGTAAAGCCCAAGCCACTGGCCCATTCTCTCTAGATAAACAGTAAAATGTAAGTGAAAAGTAGTAATGTTATTTACTTAAAGGGATAGTAATACCTGAAAATAAGTTTATTTTATATTGTAGCCCTTAAAAAACCAAGAAAAATGATATAAGTCCTATCTCCCAAACATTTATGGTTTGGGAGATATTCAGAAGTAAAGTTTCCCCTGGAGTGATGTCATTGCTCCACCCTTCAGATTTGAAATCCGGTCGCTTGACCAGCAGTGCCTCTCCAGAAATGCTGAGATCATGATCTTTAAAAAGAATTTATTTATTGGAATGGTCTACAAAGTGTGCTTTCAAGCCAGGCACACTTTGTACACTGTTCCAATGAAGTAGTTCTTTTCAAAGATCGTGATCTCGGCACTGCTAAAGAGCTGCCGGTTGCTATGTGGACCGAATTCCAAATCTGTCCACTAGATGGCAGACTTGGCTGAAACAGCAAGGAAAAGTGAACTATACTGTATTTTACATATGAATATCTCCCAAACCATAAAGGTTTGGGAGATAAGACTTATATCATCTTTCATGGTTTTTTAAGGGCTACAATATAAAATAAACTTATTTTCAGGTATTACTATCCCTTTAAGACGTGTATTGCCAAAATCACGCAATTTGGCAATATAGAGATGCAAAACTCCATGAATAAGTTTTTCACTTTTGGGGATTCTAAAGTAAAGGGCAGAAAAGGAGCAGGGTATAAAGTGCATTCTAACTTAGGCAGTTATTTGACCGATAAGGGAACCATCTTCACATAGTTTGAATGGCATTTCTCTCATTTTTCTTAGTCTGCTCCTATGGGAACATCCTTAATGAAAAGTCTGAGAGAGGGCTGGAAAGCATCCCAGAAGTAAGTGACTCTCAGCCACAAACTATGGATGGGAGGCAAATATAGTTTTTGATACCTTTTATTGGCTAACTAAGCAGATTTAAATGCAAGCTTTCAAGACCTTAGGTCTCTTCCTCAGGCATGTTATACAGATAAATATGAAAACATCTCTCTTAAATACAAGTACACATCACATTGTTTGATTTCCATGCTAAACAATGTGATGTGTACTTGTATTTAAGAGAGATGTTTTCATATTTATCTGTATAACATGCCTGAGGAAGAGACCTAAGGTCTTGAAAGCTTGCATTTAAATCTGCTTAGTTAGCCAATAAAAGGTATCAAAAACTATATTTGCCTCCCGTATTTATACGGCTAACATGGTACCAACTCTCATCTGTTAACAAACTATGGATTGCGCAGTATCCTCCACAGACCCACTGTGTTGAGCTTTCAAACAGGCTATTGAGAGTGGCCTGTGAGACTTCAGTCTCACGGATCAGCCCTTTTCCCAGTATCAATGAGGGAACCCTCTGGGTCTCTTTTCAATTCCCCCACCTCATTTGTCCTCTCTGGCTTGCAATGCATACCCAGCTTCATCGGCAGGTGTGATCACAGGGAAGAAGATCTGCAGATAGGACACTGTCCATGTGATAGTTTGCTTTCTGATGCAATATCACTGGGTCCTCTGCCAGCACATGCTTAGACTATAGGCTGCAACGGAGATGAATGAAATCTCCCATTAGTTCTGTGGAATGTCAGTAATGTGTATGGCAGTTTTAGGCTATGGGAACTTGATTTTCAAAGCGGTCATTGCCTACAATTAGAAAGCAGATTTCCTGATCCTTTAAAATTTTGAATTTTGAAGAGTCCACAATTTGTACTTATGCAAAGAGATATACTCACAAAAAAGTGAAGTCATTTTGGAGCAAACCATCAGCACCCCAGGGCACAAGAAAAATGCCCACTGATTTAAATTAGGTATTTAACTCACTGTATACTGCAGAGCAGTGTTTTTAAAGTATTTTAAGTCAGTAATTGGGTGGTTAACTTTGTAAACTGACAAGGACTACTTTGAATATCCAAGCCATTGTCTACTGAAGCAAAGGGCATCACACAGCATTCCAGGGACTGGTCATTGATAAATACTGCTACAGAGGTCTCCAGCACATTGAAATGGGAGAAAACTTCTCTAACATTCAAGGGTTTAAAAGACCCATTTAAATCAAAGGAATTTAAATATATTTTATTTGTACCCTATGGTAAATTTAGTTGATTTGCCCCAGAATTGCTCCATTTTTTTTGTGCGCATGGCCCATAAGATACAATTAAAAAAAAACTGGTGCAGTTCTGGAACAAACCAACTACACCAATGATTTACCCTTCTGAATGCCAGAGGGGTATGCTACACATTACAAAGGAATGCATCGCGAACCCCTCTGGTACTCAAAGGGTTAAACTGCCTTTAGCATTCAAGGCACTAAAGGCTCCATTTATCCTCTGAGTGCCAGCATTGCATTGAAATGAGCAGGATATCTCTCTGACAGTCAAAGGGTTAAATAATTGGAAATGGTCATTTCTACCGTACGGTATAGCTGGTTTGCTTTAGAACTGCACCTCTTATTGAATTTATTAAATTGCACCTACAGTGTATTGATAGAGCAATACCATCAGATCTGATCCCCTGTGGTCAGGTTGCCAGTGAAGCCAGGCTGAATTGTAAGTACTGGGGGTTAATGAGACCCCCCACTGCTCCTTTGTTGGTCCTGTGGGAAACTAATGTGCCACATGGCTGAAATCTCACAGTTCAGTTTCCTGCTCAATGTGGTTACCACTAGACCATCTGCTTTATACTTGAAAACTGCCACATTGGACCTATGGAGGCTGCGCTCGCAACTTTATAATGGTTGTGGATGAGAGCCACTTACTTCTGGGTTGTGTTCCAGCTGAAGAGGGGTCCATTTAAGAGTCCCAAGAATAGCTCATAGGGGCCTTTTGGCAATGTACAGTGCAGCTGGCCTTTTTACAGAGTCTGCTCCCATTGAAGTACACTTATTTAAAGAGATAGTAATACTTAAAGGGATAGTAATACTTTAATATTACTAATCCCCATAGTGTAGATCTTTAAAAAATAATTCAATTACCCCCAGTGTCATCTCGCAAACCTTTATGGTTTGAAAGATAACCATAAGCAAAGTTCCCCCCTCCCTCCCCTGAAGTCAGTGTTGTACTGACTGCAGGGGAAGTCTGTCGTACGACAGGCTTGCGGCTCTGCAGCTGAGCCGAGATCACGTTAGTAAAAAAGAATGATTTCACTGAAATGGTCTTCTACATGTGCTTGGTTTGCAAGCACACGTAGAAGACCGTTTAAGTGAAATAATTTTTTATACCTAACGCGATCTCGGCTCTGCTGCAGAGCCGCCTGATGAAAAATAAAACCGGATATCCCTGCAGTCAGTACAACTCTGACTTCAGGGAAGGGGGAAGGAGGGGGGAACTTTGCTTACGGTCTTCTCTCAAACCATAAAGGTTTGAGAGATGAACCTGGGAGCAATTGAATTATTTTTTAAAGCACTACACTATGGGGATTAGTAATATTAAAGTACCGTAAAATCTCAGGTATAATACGCACCTGTGTATAATACGCAGGTGCATATTCTAGGTTCAGTATCTCAGTGGCCTGAAATTGTATAGTGGCGCTGTTGCTACACCATCCTATGGACAGCTCTGGTCAGTTGAACATAAATCCCCATAGGATGGTGTAGCAGCAGCACCACTGTACAACTTCAGGTCACATAAAAAATTCACCTTTCAGAAGAGGGAGTACCATTGTTTTATTGAAAGTTTTTTTCTTAAGTATTAATATCCCTTTAAACGTGACAATTTCCCTTTAACCCTTTCCGTACCACACTGGCACTCAAAGGGTTAAACTTTCAAAGCCTTTTTGGTATATTTTGAAGGAAAATGTGAATATTTTGAAGGAAATGTGAATAGCATTAACAATTTAAAGCGGAACTACCACCCTGCCTAAACTTGCCCCTAAAGAATTACCCATCTGGTGACTAGCTGTTCAGTAGTGCTAGTCTCCAGAATTATTACCTCCTTTTAGAGAATTCCTACTGTTCCCGGGACTGACAGCGAGGAAACAGAACAGACATCTTTCCACAGTGAAGTCTGCGCTCCTGGGCTGTCAGTCCCTTCCGGTGCCGCGCGGCTCCTAGCAACACCTCCTAGATAGGGTGACCACGGGTCCCGGAACGTCCGGGACTGTCCCTTATTTCAGGGACATGTCCCGCGTCCCGGGTCCCCTTCAACCGGGACAATGAAGTGTCCCGGAATGAAGCCAAGCCGCCCTGAATGTCAGCCTGCAAGCGGTGTGTCACATCATGGACGCCGCTTGCAGGCTGACATCCAGGGCGGCAATGCAACTTACCTGATCTGGAGGCAAGCGCTCTAGTAATACAGAGCGCTGGGAGATGACATCATCTCCCAGCGCTCTGCATTACTGAGCACAGCGCGTGGGAGCTTCAGCTCTGTGCCGGAGGAGGCACAGAGCACTTTGCACTCCGCTAGACCACCAGGGACTCAAGGTAAGGCAATAGGGTGACCACGTCCCGGAATGGCAGAAGGGAAATGTGGTCACCCTACTCCTAGAGCAGACTGGGACTGACAGCGCAGGCGCGTATACGTCACTATGCAAAGATGTCTGCGCCATTTCCTGAATGTCAGTCCCAGGAGCAGTAGGAATTCTCTAAAAGGCGGTAATAATTATGGCGACTAGCACTATTGAGCAGCTAGTTGCCAGATGGGTAATTCTTTAGGGGCAAGTTTAGGCGGGGTGGTAGTTCCGCTTTAAAAAAAAATATATATATATATATATTATATGTGATTTACAAAGATAACTTCTTATTAACATTGAAAGCATAACACATGCTTTTGCCATTACAGAGGGATTTCATTCAGCAAGCCATATACATAAAATAAAAGTGGGGAAATTCTGGCACAAACCAACTACAGAATAAAGTACAACTAAAAATCCCCATTAAATAAATTCTTAACCTCTTGAATGCTACAGAGGTCTTCCGACACATTATGAAAAAGTGCTAGAAACCTCTATAGCATTCAAAGGGTTAAATGTACAGATTACAATAATGAGAACTTTAGGAGTGCGTACAAGCATACCAGCAAAATGACCACACTGGCCTCCCACACAAATTCTAACTCTAAAAGTGACCCTCGGATGGAAGGATTTGCCCAACCCCTGCCCTAGAATCTCCTAACTCACCTAAGATGTGTTCAGCAGGAGGTCCCTGGGACAAGAAGGAGTTGGAAAAGTGACAGAATCCAGCAAGCAAAATAGTCTAGTACATATATATTGGCCCCTCCCAGCTGATAACAAGGGCAGGACTCCTAAATCTGCTTTCTAACCACAGGGTTTTTTTTCTCTTGCCAACTTTTTTAGACTATCTAGTTTCAGATGAAAAGTAAGTTAGGAGACTACTAAGCAATAATAATTTAATGTGTTGCATACACCTCTGAACACAAACCTCCTAAAAATAAATCTCCACTAAAATCTGGACAGAGAATATTCATACCTTCCTCTAGACTGTAAGCTCTCATGAGCAGGGTCCTCTGATCCTCCTGTTCTCCACATCTGATTGTACTATTTAATACCTCTGTATGTCTATTCCCTATTGTACAGTGCTGCGGAATTAGTTGGCGCTATATAAAGAATAATAATAATAACCACTAGGAATTAATTTTACATGGAATGGTTCCAAAGAAAGAATCTTTAATTTGTCTTGGATATCATGGAGATGGTCCATGTTTAAAATAACAAAGTGGTGCCAATTCTGGGGCAAACCAGCAGCACATTAAGGGACAAATAAAACTTCCATTAATTTAAAAGGTGCTTTTGACTCCTTGAATACTAGGGAGGGTGTCAACACATTGCTATTTGAAGAGACCTCTCTAGCATTCAAGGGGTTTAAAAACCTCAATTTAAAGGGGAACTACCACCCCGCAATAAGTTTACATGAATGCAGTCTTCATCTGACGACTAGCTGCTTAGTAGCGCTAGTCGCCAGAAATATTACCCGGTTTACAAGATATTCCACTTTTTCGGAGGCTCACAGGAGCAGGAAGCACGGACATCTCGTCACAGTGACGTCCGTGCACCTGCGCTGTCAGTCCCTTTTGGAGCCAATTGGGGGTGGTAGTTCCCCTTTAAAATGAGTAGAAATTTGAAGAATTGTATCTGTCCCCCTATGGTGCCGTTGGTTTGCACAACTCTATACAAATGGGCCAGAGACCAGGGATTCAGTTCTATTAGGTCCAGTAAAACCCTCACTAATAGGAAAAAATACCAGCATGGATACCCTTGTCCTGGGGAGAAAAACAGCACAAATTCACACATTTCCCACAAATAAATTTGTACACTCACAGCCTTGTTCCAATGGTAGCCATAGATAGGTAGGTAAAACCATACGTTGTTTGTCACCAGTGTTCTCAGGAGAGTCAATATGATATTCTCAAAATATATTTTTGTGTATTTATGACATCATAGCTTGTTGCACAATGAAAAATGTACTTAATTATTTTAGATATAGTTTTAAATATTTCACTACAAGGTTACCTATGGGAATCATAGCTAAACAGATGGATATCAAAATGCTAAAAAAGTGCCTGGCCTCCTCATAGGAAAAAAATCCCCATCCCTTTGAATGCTGGAATGTAACCCTTTGAGTCCCAGAGGGGAACGCAACGTAGTGCTTTGCAATGCTTTGCGTACCCCTCTGCCACTCAAAGGGTTAAGAAAGGGTGGGAATCTTTATAAAAAAAAATAAATAAAAAAAAACAGCTCAAAGTCTCTGATCAATTGCAGAAGGCCTGTGCTATCAAGATTCAGTGTGCACTGATCTTCTAAAGCAGTCTGAGAGCTCCAAAAGCATATACAGTTAAGGCTAGGAATCACTGTGTGAAAAGTGATTTCCACTGTTATAAAACCAGTCATAGCAGCAGTTATAGGTTGTTTCTGAACTGAAGAACCTGTATTACATAAGCCAGACAAGGCTTCTACAGTTAAGTTTGAACAAATGTCCTATGATATTTGACATTTTTATTTTGCCAGTAACCTTTGATTGCAATGATGTTGGCTGATGTCTTGCATTTTAGGTCTGACTGGCAATCCCTGTAAGTTTGATAAATACTAAAGATACACCAGCAGTTTTTAACGTATAAAACATTTCCGCCCCATTTGGAGAAACTTTAGTCAGACCTACAGCTAGCTGATGGATTGTCTCCAACATTATCAAGAATCGCCTGGTGATTACCATGTGCTGCTTTTTTAAAGCCAGCAATAAGGATAAGTAAAAGCAGAGATATTAGCTTTTAAATAATTTTAAAGATAATTTCTGAAAATAACATACCGGTAATGGATAAGCATGCTTTGTATAGAGCACCCAGAGCTGTGTATCACAGCCATGAATGCTCTCTACTGCACAATAACAGGGATGTATAACAAGGTGTTCCATCTCCACATACTTGCTGCTACCACAGCGCTTTTGGTTATAAATTTGGAGCAGCCCACATTAATTTTCTCTGTCTCAATCTCTTAACCATTTGAGATGTCTTCAACAGTTTTGGAAGACTTTCTAGCATCCAAGGGGTTAAAATACGCAATTAGCAGTTTTCAATGTGTTTATTCTTTAGCCGTCTCTTGGATGCTAGATAATCTTGCAACACACATCTCCAGCATGCAAAGAGTTAATTACATAAGTGTAATGTCTGAATTACAGGTGTATTGAAAACAGATGGGCTGGCAGGGGTTGATGGGAGTTGTAGTCTGGCAGCAGCTTTCTATTGAGCATCTCTATGGAGCCTATGCACCAGTTACATTATGGGCATAAGTTCTCTTGTTTTTTTTATTTTAACTTTTAAGCGCCGATATCTCTGCTTCAACTGATCCAATTTTCTAACTCATAAAAGCATGCAGTGCTGTCCCTTCTTTCTGCCAATTATGGTGACCGTCCATGAGCTGGTTTGGACTGTAGGTTTTACTAAACTTATCGGTGCCAAATGGGGAAGAATGTATGTCCATAATGTAACTGGTGAATAGGCTCAATAGAGAGCATTGCTGGGCAAGGTGAGACCCTCTAGCTGCTGCCAGACTACAACTCCCATCAACCCACACCACCCAATGCCAGGCCATCTGTGTTTAAATATACCTGTAATTCTGAATTCAGACATGACAATCGTGTGATTATACCATTGAATGCTGGAGAGGTGCACTGCAAGACTGTCTAGCACCTAAGTGATTACTAGGGAATAAAAACATTAAAAGGGTTACCTGGTTATTTAACCCCTTGGATGCCATCAGCCAATGGATTACACAGGAATAAACACATTAATCCTCCTTCCTTTGTAATTAACCCCTCTGATGCTAGCATCTAAGGGATAGCTCGAGAAACACTTTAAAAACTGCTACCTGGGTATTTTAACTCCTTGGATGCTAGAAAGGCTTCCACAAACATTGGAGAAATCTCTAGCTAACAACAGGTTAAATGATTTGGGCTGTAAGTGGAGACTGAGGAGCAGTAAACTTTAAAAAAACACACGCACACACACACACACACACACACACACACACACACACACACACACACACACACACACACACACACACACACACACACACACACACACACACACACACACACACACATATATACACCTATATGTGTGTTATAGGGGTTTTCCCTCCTCCCACTGCTGTCAGTTTTATTCAGATGTGCTAACAGTGACAGATTATTTCCTGAAAGTTCAAACTGACAGCATGACTCAGCAATTTCTATCACATGGAGAACTGTTTGTCAGTGACTCACCTCTACATAAAATGTAGCAGCATAACTAATTCAAGTCTGGCCACTGGAGGGCACTGTTTGTTTGTTTTTAATTAAAAGTAAAATGTATAAACTGGAAATATGCATCTCTCGGTAATGGGGGTACTCTTATTTTACTCAGCAGGAAGAGCAATACAGAAAAGAAATAATGCTTATACACACACACACACACATACAGTTGTGCTCAAAAGTTTGCATACCTTTGGAGAATTGGTAATAAATATTCCATTTTTAAAGAAAACATGCGTGAGCAGGCAAAAACATTTCTTATGGGATTCATATTCAACTGTAGGTTATAACGGAATGGCACAATTATAAAACAAAACATGGCAACAAATAAAAAAAATTAAATGACCCCTGTTCAAAAGTCTGAATATGCTTAGTTCTTAATACTGTGTATTGCCCCCTTTAGCAACAATGACAGTGTGCAGTCTTTTGTAATACTTGTCTATGAGGCCCAGAATTCTTGCAGGTGGTATAGCTGCCCATTCGCCTTTGCAAAATGCCTCCAGGTCATGCAAAGCCTTTGGTCATCTTGCATGAACCGCACGTTTGAGATCTCCCCAGAGTGGCTCAATGATATTAAGGTCAGGAGACTGTGATGGCCACTCCACAACCTTCACCTTTTTCTGCTGTAACCACTGGACGGTCAACTTGGCCTTGTGCTTAGGGTCATTGTTGTGCTGGAAAGTCCAAAAGTGTCTCATGCGCAGCTTTCATGCAGAAGAATGCAAATTGTCTGCCAGTACTTTCTGATAACATGCTGCATTCATCTTGCCATCAAAGGGTCACCAAGGCCTACAGCGAAAAGAATACCATGCCCACTGTGAAGAATGGTGGTGGCTCTGGGGAGATCTCAAATGTGCGGTACATACAAGACAACCAAAGACTTTGCATGACCTGGAGGCATTTTGCAAAGACGAATGGGCAGCTATACCACCTGCAAGAATTCGGGGCCTCATAGACAACTATTACAAAAGACTGCACTCTGTCATTGATGCTAAAGGGGGCAAAACACAGTATAAGGATTAGGGAGTAATGGTAGACAATAGACTTAGCAGTAGAGTGCAGTGCCAGCTGGTAGCTGCAAAGGCCAATAAGATATTGGCATGTATTAAAAGGGGTATTGACTCAAGGGAGGAAGATATTATTCTGCCTCTTTACATGTCCATGGTAAGCCCCCACCTAGAATATGCTGTTCAATTCTGGGCGCCCTTTCTGAAAAAGGACATTATGGAACTAAAGAGAGTGCAGAGGAAGGCTACAAAACTAGTAAGGGGAATGGAATGTTTTAGTTATGAGGAAAGGCTACAAAAATTAAACTTGTACACACTAGAGAAACGGCGTCTTAGAGGGGATATGATAACACTATATAAATATGTTCAGGGCCCATACAAAGGGCTCTCCAAAGACCTGTTCATTAACAGAACAGTACAGAGGACAAGAGGCCACCCGCTTAGACTTGAGGAAAGGAGAGAAGGAGAGTTCATCTATAACAGCGGAAGGGTTTCTTTATTGTAAGGACGCTAAAGGTATGGAATTCACTGACTGAGGAGGTGGTGCTATCAAATATATTAGATGCCTTTAAAAAGGGTCTGGATACTTATTTAAAAGAGCAGAACATAGAGGGCTATGTACGTTAGAATTAGGATTAATATTTAGTTAGTGCTTGTTGATCCAAGGAGAAATCTGATTGCCATTTGGAATCAAGAAGGAACCCCCCCCCCCCCATTCAAGGCAGAATTTGAAATTGCTGTATTGAGGGGTGGGGTTGCCTTCTTTTGGATCAATGATGGTAAACAGGAATAGGAAAAGGGTTGGACTAGATGGACGCAAGTCTTTTTTCAACCAAAATTATTATGTTACTATGTATTAATAACTAAGGTTATGCAGACTTTTGAACAGGGGTCATTTCATTTTTTATTTGTTGCCATGTTTTGTTTTATAATTGTGCCATTCTGTTATAACCTAGTTGAATATGAATCCCATAAGAAATGTAAGAAATGTGTTTTGCCTGCTCACTCATGTTTTCTTTACAAATGGTACATATGTTACCAATTCTCCAAGGGTATGCAAACTTTTGAGCACAACTGTATGTATATACATTTAAAATGGTTTATTTCTTCTTTTACCACTTTCAATGCTAATCCAATCAAGCACCCAATGGGTTAATGGTTATGATGGTAGCTATAAATGACCCCAGCAGTTTCCAGTGCTCCGGTTCCGTGGCTGCCTTACTTCTCCTACTGTTCAGGCATTTACTGTGTTAGAGGGACAGAGCTGAACCTGGGAAGGTTTACAACACCCACCTTACTGCACATGTAACTACTACTCCACAAGGTAAGTGGAACTGAACTGGAGGGGTACTGCAATCATTCAGGAGGGGGGGGCTGCTCTCTTATATTGCACCGCTGGAGAATGAGTAGGGGTACTGCTTTCATACTACGCTGTCAGGCAGATACAGAAATGTGGTGCAATTCTGGAGCAAACCGGTGGCACCACAGGGAAGACATGCACGTTTTTAAAATTCACATTGATTAAATGTTTTTTTTCCTTTGATTGCTATAAAGGTTCCAACATACTGTGAAGCAATGCGATGGAGACCCTTTTAGCATCCAGTGGGTTTAGAAAACAAATTTAAGGTCAGAATTTTCTTTTATTCTCTATGGTACAGCTGGTTTAACACAGAACTGCACCACTTTCCTTAGTGCAGGGGTGGATTTCCTAAAAGGCAGAGTAGGAAACTGCCTAGAGCTCCAAATTTTGAGGGGTGCTGCCTCAACTGTTCTGGCCACACCCACATACTCTGTTGTGGGCGTGGTCAGAGCAATTACACTGTAGCTGTACCAGTTTTATACTCCATTACATGCTTTTATTTAACCCCTTGGGTGCTAAAGAGATCTCCAATGCATTGAGGAACAATGCGTTAGAGATTTTCTAGCAACCAAGGGGTTAAAGCTTTTTTTTTTTTTAATTTTTTTTTTGTTCTTGCTTGTTACAGGCCAAGGGTATTTTCTGTGCCAGGAAACAGTGGATGGGACTGGGGGGGAGGGGTCATGTGATAAATGGGGTGTGGTCATAGGTGGAGCTAAAGGCACCTACAATGCCTTTCCTAGGGGAGTCTGGGATGTAAATTCGACCCTGTAAGACAGTGAGTGTTCGTGAAGGGGGCACAACTTTTATACTTCAGTGTATGGGGGCATTATTACATGTTATTCTGTTTCTTGTCTAAGGGTGGCACTATTCTTATTCTGCATCAACCGAAATACACTGCTTCACAGTGACATCCAAGGTAACAAATTGACAACAGCATGTCATAGGTTTCATTAAAAAAAAAAAAGTTTACCTCTCCTTCAAATTGGTCTTTTAAAGCGGAACTACCACCTGTTTTAAAGTTTATGTCATCTAATTCCCCATCTGGCGACTAGCTGCTCAGTAGTGCTAGTTACCAGAATAATTATCTAGTTAAATAGAACGAGACCCTGTTCCGGGGCTGACAGGCAGTTGAGCACGCAGACATCTTGCCATAGTGACGTCTTCACGCCTGCGCTGTCAGTCCCAGCCAGCTCTAGGAGGCGTTGCTAGGAGCTGTTTGGCTCCAAAACGGACCAGCAGTGCAGGAGCGAAGACGTCACTATGGAAAGATGTCTGCGCGCTCTACTGCCTGTCAGCCCTGGAGCAGGGTCTTGTTCTATTTAACCAGGTAATTATTCTGGCAACTAGCACTACTGAGCACCTAGTCGTCAGAATAGCAACAATGTTATGCTATAACAATGCTTTACAAAAGTAAACAAGACCGGGGCTGGCAACTGCCTATTTTCAACTCTGCTTCTTTAACCCTTTCAGTGCCAGAGGGGTAAGCAATGCATTGCAGAGCAATGAACTGCGTAACCCTCTGGCAATTAAGGGGTTAAATAAGCAAAGCTAGAAAGGTAATATCTAGAATACCATATATGCAAAAGGACTTGAAACAGATCAGGATAAACAAATAATATGCATATGCAAAAAGTTTTAATCATCCCCAAAAACATGACAATAACAGAAAGTTGCTACTTTGTTAAAGTGTTTGAGATTTAACCCTTAGAGGGCCATAATAACACCCATCAAGTTAAGAGATGATGCATTTCCCAGGAATCCGAATACCTTTGTTTTACTCAGCAGGGAAAAAAATGTGCAATATATTATTACACACATGCAATTTGTTTCCATAACAAAACCATACTGCTTCTTTTAACCCTTTGCATGCCAAAGTGGCGTCCAGTGTATTACTTTGCAGTGTGATGGACAACCCCCTGGAATGCAAATGGTAAAAGAGTCAAAAGTAAATAAAAAAAAAAAAAAAAACTCATATAAAGCCCTGTGTTCTAAAGAAAACT
The DNA here is from genome assembly GCA_037306005.1 of Rhinophrynus dorsalis. Lineage (NCBI taxonomy): Eukaryota > Metazoa > Chordata > Amphibia > Anura > Rhinophrynidae > Rhinophrynus > Rhinophrynus dorsalis. The sequence goes on from CM074718.1 coordinate 577,089,150, forward strand.
GGGCTGAGATGCACTAAAGTTCCATAAGGGCACAAGATGGTGATGTGTTGGATCTGTGTCCAGTGCACATTACCAATATGCACTAACATGTCTTCTCCATCATATCCCACCAGTTGATGTAAATCAGCCATGCCTTTGACAGGTTCACGGTTTTGCATTTAACCACTGATAATGGCTTGTGTCCATATGGAAATGGATGGTAATAAGCCATTATAGTATTTATTTACGTGGGCATGATTATATGTTAATGTAGAACTTTGCCACATGCACTAAGCTCTGATGGCAGCCTCTGCTGTCGGTGTTCACAATGCCACCATCCGCTGCCTGATGCTGGAGATGTAGGGATCTCCCTGTAGCTTCCAATAGCCCTCAATGAATCATAAGCATGAAGGGTTGTCATACAGCTGGCAAAAGTGTAAAGGATACCCTCTTGTGCACTGAGAGAGAGGAGAGGATCCTCTCAGACACAGCACCTCAGATATAAAATAAATCCGTTGGTGTCCGGACAAAATGCTGATTGCATCTGAAACGACACAGGGAGGCAGTTACAGTCCTGCAATCTCAAAATCTTTTCCTCTGCTAGCCACACAAGAATACACAATGGGGCATACTAGTAAATGCAAAAATAGAGCAATTCTGATTAAAACTAATTACACCATAAAGTACAAATAACTGCTATTGTTCTAAATGGGTATAAGCAATGTGTTTTAGACTTAGCATTCAAAGGGTTGCAAGCCCATTAACCCCTTAACAACCCTTGACGGTCATAGTACGTCAAGGGTCGATTTGACTTAACGACCGAGGACGTACTATGACCGTCATCGAGTTCCGGGCTCCCCCGGCGGCTTTCTTCATGTTTTTTTAATGCCTACAAAATAAAATAAAGTTAAAATGAAGTATTACTATCCCTTTAACTTTAGCCACTCTGCCACCCCTCCTCCATCCCATTTTCCGCTCTGCCACCCCTCCTCCATCCCATTCACCACCTTCCCTATCCTTCCTCTCCCTTTGTCATCTGCACAAGCATTTTCCACACAGCGGATCACAAGGTGGCAAATGAGACAGAGGAGGGGTGGCAGAGTGGCGACTGGGACAGAGGAGGGGATGGGGTGGCAGAGTGGCAAATGGGATGGAGGGGGGTGGCAGAGGGGTAAAAGTTAAAACTGTCATTAAATTTAATGGGGCTTGTTAAAGGGATAGTAATGTTTCATAATAAAATCAGCTCCAATTAATCTTCATAGTATTTGAACCATGGAGAGTATTATTTCAATACTGTCAGAGCTGTAGTACAAGAGTAATTGAATGATAAAGTATCCCCCTCCCGCCCCTTTTACCTAGTGGAAGTCACCTCCCCTCAGATGTGGAATCTGGTCTCTTGACCGGACAGATCGCAGCAAGGGACAGTCTTCTTACTGAGAGCATAAGGAAAACCCTGCCACCATTGATAGGTTTTTCCTTATGCTCACTGAAGATTGTCCCTCTCTGTGATCCATCCGGACAGTCTTGCTGCTCTGAGGTGAGCAGTGTTACATCAGTAAAAGGGGCGGGAGGGGAATACTTTATCATTCAATTACTATTGAATTACAACTCTGACAGTAATGAAATAACACTCTCCATGGCCCAAATACTATAAAGATTAATTGGAGCTGCTGTTTTTGTGAAACATTACTATCCCTTTAAGCTAGAATTGCTTAACAATTCAAAGGAGAACTTTCCAGCATTAAATCCCCATTTAAAACAACTGCAGTTATTTTAATCCCAATGATGCAATTAAATTAGTCAGAATTGCTAAATTTTTTTAATTTTCAAGACTGCCACAAGGAGTATTCTTGTGTGGCTAGCAGAGGAAACGTTATTGCAGGACTGGTAACTAAAGGCCTTCTTACTGCATTTCAAATGCATCCAGTGTTTTGTCAGGACACCAGAGGGTTTATTATACATCTCAGGTGCAGAAGTCTGAAAGGATCCTCTCTGCTACCCCACTGAGCAAGTGAGGAAGAAGGGAGGATGTTCTCATACATCAGGGTTGTTGGACTGCTCACAATGCGTAAGGGAGAGCATCCTTTCCACATTGCCAGCAGTTCCTAAACCCTGTATGCTAATAGGACAAGCCTCATCCTCTACCACTGCATCACCAATTCTTAGAGCATTTGGAGACGCATGACTGCATCACCAAAGCAATGTGCTCTCCACACAATGCCAGACACACATCGCCACAGCACTGAACTTTAATACATCTCCCCCACTGGAGTAATTCTCAAGCAAACAATCTATACCGTTGGAGACAAGTAAAAATCCCTATATTCATCACTGATGAAAATGGAACTTTTGTACATCTGAATGCTAGAGAGGTCTTCAACACATTGCAAAGCAATGCCGTGGATACCACACTAGCATTCAATGGGTTGTGATTATGGTTTGCTCCACTTTTCTTTTGAATGCAAGGCCCTGTGTGCATGTTAGCAAAAAGTACTTACTTGTTGACCTTGGGGGAGGCATAAGAATTCGATCTTGCCTTGCAGTATCTGTCTCATCTTGTCTCTCAGTCATTTGCCTTCTTGCGAACAATATTTTGCTTCTAAAAAGAAATACATTGCATGTTCATACCACAACCTAATTCCTAATATAGGGTCATATTCAACAGGTTAAAGTGGTGCAATTTTGGACAAACTGACCCGTATGGGAGAAATTATAATTCCCAGTGACCTAAACAGGGTCTTTAACCCTATGAATGCCAAAGTTGGAGACCTGATTAGCATTCAGTTAAAAGGCCCATTTAAATCAATGGGAATTTCTATTTATTTGCCCCCCTATGGTGCACTTGATTTGCTCCAGTTTCTTTATACATGAGGTAAAAAATGTGTCAGTTTTCTGGCTAGTAGGTTGCAAGTGAGTAAAAGCTACAGCATAAGAAAATACTTAACTGGATTATGCCCTGCATCACCTCTGCCTCAGCATACTTGTCAACATAAAAAAACATTCCAGGGACGATTGTACAGAGATTTTAATTATGTACTGCCTAAACAAACTATTTACATATTAACCCTGCTAAATGGTTTTCACACCTGCTCTAGTTCTGAAAGGGTTAAATATTTGACAGCATGCTGTGAGTAGGTAGTTGACAGTGCTACATCAACCCTTTAAAGACCAGAGTTTACAAAGCACAGTTCACTGGACCTTAAGGGGTTAACACTGACACACAGGTCTTATAGGAAAGATTAGATGAGAAAGGATGTTCGTGCAAAATAAGAAAAAAATCCTCTTGTGTTAAATATAGAAATTGCTACCAATATAGGAACTGAATCAGTTTCTTACAGAGTTCCTATAACATTAACCACGATTTATGTTTCTGTCAGATATACATTCCTACGAGACACTATATATATATATATATATATATATATATATATATATATATATATAAAAATATGTGTGTGTGTGTGTGTATGCACCTGGAACCTGGCCTCGCAAAAACGTCAAAGTCGGAATAATTCCGGATCAAGTACACAACAATGTATACAAGAGTTTTCTTTTATTAAACTTGAGTGCCAGAGCGGAAGCCAGTGCAATGCTTTGAATAAATGTCACTTAAATTGTTAAAAATGGGAATCGAAGCCACAGATGTGTCGTTATATATATGCCTCTGTAGCACCAAGGGGTTCACTTTATAAATATTATAGTTATTTCACATTTACTTTATATATGAGTGTTTTGAATCACGAGTGACAGGAGTATGCGTTGCGTACTACCCTACCAGTCAAAGCATTAATAAATGAAAACGTACGCGCCTGACTCCAAAACAGTGAAAGGCACACTAAAGCATAGCTTACAATCGTAAGTGTACAATTCCCTTTGTCCTTGGAGTGTGGTGCGACTCTGTGGTGGGCGCTGGAGAGCTAACAACTACAGATACGTAACCATATGTTATTTAAAGCCATATCAACCTGTTATCATTGGCAGTCTAAACGAAGACAGCCACTACCTCCATTCATATGTAATATCCGTCACTACTCATAACAATTTACCCCCAAAGTTCTCCAATAGCCTAAATCACTACGCTTAGCTATTTCCGGGTCCGCCGGATCACCTGACAAACCCGGTCGTGACGTCATGAGTGCGCAAACCCCAATGTGCAGAGTCTGGTCTAGCCTGCAACTGTCACATCAGCCTCCATGGACACGAAATGCAGAGCTGATTAAAGACTGCAGGCATTAAGATTCTCTGGCCACAGTGAGATATGTGGGGGGTTATTATTAGTAGGTGTTACTGCTCCTTTAAACATTTAACCCTTTGCATGTCAGGAAGGTATCCAGTGCATTGACTCTCACACACCTTGTAGATAAGATTGTCCATCCAAGTTCCCAGAATGTAGTTTTTGTGAGCTATCTTTCCCTTTACTCTTGGGTCACAGAGGGTGGCCAGCATGTATTATGGGATGTCCATGATGGTGCACATGCTCTTCTATCAGCCTCTTGATCAGTGTAGCAACCATTGACTATAATACCGTCTTGCTGGATAAAGCATCACTATTTACCAGGAAGCCTTTCATTTTCTGGATCAGGTGGATGAATAAGGGATTGACCTGGGCCAGGCTGGCAGTGGCTCTTAAATTTTCATGGATATCCCTGAATGGCTCAAGCAACACCACTACCTGCCCCATTAATGCCCATTCCTCTATGCCTAGTGGGCAGGACAATCCAATTTTCTGGGCAGAGGACATGGAGTGAAGTGCTCGATACTGCTCAGGATCCTCCCCATCATCTCCAAGGTGAAGCTCCACAAAATGCTGAGGTAGACCTGTCTTCTCCTGCTCTTCCCTCAACTGCTGGCTTGACTTGACACTGCTGTATAAGTTATTGGCAATCTTAGGACATCTATAAATGAGGTTCAACATTGGGTGTTGTGGTAAACCCATGTTCTCCTGCTCCTCCCCCAGCTGCTGGCTTTACTCGACACTGTAGAAGTTCCTGCAAATCCTCTGACATCAATAAATGAGCTTCGACTATGCCCTTACCACCAGATGCAGTATGTGTGCTGCTCAGAGCAAACCCACATAGTCCCCCCCTTTCTACTATGCTTTCACTATGCTTGCTGTTCCATTTGACACTAGTAATCCCATCTGCTCACCTGCTGTCCAACCCACTGTGCCACTATCTTCTTTAACAATGCTAAAATGTGAGCTGCTGTGTGCTGCTCATCCATAACCTCAGCATGGAGGAGAAAAGACCAATACCCCAGCTGTTCTCTTGACCCATTTCCACCCCTCCAGTCACCCACTTTGCCTGCAGAAATACCATCCTCCAACACTTTAGATTTCCAGCAGTGCACAATCAGAAAAAGAAAGGAATGCAGTGTACAAGGAAAACTCCACATGTCCAAGGTGAAGCCTTGTACACCTCGTCCTTCAACAATAATACACATGAGCTGTTAAGTGATGGTACTACATTTCCACAGAAGTTGGTGCATAATTGGAGGCAGTAGTTGGGGAGAGAGCCTCTAACACCTGCCTAAAGGGCTCCCCTTCAATCATAGAATAACATAGTAACTGGAGAAGTGATATCACTGGAGAAGTCATCTCAGTTTTATCACCCCTTTATCGCTCTTTAGTGCATAACCCCAGTGAGCAGAGTCTGGTCTAGCCTGCAACTGTCACATCAGCCTTCATGGACACGACATGCAGAGCTGATTAAAGACTGGGGCTTTAAAGAGATGGTAATGTCTTAATTATAAAAAAGTAATATTGTAGACCACAAAATAAGAAATTCATCTATGCAATTTCTATCTCTCAAACCTTTATGGCTTGAGAGATATAGCATTCTAAAGTTTCCAGATCCCTGATGTCAGCTGTAAAGCTGACAGAAGGAGATCTGTGTCTTCAGCAGAGCCGCAATAGCGCAGTCCATTGAATCTCACACACCCTGTAGATAAGCTTGTCCATCCAAGTTTCCAGAATGTAGTTTTTGTGAGCCATCTTTCTCTGGGATGTCCATCATGGTGCACATGCATTCTTTCACCTCTTCTATCAGCCACCTGATCAGTGTAGAAACCTTTGAGTATAATAATGTCTTGCCTAAAAGGCTCCCTTCAGTAATAGAGAAGAAAGCTCTTTTCATAGCGGTCAACTGCCCAAGAAGCCCTGTCAACTTATGTGACTGCTACTTGGACATACCCCTCGGACATCCCAAAGTGTTAAAGGGTGGGCTGGTGCTGAGGTCCCTGCCCCACCTGTCTCTGGGAACTGGTCTGACTTTTAGAGGATGCCAAGGCTTCTCCAAGTCATCTGCCCTGGCTGCTGCTGCAGTTGGTGGCTGTTGTGGTGTTGCTCATGCCATTGCTGCCAGTTTGTGCCAGAGCCAAAGCTGCACTGTGGTATATGCACAGATTTTGGATCATACCAGAACTGGTAAGATGTCTTAACACTTTCTCCCACCTCTTATAACATAACTTGTGCTTTGCAGAGCCCCCATCTCCCACACTCTTAAAGAGGAACTTTCACCCTATATCAAGTCCCCCACAATCATTACGCATATTGCGATTAGCTTCCTAACAATTATATTATCCAGCGCAAGTACCACAACCTGAAGTAATCCTCCTTGTTCTGAGACCGGTGGCCAGGCATGCACACAGACATCTTGTCTTAGAGATGCCTGCAGGACTGCTCTGTCAGTCCCGGTCTCCTCTAGGAGGCATTGTACTGTGCCTTAAGGAACCGGAAGGGACTGATGGTGCAGGCACACAGACGGCTCTACAGGAAGAAGCCTGGCCATCAGTCTGAGAAAAAAGGATCACTTCAGATTGTGGTGCTTGCGCCGGATATTATCACTGATAGGAAGCTAATCGCAATATGCATAATGATTGTGGGGGGGGCCTTGATATAGGGTGAAAGTTCCACTTTAAAATGATCCCACACTTTACTACGCCGCTCTAGGCCAGCCACAGCTGTCATGTTCTGCCCCTTTCCAGTGATTCCTTGTTTTTCACTGGTTTCCTGGTTTGCCTGTTCCTGACTCCCCACTTTGTTTTTCATAGCCTTTAGGGAGCCCCAGCATTTCAGTGTTGGTGCGCGAACAACACGTTCCAGTTTATGATCCGTAGTTCCTGTCTTGTTCCAGAGTGTTTACCTTATGTATTCATTAGGTATAACATGCCTGAGGAAGAGACCTAAGGTCTTGAAAGCTTGCATTTAAATCTGCTTAGTTAGCCAATAAAAGGTATCAAAAACTATATTTGCCTCCTACCTTATGTATTGACTGACTTCTCCTTCAACTTCCTTCCTGCTGTACAATTTAGTACCATGCTTTCTGATATCCTTTTTCCAACCTTGGCTCCCTTGTTCAACTATCCTTCTTCCTACCTCCTTCTACCACTCTGCCTGTATGTTACGGACTTTGGCTCTGTTGTTCGACCATTCTTCCTTCTGCTACCTTGTACTGAGCTGCCCATTTGTTTCTGACTTGACTTGTCTGACTACTCGTCTTCTTCAATCTTGGTGGGTTCCAACTCCCTGTGCCTTCTGTTGTACTTCAATCCCCATTCAAATATCAACCACCACCTTCAAATGACCCTGCTTCTGGCTCCTACCCTGTATCCTCAGTCCAGCTCCAAGTTGCATTGTTTCTGAGTCAGCAACTATCAGCAGGTACTGCAGGTAGTCTGTGTGTCTTGTTGTCTTTTTTGACCTCAGTGGGAAGTAGCTGTTCTCTGGGTCGTCATCCAGGGTACGGGCCAGCTCCTCCAGTTAGAATCTCTAACTCAGCTTAGGCCACAGCAAGACAGCCTGCTTCGAATACCACTCATCACCCTCAAGCATCTGACCCACTTGGGCCTACATTGCAGTTTACCCCTTTGTTGTTTGTTGCTCTGTTTTCTTCACAGAGTTTAGCTAGGCAGCTTACACTGGATGCACCTGCTTGTTATAGCCTTACAACAGCCCTTTGTGTGTTTTAAAGTTATAGCTATTTCAACATCAGTGTTTCAGGGTCTAAGCCTTTCACCAGCTGAGATGAGAAGGGCTTAGATCCCAAAACATTAGGATGTTCGGCTAACTGATTCTTCATTAAACACAAGCAAATGACAATAATTTCAAAATCCAGCATGTACCTGTTTTCTGTCTTGAAGTCAACAGCTGGTATGGATTGTGGTAGTTGTAGTCTGCAACAACTTAATTGCTGAAGGTAGCCTTGCACTGGGTTAGATATAGTCAGAAAAATATGGTTTTACCAAAACATTTAGGAAAAAAGATATTTTGTATATCATTTATTTTGCTATTTAACCAATGTGATTGTGGGATGACTGTAAAAACCAAAATATGGCTTTATTCAAAACATTTAGAAAAAAATATATTTTGCATATTATTTATTTTTCCATTGTAACCAATGTGATTTCAGGATAAGTGTTTGTGGGATGAGTGTAAAAACCAAAAGGGCAGTTGCACATAACAGCAAGGTCCTAAGTTATAATCGCATATGTCCTGAGACTTCTGACCATGATAAACTTCTTAAAAATCTGTCACAGATATAATGCAAAGGTCACAGACATCCAAATTCAGAAAGTCTCCAATTTACCCTGAAGAAAGCTCCCGCAATACAAACAATCACAGGAACACAGTGCAATACATACTGATGACATATTAAAAAGAATATTCCAAACACCTTCGATCCTCTCCCATAAACAGTCCCCAACTTGAAACAACTGGTGATAAAGAGCTTAAGGACTAACTGTCTGGGAAGTGTACTTCTCTTAAGGACTGCTTTGAAGTTGGTCGGCGTGGCGGTGCTTTGAAGTCGGTCAGCTCGCAGAACAGGGGTCTTGGGGCAGTCAATTTAAGACCCCGCTAGTGCTTACAGGGCTCCCGCAGGATCGCTGTAAGCACAAAATACGTGATGTGCCAGGACCGTCACTGGTCCTATAGGCAAGTTTACCAGTGACGGTCCTGACACGTCACCAGTCGTTAAGGGGTTAAGAATTCCACAGAAAATGGTACTTCTCCCTGTCTACAAAAGAGATGTGGAACCTGTGCACACATATGTATTACAGAAAAGGTGTCCATACCACATTTCCACCAAAACCACAACATGGGCAAATTCTCCTGCAGATCATCTAATGTTGTCTATCTCATAATGTATGTGAAGTGTGTCCTAACACAGGAATATATATAGGTAAGAGAGTACAAACTCCAATAAAACAGATGAATTTTCACAGGTTCAGTGGATCAATATTTTTTCAAAGCTGGCCACAGCATTAAGATCTTAGGATGTCTGTACTGATGGGACATTTTAAAGGGTTAGTAATGTTTCATAATAACAGCAGCCTCAAGCCAAAGAAGATTGACGTTGGGAAAAGGGGCAGGAGGGGGGAGCCTCATAACATAATGTCGGCATAACTAGAGAGATGTTAACAGAGGCGGTATCAGATATCAGTAGTATTAACTATAACAAGCAATCATAGCTGCTGTTATTATGAAACATTACTAACCATTTAAGACACAGAGACAGAAAGATATGGGAGTATATAATAATTACCAAGTTTAACACTCAGGACTGTGGCTTGAACCTTGAAAATTAATTTATTTCATGTTATTTCACACAATAAACACATTTTGGGGCCTTTTGGTGCCAGAGGGGTGCATAACGCATTGCAAGAGATGAGCACTTGGACGGGTAACCTATACATTCTATACCTACCCATCTTTGGCTGCAGTCACAAACTTTCTACACACTTCATTTACTGGAGCTATTCAGTACCACTTGGCCACCTACAAAGAAGTGCCCCTACTGGAGTCTATTGAATAATTTATACCGATAATGGTGATAACAGAGTTACTTCCAGTGGAATTTAAATGTAAAAACAATTTGCATGAAGGTATAACCTATCATGTATTTTTCATTCAGCCTTCATTCTAAATATGTCTGAAGAAGAAACTTAAGTTGTCTTGATAGCTTGCATTTTAACCCTTTGAGTGGCAGAGAGTTATCCAACGTATTACATTGCAATGCGTTGGATACCTCTCTGGCACTCAAAGGGTTAAAGGTACTCAGCCATTAAAGTCATCACTTTTACTCTATAAAATAAATATTCACTCACAACTGAAAAACCTTTACTTCCCTTAATTTACAATATACCATGTACTTTGACATATATCTTCTAAAGGTCAAACTGTATTAATTTCCATGGAAAATATCTTAATTGTGGTAATAGATGAAGTCTTCATCTAAACATTCTAGCCTGCGAACAGATGGGAATTGTATTGTCTCTTTTTCATAATTTATTGTTTCATTGTCTGCATCATCATGAAAAGTGCTTTAGTTTAACAAACTGCTGATAATTTTAATTTTATTTGAAGTGGATCTTGATTTCTCCTAAGTATGTCACGTGGTTTGCAGATATTATTCCTTCCCACCTCACTTAGATTCAGTAGAGAATAAACTTTTGATTGGATTAACCCAGTCCCAATGTAACTGCTATATTGTAGGCTGACCAGATCTCAACTGAAATCAATGCAGTCCTGCGGTATGCATTTCTCCTATGCGTCCCTTTTAAAGGTTAGGTCTGGACAGCCTACTATATTGAAAATGGCAAAACTAAAAGAACCACGAAGAAACTGTGATAGGCACAATGGGACTATATTAAGATGTTATGCTTGCAATAAAAAAACCTAAAATGAACCTTTATTATGGATTATTAAAAATATCATTTAGTACAGTGAGTAAAAATCACATATTAAACTCAAAGTAACTGTATAATAGTAAAGTTGCTAAAATATGGGGATTAAATGATAGTATTGTCATTTAATAATTAAAGCTAATCTTGCAGGTGGTAAACCTTTATGGTTTGAGAGATATTTGGGACCAAAGGTCCCCCCTCCCTCCCCTTGCCCTGACGTCAGCTCTCAAGCTGACTGCAGGGAAATCCGGTCCCGGGACTGTCTGAGGCTCTTCAGCAGAGCCGCTATCACGTTACTGAAATAGGAATCCTAAACTGGAACAGTCTACAAAGTGTGCTTGCAAACCAAGCAGACTTTGTAGACTGTTCCAGTTTAGGATTTCTATTTCAGTAACGCGGCAGAAAATCCTAATGGCCATTAAGAATCAGTTCTTTTGGGAATGTTCTCCTGAATTAATCCTTAATTGGTATCGAATATCATGTCCACGGAGACGGACATGATTCTTTTCTGTCATATTTAGGGACCCCAAACTCCTCCCACTAAAATTTACCATCCTAAAATATGGCAACAAAGGATCACTTCTGCCTCCATTGACATAATCTGCAGTACCAGTTAAAGAGTTCTCTTTCATCCAGTGTGGAACACAGGGATATTGGGATAAAGTTTCCCTCTTCCAGAGGGCAGAGCAATTCAAAGAGGCTGGGCCTCTTAGGCAGAGACTCCTGTCTTCCCTCCAGCTTCACCCCCACCTACTCCATTTCAAGTGGCCTGGCCTCAGAATTGGGTGTTCAGGCACTGATCTTTTAGTTAGAATAATTTTTTATGTCTAGTTATATACTGCTGGATAACCCCCATTAGGTGGGCTCCTATTTACTGGCATCCTTAGATCTGGATTGCCTAGTTTGCATGTGCATTTGTGGACCTTTCCATGTGGAGGTTGACTTGTCATATAAGCCTGTGCCTTACTGTGGGAAGTTTTTCATTCAATATAATGGGAATCTGAAGATTGAAGCTTGGCAAGTTAACCTATTGAAAGCTTTGGTCCTCTGTTCTCTTTGTCTAGCTCCCATTTTTATGTTTTCTATGCCTACAATTCCGGCTATTACATTTCCTTTATGGATTGTATTCTGCAAATGTGGCTGCATTCACTTTACAAAATTGCTTAACCTTTTTTGTACCTGAATTGTTTCCAAGGCTATATTCTCAGGCTCCCTCCTCTTTTTAGAGCGAATGTCTTTGTTCCTCTGTTTTACTACTGAATTGCTTGTTTATTATACAGTTTCCAACTTTATTCCTTTCTTTTCCACATACCTTAGTAATATTGACACGGTCCTGTTAAGAACCATTTTTATTTTGTGCAAAACTTTTCGAGAACATATCTCTGCCTCGTTTGTTTCCAGGGGGCAAAGAGGGCTCAAATGAAATCAAATGACATCCTGTATCGCATGGTTGGCCTGGGAGCAACATTTTTCAACAGCTAGAGAGCAACTGATTGCTGAGCAGGTGCATTGAAAAATTACATCATCCAGAAGCCTATCTTTCCCAGGATTTCTGGACTGGACACTTAGGGCTAGATTCAAATGCACATGATAAATGTTACCTCCTGTTTTATAAAAATAATTCCTCTTGCAGTCTATGGAGATACCTGGAGATAAAAGCAGAGATAAAATTAGCACCTGCATTTGAATCCAGCCCCTGGTTATCATTTTCTGCTCTCTTTGCACATGGTTTTCAGAGGCTAGTTTCTCCTCTCTTCTTGTCAGTTTAACCTCTTGCAGTCAGATAAGTGTTTTTTTGTTTTTTTTGGTGTTTCTGTATACTTTCTCATAATTTGTCTTCTATTTGGACTACTTTTGTGCTGCTTGAGGTTTTATTCTGATAATGTCAGATCCCAAGGGGCACATGGGGAAATCCAAAACCAAGGATTCTGGGGTCCCTTTAGACCCTTTACTATATTGGTCCTCATGTCATACTGGACTTCCATGGGACGTATTTAGGCATCCTATGTCCCTCTTGCACTGTTGTCCCTGTTTCACTTCCGTGGCCTTCCACTGCAGAATAACAGCTAGCTTGAGTTAAGGCTGATTTCTTCAGTTGCCTCTATCCCTTCCTTTATTCAAGGGATTCTCCATTCCTGGCACCTCATATCCACTGTCAGGCATGTTAGTCCTATTTTGGGGCGTTATTTACAATTAGCTGGAGATTCCTCTGCAGAGGAGGGAGGGACTGATGGGGGTGATATGGATTCCTTTTTGTCCTTTGAGGATGTCTATGAGGGGGACTCTTACCACTCGGCTGAGACACTCATCAGAGAGGTCCCAGAGACACTTCAGTTCTCTGAGACCACTAACTTGGATCCCTCTTCTCTAGACATTTTCCATAGATGCAAAAAGGAGGTACCCATTTTTCCTCCTCATCACTCTTTGGGCCAGGTTCTCCTGGAAAAGTGGAAGAAATCTGATAGATGGCTATTCTTTAACAAGCACATCTCTAATCTGTATGCTTTCTCAGCTGAGGCCTTGTTGCACCACCTGTGGTTGATCCCCTCAAATATCTTCTTTCTAAGAATACCGCCGCTCGGTCTGGATCAAGAAGATAAAAACCTAGATTCCTTACTGTTTGCAAATTTGGAGCTGCAGGGGCTGCTTTGCAACTTATTTTTTGCTACAGCTTGGGTCACTAGAGCCGTGGCTATCTGGGATGAACATCTTTCTGATATTATCCAATGAGATGTTCCTAAAGAGGAACTACTGATAATGCTTGCCAAAATCCTGGAGACAAATGCATACTTTACAGAATAGGTCATTTATTCTGCTAGATTTTATGTAAAAGCCTCAACCCACTCCATAGCTGAACATCACACTTTGAGACTCAAGATTTTGTCGGCTGACCAGTCTTCCAGAAAAGTCCTTGGTGTCCCTTCCCTTTGTGTGGAAACAACTTTTTGACCCTGACCTTAACAAGGTCATCAGTAATGCTAGTGGAGGTAAGAGCACCCTCCTATGTATTCATTTTTCCTAAAGGAGACATGTGGTTTTTGTTCCTCCCGCCCTGCCCAAAGCCCAAACAGACTTGGCAAAACAAGAAGTCCTCTCAGAAGCCTGTGTCTCACAAGCCCATCTCTACATGGCTTGCTGAGTCCTTGTCTATCTCTGCCTGTTGGGGGATGCTTCTTTTTTTGAGACGTGTGGGAGGATTCAGTGATGGACCAGTGGATTTTGCAGGTGATTTCAGAAGGCCACTACATAGACTTCAAATCCTTTCCACCTCACAGTTCCTTTTTGAGCAAAGTTCCTCGGGATCTGGTTCATTGGCATCTGTTCATAGATGCGGTATCCACCCTGTTCCAGCCCAGAAACCGTTCACTGGATTCTACGCCAATCTTTTTGTAGTTCCCCAAAAAAAGACTGCTGCTGCCACCCTATTCTCAATTTGAAGAACCTCAGCCACTTTGTGTTAGATACGACCTTCAAGATGCTTGCCTGCATTTTGCGATTCATCCGGATTTCCTACACTTCTTCACTTTAAAGGGCAGTCACTTTCAGTATACTGTCCTTCCCTTTGGTTTGGCATCCACTCCAAGGATCTTTATGAAGTTCATCTCCACCGCACTCAAGGAGTTTTAAACAATATATATGTAATAGGGAGCACTTATATATAATTACAACTTTAAATAGTCATAACCACATGAAATACATATGGGGTGCCAAGAATCCCTAATATATATACAACCAATACAAGAAAAAGGGAATAGGACATAAAGAAAAGTGGATTATTTAAACGCACTCAGACATAACTATAATATCATATCAAATAATAATATATAGAAACAATAAATCAAATTATCAAAATCACATTTATTGTATGACATAAAGAGCAGCACAGCATGTAAACCCTGTAGAAGAGCCCCCCTCATCCATATGGCTTTAACCTGTGAGAGGTATATGTGATGACGGTGATACGTTGCTGGATATGGATCTGAAGACATCTGAGTGGTGAGAAGTATCAGCCGTTTTATAACTTAACAGGGTTATTTGATGCCAATGACCGCGAATAACACTCCGCTTTCTTATTTGATTACATCTTACGATAATCTCCACTATTCGGACATCTGCCGCTCTGGGACTGTTACATTTTACACTTTTATGCTGGCTAATAATCCTTGCTTTGCTTTATTAACATCTTGGATTTTACTTATCAACAAGTGCACCTTCAGATTATGACTTGTGACGTCACCATATGACAAAATTTTTTTGTTATCGTTTTTATAGATACCATGCATGGTTTATTTTTCTGCTCATGTGCACATTGACCATTTATCCTGATGTATGTTTGAGCTTAGTTATGTTTGATCTGCAGGTTTAGCTAGTTTATATTAGTGCGGGTAGCTGTGTATCTATTTTTGCCGTGTACTGATATATATTTTTTACTTCCACGCGGGTTTTCTCCCGCAGCTTTGAGGATGAGGAGGGCTCTTCTTCTTTTTTATATATGATGGCATTTTAGACTTTGACTGTATGTCTAGTGGGTTTTTGGGGAGCTACAGGGTTTACATGCTGTGCTGCTCTTTATGTCATACAATAAATGTGATTTTGATTTATTGTTTCTATATATTATTATGTGATATGATATTATATTTAGGTCTGAGTGCCTTTAAAGAATCCACTTTTCTTTATGTCCTATTCCCTTTTTCTTGTATTGGTTGCACTCAAGGAGTTTCCTTGACTCCCTATCTAGACAACCTTTTACTCACGACTCCTTCGGGGGAAGTTTTACTCTACCACATTTAGGAGTGCATTCACATCCTGGAATGACACAGTGGATTCTCAACCTCAAGAAATCCTCATTGGAACCTTCCCAAGTTCTGCATTTTCTAAGCCTGAGATTTGATACCCTCCAAGGGAAGGTGTTTTTGCTGGATGACGAGATCCAGTGTCTTTCCTTTCAGGTGACTCAGGCTCTATCCTGGCCTTCAGCAACAGTATGGGAATATATGAGATTACTAGACTTTCTGGTCTCTGCTTTGGAAGCTTAACTCTTCACCACTGGTACCATATCCTGAAAGGTACACCAGTGAGGGTGCAATCAGACAAAAAGATGGCTGTTGCATACATTCATCACTAGAAAGGAGCGAGAAGATCATCAGCTTGAACAGAGGATCAGAAGATCCACCAGTGGACTGAAACTCACGTTCCAGACATCTCTGCAGTTCACATCCCATAAGTGGAAAACATGGTTGCAGACTTTCTAAGTCCTCAGCACCTGAATCCCAGAAATTGGGAACTCAAACAGAGTATTTTTGACCTGATTTCCTGCAACTGGGAATTGCCATGAGTGGCTCTCATGACCTCCCATGAGAACCACAAAATCCCCCTGTTCTGTGCCACAGAAAACGACCCTCTAGCATTTGTGATGGATATGATGTCTATTCCATGGAACTTTCATCTAGTATATGCATTTCCTCCAGTCTCCCTGATTCCTCATGTGCTGAGAAAGGTCCGGATGAAGAGAGCCCACGTCATCCTGATCACTCCCTTCTGGCCTCCTGGGCCTGGTTCTCGGATCTTTTCAATCTGTCCAGCACAGAGCACTTTCACCATCCACTGAGACTGGATCTTCTGACCCAAGGCCCAGTTTATCATCCTCAGGTTGAGAGATTGGCTTTGGCGGCCTGGCTTTAGAAGCTGACATCTTGAAGAAATCAGGAAGAAATCTGCACCTTTTCAACCAATGGCGCATTACACCAGATCAGTGGGCTCTTCATGAGCATATAAGAATCAGGCCAGTGCTGAGCAGCTGTGCATAGTGCCAATGTGGTCGTCTTTGCATACTTTAGCCAGACACTATAGGGTGAATATCCTAGCCTCAGCTGAGGCTAGTGGGGCCAATAGGTCCTTCAGGAGGTGGTGTCTGTTTAGGGACTTTTCACATCCTTTTTCTCACAGACGTTTGAAACCTGTTGTTCTCTTTTTCCCTTTCAGTAATCTTTGTGGATGCTTTGGTATGTCCCCATGGTTCCTGTGTTTCACATAAGAGAAAAGAGGATTTTAGTGAACTTACCATTAAATCCTTTTCTCATAGTCTATGTGGAACATAGGACTCCCACCAGGAGAAAAAACATGTGGTTTAAAGGGATAGTAATACTTGATTTTGGCAGTAAATCATATTGTATGTATTAAAGAAATAAAAGCACCTTGGTATTTTTTCCATAACGTGTAGCGTTTAGGAGCATTTGTTTTACTAACATTAAAAATGTAGGGTTCACTTAGAAATTTCCTTGCTTCTGTTATAGAAGCAGCTTGACCAGATGGTAGCTAAGAAGTGACCAGTGAGCAGTAGTGTGTGTGTATATGTGTGTATATATATTACAGTTTAAATTCTTGTGGGTTTTTTTTGTTGTTTTTTTTACATTACCAGTGGCCTCTAGTAGTCAGATTCCAATTAAATGTTCTGTTGCATTTTCTGGGAGAGGTGGGTCTTTGGCAAACATGTAGTAGAAACCACTGAGTCATGCTGTCAGTTTGAACTTCCAGGAAGTAAGCACATTATAATTAATTTCCTGACAATCTGAACTATTGTAACATTTGAAAAATGGTAATATAATTTTAAATATAGTATATTTCCAGCTAACATCTGTAAAAATGTTATTTTATGTTATGACTTACAAATTTAGATTAACGCCCACTGCATTTCTCTGAAGAAAATAGGATTTTAGCCTTACCTGTTAAATACTTTTCTATTAGTCCATATGGGACACAGGTACCATGGGGTTGATCTATTGCATGGTGGAACACATCAAAAAAGACAAGGTCTTATAGGTGGAGCCTCTCTTTTCCCTCTGCAGGCCAACCCCTCCCAGCCTTCAGTGTATGATGTGAGACAACCACACAAAGTGGGGACAGTGAGAGAAGAAGAAAGCTCCTGTGAGAATAAGATCCTAGAAGGACTCCCAAAACTAGACAGGTGAGACCAACAGAGGTCCCTTTCTCTGGGTGGGAGACCTGTGTTCTAAGAGAAAATAATTTAGCAGGTAAGACTAAAATTCTATTCTCTTTATCATCCAATATGGAATACAGGTACCATGGAGATATAACAACAGTAGACTTCCAGAGGTTGGAAGAAGGAGAAAGGACCTCTTGCCTGTCCCCATGATACCGGAGTTTCCTTGGAATATCCATAACTGGAAAAGCCCAAAGTGTCAACGTACATTAAAAAAGTTACACAGCACACAAGAATGAAAGCCAACCCGGCTCAAACAGTTGAACAACATTAATGCACAGAAAAAAGAAAAAAAGAGATCCTTATACAGGCAAAACTGCCTGAAGGACCTTCCTGCAAAAACTGGCTTGAACAACTGCTCAGCTGAGGCCTGATTCTTATAGGCCCAAGAGGCACCAACAGACCTAGTGGAATGTGCTGTAACTCAAAAGGGAATAGTTTTCTTCCTGAGTTTGTACTTCCTACGAATGGTAGATGTAATCCAAGAGGCAGTAGTTACCTTGGAAGCAGCCTGACTTGCCCTAGGACCCTCAGGAATGACAAACAAGGAATCTGTCTTATAAAAACATAAGGCACTGAACCACATCCAACAAGTGTAGACCCCTTTCCTTTTCAGACTTGGGACCAGGATAAAAAGAAGGCACAACAATCTCCTGATTGATGTGCAACTCAGAGACCACTTTAGGAAGAAATTCATGAGAGGTCTGAAGAAAAGCCTTATCCTTGTGAAAGAAACAGAAAAGCCTGAATCTCGGCAACTGAGACCACAGCCAGAAGGAAAGTCATCTTCCACGTCAGTAGACGCAATGAATTGGTTGTAAGGGACTCAAAAGGAGGACACTGAAGAACTCCTAGAATCAAATTAAGGTCACGTGGAGGTGTGGGAGCCTTGTAAGCAGGTAAGGATGAGCAACTCCCTGAATGAATACCTTGACATCTGGAAGAGTAGCAATATGCCCCTGGAAAAACACAGAGAGAGAGAAATCTGAATACACCAGGATTGAAAAATGGAACAAACCCTATGGTAGGCCATAGAGGAAACCGGTTTCCTGGCCTTGATCACAGTAGAAATTACCTCAGGAGAGAAACCTTTCCTCCGCAAGATGTGGGCTTCAACAGCCATGCAGTCAAAGCCAGCTTTTCCACAGCTTATTTCCAAAGGTAGCCCTGAAGAAGGAGGGCCAGTCTGGGTGGAAGTGGAAATGGATCACCAGTTCAGCAAACCAAACCCTTCTGGTCCAATAAGGAGCGACCAGAATCACAGTTGCACCGTCCATCATCATCTTCCAGAGTACCCTGGGAATGAGGGGAAACGGAGGAAAGACAAAGGTTAGGTTGAAGTGCCACGGAATCGCCATTGCGTCCATGGCAAAGGCCAGAGGATCTCTCAATGGGAGCAAAACACCAGAATCTTCCTGTTTCTCGTGTCCATTAGGTCTATCTGTGGCAGTCCCCAGTGTTGCACAATAAGGTTGGACACCTCTGGATGGAGTTCCTACTCTTCCGCATCTACATACTGATGACTTAGAAAGTTTTTCAGAACATTTTCTACCCCCTGGAATGTGGACAGCAGAGATAGCTAGAACGGGGGCTTCTGCCCAGCCCAGAATACTATTCACCTTGTACCAGGAGGTGGTGCTTCAAATGCCCCCCTGATGGTTGATATAAGCCAAGGCCGTGGCATTGTCCGACTGGACGCGGACCGGAAGGCCCTTCAACTGAGGGGTCCAGTACACCAGCGAGAGAGATGGATCATCCTTAGCTCCAGAACATTGATGGACTGAAGAGATTCCTCCTCAGTCCACCTTCCCTGTATCCCCAGGTGACCCAGTACCACACCCCAGCCACACAGGTTGGCATCCGTCATGACCATAGTCCATTCCGATATCACAAATGGCTTCCCAGGTCTAGGTCACGCAGTTGCAACCACTACTGCAGATCCCATCTGGCTTCCGGAGACAGGGAGAGCTGCTGGTCCGGGAGATCTGGATTCCCATACCACATCTGAATGACAAACTCTGGAGTTCCCTGGTGTGAACCAGGTAGTAAGGTACCACTTTTAGGGTAGACACTAAGTGGCCCAGAATCCTCATGTACTACCTGACCAAGGCCGAGGGCCATTCCAGAGCTTGGGACACATACTGCATGATTTGCAGGATCTTGTTCTCTGGCAAGAATACCTTCCCCAGGTGGATGATAAACCTCATACACAGAAACATAGAATTTGACAGCAGATAAAAACCATTTCGGCCCATCTAGTCTGCCCATTTTCCTACAGTAAAAACCTCAAACCTTTTTTGGTCCTTGGTCTTTTCTTAAGTTAAGGACAGCCTTATGCCTATCCCATGCATGCTTAAATTCTGTCACTGTATTAACATCTACCACTTCTGCTGGTAGGCTATTCCACTTATCTACTACCCTCTCAGTGAAGTAAAACTTTCTTACATTACATCTAAACCTGTGTCCCTCTATTTTTAGACTATTGCCTCTTCTCCTAACATTTTTACTCCTTTGAAATATACTTCTATCCTGCACTTTCTTGAATCCCTTCATGTATTTGAATGTTACAATCATATCCCCTCTCTCTCTCTTCTTTCCTCCAAGCTATACATGTTCAGATCCTTTAGTCTATCCTGATATTTCTTTTCCTGTGAACCAGTCACCATTTTAGTAGCCCTTCTTTGACTTTTCTCTATAGTATCTATATCCTTCTGGAGATGGGGTCTCCAGTACTGTACACAATACTCTAGTTGATGTCTAACTAGAGATCTGTAGAGTGGCATGACCACTTCCCTTTTTCTGCTACTAATGCCCCTAGCTATACAACCCAGTACCCTGCTTGCATTCCCCACCACTTTATTACATTGCCTGCCTACATTTAAGTCACTAGAGATAATTACTCCCAAATCCTTTTCCTCTGTTGTCTGTTACAGCACAGTACCCTTAACAGTATATTTTTCCTTTGGATTTTTATGTCCCAAGTCCATTATTTTACATTTATCAACATTAAACTGCATCTACAACACTCTTGACCATTCTTCTAATTTACCTAAATCATTTGGCTTATTCCCCCTGGAATGTCTACCCTATTGCAGATCTTGGTATCATCTGCAAAAAGGCATACTTTACCTTGAAGACCTTTTGCAATATCACTAATAAAAATATTAACCCTTTGAGTTCCAGAGGGGTATGGAACGCATTGCTGAGCAATGCGTTCCGTACCCCTCTGGCACTCAAAGGGTTAAAAAGAATGGGTCCCAGTACAGATGCCTGAGGTACTCCACTAGTAACACTCCTTTCGTCCGAATATTCTCCATTGACTACCACCCTCTGTCTCCTGTCCCTCAGCCATTGCCTTATCCATTTAACTATTTTTGCATCCAGACCCAAACACTGCAGTTTATTTACAAGTCTTCTATGAGGAACAGTATCAAATGCTTTACTGAAATCTAGATAACCTATATCTACTGCTCCCCCTTGGTTTATTATTTTAGTTACCCAGTCAAAAAAATCTATGAGGTTAGTTTGACAAGATCTCCCTGCTGTAAACCCATGCTGTTTGGTATCTTGCAAGCCATTTAAATTCAGATATTCAGCAATTCTTTCCTTTAACATAGTCTCCATTAATTTTCCCACTACTGATGTAAGACTTACTGGTCTGTAGTTACCAGACTCTTCCCTGATACCTTTTTTGTGAAGAGGTACTACATTTGCTAACTTCCAATCTTCTGGAACTATTCCTGTCGTTAGTGACTGATTGAATAATTATGTTAAAGGTTTTTCCAGAACACACTTAAGGTCTTTTAATAACTTTGGGTGTATCCCATCTGGTCCCATTGATTTATCTGTTTTAACCATAGAAAGTTGAAGTAGAATGTCTTCCTCTGTAAACATGCATGTTTCCCATGTCTTGCCATTTTGTTTTTCTAACAGAGGTCCCTTCCTTTCATCTTCCTCTGTAAAAACTGAACAGAAATATTCATTGAGACAGTCAGCTAGCCCTTTATTCTCATTTACATAGTTTCCATTTTTTGTTTTCAGTCTAACTATTCCTTGTTTCATTTTCCTCCTTTTACTTATATATCTAAAAAATGTCTTATCCCCCTTTTTTATTGACTGAGCAATGTTTTCCTCCGTCTGTGCTTTGGCACAACTAATAATGCATTTGGCCTCTTTCAGCCTAGTCTTGTACTGATACCTATCTTCTTCCTTCTGAGTCTGCTTATATTTTTTAAATGCTTCTTTTTTTCTCCTTTACTATATTTGCCACTTCTGCTGAGTACCACAGTGGTTTTCTTTTACTTTTGCTGACATGTCTAATGCAATGTTCTGTTGCATTTAGTAAAACACATTTCAGATAATCCCAATTCTCCTGGACTCCATCTAAAGATCTCCAAGTTGTTAAAGAGTGACATAAAAATGTTTCCATTTTAGATGCTAGAGCAGGAGTCGAGCACATTTTTGTACCTGCAAAGCCAAGAGTTCTCCTGAAGGAGCTTTGAGCAAGAGATCGTCCAAGTAGGGGGTCGTATGAATGCCCAGGGTGTAAATGAAAGCTGACAATGCTGCTCCCATTACCTTGGTAAACACCCAAGGACCAGAGTGTAACGGTACACTCAGAGGCAGGCAATTTGGTAAAACACAGTTTTATTGAATAAGCAAAGTGAAGTAACCCTCGTGGGTCCAGTAATGGAACAAACAGAACTGACACAGAACAGGTTAATACATTATATTTGCCCACACGGGTCCAGTATACATATAACACGTGATAAATATACTGACACAGGTCCTGCAACCGCAGGAATCACGGAACACCCTGAATATATATCAACTGTGACCCACAGTAAGGGTACCGGGTATTATCGTGATACGCACGGCTTGTTGGCAACTGCCAGGTGACAGAACCGATGGAGGCACCCAGAGACCAACCTTACTAATGATGGAATGACAAGCCAGCGTATAGTGCCACAGTAAAGCTCCTACCCAGGTGTATGAACGGAAGGGCCTGAACGGGCGCTTGGCTTGTGGAACGTCAGAACAGGAACAGAAAGTAACTGAGGCACCAGTGAGACCAACCTCAGTGATAACGGAACAAGCCAAGTGTATATGGATCAACAAGCGGAGAAACAACCCTGGGTATGGAGTAAGGAGGCAGCGAGGCATTAGTGGGTCGCAGTACAGAATGGTAGTGCAGTATATGAAGCAACCAGCTGGGCTAGTACACCAGAGACCGAGCACTGTAGCAACTCTACCGGATCCGGTAGTACAGGAGTCACAGGAGAGGAACGGACTCCACAATGGTCAACACGGAGCAGGAACGTCAGCAAATCCAAGTCGATACACGGAGCAGGAACGTCAGCCGGGCCGGGTCGGTACACGGAGCAGGAACGTCAGCCAATCCAAGTGGATACACGGAGCAGGAACGTCAGCCAGGCCGGGTCAGTACATGGAGCAGGAACTGATAGACAGTAGTCAGGCGAACTGGGTCATACACAGGAAATCACACGAATAACAGCAGCAAGGCACTAAGCAACGGAACACCACGAAAGGGCCCAGTAATAGTGACAGAGCACAGTACTTAAAGGCTACCACTAGGTGGAGCCATAACACTTAGCCAATAGGAAAGCATCAGGCTATTAGTGTCAAAATGTCGCAAATATACACGGGCACTGTGATAGTACCCCTCCTCTCAAAGACCCCCCCTGAGATGAGGGAGCCGGCTTCTGAGGGTACTTAGCATGAAATCTGCGCAATAATCTGGGCGCATGGAGGTCACTCTGGTCAACCCAGGAACATTCTTCAAGGCCATAGACCTTCCAGTGAATCAAACATTGCAACTTTCCTCTAAATCTCCTGGAATCAATTATGTTTTGTACCTCGTATTCCTCCTGACCTTGTACCTGCACAGGCCCGGGAACCACAGGGGTAGTAGTGTAACGATTGCAAACCAAAGGCTTAAGCAGGGATACATGGAACACATTATGAATCCACATGGATGCTGGTAGATCCAAAGCATAAGAAATGGGTTAATCTTTAAAGGGACCCACAAACCGAGGAGCCAACTTATTACATGGAACCTGCAGATTAAAGTTTCTGGAGGAAAGCCATACCCTGTCCCCAACCTGGAAGGAGACCACCGGCAGCCATCTGCGATTAGCGTGATGCTGATAACGCTGGAACGAAGCACTGAGGGTCCTCTGTACCTGTGCCCAAGTGGAGTGGAGTTGCTCTATGTGCTTATCCAGAGCTGGAATTTGCTGCGTCTGAAATGAGTCCGGGAGCAGGCATGGTTGAAACCTGTAATTGATGAGAAACGGGGAGCTCCCGGACTATGAATTAACCGCACAATTCCTGGCGAACTCTGCCCACGGCAACAGGTCGGCCCAGTTGTCATGATGATCGGACACAAAACAGCGTAGGAATTGTTCCAATCCTTGATTGTCACGCTCGGCGGCCCCATTGGTGTGGGGATGGTAGGCAGAAGAAAAGGATAGTTGAATGGCCATCTGATCACAGAATGCCCTCCAAAACCTGGACACGAATTGGCTCCCCTGGTCTGACACCAGTACCCTGGGTATACCATGCAACCAAAACACTTCACGGGCAAATACAATAGCCAATTCCCGGGTAGAGGGAAGGCCAGTAAGGGGCACAAAGTGTGCCATCTTAGAGAATCTGTCAGCCACCATCAGAATAAAAGAGTAACCCCTAGACACCGGCAATTCTTCCAGAAAATCAATCGAGACATGGGACCATGGGCGCTCGCCATTAGGTACTGGTTGAAGTAGGCCATCAGGGAGGTGCCTAGGGGATTTTGCCTGAGCACAAATAGTACAACCTGCCGTGTAAGCGGTGCAATCAGCACATAAGGAAGGACACCAAAATAGCCGTGAAAGGGACCAGATCAACTGGTCCCTGCCTACATGCCCAGCTGCCTGAGATGCATGGTAAGTTTCCAGTAGGCGGGTACGGAATGGCCCGAAACTGCCCCTACCCCAGTTTCGGAGGCGTCAACCTCTAACGTGAATGGAAGGGAGGGATTAGGGTGAGACAGTACAGGAGCAGAAGCAAATGCGGATTTCAAGGTCTCAAAGGCAAGTTCAGCTTCTTGCGACCACAGAAGGATTAGCGCCCTTGTGTGTAAGATCGGACAGTGGCTTTACAATCGTGGAGAAATTCAGGTTGAATTTCCTATAATAATTGGCAAAGCCAAGGAAACGTTGGATAGCCTTAAGACCCTTGGCACGAGGCCACTGCAGGACTGCTGCCAGCGTCTCCTTGTCCATAGCAATGCCATCTTTGGAGATCACAAAGCCTAAAAAAGGGACCAAAGGCTTGTGGAACTCACACTTCTCGATCTTACAATAAAGTTTGTTTTCACGGAGTCTAAGCAGGACTGTAGACACATCCTTGATGTGTTGCGACAGGTTGGATGAGTGTATAAGAATATCGTTGAGGTAAACCACAACGCATAACTGCAACAAGTCACGTAATATGCATTAATAAACTCCTGGAACACTGCGGGAGCGTTTCACAGCCCAAATGGCATTACCAGGTATTCATAGTGTCCGGATCTAGTATTAAACGCTCTTTTCCACTCATCATCGGCGCTTGGCTTGTTGAACATCAGAACAGGAGCGGAGAGTAACTGAGGCGCCCGTGAGACCAACCCCAGTGATAACGGAACAAGCCAAGCGTATATGGATCAACAAGCGGAGCAACAATCCTGGGTATGGAGTAAGGAGGCAGCGAGGCACTAGTGGGTCACAGTACAGTATATGAAGCAACCATCTGGGCTAGTACACCAGAGACCGAGCACTGTAGCAACTGTCTACCGGATCCGGTAGTACAGGAGTCACAGGAGAGGAACGGACTCCACAACGGTCAACAAGGAGCAGGAATGTCAGCAAATCCAAGTCGATACACGGAGCAGGAACGTCAGCCAATCCAAGTCGATACACGGAGCAGGAACCTCAGCCGGGCCGGGTCGGTACACAGAGCAGGAACATCAGCCAATCCAAGTCAATATACGGAGCAGGAACATCAGCCAGGCCGGGTCGGTACACTGAGCAGGAACAGGAACTGACAGACAGTAGTCAGGCGTACCGGGTCATACACAGGAAATCACACGAATAACGGCAGCAAGGCACTAAGAAACGGAACACCACGAAAGGGCCCAGTAATAGTGACAGAGCACAGTACTTAAAGGCTACCACTGGGTGGAGCCATAACACTTAGCCAATAGAAAAGCATCAGGCTACTAGTGTCAAAATGTCGCAAATATACACGGGCACCATGATACAGAGGCCAGGCCAAAAGGCAGCGAGGTGAACTGGTAGCTCCAAGTCGAAAGCGAAAAGCAGATAGCTTTGACTGTCTCGGTGGATCGGGATGTGTAGGTACGCATCATGATGGTCCAGGGACACCACATACTCCCCAGGGCACAAGTCTGCAATTACAGAGTGCAAGGACTCCATCTTGAACGAGCAGTCTCCACATACAAGTCAAGATACTTGAGGTCCAGGATGGGACAGCAGCCACTGTCCTTTGGGACCCCAGACATGTTCGAATAAAAACCTGAACCTTGCTCTTGGGAACCAGGATCTTCTTGTCCAGTAGTGATTGCACTGCCTCCTGGAACAACTGCAATTTAGCAAGAGCCGCAGGAACTCTGGATTTGAAAAAAACGGAAAGGTGGAAGGAACTTAAATTCTATTCTGTGCTCTTCTGAAATCACCTATAAAACCAACTGGTCTGCAATGGAGTTTTCCTAGGCATCCCGAAAAAGGTAGACGCCCGCCTACAGGGACCTGCAGATCAGGATTCTGCGAGTCATGAGGAGGCTGGCTTGACAGGCTTAGTCCTTGAAGCTGTTCGCTCGGGCTGCCACTGTTGGTTGGAGGCCTGTGAAGTTTATGGCCTTTGTGCCTCTGTTTGGCGGGGATGGAAAAGTCACAGTTTAATCGCCATAGTAGCGTGCTTGAAGGATATCTGAGCCAACAAGGTGCTCTTGCACGCGTTTCATGTTATGCGCGCTTAATCATGACCATCAAGGTCGATGGTCATGATCAAGCGTGCATAACGAGAAACACGTAGATAGACACACTGGTGTGTACTGTATCTGTTTGACATATGTGAGTAATGGAAGTTTGATGTCCTGTTTGCTTTTATGAAGATTTTGAGATAAAAACTGGAGTTTTATGAATGCTCTTGCTTTACGTGGAGTTAACTGGTGCAGCCCTTTCTGTGTTGTGACTGGAGGAAACATGAGTTTTGCACAGTGGCATCCTTGTTGGGAGAGCTTTGGAACCTGGGAAGAATATGAGATCTGAATGGATGTCGCCAAAATCATTTATCTCAATGGGAGTCAGACAGCCTTTAAAAAAAAAAAAACAAAGGTTTACCATAAAGTAAATGTAATATTTTAGGCCTCAGAAAAAATATGGAATGGGTATTTAAAGGGACACTCTCACCAAAAATAACTTTAGTGATTTTAATAGAGTTGTGTTAAACATTTTTCGTACAGAAAAATTCATTTTGAGTTATTAAGATATATAGATTATACTAATAAAAGCATGTCCTGTTTTAGCCCAACATTTACCACTCACTGACAGTGCTCAGTAATGCATGTCCATCTCCCCTACCACTGGAAGGATTAAATGTCATTGAGTAGGGGAAGCAATGTAGGGCTAAGATCAGAAGTGCCTACAGTGCATGCCTTACTTAGCATATCTATATATCTAAATAACTTAAAAAATATAAATACAGTTGATTTTGAAGCCTCATTCAAATTCAGCAAACTTATTTTTAGGTAATAGTATCTCTCCAAGTGTATATATAACCCCAGATCATTTTAGGTGTGACAATACATGGGTTAGTTTATCTAGACTGTGGTACATGCAAATGCTACTTTATCAGCCACCAGAACAACAAATGAACTAGCCTGGAAATATACCCACAAGTATATTTTTATGTCATTACATTGTGTTTTATTGAAAATTCATGCTTTTCAATCAGAAACTTCATCTGCCTAAATTTAGGCATAATTTACTGCAATACAACATGCGCAACATAAGACATTTAAAATAAGAAACTGTGGATTTTGAGTTAAATTGTGTTATTATTTCAAGGTCGCTGAGACCTTATGAAGCCTGGAAACCAGTTACAAAAGGATCAGTTAAATGTCAAGGGCTGGAGTGTTAGGAGGCAGAGAGAAAATAACAATAGCTTTTTCAGCAAATATTTACTCAACCTGCATTATCTGCCTACATCTGGGCTTCACTTCTTACTTAGCAATTTTCTTTGCTTTCTGAATATCTAGAATGCAATAAACAAAATAATTTTCTAGTACAAGTTAGGACACCTCATCCACATGGAATCAGTTCTGCCAACACTCCTTCAACGAAGATGCCTTCTCTTCCAAGTACAATCTCCTTTCGGAAGTCCATCCATTGACACTTGTAACTTTAGTGAACCACATAGTCAGCCAGGAAAGGCTAGGTAATGGAAGGAAATGGTGTGTGGTCCCAGTACATAGTGGATATCATAAAATCAGTTATAATAGTTATTTCAGAGTCCTTGTAGAACAGACACATAGATACTGATTACTTTCTACACCCGTTGCTAAATATCATAAGAATCCCAAAGTAAATAAAATAGCTATGATTTTATGATACCTGCTGTGTTCTGGGACTACTAACAAGTATTAGCCTCCTCTGGCTGTGTATGTGCAATCCCTAAAGAGAGCTAAATATGATTTATGTTACTGTATCTTTATATTGTTGGTAGAATTCTAGCATTCAGAGGGTTGAAAGGCACATTTAAAACAATAATGATTTTGGGGAATATTTCCCACTGACTTGCAGTTCATGTACTCCTTGAATGTCCTAACCTACCTTCTTCTAAAATGTAAGCTCTCACAAGCAGGGCCCTCTGATCCTTTTGTAGTCTGTACTGTGTCTGTACTGTTTTATGCCTCTGTGTATCTGTTGCCTATTTTACAGCACTGAGGAATCAGTTGGCACAATATAACTATTGTTAGGGCAGCAAAGTATCCAACACTGACTTGAAAGGAATCTTGACTCTGCCAGGGTCATATACTGGGGTGGCCTGTACTTTTTTTGCTCATCCTATAGTATCCCAAGGAAGCTGATCTAGGACATTGGTAAACTGAGCTGTAGTGGAGAGAACATTACTGATACTGGGGTGCAGTGCTGGTGAGTGCAGGTCTTTGTTATTAAGCATTGTTTATACAGGCATATTAATCTCCCATACTTACCAGTGACATCCGTTTTCTTGCCTAATCTTGTACACACACTCAAATAAGTTTCCCCCATTCATTTAGTTTTTGAGAGAAAATTAGTAGAGGGTTAACATTTTCAATACATTGGACACCTCACTGGTACTCAAAGGGCTAAAGCAATGATTTAATAAACAACATGGCTTTTTACATAAAATTAAGCATGCATGTGTGTAGAGGAATGAAACAACGTGTAGCACACCTCTCTGTCATGCATAGGGTTTCTTGTGGAATGAACTGAGGGGTAAATAAATACAGTGATGAAATAGCCAGGACATGTATAATAAACAACTGAAAATAATCAAATTATTTTAATATAAGGAAATGTTTAGGCAATGTTAAAAGTATAAATACTAAATGTGAACTATTTCCCAAGACTATGTCGCTCTTAAATTGTTTAACAAACAGACTTACCCAATCAATTATATCTGTACATTTTTTTTTTAATTGCATTTAATCTTGGCTGTAGTGTAATGCTAGTTGTTTCAGTTTACAATCTGATCCAGACAGAAGTCCATTATGAGTCATTC
The DNA here is from genome assembly GCA_037306005.1 of Rhinophrynus dorsalis. Lineage (NCBI taxonomy): Eukaryota > Metazoa > Chordata > Amphibia > Anura > Rhinophrynidae > Rhinophrynus > Rhinophrynus dorsalis. Next base: position 577,118,641 of record CM074718.1, read on the forward strand.
AAATCTGTTGAAGCCCATTGTTTGCTGTGATGAGGCAGAATTGCAAATATCACGCAAAAAAATATGCAGATAGATATTCTTACCTGTTGTGTGGACACCTACCTACAGTCAATCTGCTAAACAAGTTAACAACTAATTTTTCCTAGGATATATCTTCCCTCTAAAACCCATTCTTTTATTGGTTACTCACCACTACTCATGGCTTTAGGAATCACAGTATTATAAACGCACTGCCTTAATTGTACATGTTCTCCCAGGGCTTCTTGTCTCACCTCCTGTAAGAGCCAAAGCTGACACTGACATACTCATTTTCTATTGGCGGTGCAGATGCATGTGACAAAATAGCAGCCAATAGTAATTATCAGCTTTGTTTCCAAGCTCTCAGCACCAGCTTTGAGGATGTGATGTCCAGGGCAATGACCTGTATACTGATTGCTCTACATTTATAATGTTGTTAATCCCAAGTAGCAGTGATTAAAAAATTACTTAACAACATATATTTTTTATGTTAGTTGCCCTTTAACTATATAGTGGCCCTAATAAAGACTTTTCTTTGTAAATTTCCCTGAAATATCCTATATAATAATTTGCTAGGATGTGTGTCAGAAGCCGTCATGCGCAGTCTCTACTGCGCATGATTGCATCGCATGAGTGAGGCGACACAAGACTGCATCCTGGAGCAGTGAGGTAGCAGCCGCTTAACCGTTTGAGTGCCACTCAAAGGTTTAACATTAACCGGACCTTGGCCCATGTACATGGGCTTTTACACTAGTATTTTATAAATCAGGTATTGTATCTAAGAGCCTTTGGTTTAACCCATTAAAGGGATAGTAACACTTCGTTTTAACTTTATTTTATTTTGTAGGCATTAAAAAAACATGAAGAATGATATAAGTCTTATCTCTCAAACCTTTATGGTTTATGAGATATTCACAAGCAAAGTTCCCCTCCCTGCCCCTTTTACCTAGTGTAAGCCATCTCTTCTCAAATGTGAGTCTGGTTGTATGACAGGACAGATAACAGAAGGGGACAATTTTCTTTGTATGAAAACAATGAAAGCCCTTCCCCCCTTGACAAGTTTTTCAGCTTTTTCCATTATCTTAATTGAAGATTGTCCCTCTCTGCAGTCTACCTGGGCATCTCCCTTCTGATCTGGTTGAACAGGGGGGGGGATACTTTGTTTGTGAATATCTCTTAAACCATAAAGGTTTCAGCGATAAGACATATATCATTCTTCATGTTTTTTTAATGCCTACAAAATAAAATAAAGTTAAAATGAAGTATTACTATCCCTTTAAGGGCCAGAAATGCATTGAATCATTGCTTTGCCATGCATGAGAAGTTAATTTCAACTCATTTGAAACCAAGGCCAACCCAGCCCCAGGGCAAGCTTTCTGTGGAGGTTAAATCTGAAAGCGTCATCTCCCAAAAATAATCAGAGTATATTATCAAAAAGCAATTTATACATTCATGGGGAATTTGGATGCTAACTCTCCCCACAAAAAAGCTTGCTGGGCAGCATCTATTAGCAGTTTTTCAGAATTCTTATCAATTCAAGTTGAAAAAGGCGTTTCAGGCAGACCAAGTTATTAAAATATGAAATGTTTTATTTTAAAAGAAAAACAATTAAAAGTTACTCAACATGTTTTGTGGTACAAACCACTTCATCGGGACGATAAATCACATATAAAATAAAACCTGGCCTGCACACAAAATACTAACTTTATACTGGTTAACTAATGAGTAGATAGCTAAGACTGGAACACTCCATTTCAAATTGACCAATTCAAACCAATCAAAGCCATATCCCAATTAACCCTTGCGTGTATCTAAGCAATGATTGATTTAATTTGACATTCCCATATCATAAAATATATAAATGGAAGTGTCACTACATTAAAAAACAAAGGACTTCTCAGAAAAAAAAAACATCTTGTATAGTCAACATACCATACACCAAAGTGGTACATTAACTTCTCTGATGCCGAAATCATACTCCATAGTTTGAAATCATAGTGAGTATAATTCAAATGGTATATCAGTCAGATACAATGTCCATAGGGATATCCTAATCGGCAGCAAAGATGCTAATTTCACCCCCTTGGTGTCAAAATAACCCCACATGATTTGGGATTGTAATAAACATACCTCAATACAATACATATCAACTGATGGCAATATCTCCCTTTCCATTGCATTTTATTCAAAAAGGTGCACATGCCCTTCAAATGGTGACACCTCTCAATAATTTAACAATGATCGGTATCAAACTGAAACTCACGTTCTGTATTCCCAAACCATAATGGATGTAGGATGTAAGAACGGATAATTTCCCTCAACAATATGATAATGATCGACATTGAGCTGGAACTAACGTTCTGTCTTCCCAAATTGAAACTCACGTTCTGTGGTCCCAAACCATAATCGGTGTAAGATGCAAGAACTGATAATTTCCCACAACAATATGATAGTATTCGACATTCTGCTGGAACTAACGGTGCTGTCACATTGTTGATTTTTTTCTAGAAGTGAAGCAACAGAATGCAGCTTGCTGCAACTTGGACACATTTAGCTCTATATGCATCAGTGTTACCACAGGCCTGATCTGCATTGGGGGATGTTGAGCCACCCTGTAGATTGTTCGCTTGACTGATATTAAGATGAGTTTAAGATGCTTTTCACAACCACTGCGTGGGCATCAGCTAAGCATATAAGGCTAATGGAGAATAGGCTGACCTTCAGTCTCACCTCTGCCATCTACCCCCTGAGATGAGAGTTTCTGGTGAATTTAGAACTTCACATGTAAGTAAACACTGGTGGATTTAAGATAGGTGTATTACAGCTCATTCATTAGTGTGAACTAAGATAACATTTTTGTTTGAAACAGATGATTTGGAGCTACGCTAGCAATACCACTGGCCATACAATTGAAAAAAAAAAAAAATATATATATATATATATATTATGGAATAGAATGGGCAGCACCCGTGGGTCTTTTACTTAAAGAATTTATTGATATGAAAGGCAAAAACAATGGTCAACGTTTCGGTCCAACAGGACCTTTATCAAGACAAACAATACTTGTTTGTCTTGATAAAGGTCCTGTTGGACCAAAACGTTGACCATTGTTTTTGCCTTTCATATCAATAAATTCTTTAAGTAAAAGACCCACAGGTGCTGCCCATTCTATTCCATACTGTCTATCTTCATTAGGGATTGTGCACCTGGGCATTATGGGCTAAAGGAGAGAGTGCTATCCACCATTTTATGTTTGGTATATATATATATATATATATATATATATACCGCATACATTACAAATTGAATGGTGCTACGCTAGTGGTACCACAGAGCTTAATGTTGACATGGAGCAACACTAATGATGCCACAGAGCTTAGATATAGTGCTACACTACTAATACCACATAGCTTACTTTTGAACTGAGGCTACACTAGTGATACACCAGAGCTAACAACTGAAATGGTGCTACACTAATGACATCATAGAGTTTACAATTGAAATGGAGCTAAACTAGTGATACTACAGAGCTCACAACTGAAATGGAGTTTCACTAGTGATACCACAGAGCATATGATTTAAATTGTTCTATGCTGGAGATACCATAGAACTGACAACTGAAATGGTGCTATACTAGTGATATCACATAGCTTACAACTGAAACATAGCTACACAAGTTACAACAGAGTTTTGAATTGAAATGGAGCTTCACTAGTTATGCAGCAGGGCTAGCAGTTGAAATGGTGCTACACTAGTGATACCAGAGAGCTTACAATTGAAATTGTACTACACTAGTGACACAACAGAGCTTACAATTTGAAATAGAGCTACAGTAGTGATACAACAGAGCTCAAAACTGAAATGGAGTTTCACTAGTGATACCACAGAGCTTATAATTCAAATGGTTCTATGCTCGAGATTCTACAGAGCTTACTACTGAAATGGTGATACACTATCGAAATATATAGCAACACGACATACCACAGGAGCTACAATGATGACACCACAGACCATACAGTTGAAATATATAGTAACACGTGAGATAAGAAGAAATTAATCCATTCCAGAGGCATAGCTGAACCCGATTCAGAGACTTATTATTTTGGATTGGTGATCATAATTACACAATTTTGATAATTCACATATGCTTTTTTCTTTATTGCAATTATACAAAGAGTATCGTATAACACCTAAAATCTGTAAAACCTGTGTATTGAACCACATTGTTACTAATGGAATAAATAAACCAGAGGGTTAACCATTGGGTTGTCAGAGAGGAATAATTTGCAATGTGGAACATTTGTGTCTGGTACACATATAGTTAATCTATATACACAACAGCAGACTGAACTCAGAAGATAACATCGAGCCAGGGAACTAACAGCAGGATGAGCAAAGGAGCACTTGTTGCAAACAAGTGTTGAATAATTTGCACATTGTGCAGTATCACCATTCAATAGCTAGGGCTAACATGTTCATTATGCCTGAAATCAAAAGTGACACCTATACTGAGGATTTTATTAATGTATCTGTGCAACAAGTGTTGAAAATAATGTGAAGAATGGATTGGTACTGTTTCAGTCAATAATGCTGAAATGAGTAAAAATTATTAAAGGAGAAGTAACATATCCTAATAATAACCCCCCACTTACCTTGCTATGGACAGAAAATTCTAATGATCCTTATGTATTTTGCCCTTGTACCATTTTTTTTTAAAAAAAAAAACATCTTCAATGTGCCTTGGATGTCATGTCAATGGAGGCAGACATGACAGTTGCTGGCAGTTTATTTAAACTGGATCAGACAGAGTTCAAAAGCCTAATTAACAATTTAAGGATGAGAACGGTGTACAATATGTAGAGGAGATTTGCTAAGCAGTGATAAAGAGGTGATAAAATGGTGATAAAGTGGAGATGACTTCTCCAATGTTATCACTTCACCATTTCCTATGTTACTCTATGGAGCCTATTCACTAAGAACTCCAAAGGTGAAGAAATGTTAGTGAATTGGCTCCATAGAATAACATAGGAACTGGAGAAGTGATATCACTGGAGAAGTCATCTCTACTTTATCACCTCTTTATCACTGCTTAGAGAATCACACCCATCTGGTCCTTAAAGGGTTATAATTATCATGTGTGGTGGGCAGTGTATGTTTCCAGTTGCTTCTTGCTTTAATGCCCAGCTCCATGGATATGACATCCACCAATGAGTAAAAATTGTATCTCTTGATCAAAGGCCAAAGGGTAAAATTCATATGGGTCATTAAAATGTCTGGTCATAGTAAATTAAGTGTGTGTGTGTGAATTTGTTTGTATAATAAATAATGTTTAGCCTTTAATGGCTCAAAAGATCTTAAACATCTAAGTTCCATATGGGCATGCAGTGAGTTCCAGAGCATTAAAGGGCATTCACACAGTTACTGACTAGTTTGGAAATGCAAGTGAACATAATCATGAGCATTGACCCCAGATCACTGTGTGTAGTGAGGCTGATGTACACAATAAAACTAGAGCATTCCACCAGCAAAGCAACATCACCATAGGGGAGAAATGGGGATTTTAGCTCCTCGAATTCTACAGCTGTATTTAGAGCATTGTGAAGCATTCATTGGGAGAGATTCACTAAGCGGTGATAAAGTGGAGATGACTTCTCCAGTGAGATCACTTCTCCAGTTCCTATGTTATTCTATGGAGCCTATGCACTAAGATTTCTTCAACTTTGGAGTTCTTAGTGCATAGTCTCTATAGAATAACATAGGAACTGGAGACATCTCCGCTTTATCACCTCTTTGTCACCTCTTAGTGACTCTCTCCCAAGGTGTTAAAGCTACCATTTATACCAATATATTTTTTTCCCTGTGGAAAAGTAGGTTTGCTCCAAAATTCTCCAATTCTCCAGTTTCAGAGAAGCTGATCTACTAAGAAAAGCAGCATTTGTGGGGCAAACCAGTTGCATTACAGGGAACAAGTTAAGAATTCATAAAATTGCCTTTGATTTAAATGGGGCTTATGCAATGCTTTATATACTTATTTAGTATTCAGGGGGTTAAAAAACTCATTTGAACCAATGGCAATTTTTATTTGTCGCCTCAGGTGCCGTTGATTTGCCCACAAATCACTCCATTTGTTATTTGTACATCAGAGGTTCATGTACTGTAAATGACTGGCACTGCCTTTCAAGTAGTGCAGACATGCAAGTACAATTCCACTAAATGTCACACAATACAAGACAGAGAAAAGCGCCCCCTGGATTTCCAGAGAGAGAATCCTGGCAAGAGAGAGATTAACACTTTAAGGATCAGAGGGATGCGCAACGCATTGCGAAACAATGCGTTGCATAAATCTGTGGTTTGGCAAGACAGAGAAAAGCGCCCCCTGGATTTCCAGAGAGAGAATCCTGGCAAGAGAGAGATTAACACTTTAAGGATCAGAGGGATGCGCAACGCATTGCGAAACAATGCGTTGTAAAATCTGTTTGGCAATATTTCTTTCAGTCGGATCTACGTTGGGTTCCAGAGGGTTTACAAGGCATCCTGCAGCGATCTCACCTGACACTCAAAGGGTTAACCCTTTGAGTGCCAGAGGGGTATGCAACGCCTTTCTCTGCAATGTTTTGCGTTGCTACCCCTCTGGCACTCAAAGGGGTAACCCTTTGAGTGTCAGGTGAAAGGTCTGGAGACATTTTCCAAAATTTAAATATAAATTAGTAAATACGCAGTATATAGATATATTAATTATGTATTAACCCGTTGAATGCTAGGGAGGTCTCCAACGATCTCCCTAGCATTCCAAATGATTAAGAAGTCAAAAGACAAAGAAAAATATACTAAACGTAACCCTTTGAATTCAAGAGGGGTACGCAAAGCATTGCTTTGCAATGCGTTGCGTACCCCTCTGGCACTCGAAGGGTTAAAGCACCTCAATGTTATATTCATTGAATACACAGGATCAATAGGAAAATTAAAAGATAAACACAGCCAGATCACAGCCTTATACAGTGTGTAAGGACAATTGATGTGTACCCAGCTTATCCATAATAAAAATGAGAGAGAGCGAGAGAGAAAGAATGGGGGGCAGCAAGACCACCCCTATGGGAGCGTCATATGACACAACCAGAAGCAGATAAAAAGCACACCGCTCTGCAAACCTTACTCGCATCTACTCATCTGGATTGGGCTAGGTGCACTGTTATTTCACAGTTACACAACTTCTGTCTCTGGGGGCTATCTCTGATTGTCCCTTATTAAAGTTTGGTCTGAAGAACAAGTATAAGTTCTAAGAAAACCCCTCACTTGAGACCACGGACAGCAGACACTGTTATGAGATGGATGAATTATTCCTCTATGGAAGCTTTTCCCTGGGCAATAACGCATCAATGGGGGACAGTAGCGTGCCTTCAGGACTCAAACCCGTGAACAGCTCCTCCGCAGACCACAGCCAGACTGAGGAGCCACTTCGGTACAATAGGAAGCTGCGGATCCTCACCATGACCATTATCTTCTCGGTGGCATTGGTGGGCAATTCGGTGGTGCTGTACAAGATCTGCAGTGGCGCAGACAAGAAGAGGAAGATCAACTTTCTAATCACTCACCTGGCTCTGGCTGACCTCTACGTATCAGTCATGACCCTCTTGTCCCAGATGATTTGGGAGCTGCTGGAAGATGAATGGCTAGCGGGAGATGTAGCTTGTAAGATCTTCAAAGTGCTGCAGGTTTCGGGGCTCATGGCATCTTCAAACATCATTGCCATTGTTTCCTTGGAGAGGCACCGTGTCATCATGAACCCATTAAGCACCCCTTTGCCCACTCGATGTCTTGCAGCTTTCGGCTGGTTACTTGCCTTTCTCCTGTCTATCCCCCAGGCTTTTGTGTTTAAGGTCACTTACAGTGGAAAAGGAAACAGGTGCCACAATATCTTTGGACATTTGCCCAAGTGGCACTTCCAGGTTTACATCATCTACAGCTCGGTAACGGTTTTCTTCTTGCCCTTCTGCATCTTAAGCCTGGCATACAGCCGCATCATCTGGGTGATCTGGAGGAAGGGCAATACTGTCAAAAGCCCCAAACCCCATAAAGGCAGCTGCGAACTCCATGGGAGCCATTCCCAAGTCACCAAGAGACCCCTGAGACTCACAGCCACAAACAGCTGCATCCCCAGAGCTAAAGTGAAGACACTGAAGATGACGCTGGTCATCATCACCCTCTTCATAGTCTGCGGACTCCCTTACTTCATAGTAGAGATGAAGGTGGCCTTTAGTAACATCACTGGGCTTGACGAGGAAGTCATGGCTGTGCTGGGGATCTTTGTAGTCACCAACAGCGCTGTGAACCCCTATGTCTACCTCTTCTTCAAAACCAATAACGTGTTCCTGCGGAGGCTGGAGAAGAAAATGTGCTTCTGCTGCTGCCTGAGGGAGTACCGTGAGATCCCGTTCCGCAAGGAGCTCTTCCCTTCCTGTGCCCCCAACCCCAAGAAGGAACCATCCAGTAGCAGCACCTCTGATGTGGAGGCTTCCTCCTCTGCCTTGCACCGCGGATCCCTCTCTTTCCTGGAACCGCAGGGGTCTTTAGAGAAAGAAACCAGCTCATCCGTGTGAAGACTGAGCAAATGCGCTTTGGAAAGGAACACCCACCACAAACATACACCAAAACCATCGTCAACAGGGGTATCTATTTAAATACCCCCATTAAAACAATAGAAATGAGTGGATTTTTTAATCACCTATGGTGCTGTCGGTTTGCTCAAGATGCACTGCATTCGTAGTACATCAGCCGCATACCAACTGCACTATAGAAAACAAATATAAAACACCACATTGATTTTAGCTTGTTTAACCCCATCAATTCTAGCAATACCTTGGAGACCTCTCAAGCATACATGGGGATAAAGGCACATATTTGATCCATTAAGGACCAATCAATGAGAATGTGTGAATATTTTGTTTGTGTCTGGTGTTGCAGTTATTTTCAGAAGGACCAAGATGCAGTAAGGTGAGATAAAGAAGAGATACCTACATCAGTATGATCAGCTCAGCAAATCCATGTTACTTTAAGAGTCAGTGTACTAACATCTCCAGTTTGAGAGGCTCCATGGAATAACATAGGAGTAGAGAGTTTATCACCCTGGAAAGTTATCTCCTCTTTATTACTTGTTTATCACACCTTAGTGCATAACCCTTTTGTTCTTCTTAGCCATCAGCCTCAGTAAATAAGGTAGTTATATAATATATATTTTATTATCAAATGTAGTACAGTCAGTAAAAGGGAAGTGACAGGTGAATGTATAAACATGCTTATGTTGCCTCCCTTTTACTGATTGTTATTAACTATATATAAATACCCTTTGGGTGCCAGAGAGATATCCAAAGCATTGCAAAGCAGTGTGCTGAATACCTTTACGTCATTCAGAGAGTTATCAAAGGAAAAATGTCTACTTTACTATGGGGTTATATACTAAGGAATGATAAAGCGGCTTTGCCAGTGATATCACTTATTCAGTCCTATGTTATTCTATAGAGCTTGTGCACTAAGATCTCCAAGGTTGGAGAGAAGATGTGATTCCACTGGAGCAGCCATCTACGCTTTATCACATCTTAGTGCGCCCCCCCCCCCCATCAGTCATTATGAAAATAACTGCACTATAAAGTAAGAATATACATTTTTCAGATTTCCAGATAAATTATGTAGCCTGATCCTGATGCAGGAGAGTTTTCCAAAGCATTGTGAAGCAATCACTGCCTTGGGGAACTGTAGCATATAAGGGGTTAAAAAGGAGCGTTGAGATAGAAACTAATTGACCGAATCAATCGCTCATAGTAGGACAGTTCAGAACATCCCATTGTCCTCACTGTGCATCCAGCTCCGGCTTTCCCTCCTTTTGATTCACATTGCCATTGACTTGAATGCTGGAACTTTGTATCTAACGCTTTAAATATTTCTTAACCACAGAGACAATGACAATAACAGTGCTGGATGCTTTATGTTACTTGGACAACAAGATAATCAGTGGTGGGTCATCACTATTAATTTGAGCAGCCAGATAAACAGTGTTTTATTATCAACTAAGACAACAGGACCAATGTGGGAATTCACTGGTACAATTCAATGTGATGCACACTTCTCTTACACTTTCCAGGAACATTAAACCAGTGCCAGCTTTTTATATTAAACATGGGTGTAATTTAGGAGCCCAAACATATAAAGAAACAGGATGAAACATATATGTCATATGTGGGGGGGGGGGGGCAGGGATCTTGGTAAATAACGTCACAAAAGGAAAACAGAAAGATACTTAACCATTTGAGTGCCTTGGGGGTGTCCAACGCCTTGCAAAAGCAAGGCGTTGGACATACATCTTGCACTCAAAGGGTTAAACGGCACTCAGCCATGTAAACAGATACACTTATTAATTTCTAATTTTGTTTATTTACGTGGCTATCATTTAACCCTTTGAGTGCCATGTTTTTTGGTACTCTCCAAAACATTAATCATGTAAATAAGAAAGCGTATGTATTGTTGTGTTGTGATGCAGGGCTACCTGTAAGTATTCATTTAACTCTTTGATTGCCAGAGGGCTAAGTAATGTGTTGCGTAACCCTCTGTTACTCAAAGGGATAATCCATTGGATACTACAGAGGTCTTCATTCTAAAGTATTGCTCGTTAATGAGACATCTGTAGTATTCAGGGCGTTAAATGAACTAAATAGTCCATAGGGCTCAGTCAGAAAGGGCAAATACGCTAGTCTCAATAAGGAGTATGTTTGCAGTTAGATAACTGACATAATGACATTTCAGCTTCCAAAGAGGATATGCAGCAGCTGTGATACCGTATTACCTTTATGATGGGCAACTAACATTCCAGCGTGGATAAAATTATTAAAATCTCACCAGCCAATCAGAAAATGACATTTGCCTGGCATACAGAGTGATCTCTCCAACTTCAGACTGAACCAAACGAGGAATCTGGGAGGCTGTAAATAGCTGCAAAACCATAGTTTTTGCTCATATCTTTGCTAGGCACAATGGAATAATATTTTACAACACCCCAGGAATGAATGGACACAAGGAAAGTAGATTTTTTTGTGCATGTTGCCTTCTTCATACCAGAGATGTTACTTATTTTTCTAAGCTCAAATACTCACACTCCGTTTCTTATTTAAATGTATTGATTTATTTATTTAAGCTCAGGGTGGGTGTTGCTAGGCAGAGTTTTGGAATGGTAAAGCCCCAGTTTTCATGTGAACAGACCTGGGTCGTGTTGCCTGTATGGGGCATGTAATTGTGCCTGTTACCATTAAATTAAAGGCGAAATTGGGCTGCACAGTGCATTAAAGATGCCATAGGTTGTTGGCCTTAGTCTCAAATCTTTATTTGGAACTTCGGAACTTCCCTGAAGCCCAGTCTTTTACCAGTTAATTGCTGATACTCGAAGCTCCAGGAATCAGCACAAGGCGTACAAGTCTTAACCCCTTAAGGACCGGGAAAATCTGAGTTAGATTTGACTTAAGGACCGGAGCAATTTTGACTTTTTTGACTATGTCTTTGTTCAACCATATTTTCTCTTTAATTCCTTTTGTGCACCCACATAAATTATATACTGTTTTTTTAAGCACAAGTAGGGCTTTCTTTTGATACCACAATTATATGAATACCTCATTGTTTAATTTGATTAAAATAGAAAAAAAGAGGAAAAAAATTGAAAAAAAACAACATTTTGCTTACATTTTTCTGTCAGGATTTGCATACTATTAGTTAATGAAAAAAAAATACCCCTAAATATTTTCATTTACTTCTCCTGAATATAAGAGTACCCCATATGCCTAGTATTTTAGTCCTTTACTCACATTTACAAGGTAAATATTACAAGATGGCTGCCGTAATTTCCAACTTGTGATTTTTCAACAATTGGCATGTGAGCATCATAGCTTAGCTGACGGTGCCAGAACCAAAAATGTCCCACAAAGGTATATGTTTCTGAAAACTACACAACATAAGGTAAATAATCAGGAGAATTTTGGAGTTTTTCATGCAGCTATTTTTCCAGAAAAAAATTTCAAAATTGTGGTAATATTTTGTTTTTTTGCAGTTTTCACACTTACATTTCAATACTACTGTTGATATCAAGCACATGATAGGTGAAGATTTTTAAAAATGCATTGTTTAGTGTTCAGCTCCTTCTTCTGAGTACGGCAATACCCCATATGCATAGGTTTCTCAAGGTTTGGGAGAGCTACGGGGCCCAAATTGGAACATGCGCGTTTCCAGTTTCACACTTTGAATTTTCACAGCTTGCATCAGTGGTGCCATGTCTCATTTGGGGCTGTGTAACAGTGCTCCACTCTAAGATTTCCCCCCAAAAGTATATATTTTTGGAAAGTAGACACCCCAGGCTTTCATTTTATGTATGTTTTCAATTTTTTTACGCAGCCATTTTACCACCAATCGCTCGTAAATCTTGACGTAAGTTAAAAAAACACCGTTTTTCACACTTGCACTTCAATGTTGATGTGAATTTCAAGCACAGGATAGGTGAAGATTTTTAAAAATGCATTGTTTAGTGTTCAGCTCCTTCTTCTGAGTACGGCAATACCCCATATGCATAGGTTATTCAAGGTTTGCGGGAGCTATGGGGCCCAAATTGGAACATGCGCGTTTCCAGTTTCACACTTTGAATTTTCACAGCTTTTATCACTGGTGCCATGTCTCATTTGGGGCTGTGTAACAGTACTCCACTCTAAGATTTCCCCCCAAAAGCGTATATTTTTGGAAAGTAGACACCCCAGGCTTTCATTTTATGTATGTTTTCAATTTTTTTACGCAGCCATTTTACCACCAATCGCTCGTAAATCTTGACGTAAGTTAAAAAAACACCGTTTTTCACACTTGCACTTCAATGTTGATGTGAATTTCAAGCACAGGATAGGTGAAGATTTTTAAAAATGCATTGTTTAGTGTTCAGCTCCTTCTTCTGAGTACGGCAATACCCCATATGCATAGGTTATTCAAGGTTTGCGGGAGCTATGGGGCCCAAATTGGAACATGCGCGTTTCCAGTTTCACACTTTGAATTTTCACAGCTTGTATCACTGGTGCCATGTCTCATTTGGGGCTGTGTAACAGTGCTCCACTCTAAGATTTCCCCCCAAAAGTATATATTTTTGGAAAGTAGACACCCCAGGATTTCATTTTATGTATGTTTTCAATTTTTTTACGCAGCCATTTTACCACCAATCGCTCGTAAATCTTGACGTAAGTTAAAAAAACACAGTTTTTCACACTTGCACTTCAATGTTGATGTGAATTTCAAGCACAGGATAGGTGAAGATTTTTAAAAATGCATTGTTTAGTGTTCAGCTCCTTCTTCTGAGTACGGCAATACCCCATATGCATAGGTTATTCAAGGTTTGCGGGAGCTATGGAGCCCAAATTGGAACATGCGCGTTTCCAGTTTCACACTTTGAATTTTCACAGCTTGTATCACTGGTGCCATGTCTCATTTGGGGCTGTGTAACAGTGCTCCACTCTAAGATTTCCCCCCAAAAGTATATATTTTTGGAAAGTAGACACCCCAGGCTTTCATTTTATGTATGTTTTCAATTTTTTTACGCAGCCATTTTACCACCAATCGCTCGTAAATCTTGACGTAAGTTAAAAAAACACCGTTTTTCACACTTGCACTTCAATGTTGATGTGAATTTCAAGCACAGGATAGGTGAAGATTTTTAAAAATGCATTGTTTAGTGTTCAGATCCTTCTTCTGAGTACGGCAATACCCCATATGCATAGGTTATTCAAGGTTTGCGGGAGCTATGGAGCCCAAATTGGAACATGCGCGTTTCCAGTTTCACACTTTGAATTTTCACAGCTTGTATCACTGGTGCCATGTCTCATTTGGGGCTGTGTAACAGTGCTCCACTCTAAGATTTCCCCCCAAAAGTATATATTTTTGGAAAGTAGACACCCCAGGCTTTCATTTTATGTATGTTTTCAATTTTTTTACGCAGCCATTTTACCACCAATCGCTCGTAAATCTTGACGTAAGTTAAAAAAACACCGTTTTTCACACTTGCACTTCAATGTTGATGTGAATTTCAAGCACAGGATAGGTGAAGATTTTTAAAAATGCATTGTTTAGTGTTCAGCTCCTTCTTCTGAGTACGGCAATACCCCATATGCATAGGTTATTCAAGGTTTGCAGGAGCTATGGGGCCCAAATTGGAACATGCGCGTTTCCAGTTTCACACTTTGAATTTTCACAGCTTGTATCACTGGTGCCATGTCTCATTTGGGGCGGTGTAACCGTGCTCCACTCTAAGATTTCCCCCCAAAAGTATATATTTTTGGAACGTAGACACCCCAGGCTTTCATTTTATGTATGTTTTCAATTTTTTTTACGCAGCCATTTTACCACCAATCGCTCGTAAATCTTGACGTAAGTTAAAAAAACACCGTTTTTCACACTTGCACTTCAATGTTGATGTGAATTTCAAGCACAGGATAGGTGAAGATTTTTAAAAATGCATTGTTTAGTGTTCAGATCCTTCTTCTGAGTACGGCAATACCCCATATGCATAGGTTATTCAAGGTTTGCGGGAGCTATGGAGCCCAAATTGGAACATGCGCGTTTCCAGTTTCACACTTTGAATTTTCACAGCTTGTATCACTGGTGCCATGTCTCATTTGGGGCTGTGTAACAGTGCTCCACTCTAAGATTTCCCCCCAAAAGTATATATTTTTGGAACGTAGACACCCCAGGCTTTCATTTTATGTATGTTTTCAATTTTTTTACGCAGCCATTTTACCACCAATCGCTCGTAAATCTTGACGTAAGTTAAAAAAACACCGTTTTTCACACTTGCACTTCAATGTTGATGTGAATTTCAAGCACAGGATAGGTGAAGATTTTTAAAAATGCATTGTTTAGTGTTCAGATCCTTCTTCTGAGTACGGCAATACCCCATATGCATAGGTTATTCAAGGTTTGCGGGAGCTATGGAGCCCAAATTGGAACATGCGCGTTTCCAGTTTCACACTTTGAATTTTCACAGCTTGTATCACTGGTGTCATGTCTCATTTGGGGCTGTGTAACAGTGCTCCACTCTAAGATTTCCCCCCAAAAGTATATATTTTTGGAACGTAGACACCCCAGGCTTTCATTTTATGTATGTTTTCAATTTTTTTACGCAGCCATTTTACCACCAATCGCTCGTAAATCTTGACGTAAGTTAAAAAAACACCGTTTTTCACACTTGCACTTCAATGTTGATGTGAATTTCAAGCACAGGATAGGTGAAGATTTTTAAAAATGCATTGTTTAGTGTTCAGATCCTTCTTCTGAGTACGGCAATACCCCATATGCATAGTTTATTCAAGGTTTGCGGGAGCTATGGGGCCCAAATTGGAACATGCGCGTTTCCAGTTTCACACTTTGAATTTTCACAGCTTGTATCACTGGAGCCATGTCTCATTTGGGGCTGTGTAGCAGTGCTCCACTCTAAGATTTCCCCCCAAAAGTATATATTTTTGGAAAGTAGACACCCCAGGCTTTCATTTTATGTATGTTTTCAATTTTTTTACGCAGCCATTTTACCACCAATCGCTCGTAAATCTTGACGTAAGTTAAAAAAACACCGTTTTTCACACTTGCACTTCAATGTTGATGTGAATTTCAAGCACATGATAGGTGAAGATTTTTAAAAATGCATTGTTTAGTGTTCAGCTCCTTCTTCTGAGTACAGCAATACCCCATATGCATAGGTTTCTCAAGGTTTGGGGGAGCTACAGGGCCCAATTTTGAACAAATATTGAATTTTCAAGTCCTGCTTAACTGGTGCCATTACTCATTTTGGGCTATGTTCCAGTGCTCCACTTTAGGATTTCCCCCCAAAAGTGTATATTTTTGGAAAGTAGACACCTCCAGCTTTCATTTTAGGTGTGTTTTCAAATTTTTTACGCAGCCATTTTACCACCAATCACTCGTAAATCTTGACGTAAGTTAAAAAAACAGCTTTTTTCACACTTTCACTTCAATGTTGATGTGAATTTCAAGCACATGATAGGTGAAGATTTTTAAAAATGCATAGTTTAGTGTTCAGCTCCTTCTTCTGAGTACAGCAATACCCCATATGCATAGGTTTCTCAAGGTTTGGGGGAGCTACAGGGCCCAATTTTGAACAAATATTGAATTTTCAAGTCCTGCTTAACTGGTGCCATTACTCATTTTGGGCTATGTTCCAATGCTCCACTTTAGGATTTCCCCCCAAAAGTGTTTATTTTTGGAAAGTAGACACCTCCAGCTTTCATTTTAGGTGTGTTTTCAAATTTTTTACACAACCATTTTACCACCACTTTCTCGTAAACTTGACGTAAGTAAAAAAACAGCGTTTTTTACACTCTGCCTTCATTGTTGATGTGAATTTCAAGCACAGAAGAGGTAAAGATTTTATAAACTGCATTGATTAGTGTTCAGCTCCTTCTTCTGAGTACGGCAATACCCCATATGCATAGGTTTCTCAAGGTTTGGGGGAGCTACAGGGCCCAATTTTGAACAAATATTGAATTTTCAAGTCCTGCTTAACTGGTGCCATTACTCATTTTGGGCTATGTTCCAGTGCTCCACTTTAGGATTTCCCCCCAAAAGTGTATATTTTTGGAAAGTAGACACCTCCAGCTTTCATTTTAGGTGTGTTTTCAAATTTTTTACGCAGCCATTTTACCACCAATCACTCGTAAATCTTGACGTAAGTTAAAAAAACAGCTTTTTTCACACTTTCACTTCAATGTTGATGTGAATTTCAAGCACATGATAGGTGAAGATTTTTAAAAATGCATTGTTTAGTGTTCAGCTCCTTCTTCTGAGTACAGCAATACCCCATATGCATAGGTTTCTCAAGGTTTGGGGGAGCTACAGGGCCCAATTTTGAACAAATATTGAATTTTCAAGTCCTGCTTAACTGGTGCCATTACTCATTTTGGGCTATGTTCCAATGCTCCACTTTAGGATTTCCCCCCAAAAGTGTTTATTTTTGGAAAGTAGACACCTCCAGCTTTCATTTTAGGTGTGTTTTCAAATTTTTTACACAACCATTTTACCACCACTTTCTCGTAAACTTGACGTAAGTAAAAAAACAGCGTTTTTTACACTCTGCCTTCATTGTTGATGTGAATTTCAAGCACAGAAGAGGTAAAAATTTTATAAACTGCATTGATTAGTGTTCAGCTCCTTCTTCTGAGTACGGCAATACCCCATATGCATAGCTTTCTCATGGTTTGTGGGAGTTACGGGTCCCAAATTGGAACATGCGCGTTTCCAGGTTCACACTTTGAATCTTCACAGCTTGCGTTACTGGTGCCATTTCTCATTTGGGCTGTGTAACACTGCTCTTTTTTAAGATTTCCCCCCAAAAGTGGATATTTTTTGAAAGTAGACACCCCAGGCTTTCATTTTAGGTGTGTTTTCAAATCTTGCAAACAGCCATTTTACCACCAAGCCTGTGAAAACTTGACGTAAGTAAAAAAATTCAGCATTTTTCACGCTTTGCCTTCAATGTTGATGTGAATTTCAAGCACAGAACAGGTGAATATTTTATAAACTGCATTGATTAGTGTTCAGCTCCTTCTTCTGAGTACGGCAATACCCCATATGCATAGCTTTTTCATGGTTTGTGGGAGTTACGGGTCCCAAATTGGAACATGCGCGTTTCCAGGTTCACACTTTGAATCTTCACAGCTTGCGTTACTGGTGCCATTTCTCATTTGGGCTGTGTAACACTGCTCTTTTTTAAGATTTCCCCCCAAAAGTGGATATTTTTTGAAAGTAGACACCCCAGGCTTTCATTTTAGGTGTGTTTTCAAATCTTGCAAACAGCCATTTTACCACCAAGCCTGTGAAAACTTGACGTAAGTAAAAAAATTCAGCATTTTTCAGCTTTCCCTTCAGTGTTGATGTGAATTTCAAGCACAGAACAGGTGAAGATTTTATAAACTGCATTGATTAGTGTTCGGCTCCTTCTTCTAATTACGGCAATACCCCATATACATAGGTTTGTCGGGGTTTTGGGGGAGCTACTGGGCCCAGTTGGAACATGTTAGTTTCCTTTTACAGACATGCCATTTTTACATCTGGTGCCTTGTCTCATTTCGGTCTGTTTGGCAATGCTGCAATTAATTTTACCCCCAAAAGTATATTTTGTAGAAGAGTAGACAACCCTGGCTTTCATTCTATTTGCATCTTATCAATTTTTTCGCTGCCACTGTATCACCAATCCCTCCCAAAATCTGCAGTAAGGCAGAGAAACACCATTTTTCACATTTCTATTTTAGTGTTGCTCTGGATTTCAATCAGATTATATTTGCAGATTTTTTAAATGCTTTACATTAGTGTTGAGTTACATTGTCTGAGTACGGCAATGCCCCATATGCATAGGTTTGTCAGGGTTTGGGGGAGCTACTAGGCCCAGTAGGGAACATGTGTGTTTCCATTATCAGAGATAAATTTTGATAGTGTTAGATCTAAGGAGGGATGTGTTTTGAAAAATAAAAAACAGGATATTTCAGGGGGAAAAAGTGGCCAAATAATAAAAGAACCTTTACAGCACTACTGCATTGTGCCTGAATGGTATTCCTTGAAACAGTCACCAATGCAGAGGCCAGGTTTGGAAGGGCAATCAGGACAGTAAGTGGTGGTGTCTGTCCGTATTCCCTTTCTGTAGCAAACCCTGCAGCGCTTCTGTGGTTTGTTCTTTTGGGGAGTTGGGGGGATTTTATAAATAAAATGTACTAACCCGGGTCTTGGTGGAATTATTTCAGACGCACCTTGAAATAAAAATATGGAAATAAGTTGTAGCTGGTACTGTAAAAAGCTACATGTTTGATTGGGGTTTGCCAGCTTAAAAAGTAAAAAGGAATTATGTACAGCAGTCTGCATCATATAGATGGCAACTTTTTTATACCATGCCCTACACTTCCTCATTGCGAGGTATGGCTGCATTAGTTGATCACTCAGATCAACTCCCCCCATGTTTTTATTATAGTCCGTGATGCAGACTGGCTTTCTTATTACCACTGTCCTGCCACGAACAGTGACTGCCACAGATCTGTCCTCATGCATTGTAGTGAGCATGTAGACCTCTTTTTTGTCCCTAAACTTCACTGCCAGCAGCTCCTGTTGGCACAAAGATGATGACGTCCCAGTTTTTAATTTGGTATCTATGAGTATTTTGGGAAACTCCCTGCAATTGCGTCTGACAGTGCCACAGGCCACGGTGTCAAAATAAAACAGAGACCTAAATAAAAGGGGGCTGGTGTAATAATTATCAACAAATAATTGATAACCTTTATTTAATAAGGGGTAAATTAAATCCCAAACTATTTTCCCACTTGTTCCCATAAATTCGGGGCACCCAGGAGGATCAAGTTTGCTGTCCTTGCCCTCATAAATTCTAAAAGCCTGGGTGTAGCCTGTGGCACTTTCGCACAATTTATAAAATTTGACACCAAATTTGGATCGCTTTGAGGGGATGTACTGCTTGAACCCTAACCTGCCTTTGTATTTCATTAGGGATTCATCTATACTAATTTCTTTTTGGGGCATATACACTTGGGCAAACTTTTTCTGTAAATGGCTTATTAGGGGACGAATTTTGTATAGTCTATCATACTGGGGGTGTTCTTTTGGGGGGCACAGGGTATTATCGTTAAAATGCATAAAGTGCAAAATGATTTCAAATCTGGACCTGGTCATAGTCTTGGGGAATATAGGGGTATCACATACAGGGTTTTTGCTCCAGTAGGATCGGATACTGGGCTTTTTTATTATACCCATTGCCATTATTAAGGCCCAGAATTGCTTAAATTCTATGAGGTCTATGGGTTTCCATATTTCTTCCTTAACTACAAAAGCTGTAGGGTTGGCGGCAGTATACTGGGCTGCATACAAGTTGGTTTGGGACACAATTTCCCCTAAAAGGTCTTCCCCCAAAAATAAATCAAAAAAATTATCATAGTTAAATCCCTCAACATCAATTTGAATCCCTGGGGTGCCTGTAAATTCTGGTATTTGTGGGCAAAAATTTATTGGGGATACCCAATCATTATGATCAGGAGTGGCTGGTGTTGGGGCATTTCTTTGGCCAGATCTTTTTGCAGGTGCTGGGGCAATTGCCAGGGCAGCTCTTGGGGCAGCACTTGGGGCATTCCTTTTGGCAGGTATTTTGCAAAGTCTTTTGGCAGATCTTGTGACAGGATTTTTGGCAGATCTTGTGGCAGGATTTGTGGCAGGAATTGTGGCAGGTGCTGGGGCAGGATTTTTGGCAGGTGCTGGGGCAGTTGCCAGGGCAGCTCTTGGGGCAGTGCGTCTTTTTTTGATAGAAGGCCCAGCGTCGTCAGTAGAGCTGCTCTCAGTTTCTGAAAACTGCTCTATTTCAAAATCTGACGCAGTATCTGTTGCCTCTGAGTCAGATGCCAAAAAGGCATATGCCTCTTCAACGCTATAAGTGCGCTGCATTTTGCCCACTAAATTTTTTTTTCCTTACTCTAACGCTATCCCTAAACCTAACTCTAACCCTAAAACTTACCCTAACCTACGTATATCTAGAACCTACCTAACCCAAGTAAACTACCTATCTAAACTATACTTATTATATATATATTTTTTTTTTTAGTATTTTTTTTTATTTTTTGGTTTTTTTGGTTTTTTTTTGGTTTTTTTTTTTCCCTAAACCTAGATCTGTCCCTAAACCTTTCCCTAACACAAGTCTACACTAAACCTACCCACCTACCTACCTAAACTACCTAAATTATATTTAAATCAATTTTTAATAAAAAAAAAATAAAAAAAAATAAAAAAAAATGTAAAAAAAATAAAAAAAAAATTCAGAGGATACAAGGGGGATGGGGGGTATCCCACAGATCAGCAGACGCTGATCTGTAGTTTATTGATCACTGTAAAAGTGATCAGATGGGGGGGAACTTGGTGATCACTGTAAAACAGTGATCAAAGGGTTAATTTTCTATTTTAACACAGTTTGCAGGAACACTGGAACGCTGGATCTCAATCTGGCACAATCTCTCTCTGTCTCTCTCCACCTCAGCAGTGTGCAAGATGGAGGGAGACAGAGATATATGACAGGGACAGTATTTACAAATACTGTCCCTGTCAATCAGCATTTGCAACATGTGATTCGCTCATCAAGCGAATCGCATGTTGCAACAAACTTTTTACTGGTTGTTACTAAGTGTCCCGGTATCGGGACACTTAGTAACAAGCAGCCCGCGCTCTCCCATCGCTCCGTGCGGCCGCGATGGGAGAGTTTAACCCTTGACGTACCGGGACCGTCAAGGGTCGTTGAAGCACATTTACCCTTGACGGTCCTGGTACGTCAAGGGTCGCTAAGGGGTTAAAGAGATAGTAATGTTTCAAAATAAAGGCAGCTCTGATTATTCTTTATAGTTTTGGGCCATGTAGTACATTATTATCATTCTCTACGATGTGTAGTTCCAGAGTAATTAATCATAAAGTGCCCCCCTCCTGCCCCTTTTTCCTATGTAAAGCTTCATAGCAAGACCATCTGGATGGATCGCAGCAAGGGACAATATTCTGTTAGCATAAGGAAAACCAGCGCTCCTCCTTCAAGGTGGCAGGGTTTTGCTTATGCACACATACAGAAGATTGTCCCTCCCTGAGAGCTGTCAGTTCAAGCGACCAGTTTCCACATCTGAGGGGAGGCAGCTTACAATAGGTAAAAGGGGGGGGGGACACTTTATAATTCAATTACTCTGGAACATTGTAGAGAATGATAATAATGCTCTACATAGCCCAAAAACTATAAAGAATAATCAGAGCTGCAGTTATTTTGAAACATTACTATCACTTTAATGGTTTTCTCCCCATAGGTTGCTATGAATTTAAGGAAGGTAGCTGATGATTCCTATTGGCTGCTGTGACATCCACCTGCACAGTCAATAGGAATTACACTGCCACTGACAGCTTGGATTCTTGCAGTAGGTGAAACAAGAACCACTGGAACAGCTTGTACACAAATGGCTGTGAGTCTCTAATGCTGTTTCTCCCAGAGGAGTAAGTAGTAGTGATTCTCTAGTAAACAACAGGGTTCTAACCCTTTGAATACCAGAGTGGTTTGCAACATATTGCCAAGCAATGTGCTGCACACTGCAATTTTTATGGTACACAAGTTTTTCTTCAGTGAACAACCCTTATAATCTATATGTGATAGAACTGTGTGCCAAAAGACAGATTATTACATAATAGATATATAATAAACCCTTTGTCGGTAGACTCAGTGCTTTATAAATAATCCTTACATTAATTCTGGTCCTCAATACCAGGACCTGTCCATGTGTACAGTATCTCTATGCATGAGTGCTGGTGCATAAATCAGTGAATCAGTCATTTTAGCTGATCCACCTGTTTTCAAGCTATGATTCTGAAAACCCATAGTGTTGGTAGCTCATCAGGACAGTCATACTCTGATCCAGTCCTATGGACACACTGGCGACAGGTTGCTTTAAGGATATCCCTAAATAGGCATAGGGAGTGCAATCAATATGACAGGACCATTTATTGTCTACCTTTGAACAAGAAGAGATATATTGAAAACTTAATATTTTGGTGTTTCTCGTGGTCTACCAATAAGAGTCGTTGACCTAAGATTTTGTTCAGCAATATATGAGTAGACCTAACATTAGGAATGAGTCTGTTCTTATGAACTCTATTTTATAATACACAATATCAGGTATGAGCCTCTGGGGCAAATACACAAGGTTGCCAGTGGAGTCACACCTGGCATTAGCCTCTAATGCCAGTGGCAGCACTTACAGTATACATCACAGCAGGGGTGCTCAAACCTGTCCCTCCCAAAAGTACATGTTTTCAGGGTCTCCTCAGTTAAACAAAAGGAATGTTATTATCTGTGGCTCAACCTCCATATGACTGACCCATTGATGATTCACCTGCATTCATGTGAGGAGAGCCTGAAAACCTGCACCATTGGGTGGGGCCTTATGACAGCTTTGGGCTCCTTTGTACTATAGTGTATCACTACTGCATATGTCAGAACAGCTCTTTGACTATTGGATTCACATGCACTCTTGTGAGCATGCACCATTGGTGGGTCTAGACCAGGGGCGGTCCAACCTGTCCTTAGTTGTACCCCCTTGTACAGCTTTTCTGGATCTCCTCGTATGAGCACAGGTGAATCACTCAGTGGTTCAATCATTCAGAATAATCTGCCTGAGGTATTGACATTTACTTTTGTTTAATGGAGGATATCCTGGAAACATGCACTGTAGTGGGGCGGGGGTTAGGGTAGGTTTCAGGATTCCTGAACCTGAGAACTGAATGTGGTGATCCCTGTGCTTGATGAACAGCTATAGTCTGCTCAGTAAGTTCCTTTCTGCCCTAAATTTAAGTCCGTGCCTGAAAGAGGAAGTGTCACCTCAAGGTAAGTGGTCTTAAAAGCACCATGTCCCTGTGAAATATCTGTGCAGAAACTTATAATAAAGCCTACCCCAGATACCAACTGAAATTCCTGCACTTGGTTGTATGTAAGAGGAAGGATCCATGCTTCTCTTCCCCTTGTAAAATGGATGCGGTATCCGTGAACATTAGTTAAGGAGATCAGATATGCCTTTAACCCTTTGAGTGCCAGGGAGGTATCCAACGCATACCTTTGACACTCAACGGGTTAAATGCAGGATGTTTAGGAAAACTGCATTCTGCAGGACTGCACAGAAATCAGTGCAACTCTGACGTTTGTGTGTTCCATGTGTACTGAATTTAAAGGGATATCTGGTCTCTTTAACAACAGTATGTTCTTGAATTCTATCTCAAACCTCATTCTTGCTTCCTTGTCTGATTTATCTTCTGGTTTTCACTATCACACCTAGGGCTGTATGTTCAAAGAAGTAGCAAAATAGCTTTTGTCGTTTGTAATGACTTTTCAAAGTAAAGTGTAGTTGAGATCATTAATATTTTCAGAGTGTCGGTTGTGATTGGAAATATGTCGTTTGTCCTGACTGAAATTGTCGTATGGAACGACAAAAAAATGTCTTAACTAATGACAAAAATGTCTTAACTAAAAACAAAAATTCTCACATTCAGAACACATTCCCTCCACTTTTTTCTTAACCCTTTCAGTGTCAGAGAGGTAAACAACGTATTGTTTCACAATGCGTTGCATACCTCTCTGGCACTGAAAGGGTTAACGTACAAATTTTGTCTTTTGAGAGACATTTTTTTTGTCGTTAGTTACGACAAATTTTCTTTTTTATACGACACTGGAGAAGAGTTTAGCCACGCCCTAGCCACACCCCTTTCCCCGTCAATTCTGGAGTTGTGTCGTACACTACGGACATTACTAGTTTTTTGTCGTACACTCTATAGAAAATATGTCGTTCATGCATTCAGTGACTTATTTTTGCCTTTCATACAACAATTTTTTGTTGTTATCCCTTTGAACATATGGCCCTTAGAGTGCTGAGGAAGAGGAGGTTTGAGATAAAAAGCACAAACACACTCAGTGCTCACTCACTGTATCAGGAGTGTACTGAAAGGAGAAAGAGAGGAATGAAATGGACCCTTTCTCCCAGTGCAGCTATAATGCAGTTATTCTCACTTTCAGTCCTTGAGTACAGCAACAGGTAAGGATTTAAGGATATCTCTTATTAATCACAGGTAGCACAATCAAAATGACTGAATCACTGATTACCTATCTATGAGTAAACCGGGATCTATTGATGATGTTTCCCGTTGGTGTGGTCCGCAGACTAATGCTGATAATCACTGTGCTAAGGTGACCACATATCCCTTTTAATCCAGCACACTTATATAAACCACAAACTGAAGGATTGCACTAATTCCTGTTAAGTCCTGCAAAACAATATTTCATAAGCATCCAAGATTTAAAGGGATATACATTCATTTTAGCAAAGGGATTATCAACGTTAATCCACAGATCACACCAATAGGTTGCGTCTTCAATACATCTGGGCTTGATCACAGGTAGGTTGTCAGTGGCTCAGTCATTTTGATTGGACTGTGTCCTGAAGAGTGGAGCTAAGATTCACAGCCTTGACAGCATGCCCAGTTGATGCCCTGTGTATATGGAGAAGACGCTGACATTCTGCACTATTATTTTAAGGCATCTTGGGATATATTAAGTGTATATTAAAAATCCTCAACTCAAGGTGATACTTTCCCTTAAAAACCAACAACTTGTATATTATTTTAATATTTTGCCAATGAAGCTGACTATTAGTGATAATGGCAAGTCATGAGTAATGGCAACTCTTATTTATAAAAACATTATGGGCCATATGAGCAAAAGAAAAAATGGAGGATTTCTAGGCCAAACTAAAAACCCCCATTTATTTAAATGAAGATTCTAACCCCTTGAATGCTAGAGAGGTCTCCAACACATTGCTTCTCAAGGGGTTAAAATCATCATTTCAATCTGTGCTCTGTTACATGATACAAAACCTATAACAGACGATAGTAAAAATATACACCTGTTCATGGAATATGTTAGCTTTATATTTCCAGATCAGCTTCTCGGTATTGGTGCTGTTTACTGGAAGGAAATGTTGCTGTTTTGGAACTTGCAAGTGGTTAAATTGTATATTTGTGGGTTTTTCATTTTGTTTTAACCCCTGGATGCTACAGAGGGCTAAGGTGACCTTTAGATCAGAGATGCTTAAAAACACACACACACACACACACACACTCTCTCTCTCTCTCTCTCTCTCTCTGTCTCTCTCTCTCTCTCTGCAGGGTTGCACTGATTCTGTGTAGTCCTGAAGACTGACATTTTCATAAGTGTACAAGATTTAAAGATCTATGTGGTCACCATAAAGAGGGTTCCAACACACTGCAGAGCAACGCATTGGATATAGGGTTGCCAGGAAGACCCTTTAAAACCGGACATGTGAAAAATGCTTCATTCAGGATACATGGAAACCACTGCAGCCCCTGCAACAAGCATTTTTCATAGATGTCCAGTTTTAACCCTTTGAGTGCCAGAGGGGCACGCAATGCATTGCGTACCCCTCTGGCACTCAAAGGGTTAAAGGGAAAATCTGGCAAACCATGTTGGAGAGCTCTCTAGCATTCAGGGGGTTAAAAAACTGGGATACATTTCAACCTATGTTACTTATATTAGTAAACTGAGTTTGTAAATTTGTAGTATTTAAATGTCTCTTTATATTTGTACCTGCAGTTTGTAACACTTATTCCAATCCAAGTGTATGTTTGGTTACTATTTCAATAAAGTTTGGAAATCACTGCAGTATTGCTTGAACTGGAAGTAGCGCTTATCCACTGGATGCCTTGGCTTTAATAGCTCTCTCTGGGAGCCGAATGACTATAATGTGCTCAATACACAGGATTAGCCAAAAGTCTCATTGTGCAATTGTTTTCACATGTACAGAACCTGGGGTTAGTGACAAAAAAATCCATTCTCCTGTACAATAGAAATGAAAACTATCTATTAGCTCATGCTGTCTGCTCAGTACCAGCAATTCAGACAAACCACATTGACTGCCAGGCACACAAGGGATGGAAATTATACAAGTGTTTAAATATAATAGTATAGTATTTCCCAGCATTCAACATCTCACAGAATCAACATGAAGATTTCACTAATAATCCTAAATGCAAGAATATGATACAAGGAAGAACTTTGGAAACAAGTGGAAAGTTTTCTAGAAAAAGGGTTGTCAGCCTCTGGTTCTCCAGGTGTTGGACAACTGCCATCATGCCTAACCAGCCAGACTGTAGTTTGGCATAATATGGCTAAAACATCCACTGGCAGGTTGGGGATAGTTATAGCTGTAGTCCCCCAAGGGCTGGAGGGCCAGCAATTGACTACCCCTCAGTTGAGAGCATTCTGAGCTGTTAATCAGTAGTTCAACAGTAACTGTCATGATTCTTTTCTAATCCAACACATTTTTACTGTCTCATCAGTTGATAGACAGTCATCCTTCTCAGTGTAGGGCAAAAAGCACTATGTTAGCCACACAGATAAGTAATGCATTTCATTGAAAGGGTTATGCCTTGCTTTGTGCCTCATATCTAAGTTGGAGATAAGCAGCCTGAACCACTCTGCCTCACAGTCCCAGCCAGGCCAAGCTCTGCATACTCCTCACAGTCAGCAAGTTAAGGTTAGTTGGAGGGTTGTGGGGGAATGTAAAACTTAACTGATTGCTGCCTGCATATAGAGGTTATCTATTACTAGGGGACTGGTGGAAATAATGACAGACGTAGACATACTAGATGTCCCATATGTGAGAGAAACTTGTAGCAGCGAAGAGATTAAAGTCCTCCGATTACTACATTATGGAGGTTGTGTTGCATACCGCATGGAGAGTTAAAGGGATAGTAATGGATCTTTAAAACTTAATTTAATATTGTAGCTATTCAAAAAAATAAAGTAATTGAGGCCAGTTTTACCTCTCAAACCTTTATGGTTTGAAAGATGTTCAATTACAAAGTCCCCACCCCCTTTCCCTGATGTCAGCTCTCTAACTTAGAGCAAGAGATCCTAGTCCTGGTACCGGCAGAGCCGAGATTGTGAAATCAAAAAACAAATACTTAATTTGAATGGTCTACAAAGTGTGCTTGCAAACCAAGCACACTTTGTAGAAGGTTCAAATGAAGTATTGTTTTTTTATCTCAAGATCTCGGCTCTGCTGAAGAGCCTCCACTGGTCCCTGTACCAGGATCTTTTGCTCTAAGATAGAGCGCTGACGTCAGGGAAAGGGGAGGGGGGGGGACTTTGTAACTGAATATCTCTCAAACCATAAAGGTTTGAGAGGTAAAACTGGCCTCAATTACTTTATTTTTTCAATAGCTACAATATTAAATTAAGTTTTAAAGATGCATTACTATCCCTTTAACTCTCTGTGCGGTATGCAATGCATTGCACACTGTCCTGGCACTCAGTTAAATATTCTTCTAAGGATGACTACAAGAATGAGCCTGTAACATAAGGAACACTCCAAATGAGGGTTGAAAAGGAAGCTTTCCAGTCACACCCACTACTCCCCAATTATAAGCCTTTTAGATGTGGTATCTGAACGACATAACTGCAGAGCAGTAGGTCTGACTGGCAAGCTCTCCTTCCTAGCCTGTATTTGCAATGCTCATTATTCAGTGTATGTCATAATCATACAGTTCTGACAAAAATGTCAGAAGCAAGAGACTTAGGAGTAATTTCAGACAACTTGAAGGTAGGAAAGAAATGCAGTAAAGCAGAGCAGAAAATAAACCAGTTTCCTGGATGTAGGGCGAGGCATTAGAAGAAGGAAGAGAAAGATACTAAACCACTCTACAGATCACTGGTAAGCCTCAACTGGAGTCTTGAATACAGTTCTGGAGACCACATCTCCCTAAGGGCATTGTTGAGGATATACAGGAAAGGGTTAAACAGGAGACCCAATTAGATTGTATATCTTCACATAAACAGATAAAATAATAACATTAAATTAATTTAAGAACTTTACACAATACTAGGTATTGACATGCTACTTCACAGTAAAGAATTTATTGAAATAATCAAGCAGGCATATTTGTGCAAAAAATATATAATTTAAGTAAAATATATACTATATATAAAATGTGATCAGAAATTATATGAATGAGTGAACACCAATTGAAATAGACACATAGTAATTCAAGAACCAATATCACAAAAACAGGATTACCCAACATAAACAGGATTAAACACGGCATAGGTGTATCCAGAGGTATTTGGTAGCAATAACTGAACACAGCAGCATAGAAAGGGTTAATTGATCCTTACAATTAATTATAATACAGTTGGCGGCAGTATATATGAATACCTCTGCCCCAGAATATGTATACACTATGCTAATTAAGGTCTAAGGAATGTTCTTATGTGAGTTGCTTCTAATGAAAAAAACAGGTCTCATAACAATTTACTTGTACCATATAAAAATATATCAACATTTGGAAACTTATCTGGAATATGAAAAGTCCCAGATTTAGATAAATAGAATTTAACTATCTACTGTTTTCATTATTTCATACCTTCTGGATAAAAAATACACTGCATTTATTATTGTCAATAATAGATTAAACCAAGAATATACTCAGAAATAAATCTAATAATATATGTTTAAAAAGCACAACTAAAAATGTTATCCAACATATACTATAAAAATGACAATAACAATCCTATTTATAACACCTGCACAGAACTTCAAGGGTTAATTCACAGATTATAAGCTATATGTTGGCCCCACCCAAGATGGCGTCTTCTTTGTTCTATGAAAGAGGTTAATTAAAGAATTCAAAGAATTTACTAGATCAAATATAAGCTCAATAACCTTTAAAGAAACACAAATATAGTATTCTATAGGTATCGATAATTAGATTAATCCTTTAAGTGCCAGAGGGGTACACAAAGCAATGCATTGCGTACCCCTATGGCACTCAAAGGGTTAACTAATATATACAATGCTATATCGATCTAACTGCTCTCATCTATTTTGCAGTTATCTGGATAACTGTTTTAATTAATTCTGTTTAGTTCCCAGAATAAACTATAGCCACTAGGGCCTATTACAATAATTCTAAAAATGGGTGGCCAGTCCACTTCAGAAAAATTTTAAGAAACTACTACTCAAATGTAGAGGAAATATATCATTCTTAGGACTTAAAAGATTTTGTCTACAACCTAGTTGTATATCCCCATATATATCAATTAGATATTTCCACCCCCTACATTGAGGCAAATAGGCTATTATCTCTAAAATGAGATCACTGAACACAAAAGGATTTAAGAAGGATTTTAGAAAAACCATACTGGTTTTCTAAAAATGTAACCATCTAATTTCCAGTCATGGCAGAGTCTCTGACAGCATTAATAAATTGGAGTCAGATTAAAGAACAGCAACTAAATTGTGCAGGGTCTTCATGATACAGGGCACCAGGATAGACTCAACAAACTTAAAATATCTATCTTAGATAAAAGGATGGAGAGGGGTGATAGCAAACCTTTAAATATATATAATTCAGATGGGAAGCATTTTTCAGAAAAAGAAGACTATTAGAACGAGATGTCATAATCTAAAGTTACAGTGCAGAAGATTCAGAAGAAATGTACAGATGTTACTTAACAGCGTTTGTGTCTTTATGTTATAGACTATTACTATCTTCTGTGCAAAGAACCAGTGAGAGGGGGTATCCTTTTAAAATGTTATATTAAAAACTGCGGGATACGAAATGGCGCATTCACCAGGTTGCGTAGATGACATAAGAATCTCGCCAAGTGTGAAAGGCGTGAGATTCTCTTTGTCAACAGCTTAAAACTCGCTTCAAGCCGCATCTGCAATAGTAGTGGCCGCAACTTTTTTTTTATCCTCCTCCTCTCAGATGCCTGTAATATGGGACAGCAGCAGTGATTTCTGGAGATTCACTCCTGTGGGGTTTTTTTAACCCTTTCAGCACCAAAGAGGTACTGTGTTGAACTCTGAGTTAGTGAGTTGCAATGTCTTTAAGAAGTAAAAGAAATGTAACTTTCAGCCAATCAACTTATCTGAATCAAAGATAATGAATGTGAATGATGGATGGATGAATGGATGATGATGATATGATGAGATGGAAATAGACCACTCAGTTCTTCATTCCATACATTTGTATCTTTAGTTAGATTGATATCCATGCGGCAACTTGCACATGACCTTAGCCACATGTTGCAAAGAATCTAAACATCAAGGGTGCAAAAGAGGAAAAGCATCTAAAAGCAATGTCTTTATTAATCACAAATCTTGCATACAATATAGTGGCCCGGTATATTGGCAAGGCTAGTAGAGCCTATCTATTCCTTGTACCAACTTCCTGGCTGCCTTGCCCGGTATATTGGCAGGGCCGGTAGAGCCTGTATTGTTATTATTATTGCTTTTCCTGTCATTGCAATATATATGTATGAACGTGTATGATACCCTATGGGGTTGTCTTAAACTTTTCAAAAAAGTTGTGTTTTTACCTAACTTTGCGTCTGAGAGTCTTAACAATCCGTGACATCTTTCTACTCCTTCTTGCAGGCCACACAAGAAAATATCATGTCCAATGTCCGACAAATGGACTCCATCCCTGGTGAACAGACCACTCCATTCATTTTCCAGGTGCCTGTGCCACACTACCACACCACCGGCCTTCTGCACATGATGGGACACCATCATGTTCAAAACCCGTCCTACAGCTCTCAATAGCTTTCTGATCCCTTGCACCCCTGCAGAAATTTCTCGGCACAATCTCCGACCAAACAATAACCATCCATCTAAACATTGCATTGAACCGACCAATGTCATACTTAGCAACATTGATCAGGTCAATATTTTTAACCCACCCCAAATCATTCCCCCCACAATGAACCACCAACACAAGCGTCCCGACCACCTTGTCCTGTAAAGAAGGTACCCTTGACAACAGATTGTTTCATTTCAAACCACTCTCACCCAACCACTTAACCCGGACAGAAGATAGGACCAAATCTTCGCCGATAGGCCGTGAACGTGCCCGTTGAGCTGCCCAGACATCATAGGCGTGGCCAAGAATCCAGGCACACACCATGACAAACTGACTCTTCCCGAAAACATCAACCATTGACAGGGCCAGGAAGATCTGGATGAAGTGCTCAGTGACTAGCACATCCACAAACTCCAGACCACTGTACTTGGATTGCAACGGCACCACTAACTCCCCAGTAAGTAGTGCTCAAAAAAACTCCAGTGCAAAAGCCTCCCTGAACAGGGCCACCTTAAATGGCGACCCACACACATGGTCAAGCACCGACAAAAAGTTGCAGCAACAGCCAAAAGGTTACCGGCCGTAAGAATCAACCGATGCAACACCCATCTTCCAACCCCGGATAACCCAACGTATCATGAAGCATCTCGTAATATCCTCCATCTCAAAAAGCTGAAAGAAAAAGGCTAAACCAGACAGCCTCGCCTGCACATTCCCGCCACTTACACCCTTCTCCTGGAGCCAACTAAAATACTCCATGGTGGCCCAAGTCAGCTTATCTCTATCCAATACCCCACCCCGGTACCTCAAGCAGTGGGACCATTCCATCCAGCTCCTTGATGAGGCTGAAAGGGATCCCCGCACCAGTTCCTCTAGTCGATCAAAACGAGGTTCCATGAGAAACACGGGCAGCTGCAGCCGACAGCCTCCGCCTGAGGCTCCAGACCCCGGAACTTGGTCCACTGAAAGTAAGAGAGGGCATCCGCTAAGCAATTAACCATTCCCGGGACATGTTGGGCTTTAAAGCAAATATTAAGCTCTAGACAGTGCAACACGAGATGCCGTAGTGGTCCTGAGACAGGCGTCATCGGATTTAACCGCAAACACGACTGCACTTGTTCCTCAACTTTGGCCCCTACAATTTCTCCGCAACCTCTAAGGGAAAGAGTACTAAGACCGTCATATTGCGAATAATCTAGGATGCATGCCAAGAAGGCAGCCACGGTTCCACATCCACCTTCTGTCAAAAAACTCCTCAAAACCCACAGAGCCCGCTGCGTCCTTGAAAAAGGACAAATAGCTGTTAGACACCTCCCTCTCCGACCAACAGGTCCGGCCGTTGAAACCAGCCAGAAAGGTCTGATATACCCCAAGGTCGTCCTTCATCTCCCTCGAAACCGAATAAAGTACTGTGGATTGGATAAGCCCCGGGATGCCAGAGACATGCTCCAGCACAACACTTGGCCCATGGGCATGACCCCTACACGTGAAGGCTAAATGACCCAACAAGGATTGGAGCAGACACAATCTCACCTTGGACAAACCACGCACTCTGTCCACCAGCAGGCATAGCCTGCGGAGCTTGTCCGACGTAAGCCAGAATTCCATGCAAAAAGATTCTCTTTCGATACTGAGAAAACTGAGGGTATGTGTCTGACCCTCAGTCTTGTCTTCTGCCACCGGAACACCCATTCGGTGCATCAGTCAGCGAAACGTCATGAGCAAATGCCCGAACTGGTCACTCCCCTGCAGGATGATGAACAGGAATTCATCCAGATAGTGAATGACCGCAACACAACCTGCTTCAAAACAAACAGCCCATTCCATATAGGTGCTAAACATCTTGAAATAATAACAAGAAATCGAGCACTCCATGGGAAGGCATCTGTCAAAGTAGTAAAGCCCATTAAGCCGGCAGCCCAACAGGTGAAAACACTCAGGATGAACTGGCAGGAGGCAGAAGGTCGACTCAATGTCTGATTTAGCCATCCATGCACCTGCACCAGCCTCCCGGACTAGCTCGAGCATCCTGTCAAAGGAAGCGTATGACCCCTTGCACATCTCCCTGTCAATCCCATCATCCCGCAAGGATAGAACAGATTGTATATGAGCTGGAACTTGCCCACCTCCTTCTTGGGAACCAGCGCAAGAGGGGATAATATCAGGTTAGGGGAAGGGGGGCAGAAAGGGGCCCCCCATCTGCTTCTCTTGTTCAGAGAGGAATTGCCTGGCACTTCGTGGCTGGACAGCTGTTTGGTAGGATCAGTATGATGTGCTTTAAGATATTTCCTCTCTGTGAAAGGCACTAGTGATCAAAAAGAGATTGCACCCTGGGTAGGATACTTATTCTAACAGCCTCATCAATTCAAAGGCAGGCTTGTTCCTAGTTGAGTATCTCTGACCAGCTGTTTGCATATGCAAATTACCCTTGGGATTGGTCACCCTAAGGGTAACAGGGTAATCCAGACGTGGACCCCTTGCTCACAATGCCTAGAGAGATCAGTTGCACCTCACTGACGAGGTCCAACAAGGCCAAAACTTACGTCTGGGGTTGGCTGCTTCTCTTGTTCAGAGATGAATTGCCTGGCACTTCATGGTTGGACAGCTTTTTGGTAGGATCAGTGTGATGTGCTTTAGGATATTTTCTATTTGTGAAAGGCACTAGTAAGCTAAAATAGATTGCACCTTGGGTAGGAAACTTTTCCTATAGCGCCTCATCAATTCAAGGGCAGGCTTGTTCCTAGTTGAGCATCTCTGACCAGCTGTTTGCATATACAAATTACCTTTGGGATTGGTCACCCTAAGGTAATTGGTCACCCTGGTAATCCAGACGTGGACCCCTTGCTCAAAGTGCCTAAAGATATCAGCTACAACTCACTGACGAGGCACAACAAGGCAGAAAAATACGTCTGGGGTTGGCTGCTTCTCTTGTTCAGAGATTAATTGCCTGGCATTTCATGGCTGGACTGCATTTTGGTAGTATCAGTATGATGTGTTTTAGGATATTTCCTCTCTGTGAAAGGCACTGGAGAGCTAAAAAAGATTGCACTCTGGGTAGGAAACGTTTCCTATAGAGCCTCATTAATTCGAGCACAGGCTTGTTCCGAGTTGAGCATCTCTGACCAGCTCTTTGCATTTCAGTATGCAAATTAGCCACTGTCAAAGTTGGCACTGCAAAATTGTAAGCCTGTTGAAGGCATGGAGGATCCATGATGACCAGGGTGTATTTGTGGAGGATTCACATCAATATGACAGCGGAGACATCTATGTGCATGTCAGTATGCAATTGAAACAAATATGCCATCGTATCGCCAGCCTAGCCCCTTATCAACCCTTAATGCATTTCCTTCTGGTCTGATAGTGGTCCCTGATGAGAGATTTGATAACCACTGACTTAGGCCACTTACTCAAGAATGAGTTGTTATTAAAAACTGTTTTGTTTGAGGTTCTATGGGCCAATCCAATATAAGGTACAATATAAGTCAAAAGCATCTGTTACCTAGAACATGTTGTTTGAAATACTTCCTTTACATGGCAGAAATATTTACATTCAACTTATATTTTAGAGATACATATGAATCCTATTCAGTTCCAAGTTTCTTATGGCCAGTACTGTCATGCATTTTGAAAATGATTGCACTGTTTTTCTGGGGCAGAGGACAGTAAATATCCAATGTACTATGTCAAAACAGAAATAACTGTTTTAAGCTTTCATCTTTCAAATAATTACAGGAAATTGCATCATGTGAACAGTAATACACCAGTATATATTGAGTTTTTTGTCTGTAATTGGGCACATTTTGTTCAATATGTTCTTTCTTGCTTTTTAATGTGTACCACATCTGTGAAAATACCAGTGCTCTCCTTTAACCCTTAGAGCGCCAGAGGGGTATGGAACGCATTGCAAAGCAATGTGTTCTGCACCCCTCTGGCGCTCAAAGGGTAACCAGACAAGTAACTGTTCTTTTGACCCTTTGAGGACCACAAAGTGCACAACAAATTGAGAAGTAATATGTTGCATACTCCTGTGATTAACAAGGGATTAAACCCTTTCATTTCCAGAAGGGTGTGCATCCATTATATTGCACATCACTCTGGCCCTCCAATATTCAACCCTTGGAGTGTCTGACATTCTAAGGGTTAGTCCTCAAATTAAGATTTTATTATTTACTTTTCTGCTTAAACCCTCCATGTGAGCGGAGATTTTTCTATATTGTAAGTCAGGATCCCCTTGTTGCCCATAGTATCATGTCCTTGCTACTTCTTAGTCAATTGTGCGCGACTGCGCTAGTTTTTTGCATACTGTAAAGTTCTGCTTTCAGCCTTAGTGTTAAGGCAGCATATATAAAGGAATATGTATAAAGACAAAAATGATCAATTCTAGAGCAAATCAGCTTTAGAATAATTTTTTTTAAAAGTTATCATTAATTTACCTGTGTTTAACCTCTGAAGTGATAGAGAGGTCTCCACCATGTTGCAAAGCAATGGGTATTTTGGAAATGTGTTTTTTCTACATTATGCAGTTGGCTTGGACCAGAATTACTCTATTCACTTTGTGCATATGGCCCTAAAATGTTTTATATGGCTTTCCATCTGGAAACGTACTGTATATTGAGGTGCTGCCAGGCAGCTCATAATGTTCAGAGACGAGGAGTAGTCCCAGTGGACCAAGACAGAGGGAGGTCATATAGGTATTCTGTCCAGACATAGATTGATGGCTTGTCTGTACGGTCAGTCTGTGTAGTACTGAAGAAGAGTTAATTGGGTCGGAATGTCCATTGCTGCCAGAAGCTGAAGATCTCCCAGCCAATCCCATCTCTATCTTTTGTCATTTCTAACTCTGAAGCAGCTGTTGCCTGGCAGATTGATTAACAAGGAATAACAAGCCACAAACGCTGGTCACAGAGCATTTTTCATTTAAAGGTAGAGTGACTCCTATGGTAAAATTGAGATAGAATCATGTTAAGTTGTAAAATAAAACAGATCTGCATTTTTATTTTTGCCCCCAGGACTCTTATTGACATACAAATATAAAAAAACAGTTTATGAAGCTTCTTTTGTTGCTATGGCAATGGAAAGAGGCCTTGCTCTCAATTTCTTCTACTCTGATGTCACATTCTGAAATCTCGCCCAACACTCTTAACTCAAGTTGCCCTTAAACTTCCTTCCATGGGCTTGTCTTTGAACATCAAGGGAAGGTTTAAAGGGATAGTAATACTTCGTTTTAACTTTATTTTATTTTGTAGGCATTAAAAAAACATGAATAATGATATAAGTCTTATCTCTCAAACCTTTATGGTTTAACCCCTTAAGGACCCATGACAGTTCTGGACCATCATGGGTTGTTATACCCTTAAGGACCAATGATGGTCCTGGACCGTGATGGAATTCCGGGCTCCCCGCTCGGCTGCACGCCGTTTGGGGAGTCTGGAATCGGATCGCGCAAAAAAAAAAAAAAAAAAAAAAAAAAAGCTTTGTGGCCTTTAAGTGACAGCAAAGTATGTGGGCGGCTGGTCCTTAAGGGGTTAAGAGATATTCACAAGCAAAGTGTCCCCCTCCCGCCCCTTTTACTGATGTAACACTTTTCAGCCAGGGCAGAAGGGAGGTGCCCAGGTAGACTGCAGAGAGGGACAATCTTCAATTAAGATAACGGAAAAACCTGAAAAGCTTGTCAAGGGGGGCAGGGATTTCATTGTTTTCATAGGAATAAGATTGTCCCCTACTGTTATCTGTCCAGTCTATGGACTGTATTCCACATCTGAGAAGAGATTGTTTACAGTAGGTAAAAGGGGCGGGAGGGGGAAATTTTGCTTGTGAATATCTCATAAACCATAAAGGTCTGAGAGATCAGACTTATATCATTCTTCATGTTTTTTTAATGCCTACAAAATAAAATAAAGTTAAAACGAAGTATTACTATCCCTTTAAAGCAAGAAAGAAAGAGGAGACCATCTTATTTGATAAATTCAGATAATAGTGACTATATATATATATATATATATATATATATATATATATATATATATATAAAGCCCCTAACTGTACATTTTAAAAGTTGTGGGCAACTTATGTCAGTACTAAAACTGAGCAGTGCTGAATTTATAAAGGAAATTCTTATTTCAGAGTAGGATGCACTGCCCCCTTACTGGCCAGTTTTGTTTAGGGTCAGCCAATGATTTTGGTTCTCCACATATAACACTCTGATCAACCCTTTAAGTTCCAGAGGGGTATGCAATGTATTGCTTTGCATAACCCTCTGGCACTCAAAAGGGTTAAAGGTGGGATTATGTACTGCTCAAGGCGATTAAATACATTTTCATGTTTTAAGTATAATGATATGATATGATTTTATACAATTTTCTGTATTGAGATTAGTCACGTGCCCTACAAATTGGATTTCTTTGGCATAAGTTTATAATCTAAAGGGACTTATTCACAACAAAAGGCAATTCAGGGGCAAACCAACTGCCCAGTATGGGACAATTAAACATTTCCATTTATTTCAATGGGGGTTTTAACCCTTTGAAAGCTAGATAGATCCCCAAAGCATTGTTTTCACAATGTGTTG
This sequence comes from Rhinophrynus dorsalis, assembly GCA_037306005.1. Classification (NCBI taxonomy): domain Eukaryota; kingdom Metazoa; phylum Chordata; class Amphibia; order Anura; family Rhinophrynidae; genus Rhinophrynus; species Rhinophrynus dorsalis. The sequence goes on from CM074718.1 coordinate 577,156,511, forward strand.
GATACCTTGTTATTGTTTAATGTGTTAAAATGCCCCATAATAAGGAATTTGCATTAGTTCCCTATGGAACAGTTGGTTTGTTCCAGAAAGTTATAGAGATGTGCCCATGTATTTACATAGTAGTGATCTATACAAATTTGACCAGTTTGATATCTCAGGTGCCCATAGGCAAGACACTCAAGATGCCCTTCGCTCTGCCCATGAACACAAGCTCACTCCTCACATTACCACAGCCCCAGCCACTGTTTCCTGGCACAGAAAATAAATATGACCTGTAACAAGCAAGGACAAAAAAAGCTTTAACTTCTCGGTTGCTAGGAAGATCTCCAAAGCAATGCATTGGAGAGCTCTGTGGCATCGAAGGGGTTAAGTAATAACCCATAAAGGGGTATATAATCTGGTACAGGGACATTGAGATTGCTTTGTCCACACCCACAATTCAGAATATGGGTGTGGCCAGCACAGCTGAGGCAGTCTTCAAAATGTGGAGCTCTAGTAAGTTGCTTACCCTGCCTACTGTGAAATCCAGCCCTGCTGGCACTAGGGTGACCACGTTTCCATTCTACCATTCAGAGTACTTGTCCTCAGCTCTTGGGAAACTATGTGGGAACAGTCAATGGACATCAATGGACATCAGTGCACAGCCCTCTCTTTCTCTGGCACACCACAGAACTCTAAACACTAGGGGGAGAATTGTCTATTGATTGCTGTGACAGGAAGCAATGCCTGTGGTGGGCTACAAGAAAATGTACATCACGCCCAAAGCCTTAGACTAGCATTACACTACAACAAAATTGCACTGCAGCTCATGTTTGATGTCAGTATCAAGCCTCCATTGTATCTCTAGTGTTTAGCGCTCTCTCTAGACTTCATGTTTTTGCAGGCCAGCAGAAGCATCACCTTCTGTTACAGGAGGCAATGGGCATCTCTTTTTCTAGAGCTTTGAACTATGTGCTCTGTAGTCTTCATAACAGAACTTTGCATTGTCCCAGAAGGGGGTTGACCAGTACATGGGGCACGCATTTAAAATCTGAGGCCGTCCTGGGAAATCCGGAACATGTGGTTACTCTAGCTGGCACCTAAAGGGTTAAAACTGTACATTGGGATAACTAGAACACAGTTCTAATATGATACTATGCAAATCTGAACAAAACAAAGTACAAGAAAAAATAAAGCATATACATTTGAAAACTGCAGTTTTCTCTGATAACTGAAATGTGCTAGTTACATAACTCAGGAGAATTGGATGAAGATGTGAGGTTTAAGTCATTGTGCCCTCTAATGAAATGCAGTAAAGGCTATTCTGATGTCTGCTGTGCTAATAGTCTCTGATTTGATTTTAACCTTTATATAACTTGTTTTAGTCTCTTTGAAGTCGTGTGTGCTTTAGAAATCCTGCTGGGTATAAATGGAATATTTTAAATGGTTTATTTTTAAAATTCATATAACCTCCTTTATACATATAGGGCTAATGGTTCCTAATATGAACAGTCCCTGCAAGCTTTGAGCCTCATATTAGCAAGTACTTATGAAAGACCAGCAGTTGATTACATTTTTGCTAATGGTGATTTTCTTAAAAAAAAAAAAAAAAAAAAAAGTACTGGAGTAGATATGCACTAAAATTTGATATTGTGATGATTTTTTTGTTTTGGCAATGTGATGTCACCATTTTGCGTTGGTAATTAAGACATGTTTTGCAATAGGAATTTTGTGTTCAAGGGGAGTGGGAAAAACACTGGTCATGGGTATATAATGCAGGTATAACCCCTTGCTTATGTTTCCAATGGTATATCTGCTGCTAGGTTAATAACCAGGCTAGCATTAAACCACTCAATAGCAGCATCTTTCAATGTCTTCTGTAGTGGTCTAATATTTCAACTTTGGAATACATTTCACTGGAGAACTTTGAATTAAACCACTATTGAGAATTGTAAAATATACTTTACTCCTATATGCTAAAGTCTCATGTGAGATGGTGTATTTGAATAAATGTAATCTGAGGCTTGCCCAGAAAGCTGTGATAAAATTGAGATTTTGTGAGATTCAGGGAGTCAGAGTTGTTTCTGAGCATTGATACTACTGTCAGCATCAGAACTTAAAGGAACAGTAAACTGTTTTTAACTGATAACCTATATGTTATAGACCTTTTCCTGCTGAGTAAAAAAAACTGACCTCTGTCAGTTGCCTTATTCGAAAGTTGTAATTAGGAAGTGCATTTACTGTGTGTTTTACTTTCTGAAAGTTTTAACTGACAGGAAGTAACTCAGCAGTTTCTATCATATTCTATGGAGAACTGTTTGTCATTGACTTTCCTCTCAAATAGAATATAACAGAATAACTAATTGGAATTTGACCACTAGAGGGCACTATTATTGTAAAAAAAACATGGGTTTAAACTGTAATAACTCTAGAAATATGAATCCATACTTTACTAAACAGGAAAGGTATTACAAAAATGTTTTCAATAAAAAAGTGTATGGCTCATTTAATGAATATGGCATATAACCACATATTGTCCACGTGTTTATGTGCCAGTCCTGAATGTCATGCCATAGAGGTGGACATGGAAGCTGTATGATAGCACTCTTAAACCCCCACACAAATTATTAACTGAGCTTGACAAAATAAATCACAAAGAGACAAGGAGAATGGTGGTTAGACTGCAACATCTATTAAACATATAATACATTATTTAATGTTAATGAACCAAAAAGAACGTATCAGGCATAAAAGCCTGGTAAGCCAACCTCAAACCAAAATGTTTTGCACTCCACCATACCAGTCTGGAGTAAAAACCAACATGACTCCATAAACGAGTTACCCAAGAAAACCCTCCTGCTGTGACTAGACTTGAAATGTACCCAAAAAAGACACTACAAAGTATCACCTCTTGCCTCTTGTGCTTAAATAAATCATATCGGCAATACCAAATACAATACAGTACAATGTAAATAAATAAATATATGCAGACTTTTTTTTTAAATAATATAATTATATATATATAAATACTGGGTGGCGGGGGCTCTTTTGCAAGGCAAGCAGGTATGCTTCAGGGAACTGTTGAAAACATGTAAAAACTCCCTGCTATTTCTACCCTATTTTCCCACCCAAAGCAGCTTAAAAGTGAAAAGCCAGCCCCTCTCAGCCAACCTGCCTGTGGGGAACATCCAGGAATCTAGAAAACTCCCTAAGCCCTTTGAATTATTTATTTAATAAAAAGCTGAAGGGGAACTACCCTCGCATGACTGAGAACCATGGGGCTTTCTCCAACTCCATGGGTCCCTTCCCTAAACAGTCGGTGCCCTCATGACAGTTGCTGGCAATTTCTAAAAACAGAAGCAGGCAGAGTGTATGAGCCTAGTTAACACTCTAATGACCAGAGAGGTTCACAACACATTGCAAACCAATGTGTTGTGACTTAAAGGGTTAAAGATTACCAGGGGCAGTGGGTGGAGTCTGTGTCTTGTGGTCCTGTTAGCCTCCATGGACATGACACCCTGGACTGATTCAAAATGTTATATGTAAAACATGCATATGAGCAAAATTAAAAGGGGAGTCACTGGCTATAGTAAGGTATATGGTGGGGGTATCTGGAGGTTTTCCTTCTCTTTTAAACATTCAAATATGCCATCATAGAAGAATACACTCAGATAACAAAACTGTGGCAATATCATGTTAATAAGGGTATATCTGACACATAATCAAAGGGATAACATAGGAAATGCAGCTTAGAATATACAAAAAGGTAGACTCAGGTCAAATTCACCTCTCTATCACCACAAAGACCATACTGAACCCTAGTACATCTCCACTTTAGTCTGTAGTAGGGATTAGATATCCCTTTAACATTTTAAGTGCCAGAGATGTAACAAGGACATTGCAATACAATGCATTTAATACCTTTCTGGCACTCAAAGGGTTAAAAGCAAACTGCAGGGTTGCACTGATTCTTGGGGTGTCCCGCTGAACATATTTTTCATAACTGTCCTGTTGTTAAAAGGATAAAATAACTAGGGGGAGTTATGCACTAAAGTGTGATAAAGAGGTGATAAAGTGGAGATAACTTCTCCAGTGATATTACTTCTCCAGTTCCTATGTTAGTCTATAAAGCATATGCACTCAGATCTCCAAAGAATAACGTAGGAATTATGCATAATCCCCCCAGGTCACTTAAATTATGATTGACTACACTTCAATGCATTTCTTGTGTGTTTGCAATAATTGTTGACATTTTAGAGAGGTGCTTCATGCAGTAACAGAGTTAATAGTTATGTAGATAATTAAACTAGAATAACACAAGATTGTTAATGTAAAAAAAAACATCAGTTATGCACATTCATGAACAGAGGTATATGGATTTTCTTCTCATGTGGGTAATTTTAATGATAAGACTTGACTCACCCTGGCTTACAGGCAAATAGATGGAAATGAGTGGGATGCAGAAAATGTTTCTGTGCAAGTAACATAGTAACATAGTAAATTAGGTTGAAAAAAGACACAAGTCCATCAAGTTCAACCTTAGATTCATACCTCAGTAACTGAGAATTTTATAGCTTTCCTGCTACCAATTAAATTAGTCTTTATCAGACCTTCCTGATCAGCCTACTGATAAACAGTATAACTCTGTATGTTCCCTTTTGTAAGAAATGTATCTAATCTTCTCTTAAATGTATCCATTGTATCTGCCATAACTACCTCCCTGGGCAATGAATTCCACAATTTGACAGACCTTACCGTAAAAAAACCCTTCCTCTGCTGAAGTTTAAACCTCCTTTCCTCTAATCTCAGTCACTGACACTGGCCACTAAACATCTGAGTAAGCATTTAATGAAGTAGTAAACTATTATTATCAAAAACATACATATTGTAATAATTATCATGTTGCGTAAAAGAAGAAAAAACTTCCACTTCCACTAAACACGGTGTGGGGGTATTTATAGGAGATCTTTTGTCACTGTTGTTTTATATATATATATATATAGCGAGAGAGAGAGAGAGAGAGAGAGAGAGAGATGTTCTTACTTTATCGCATCTATGAGTAGCATGTCATCTAAAAAGCATTGTGTCTGAAATTCCTTCTGTATCCATAATACTTTGTCAAATTGTAGGAGCTGAGGCTACTCTAAACACCATGCAATTATGTTGATATTATCCGTTTTTGGTGTTGATGGTTAATACACAGAGGCAGTCTGGATGCATTTCCAGTTGTAGGAATGCATGTCTTAGATCAACTTTGGAAAATGTTTGTCCCCTAGCTAAAGAGGCAAACAATTAAATCTAAGTGTGATACGAGGTATTGATCTACTTCTAGTTGGCTGTTTATGGCAAATCTCCACACAGTCTTATCTCTCCAATTTTCTTGATGGCTAGAATACTTGATGAGGCTCACTCACTGTGAGAGACCTTAGAGATAATCCATTGGGTTTCGAAGCATTATAACTCATTATAAATCTTTACTTGAATGGCAAGTGAAATTAATGAGCTTTGCAGAAGTTTGGTACTGCCCCTGAATGTAATTGTAGTTGTCCTTGAATGCCTTTGATTTTTCCCAACATTGGTGTGAATACCTCGGCAAACTCTCATTGTAGTTCTGATACCCATTTTATTGTATCTTCTGAAACAGTGGAGTATAGACTACGTAAGTCTTGTCTGCCAGTTAGCATTCCTATAGCTTGATCCATGAATGGCGAAAGAGCGGTGGGCCCCTCTCTGAAACCACATATACTCTATGACTTTTACCTTAATTTGTCATGGTAACACAAGTGTAGCCTAGTGGCATAAGCAAGTGACCACTGTATGACTTCAGTTTTATGGACTTAGGTATCAACTGTAGTGAGAGTCCTGCTGTCTTGGTTTTCGGTCATGGCTGACACTGGCGATCCTGTATCTAGATCTGTAATCACTGGTCTTCAGTTAAGTGGTAGAGTTACCTGCAATTAGCCAGTCTCTGGGCTAAGCTGATTGATGCTCAGATGTGTACCTTCTGTCACAGCTTACCTATATCCAGCGTCGCCGTTTCGGCTGGCGCTGGAGTTGTATCACTCTATATGATGCTTCTGCGTCGTCCCACACTTCACTGTTTGGACTGGGCTTGGCTGTGCTTGGCATCCGCAGTGGACGCCCGTGTCCTCACGCTAAGCGAATGGGATGCTCCAATTGACTCAACGGTTGTGCAGACGTATGACTCATCTCGAGGCGAGATGCGTCAATTTCAGGCGCGAGGAAGTGTATCTGATGCAGGCTTCTTCTGTCTTCTCTTAAATGTATCCATTGTATCTGCCATAACTACCTCCCTGGGCAATGAATTCCACAATTTGACAGACCTTACCGTAAAAAAACCCTTCCTCTGCTGAAGTTTAAACCTCCTTTCCTCTAATCTCAGTCACTGACACTGGCCACTAAACATCTGAGTAAGCATTTAATGAAGTAGTAAACTATTATTATCAAAAACATACATATTGTAATAATTATCATGTTGCGTAAAAGAAGAAAAAACTTCCACTTCCACTAAACACGGTGTGGGGGTATTTATAGGAGATCTTTTGTCACTGTTGTTTTATATATATATATATATATATATATATATATATATATATATATATAGCGAGAGAGAGAGAGAGAGAGAGAGAGAGAGATGTTCTTACTTTATCGCATCTATGAGTAGCATGTCATCTAAAAAGCATTGTGTCTGAAATTCCTTCTGTATCCATAATACTTTGTCAAATTGTAGGAGCTGAGGCTACTCTAAACACCATGCAATTATATTGATATTATCCTTTTTTGGTGTTGATGGTTAATACACAGAGGCAGTCTGGATGCATTTCCAGTTGTAGGAATGCATGTCTTAGATCAACTTTGGAAAATGTTTGTCCCCTAGCTAAAGAGGCAAACAATTAAATCTAAGTGTGGTACGAGGTATTGATCTACTTCTAGTTGGCTGTTTATGGCAAATCTCCACACAGTCTTATCTCTCCAATTTTCTTGATGGCTAGAATACTTGATGAGGCTCACTCACTGTGAGAGACCTTAGAGATAATCCATTGGGTTTCGAAGCATTATAACTCATTATAAATCTTTACTTGAATGGCAAGTGAAATTAATGAGCTTTGCAGAAGTTTGGTACTGCCCCTGAATGTAATTGTAGTTGTCCTTGAATGCCTTTGATTTTTCCCAACATTGGTGTGAATACCTCGGCAAACTCTCATTGTAGTTCTGATACCCATTTTATTGTATCTTCTGAAACAGTGGAGTATAGACTACGTAAGTCTTGTCTGCCAGTTAGCATTCCTATAGCTTGATCCATGAATGGCGAAAGAGCGGTGGGCCCCTCTCTGAAACCACATATACTCTATGACTTTTACCTTAATTTGTCATGGTAACACAAGTGTAGCCTAGTGGCATAAGCAAGTGACCACTGTATGACTTCAGTTTTATGGACTTAGGTATCAACTGTAGTGAGAGTCCTGCTGTCTTGGTTTTCGGTCATGGCTGACACTGGCGATCCTGTATCTAGATCTGTAATCACTGGTCTTCAGTTAAGTGGTAGAGTTACCTGCAATTAGCCAGTCTCTGGGCTAAGCTGATTGATGCTCAGATGTGTACCTTCTGTCACAGCTTACCTATATCCAGCGTCGCCGTTTCGGCTGGCGCTGGAGTTGTATCACTCTATATGATGCTTCTGCGTCGTCCCACACTTCACTGTTTGGACTGGGCTTGGCTGTGCTTGGCATCCGCAGTGGACGCCCGTGTCCTCACGCTAAGCGAATGGGATGCTCCAATTGACTCAACGGTTGTGCAGACGTATGACTCATCTCGAGGCGAGATGCGTCAATTTCAGGCGCGAGGAAGTGTATCTGATGCAGGCTTCTTCTGTCATGGTTCCCAGGAATAAACCAGGAGTCAGTGTGGTAAAGTAAAACAGTCTTTTATTAGAATAATACCAGTAATGCACATAAACAGATAACACATAGAGGGTGATCAAAGAGGCAAGCACTGTTTCAGAAATAGAAGTCTGCCAATAGATCCACTACACTGTCCGAGACTAGGCCTCAGCCCACTGGAGCCTCGAGGTAATTCGGAACGCCCAAAGGACTAGCACTGACTCAGCCTGCAGTCAGTCCAGGAGTCTGATAGAGCCCCACGTCCGCAGTAGGATGCGTGTCTAAGCCAAATCGGAACGCACAAGGAGAATGGTCAGACAGAGCCACAGGTCAACACCAGAATTGATGGTCATACAAGCCAGGTCATACACAGAGCCCAAGGGAAACAGAACTGTATAGTACAACAATGCAAGGGCAACTGAGTCAGAACTCAGTCGGTCCTTTAAACCCCTCCTCAGAAAGTAGGTAGGAGGAGCAGCTCAGAGGGAGGAAGTAGGTAGGAGGAGACTACAGGAAGAAAACACATAAAACAGAGGCCTGCTGCATGTTTGAAGCCTTGTGCCTGCAGATAATGCTGAAACCAAGGTAAGCTGTAATACCTTCTTATACCTTGAGTTCTGGTCTGGCTCCCCCTAGCTACTTCCAGTTACCCTTACGTTGGTGTGCAGTACAGTTCTCTAGTTGCTCCTGTTCTTTGTGTATGTATGACCTGGCTTGTCTGACCATCCATCATGGTGCTGACCTGTGGCTCTGGATAACTACTCTCTCGTGTTGCCCCTTGTAGTGGACACCCAATCTGGTGCAGACCTGTGGCTCTGGCTGACTACCCACTCCGTGTTTGACTTAGGCTTGTCTCACATACATTCTGGTGCTGACCTGTGGCTCTGTCTGACTACTCTCTCATATCGCCCCTTGTAGTGGACACCCAATCTGGTGCAGACCTGTGGCTCTGGCTGACTACCCGCTCCATGTGTGACCTAGACTTGTCTGACCACCCATCCTGGTGCTGACCTGGGTTCTGTCTGACTACTCTCTCATGTTGCCCTTGTAGTGGACACCCAATCTGGTGCAGACCAGTGGCTCTGGCAGATTCTGACATTACTGACTGCAGACGCGAGTCAGTAGGTTCTTTGGTTGGCTCACCTTCTAGCAACGGTCTTCTCCTGGCTGGCTGCAGGCGTGAGTCAGTCATCTTCCTATTCCATCACTGGGAGAACCATCGGGCTTATGCTTCCTCTCAACTTGGAGACTACCATTGGCTTCAGCTTAGTCTCTGAAGTTCTGGTATCAGGAGGCATACTTCTATTGTTGATAGAGTCCCTGCCTCTTGGTTACCCTCTGCACAATCCTGATCATTGTTATTATTCGCTTACATTAATAAAGGTGAATTTTACTTTACTGTCTGACTCTTGTCTTTGCTTGCAAACCTTGACACCTGCATGGCCAAGTGGCCTCTACTCCCCCCAGTTTACTTTTAAAAGGTAGCACGTGAAAGAGCATGCGACCATAGAACACATTAAGCATGTCGCCATAATAAAAATGGCAACATGAGAATCTCGCACTGCATGACAGCGCAAGATTCTCATGTCGCCTTCTGAAAGGTCGCATACCAGTTCAACCAGTACTTTTAAGTAGTCAAAGTTATTAAAACTGACAGACGGGAGCCAGTCATCAATGAGAGTAGTGCACTTCTCTGCTTCTCGTTTGTAACCTTCTAAATTCCCCTTCATTTGCCTCTACCAACCAACTGCTATTGTTATCCTGACAAAGCAACTTTATCAGCTGATGCCTGTTGCTGTGTTCCCGGTGCCTCTGAATCTCACTATTCAGTGGAATACTCTGACTTCCTCTGGGCTACATGCGGCCTATCACTGTTGCATACCCACTGCTGCGACCCTAAATCTTGTTGCTCCTCTCCCGAACAGACGCCGGCTACCACTCTTCTGGCTCAGTTCTCAAGTCATACATGCCGAGTGGTGAGATCCGGAGGCACCTGGAACACAGCAACAGGCATCAGAAATATGTGTGTAAACCAAGCTAGGATAAGAAAGGCAAGTGAGACCTCAATTGATGCAGTGGGACATCTGTTTTCAGGATTATACAGTTTTATATAGTTATTCAGCTGTTTAAGGGTACTTTTACCATGTAACCAATGGAATGTGCATTTTAGTTTATAAAGTTGAAAATATAATTTTACTCTCCTGGTAATTAGGGGTCTGCGTAGGCCATGAATGTAGCTAAACCTATAAATATTTGGTATTTTTGTACTTGGGGATTCAGGGCTTTTCAAATCATTGTAACTTTCATAAGCTGCATAAAATATTTTGGTATATAGTGTGTGATTTTAGCAAAATAAGTATATATATATATTTTTTTACTTTTTTGTAATTATGACATCATAGCCTGTGAAAAGATGCAAAATGTACTTCATGTGCGGCACCATGCAAAAGCTCAATTCACTACTTACAGGAATCTTACCTAAACAAGTCAATAGCAAAAATGTTGACAATGTGTCTGACTTACAGGATCTAAGAAATGGCCCAAGCACCTAACACTGAGCAAAGGCAACGCCATCATTAGCTCAGGTGGCTCTATCATGAGAAAATGTAATTGTATAATTAGGGTAGCATACTTATCTTACACTTCAAATAATATAGTAGTATTGGATATTAGGTCAAAAAACCCCTTCAGTTTCAAACTTTGCCATACAATAACCAAATTACATAATCCATCCGTACTCCAAGTTCGTTGTCTGTTTACCAGAACTTCTTGTTTAACCTACTATTACATAGTATAACCTTGTATATTACCTTCTGCTAGAAATGTATCTAATCTTCTCTTAAATATATCAATTGTATTCACCATTAACACATCCTTGGGCAAAGAATTATACAGATTAACAGGTTTTACTGTATAGAACCCGTTGCTCTGCTGATGTTGGAATCTCTTTTTCTTTAATTGCAATGTATGGCCCTAGTTATTTGATTAGACCTTGAAATGGAAAGCTCACTAGAAGGATTCTTGTATTGACCTAGCTTATACTTATACAATGTAACAATATTCTTTCATAGGTATTTCTCTAGAGTAAATAAAATTTAGCTAGACATTCTTCATACTTCAGTAAAAAAAAGTAATTTTGTTCTCTATACTCTAATTCTAGAATGTCATTTTAAGAACAGGTGGCAAAAACTGCACTGCAAGCGAGGTATCCTATAATATAAAAGGCCAGAATGTTTGTCAGATGCAGTCATGCGCAGTAGAGACTGCGCAAACACACAGAATGCTGGGACGTGTAGGAATGCTGGGAGTATTCTGTGCATTCAGACAGTCTCTACTGAGCATGACTGCACCGCGTGTACCACTAGTGAGTCGGCAGCAGTACACAGAGCAGGACTGGCCTCTTTACCTCACCGGACCTTGGCCCGTGTGCACGGGCTTTTACACTAGTTACCAATAATCAGTATAGTGGAAAAATGATGTTATCAGTTGAATTTATTACCTTCATCATACAGTTAGTGTCATCTGCAAATATTGACATTTTGTGTTTGACTCCCATTTCCAGGTAATTTATAAATGCTAAAATGCAGTGGACCAAACACTGAACCCTGAGGTACTTCACTCTCAACTTTAACCATATTGGAGACTATTCCATTTACAACCACACACTGTTCTCTATCCTTCAACCAACTACAAAGGTTATCACCTAGGTCTAATTTCCTTATTTTATACACCAGCCTCCTTTGTACCACTGCATTAAATGCCTTTGCATTCAAGGGGTTGCTACTTACTTTTTCATAGAAGCTCAACAGATTTATTTGGCAAGATCTGTTCCTCATAAAACCATGTTGATTCCTCCTAATAATTTTATTTTTCTCAGTGTAATCCTGAAGATAATCCCTTATTATACCCTCAGACAATTTCCCTACAACCCAGAGCAAACTGACAGGTCTAATTCCCAGGTTTTATTTTAGTTCCCTTGTTAAATAAAGACACTACATTTCCTTGATGCCAGTCTTGTGGCACTAAGCCCTGTGCAGTCACATGACAGGTCATCACTGATGTCCACAGTCCCTTGCATCTCAGTAAACCTTACAACAGATGGCACTTCTACAGCAGAATAGACATTACCTACACCTAAATACCAAATGAAAGAATATAAATAAGCAATATTATCATATGAAACTCATAAACTATTGATCTTGTAAAGTGAAGTAGATGAAATCAAATAATCAGTTGCTTGGTGACTAAATAAGTGACTGATAATCTTTATATTCCCATAAGTGGTATATTCCCAAGAATAATTGAATGACAGACAAATGAAATGGAATGGATGAATACCAAATGGATGACTGATTTACTGTCTCTTGTGGGTCACTGAAAAATCTGTGAATTAAGTGCCTCCAATAACTAATGTTACAAAAAACAGTGGAATAAATTAGAAACCACTTAAATAAGTCTTTGTGTTGCAATCATCTTTTAGATCTGTCTCTATATCTTTATAAAAAAAATATATAATGATCCGTGCATGAAATACATTGTTGAACTTGTATGACAATGAAAAAACACTTAATCCAACAGTTCACCTTGTCAAAATCATTGATGTAGTCAGAATGAAGATAAGTATATACCCATCTGTATATAATGCTGAAATGTACAACACTGACATTTTAACCATTAAACCACTTAGTCTTTTGTCTTGGAGGGACCCGTAATACATTACAGAATATTTGCCACATAGGTAATCTGCATAGGGATATATCAAGGGAGACTTCTTGTTTATAAAATCACAATAAAATGCTCACCCTTCTGTGGCTGATTTACCAGTTCTATCTTTTTTTCCTCTCCTTCTTCTCTGTGTATGTGGCTCTGGTCAATGCAGTTTTGGAATGGACTACAGATTACGACAAAAAGTTTCAGAGAAATGCTGTCTGCCCAGTGGCTTAAGGGGACATGTAGGTCTTGAAAACAAGGAGAAGTATTGGCATATATTGGATGATAATCTATCATTTGATGATCTTCATAAGGCAACATATCATAATGCTGTCTGCAGCTTGCTCTCAGGCTGTTGTCCTTACTAAACCAGGTGATTCTGAACTGGACAGAAGAAGAGAAGCTCCTAGAAGAGGTCTTGCTGTTCCATGCTCTTTTGGGGGCTTGGTTGTTCATCGATTGCCTGTATATTGTATGGGCTTCCATGCATTAGGTATTAAACTGAGGGTATATAAGCTTATAAATTATACCATCTGGTATCCCTGGGGAAAGCATCTGTGATATGTGTGAGGCCATTGAGAAGGTCCTTCCTGGTTATGCCCCTTGTTTCAAATCCCACATCCTGACAATGCCACCTAGGTAAACAGGATGGGTTGCGAATGACAGACTCAGCGAGGATAGCGCTAAGGAGTATTGGAGCTGGAGAGCTTGATATTGCTTCCACTAACTTCTGTATGGAACTTTGTATGGAACTGAAATAGGAAGTGGCACTGGTTTTTGATAGTGGTGCTGGTTATTGATACAAGGACTGGTGCCATTCCTCCATGCTGAACCTCAGACTACTGTAGTAACAGCAGAGATACCATGGCTATATGAACTGAGAGGGAGACAGGTGCTTATTCACTGAGAGACTGTAAATGCATGTCTGTACTTACATGTGAAGTATTTTAATTATAGTAAACTGCTTTTAGATTTGTTCCTTTTGCACTTCGTTTTATATGGATTTGGGTAGTTTTTTGGAGAAGGACCTAGCAGAAGCAGCATTGGAATCATCTCTACAAGTTGGGTCCGGCTTGCATTATTGAGTGATCATCTACTTATCATCGTCTTTTACATCTTTTATCACCAGTTATATCCATGATCCACTTCTTACACTTGTCATCACTTTCCTCCATTCTCCAATTACTTCATTTTTATGGTAGACAAGTACTTTATTTTAGAGCACATTATATTTACAGTTGTGAGGACATCAAGATTACCTGAGACTTATCGTGGACTTTGTTTTTTATGCAGTATAATAGAGGAAACACTACAGTTTGGGTGTAATGGTTTTATACATATTAGATCCTTCTCACATTTAACATAGTTACATAGTCCAGTAACACCCCTGTCGTTCCAGAGGAAGGCAAAAAAAAAAAAAAAAAAGAAACCCACTGAAGACATTTCCAAATAAGCCCCAAGTGGGTAAACAAATTCCTTCCTGACTCCATATGGCAGTCAGATAGTTCCCCAGATCAACAACGTATATGCATTGAAGCCATCTGTCATAATTCTCAATATTGTTCTGTGCTAGATAGGAAGTTACAGTATCCGAAAGCACAACATCCTGAGGCAAAGAATTCCATAGCTTTTCCGCCCTTGTAAATTATCCATGACTTTGTTTTAGTCAAAAACGCCTTTCCTCTAGTCTTAATGGATAACCTATCATTTTTAGCTCAGTTCTTTGTATAAATTAATTGGATATTTCTTTGTATTGACCTTGAATATATTTGTAAATGGTAATCATAACACCTCTTAGATGTCTAATGTAAACAATCTTAGTTTGGCTAGTCTCTCTTTATAACTCAGATCATCCAATCCTTTATCAGTTTTGCTGCATGTCTCTGCACTTTTTTCTAGTTCAATAATATATTTTTTTAAGAACTGGTGCCCAAAACTGTACTCCCAATTCTAGATGATGCCTTACCAAGGATTTATATAAAGGTAGAATTATATTAGCATCCTGAGTATCTACACCTTGTTTTATGCAGGTTAGTACCCTGTTTGCTCTTGCAGCAGCTGAGTGACTCTGCACATTGTTGTGAAGTCTATCATCTATCACAGTGGTTCTCAACTGTTTTGTGTTCAAGGCACCCATAAAATTCAGTCCAGGTTTTTCAGGGTACCCCTGATATTTTATATCTCATTTGTCAAGGGCATTATGAAAGTTACAAATAAATAATATATTGTTATTTTGGGTTTCACAATCAGAAGAACAAAAGCAAACATACCGTGCACAAAATTGTCCATAAATATACATTTGAAACTCAACATTCACTTTTTATCAACTTTTTTATAGAAAACAAGGGGCACCCTAATTGGATTTCCATGCCAGACCAAAGCTACAGCACCCTGGTTTTGAATCACTTGTCTTTCAATACCCCTAAATCTTTCTCTAATGAGGATTCCCCCAAGGTGTTTCCCATTTAGCGTATATGTAGCATGCTTGTTTCTACAGCCCAAATGCATAACCTTACATTTATGTACATTAACTGTCATCTGACACTTTTCTGCCCATTCACTCAGTTTATCTAAATCCATCTGCAGAGAAAAAACATTCAGCCCTGTATGTATTTCCTTGCAAAGGTTGGTGTCATCAGCAAAGATTGAGACACTACTTTTTAATTCCCACTTCTAGAGAATGAATAAATTGAAAAGCATTGGGCCCAGGACTGAACTTTGTGGCACCCCACTTACAACTTTAGACCAACCTGAAAAGGTTCCATTTACAACAACTCTCTACCATCTATCATTTAACCAGTTCTCAATCCATTTACAGATATCACCACCCAAACCGAAGCCACTTAATCTATGCAGTAACCTGTTGTGAGGCACTGCATCAAAGGCTTTATAAAATCCAAGTATACTATATCAACAGCAATTCCATTGTCAACATTACTACTTTTTGTAAAAGGCAAGTAAATTAGTCTGACATGATCTATTCTTCATAAAACCATGCTGACTCCTACTAATAATATTGTTTGTCTTCACATAGTTCTGAAAACTGTCAGTTAGTAACACTTCTAATATCTTGGAAGTCAAGCTCACAGGTCTATAATTTCCTGGTTGGATCTTGCCCCCTTTTTGAACAAAGGAACTACATCAGCTTTCCTCCAATCACAGGGCACTATGACTGCTGAAACTGAATCAATAAATATTACATATAATGGCCTTGGGTTTATACCATTAGGTCCCAGTGCTTTATTCACCAAAACATTTTCTAGTATCTTTTGGAATAGCCTCAGTAAGCCATGTACAGGATTGAGGAAATTCTGTGGTTTTGTCTATTTGCCCATAGCATGCCATTGTTGCTTACTTTGTATATACTGAATCAAATAATGCATTTAGGGTTCTTCACTAATCAATTCACCTGTCTCAGCCTTAAGAGGACCAATATCAACCATAAACTTTTTTATTAATACACATGTACAATTATTTAGGAATTTTCTTGATCTAATTTGCAATATTTCTCACATTTTCAATTTTAGCTAGCTTAATTGCTTGCTTGCAGATTTTATAGCATTCTTTATATCATTTAAATTAGTGGTTATTTATTGTATTTTATATTATTTTTCAATATTATTTACATTGCTTTAGTATATTTATTACGGATAATGGTTTTTGTAGGCTGGGGGGTCAGTTGGTCCAGTCCTATTGATCCTGAATTCATGGGTTGAGTACGATTTTTTTGTGCTAGTAATATACATAAAACACAGCTGCCTACCCTGCTTTCATGTGCTTTCCATCCCTGATCAGCTGGAGGGGACCTTGGCTCTCCATCCATAAAGGAGCTGAAAGGGGCTCAATCCAGTAGACTCCTGTGGGACCTAAATGTAGGCAAACAGGAGATAAGGAAGCTATTTCGTCTATTGTCTCATATTCTTCCTAGCAAAAGGTCCTCAACATACTCTTGAGAGTCCAATTAATCCTCTCACAAAGTCAATTTGTTTCTGGGTGATAGCTGGCACTGGGGTAATTGTTTACCTCACTAATTTGCCACAAACTCTCCATAACATTACTCCTAAACTGAGTACCCTGGTCTCAGATAGTGCCTACAGGGAAGTCCACCCTAGAGAAGATATGTGGAGGCACTGAAGCACTCAGGATCTTAGGAGAACCGATTCTGGGTACATGGTGGCATAATCAACCACCATGAGGATGAATCTCTTTACTCAGTTGGAAGGAGATACCAGGTCAATTACCTTTCTTCCCTCCTGCTTCTCCAGTCACTTGACACTCATGACATGATGTACAGTAGTTCTTAACCCATTAATGACTGGCCGCGTGTACAGAAGTTAAATGCCATGGAGCTTTTTTTTTCTAAATGGATTCAGATATCCCAGAGAGGCATGTAGCCATGCAGGGACCCTCAAATTCCATGATGTGCCAGGACCATCAAGGATCCTTAATACAAGTTTACCCATGATGGTCCTGGCACGTCATGGGTCCTTAAGGGGTTAAGGTCTTCAGAAATGGTAGACCTGAAAAGTGAGTTTAGCACTCTGGACCCATTTTCAGCCAAGCCAATGTGCACAGCAAGGGAAATCTCATGCTCTAGTCTAAGGATTTCCTCCCTGTAAGTGTAGGGAACCACCAATCTAAATCTGGGGCAAGTCAGGGACCTTACAGACGTCTCAATGTAAAGTACCATGTGCCATGCTCTTCTTGGATGCAGGGGGACATCTCTGGATGAGACAGTGTTTCCCCCGAGACTGGCTCCTGGTCACTACTGCACATGCCTCATTTATTTAGTCAGTTTCAGTGATGCAAGGCACCTAGAGAATTTTGCACACGCCCACCCCACTGAGGATACCTTCTGGTCCTTCCTCACTTTTCCACTGGAGGTGAATCCTGGCCAGAGGAATTATGTCTTTGCTACCATTATCACAGGTTACTCCATGGCATCACCTAGAAATCTGCTCCTGCAGGGTCCGGCAGCTACCATTGCCAAACAGAGCCTTAGTCTTGTGACCATTTACCTGCACTGGTTCCAGACTCTGATTCAAGCTGTGGTAAACCTCTTTGATGCCCCCCACAAATGCACAGCCCCTCAGAAACAGAACAGTCCTCCACTTCCATGATAGGTACCACCGGTTCTCTCTGGCTTTGCAGAGGACAGTCCCTTTTAGGTGTTATTTTGAGGGAGACTGGAAAACATTTCCCCAATGGTGAAACAACTGTAATCAGAAGATTATGAATTGACAGTCTCTGCAATAGTGATGCCAGGGAGCTAAGCTCATGAGCATGGTTGGAGTGTGAGGCCAGTATAAAATGTGTGCCCTTGCTTCAGCTCAGTGGCTAAGAGATAGAAGGGTAGTGTAGACTGCTATGTCAAATGTCCAACCCTAGTCCAGATAGCACCAGATCAGGATGAGTAGACTAGCAAACCATTTAATGAGCAGAGAACACTATAAGTGGCAAGCTAGATGTAAACCAAAAGAGCTGAGGAAAGCCAAGAGGTCAAGGCAGGCAGAGGTCAGGCAGCTATCAAGCAAAGTTGAGGAATGGGTCAAAGTCACAACAAGAGGAACAATTTAAGATATCAGGAACCAAGTCTTTACCACAAGGGAACCTCAACTGAGTGCCAGCATAAAAGAAGAGTGCACTAAAATACCAGTTGTCTCACACATTAGAAGCACAGCCAACAAAGAATGATGAGTTATGACAGAATTCTGTTCTGATGGACAACCTAAATTTTAACCTGAAGACTTCAGAGTTGCAGACAAAGGCTTCAAATTGTACTAGACACAGAGTACCACAGAGCATCTCTAAAAGATCCAGTCAGGAGGCTAATGTGCCTCAGTTCCCTTTTTTCTCAGGATATGCTTAGGCACATAGTAACTCAAGCAGCACAAGGTAGCTCCACAGGTCATCCTCACCAACCACTGGAGATTGCATAAGAGAACCTCCTTATTTAAACACATAACTCCCCAGAGGCTGTATTAGCATGTTATATTGAGATCTGGACTACCCAGGACAGTCAATAATCCCCTCTCTTGCACCCAGCCTCTTTCAGCTTGGGCTTGCTGGGCCCACCCCTCCTTGACCAGTTTTATGATTCAGAGGAAGAGGAGCTTGTCCTTCTCCCTCAATGAGTGCTTGGCTGTTGGGGTGCTAGTATTAGGTTCTGTTTAGTGTTAAGGTATCCTCCTCTCATTCATAAAACAAAAACAAAAGGCAATCCTGCTTTGCTCCATAAAAATTATCCAGATGTGAACCCTGTAGCATCTCTTGACTGTACAACTGTGCCTTTCTATCTGTCTCTGCTCTGGGCTAATCAAAGTCCTATAACACAGAGTCTGCCTTTTGAGATTCTGTTGCCTCCTAGACTGATGTCCCTGTCTTCAGTCAGTCAGGTTTCCCCCTTCATTGGACTTCACTGATTGCTTAAATCCACAGGGGCAGATGGTTGCTTCTTGCAGGCCACATGGCTTTGGCTGTTGGAGAATCTGCAACCCAGGTTCCAGGAGCCTTGCTTCCATTCACCACCCACTTCCTTCTGGCTATGATACTGCCCTGTGAGGCTCTTCAGATCCTCACAGGGCATTACCATTGGCTGGAGACGGTAGGTCCTGAAAGCCAATTGAAGGAAGCGGGCGGCGAATGGAAGAAAGCTGCCCACAGGGGAAGATTTATATGTTGCCTGATAATCTTGAAAATACGGAGACTTGACTTTTGAAGAAAGTAAGTGGTATTTTAGCATCGGATAGCGCCGGTTGAGAGAGGGAAGGGTTCTGGCAGGCTTTATATTTTTTTGTAAGAGGGGAAAACACGGGTGCGTATTATACATAGGCATTCTTGTTTTCCCCTAAAATCTTGGGTATAATATACACCTGTGTATTATACACAGGTGCGTATTATACCTGAGATTTTACGTTATTCTTCATAGTTTTTGGGCCATGGAGAGTGTTATTTCAATACTATCAGGGTTGTAGTTCAAGAGTAAATGAAAGATAAAGTATCCCCCTCCTCGCCCCTTTTACCTAGTGTAAGCCACCTCCCCTCAGACGTGGAATCTGGTCTTGGGACCAGACATCGTTTATATGTTGCCTGATGATCTTGAAAATGCAGGGTCTTGGCTTTTGAAGAAAGAAAGTGGTATTTTAGCATCGGATAGCACTGGGGGAGGGAGGGAAGGGTTCTGACAGGCTTAATTTTTTTTAAAATAAAAAACTCTCTGGTATAATACTCACCCCCCACTTCACATAAGGGGAAGTGAGGTAAAATTGTGAGTATTATACCCGAGATTTTACGGTAATTGGAGCTGCTGGTTTTTGTGAAACATTGTTGTCCCTTTAATCTCAGAGCGCTGCCAAAAGTTGTGACATGGAGACACAGGTAAAAGTGTGTCACTCCAATCAACAATATACCCTAGAGGCTTTTATAGCCTTAAGATAGAGGTACCTTCTAAATTGAGTCAAAGGAAGTTTAAAAACTGTACCAAAACATTAGAAAAAAGTTGTGCTGCTAATTTTATATATAAAATTGAAGCAAAATAGGAAATAGATGATAAATATAGTTCCTAAACAACTGCGCCACTTTCCACGGTATACTTTCATTGTACAGAATAAAAAATCAAGGAGTACAATAAATATTCAGTAATGAACTATGAAGAAATAGGAATGGAGAAAAAAACAAAAAAGTATCCCCAAAACAAACAAAAACACAAATACCTATATTGTCTTCTCATTCTTCTGGTGCTTCAAGTCCAATGTGAACATACCAAGAGGCAGGTTATACGCCTCCAAAAAATGTGAGTAATATTCTGATGAAATCTCCTATGGTGTTTGGTGGAGGACTATTTTAATTGAATATACCTCGCTCAGAAAGACTTTTTGCACTGCTCTTTGCTTTCTTTTCTAATTTTATATACACACTAGCCAAAGAAGCATGGCATTGCCCGTGCATGAACAGTAGCAGAGACATAACTAGAAGCCTCTGGACCCTGGTGCAAGAAGTGCCACGGCCCTCCAACCAACACATCGGCCCCCCTTGACCACACTGACCCCCTGTACAATGCCCCTCAGTCTTCACTATGTCCCCATCTCCTACCTCCCTGGAGCTCCCGCGCGGTCCTCTTAGTAATGCAGAGCGCTGGGAGATGATGTAATTTCCCAGCGCTCTGCATTACTAGAGCGCTGGAGGGAGATTGCGGGCACCAGACGGAGGGGTTGCAGGGGGCGGGCCGAGCCCCTGGACTGATGGGCCCAGTCACAGGTGCGACCCCTATAGTTACGCCACTGAAGAGTAGGGGGAAAGGAAGAGGAGGGGGAGATGAAGCAGTGCATGGCAACTGAAAGGGAGGGGGAGGCAAAGTGCTGAATGGAAGGGAGGCAGCTGCAAATGGAAGAAGGGTGAGATGAAGCAGTGAGCGACAAATGGATGGGAGGGGAAGATGAAGTGGTGAATGGAAGGGAGAATTATTTAATTGAATAAAATGTAAAGACAAAAAGATGGGTGACTGCCCCTTTAAATGAACACTTTCACATGTGTAATGTTGAGATGTAGTGTTTGTCAGTTTACTATAGTGATGAAAACTTTTAATTCATAAATAATTATACTCTCTTCAAAAGTTCCAAATGAGTTCTAGCGCTGTTATATGAGAAGAATATTAATTTAAGGAACAAATATTTTAGACCAGTGAATAGATTTTAGCAATTAAAAAATATTATGTGAATGGTACTCACAGAACCAAGGATTATAAGAAAGAAAACTATGCAAACACTTGGGATTTTATCTTAATGTAGAAGAGCTCTACAAAGAAAGATACCAGATGTGTTGTTTGCTGATGAGATATGTCTGGTAATAACTAAATTGTATGTCTGGTAATAACTAAATTGTTGTCTGTGTATTACAATGTAACCATAATCCATAAGGGAGCCACATACACATTTCTCAAGAGAATTAGAATAAGCTCTGCACATGAAATCATTTCAGACTTACTTGTACAAGTGAATAAGTCAAATTCTGTAAAGTAATTGGATCACTCAGATGTTTTCATTAACCCTTTGAGTGCCACCCCTCTGGCACTCAAAGGGTTAAATGGCTACTATGTCCTAGAAATAAGTGGTTTTACAGAATTTATTTAACAGATTCTTAAAGGGATAGAAATGTTTCACTAAAAAAAACAGCTCCAAATAATCTTCATAGTATTAGGGCCATAGAGAGTGTTATTTCATTACTGTCAGAGTTGTAGTTCAAGAGTAAGGATAAAGTATTCCCTTCCCACCCCTTTTACTGATATAACACTGCTCACCACAGAGCAGCAAGACTGTCTGGATGGATCTCAGAGAGTGACCATCTTCAGTGAGTATAAGGAGAAACCTGAGAAGTCTGTCAAGGAGGGCAGGGCTTTTCTTATGCTCACAATAAGAAGATTGTCCCTTCTCTGTAACCCGTCCAGTCAAGAGACAAGATTCCACATCTGAGATGAGCAGTGTTACGCTAGGTAAAAGAGGCGGGAGGGGGATACTTTATCATTCAATTACTCTTTAACTACAACTCTGAAAGTATTGAAATAACACTCTCCATGGCCCAAATACTATGAAGATTAATCAGAGCTGATTTTTTTGTGAAACATTGCTATCACTTTAAGTAGGTAGGTTTCTTTTATATGGTTTTGTGTTTCTGACACCACATACAGAATGTCACTTCATACTAATGGGGAACCATTCTTGTCGTACCAAGTAAGAAATACCTTAGTTTTCGGAAACAATAGCACAAAGCTACTCAAGCACCCCCTATGTTACTCCACCTTTTATCAACAGGGTCTCATGGAAGAGGAGCTGCTAATGAATACATTAGGAAATTCCATAGTTTTCTGACATTTCAGTAGTGGAAGGGGTAGAAATGTAAACAAATGCATATTTGCCCTTTAGGCCCATTTTCTGGAAACATTTATATACACTGGGCTAGGGGTAGAAAGGCACATTACCCCTAATTTTATGAGGGGGTTGTATTCTTTCCAAAATTGTATACCTTCTTTCCACATATTTTTCTTCATATCTCTCTGGTTGTTACAGATTGTGCACCCTGCAGTTTTGTCGTCCTGGCACTCCCTATTGTATGATAAATCATACCAGTGCAGTACCATTTTACTCAGAAAGCCTCTAGCAACCTAATATAGTATTCCATGATTTTCTGTGATTTCAGCATATCTGAAAACGTAAAACCCCCTTTCTACTTTTTTTTTTTGCTATAGTTCCATCCATTTCCTGAAACTGGAATTTTGCGTAGCATGTAGGGTTATAGTTTATTTCTTCTTGTTCTGTGCCTAAGATGCAGAATTGTGGAATGGGGGATGGACTTTGACTTTTTTACCCAATTTCTAGCTTTATAGGGTCTGATGAAAAAAAGTGTATGGCAAATGTGGGTTGCTCACAGAGAAGCATCAACAGTTGTCAGTTGAAAACTTTGAAAACATGCTTGTGGTTAAACTAAAAAATACAACAAATGCAAGGTGGTGCCTGGATTTAAGAAGAACACTGGAAGGTGTAGTGGCTAAACGAACTGCTGAATCTGACAGTGAGACAAACAAGCACCAAAACGCCTGCCCTCAAAAGTAGTAGCACACTTTGTGAAAGTACAAATAAAAGCTAATAAAAGCATAGATGAATGTAAGTGTAGTGGGCAAGAAGGGATGTGAAGAAGGGCTGATACCATCTACCACATGTTGGACCACTGCTATGACCAATAAGAAATGTAAATCAGTAATCTGAGACAGAGGCGTAACTAGAAGCCACCGGGCCCTGGTGCAAGAATTGCCATGGGGCCCCCCCACCCACATTGGCCCCCTCATCCACATTGCCCCTTCTACAATGCCCCCTTCATCTCCACATTGCCCCCTTCATCTCCACAATGCCCCTTCCACAATGCCCCCTTCATCTCCACAATGCCCCTTCCACAATGCCCCCCTTCATCTCCACAATGCCCCCTTCCACAATGTCCCCTTCATCTACACAATGCCCCCTTCATCTCCACAATGCCCCTTTCATCACATTTCCCCTACCTCCAGTCCCTGGTGGTCTAGCGGAGTGTCTTTACAGATCTGTGCCTCCTTCGGCACAGATCTCTGCAACCGGAGCTCCCGCGCGCCTCTGTAGTAATGCAGAGGCTGGGAGATGATGTAATCTCCCAGCACTCTGTATTACTACAGCAGCGCGCCGAGTGGGAGATCAGGTAAGTGACTGCTACGGGCGAGGCGGTCGCAGGCGGTGGCCGGGCCCCTGGAGTGATGGGCCCGGTCGCAGGTGCGACTGCTGCGACCCCTATTGTTACGCCACTGATCTGAGAAGGATAGCTTACACCTGACTCAAACATGATAATTGAAAAACTGCTGTAGGAATATCTCTTTCTCTCTCTGTATGTCTATCTATATCTATAAAAGAATAAGCCTCATTGCATAATTTATGGTACCTCACACACAGAACATAATTTATGTCTCCTCAGAAAACAAACACACATTGAACAAAATGCCTCATTACATAATTTATGTCTCATTAGGAGACACAACTCCCATTGGGTGATTCAATGGGGACATTACTGCTCCCATTGGGTGATTCAATGGGGGCGTGTTTGTCCTTCAGGAAGTTGGCCCGCCCCCTCCAGCCCTCCCACCACTATCCAACTGACAAAAAAAAATATAGCTGCCACTCTCTCCTGAAGTAGGGGATATCAATAACTTCTCCTGGTCCACACACACTCTCACTCAGGATCATGACCCCACAAACACACTGTTCCACCTCCCACAGATAAATGTAACCCTCCATACACTCTGTGTCACCTCCCACAGATAACTGTAACCCTCCATACACTGTTTCAGTACGAGGGTGTAATGTTTCCATAAAATACAAACTCAGGGATAAACTTAATAGCAACTCTTTTATTTAACTCTTTTCATCTCTTCAGTCACCTCACTAGCTGTCTGTTTTCAACTGTCACTCCTCCACTTCCTGCTTCCTGATTCCCGCCCTTACTCCATAAAGGGAGAGAGATGCTTTGCTGTATGTTACAAGCCTCAAACACCACTTTCTATTTCATCCCTCAGCATATTGCTATGTTGCCTCAACTGAAGAGCAACTGTGTGTTATATTGCTATGTTACCTCAGCTTAAGTAAGGAGTTACTGTTCCCATTGGGTAAATCAATGGAGGAGTGATTTAAATCATTCAGGGAGTTGGCCTGCCCCCACTATCCAGCCCGCCCACCACTATCCAAGTGACTGAAAAAACAAAATGACTGCCACTCGCTCCTACACCACAGACTCACACACAAGCCACACACACACACACAAGCCACACACACAAAAGCCACACACACACACACAAAAGCCACACACACAGAAAAGCCACACGCACACACAAAAGCCACACACGCACAGAGTCCCCTGGGGCACACAATAAGCTGATCCAACAAAGCGAGCGGGATCGGCTCCAGTGTACCTTCATTTCTGGTATCCGCAACACAACAATGCTTTCGGCTCCTGGTGCACAATGTGCTTCTCCTGCAGGAAGCCCAGCTGCTTCATGTAGCTCGGAGGCTGGCAGGCCCATTACCAAATCCTTCATGTTCCCCCTTCATGAAGCACAACACTCCACCCCGCAACAGCCCGGTCATGCGGTCCTTCAAGGAGCTCTCTAGAAGCAGCAGCTAGATGCGGCTATTACCCGTTGCTGAGGGGCTGGAGACAGACCATGCTGGGGCCACTCTGTAGTACACACTCTTACACACAAGCTTCTTCACCGCCGTTCTCTGCCCGCTGCCACACACCTGCATTGTGTAAGTACACTGGCACAAAAAATATACATGCCGCACTACAGCTGCTCCAACAACACACACCATCCCTGCTCCAACCACACACACCATCCCTCCTCAGTTCCCGCTCTCGGTGCCCGGGCTGCGTCCCTAGTAACGCTCTTGGCTGAGGCCTGGGGCAGGAGTTGTCTTCCTGGCCAGGGAGCCGGGCCGGCGTTTGTCTGGCAGCCTCTGAGTGTGCATGTACAGAGTCCACTTCAGAGACTGTGGACTCCATGACTCTCGCTACATACTTGGACAGCTGGTTAACCCTTTCAGTGCCAGAAGATTAAGCAACACAATGAGCAATGCCTTGCCTACCCCTCTGGCACTTACAGGACCGTAATAAAATCTGTATGTGTGTGTGTGTGTGTGTACGCATGTATGTACGTGTGTATGTATGATCAATGTCTCTATATGTCACTGTATCTGTGTGTGTCTATGTATGTGTGCAATATGATTCTTTCTGCTTCACACAGTACACAAAAAAAACATCATCAGTCAATACAGCTAAATGAAATGTACAATACAAACAAATACAAAAAATTCTTACAAAATACCTTCAACATGTCACCTACAACATTTCAAACAAAAAATGCTACATAACACACCCTACTACAATGACGGGCAACGCCGTCACATATTGCTAGTATATATATATAAATATATATATATATGCTAGCAATATGTGACGGCGTTGCCCGTCATTGTAGTAGGGTATGTGTTATGTAGCATTTTTTGTTTGAAATGTTATAGGTGGCATGTTGAAGAGTTAAATAAAAGAGTTGCTATAAAGTTTATCCCTGAATTTGTATTTTCTGAAAACATTACACGCTTGTACTGAAAGAGAGTGTATGGAGGGTTACAATTATCTGTGGGAGGTGAAACAGTGTGTTTGTGGGGTCATGATCCTGAGTGAGAGTGTGAGTGGACCAGGAGAAGTTATTGATATCCCCTACTTCAGGAGCGAGTGGCAGCTATATTTTTTTTGTCAGTTGGATAGTGGTGGGCGGGCTGGAGGGGGAGGCCAACTCCCTGTATGATAAACATGCCCCCACTGAATCACCCAATGGGAGCAGTAAAGTCCCCATTGAATCACCCAATGGGAGTTGTGTCTCCTAATGAGACATAAATGATGTAATGAGGCATTCTGTTCAATGTTTGTTTGTGTTCTGAGGAGACAAAAATTGTGTTCTGTGTGTGAGGTACCATAAATTATGCAATGAGGCTTATTCTTTTATATATATAGATACATACTAAGTGTAGGTGAAAGCACTCTCTCTTTAAATAGGATCTTGTGCCCAGATGCACATTCCCAAAATGAAATAAGCTGCAACATGTCAGCCTTCCTCTAGGCTGACATATTGCAGCTAAAATGTTGATTCAATAAAGAAAATCATTTGTTTCAAATTTGCTGTTGAAGTCCTGTGAGTGATTATGTTAAAATACAATTAGAAGATATTTGCATCTCTACATTAGCACCCAGGCACCCGTCTATCAATAAACGTGAGTGCTTCCTTACTTCTATAGACTATATATATTGTCAAAATTTACAGACTTTCAGCTGTTTGCAATGAACAAATCAAATGAAAGCAATTGAAATAGCTCAACACAACGAATGCTTTAAGTGGCTTCCCCAAATTCAACTGAAAATGCAACGTATAATGACTTCTCCTGTCTCAAAAATTATTCAACCCCTTCATGAAAGCCTCTTTAGTACTTAGTAGAGCCCCCTTTTGCTGTTATGACCTGCTGTAAATGAGGCGCATAGCTAGACACTAGCTTCTGGCATTGTTCATGAGGAATCTTAACCCATTTTTCATGAGCAATGGCCTCCAGTTCAGTAATATTCTTGGGTTTGCCTACTGCAACCTCCTTCTTCAAATCTCACCATAGATTTTCTATGGTGTTCAAGTCAGGTGATTGTGATGGCCACTGTAGAATCATCCAGGACTTCTTCTGCAACAAAGCCTCGGTGGAATTTGAGGTATGCTTGAGGTCATTGTCCTGTTGGAAAGTCCAATGATGCCCAAGCTTCATCCTCCTCACAGACGTTTTCTCCTAGGATTTCCTGATACTTCAATTAATCCATCTTTCCTTCCACATGCTGCAGGTTTCCAGTACCAGGGGATGCAAAGCAGCCCCAGAGCATCACCGAGCCACCACCATGCTTAACTGTAGGCTGAGTATTCTTTTCAGTGTATGCTTCATCCTCCTTCCTCCAGACATATTGCTGATCCATTGGGCCAAAGGTTCCAGTTTTGTTTCATCGCTCCACAGAACAGAATCCCAAAACTTCTGTGGTTTATTCATATGATTTTGAGTATATTGGAGCTGACTTTTATTGTGCTTTTGGGTGAGTAGTGGTATACTTCATGGAGTTCTTGCATGGAAACCTTCTGCGTTTAGTACGCGCCTTACTGTACTCACTGAAACCAGAGTACCTGTTGCCAGTCTTGCTGCAGGTCTTTTGCAGCCACCCAAGGTTTTTTTCAACCTTCCTTCTCAGAAATCTGGTTGCAGCCGTTGATAGCTTCCTTTTTCTGTCCCGTCCAGGTAGTGTAACCACTGTTCCTTTGACTTTGAACTTGCGTATTATGCTTCCAGCGGGGTCTCTAGGAACATTCAGTGCCTTCACTATCTTTTTGTATCCTGTTCCTTGTTTGTGAAGGGCGATGATGCCTTCTCTTAACTTTTTGGACCATCATTTCGATTTAGCCATATTTCTAACATGCAGTCAAACGTGACACTCAACAAACCCCTAGCCAGTTCAGGTATTTCATGTGTTCCAGCTCAAGCACACCTGGTGCAACTAATGAAGTCCTTGATTAGTTGTATCAGTTGTGCTTGCGACAACATCTGTTTTGCATATTTGTGCTGTTGTGAGAGATTCTATTCAGGGGGTTGAATAATTTTGAGACTGGAGAAGTCATTTTAAGTTGCATTTTCAGTTGAATTTGGGGAAACCACTTGAAACATTCATTGTGTTGAGCTATTTCAATTGCTTTTGTTTGACTTGTTCATTGCAAACAGCTGAAAGTCTGTACATTTTGACAATAAACCTGATTTGCAATGGGGGTTGAATAGTTTTGATTACAACTGTATGTATATGTATATATATTCCTACAGCAGTCCACTACCACCACTACCATACACATCTGCCACATTGTGGGTTGTACTTTTTACAACTTTTATATGTGTCAGTGTCACATGCATGAAGTTAGTGTTGTGGGCAAAGGACAAAGGCACTCTGCATTCTAACAAAATTTTCAAGGCATATGTTGCTATAGGACTTACAACTTTGGCTGTCAGCTATTTATTTATCCTCTGCAGCCTTCAGAAGAAGTAATATTGTGGTGGGAAATGTTGCACCATAGGAAACATAGACAAAAATTATTTGGAATTGGAGAAAAGGAGGAAAATTTTGCATTGGTGAAAAGTAGAAATCTTTTTGCTAAAAAAGTAATGCAGGAAATTGTTCTCACTTTTCACGCACCCCTATTGATAACCTAATCATTGAATGATATAGATGAAGTAGAAAGTTATAGCCATGATGATATGGTGGAAAAAAGCTGAATGGAAAAGGCTCAATTTTCCACCTCTGAAAAGCAATATGTCTGTTAATAAACTCTTAAAGACATCACCTCGAAAGTCTGAATGAACAAGTAAACATGCCTAAAAGTACAGTTATCTCAATCATCATCAACATTAATGTTGAGCGAGCACCCCGATGCTCGGGTGCTCGGGTGCTCTGACCGAGCACCCCCTGATGCTCGAGTGCTCGGCCGAGCACCCGAGCCCCATTCAAATGAATGGGAGCACTCGAGCATTAAACCAGGCACCCCCTGCTCTGATGAGCGGAGGGTGCCTGGTCAATGTCCCCCTTCATCTCCGCTATGCCCCTCTTCCACAATGTCCCCCTTCATCTCCTATGCCATAGCGGAGATGAAGGGGGACATTGTGGAAGAGGGGCATAGCGGAGATGAAGGGGGACATTGTGGAAGAGGGGCATAGAGTCTATGCCCCTCTTCCACAATGTCCCCCTTCATCTCCGCTATGCCCCTCTTCCACAATGTCCCCCTTCATCTCCGCTATGGCATAGGAGATGAAGGGGGACATTGTGGAAGAGGGGCATAGCGGAGATGAAGGGGCACATTGTGGAAGACGGGCATAGCGGAGATGAAGGGGGACATTGTGGAAGAGGGGCATAGACTCTATGCCCCTCTTCCATAATGTCCCCCTTCATCTCCGCAATGCCCCCTTCATCTCCGCAATGCCCCCGTACCTCCATTCCCTGGTGGTCCAGCGGAGCGTCTTCGGATCTGTGCCTCTTCCGGCACAGATCCTCTTCACCCGAGCATGTCGGGCGAGCACATGGCGGTACTCGTACGAGTACCGCCATGTGCAGAGCAGAGCGATGCTCGAGCCGATCCGAGCATCGGCCGAGCACGCTCGCTCAACACTAATCAACATCACTGTTTCAATCTCCAACCCCCACACAGACACACTTACTATTATTTGCTAAGCAGCAACACAACATCCACAGCCCTACCTATGAGTGATTTTAAGGCTCCCTGAAGTACAGGATCATTGCCACCTACTGCTAGTACTATTGTAATATATGCAGCCTGTAGTAGTCCCTCAGGAACCCCTTTAATCTATGAAATCTTCAGTATGGAGATGCTGTACGTACCTGGGAACTCTTGGGATTTGCCCCAGAGACTCCAGTTTTTGCAGTGAATTGCTGGGTCTCCTGGGACAGAGGCAGGTTCTTTGGTGGTGTAGCGTTTCTTCTGAAACTCTGAACACTTCTGCTTCTTCCCAGCCTGATCCTCCCACTTCCAAACCACTTCTCCTTCTTCTCCACCCTGTTCTGCCCACATCCCACCCACTTCTCTCCTACTTTATTATGCAGCCTGCTAAGTCCTGCTCCCACCAACAGTTAAGCCCCACACATTTGTGATGTGAATTGCATTATTTTTATCTGCCACCACATGAGCAGCCTCCGGGGACTCTAGAATAAAAGGTTCCCAGGTCTGCTCCTGGTCCAAAAACTAAACATTCCTTGGAAGAGGGTAACCACCCTCCCTATCGACAGCTTACAGTGGTTGATCATATCAGCCTGCTAACACTTTATTAAAGGCTTATATTCCTATCAGACTCAGCATTCTAACAATTTTTTCAAGGCCTATGTATGTTACCACAGGGCTCAACCTGCTAACAATTTTTTCATGACATATGTTGCTATACCAGCCCCATATTGTGCTATCATCGAGTACATGGCAAATCTTTTTGGGGAGTTGTTAACCCAATATTTTTTCCGAAAATAAATTCCAACAGTGTATTTTAAAACGCATCTAAAGAATACATTGGCCAAGACCAGTACAGAAACAAAAGCATAGTTCATGATATTACAACGTGCCTTTTTTTCCTTTTATAGTATATTAGATTTATATTATGAAATACTACAAGATTTATTTTTGCATGGAAGTATCATTGGCAGGTGGTGAGCTGATTACAGTTGGCACTAAAATGCTTCATTAGTGTGTGTGTGTGTGTGTGTGTGTGTGTGTCCCAAACTGTAGTTTTTTAGGCTGTCTACAACTCTGCACCACACAAATATCGCTTCATTTTATTTAATTTTTTTGCAACTCTGTATATTTTACTGAAAATACATCTGAGGACTTATCCCATCTTAACCCCTTAACGACCGTCATAGTACGATTTGACTTAACGACCGATGACGTACTATGACCGTCATCGAGTTCCGGGCTCCCCCCGCGGCTGCACGCCGTTCGGGAAGTACGGAACGCAACGGAGCAAAAAAAAAAATTTGCTCCGTGGTCATTGAGTCACATCCGTGGCCAGATTCCCCGGTCGTTAAGGGGTTAAAAGTGTAAGTCCATTAAACCTATGAGTGCCAAAGACATGTGCAACCCCTCTGGTTCTCAAAGGGTTAAAGAATCAATGTTTATTATACCCACAGCAGTCAAATGGTTAAAAGTAGCACTAATCCTTTAAGGACCAGATGGGTATGTATTGCAGATAAGCAATACACGACAAACCCCTCTGGTCCTTATAGGGATAAACACCACTATAGACAAATGAAGAGCTGTGATATCAGTAAAAGGGACAATAACCTTTTATTATGACCTTTTCTCCCTGGATCTGTTTCTGTCAAGGACTGTGACAGCAGCTATAGTGATACTACGTATAAAAGATAGCATAATGAACAGTTAGTGCCGTAGGGATAGTGTTTATTGTATTACTATCCTACTTCCACTAATTGGAAAAGAGATCCAGAAAGAGAGCTTACTGTCAGGGGGCAGTTACAAGGGATATTGAAGTGGGCCACATGCACCATAAAACATACGCACAATTGTTGAGCAAACTGAAAGCACCATGGGAAACAAAACTGCCCACTGAGCTGAATGCATTGGAGACCTCTACATGTTAACCCTTTGAGTGCCAGAGGGGTACGCTCTGTTTCTTTTGTGTCAGTGGTAGAGCATGTTCCGAGAGCGAAGCCAACTGATATTTGCTGGTGAAGGATTGTGCCTAGTTTGCTCTGGAACACAATTATAAAGGCCAAGATATATTTCTGTGCTATAGTTATGGAATTGATCAGCTTCGTGCCATCACTAAACTACTTTTAAATGATTTAGAAATGTAATTCTCACACCACCTTGTGCCTTCCAATAGTTTAAACCAGAGGTGGGAAAGCTGATGGCCTCCAGTTGTGTATAACACCAACTCCCATCATCCACAGCCAGGCTGACTATGATGTCCTAGTTCAACGCACTGTGAAGCAATGCTATGAGAAGTTCAGCATCCAAGGGGTAAATATCTAGTTTGATTTGGTTACACGGCACTTGATTTCCTTGAAGCTTAGGGCTGTTTTGTTCAAAAGAAAAGTGGAGGGGGTTCTGGGGCAAACCATTTGCACTATAGGGAAGAACCCATTGATATAAACAGGGATTTTAATCATTTGAATGCTAGCGAGGTCACATTGGATACCTCTCATTCAAGAGACCTCGCTAGCATTCAAGGGGTTAAAAATTCACAATTAAAACAATGGGAATTTTTACAAATTTTCGCTCTCCCCTATAGTTCAAATGGTTTACCCCAGAACGCCTACACTTTTCTTTTGCGCATATAGCCCAACTCACAAGGGGGGAGAAAAGGGGGTATGGAACACTTTAAAATGGGCAATAGCCACACTTTCAAATATAAAAGTAAAATGATATAAAATGTTATGCAGGTTTATTGAGCATATTTCCCTTTGACTGCATTAAATGTTTGGTATGCTGCAGTATATGTAATTATGTAGCTGCACTGTAACATCTGCTGGCTATTGGCCATAAGAGTAACAACTAACAGTGCTCAGTGGTCCTAATTGCACTTGTTCCATAGATCTAGAACTGGAGAGGGTACAGAGAAGAACAACAAAATCAATAAAGGGAATGGAGGACTTGACGTATGAGGAATGACTAGACATACTTGGTCTATTTAATCTAGAGAAAAGACGACTAAGAGGAGATCTTATCACAATGTACAAGTATATGAGAGGTCAATACAAGGATCTCTATGGTGAGCTATTCATTCCAAGGTCTGAGCAAATAACCAGGGGACATCCCTTGAGATCAGAGGAAAGGAGGTTTGTCTTCAGCAGAGGAAGGGGTTTTTTTTACAGAAAAGTCTTTTAAATTATGGAATTCCTTGCCCAAGGATGTGGTTATGGCAGATAGAATGGATACGTTTAACAGAAGATTAGATACATTTCTGTCAGAAGGCAATATACAGGTTATACTGTGTATTAGTAGGCAGGAAGGTCTGATAAAGACTAACGTATTTGGTAGCAGGAAAGCTATACTGGATTATGAGGCAAAGGCTGTACTTGATGGACTTGTCTCTTTATTCGACCTACTTTACTATGTTACCGTGTTATTATCTGCAGGTCTAGTGAATCTCTTTAGAAAGTTGGAAAATCTTCTAAACCACAGGCACTGCATTATGTTTTAACCCTTTTATTGCAATGTGCTGGTCTTCCCTCTGGCAATCAAAGGGTTAAAACAGATAAGTAACAGTACCTGCCATAATTAAGATATACTGTCAGCAGCCTTAGAACTGATTTTTAGCTAGGTCAGTGACTAATTTTAAAGGGATAGTAATACTTCGTTTTAACTTTATTTTATTTTGTAGGCATTAAAAAACATGAAGAATGATATAAGTCTTATCTCTCAAACCTTTATGGTTTATGAGATATTCACAAGCAAAGTTTCCCCTCCCACCCCTTTTACCTACTGTAAACAATCTCTTCTCAGATGTGGAATCCAGTCCATAGACTGGACAGATAACAGCAGAGGACAATCTTCTTCCTATGAAAACAATGAAATCCCTGCCCCCCTTGACAAGTTTTTCAGGTTTTTCCTTTATCTTAATTGAAGATTGCCCCTCTCTGCAGTCTACCTGGGCACCTCCCTTATGATCTGGCTGAACAGTGTGACATTAGTAAAAGGGGAGGGAGGGGGACACTTTGTCATTGAATTACTCTGGAACTACAACTCTGACAGAATTGAAATAACACTCTCCAGAGTCCAAATACTATGATGATTAATTAGAGCTGTTTTTATTATGAAACATTACTATCCCTTTAAGTACCACCAATAATAAGGGGACCCGGTTCCCTTCTTTTTAACAAGTCATTACCCAAGCAGTATCCAGTATTAGAGTTATTTATACTAGATTTACATTACTGTATTAGAGAACCTATCAAGCTAAACAGGTGCAATTTTGGAGCAGTTCAACTGTGCCGTGGTGTGTGTGTGTGTGTGTATGTGTGTTTAAATAAAATTAAATTGGGCTTTCAACCTGTTGAATTCCAGATATGTCTTAACTTACTAAGCAGTAATAAATTGGAAACCTTTAGCATTCAGTGTCGGAAATCACCTGACATTTACAAATTTCATATCAAAAATATATTGCACGCTTGCCCCCTTTAGCTGGATGAAATTATTTATAATGTAAGTAATTACTATACCCATCATAGCAGAAAGGTTCACATTAATGGGAAGCAGTTCACATTAATGGGATGTTATATACTTAGGGCTGGATTCAACTGCAGGAGACAACTGTTTTACTGACTTCCAGATTTCCTCCCTCACTTTAATTATGATGATAAATTACAGGATATATTCAACTGCAGTTTATTCTGTTCCAAATCTGACTGACTGAAAGTGACAACGATGGCTCCATGCCAGATATGATGTAATATCCGGCGCATGCATTGCAGTCAGTGTGGTGTCCCCACAGGTCCATAGCTCCCTTATTATTGGTCCTGTACTGTATGAATGATCAGTGATAATTCACACAACACAGGACAAGATGGAGCATTGGTGGAGACACCACAGAGGTCTCCTTTCAGAATGCAAGGGCCGAGGGAGTCACTCAGCCCTTGAGGTCACAAAATAAAACATGGGCTGATGCAGGCACATTGGGCAGGTGGCTGGAGGCCAGGCCAGTCCTAGGACACATGGCCTACTGGGAAATTTCCCACTGTCCAAGTAGGTCAGGCATTGTGCTTTTCTATTGACTTAATGTACAGTTACATTTAGCCTAAGGATACTATAGGGGTGTGCTCACTAGAGGCTTTATATATTTCATTAAGCCTCCTTTTTCTTATAATGGACCAATATTATCCTACTAATTCTGCTCAGTTAGTTTTCAATTGTTGTACATGGTGCTATTGTGTAACCAAGTCTATTTGGCTGACACACGGATTCCATAGATTAAAATGTATAACTCTGTGCAAAGAGATACAGTTTTTAATAGATGTGTCCTTTCTATACACTTTATCAGACTTCATCTGTCACACAACTATAATTAGACCGGTAGAATATTAATATGAGCATTGAGACCTTCACGATAACAACTGACAAATTATTCCTTCTAGTCACTGTAAGTGTTAGAATAGGAAACGTTATACCAATAACAGCCACTAGTGTATGTATTAATTCTTATTAATAACCACTTGCTTTCCTCTCTGTGTTACCTGACTTGGGGCTCGATTCTATTACCCGCGCTAAAACCGGCGTTACAAGAAAAACAAGTAGCGCAAATTTTGCAAATGTGTTACATCGGTATTCTATTAAAGAACCGCAGTAAAACAAAACTGGCGCTGTCTGCTTTTATCCGACTACCGCTTACAAAAAACGAGCAAAATGTCAAAGTCCAAGGAAATAGGCGTACATTTGAAGACAGTAAAACAAAACTGGCGTAGACAGCACTTTTCAGAGTAGTAACAAAACTGGCACTGTCTGCTTTTTTCCGACTACCGCCTACAAAAAACGAGCAAAATGTAAAAGTCCAAGGAAATAGGCGTACATTTGACGACATAAGGATCAATTTCAGTGTTAGATGTGTTCTCCACATAACAAAATCCCCTCCTCGACATATTAGCCCCCCTTTTAAAAATCGACTTGCAGTGCCCCCTTCACATAGGTTATATGCTCTTTAATTAATAAAAGGGGCAATTGTCGCCCCCATGCTAGGGGGGGTGTCATGAGGTGTCATGATACCCCTCTTGAGGTCTGAAGTACTTTTTTAATACAAATTACATATATAATTTAAAAAAGAAAATCATTGTTACACATAAGTTAAATATTTAATTACATTTTCACACAAATTACATCTATAATAAAAACAAACACTTTTTTATACATACACAGGTTGCCTATTAACCCTAGGAGTACCAGAGGGGTAGAAAACACATTACAATACCTCTCTGGTACTCATAAGGTTAATCTTGCAATACTAAATACGAGGGCATGTCGAATATAATAGGAGAAGAAAAATGTCAGATAAAAATAGTGAAAGAAAGTCATGGGAGCACTGAAGTCGACTTTTCAAGGGGGAGGAGGGGTTAAAATGTCAGATGTACAATATTCGTTGAATTAATATGGTGAAAGAAAGCACTGTAAGTCAGATTTGGTAGGGGAAGGGTTAATTGTCGACTATGAACAATATTTGTTTGATTAATGTGGTGTAAGAAAGCACTGTAAGTCGGATTTGGTAGGGGAAGGGTTAATTGTCGAGTATGAACAATATTTGTCTGATTAATGTGGTGTAAGAAAGCACTGTAAGTCAGATTTGGTAGGGGAAGGGTTAATTGTCTACTATGGACAATATTTCTCAGATTAATGTGCTGATAGAAAGCACTGTAGTCGACTTTTAAAAGGGGGGTTAATATGTAGAAGGGGGCACTTCATGTCGGATTTCTATGCTGTAGACTGTATTATACACTGCTTTTGTTCAAACAAGGATGGTTTTGAAACTGTCATTATGGCTTCTACTCCTCAGCCTCTGAGGCGCAAAATTTCTGACTTAAATGCAACCACAAAACAGGTGGTAATACTGAGCGTGGATAATAGGATACTAATTGCACATTGTTTTTAATTGTTTCCTATGGGCTTTTTTTAGACTGGCGGTAAGTATAATTACCGCTGGTTTTGTTTTCACAAGTCGGGTAATAGGATAGCAAAAACTGAAATAACCCTTTGAGTGCCAGAGGGGTACAGAACACATTGCAAAGCAATGCGTTCCGTACCCCTCTGGCACTCAAAGGGTTAAAAAAAACAGCACCTGTTTTATTTTTAGCGCTGGTAATAAAATCGAGCCCTTGACCTCTAGTACAGATACTGGCTACAAGCTTGACAGCAACCGCTTGAGAGGCATTCAGCACATACATTCAGTTGACAACAGCAAATAGTATTATGCATATTTCTCTTCTCTCTCCGGTGAATTATTCTAGTATAAATTACTCCAAATATACAGAAAATGGGACATCTTCATTTAGCAGATCTCCGCTGAATCACATACTAACAGATATTTAGACACTGGTCCCCTGCACATGTGTAGCATATAAGACCAAAACAGGATTTTAATATGACTCTAACAAACATATCCTACTGTAGCTCATTTTGTAGGCTCCTGACACATACAGGAACAGGTCACTGTATACAATAACCAGGATAGCTATAGACAGCTGGTCTCCACCGCATCGCACACTAATAGATTATGGGACTATGTGTTCCTTTGGACATCTACTACGACTGTTTCAAAATTTCTAAGAACCTGGACAAATACATCCTGTCTTAATTTATTTTTAATTTAGTGATACACATTAAAGGTTATACAAATAGAAAGGAGCGGTTACCCAGTGCATTGCACAACGAACCGCTATTTCCCTGTACCGGCTAGCTAGATTCACAATTACAGACCACAATACTATATTATATGCAGAAGGGTATATATCAGTTTTGAACTATTAGTATTCTTGTAATAATTGGTTCACAGTACTCCAAGCATTCGTCTTATGAATAACTATTAATTTTAAATCTTAGTGACCGGCCTCGTGCGCACGCGGACGGCACTTAACAACCGACAAACATTTTTTAAATTTTTTTAAACGACTTCCAGGATGTACATGTACGTCCTCTGTCCACCTGGGACATCTGCTCGGGGCGTACACGTACGTCCTCGGGCGGAAAAGGGTTAAGTTCTCTTACACTTGGGTATTTACACTGCATTTTTTCAGGATAGAAGTGACATCACTAATAAGGAGATGCCGATTTTTGGCGCCCTCATTGGGGTGAAGGGTTTAAAAGGTTATCAATTACACTGTAATGAATCCTGAGGAAGGCTGATATTACAGCTGAAACGTTGATCCAGAAAATACATTTTATTTCAACCCTTTTTTTATGTCCTGAGAGTGCTTCTTAGAAACCTACATCATATATATATATATAAATATAGAGAGAGAAAAAGAGGGAGAGAGACCTGTATTAAACAGTAAATCTGAGCAACTTAAAATACATAAAAGCTGATTATTACTGATGTGAGCATAGTTGTCCGACATCAGAGACATAACTAGAAGCCAATGGGCCCTGGTGCAGAAACTGCCATGGGCCCCCCCGACCACATTGCCCCCAATCTTCACATTTCCCCCCATTTCCCCCAATCCCCACATTGCCCCTCCAATCTCCACATTGCCTCCACATTACCCTTCCATCTCCACATTGCCCACCACATCTCCACATTGCCACCAGATCTCCACACTGCCCCCAAATCTCCACATTGCCCCTACTGGACCCCCCCCATGTGCCTCCTTCGGCACAGACCTCTATAGAGCTGGGGCACCTGCTCGATTCTCAGCAATGCAGAGCACTGGGAGATGATGTCATCTCCCAGCGCTCTGCATTACTAGAGCACAGGAGAGAGAGATCAGCTGTTAGAGGTCTGTGCAGACGAAGGCACAGACCTACTTGCTGTGGGAGTCAGGCTAGGGGGTCACAGGGGGCGTGCGGGCCCCTGGAGTGATGGGCCTGGACGCAGGTGAGACACCTGCAACCCCTTGTTATGCCAGTGTCTGACATGTTCAGATAAAACCACAAAAGTGCAGTATACAAAATCACCTCACTTCACCTTCTTATTTCTTAGGCTGCTAGATCCAGAGAGGTAGAATAATTTAACAGGGAGTAATAATCATGCAAATCCTTTTCAAGATGGAGGCTCCCACTGATGTGAGTGTTTGGAAAGCTGATAAGTCCTCTTTAAAGGGATAGTAATGTTTCACAAAAACAGCAGCTCCAATTAATCTTCATAGTATTTGGGCCATGGAGAGTGCTATTTCAATACTGTCAGAGTTGTGGTTCAAGAGTAATTGAATGATAAAGTTTCCCCCTCCCGCCCCTTTTACCTAGTGAAAGTCATCTCTTCTCAGATGTGGAATCTGGTTGTAAGACCAGACAGATAACAGCAGGGGACAATCTTCTTCCTAGGAGAACAATGAAAGCTGACCCCCTTGACAAGTTTTTCAGGTTTTTCCCTTATCTTAATTGAAGATTGTCCCTCTCTGCAATCTACCTGGGCACCTCCCTTCTGCTCTGGCTGAGCAATGTTACATTAGTAAAAGGGGTGGGAAGGGGATACTTTGTAATTGAATTACTATTGAACTACAACTCTGACAGAATTGAAATAACACTGTCCAAGGTCCAAATACTATGATGATTAATTAGAGCTGCTTTTATTATGAAACATTACTATCCCTTTAAAGACCAGAGGGATATGCAATGCACTGCTCATCCTTCTGGACTCTAAGAGATTAACTAGCATCCTGCATTAAAATAGAGAGAGGGTCACATTACTCTCTTTTTTCCTGGGTTTTTTAAAATAATTTTCTCTGTGAAAGACTGGAGAGATTGCATGTACTCATCTTTGAATAATATAGTAGTAGACTGAGAAATTAATTAAAAATGATGGCCCATAATAAAACCTCTGATAACAGAGCTATATATAAAAATCAGAAATTATTCTTATTCCACATTGTGCTATGGATTGATGCTTAGAGCTATTGCATTTAGAATTGATGCATGGATTATTGGTATGATATTCAGCTCTGTTATTTATAATCTGATATAAACCACTAAACTGACATTTACAGAAAGTAAATAAGATTTTATTCAGAGAGCTAACATTTGCTTATGTTTAGAGGAACACTAAAAACCTCCTAATAATAAACTCCCATCCATCTTAACCCCTTAACGTCCAATGCCGTGTTGTCTGGCACTTAAAGGGATAGTAATACTTTGTTTTATCTTTACTTTATTTTGTAGGCATTAGAAAAACATGAAGAACGATATAAGTCTTATCTCTCAAACCTTTATGGTTTGAGAGATATTCACAAGCAAAGTTTCCCCTCCCCGCCCCTTTTACCTAGTGTAAGCCATCTCTTCTCAGATGTGGAATCCATTCCATAGACCAGACAGATAACAGCAGGGGACAATCTTCTTCCTATGAGAACAATGAAAGCCCTGCCCCCCTTGGCAAGTTTTTCAGGTTTTTCCCTTATCTTAATTGAAGATTGTCCCTCTCTGCAATCTACCTGGGCACCTCCCTTCTGCTCTGGCTGAGCAGTGTTACATCAGTAAAAGGGGCAGGAGGGGGATACTTTGTCATTGAATTACTCTTGAACTACAACTCTGACAGAAGTGAAATAACACTCTACAAAGTCCAAATACTAAGATGATTAATTAGAGCTGCTTTTATTATGAAACATTACTATCCCTTTAAGGACCAGTGACAGTCCTGGCACAGCATGGAATTCAGGGCTCCCCACACGGCTGCATGCCACTTGGGGGGCCCAGAATTGGATCCAACAAAAAAAAATGCTCTTTGGTCCTTAAGTACCGACCGCATGTGCGCCCATCGGTCCTTAAGGGGTTAATCTGGGCAGAAAAGAAAATCCTTATGGTTATATAAATAAATTCTGTGTAGACTGGTTCTCCATGCAGGCGGACATGATTATTTGCTGCTCAACATCTGCTTGAGGCAGAGTGGTAAAGACGGTACTACTAAGTTTTCCAAATGCTTGCCATCCCAATTTTAATTGTCGCTCAGTTTCCATTATGGTGTTTCCATCTGTTGGCATTATCTGTCCATGGTACCTTGTCCACTCCTTCTAGTTCTTGTCCATCTACTGTGATTTTCCTTTTATGGAAACTAGTTTTGGAGAGATTGTGTCTACTTGTCAGATGTATTTTCCTGTCTTGATCTGGACTGTATCATTGTTGACCTGTATTGCTGCAGTTGCATTTTCAAATATTAATTGGAGAATATTGATTTAAGCTCTGTCTGTTCCTTAGTTGATCAGGGCATCGATTCTTGCTTGCTTTTTCAAGTGTCTTTTTGTAGTTAATGAAGGCTATATCTAATGAAAGGTTGTATTCATTATGCTGCTCTATAACTTGTTGCACTGTCTAGATATGGTTCATTGTACTGAAACCGCTTCTGAAGCCTGCTTGTTCTGTAGGTTGTGCTGCATTAAGTATTGTATCCATTCTTCTTGATAGTATCTTTGTGAAAACCTTGTAGACAACTGGCAATAGGCTTATTGGTCGGTAGTTTTTCAGATCTGACTTATCACATTTTTTGCAGAATGACGACTTCTGCATTTTTCCGTGTTTCAGGCACTTTGCCGAGTAGTATGCATTTTCAAAATAGGTTAGCTAGGGCTTTCAATAAGTCTTGACTTCTGGCTTTCAACATCTCAATAGTAATGTTATCAGGTCCAGCTGCTTTGCCATTTTTAATTGATTTTATTGCACCTTCTACTTCTTCTACCATAACTTCTGACACAACTTCAATCTGTGGCATTGCATTTAGTTCTTGTCCTTCATCCTTATAATGATTTCAGTACAATTTTTAGACTTGTTTTAGTATGTGTTGTTGAGTTGTTGCTGTTGTACCATCTTCAAGCTTTAATGCAAACATTTGAATCCTATTTGTGGCCATCTTTCATTGTGCCTTCTTTAACCTTTGGTATTCTTCCAGTGTCCTTTTGATGAGCTCAACACTGAATTTGCACATTCTTCTTGTTTGTGCTTCCTCATGGTCTTGCACATTTCTACATATTCTGTTTCTAATATTAACATTGTGCTTCATTTTTCATCACTTCCATCATGGCAACTGCTTATTTTAGTATTCAGGTTGTTATCTAGTTTTAAAGTAGGTGTAAGGACATGGGCAGTGTCTGCAATCCTCTCAATAACTTTTTCTTTGTGGGTTGAAATTGAAATTTCTGTGTCTGTAAGGTGTTATTGCACACTGAAGACATTAGACAGTGCTAATTCAAAATTCTTATGATTTTTCAATAGTTGGCTAGTGTTGATCTTCACATTTGTTGACTTGATCATTTTACCTCTTACTAGATGATGGTCACTTCCACGTTAAAACAATTTAAGACTGAATAGCCAGTGAATATTTTTATTATTTGCAAGTTTGAAGTAAATCTCACTTGTATTACCATTAGAGCTTTTCCATGTCAATTTTCAACGGACTGTTTCCTGTAGAATGAATTAATGATGTAGAAATGTTGTTCTTCTGCAAATTTGATCAGTTGTTTGCCTCTATCATCTTTTTATCCATTTCTATGTGGTCTGATCGATTTTTCACCATTTTCGAACAATTCTCCTATTGCACTCCTCCACTATACATTTGTTGTGATAATTGCTTTGGATGAATTAATTGGTGCAAAGGTTTCACAATAACCACAGCGTTAAAATTAAATCTAAATGTGAGTGTGAAAAGAACTGCAAACCCATATGCCATGTGCTTAGTTCCAAAATGGAGTCTTTAACCATGTGGCCTGAGATTTCCAAGATGGTGTCAGACAATGTGCTTGCTCCAAGATGAAGTCAATGATCATGGTGAAAGGAAGTCCTATAAGTTGAATTTTCAAGGGGAAAAGTTAAAATGTTGAATGCACAATATTTGTTGAATTAATGTGGTGAAAGATAGCAGTGTAAGTCGAATTTTGAAGGGGAAGGTTTAAAATGTGGAATGTGAAAAATATTCGTTGAATTAAAGTGGTGAAAGAAAGCACTGCAAGTCGAATTTTAAAAGGGGGGTTAGAATGTCGAAGGGGTACTCAATGTCGGATTTTGATCATGTGGGGAACACATCTAACACTAAACTTGATCTTTCTGTCATCAGATGTACACCTATTTCCTTGAACTTTGACTTTTTGTGTTTTTTTTAGGCGGTAGTTGAATAAAAGCAGACAGCACCAGTTTTGTTACTACTCTGAAATGTGAGTCTATGCCAGTTTTGTTTTACTGTTGTTCTGTAATAGAATACCGACGTAACACTTATTTGCAAAATTCACATTGCTTGTTTTTCTTGTAACACCGGTTTTAGCATGAGAAACAGAATCAAGCCCATTGTCATGTAATCCTGAA
Source organism: Rhinophrynus dorsalis (assembly GCA_037306005.1). Classification (NCBI taxonomy): domain Eukaryota; kingdom Metazoa; phylum Chordata; class Amphibia; order Anura; family Rhinophrynidae; genus Rhinophrynus; species Rhinophrynus dorsalis. The sequence goes on from CM074718.1 coordinate 577,199,726, forward strand.
ACCAAAACATTAACACAAACAGGGGACCCTTGTTTATGTCTAAGGTGACTGTAGTTTGTATAGCCTTAGTTACTCTTCCGTTAGACCCTTTATATGGATGATGGGGCCAACAAATTTGGAAGGGATACCTTTCAAAACTGTGACCTCAGCCCCATGTCTACTAAAGCTAAAACTTTGGTGTGAGTGGTTTCTTTTCCCCACCAAACAGTCAGGGGTACACCGATCCTAGAAAAGGGTAACACGTTTCATGCCGGGGATCAGTCATCCCATCAATCCTTTCCGTTTCTGTCTGCAATGGCCCATAGCTCCTCTGAAGGGTACAGGGATTTTGTTTTTCTAGGACAGGGGACAGGAGGACAAGGATTAACATCAGGATATTTTACCTCAGATTGCGTATATTTGAGATTCGTCTCAACAGACTTAGCTTTAGCATTAGGAATTTCATCAAAATCACGTAACTTTTCATCTGTTGGAAAACCCATTGTTGCAGTATGTATTTGCACATTACGCTTTAAAGCATTTCACCTCTTATATAAGACTTGATTTGGACTGCGTATGAGGGAATCTTCTGCTTTGATAAAGTCTGCAATCATACCTTGTTTAGATACCCTAGTACGTTGGGAAGCATACTGTTTTTTACTACGTTTAGGTTTATCTTTGGGCATTTTTATTCTATCCTCCATTTCTACCTTAGCGGTCGTGGAGACACCTCTTTTCTGGTTAAACCTATCTTCCTTATCATATTCCCCCATTTCTGCTAACCTTTGTGTAATCACAAAAATCTGCGTTCTCAGCTGAACCATTTAGCATGGACAGTAAGGATCCTCTTTTCTCACTGAGAGCAGACCTTAGGGACCTGGACCACATGCTAGGGGTAAATTCCTCTGCATCTGCTCAAGTCCACTGGTGTTTGTCTAAACTGGCTACACATCCCATAATGCGCACTCTGTCTATTGCTTCTCTGGTAGTTCACCATTGTTTATGTGGTTCTATGTCGGTGTGATGAGGGAAAACCTTCAGCAGGGCATGTTTAATGATGTCCATTAAACTAAAATTACCCCAAATGTGCCTCACCATTCTCAGCACCTGGGTACCCTGAGGACTGGTGGTGAGCTGCCCTATACTGACAGCTTCATCAGCGTTAAGAATAAACTTATTCACCCCAGTATACCAGACACGCAACAGTCATTCACCAATACTTTCATCCAGAGTCTGCTTTTGGTAATCACGATTAGCTCTAACTGTAAGTAACCTCGCACCATCTCATTGATCTCATCACGCGCACCCTCCTGAACATGCTCATTGCCGTCACAGTCCTTGTGCACCCTTCGTTTCCTCTGCTGGGTGATGAGTGGGCGTGCTTTACAGATGTCCACCTTTTCATCACCATCCGAAAAGGAAACGTGTGAGTATTTGGAGTACTCATCTTCTTCAGAGGAGAAAGAGAAAATTGACTCTGGGTCTGTTCTCACTTTTCTGGATGTATATGGCACTTTGCCCCTGTGGGAGCGACTACGGTTCAACTTGTTAATTAGCAGGGTAGTCTTTACTTCTGCTAATTCCTTTTCTAGGGCCTATCTATCACGGTCCCCGTGATTCCTTGTCACTCTCTGTGGTGGTGCTCGTCCATTGGAGGAGGTTGATTGGCCCGCCCAGGGTGTCCCTTTATATACTGGGCCTATGGCACCTGTCAGGTGCCCTTTCGTGGTGTTCCTGATTCTGTGCCATTGTTGCTGTGTTCCTGCATTCCTGTGTACCGACTCGGCCCGTCTGACTATTCTGCTGTTCCTGCTCCGTGATTGACCCGGTTCCGGCTGACGTTCCTGCTCCGTGATTGACCCGGTTCCGGCTGACGTTCCTGCTTCATGATTGACCCGGTTCCGGCTGACGTTCCTGCTCTGTGATTGACCCGGTTCCGGCTGATGTTCCTGCTCCGTGTTTGACCCGGCATTGACTGTTGTTCCTGCTCCATGATTGTTTCCTGTGATCCTGTGAGACTTCGATCGCCAGCTGGCAACATTCTGAACTGTGAGGGTAGTATTGCCCTGACTGATCACGTCTCTGCTGCTAAGCTGTTGCCTCCGTTACCGAGCCAGTCTGAGTATACTTGCCGAGCTGTTGCCTCCATCACCGAGCCTATCCATTGACACTAGCAGAGCAGTACTCCAACTACGGTGCTCGTTCTTTGCAGTGGTTGCACCGCGTGGTGCTATTGGGCATACCATTAGCTCTTGCAGTGTGTTGTTCCGTTTTGGCACCGGAAGGGTGTCTTGGCTCTGGTCTCCAATTGCTCACTGTGTTCTACTACCGTTTCGCACTAGGCAGTGCGTTGGCTCCCGATATATGCTTGTGCAGTGTCTCCTCCGTTGCGGCACCCAAGGGGTGCTCTTGGCTCTGGTCCCATTGGCACATGCAGTGTCTCCTCCATTGCCATACTTAAGGGGCATCCCTGGCTCTGGTTCCATTAGCTCCAGCAGTGGCTCTCCTCCATTATTGCACCCTAGTGGTGTGATTGGCTCTAGCTCTAGTCAGTCCTTGCTGTACCATTGGGCACATAACTATACAGCTATCTGAGAGTGATTCAGTTCAGTCGCATACTGCACCTTCCTATTGCACTACCACTGGGACTGTTTATATCCACTGGGTGTTGGCTTATCACCACCACAGAGACTGATCTAATTGCTTTGGGCATTAACCCTTGTTCCTCCATTGATTCTGTTGAGTGCTATTTGCTCCTGCTATATTGGGTCTGTACTACAGCCATTATTTGCTATACCCGTTATAACCTGTTCTGGCCCCCAGGGGCGCTGTTCCTTAATTTTACCTCAATAAAACTGTGTTTTAGTTTTAACCTTGGTCTGAGTGTCAGAAAACCGTAACAGTACGAAAGGGCCATGACCTCAGACAGTAAGGGTGACTGTAATACAAAGAACCTCCATTGGATGTCCATTGGATGGATGTCCATGAGCAACGCTTGGACCAGTTGGCACTGGCCATGCAGACATTACTGGAATGTACAGTACACCTCGATAAACCCAACCAAAATCCCTCCAGTTCCGACACCGGAAAATCATGCTGGGCAAGTTGCTGCACCTTCCAGAAGTTTAACGCCGCCGTTACCGTTAAGATACAATGGTGAACCCACACTATGCAGGGGGTTTATCAACCAATTAGAGATATTCTTAGAACTGACACCTCATGCCTTCCCGAATGACCGTAGCAAGGTGGGATTCATGATATCTCTATTAACAGGTAAAGCCCTGGCGTGGGCCAATCCCTTATGGGAGAATGCCAACCCATGTACTCTGAACTTCAATGAGTTTGTAAAGAAGTTTCGGAGAGTATTCGAGTTACCTGGGAGAGCCGCCTCTGCTGCCAAGAGATTGATGGAGATACAAATGGGCGATCGTGCGGTAGGCAATTATGCCATAGAGTTTCGGATACTGGCAGCAGAGGTAGGCTGGAATAATGAGGCTCTGGTGGCGGCCTTTGCCCAGGGGTTGTCGGATTCTATTAAAGATGAGATTGCTGCCAGAGATGTACCTAGTGACTTAGACGAGTATATCGACTATGTTATGCTCATTGACTCTCGCATTCGCAAGAGGTGCTTGGCCAAAAGGGCAAAATCCCGAAGCTATGGGCACGGTAGTCCTTTGAACTCACCCTCGCCTCCCAAACCTCCTGACCGAGTATCCGAACCAAGTGAGCCTATGCAACTCGGGTTCACCAGACTTTCTAAGGAGGAGCGGGCACACCGCAAAAGTCAGGGTTTATGCTTATATTGTGGCAAAGATGGGCAAATACTATGCACATGCCCGGTACGGCCGGGAAACGCACGCACCTAGGGTACCTTGGGGAACAGGCCCTACGTGGTGTACAATCGTCCCCAGACTCCTGTACTCAAAAACCCACCATCCAGGTGAGTTTTTTTCTGGGTGACCAAGCTGTGGAGGTACTAGATCTGGTAGATTCTGGCGCAGCAGGTTATTTCATGGACTGTGCTTTCGCTGAACGGCACAATTTTCCTTTGTCTAAAAGAGATACTCTGCTAGCCACTGAGGCCATCGATGGCAGACCTCTAGAACCAGCTTTCATCACTATGGAAACAACTCCTATCACTATGTTAATTGGGGCTCTCCACAGGGAGGAGGTGTATTTCCAGATCATAAACTCACCCCATCACGCGGTCATTCTGGGGTTCCCATGGTTATTGCTGCACAACCCCCAGTTTGATTGGCAAAGATGCGAGGTTAAGTCTTGGTCTGAGTACTGCACTAGTCATTGTTTGTCACATCCGGTCAAGATCATGTGTACCTCTCCCTCCGTGCCAACTGAATATAGAAAGTTCAGTGACGTATTCAGTAAGGGAGAGGCTAGCGCATTACCGCGACATAGGCCTTATGATTGCGCTATTGATTTGCCCCCGGGGGTGGTGCCACCGAGGGGCAGGACATACCCTTTGTCCTGTGAGGAAAACAAGGCCATGAAGGAATACATTGAGGATGCCCTCAAAAGGGGAATAATTCGCAAATCATCCTCTCCGGCAGATGCAGGGTTCTTTTTTGAGAAAAAAAATGGCGAATTACGACCATGTATAGATTACCGGGGACTAAATAAGCTCATGTCCAAGAATGCGTACCCCATAAGACTCATTACTGAGTTGTTTGACAGGTTGAAGGGCTCTTCTATATTTACTAAACTCGATTTACGGGCCGCCTACAACCTGATAAGGATCAGGGCCGGAGATGAGTGGAAAACGGCATTCAATACTAGGTCAGGACACTATGAATATTTAGTTATGCCTTTTGGATTATGTAATGCATCTGCCGTATTTCAAGAGTTCATCAATGATATCCTCCACGATATGCTACAGACTTGTGTAGTCGTATACCTTGACGATATATTGATTCACTCTGCTAACCTAACCCAGCACATCCAGGATGTGTCAGAAGTTCTGCTCCATTTACACAAGAACAAATTATTCTGTAAATTAGAAAAATATGAATTTCACAGTTCCAAAGTACCCTTCCTGGGTTTTGTGATATCTAAGGATGGCATTGCCATGGACCGAGAAAAATTGGCTGCAGTCCTACAATGGCCACGGCCCAAAGGGTTAAAAGCTATCCAACGGTTCTTGGGCTTTGCCAGTTATTACAGAAAATTTATTCAGAATTTTTCTACCATTATAAAACCTCTGTCTGACCTCACGCACAAGGGCACTAATCCCTCTCAATGAACTGAGGCAGCTGAGATGGCCTTTGAGACTCTTAAATCTGCTTTTGCCTCCGTTCCTATACTGTCCCACCCCAATCCCACCCTGCCGTTTACGTTAGAGGTCAATGCCTCTGAAGTTGGGGTAGGGGCAGTTCTTTCCCAACGCCCCAAAGGGGGTGGCAACCTGAGACCTTGTGGGTTCTTTTCCAAGAAGCTATCTAGTGCCCAAAGCCATTACAAGATTGGTAATAGGGAATTGTTGGCTATCATCCTGGCATTAAAGGAATGGCGACATTTATTGGAAGGCACAAGAACCCCGGTGTTAATTCTTAAAGACCATAAAAACCTGATTTATCTCTCAGAGGCTAAAAGGCTGTCCTCCCATTAGGCTAGGTGGGCCCTATTCCTGTCACGGTTCAACTTCATAGTGTCCTACTTGCCTGGTTCTAAGAACGTTAGGGCAGACGTCCTATCCAGACAGTTTATCTCTGACATTGAGAGGGATGAAGCCCCGGTACCTATTATTCAGCCAGATAGGATTCTGGCAACAGTACGCACCAGTATCACTTCGCCACTGGTGGAGCAAATTTTGGCATCTCAAGTACGGGCACCTCCAGAGACCCCAGTTGGCAAGTGCTTTGTGGATGAGCCTTTCCATACCCCTTTGCTCGAGACCTACCACTCAACTAAGGCAGCTGGACATATTGGGAGGGATCAGTTGATATGGTCTCTCTCACAAGTGTTTTGGTGGCCCTCCCTTAAAGCTGATTGTTCCGCATTTACTGCTGCCTGTGCCACCTGTGCCCGCTCTAAGACCCCCAGACATCTCCCAGTGGGCCTACTCCAACCAGTGCCTAATGGTGAACGCCTATGGTCCCACATATCTATTGATTTTTTGGGAGAATTGCCGGTATCTAAGGGCTATACGTTTATACTGATAGTGGTAGACAGGTTCTCGAAGATGGCTCACTTCATGCCCCTCTCTGGTCTTCCTTCGGCCCAGGAGCTGGCAGTAGTTTTTGCTAGAGAGGTGTTTCGCTTGCATGGGGTTCCTAGAGTGATAGTGTCAGACCGAGGGAGTCAGTTCGTGTCAAGATTCTGGAGGGCATTCTGTAGCCAAATGGGCATACAACTGTCCTTCTCCTCCGCCTACGATCCCCAGACCAACGGGGCCGCTGCGTGTGCCAATCAGGGACTGGAGCAGTTTCTGCGCTGCTTTGTGACTGATCATCATGATAATTGGGCTGACCTGTTGCCGTGGGCAGAGTTTGCCAGGAACTGTGCAGTTAATTCATCATCTGGGAGCTCCCCATTTCTCGTTAATTATGGGTTCCAGCCATGTCTGCTCCCGGACTTGTTTCAGCTCTGGACGAGCATATTGAGCAGCTCCGCTCCACTTGGGCACAGGTGCAGAGGTCCCTCAGCCAGTCCTTCCAGCGACATCAGTGGCATGCCAATCGCAGACGGCTGCCAGCGGTCTCCTTCCAGGTTGGAGACAGGGTATGGCTCTCCTCCAGAAATCTCAATCTGCAAGTGCCATCCAACAAATTGGCTCCCCGGTTCATTGGTCCGTTCAAAATTATCCGTAAGGTTAACCCTGTGGCCTACGCACTGGAACTCACGGCATCTATGAGCATTCACAATGTGTTCCATGTGTCACTATTGAAGCCCTTGGTATGCAACCGCTATACTACTACTCCGGTGGTTCCTGGGCCGGTGGATGTTCAGGGCCAAGAGGAGTACGAAGTACAGAGAATTATTGACTCCAGGAGGTTTAGAGGCAAATTGCAATATTTGGTCCACTGGAAGGGTTACGGGCCTGAAGAGCATTCTTGGGTCGACCAGAGGGACCCTCATGCTCCAAGATTAATGCGCAATTTTCACTCTAAATATCCTCAGAAACCCAGACCCTCAGCCAGGGGACGGGGTCTTTGAGAGGGGGGTACTATCACGGTCCCCGTGATTCCCTGTCACTCTCTGTGGTGGTGCTCGTCCATTGGAGGAGGTTGATTGGCCCGCCCAGGGTGTCCCTTTATATACTGGGCCTATGGCACCTGTCAGGTGCCCTTTCGTGGTGTTCCTGATCCTGCTCCATTGTTGCTGTGTTCCTGCGTTCCTGTGTACCGACTTGGCCCATCTGACTATTCTGCTATTCCTGCTCCGTGATTGACCCAGTTCCGGCTGACGTTCCTGCTCCGTGATTGACCCGGTTCTGGCTGACGTTCCTGCTTCGTGATTGACCCGGTTCTGGTTGACGTTCCTGCTCCGTGATTGACCCGATTGCGGCTGACGTTCCTGCTCCGTGTTTGACCCGGCATTGACTGTTGTTCCTGCTCCGTGATTGTTTCCTGTGATCCTGCGAGACTTTGATCGCCTGCTGTTGACATTCTGAACTGTGCGGGTAGTATTGCCCTGACTGATCACGTCTCTGCTGCTGAGCTGTTGTCTCCGTTATCGAGCCAGTCTGAGTATACTTGCTGAGCTGTTGCCTCCGTTTCCGAGCCTGTCAGATACACTTGCTGTGCTTGTTGCCTCCGATATTGAGCCTGTCTCTGTACACTTGCCAAGCTTGCTGATGTTCCTGCTCCGTGATCCGACCCGGCTTGGCTGATGTTCCTGCTCCATGATACGACCTGGCTTGGCTGACGTTCCTACTCCGTGATTCTACCTGGCTTGGTTGGCGTTCCTGTTCTGTGTCGCCTAGGTGACATTCTGACTGTCTGGCAATTGGGTTCATTTCCTCCTGCAGAGTATCAGTGGCCAGTTTCCTTTACTGCTAAAGCAGTTTACCTTGGGCTCAGTCTCCATTACTGCCTTTGCTCAGTGCAAGTGTCTGCCTCCGTTGCTGCTCCGGCAGTTTACCTTGGGCCTAGTCTCCGTTACTGCCTCTGCCCAGTGCAAGTGTCTGCCTCCGTTACTGCTCCGGCAGTTAAGCCACCGGTTACCTCCGGTTATATTGCTGCAGAGTGCAAGTGTTGTCTCCGTTATGTCTATACTGTGGCAAGGCTGGCCATCTAGTACGTACTTGTCCTGTGCGTCCGGGAAACAAACGCACCTAGGGTACCTTGGGGGACAGGCCCTAGGTGTTGTTCAGCAGTCCCTAGAACCGATCATGCAGAAACCCATGATCCAGGTGGTGTTTTCCTTGTCAGAACACTCTGTGGAGGTTCTGGCTCTGGTCGATTCCGGCGCGGCTGGTTATTTCATGGATAATTCTTTTGCTGCGTTACATAAGATTCCGTTGGTCAGAAGGGAATCTCCCTTAGCCATTGAGGCCATTGATGGCAGACCACTAGAACCAGCTCAGATAACTATGGAGACTATTCCGATTTCTATGTCTATTGGGGCCCTCCACATGGAGGAATAACGATTTCAGATTATCCATTCTCCTCATCATGTGGTCATACTGGGGTTTCCATGGTTACATTTGCACAATCCCCAGTTGAGAGATCACGTCTTGGTCCGAGTACTGTATGAAGCATTGTGTGACTCAGCCGGTTAAGATTTTGTGTGCCTCTCCCTCTGTGCCAGCCGAATATCATCAATTCAGTGACGTTTTTAGTAAGGGAGACGCTAGCACATTGCCCCAACATAGGGCATACGATTGTGCCATTGATTTGCCCCCTGGGGTTTTGCCCCCTAGGGGTCACACGTACCCATTGTCGTGCGAAGAGAACTGGGCTATGAAGGAGTACATTGAGGATGCCCTTAATAGAGGGATTATTCGGAAACCTACCTCACCTGCTGGTGCTGGGTTATTTTTTGTGAAAAAGAAGATTGGCGAGTTGAGACCTTGCATTGATTACCAGGGATTAAATAAATTTATGACCAAGAATGCATACCCCATACCACTCATTACTGAGCTATCTGACAGGTTAAAAGGTTCTTCCATTTTTATGAAATTAGACCTACATGCTGCCTATAACCTGATCAGAATAAGAGTGGGGGATGAGTGGAAAACGGCATTTAATTTGTAAAGCACCAGCTGTATTTCAAGAATTCATTAACCGTATCCTCCATGATTTACTATACTCCTGTGTAGTGGTATACCTTGATGACATACTCATACACTCTGCCACACTGTCCTAACACATCAAGGATGTGTCCGAGGTCTTGCTTCGTTTAGGCAAAAATAAGCTATATTGTAAAATGGAGAAGTGCGACTTTCACAGGTCCAAAGTGCCTTTTTTGGGTTTCATGATATCTAAAGATGGTATTGCCATGGACCAGGAGAAACTCGCAGCAGTCTTGCAGTGGCCACGACCCAAGAGGTTAAAAGCAATTCAGCGTTTTCTTGGGTTCGCTATTTATTGCAGGACGTTTATCCATAACTTCTCTACCATTGTTAAACCTCTGTCTGACCTTACGCACAAGGGCGCTAATCCCTCCCAATGATCTGATGCTGCTGAGCTTGCTTTTCAGACATTAAAATCCGCTTTTGCATCTGCCCCGGTACTTTCCTACCCTAACCCCTCCCTTCCATTCACGTTGGAGGTTGATGCTTCTGAAATAGGAGTTGGGGAAGTACTATCACAATGTCCAGTGGCGGGAGGTGCTCTGAGACCATGTGGGTTCTTCTCTAAAAAGCTGTCCAGTGCTCAGAGTCATTATGAAATTGGTGACAGAGAACTCCTGGCTATCATTCTGGCTCTGAAAGAATGGCGCCAACTGCTGGAAGTTACCAGAACTCCTGTACTAATTCTTACTGACTACAAAAACCTAACTTATCTTTCGGAGGCTAAAAGATTGTCGTCTCGTCAAGCCAGGTGGGCCCTGTTCCTATCTCGTTTTAATTTTGTAGTATCCTATTTGCCGGGCTCCAAGAATGTTAGGGCCAATGCCCTGTCAAGACAATTTGGGTCAGAGATGGAGGATGAAGAATGAGGTTCCCTTACCCATCATTAAGCCTGATTGCATCCTGCCCACCCTACGCACTAGTATCACTTCACCACTGGGGGAAGAGATTCTGGTTACCCAGGCTACGGCACCCCCTGAAACCCCAGTGGGTAAGTGTTTTGTGGATGAGCCATTTCGTACACGGTTGCTCGAGACATACCACTCCTCTAAGGCTGCTGGACATATTGGGAGGGATCAATTAATATGGTCTCTCTCACAAGTTTTCTGGTGGCCTTCCCTATGGGCCGACTGCTCCTCTTTCACCGCAGCCTGTACCACCTGTGCCTGTGCCAAGACCCCTAGACACCTCCCAGTGGGCCTACTTCAACCAGTGTCTAATGGTGAACGTCCTTGGTCCTACGTGTCCATTGATTTCCTGGGAGAACTGCAAGTATCTAGGGGTTACTCGTTCATTCTTATGGTGGTCGATAGATTCTCTAAGATGGCTCATTTCGTGCCTTTTCCTGGTCTTCCCTCTGCCCAGGAGTTGGCTGTTGTCTTTGCTAAGGAAGTGTTCTGGTTGCATGGAATACCCAGAGTTCTTGTGTCTGATGGTGGGAGCCAATTTGTGTCCAGATTTTGGAGAGCATTTTGTAACCAGATGGGCATTCAGCTGTCTTTTTCTTCTGCCTACAATCCCCAGACTAATGGAGCCGCTGAACGTGCCAATCAGGGTTTGGAACAGTTCCTGCTCTGTTTTGTCACCGATCATCATGATAATTGGGCAGACCTGTTGCCGTGGGCAGAGTTCGGCAGGAACTGTGCAGTTAATTCATCGTCCGGGAGCTCCCCGTTTCTCATCAACTACGAGTTCCAGCCATGCTTGCTCCCGGACTCATTCCAGTCGCAACAGGTTCCAGCTCTGGATGAGCACATGGGTACAGGTTCAGAGGGCCCTCAGTCAGTTGTTCCAGCGTCATCAGCACCATGCTAACCGTAGAAGGCTGCCAGCGGTCTCGTTTCAGGTTGGGGCCAGAGTTTGGCTCTCCTCCAGAAATCTTAATTTGCAAGTTCCGTCTAATAAGTTGGCTCCCCAGTTCATTGGTCCTTTCAGGGTGATCTGGAAAATTAACCCTGTGTCGTATGCCATGGAGCTCCCTGCATCTATGCGCATTCACAATGTGTTCCATGTATCCTTACTGAAACCTCTGGTATGCAGTCGTTACACTAGCACTCCTGTGGTGCCTGGTCCTGTGGTGGTTCAGGGCCAGGAAGAGTACGAAGTCCAAAGCATAATTGACTCTCGCAGATTTAGAGGAAAATTACAATATTTGGTCCATTGGAAGGGCTATGGCCCTGAGGAACATTCCTGGGTTGATCAGAATGACCTTCATGCCCTGAGACTTCTACATAGTTTTCACTCTAAATATCCTGTCTGGCAATTGGGTTCATTTCCTCCTGCAGAGTATCAGCGGCCAGTCTCCATTACTGCTCCGTCAGTTTACCTTGGGCCTAGTCTCCGTTACTGCATCTGCTCAGTGCAAGTGTCTGCCTCCGTTACTGCTACGGCAGTTGAGCCACCGGTTGCCTCCGGTTATACTGCTGCAGAGTCAAGTGTTGTCTCCATTACTGCTATGGCAGTTTACCTTGGGCTCAGTCTCATTTATTGCCTCTGCTCAGTGCAAGTGTCTGCCTCCGTTACTGCTCTGGCAGTTTACCTTGGGCCTAGTCTCCGTTACTGCCTCTGCTCAGTGCAAGTGTCTGCCTCCGTTACTGCTCCGGCAGTTGAGCCACCAGTTGCCTCCGGTTATACTGCTGCAGAGTGCAAGTGTTGTCTCCGTTACTGCTCCGGCAGTTTACCTTGGGCCTAGTCTCCGTTACTGCCTCTGCTCAGTGCAAGTGTCTGCCTCCGTTACTGTTCCGGCAGTTGAGCCACCGGTTGCCTCCGGTTATACTGCTGCAGAGTGCAAGTGTTGTCTCCGTTACTGCTACGGCAGGTTACCGTGGGCCTAGTCTTCATTACTGCCTCTGCTTTGTGCAAGTGTCTGTCTCCGTTACTGCTCCGGCAGGTGAGCCACCAGTTGCCTCCGATACTTCAGCAGAGTGCAAGTGTTGTCTTCGTTACTGCTACAGCAGTAACTCATGTGTCTAAGTTCCCATTGTTGCCTAGGCAGTTCACGCTAATTCTGCCTATTTGGTTTTGGGCGTTACGAGTTCTACAGCTGTCTATATACAGAGAGCCCCATCACAGACCTCTCTGCACATGGGACTGTTTACACTCTGAAGATCATTAACCCATGCAAGACCTTGCTTCTGGGAATCCATCATATCTGCCTGACCTGTGTCAGTATAGACTGTTGTGGACTTTATGTTTATGCTGGACCTGTGTAGGCATATGTATCTATAACCTGTCATGTGTCTGTACTATTCTGCTGATATACTACAGGAACTGTGAAGGTTATTGTATTACTGTGAATTCAATAAAACTGTGTTTTATCCTAAACCACTATGTCTGTGTGTGAAACAAACCGTTACACCAGCCCACTTTATCTGTCCTGAACAGCCCCTCCTCCCTTCCTCCTAGCAGGAAAATAAAGAAAGGGAACTGGTCTTCTCTGTCTTTTTCCTGCCAAAACAGACAAAGAAACAAGTGAAAGGGTTTGTTAAAATGGTTACCTGGTTGTCTGAAATCCAGTGTGTTTTTAGGACATAGGAACATAAAAATAAGCTCAAATGTTGTCACAAAAATGCTGCAACATTACACCGTGTAATGGATGCAGTTTTGTTGCAAAATTGCCTCGACTTTACCTGTGTCTGCAACAAGAGGTGTAATAAATCATCATAAAATTCTTCATCATCACTGTGGCTACTTGTAGGGACATAAACGCAATAAAGGGAGGACCTGGAAGGACTATTATGCATCCAGTGAATCTGACGAAGAAGAAGTCACCACTACCACCAACATGATAGGGTCTGGATGCCCTGGTTTCCCAGACCCAATGTTGGCCAGTCCCCCTACATCACCTATAGGAATCTTGATGGCATTTTTGTCAAGGGCAGAGGAAGAAGAGGATAGAAGTGTGAGCAGGACAGGTCAGCTACCTGTGCCTGCTGCCAGTGCTGCCCCTGCTGCTAATGCTGCACCTTATGACAGTGCTGAACCTGCTGCCGGTGTGTCTTGTATTTCTCAAGAGGGGAGGAGGAGGAGCTGATGCCAAGTGTGATATCAGAGGACCTTAAGTCACACTTGCCATCCCCAAGCAGTCACGCCTCTAGTACTACTAATAAGGTCCAGCAGCTTTTACAGAGTGTTAGAAGTGAGGGAGGGGGTGATCATATTACTAGTGAGGAGGAAGACTCAGGGACTGAAATTTATGTAGTTGGAGTTAGTAGTAGTAACAGTGATGGTGAAGCATCTGGTTGGACTAGCATTGGGGAGTGGTAGGGGAAGTAATGCAGACTGACCAGACTAGCAGTCAAGGGAGCCCACATCATTCCCCTGACCTTGGGAGTCCCCTTCCCCCCCATGGTATTGTCCATGTGGAACATTATCCTGAAGAAGCAGAATTGCCTAGCAGCAATAATACCACCACAAGGAGCACAGATCAGCTGCTTGTGCCTGCTGCTAGTGCTGCCAGTCTGCCTTCTTCAGGTCAACAATGGATGGCAATTGTGACATTAGGGGACCCTCTGTCACATTTCTCATAACTTCCTCCAAATGGTGAGAGGTCTGTAATAGAGCAGCAGCAGCAAGGAGGAAGGTGGTGGTGGTGATGATGGTTTAGCCCAAACTGAGAAGGAATGGGAGACAGGGATGGGCACAACCACCACCAGCAGTGAGATTTGGGAATTTACGGTGTTTGCTTCTGCTCTAATTCCTGCTGGGGCAACAGGATGCTTAGGAGCAGGCTAGTGTGCCACAGATCACCATGCACACTGTGTACATTGCAGTTGCTGATGAGAAGCACAGTTCATGCTCTCAAGGGAAACATTTATATTTTAGTAACAACACACCCATGATTTTGGAGGAGGGGAAGGTGGAGAAGCATTATTGGCCAACTTCTTTTCTCCACATATACCTGAATTGCTGTGTGCTAGTTATGGTGCTACTACTGCCTCAGGCACATCACTGGAGGTAGTTGTGGCAAGTGGAACCTTCATCTTCCATCACCCATGTTACTATTGTTGTTGATCCCATTCCCTTTGAGCTGCCTATTCATCCTGCTGTTTAAAGGGATAGTAACCTCGATACAAAAGTACATGCAAATTTATTGGTACAATTAAAACATACTTACTGCCCTCATTCCCATCTTCCAAACCGTTATGGCTTGACAGACGTAATAAAATAAAGGTCTCAGCTCCCTTATACTTCTCATGCATGTGCTGTATAGTTCCTGCTTCCGGGACCAGAAGGCGGCTCTTCAGGAGCTCTGTCATCGAGATGTATAACTATATTTATTTCATCGGTATGGTCTACAACGTCTGCCTGGCTTGCAAGCACACGTTGTAGACCATTCCAATGAAGTCATTATAGTTAGATATCCCGATGTCAGCACTCCTGAAGAGCCGCCTAAAGTCAGTCAACCGGATTCTGCCTCTGACAGCTTTACAGCTCGTCAGGCAGAAAGGGGAGGGAACGGAGACCTTTATTTTATTATATCTCTCAAACCATAACGGTTTGAGAGATCGGAATGAGGGAAGTAAGTATGTTTTAATTGTACCTATAAATTCGCATGTAGTTTTGTTTCGAGGTTACTATCCCTTTAAACAACCCAGCAACTGCAGTCTCAGATTCTGCAATTACATCAGGGCATTTGACAAAGACCAGTGGCCACTGACCAACACAACATGATCTGCTGGCACTAGGACACTAGGGGTCTTTTTTATCCAAGAAGCTTGTTCTTTAAAAAAACAAACAAAAAACAGATACAAATAATAAACAGTTTCTGGGGGCTTGTTTCTAACAACCCTAAGTCCTACAAATCAGTGGGGCTTTGGCCTAACACAATTCTTATTTCCTACAACTAATCAATGTTTCCTCAGGGCTTGGGCGTCTAACAAGTCCTACAAATCATTCTCTATAAAGTACTCTATCCCGTCAAGTATCAGTCTGCCCCAATTGTAGCTCACATTACAGAGTCCCTTTCTCTGTCACGTTATGTACCAATTTCTTATTTTATTTTTAATTTTAATAACCCCCCAAAAAAATTCCCTGTTTGACTGATTCTTTCCCCAGACTCCACCCACCAACACAGGCACCCTTCTCAGACCCTTTTATACCATGTCTTATTTTTTTTTTTAAATTGTAATTATTTTGTATTTTTTTTAACTGTTCCCTCCAATCCCAGCAAACAAACCCCCAAAAATTCCCTGTTCAAATGATTGTGTCCCCACACTCCACCAACCCAGGCACCCCCATACTCCTTTTATACTATGCGTTTGGGAAATAAAATTACATTTGCTATGTATTATGTGTAAACTCAATGTTCCCATTGATTTCAAAGGAAGGAACTAGGTGAAAAAAACTGAAAAATTTCACTTTTTGCGGGAAATTATTCACCAAGCAGTTATAACTAGTAATCACCTCACCATACACCACCGTTCACTTATAATCCAGTAATCTGGTCTGGGTGACTTTACCCTGGGTCCATACCTTGAAACCAAATCCAAAATCCTTTGCTGAGTTGGTTATGCTTTCTCAGCTATGGACTGGAGACATAACTGATCTGGGATTGTCATAGCTCAGAGAGAAGCACATTTTACTCTTTACCTGTTGGTGACTACAACTTCCATCATCTCTAACCAGCCAACTGCTGGTTGGGGATGATGGAAATTGTAAATCCAAACAGCTTTAGGGCCAAAGGTTTCCTACCCCTGTCATAGATGGAGCCAGACTCTATGCCGTATTCTGGTGCTGTAGCTGTGGTTTTAGGGAAGGGTCATTTCAAGAACTTGTGTGACCTTTGCCTAAATTGGCAAATAAATGCCATGTATTATACATAGTGCAATTTAGAGCTTTAACTATATCTTTAAATTGGGAGTTTGGTAAAGTGGTAGCTACAGAAAAACATTTACACTTAGGGCCGTATGTTCAAAGTGATTATGACAAAAAAATGTTGTATGAGTGACAAAAATAAGTAATTGTATGCATGAACGACATATTTTCTATATGTCGTGGGACGGTGCTGCCCGTCAGAATATATAGGGAATTAATGCACAGACACACACAGGCAAATGAACACACATGCACTGAGATGCATAAAGAGTGACACAGTCACACACATACATGCAATGCATAAATGCAGACACATAGAGTGTGATACAACCATGCAACACACACAGTGAGGAACACACAGAGACACACACACACACACAGAAGTGAGTCATAAGGGGGTGACTTATGTGCCATTGTAATGAGTTTGTGTTTGTACTTATGCCTCCACTGTGGCATTCATTCATATAGTTGAAATGCATGTGGTAATTGCACATACTATGGTAGAAGGTGGATCGTGCTGGCTCCCGGGGTGTGAGTGTGAGTGAGACTATCGTGGAAGGTGGATCGTGCTGGCTCCTGGGGAGTGAGTGAGTGTGAGTGAGTACATGTAAGTGATTGCATGTGAGTGATTGCATGAGTGTGTTAGTGAGTGTGTGTGTGTTTGAGTGAGAGTGTGTGAGTGTGTGTGAGTGAAAGGGTGTATGAGAGTGAGTGAGAGAGTGTGAGTGTATTAGTGTGAGTGAGAGTGTGTGATTGAGTGTGTGTGATTGAGAGTGTGTGAGTGAGTCTGTGAGTGAGAGTGTGAATGAGTGTGAGTGAGAGAATATGAGTGTATGTGATTGAGTGTGTGAGTGAGAGTGTGAGTGTGTGTGATTGTGTGTGATTGAGTGTGTGAATGAGTGTGTGAGTGAGAGTGTGTGAGTGACAGAGTGTGTGTGTGAATTATTGTAAGTGTGTATGATTGAGTGTGTGTGAGAGTGTGAGTGTGTGATTGAGTGTGTGTGTGTGTTTTTTGTCTGATGTGTTTGTGTCTGCGGTGTAAGAACGAGTGGCAGGTTACAATATCTGTGAGAGTCATGATCCTGAGTGAGAAGTTACTGATATCCCCTCTTCAGGAGAGAGTGACAGCTATATTTTTTTTGTCAGTTGGATAGTGGTGGGTGGGCTGGAGGGGGCAGGCCAACTCCCTGTATGATAAACATACCCCCATTGAATCACCCAATGGGAACAGTAAAGTCCCCACTGAATCACCCAATAGGAGTTGTGTCTCCTAATGAGACATAAATTATGTAATGAGGCATTCGGTTTAATGTGTGTTTGTTTTCTGAGGAGACATAAATTATGTTCTGTGTGTGAGGTACCATAAATTATGCAATGAGGCTTATTCTTTTATATATATAGATACGACAAAAAACTAGTAATGTCCATTGTGTATGACACAACTCCAGAATTGAAGGTCAAAGGGGCGGGGAAGGGCGTGGTTAAACTAATTAGTGTTTTATAGACACAAAGAAATGGTTTCCTAACTAACGACAAAAAAATGTCTTGCAAAAGACAAAATGTGTATGTTAAGAAAAAAGTGGAGGGAATGTGAAGTTTTGTGGATATGTAAGACATTTTTTGTCTTTAAATAGAACAATTTCAGTTAGGACAAACGACATACTTCCAATCACAACCGACACTCTCTGAAAATATTAATGAGCCCAACGACACTGTACTTTGAAAAGTGGTTACAACGACAAAATCTATTTTGCTACTTCTTTGAACATATGGCCCTTAAAGTTACTATAAATTTTCTAAAATGAAAAGCAATTGAATATAGGAGTGTTTCCTGATGACATAATTTAGAGAGACTTTACATTGTTAGTATAAAGAATTGTACAAGAAATATAAAATTTTCTTTATTTTAGCAATGTCAGCAAAGAAGTGTAAAAAATATCAGTCCTACATTTTTATTAAGACATGTCTACACATTTTAAGTAATGTCATCAGGGGTGGTCAATTGCTGGACCTCCAGCTGTTGGGCACTGCACTACATCTCTTATCCTCACCCACCACAGTAAGGGGGAGATTCACTAAGTGGAGATAAAGAGTTGATAAAGTGGAGATGACTTCTCCAGTTCCTATGTTATTATATAGAGCTTATTCATTAAGATCTCCAAGGTTGGAGAAATCTTAGTGCATTAGCTCCATAGAATAACATAGGAATTGGAACAGTGATATCACTGGAGAAGTCATCTCCACTGTATCACCTCTTTATCACCACTTAGTGAATCCCCCCCTATGTCTGGTTACACTTGATGGGAGTTAAAGAGTTCAGCTGAAAAGCCAGAGGTTGCCTACTTCTGATTAATGGGGAAGGAAACCAAACTTCACATTTAATGCTGGACCCCGGAGGTCCAAAGATGGACTACGACCAGCGTAGAAATATAGTCAACCCTTTGAATGCTAGAGAGGTCTCTGATGCATTGAAAAGCAATATATTGGAAACCAATCTAGGATTTTAGGGGTTAAACTTTTCATTTAATTTTTTTAATTTTAATGTATGACAATAGCACAGTATTGAATAAAACCTACTAAATTGTGGAGAGATCATTGTAGTATTTGTTTCATGGTTGGATTGCACTTTTCAGCCACTTCTCTATTGCCAGTTCATAGGTTTTGGGCCTTTTGCTCCAGTCTAAGTGCCACCGTAGGTTAGAAATGACACTGGTGTAGTTAAGTCCTAAGCTTGCTTTCCAGAGGCTGAACTGCTCCTTGTTGTATTGGTGTACTGAGGTGGACACTCTCCTATAGTTGATAATGGAACGTAGCTTTTTGTTCATGGCCTGAGCGGTTTCAGGAAACTGTGTTGCTACATTTCTTAGCTCGTCCGGGTCAGCTGATAAATCTGTAAATGATACAGGAATTATAGTTATTATAGAAATCTGATACATCCCTAATTAGCTCTTTGGAAACTGGGAAGGTCTCCAATATACTGATCTGCAATGCACTGGAGTCCTCTCTAACAGCCATGGGGGTTAAGCTTATCTACACTGGAATTATTGTAGGCAATGTTCACTCAGATTTGTGTCGCTTGCAGAAGGCCACTGAAATAATATGGCAAAATGGACAATAGCTCAGGATCCATTGCTTGTAACCACCTGTTAAGGAAAGAAATTGTCATGTAACAGATTAAGACCCTCTGCAGCTCCCTTTCACTGATCGGCAGAGTTGGAAAATACAGTCTGAGCAAAGTGTTAAGTTGGGAGTGGAAACACCTCATTGTGTAAAGCTGAGTGTAACAAGGTAGGCATAAGCACTTGTGTTGTATGAATCTAAGTGAATGTGCACAACAATATATGAAGTTAATTTAAGATCAGAATTATGTGGAGCTTCTATTGGGAAAATGTACAAATTAGCCATTTTTAGCTCTTGGACTGAAAATCAATCATCTGTGTACGAGAGTGTATACCAACACACATGCACATGGACTAAATTGTACTAGGCTAAATGTACCACCTGATGTGCTATTAGAAATGCCTCCAGTGTGGACCATGCCTATATTCATTCATAGCACGGTGTGTAAATTTACTAAAAACCTACTTATGAACAGTGAGAGGGGAAGAGAAAAACACTGAGAAAGTGGGAAATACGCAAGAGATAGGGGATGAGAGCAGAAGCACTGGACAGGGTGGGAGAGGGGCTAAGAGTGCAGGAAATGGCAGGGAGAGGAACGTTTGAGAGGGGCAGAGGATGCATGGGAGAAGGAAAGAGATGGAGAGAAAGAAAAGAGAGAAGGAATAAAAGAAGATACAAATCAGGGGAAGTGAGAGGGGGAGAGTTTCCCAGCAGTCCTCCCTGTCTATCAATCCAACAAGCTCTCCTACCTTTTTTCAGATGCATGACCCAGACAGGGAACTGCTCGACTGAAATCTGGATGTAAGTGAACCTGCTTTTTTTACTTTATATTTTTTTTTATCACTGGGCATCGCATGAACGTTTTTCATATAATCTGACTGGTTAATATCACATGAACATTTTTATATAATTTGATGACTGGTTAACATCACATGAACATTTTTTATATAATTTGACTGGTTAACATCACATGAGATTTTTTTATATAATTTGGTTAAAACATCAAGTGACACATAAAAGCAAATGGCTGTTTCATGTCTAACAAAACATTTTCATACAGATTCTTCAGCTCATCCAGATATTGACTTCCCCTGCAGTGCACTATTATAGAACGAGATGACTCAGTACCTTTCTTTTTAGACAGTTATTCTGCAGATATGATGTGCACCACATGTCATTCTATACATTAAAATTAGGACTCTATGGGCTACAAGTTCAAAATAACTGTACCACCGTGGATAATTAAAAATCACACAGTTGCTATAAGTTAAGTAGGGATTTTAACCCTTGAATGCTAGAAGGTCTCCAGTGAATTGCTTCATATTGCTCTGCTGTTGACCTCAATAGTCAAAAGCTCGATTTTAATCAATAAGAAATCTTATATGCCTCTATGACACAGAGAGGTTGCTCCAGAATTGCTCCAGTTTTCTGTTGAATTAATACAAAAGGCCACAGGGGAAGTATTATTCTCCTTTTTGGTTACTATAGCAGCCAGTTCTACCCAGTAAGCACAGGTGCATTTGTACTAACAAGCTCAATCACTGATAATATTTCCTAACTGAATAATCTGCTGCATGAGACACATTTCAATTATCCTTTTTTATTATATTATATTTATGGAGTTAATTTTATTAATTGTCACTCCAAAGACTACAATTTTCCCATGAGCCTGGACAGGCAACATCAGCATACTGTTGAATCTACTTTACCAGAGCCCTTGTAGTGATCGAAAAGACTTGGATGATAGTGTCTAAAAGGATGTTATTCAAATCAAAATGTGAGAAGGGCTCATCGGTGGATCTAATGTTTTTTAGCTGGTGGGAATCTGACTTTGTGGTCTTAAAGTAGGAGATGAGTGCTGACAGCTATTCTGTTCATCTTGTAGCTCCTCTAGTGTTTTCTGTAGGGAGCACTGATGTATCCAGTGCTGAACTGATCACAACACTGCCTACCATTAGTCAACCCTGCCACAGACACAAAAGTAAACCAACGTCTTGTGTGCTAAACTGTGATCTGGGCTCTGTACTGGAGTAACATTCAATGCTGAGACCAAATCAGAGGTATTCAAAAGAACCATTTGCTAGGTGGTGACAAAATGCCTGCTTTTGGCACCCAGTCTAGATAGTAGAGTACCTTGATCCTAACCAGTCCACTGAAGTGAAATTCAAACTCCACCATCTTATCTTGCTGTGTACTACTGTATGAAACTTCGAAGATATTTGATTCTTCTTGTTGGCTCATTGCTGAGCACTGCACCAGGCTCTCTCTCCCCATCTCTGCGTGCAGAATGACAGGGCAGGGCGAACATGCTTAATGTGGCATGTAGCAGCACGCTATTTTCAATGCAATGTTTTAAAAGGATACAGAGAAATTGTGCTATGAAGCTTGAGCAATGTAAAAATGAAGCTAAGGTTTTTCAAAGGTGGTACAGGGGGCATAAAGAAATGTTAAGCGGAATGTACGAGAGCCAAACAAAGTGAGATACAACTTCTATTACTTGGTAAGAATGTCCAAAATAGACAGGAGACAAAGTCAAACAAACAAAATATTTTGATTAAACATTGATCTATTCTGGAACAATATCCAAACGTTATTCCTGATACATCATAAATCACATATACAAGTTACTTTACCTGAAGAACAAAACATTTACTTTGCAAGGTACATACTAGTGCCCTCAGTGTAAATTTGTTAATATGACATTTTATTATGAATTCCCATGATAAGTAAAATGTTTTAGTTATTTTTGTAAATGTAGCACTACAAATGTTGTTTGTATCTTGGTGAGCTTGTGCAGAGCTGGGATAGCAGTCAGTGGATATGTAACTCTATGGCTATCAGTGGGACAGTTGAACAAGACTGAGGAAACTCACAATGGATGTATAAGTCTATGGCTAGGGAAGGAGGCGGTGTATGTGTGAGTGCCAGAGCAGTGGCCAGCACTGAAAACCAATGCAGTGGACACCCCTTTGTTCATACCTCATTAAGGGGCATCAGGACCCCTTCTAATGCCCCCCTGATGTTGATTTTTGACTGCCTATTCAATTGCTATAGGAAGTCTATACTGTGACCTGGAAGACCTTCACTGTCTTCCCCTAACCCCCTTCCTCAACCAAGTATTTTCCTAAATTCCAGGTTGACTTTGAGGGCCCACTCACATCATCAAGATGATATAAGTGCGCCTTTAAAGTCATCAATCTCAGCCTGTTCAGGTAATCAATACTGGGGGGGGGGGCACCAGGAGCGGTCCTGATTCTCCCCAATGATGAAGTGTAATTTTTTTAAAGTAGATCCATCACTATGTTTGATTACAACAAACTTGGTTGCTCTGATTGCCACTGCAACAGTCATGAATGTATTAACTTTTAAAACCTAGCACATCAATACAAGGAAAGTGTTTCCCTATTCTACAAGGTCAGTTTGATTCTGTGCATGGCAGAGCTTCTAAGCAAACCTCTTAAAAGTCCAGAGGTTGCCCTTTCAAGCTGACTTTTGCCACCCTTGTGAAACTTATGAAGTTGGTGCCTGAAGGGTTAAAAAAAACTGCAAGAATATGAAAGTAGTGGGAAGGAATAGAATTTGGTACTATCAGATGATGCTGTTGACCTAATTACTGATGATTTTGATTTAGTATATGTCCCTCTACACTATTCCCCTTCTTTTGATACATATCAAGTAGAGAGTGATTATAAGTTGGAAAAAAATAGCCGTGTCTCTTCCACCCATGGAAAAGGAGCAATATATCTGTTTATAAACTCTTTGAGAGACCAGCTGGAAAGTCTGGATAAGTAAACCACTTAAAATACAAAATCATCTTGGTCAGCATCATCATCATCACCGATTCCAAGTCCAACCCCCTCTCAGTCACACTCACTATTATTGACTAGCAACACAGATCAATATCAACTACCCTAGCTATGAGTGCTACTGCTGTTGCTGTTTGAAGTGCAGTTCCATTGCCATCTCCTAATACTATTACTATTACAATATCTAGCCACAATTATAGTGATAATGTAACAAATAGTAGTTCCTCAGCAATCTCTCACTCTGAAATTTAACACATGTAAATACTTCAATCAAGTGTATTGCTATCTGTTGTCTCTGTAAAAAAATATGTGTGCAGTGGGAAAGAAGGATCACATCAAGGCACATACTCATTGTGATCCTACCTTAAGAACAACAAGTCTGGTTTGGAGATACACCTGCAGAATGTCCTAAAAGTGCACTGGGCTGATGTGAGCATAATGGTAGGGTCCAGATGTCTCAGGGAGTTGGAAAACATTTCCATCAGTAACAGTAACACCCATGTTTCCTACTGCTATTGTGCAAATGAAAAGCACGATGGAAGATGACTTTGAGACAGAGTTAACTGGAGATAACAAGTCACTGAGTCCTCATAAGTGCACACCATTGCCACCACCTCCACTAGTGTTGTTAAATTAATTAAATTACACTGTTCACATATGTGCTGCCAATCCACACCTGCTAAATTCTTATAAGTAATATATGTATAAAAATAATAAAAATTTACATCTGTGGAATGGCAACATTGCCAAAAGGTTGACATGTTGCCTATAATTTTAAAAATAAATCTGGTTTTAAAGAGCATACATCATCTGTTGCACTCCTCTGGTATATTCCAAGCCACTGGACTTTTTCAGCTGTGTCAGACTTGTAGAAGCAGGTGGTTATTGTTGCAGGCAAAGAGCAAGAGGCTGGATAGGGCAAGAACGTTTATTTGAATTCAGGTGTTTGGCCAGATTACAGACTATATACACACAGACAGCATGTACACCAACAGCATACAGATTACTAAAACCCTGAAGCATAACAGGAAGATCTGAGTTTTTATAGTATTGAAGTGGAAACTCTGACAGCTATAGAAAAGAATATAAGGGGAAATTGCCAAATGTTTGAAGAAACATCATAGTCTGTAGCAAAAACTCAAAAATTGTAATGGATTTTCTATCCGTAGGAAATTTTGCAAAATAGAGAGATTTTGTATTTCTATGAAGACTCACGCAAAAATAAAACTTTTTGCTCATCATGAGGTAACCTTTTAAGACTAGTGAGAATAAGTTTTAATTTGGTAACCTTTTCTTTTTTGCTACCTCTCTCGAATAAGTTAAAGTTCCTACTGATATCAGTTTGTATATGTTCCCTATGGTGCAGCTTGTTTACCACAGAATTGTAACTGTTCTGCTTCATAAATCAACCTCATTGGACACTGCTGAGGTTTCTCTACCAACTTTGCAGAAGCTGATTCAGTAAATGGCTATAGGTGACAAATCCTTTGTTTAAAGGGATAGTAATACTTCGTTTTATCTTTACTTTATTTTGTAGGCATTAAAAAAACATGAAGAACGATATTTATCTCAAACCTTTATGGTTTGAGATATATCCATGTAACGGATCCTACCCGTTACTTGAGCCCTTGTCTGGCCCTAAGACTGGTTACCCAAAAAACTGTGGACATTTTTACCTGGTTGTGCACTAAAAATAGTTTGTATATGCTTTATGTGAATGAGGAAATGGACTGTATTACTGCCCTGTGGTAGACTGGTGGCAGTGAGGGGTTAATTATTCCAATGTATATTGCAGTCCCTCAAGGCATTGACTATGTGTACTGTAGCAAGACCTCCTGCTGGGTGTTAACTAAGCCATTGTGAACTGCAGTCAGACCCCCTGCCGTGTGGTAATTTACTGCTCCTGAGGAAGTGGCACTTGTGGACGCCACAAAATGCGTAGAGCGAAGGACATTTTCCCATTTTGGGTAATATCGGATACTATATCGTTTTTATAAGTCATTTTATGTTTTTCTTTGGTTTATTGTTAGTTGGGGAGTTGGGATGCCTTTTTTGCCACACATGAGCTGTATTATAAGTTTTATGTGAGGTGATAGGGGTTTTTTCCCCTCCCATAGGAATTAATGTGTTTTTTTTATAAAGAGTCTATCTTATGTTCACCTTCATTTCATATAAGTTAACAAAGTTTTTATTAACCCTTTATTAATAGATAGGGTTACACTAGTGTTGAGTGAGCACCCCGATGCTCGGGTGCTCGGGTGCTCTGACCGAGCACCCCCTGAGGCTCGAGTGCTCGGCCGAGCACCCGAGCCCCATTTAAATGAATGGGGCGGCACGAGCATTACACCAGGCACCCCCTGCTCTGATGAGGGGAGGGTGCCTGGTCAATGCCCCCCTTCATCTCCGCTATGCCCCCTTCATCTCCGAATGCCCCCTTCATCTCCGCAATGTCCCCCTTCATCTCCGCTATGCCCCCTTCATCTCCGCTATGCCCCTCTTCCACAATGTCCCCCTTCATCTCCGCTATGCCCCTCTTCCACAATGTCCCCCTTCATCTCCGCTATGCCCCTCTTCCACAATGTCCCCCTTCATCTCCTCTATGCCATAGAGGAGATGAAGGGGGACATTGTGGAAGAGGGGCATAGCGGAGATGAAGGGGGACATTGTGGAAGAGGGGCATAGAGGAGATGAAGGGGGACATTGTGGAAGAGGGGCATAGCGGAGATGAAGGGGGACATTGTGGAAGAGGGGCATAGAGTCTATGCCCCTCTTCCACAATGTCCCCCTTCATCTCCGCAATGCCCCCTTCATCTCCGCAATGCCCCCGTACCTCCAGTCCCTGGTGGTCCAGCGGAGCTTCTTCAGATCTGTGCCTCTTCCGGCACAGATCCCCGCCACCCGAACATGGCGGGCGAGCACATGGCGGTACTCGACGAGTACCGCCATGTGCCGAGCAGAGCGATGCTCGAGCCGATCCGAGCATCGGCCGAGCACGCTCGCTCAACACTAGGTTACACATTGTTACTTATATACAATTTGCTAGTTCCTTCTGTGGTCTGCATATTGTTCACTGTATGTGTGGTTTAACTTTGGGAACAACATTATTACCTATTCCATTATCCCTATTGAGAGATAGTGGTATCATCACCAGTCTGGAGTGAATATCTGACATGGGCTCTTTAAACTGAGAGGCAGGATTAACCTCTCTAGTATGTGAGTACACCTATTGGGGAACTGGGATTCTACCTGTAACAATACGTCTACACTTAGAGTTGTTGTGGTTGTGCTTGTTTATTTTTACTCAGATATCTTTATTGTGACCAGGATTGCGACTTGTGAAATCATATATAACTAGCAGCACACAACACTCTATGGTAAGTGTCTATTTTTCAACTAAACAGAGAAAAAAGTTTTTCCTTAATTCTGCATGGTCCAAGATTTTCTAAGCGCATAATTTGTTTTCTAAAGAAGAACATATATATACTGTTACTTAACATTACCATCAACTGAAATAATTTTTTTACGTGAGAATTAGAGCACATCTGAATCTGACCCTATAAAAAAAAACCCTTATTAAAAACAATGTAGCTGTACCTACCAAGAAACAGGAAACATTGGTAACAAGTTTACACTTCTGCCCAGCTACAGTGAGATGAGTATTTATTTCCACAAAGAGTATGTTTAAATTAAAGGAGCAGAACACTCTTTTTTTAATAATTTTAATATTTTTAATAATAATTTTATAACAAATATACAAAAAAACTGTGTGACAAACACTCTCTGAGACAGAACAAAATTAGGTGTTCTTAGGTATAATACCCTCTCAGGTGCTTCTTAGCTGTGTTTTTCACTCCTTTGTGCCATTGCAGAGAGGAAATTTCCATACTAATAAAAAAGGAGAATGCCAGCCGTGTAGCTTTCATAATGGTATGACTTATCTAACTTTTATTCATATGTGTAAATGTTACGACCATTATTTCAGTTTAAAAAAGGAAACTAACAGGCTGTGGTAGGTGCAGTTTAGTGTTGTAATCTATGGTTTATTAACCCATGCCAATAGGGTGCAAAGGAGGATATCCATACCAATAGGGTGCAATTTTTTATGAAAAAAAAACTATTGAATACAGTAGGAAATTGCATGTTTGGAAAATATTTGAATATCATTTGAAGTGATAGAAATGTAAACATATATATTTATAGTTCTACAAACATTTGCACACCTAAAAAGGCAAATGATCTCTTTTGATACAAATTGTTGTCTAATTTCAAAAATAGAATGACTTGGCTACCTTAAAGTTTGTAGTTGTTACAAACATTTTGATTCAGGCATGTTCCATTTTAAGAAATGTACAAAAACAGAAAGATTGTAGTAAATTTAAGTGCTCCTGGCACCCCTACAGTATGTCAACTCATGCCAGTGGGATACCATTTTCCTGGGAAGAGTAGTAGCTACCAGATACAGCAGGAAATTCCTTAGTTCAAAAAAGTTTTAGTATCTTGTGAATGGGAGGACATTTAAGAAAAAAACAAACAAACTATATTTAAACTTTCTAGAAACATTTGTTTGCTCCAGCCTCAGATTAGAAAGACAAATGACCATGGGGGTGATGTATAAAAAACCTTGTTAGTGTATTCTTAAGAATTGTAGCTAAAATTCACAACGCCTGGTCAGATTTATAAAGAAATAAAGTCTCGTTTATACATATGTCTATCTGAGAATATTCTGCGAATATTCTCACCTGCGAATATATATTCGTACACAGTGGTATTATACGATTCCAATAAGAACAGGTTTTACCTGGCGTTATGATTTAATCCCTAAAACTGGCTTTATTTTTGGCTCAATTAGGAAATTTCTTTATAAACACACTGGGACACAATTCTTATTTGGCCAAGACCATTTCTACTCCACTTTTCAAAAAAGGTAACTAACTGGAGTTAGCACTTAACAAAATGTCGTTAGATGTTTATACATTTACTTATGTCGTTTTGAGACACTTTTACAGACACTTTCTTTATAACTCCAGTTTTTTACATCTTCTCCCATATTTGTTGTTTTCAGAATCCTTTTATTGCAGGAATACTCCATTTCCAAAGAACACTAGCTGGCACTGTTCTAAGCTACGCTTAAAAATATGTTTAAATAACTTTTGAATTAATCAATTCATATCAGTGGGAATTACCTTGTTGTATTCATCAGTAAAGGCCCTAAAACATATATGAATAGAAATCTTTTTAAATAACAATATATAAAGGGGGAGAATTTTTTTTAGCTGCATGAGGTTCAATTTCTAGAGTACGTTTATGCTTTACAACACAGATATTTGCAACACTCTAAGCCTTTGTTTTATATGATAATTGCTTTTTCCAATGTTTTCGTGCAGCTTCAAAGACTCTCCAATTCTGGGTCACCATCAACCATACTTTTAATAGAATTTCCTGCACGTATTTATGCTGCAAGTTTATTACCGAGGTCACATTCCATAGTTTTACAGAAGCAGTTTGGTGAGAATCTAGAGCAGGTTTGGGCAACCTGAGGTCTTCCTTCTGTTTTGTGAGTTCATGTAATCCACAACAACTGGTGGGTCTCAGATAATTCACATCATCTCTAGAGAGATAGAATATTTATTGAAGGGCTCTGCCCCCTTACGGTAAGACAGAAATCTTTCAAAAGGGACCTCTCAGCCCACCATCCCTAGAGTTTGTGTAGAGACTTACCATACACCAAAAATGATGAAACAAATGTATTTATTTGGCAAAAAAAAATAAAGGCTACCAAAATAAACCCAAAGGAGAAGGAACTGACAGGTAAAATTTCCTTCAGGGTCTCCACGTAGCATATCTGTGAGAAAACAAAGCAGAAACCAAGGAAGGGAAACTAGGTCTCTGCTACATGAAGGATTTTATGACCAAAAGCATGTACCCTCTTCCATGTGGAGGGTCTACAGATTGGCTCATTGGCAACTTCACCCTTTTCAGCCCAAGAAACAGCCACTTCTCTGGCAGAATGGACTTTCAGTACCTTTGGTGAACTTTTGCCTTGAGCTGTATATGGTTGATCACATTTATCTAGCAATAATTACTTTGGAGGTTCTCATACCTTTTGAATGTCCAAAGAAATTTACAAGCAGAAATGGAGTCTTACCGAATGCTGCAGTCCTGTCTAGGTAGCACTGATGATAACATTTCACATTTAGTTTCTTTAGGTCTATTGCTTTAATTTTACAAACATTTTGCTATAATGGAAGATAGATGTCTTGACTTCTATGAACTAGGGAAGACATTTTGGGAGTGAATTCCTGAGAAAGAAGCAGCGAGACTGAGTCCATATAGAAGGATAGTGTGAAGTGCCTCACCCTGCATGCTAAAGCCACTAACAGAACTGTCTTTAATAACAGCATCTTCGAAGTGCAACTTTGAATGGGCCCAAATGACTCTGAAGCAAAGCCATACATTCCAGGATAAAATCCCACTGGGATTGGGCTTCAGGGTTTTATGGATTTATGGATTCCCAGACCAAGTGATGCTCACTGAATGGATGTCCCAATATATAGTGGTTAAGGCTGAGATTTGGACTTTAATAGTGCTGGGGCACATCCCTTGGCAAAGCCATCTGACAGGACGTCGAGTAGATAAACTTCTTCCAAGTAAGAGTGTATACTGGTGGTACTGTCCTTCCTAGATTGGAGAAGTGACTGCAGGATTGCTCTTTCAGGAGCTGGCACTCAAGAATCATGCTGTTAGAGTCAGTTTGAAAGCTTATTGGTGAAATACTGGCCTTTTATGTAGAAGACCTCTCTCTCCGGGGGAATAGCAGATAGAACATTTACTGTCAGTAACTTCAGAGTGCAAAATCATGCTCTTCTCAGCAAGTAAGGGGCTAATAGAATGACAGTAGAGTTGGCCTGTATGATCTTCTTCAGGACTCTTAAAAGAAAACCAAGAGGAGGAAAGAGATATCGTAGTTGAAAAGGACCATGTCTGGAGGAGTGAGTCCACCACCTCTGGGATATCTTGGGGAAACTGGTAAAAGAACACGAAGACTTTTGCATTCTCTACTGTCATCATGCAATCGATTTGTGATTGACTCCACATTTCTGCTAGGTGACTGAAAATCTCTTGTGGCTCTTTGTACCAGTTGCACAGTATGGATTGCTGCAACAGTCTCATGTGAAAGCAGGCCCACAAGACTCATCCTCAGGTGCATACATCTAAAACAGGGAACAAGGAGAGCAACTCAAACCCCATCCAATGGAGTGTCCAATATTGTTTTTTGTATAGCAGGTATATACAAACAACTTGCATGGGGTTTTTGGTATCTATGAGAGACTGTAGGGGAAAGTAATTAATTAATTACCTGAAAGTCCTTTAATTAGCCATTATCTTGAGATATAGCTAAAAACACCCCGACAAAACAATTCCTGCTCCTCTCCCCAAATGAAAGCACAAAATCAATACTATTATAGTGCAATATACGCAAAACACACACTTGAGATATATGTAAGTCTAGAAATTGGAAACAGAAAAGAAATAAAAAGTCACCAGATATTCCTGATATATATAAAAATGTTCACGGATCACCACTGCTCACTCCCAATTGGTTGGGTTCCCACCAAAACGCAAACTTCGAAAAAAGACAGAAAAAAAAAATGGCGCTGGCAATATCCTCTAAGTGTAGTAATTCGTAGTTATATAGACCTCCACCAGCACCACAAAAAGGGACTTCAAGTTTACTCATATTCTTCAGAGGTTATATCCTACCTCTAGGTGGTCTCGCTTTCACTGAAGAACAGTGTCTTTAGAGCCTTCAAACAGGTGGATCCTTCCAATGTCACAAATATTTGGCAAACTTGCATGGTAAAAGCCAGCTAGCTCAGGGGATTGATGCCCCAGTGCTAAAAACCAGCTAATATCACCCTTTAAGGGTCAATTAAGGATATGCATGAATGCCAGTGACTCGTTTATATCAAATAATAAACCAAAAAGGTACAGCGTAATAAATCTATTAAAAAATCCTTACAAAATGGGCTAAATTTGGCTATAACAGATTAAAACTAAATCGATTAAAATAGATATGGCTAGATGTGTTTAGTGACGATGTGTCACTTCCTCAATAGCCAACATAAAAAGCCCATTTTCACTTTTACATATTATATTCTGTAGCTCAAATATTTGAGTAATCACAGGTGATGTACTAAGCTTTCTAAACCACTCATACAGCCCCATGATGTTTCCACACATGCGCACCTCCTCATCCACAAGGCCACTGGAATGCAAATGCTGTTACCATGTGTCCCTTCTACCTTGGAATTGTAACGGTTTTCAGTACACTCAGAGGCAGGCAGTTTGGTAAAACACAGTTTTATTGAAACCAGACAGAATAAAGTAACCCTCACAGGTCCAGCAATAGTACACACTTAATAGTGACACAGGACAGGTTACAAAATAGCATTAACCCACAAAGGTCCAGTACATTTATCAGAGAACAAATACATATACTGACACAGGTCAGGTTACAGTTCGTGTGAATTAGTGAGATAACGATTGAAGGTGCTATTAGGCCAGGAGGCTGGTAGGCCCTAATAGCGAGGCCAGGAAGCACTCTCTACAAGAGAGTGACACAATAGAGATTAAACCCTCAAAGGGTGAGAGAGGCCCTGAAGGAATCACAGACTACCGGACAGTGCTGTAACCAGAGGAGCAATGGAACGCCAACCGGAATCTGCTTGAACTGTGACCCAATGATAACGGCACCAGACAACAAGGGTACAGACGCTCAGGCTTGATGGCGACTGCTAGGTGGTAGAGACGACTGAGGCACCCAGAAGACCAACCTCAGTAAGGGAGCAGTAACAAGCCAAGCGTATAGTGTGCCAATGAGAATATCTCCTACCCGGGTGAGCACCGGACCGCAAGGGTTAATAGACGCTCAGGCTTGATGGCGACTGCTAGGTGGTAGAGACGACTGAGGCGCCCAGGAGACCAATGTCAGTAGGGGAGCAGTAACAAGCCAAGTGTATAGTGAGCAAACGAGATCAGCTTCACCCCTGGGGTATGGAGATACTAGGCACAGGAGCGTAAATGGGTCACAGTAACTGAACTGTTAAACAGCACTCGAGGCAATTAACTGGGTCAGCATGCTCTAGACAGAGCACCACAAAGTATTCTGTACTAGAATACCGTGCATGGTAGTGAACCGGACCAGTGACACACAGAGCAGGAACGGAAGCCAATCCGGGTCGATGCACAGAACAGGAACGTCAGCCAGGCCGGGTCGGTACACGGAGAAGGAACGTCAGCCAATGCAAGTCAGTACACGGAGCAGGAACGTCAGCCAGGAACAGAATCAGAGAGAGTAGTCAGGCAGTCCGGGTCATACACAGGAATCACACGATAATGACAGCACTAAGCACTAAGCAATGGGAACACCACGAAAGGGCCCTGCATGAGTGACAGGGCACAGTACTTAAAGGCTTCCACTGGGTGGAGCAATCTCACGCTAGCCAATAAGAAGGCATCAGAAACAATGTGTCAAAATGTCGCCAGCAATACACGGGCACCATGATAGGAATGCAGTATTCATTTGATCTGCACATGCGTGATGGCAACATGACGCCAGTAGGCTACCTAAACCCAACAATTTCTACAAACCCTCCTACTTTCTCTAACCCACTAGGCATCAAAGTGACACCACACACCTTCACACATCTTCCCCCCCAACTAGAGTAGTACAATAACAATAGAAGTATATCTTCCAGAATGGACTGAATAATGACAATGTGATGTCCAGATTCACAAAAAAGTCACATACATAAAATAAAACAACATAACCACTATCCTCATACATAGCATATCTCAAGGTCTTAATACCCATATAGGGGACGGACAACAGGAGGCAAGAAAAAGGGAAAGACAGAGAGATAACAAAAAAGGGAGTGCTAAATTAAATATGCTGTAAACCAATTTTTTCCTTAAGGTCCTTCCCATCTAATGTACCTACCTAGTGCATATATCCAATATGCCTCTTGTGTGCATACTTTACAAAACCTATCCACTTGTGGTGGTATCCAATCTATACCCATGACTTTAAAGTGAGACAAGCCCCCTTACCTAAAAGTGCAAAAATGTCTATAAACTCCATGTTCCATTATTTTACCAACAATATTTCTTCGGTGCTCACCAACTCTTTTTCTTATTGTACTAGATGTCTGCCCCACATATAAGGTGCCACAACTACATTCAATTAAATAAATATCAAATCTCATTCCACAATTATTAAAGTGTTTCAACTTGAAAGATCTATTTGAATTAACATCTCTAAGGTCTACTCTCTCATGTTGCATATATGGACATGTGGCACATCTAAAATTATTGCACCTATAATGCCCTGTACATTTACAAGGCAACCAAGTAGGTTTGATTTTAGCCCTAGGAGCATCAACTTCAAACTGTTTGGTCTGCTTGGGGATATAGCTGATCTACTGGTCCTGTTCCTCCTAAAGGACACCAATTATCTTGAACAAAGACTACAGGTATAGGTATTCTCTGCTTAATAAAGCACCGAGTAAGGTACAAAATGCGTTGCAGGATTTGTCCCAGCCGGAAGCCGCTGTGTGTCATTGATCAACAAGATACTGCTTTAATGTCAGTTGTTCAATATATATATTTTCATTTTGAGTGTATGTATTGTTTTTTATACTTTATATGTTGCAAGTGTGTTAATACTATTGCAGTATATTGAGCATCATTTAGGTTGGTGAACTATTGATACGTTACATGATATTGGTACTTTAGTGATGTCACTTTGATGCAGACTGCTCCATAGTGTACCATGATGAAACAACTATACCTTATATGAGATTAGTCTGTTAATACTACTGCAGTATATCGAACATCATTTAGGCTGGTACACTGTTGGTGCATTACATGATATTGGCACTTTAGCAACATCGCATAGATGCAGACTGCTTCTTAGTGTACCATGCTGATAAAATAATTTTTCATCTAATTTTTTTTATATTTGTTGTTTTTGTTATTTTTCCAATATTTGTATTTGCCTTGTATACTGTTTTTTATATATCATATATTAAAGGGATAGTAATGATTCACAATAAAAGCAGCTCCAATTAATATTAATAGTAATTGAGCCACAGACAGTGTTATTTCAATACTGTCAGAGTTGTAGTTCAATAAGTATCCCCCTCCCGCCCCTTTTACTGATGTAACACTGCTCACTTCAGAGCAGAAAGACAGTCCGGATGGATCTCAGAGAGGGACAATCTTCAATTAGCATATGGGAAAAACCTGTCAAGGGGGGGCAGGGTTTTCCTTATGTTCAAAGTAAGAAGATTGTCACTTGCTGTGAGCTGTCTGGTCTCAAAGACCAGATTCCACATCTGAGGGGAGGTGGTTTACACTAGTTAAAAGAGATGGGAGGGGGAAACTTTATCATTCAATTACTCCTGAGCTACAACTCTGACAGCATTGAAATAACAATCTATGGCTCAAATGCTGTGATGATTAATTGCAGCTGCTGTTTTAGGGAAACATTACTATCCCTTTAAGTATATAGATGCTCTTGTATGTGCACTCTATTTTACTTGATAAAATTTTTTAGATTACACAGCTATTATATATTTTTAATAAAACAATTTGATTTGATAAGAAATTTGTCAGATTGTGTTCACTTGACCCCAAACATTCAGCGTTCAGTCAGGGAAGGGGGAGGGAGGGGGGAACTTTGAGCGCTATCATCTTTCAAACCATAAGGGTTTGACAGATGACACTGGGGCAATAAGTTTCTTTTTAACAAAGCTACAATATGGGGATTAGTAATTTGTAAGTATTACTATCCCTTTAAGATTCATTAAAATAATTATTTTGTTTACTAGGAATCATTTCAACAACTTCCAAATAGGGCAAAGCTTGATGCACTTATGGTTTGAACCATAAGTGCTACTGCTCTAAGATAATTACTGTGTAAATAGGAAGGTAGGCAAAATGAGGTTGTCTATATTAACAGGAAATGACTTGTTATATTATAAACCACAGATTTCATTTCTAGTGCACTACATGCCTACTTTCGCTAAAGCAGATTCAAGCTAATATTTCTTTTAAGATATTTTTATTTTAATTTCATATGTTACTCTGAAAATACAGATTTTACAAAGATAGTACAATCTTCATGTTTAAAAGTTCTCATTTTATTTGTTGGAAGGAGCTAATCAGGATATTTATCCTCACATTACTCAGGGCATTTTTTTTAAGAAACTGTTTATTAAAGGTTTTTAATATAAAACAGGAATAACAAAGTTTAATAGAGTCCAAGGTACATAACAGCAGACAATAATCATACACCATAAACTGTGATGCCGAGAATAATCACAGAATGTACCTGTTATGCAGAGTCAACAAGAGTCACACAAAGCAGTATGATACAGTTAATGTAACATGGAAAATATCCCACTCAGATATATTGGTCTTGAGGCATACCTGGCCTACAGGGGGATAACTAACTACAACCAGCAACAGAGGGTAGGAGGGGATAGGAAGGTATGGAAAAGGGGGGGGGGGTTGGATGGTTAGGGATAACCTAATTGGGGGTGGGGAGAGAAGGGGTAGGCCCCTGGAGCCCACCGCATCTGGTTGTAATCATGCTTCTGAATTAGCCGCCAGGTGTCACTGTGGAGCAGCTGTGTGGGGGAGATGGTTTGGTGTCAAATCAAGGGTGCAATGGGGAGGAAGAGGGACCATGAAAAGGGGGTGGATTCTAGGGCCTTGGGTTCCTGTTATCTAGTCATGCATTATATTTAAAAGTTAGTAAAAAGGATTACTGTTTTGTGTGAGAGAGGGGAGAGAGAAAAGGTTCCCATTATCTGTAAAATTTCTCCCCATCTAATTACCTGTTTTGAAGGGTACTGACCCTGTGTATCCTAGCATAGTAAAAAAGCTTGTCTGTCAAAAGCATGAGTGTAGGAGGTAGAAGGTCTGTTCATACTGTCAATATGAATTTGATGGCCAGTAGGATGACATGGTCAAGTAAATTAACCTGGAGGTTAGTGGTACATGTCTCAAAGGTATAGTGGAGGGCAGTTTTTAAAATAACAGGAAAAGTAAAGGATCAGATTTAATTCCAGGTGCCCCTAGGCAAGTCTCTCTAGGTGCACTTAGCTCCACCCATGGGTCCAGTCCCATCCACTCTTTCCTGGCACAGAAAATACCCTTTGTCTATAAGTAGCAAGGACTAAAAAAAGCATTGAACTCACTGGTTGCTAGATTGATCTTGAATGCAATGTTTTGCAATGCATTGAGAGCTCTCTAGCCTCTAAGGGGTTAACTAATAGGGGTATAAAGCTGGTGCAGGGATATTGAGATTTCTCTGGACACACCCATAATTCAAAATGTGGATGTGGCCAGCAACGCTGTAGGCAGTTGCATACTCTGCGTACTGGTGGAACGACCCCTCCTAAAGGTAAAGACTAACTCTGACTGTCATACAACATAGTATAGAAACATTTGAATCTTCCTCAGCCTGATGACCTTACATACATAATATAGGCAGCTCAATATGTAAAGCTAGGTGCAAAAACTCAGCTTTCTGTTAAGATGTAAATGAAAACTCTGTTTTGTCAACTATTGTAAGTGTAAACACTTAGCTGGTGTAGTTGTAAGCAATTTGTTTTGTGTGAATCTACATGAGAGCATGCAGCAGTTAAAGTAGGCTCAAAATTATGAGGCTGCTATAAGCTTCAGTACTTAATTTTAACAAAAAAAGGAAAATGAAATTATTGTTTAACCCCTTGGATGTTATATACCTGATCTTTGAGAAAGTGGTGTATAATCGCTAAAAGCATCAGAATTGTGCTTTATTTTGGGAAAAAATATACTTGTGGATGGAGACTCTCTTTCTTCTCCTTCAACTCGAGAGTGCGTAACTATTCCCTGCACAAAGGTGGGTTATATTCCCAGCATGCATGTTGCATCAGTAGTGTGGGAGTATTCCCGCTCTGTCATAGCAATCACGTGATTGCATTTCATTCATATTTGTTTATTGTGAAGTCACATTTCAGTATTTCACTATTTGGTACCCTTTCGCCTTTTGTTTTGAATCAGCCCTGTCTTCATTAAACAAAGCCTATTATTAAGGGCAAAATTCCCATTTATTTAATACCTTAAGGACCCACAACTCCCTACAACTCTCATAGTGCTTACCTATCTGGTGGCCCCTGAAGGAAAGGCTTTTTCAAGCAAGAATCTCATCCCAAAGCACAACAGAAATAAAATGGTTGTTTAATAATAAATAATCATGATTACAATATGGTATCTGTATCTCCCCAACCCAGTTTATGGCAACAGTGCATCGGATATCTCTCCTTAATCAGTTAAAGATATCCAATGCCCCAATGAGATCACACAAGCATTGTCGGGTTGGAGAGATAAAGAGGTACTGGACTGGTCTCACAGATTTCTTGTGAGCATTTATTGCAGTTCTATGGCATTTTAAAATAGAAGAGGTTATTACTCAGAATAAACTTCCTGTGAATGCTCATCTGTAATGCTCCATCTTGGGTCTGGGAAGTGGTCAGTGGCTTATGGTCACATTTATTCATGGAATTAACGAGGCCCTCGTGTAAACAGTCATGTATGCTCAGCGCTGCTCCGGGCTCTCTCTCTCCTTCTCTGCATGCTGTGCTCTGCCCTGTCATTTTGCACGCAGAGAAGGTGAGAGAGAGCCCGGAGCAGCGCTGAGCAGGGGCTGATAGACGTTATGGCGCAATGTGAATTGTCATGCACAGGATGAATGTGGAGAGTAGGGGAAAATATGATAACGAAGGAAGAGCAGTTCACTATGAAAACTAGTGAGAACATAGTGACAAGAGAAGCAGCAGTAGAAATCTGTTTGTTATTCATTATTCAGTAGCAGTGGGGAGGTTGGCAGTCTCTTAAGAAATGTGTGTAATATTGTCCTCTTCTGGGCCCCCTTTGGTTCAGCTTCTGTTTAACTAAGTAACTCATCCAAGAGACTTAACCCTTTGAGTGCCAGAGAGGTGTTTCTCTTTAACATGTTGCAATGAGTTGCATACCTCTATAGCATTGAAGGGGTTAAAAGTCTCATTTAAAATCAATGGGGGATTTTTAACCCCCCATTACGCAGTTTGTCTTACCCAGAATTATACCACTTTAGCTTGATGAAGAAGGCCCCTCCTGTTCTAATTTTACTTTCATACAATAACTTACCTACTTTGTTCATTAGATCATTTGTACATTTTAACCCTTGCGTGCCAGTCAGTGGGTTGCCCAATGCATTGCGAAACAATACACTGGACACCTCTGTGGCATTCACAGGCTTAAGGACCAGATATGTGTGCAATAAATTGCTTCAAAATGCATTGTACACTGTTCTGGACCTTAAAGGGTTAGAATATTTGTAACTTCAGAGATTCTACCTGAAAGTCATTCATAAAGACACACTTCTATCTAGCTATAACTCCTACCTGGATGATCACCCATATAGCAGCCTGTCTGCATGCTAATTCCTGGATTAACAGTATTGTAATACATGCACATGCAGTAATGAGTTGTTATTTTCATTAGGGACCATTTATTATTGCTGCTGGCACACAAACTGCACAATACGTGATAAATAACAATTCCCATTGATTTAAATTAGGCTTTAAACCATTAGCGCGAGTTCTCTAAAGCATTGCTTTGTAAATGCTTTGGAGAGCTCTCTAGCACTCAGTGAGTTAATGGAATAATTGTATAAGTGTGTTCTATGTGTAGTTTTTCAATGTGATCACCAGTATGACACAAAAACAATGCATCTGTGACCACACAAACATTCAGTGGAACATGGATTTGACCCCTGTGGTGTAGTTGATTTATCCAGAATTGGTGCAGTTCTTTGTAACACATCAAACTTATTATGCCCATCACTTGTCATTTTTGTTTTAACTGTACATTTTGCACAGACTACCAGACAGCAAAGAGATTTGATAACATTTTCTGACTGGTATAAATCAAGGCCTTAAAATCAAAATCTGATGAATTAAGACTTGCATATAAATAAATACTGATAAAATATGAAAGTGTAGCTTGATACAAGCTTTATAAACAATGACTGATACAGTCTGTCCTTGAAAGACAATGCAAATGGCCTCTTGGTACAGTTTTATCAGGGCACTTCACCTAAGTCCTATCCACTTGTTTATAGAAAAACTCACTTCTTAGAATGGGCATTGTTATTCTGCAAACCGTTTCTATACAACAGCTCCTAAAATAGCACATTCTTACTGCTATTGACCCAAAAGAGTAGCATAAAAATGCTTTTTTAAAGGGACTTTAAAAATTAGAATATGATGCTTAGTGTGTGTGTGCGTGCCTGTGTGTTTTTAACTTAATAATACAGTGTGTTCGTACCCTTCTGGAGTTCTAAGTGTTAAACTGAACCTTTAACCCTTTGAATGCCAGATGGCTATCCAACAAATTGCATGCGCTGTATACCACTCTAGCAGTCAAAGGGTTATTATGATAAACCACATTTTACATATACAGTATATACACAGCACTGCGCAAAAGTCGTAGGCAGGTATGAAAAAATGCTGAAGAATGCTTTCAAAAATAGACGTTAATAGTTTATTTTTATCAATTAACAAAATAATAGTGAGTGAACAGTATAAAAATCTAAATCAAATCAATATTTGGTGTGAACACCCTTTGCCTTCAAAACAGCATAAATTATTCTAAATACTCTTGTACAAATTCAGGGATTTTTTAGGCATATAGTGAGGTGTATGGTTAAACAATTATACCAAAGAGGTGCTAATGATCATCAATTTAATATGTGGTTTGACAGAAACAGCTGTGTAGAAGGAATAAAACTGGGTGAGGAACAGCTAAACTCAGTTAACAAGGTGAGGTTGCAGAAGAAAAAAAGTAATATACCACGCTAAGACTGAGCACAGCAGCAAGACACAAGTTATATTGCATCAGCAATGTCTCTCCCAGGCAGAAATGTCAAAGGTTTCCAGATGTGCTGTTCAAGCTTGTTTGAAGAAGCACAAAGAAACAGGCAACACTGAGGACCGTAGATGCAGTGGTCAGTCCAAGGAAATGTAGTGCAGCAGATAAAAGACACATCATGCTTACTTCCCCTCACAATTGGAAGATGTCCAGCACTGCCATCAGCTTAGAATTCGAAGTAAACAATGGGACCCTGGCACATCCATCTACTGTCCGGAGAAGTCTGGTCCAAAGTGGTCTTCATTGAAGACTTGCGGACAAAACTCCATACCTCCAACATGGAAACAAGGCCAATCAACTCAACTATGTATGAAAACACAGGAACTGGCTTGCAGAAAAATAGCAGCAGTTGTTCTGTACTGATGAGTCAAAATTTGAAATTATTGGCTGTAGCAGAAAGCAGTTTTTCCACAGAAGGGCTGAAGAGAGGGACAAGAATGAGTGTCTACAGGCAACACTGATGCATGGTGGAGGTTCCTTGAACATTTGGGGTTGCACTTCTGCAAATGGAGCTGGGTATTTGGTCAGAATTAATGGTCTCCTCAATGCTGACAAGTACAGGCAGATACTTATCCATCATGCAATACCATCAGGGAGGCATCTGATCAGCCCCAAATGTATTCCACAGCATGACAATGACTCCAAACATACAGCCAAAGTCATTAAGCATAAAGAAGAACAAGGAGTTCTGGAAGTGATGGTATGGCCCCCACAGAGCTCTGATCTCAACATCACTGAGTCTGTATGGGATTACAAGAAGAAAGATAGGCAACTGAGGCTGCCTAAATCCAAAAAGGAACTGTGGTTAGTTCTCCAAGATGCTTGGAACAACCTACCTGCCGAACTCCTTAACAAACTGTGTGGAAGTGTACCTAGAAGAACTGACACTGTTTTGAAGGCAAAGGGTGGTCACAGCAAATATTGTTTTAAATTAGATTTTTCTTCTGTTCACTCACTATCATTTTATGTCACTATCATAACATGTCTATTTTTGAAAGTATTCTTACTTTACAGGATTTTTTCACATCTGCCTAAGACTTTTAAATCTCATAAATCATACTGCACTATTGAAGAACATGTATGAATGAACTAAGGGCATCAATAGATATAATTTTATACTGACACCTGCAGATACTATTCAAGACCTAAATAATTAGATATATCTGGTTGCTGTATGAAATACTCCTACCTAGTTATGTCCTTCTCTTTAATAACATAATAAGCACTTATTCATGGTTATCCAGTGCAGTCCATAAGTATTTGAACAGTGACACAAGTTTTATTGTTTTGGCTCTGCACTCAAGTACATTGGATTTGAAATGAAGCTATGGGAGAGATTCAATAATCAGTGATAAAGAGGTGATAAAGTGGGGGTGACTTCTTCAGTTTATCGCTTCTCCAAATCCTGTGTTACTCTATGGAGCCTATGTACTACCATTTCTTCAACTTTGGAGATCTTAGTACAAAGGCTCTATAGAATAACATAGGAAATGGAGAAGTGATAAACTGGAGAAGTCATCTCCACTTTACCGCCTCTTTATAACCACTTAGTAAATCTCCCCTATGGCTAAAAGGATAAAGTTCAGACTGACAGCTTTAATTTGAGGGTATTTACTTTCATACACCATTAACCTTACAGAAAGTACAGCCCTTTTTATGCATAGTCCATCCATTTTAGTTGACTAAAAAGCAATTGAAAAAATAACATGATCTTAAACAGTCATCATATTTAGTACTTTGTAGCAAATACTTTCCATTTGAAGACTCCCTGGAACCTGTGACCCATAGACATCCCCAGACTCTGGGTATCTTCCTGGTGATGTTCTGCAAGGCCTGTAGTGCAGCCAACTTCTGTTTCTGTTTTTTTGGGGGGCATTTTTCCCTTTAGCAAGTGAAACCCATGCTCAATTTCAGTCAGGTTGGGTTATTGACTTGACCAGTAAAAACAATCAACTTTTTGGCCCTCAAAAACTCATTGGTTGCTTTAGCAGTATGTTTGGGATCCTTGGCCTGCTGCAAGGTGAAGTTACTTTCGATGAGTTTTAGGCATTGATTTAATCTGAACAAATTAGATATTTCTATACACTTAAACATTCATCCTGCTGTTTCATCAGCAGTGACGTCAGCAATAAAGATAAGTGAGGCAGTTAGTGTCAGCCATACATGCTCAAAGCCATAACACTACATCCACCATGTTTCACAGATAAGGTGGAATGCGTTGGACCATGTGCAGTTCCTTTCTTTTTACACACTTTCATTTTCCCATCACTCATGTACACATTAATCTTTATGTCATCTGTCCAAAAGATTCTCTTCCAGAACTCTACCGGCTTTTTATATAGTTTTTAGCAAACAGTATCCAGTCCTTTCTGTCCTTGAGTTGAAAAGGGGTTTTCCTGTGGTCTATCAGGTAGCTTGCTATTGCTAAGCTCACCTGTGCATTCTTGCTTCTTAATGTACCACACAGTTTATTTTGAGACACCTAATATTTACATTTAAGTCTCTGATCAGTTTATTCCAATTTTTTTAGCCCCATGATTGCCTGCTTTACTGGCATTGACAATT
The DNA here is from genome assembly GCA_037306005.1 of Rhinophrynus dorsalis. Lineage (NCBI taxonomy): Eukaryota > Metazoa > Chordata > Amphibia > Anura > Rhinophrynidae > Rhinophrynus > Rhinophrynus dorsalis. The sequence goes on from CM074718.1 coordinate 577,242,284, forward strand.
ATTTTCTCCTAATGTTGAGAGACAATAGCAATAGGCTACATATGCAAATGTTCCCCTAGAATCTCTTCTAGAACTTTTGTTAACTCTCTTGTGCATTAACTAATGATGCAATCACACACACACACACACACACACACACACACACACACCTGGCCAAGAAACAGCTGAGCAGCATGGTTCACAGTACATGTAAATAGCCTCATATTAAAGCTGACAGTCTGCACTTTTTTCTGTCACTGTTTCATTTCAAATCCAATATGCTGCAGTGTAGAGCTGAAACTTGTTTCACTGTCCAAATATTTACGGACTGCACTGTGTGGTAGCATAAATACAAAAAAAAATACTTATTTTGCAAATATCATAAGAACACTTATATTTATAATGAAAGTTCTAGTTATTTCTAAGAGCCCTTAAACCCCTGAGTAAAAAATACCAAATACAGACAGTTCGGCCAACATGTATATGCTGCACAGACCTCTAATTACCAGAATGCAAAGGGGTTTTTTAGCATGAACTTTCATTGGTTACACTGTAAAAGTAACCTAAAACAGCTCAATAAGTATATAAAAGTGTATATTTCCTGAAGATAGAATAACTTATGAGTCATAAAATGGCACTTATAATCCTCATCCCACTGTCTCTGTTTGTCGTTATGAATTCAGCTTAGATTGTAAGCTCCTTGGGGCAGGGTCCCTTTCCTAGTGTATGATTCCCTTGCTGCACTTTCCCTCACAAATAATGTAATGATTGTACTTAACCTTAATGCTCTTAACCCAGTTCTGTCATTTTGTATTGTATTATTTCAACTTCTGTTAAGCGCTGTGTACATGTATGGCGCTATATAAATAAAGATACATACATACATACATAGAATTTCTTCCTGTATGAAATGATGAAGCAAGGACATAGTTTTAAAACTAGGAGTTTTTAGAAAGTTTTCAGAAATTTACAGTAAGTCACAATTTACTGTATAACTCAAGCAAGCTTACTGTAACAAACAAAAAAAGTAATAAATATGAATGCCACACATATCCTGAGTATAGAGATGCTGGATATGTACATATGCACAACTGTATATCCTTCTATGGGACCCAGAATTGCTAACAGCATTTGGATTGACGTTCAGATAACCAAAATGCATTATGCATAATATAATTATCTCACAACAACAAAATAACCCATCAAAAGCATACATTTCACAAAAGTAGATATCCCGCTGCATCCAATGAGCAGTCATTTCCCTTTCTACCCTTAGTTTGGTATGCAGAAATGTTTCTAGAAGGTGGTAATAAAGGAACATATAGGCATTTTTTTTATTATTTCCATTTCAAAGCTAAAGAATTTGTTAAAAACTATGGAATTTCCTATTGTTTTCAATGACTATTGCTCGTCTCACAAAAATGGGCGCATTAGTATAAAAAGACATAGGAGATGCCAGAAGCACAAAACTATACCTGTTTTATTTTTTGCACTAAAATGTTTATAACTATTAGTGATATGAAGGAAAGGTATATAAGTATACATTCACACTAATAAAATGAAATTGTATACCTTTATACCCCTAGGATGCTGTGCACTATAGGAAATAATTAGTGTTGAGCGAGCATGCTCGGCCGATGCTCGGATCGGCTCGAGCATCGCTCTGCTCGGCACATGGCGGTACTCGTACGAGTACCGCATGTGCTCGCCCGCCATGTTCGGGTCTCCTCCCCGCACGTTTTGCGGCTGCTGCGCAGCCAATAAACGTGCAGGGAGGCTCTGACATCAGTGTAATGCCAGCAGCCATGTTGGCTGCTGGCATTACACTGATTGGCTGGCCAGAACCCGTGGTCGGGTGCTGTATAGCACCTGACCAGCGAGTTCGGCTCAGTCTTAGCCAGGGAGAGATGAGGATAGGAAGGGAAAGTCAGTGTAGGGAGAAAAAAAGCGATTGTGAAAAAAAAAGAACCAAAAGTCCATTTTAGGACTACTGTGTGTGGGGGCAGCAGGTTATTTTGTGTGGGGGGAAAAAAAAAAAAAAAAAAAAAAAACATATATTCTGTTTAGTGTGCAAAGTTGCAGATTAGAGCACATTCTGTTTAGTGTGCAAAGTTGCAGATTAGAGCACATTCTGTTTAGTGTGCAAAGTTGCAGATTAGAGCACATTCTGTTTAGTGTGCAAAGTTGCAGATTAGAGCACATTCTGTTTAGTGTGCAAAGTTGCAGATTAGAGCACATTCTGTTAAGTCTTCAAACTAAAATATCAAAGTCACATATTCCATTCAGTGTGCGTCGCCGCAGTTTAGCAGCACATTCTGTGTACTGTGCAGAGTTGCAGAATAGGAAGAAATACTGTTAAGTCTTCAAACTAAAATATCAAAGTCACATATTCCATTCAGTGTGCTTCGCCGCAGTTTAGCAGCACATTCTGTGTACTGTGCAGAGTTGCAGAATAGGAAGAAATACTGTTAAGTCTTCAAACTAAAATATCAAAGTCACATATTCCATTCAGTGTGCTTCGCCGCAGTTTAGCAGCACATTCTGTGTACTGTGCAGAGTTGCAGAATAGGAAGAAATACTGTTAAGTCTTCAAACTAAAATATCAAAGTCACATATTCCATTCAGTGTGCTTCGCCGCAGTTTAGCAGCACATTCTGTGTACTCTGCACAGTTGCAGAATAGGAAGAAATACTGTTAAGTTTTCAAACTAAAATATTAAAGTCACATATTCCATTCAGTGTGTGTCACCGCAGTTTAGCAGCCTATTCTGTGTACTCTGCACAGTTGCAGAATAGGAAGAAATACTGTTAAGTTTTCAAACTAAAATATTAAAGTCACATATTCCATTCAGTGTGTGTCACCGCAGTTTAGCAGCCTATTCTGTGTACTCTGCACAGTTGCAGAATAGGAAGAAATACTGTTAAGTTTTCAAACTCAAATATTAAAGTCACATATTCCATTCAGTGTGTGTCACCGCAGTTTAGCAGCCTATTCTGTGTACTCTGCACAGTTGCAGAATAGGAAGAAATACTGTTAAGTTTTCAAACTAAAATATTTAAGTCACATATTCCATTCTGTGTTCGTCACCGCAGTTTAGCAGCCTATTCTGTGTACTCTGCACAGTTGCAGAATAGGAAGAAATACTGTTAAGTTTTCAAACTCAAATATTAAAGTCACATATTCCATTCTGTGTTCGTCACCGCAGTTTAGCAGCCTATTCTGTGTACTCTGCACAGTTGCAGAATAGGAAGAAATACTGTTAAGTTTTCAAACTCAAATATTAAAGTCACATATTCCATTCAGTGTGTGTCACCGCAGTTTAGCAGCCTATTCTGTGTACTCTGCACAGTTGCAGAATAGGAAGAAATACTGTTAAGTTTTCAAACTAAAATATTAAAGTCACATATTCCATTCTGTGTTCGTCACCGCAGTTTAGCAGCCTATTCTGTGTACTCTGCACAGTTGCAGAATAGGAAGAAATACTGTTAAGTTTTCAAACTCAAATATTAAAGTCACATATTCCATTCAGTGTGTGTCACCGCAGTTTAGCAGCCTATTCTGTGTACTCTGCACAGTTGCAGAATAGGAAGAAATACTGTTAAGTTTTCAAACTCAAATATTAAAGTCACATATTCCATTCAGTGTGTGTCACCGCAGTTTAGCAGCCTATTCTGTGTACTCTGCACAGTTGCAGAATAGGAAGAAATTCTGTTAAGTTTTCAAACTCAAATATTAAAGTCACATATTCCGTGTAAGATGAAGAAGGCGGGTAAAAAGGGACGGGGAAGTGGACGTGATCCTGATAGTTCAGGGCGCGGGTCAGGACGCGGAGAAACTGTGCCTGGTGCCAGAGCACAAGAAAGAAAGACATCCACCATACCTAGCTTCATGTCTCATTTCACAGGGCGTCGCAGGACATCACTCTCGAGGTCCGACCACTGCGAACAGGTGGTCGGTTCGATGTCAGCTGATACTGCTTCCAGTCGGTTAAGCACCACCCTGTCTTCCACCAAGTCCACTCTCAGTAGCCAAGAGTCTGGTCAACATAATCCTCACTCTGATCATCCTTCCTCCCACCATACACGGTCTGGTCAAAGAAGTGATCCCACACTGGGATATAGTGAGGAGCTCGTCTCATCACCAATCCTTCATTTGACCCTCTCTCCAAGCACGCTTGCAGAGGAACATGACATCTTGTGCCCTGATTCACAACCTCTAGAGGGTACCCAATCACAAGAAGATGACAGATGTGAACGGCATTTAAGGTCAAAGGAAGTAGTGGATGATGATGATGATGATGAGACACAGTTGCCATTAAATCAACCACTATTACCGTCTCAAGACCTTGTTGAGGAGAATGTTATACAGTTGTCAATGACTGAGTATGTGGTGGGATCAAGACATGAGGAGGATGATCAGAGTGAGGAAGTGGAGGAGGACTTGGTGGACGATGAGGTGACTGACCCCACCTGGGAAGGTGTAGAGCCGAGCGATGACAGCAGTCCTGAGGGTGAGCCATCTGCAGCACCGCAACAGGCTGGAAGAGGCAGTGGTGTGGCTACAGAAAGAAGGCGGACCGCACCAAACCGGCCCGCAAATGTTCCACGGAGCACCCCCTTGCGTAAATCTACCTTGCCAAAGGGTAGGTGTTCCGCGGTATGGCGTTTTTTTAAGGAAAGTGCGGACGACAAAAGAATTGTAGTTTGCAACCTGTGCCACACCAGAATGAGCCGAGGCATGAACACTAGAAACCTCACCACCACCAGCATGATCCGACACATGGCATCCAAGCACCGTAATAAGTGGGAGGAACGCCTGGATCGCCCATCTGTGTCTGCAGGCCACACCACTGCCTCCTCTTCCCCTGTTTTCGGTGCCGGCCAATCGCCTGTCGAAGGCGCAGGCCCGCATACCTCCCGCCCTGCACCTGTACCATCTGAAGCACCATCAGCGACCACATCCACTTCCCTGTCCCAGCACAGCGTCCAAATGTCGTTACCCCAGGCATTTGAGCGCAAGAGAAAATACCCAGCCACCCACCCACAGGCCATAGCACTAACCTCACACCTTTCCAAATTACTGGCCATCGAAATGTTGCCATTTAGGCTTGTGGACACTGAGTCCTTCCGCAGCCTGATGGCAGCAGCTGTCCCTCGGTACGCGGTCCCCAGCCGCCACTACTTTTCCCGGTGTGCCATCCCCGCATTACACCACCATGTGTCCCGTAACATCACCCGTGCCCTGACCAACGCAGTTACTGGGAAGGTCCACTTAACGACTGACACATGGACAAGTGCTTGTGGCCAGGGACGCTACATTTCCCTGACGGCACACTGGGTGAATGTCGTGGAGGCTGGGAGCTACTCGGACCCTGGGATGGCACGGGTGCTACCCACGCCGAGGATTGCGGGCCCTACCTCCATCAGGGTTTCCGCCAGCACCTACGTTATTGGCTCCTCCTCCTCCGTTTCCACCTCCGAATTCTCTACACGCAGCGCCACTCCCCCATCAGCCAGTAGCTGGAAGCAGTGTAGCACTGCAGTGGGGAAGCGTCAACAGGCCGTGCTGAAGCTGATCTGCCTTGGGGACAAACAGCACACGGCCTCAGAGCTGTTGCAGGGGATTAGTCACCAGACCGAGCAGTGGCTCTCGCCACTCAACCTGCAACCAGGCATGGTTGTGTGTGATAATGGGCGTAACTTGGTGGCGGCTTTGGAGCTCGGCAAGCTCACACACGTACCATGCCTAGCGCATGTATTTAATTTAGTGGTTCAGCGATTTCTAAAAACCTACCCCAATGTGCATGATCTCTTGACCAAGGTGCGCCGCGTGTGTGCACATTTCCGTAAGTCATCTACAGCTTCGGCCGGCCTGTTGAAGCTGCAGCAGCGCTTACAATTGCCAGCTCACCGGCTGCTGTGTGACGTGAGCACGCGCTGGAACTCCACCTTCCACATGTTGGCCCGGCTTTGTGAGCAGCAGAGGGCAGTAGTGGAGTACCAGCTGTTACACGGTCGTCGCCTCTCCGTTCAACTTCCTGTAATCGGAAGTGAGGAGTGGGAATGGATGTCAGACCTCTGCAAGGTTTTACGCAATTTTGAGGAATCGACACAGATGGTGAGCGGCGATAACGCTATTATCAGTGTAACCATCCCACTTCTGTGTCTACTGAAACGCTCGCTGCTCACAATTAAAACCGACGCTTTGCATGTGGAAGAGGTGGAAATGGGGGAGGAAGAGCTTACACAAGGTGATAGCCAGAGCACCCTCACTTCGTCTTCTCAGCGACAATTGGAGGAGGCGGAGGAGGAGGAGGAGGAGGAAGACACGGTTGCCTCCGCTACAGAGGGTAGCCATGGAACTTTAGTTCCATCTCTTCAGCGTGGGTGGGCAGAAGAGGAGGAAGAGGATGAGGATATTGAGAGTCATCCTCCTGGTGAGGACAGCGAAATCTTGCCTGTTGGTACTCTGGCACACATGGCTGACTTTATGTTAGGCTGCCTTTCCCGTGACCCACGCGTTGTACGCATTTTAGACAACACGGATTACTGGGTGTTCACCCTTCTGGACCCCCGCTACAAAGAGAATTTCTCATCTCTCATTCCTCCGGTGGAGAGGACAAGCAAAATGGTGCAATACCAGAAGGTTCTTGTTGAAAAATTGCTCCAAAATTTTCCATCTGACAACGCTGGCGGCAGAGTACGTGCTACCTTGGCCAACCGAGAAGGGGAGAAAAGGGGAGCACACAGCAGTTCCGACAAAGGCAGGGCAACACTCTCCAAGGCGTGGGACACCTTCATGACACCCCGCCAGCACCCTCACCCTGATGCGCAGCCTAGTGTCACAAGGAGGGAAAAGTTTTGGAAGATGGTGAAGGAGTACGTAGCAGACCGTGTCAGCGTCCTCAATGATCCCTCTGTGCCTTACAACTACTGGGTGTCCAAGCTGGACACGTGGTATGAACTGGCACTCTACGCCTTGGAGGTGCTGGCCTGCCCTGCCGCCAGCGTTCTGTCTGAGCGGGTATTTAGTGCTGCTGGTGGCATCATAACAGATAAGCGTATCCGCCTTTCCACCGACAATGCTGATAGGTTGACACTTATAAAAATGAACAAGGCCTGGATTTCCCCTGACTTCTCCACTCCACTGGAGGAAAGCCCCGGGGGAACATAAACTCACTTTATATATGTTATTTACAATGATGGGAATACTCTGTATTCCCATTCACCCCTTCCACCCAAAAAACGGGTATATGGTTGACTCTTAATCTTCTCATCCTCCTCCTCCTCTTCCATATGCCCTGTGCTATAATTTTTATATAGGGCCAGCTAACCAGCGGGCCCTGTGATATAATTTTTATATAGGGCCAGCTCACCAGCGGGCCCTGTTTGACAATTTTTATATAGGTCAGCTCACCAGCGGGCCTTCTCATATAATGTTTTATTGGGTCAGCTCTCTAACGGGCCCTCTCATATAATGTTTTATAGCGTCAGCTCACTAGCGGGCCTTCGCATATAATGTTTAGGATGGTCAGCTCTGCAGCAGACCCTCACCCATAATGTTTTAGATGGTCAGCTCAGCGCACGTTTCCCTCTTAATCATGGCCTCAGTTCAATAAAATCAAGGAAATTTTTGGGAGAATTTGCCTCTGCGCACGTTTCCCTCTTAATCATGGCCTCACTTCAGAAAATCAAGGAAATTTTTGGGAGAATTTGCCTCTGCGCACGTTTCCCTCTTAATCATGGCCTCACTTCAGAAAATCAAGGAAATTTTTGGGATAATTTGCCTCTGCGCACGTTTCCCTCTTAATCATGGCCTCACTTCAGAAAATCAAGGAAATTTTTGGGATAATTTGCCTCTGCGCACGTTTCCCTCTTAATCATGGCCTCACTTCAGAAAATCAAGGAAATTTTTGGGATAATTTGCAGATAATATACAAGTAAATATACAGCAAATATTGTTTGGTAACAATTTTTCGCCTAAAGTCGTTTTTATTTTCCTTTTTGTGTGTTTTATGGTCAGTCTGTAAAAATGGCGTACTACGGGCGAAAGATCGTTCCCAGCAGCGATGTTGGAGTCCAAGATGCATCCAGACATCCTCCCTATGCTGTCCCTGAACCATTTCTGTGGTGTTTCCATCCTTTTCTGCCCTTTTCCTATGGACCAGGCACCCTCCCCTCATCAGAGCAGGGGGTGCCTGGTGTAATGCTCGAGTCCTCCCATTGACTTCAATGGGGCTCGGGTGCTCGGCCGAGCACTCGAGCCTCCGGGGGCGCTCGGTCAGAGCACCCGAACACCCGAGCATTGGGGTGCTCGCTCATCACTAGAAATAATGTTTTTTTTTCTTCCTCTTTAAACATATAAATATTTTTAAAAGCCAAGGAATTGACTACTGTCTCTTTTTTTTTAATTAACTGCCTGCAGTAAAATAGCCATACAAATTACAGATATGAAGAAAAGGTAAACAAGGCATACTGTTTTGGAAAGTAGACTTTCACTCACATCAAATGAGGAATCACTTGCCTTATCCCTAGCTTGGTATATACAATTTTTGCCAGAATGTGGCACTATAGGACAAATATGTAACTCATTACATTTCTACACCTTCATGGAATTTCCTATTAGTTACTGCACTTCCAAGAAACATGGCTCCCCAATGGCATAAGCTGACATACTGTAGGAGGTGCCAGAAGCACGTAACTATGCCAACTACATTTTTCAGATATGGTTTTCCTGCACTAAAATGGTTATAACAACTAGAGAAATAAAGAAAAGGTAGACGTTTTGAAAAGTAGAAAACCATCTGCATCAAATGAGGTCACTTGTTTTTCTACCACTACTTAGGTGTGCATAACTACATACATTTTTACACATCAATCACTTCAGACACTAAAATATTTCAAAACCACAGCATCAATACTTAGTGATTTTATGACTACAAGTAGAACTAGGCTAGTGTGTCAGACAGTGTATGTGTGACAGTGGGAAAGGCTGGAGTGTTATAAAGTGTATATGTGGTTCTGGGGCTAGCATTGGGACAAGGCTGGTGTGTTAGACAATGTATGTGTAGTCTGATGGACAGTGGAACAAGGCTATGGTGTCAGTGTATGTGTGATTCTGTATTTATCAGTGGGAAATGGAAAGAGGCTGGGGTGTGTGAGGCAGCCAGTGAATATGGGAATCTGAGATTACCAGTGGGCAGTGATACTAGGGTGGGGGGGGGTCATCCAGTTTATGTGGGAATTTGTAACTAGCAGTAGGCAGTGGAGTCAGTCTGGGGATCACAGAGTAAATGTGGGAATTTGTGACTACCAATATACAATGGAACCAAGCAGCATGTGCGGGTATGCCACAGAAGTGTCCAATACTTAGCAAAGCCATGAGTTTTAAACCCATGTGGCACACAGAGTATTCCATGTTTTTTGTTGGCTTACCAGTGATTTGTCTTGGTGCCCCCTGGAATTGAGATCAAAAATGGTGATAGGACATCACTTACTGCTTCCCTTCACATGATCCTCCTCGACCTATAGGTTCAAGAGGGAGGAACAGAGAATTCTTTGCATCAACCCTGATATCAGCAAAGGTGTGAGTTGGCCTTTCTACTCCTCCCACTCGATCTGAAGTTTGGGGAACCAGGTCAAGGAAGAGCGTGGGATAGAAGACAGTGAGTGCCTTCTGGTCTCCATTATTGATCCCTTACATGATTGTGTAAGCTATTAATAGTGGCAAGGGTGGCATCAGGAGTGTTATGATGCCCCCAAAGAAGGTCTAATTTGAAGAAAAAAAAAGTGTAAACTACAGAGGGAAAGTGAAACCACGTGCCGGCATGTTGGCCTTCTGGACACAGTTTTTCAACCACGTGACTGGTACAGGCTTTGCACTCTAAGAGTTAAAAGAACTGTGTTTACCTGCTAAATCCATTACTAATGCCCCAATGCGCTATATAATTTATATTTACAAATGAATGCAGGAGCAATGCCAAAACAAATGCTATGGGGACTTTTGATCATTAGGGCTGCAGCAATTATAGAGATTATCCACTGAGATTATAAAAAAATTACAATTAATGTTCTGCAAAAAAAGGGTTAATTTTAAGGACAGAAAGATATGGACTTTACTTCCAAGTGAGATGTTTTTGGCAGATACATTAGAAATATTCAAGAAAGACTGACTTCTTTTCTGGCAAATAAAGATTTAGAGTTATAGGATTTAACAGGTTGAACTCTATGGACTTGTACCTTTTCCAGCCTCTTTAACTATGTAGATTTTACCTCATCAAGTTGTAAATTGTTTGCTTTACCATTAAAGTTATGATTATCTTCTAAAGGGGATTTACTAACATTATTCTGCTCTATAATAGGCAGTGGAATCATAGTAACATAGTAAGATAGTTGAACTACTCACGCTATAAGAGGGAAGTTTGGGGTTGCTCAAATTAAAATCTCTGGGATAGTAGAGAGTGTGTGTGTTTGCACCACTATGCACAGAGGTCATCATACACACTATATTATATATATATACACCATGGGGAACAGAAACATGATTCCCAGGTCAGTGTCTTAGTGCAGACAATGAGATGCTCGAGCAGATTATTACCTTTCCCATTCTGTTTTCCAACACGTGTTGAATTGAAAAGACCATACATTGGTCTGTAGGTATTAATTTTCATGTGCAGTAAGCAAACTAAAAAAGCTGGAAAGCATTAATTACGCTTAAACACTAATGCAACAGCATCTGGCATGAACACTGTATTATAAATAGGCAAAGTATTACAGCTTTTCCCTTCTTCAAGCCAAGAGATTCTAGCCAACAGATACTGCTAGGAACAGAAAGACCCACGTGTACTTGTTTTTTCATTAGAAAAAGCCATGATATCTAAATCAGAGTGCTAGTACTGACTAGCACTGCACATAGTGGATTCCATGTTCCTTTGGTTGGGACTGATGTTACATTACGGAAACATTTAAATGTCAGCAGGACTACTTGCAGATATTACCAAAAGCATTTCTGATTCATTTTGTTAACACTGTAGGCCTTATCCATCTAGATAGAGGGATGAAATTCTGGAGTAAACCAACTAACTAATATGGTTGAAATAAATATTCTGCAAATTTCCATGGCTTTGCAATGTGTTGGAGGCCTCTCAAGCATTCAAGGGGTTAAATACCTTATTTAAATCAGCCTTCAAATCTTCAGACGCTCCCTGAAAACTCACCTCTTCAGGGAAGCCTATCAACTACATCCATAAACTTTCACCAAGAATCACCCCTTCACTGGACCACTACTCTCAACAGCACTTCTCACTCCCACCCACTGACTGGCAGTTCATGTGGCAGCAGGCACTTACACCCAATGGCACTTACTCCTTCTGTGCCTGGCCTACCATCCTCTAGACTGTAAGCTCTCACGAGCAGGGCCCTCTGATCATTCTGTTCTCCACATCTGATTGTACTGTTTAATACCTCTGTATGTCTATTCCTAATTGTAAAGCGCTGCGGAATTAGTTGTCGTTATATAAATAAAGAATAATAATAAATAATTTTAATAATTAATGGAGATTCTGTAGATTACTCTGCAGCTGATCACTAATGACTGCCTGTGCAATCTTTATATGCAGAGAAGGCCTGGTAGTCCAGCAGTAAATGTCAGTTAAATGGGAAGCAATTCTGCCTAATAATAACCCAAACTTACCTCACTATGGCCATAAAATACTAATCACAGTTATGATTTTTACCTTGCTCCTAGACTCAAGAGATAATATCGTCAGTCAGTCCTGGATGCTATGTCTGCAGACTTGACAGTTGTTGGCAGGACCACAGAACACAATCTCTGCCCACTGTATATGGTAATCTTTTCCTTTAGGGAAGAGAGGGGTGTGCAACCACTGCAAAGCAATGCATTGTGCACCCCTCTGGTCTTTAAACATTTAATTAGGCCAATGCTATCTAACTCCTTCAGTCCGAATAAACTATTAGCAACTCTCATGTCCTCCTCCATAGTCATGACAGCCAGGATTGATTGAAGATGTTATCTCAATAACAGAGGCCAAATTTCATAGCTTTGAGGAATTTCTGGCCATAGTAAGATAAGTTAGGTGATTACTTGTTACTTCTCAGGTAAAGAACTTCCTTTTAATAGCATACAGAAAAAATGATAAATTATCTGTTTAACCCCTTAAGGACTATTGACGTGGCAGGACCGTCACGTTGGTCCGGCACTTAAGGACCAGTGACGGTCCTGCCACGTCACGTACTTTTACTCACCGCGCTCCTGTAGGAGCGCTGTGAGTAATACCGGGGACTGAACTTGATCGCTCCAAGACCGGAACGATCTCTTTCAGTCCCTCCGTTCGGCAAGCCGCCCCATGTGATCAATCACGTGGGACGTCACGTCATAATCTTCTATGTGGTCCTTAAGGGACAGCACACCCCGGGACCGCTGGTCCTTAAAGGGTTAAAAAAAAAAATTTGGTATTATATCAAGTAAAATGAGAATTAAATGGACTCACTTAAGAAATAAATGGACTCACTTAAGAAATTAATTGCAAGCAATTATGATCTATTTACAATGTCCAGGCACTGCAGCATACATGGCAAAGTGTTCTTATTTATTAGAAGGATCAAGTTGTTCCTTGGGTTAAAATTATCATATTTTATTTTGTGTACTTTTTCTGAGCAAAAAGTTCAAACATGGGTGATTAGATGCAATAATTTCAACAAACTCCTTGGATGATAGACAGACATCTCTAACATGTAATTAAATAGTCGTGATAATTAACATGTAGATGAAAATAAACTAAAGACTAAAGGTGCCTATATGCAAATATAACAAATGTAATAAGTAGGTTAAATAGTGACAAAAATCGATATTTTATTATCCACCCACTTAAAACGACATAGTAACATAGTTGACAACTGAAAAAAGATATGCTTCCATCAAGATCAACTTTTGCCATATCATGTTTGTTGATGCAGAGAAAAGCAAAAAACACCTACTTAAGTTATTTTCAATTAATCTCCAGGTAGGTAAAATACTTCTATCTTGACTCCAAAAGGCGATTGGATATATCCCTGCATTAACATCCTATCTGCAGTGCAACAAACGGTCATAATTATCAGTATTGTTCTGAGCTAGAAAGACACAAATTACTTTTTGAAAGCATCTACAGTGTCCATTAACACAGCATCTGAAACATGCCTTTCTTGACTTGATGTTTTGTAATCAATGAACCTTCCAGATAATTTCTGATAGACCATTATACTTAATATTTATTATTCACTTTCATCAGGCATGGTGCCATGTGACTGGAGGAAAAAGCTGATGTAGTACCATTGTTCAAAAAGGGGTCAAGATCCAAACCAGGAAATTATAGACCAGAGAGCTCACTTCCATAATAGGTAAGATATTATTAGTAGGAGCCAGCATGGTTTTATGAAGAATAGATCATGTCAGACTAATTTACTTGCATTTTATGAAAGGGTAAGTAGTAATTTGGACAAGGGAATTGCTGTTTATGTAGTATACTTGGATTTTGCAAAAGCCTTTGATACAGTGCCTCACAACAGGTTTCTGCATAAATTAAAAGGTTTCGGTTTGGGAGTTGTTAGCTATACATTGATTGAGAATGGGTTAAATGATAGATGGCAGAGAGTTGTTGTAAATGGAACCTTTTCAAGTTGGTCTAAAGTTGTAAGTAAGGTGCCACAGGGTTCAGTCCTGGGCCCAATGTTTTTTAATTTGTTTATTAATGATCTAGAAGTGGGAAATGAAAGTAATGTCCGATTCTGTGTTGATGACACTAAACTGTGTAAGGAAACACATGCAGAGGTGGATATTTTTTCTCTGCAGGATTTAGATAAACTGAGTGAATGGGCAGAAAAGTGGCAGATGATATTTAATACAGATAGATGTAACGTTATGTATTTGAGCTTTAGAAACAAACATGCTACATATAAACTAAAAGAGAAAGAACTTGGGTAATCCTCATAAGAGAAATATTTAGGCGTACAGATAGACGATAGACTTCACAGCAGTGTGCAGAGTCACCCAGCTACTGCAAGAGCAAATATGGTACTATCCTGCATAAAATGAAGTATAGATGCACGGGATGCTAATATAATTCTACCTCTATATAAATCCTTGGTGAGGCCTCATGTACAATATGGAGTACAGTTTTGGGCACCAGTTATTAAAAAAAAGTCAGTATTGAACTGGAAAAGTGCAGAGACATGCAACTGAGCTGGTGTGATGGCTCAGTTGGTTAAAGGGTTAGTAATGTCCAGAAAAAACTATTGTGTATTTTGTAGTGCTGCAAAAGTTGAGCTAAATGCAAAAAGCCCTATCCCTCAAACCGCTATGATTTGAGAGATACAGACATTTAAAGTTTGAGGTGTCCTGCTTTCAGCTGTAAAGCTGTCAGAAGGAGATCCGTGTCGGTCGATACAGAGGCTCTGCAGCAGAGCCGCAATCACGTTATTTACAAGGAATTACTTCATTGGAATGGTCTAAAAAGTGTGCCTAGTTTGCTGACAGCTTTACAGCTGAAAGCAGGACACATCAAACTTTAAATGCCTGTATCTCTCAAACCATAGCGGTTTGAGAGATACGTTTTTTTGCATTTGGCTCAACTTTTACAGCACTACAAAATATACAATGCTTTTTTCTGGACATTACTAATCCTTTAATACACTAGCTGTATAATCCGTTCAAGCCGCAAGGTCGCAGGTTCTAGTCCCGGCAAGAGCAGCTCAGCCATTCATCCTTTTGAGGTAGATAAAATGAGTCCAGGACATACTTGAAAACGAGAGACAATCTCAGTGTATTCTTCCTGGTAAAATACTTTCACAAAAAAAAAAAACTGATAAAGGGATTGGAGGATCTGAGTTATAAAGAGAGACTAGCCAAACAGGGTTTGTTTACATTATAGAAGAGGCATCTAAGGGGTGATTTGATTACCATTTAAAAATATATTCATGGACAATGCAAAGAACTCTCCAATTAGTTATTTACTGAAAGAGCTGAGCTAAGAATGAGAGGTCATTCATTAAGACTAGCGGAAAGGCTTTTTCGACAAATACAAAGGATGGGATTTTTACAGTAAAAGCTATGGAATTCTTTGCCTCGGGATGCTGTGCTTGCAGATACTATAACTGCTTTAAAAAAGTAATAGATGCCATCTAGCATAGAACAATATTGAGAATTATGACAGTTGGTTTCAAAGCAGATAGGTTGTTGATCCAAGAAACTGACTGCCATTTGGAGTCAGGAAGGATTTTTTACCCACCTTGAGTTTAATTGGAAATGGCTTCAATTTTTTTTTGCCTTCCTCTGGATAAAAAAGGGATGATTTGACATGGGCTGGACTTGATGGACGCATATCTTTTTTCAGCCTCATCAATGAGTAGGACACTACTCCATCTTTGCTGGTTTGCTCATTTGGAGTAAAAATGGTTCTAGTACACCTCAGTAGTAAGTGTATTTCCACTTAAAGGACATTTAAGACCTCCAAATTATAACCCCCACTTACATTTCTGTGGTCAGAAAATTCTAATAGCCCCAGTGGATTTTGCCATTCACTCAATTGTAGACATCATGTCCATGGAGGCAGGGCCGGATTTCCCAATAGGCAGACTAGGCACCTGCCTAGAGCTCCAAATTTTGAGGGGCGCCTCAGCTGTGCTGGCCACACCCACTTTCTGAATTGTGGGTGGGGCCATAACAATCACTGTATCCATGCAGTAGCTTATACAGGCTATTATTTAACCCCTTGGATGCTAGGGAGATCTCCAGTGCATTGCAGAGCAATGGGTTAAATATTTTATGTTCTTGCTTGTTGTAGGCCAAAGGTATACTCTGTGTCAGGAAACAGTGAAGGAGACTGGTGGCGTGGTCATGTGAGGAGTGGGGTGTGGCCATGGGTGGAGCTAAAAGTGCCCAGAGTGCCTTGCCTAGAGGAGCCTGGAATGTAAATCCAGCTCTGCATGGAGGTAGATGTGACAGGACAATAAGGGGAAGGGGGGGGGTGTTGAACACAAACTTGTGAAAATGTCAAAAACTATTTTGAGGAACTCCTTTAACCTGGGTACTCATATTTAAAAGTATCACAGTACTGTGCACTGGGAAGCTAACAGACAACATCATGCAACCTCAAACAATAGACTTTTAGTGGGACTGTTACTTTGTAAGTAACAGCATACAATAATCAAAATCTCCTATATTTATCTTAGCATTTTTCCCAAATAATTGATTATGAAATATTTATCTTCTATGTATTTGTCAGTTTATGCACTGAGCCAGTATTGATAAACATGAGGTGGCAACTGGTAATATAGAGCAGTGTGGAATGTTGGTATCTGGCAGGCATACCTGGCAGATTTGCATTAAGTTACAAATAAATAAAGCTAAATATCTGATAAATTATTGTTTTAAATATAAACTGAGTAACAAATATAGGTGCTTTTGAAATGTCTCTCAAAATCAACTATTTGTTACAAAAGGATAGTTCTATAGTTCTAAAGAAGAATATACATTGCTCACAGTCAATAACCTTTAATAACAAGGACATAGAATACATGGTTGAAAATACAAAATAAAACTAGGGCTACTCTAGGGACAGCAGAAGCCATGGACATAAAGCAAAAAACAGGGACTCTTCCTGGAAATCTGGGACAGTTGGCCAAAAGTCATAGAAAAGGGGAGAGAAGTGAGAGAGTGAGACTGGAAAGAATTGGGCAATAAACGTACAGAGGGTCAAAAGGTGGAAGAGAGGGCAAATGAGGAAGAGGCCACCAATGTGTTCAATGTGCATGACACTCTTCAAAGTCCTATGGTTACAGAACTACAAATATCGCCCCTCGCTACTCCAATAAACCAGTAGATATTTTTTTAGAGCTGTTAGAAATCTCATTTCACCAGCATAGTCCGCTTCTTCTTTGCCCACAATGACTGTCCAATCATCTGTCACAGACGGACATGAAGTTCTGTGCAGATAAAATACTTAGGGAACAGGGAAACGGGCTGTGCTGACAGTGTATAAACATGGTGGACTGAGGCTTGCAGCAATGCTAGAGGTGATACTGGTTTCACTCCTATCTACCAGATTGGTTTCCAGCACATCGGCGCTCTAAGTACGAACTCCAATCAGCTGACTTTTTTGGAAAAGTGGAGTAGAAATGGGCTTGGTCCAAACAAGAAGAATCATGTTGCAATGTATGCGTAATGGCCTTTGCCAATTGCTCAAAAAAAAAAAAAAAAAAGCAATTTTAATGGTTATATCAGAATGCCAGATGTAGCTTTTTGTTAATGGAATTAGTGGAATTATATATAGTGATAGTGTATAATTTATGTATGTGAAAAACAAAAATTTTCATTAATGGATTTTTGCAGATAGAGACATATTTATAAACATTACTTTCTTATAAACATGACCCCTCATTAAGAATTTTAGCAGCAATTAGCAGCACTTAGAATTAATTTATACATCCTTCCAAAGTATTTCAGCGAGGCCTGTGGTGCCATTGAGGGAGACACATGACGCAATTTGCGACAAAAGGGGGAGGGGCTTCAGAAACATGTTAGCATATAGGCAATAAGCTGGGGAAGGAGGACAAGTGGGCAGGAGTGGGTGGAACTGACAGGGAAGGAGGACCAATGGGCAGAGTTTCTTAAGAAACTGCCCATACCCTGGAGACCCAGTAATGCAGAGTCGAAACCAGAGTCTCCGGGGCAAATCCAGAGTCCCCAGCTATGTTTCAGCCTCAGAAACACTAGTGAGAGACTGACTTGAATCACTCTGCTGCTTTTCTTTCAATGCCATTATTATCCTTTTAATGCTACCAACTCAGTTACATTATATTAACCTTATGAGACTACACAGCATTCTAGTACTCAACAATCTTATGAAATCTATTCTTTTGGTTGGGTGTGGGGAAGCCTAAGTGTGCCTGAGAGGGGGTAGAAATTTACTGTCAGCCTAAGATGCAGTCATAATGAATCTGTGCAGTGAGGATTCTCACTGCACAGAATCCAATTATCACTACATGTCCATGCTTGTTGGTATGTTAATACAGGCCCTGGCCTTAAGTAAAAAAAAAACAAAGTGGTGCATTTATGGGGAAAACAACTTCACAACAGGGAACAATTGGAGATTTTAGTCCCGAGAATGCTAGTGGTATTCAACACATTGTGGGACCTTGTCAGCATTCAAGAGGTTACAAATTCTAGTTAAAATCAATGTGAAGTTAGTTTGCCTCAGAATTGAATCTCTTTGTCTTTATACACGTGACACACTTTTGCATACATTACATACAAAACAAAAATAATCCAGAATGTCTATGCTAAATGAAAAGCTTTTGAATCTAAAGGAATTAACTTACTAAACAGCTGAGGAGGGACTGAATCACCATCATCATATGCAATGTATTTCCAGTAATTAACCCGAAGCATGTAGGTTGAAGCATTTGCATCAGATCCATGAAATTCACTCAGTGCCCAGTTAGGATGCACACTGGTACTTAAAGACATATCCACTTCTGACACTGAAGACAACAGTGGCATTAAGGAGAAGCCACTTATATTTTGGGGGATTTTAATGCCAGCAATTTCTGAAATTAAAAATGGATAAAGTTAAAAAAACAAATGTATTGTCTAATTTAGGTTAGCACCAGGAGCAAGCAAACAAATCGTACTATTCCCATTGATTAGGCTGACCAGATATCACCTATAACCTTGGCTGACCAGACCTCACCTTTAACCGGGGACGCATAGGAATAATGCATACTGCAGGACTGCTTTGATTTCAGTGAAGTACTGAAAAATGGCTATTTCCTATGTGTCCCCGGTTAAAGGTGAGATCTGGTCAGCCTAAAATAGGCACATTTCAGTACTTCACTGATATCAAAGCAGTCCTGCAGTGTGCATTTTTCCTATGTGTCCCTGATTAAAGTTGAGGTCTGGTCAGCCTACCATTGATGTAAACGGGAATTTTAAACCCTGTTCTATGAGTGAATCTAGAAAAATCCCACACACACACACTAGGGGGCATTTCAAATAGCACAATGAGCAATAAGTTTGGTCTTAGGCAAAACTAATTGGCATATTGTGCAGGGAATTTACATAAAATGCTCCACTGTGCCAATAAACATAAAACCTAATTTCTCAGAATTAACATTTATATTTGATGGCACAGTGGGGCATTTTGTCTAGAAACATGGAAATACATGTGGGCAGATTTTAAGTCTCTCAGTTAAAAAAAAAAATCAAAACATTATAGGAGTATCAAAGGGGTTCATTATTTGTTATTTGTTTTTCTTGCAGTGGTTCCAAGGTACAGTCTCCAAAGAACAACAACATCTTTTAACCCTTTGAGTCCCATAGGGGTACACAACACATTGCTTTGCAATGCAATGCATACCCCCTCTGGTACTCAATGGGTTAAAAATATCCTTCATTAAGCACAATTAAATCAATTAGATTGATTAAGCCACTGATTAGTAATGATTACCTACCTCTGATTAGCAGAGTATAACCTGAAGACATGAACTAATGGGGGAGATTCACAAAGCTGTATAAAGAGGTGACATATTGGAGATGATATCACTTCTCCAGTTCCTATTTTATTCTATAGAGTCTATGCACTATGAGTTCCAAAGCAGAAGAAATCTTAGTGCATAGGCTCCACAGAATAACATAAGAACTGGAGAAGTATTTACCTGACCTGCAATTGTGTGGCTTTCACCATTCTACATATTCCACTCACCCTTACCTGCTCCATCCAAAACAACATTTCACATTCAAATACTGCCACCCACCCTTTCACCATCAATATTAATCCATCCACCCTTTCACCATCAAAATGAACCCTGCCACTCACTCTTACTTTCAGCATGCAGCACTGCCACTACCATCGTCCCTTTTGCCGCACCAGTTTCAAGGGTGCGGCATTCAGGGACACTGCAGAGAGAAGAGCACCACAGAGTTCTCGTCACTAGAGGGAAAACTGCCCATTGAGTGTTGAGACTTAAAGCCATGCCTGTGGTGGACTACAAGATAAGTTACCTTACGTCCAAACCCTTAGACTATCTTTACACTATAACCAAATTCTACTGAAGCTCTTGTTTGATGTCAGGTTCAAGACTCTGGTGTTTAGAACTTTGTCTGGAGGCCATTTTCCTGTAGCCCAGAAGAGGCATCACTTCCTGCCACAATAGACAATGGGCATTTCTTCTCAAGCAGTGGCTCTCAACCCATGCTCTCAGTGGCTACTAACAGGCCAGGATTTGAGAATTTCCTTTTAAGAGCACAGGTGAGTTAATCAATATGACAGAGCCTCTGATCAACACACTTGTGTTCTAGCAGGGAAATTCGTAAGTCCTAGTCTGTTAGTGGCCACTGAGGGCACGGGTTGAACTCTGTGCTCTGGAATCTTCATTGCAGAACTTTGTATTGTCCCAGAAAGGGCCGCCCGGGACAAGGGACACACATATAAAATATGGGACACATGGTCACCCTACCAGTTCCCCAACCCGTGCGGGAGAAGATCACTGTGTAACCATGTGACATCAGCACGTTCAACCCACAAGCTCACAACTGGATCACACAAACAATCAGCATGTGGGGGACCAGCTGCTTACAACAAGTAGATGTCTATGAGTGTATCCGATAATGTGGCAATAGGGGGAACTACAGCACAAACTGGGAGCTCTGGCCACTACCGTCCTACCTGTGAGTAGTGTAGCCGCTGCTGAGTCACGTCTTCCTCTTCCTTTTTCACACTTTTACAAAGTTCAAAAATTGTGTTTTGCAAACAAATTTTTTACCCTTTTAGTGTCAGAGTGATGCTCAAGGTCTTAAGAAACAATGCTTTCAACACAAAACAATAAAATGTTGATTTTTTTTGCTCCTCATAGTTACCAACTAGCTACTAATTGTATCCAAAATGTGCATGCAGCCAATCAGCATTGCTATGAACTTGCATTATTTAGAAGCAGGGCTCATTAGCTTTTTGCTACTGAGGATGACAACTATAGTAGTGTAACATCTGCTGGGCCATCTGTTAAAGTTTTCACTAACCCATTTCCTGAATGGTGTGTTTATAAAAAACAAAACTATTAACCATTTGAGTGTCACACCAATGCTCAACGTATTGCCAAACAATACATTCAGCACTACTCTGACACACAATGGGGGGGGGGGGGTTCACTAAACTGTGATAAAGAGGTGATAAAGTGGAGATGACCTCTCCAGTTGATCACTTCTCCAATTCCTATATTATTCTATGGAGCCTATGGACTAAGATTTCTTCAACTTTGGAGATCTTAGCACATAGGTTCTATAGCAGTGTTTCTCAGCTCCTGCCCTCAGTACCCACTAACAGGCCAGGACTTAGGGATTTCTCTGCTAGAGCACAGGTGTGGTGATCAGAGGCTCGTTCACATTCATTAACTCACCTGTGCTTCTCAACTCCCGGCCTCAGGACCCACTAACAGGCCAGGACTTAGGGATTTCTCTGCTAGAGCACAGGTGTGGTGATCAGAGGCTCATTCACATTGAATAACTCACCTGTGCTCTAACAAGGAAATCATCAAATCCTGGCCTGTTAGTGGGTCCTGAGGACAGGAACCACTGCTCTATAGAATAACATAGGGTCTGGACAAGTGATAAACTGGACAAGTGATCTCCACTTTATCACCACTTAGTGAATCTCCCCCAAAGTGTTAAACTGTTCTCTCCTCTCCATTGCCGTCTAGCCAGTAAAACGTACACATATGTACTTCTACAATTTTTATGTATGCCAATATTCTGTATTAAAAAATATATATATAAATGACTGGCAGATGGGCAACACCGTCCCCATTTTGCTAGTTTTTTTTATAATAAAAGCTTGTTGCTCCTATAATATAATAATATTTTTTCTTTCCTTACCAAGCATAGTAGGATACAAATCTACAAGAGAGACAATATTTGATATTTCTTGTTTGGGCTTTACTTTGGGCCCCATAATTAGAAGCGGAACATGGGAGCTTGCTTCATACATGCTCATTTTATAAAACTGCCGATGCTCCATGGCGAGTTCTCCGTGATCTGAAGTGAACACCAGGTACGTTGTGTCCAGGAGTCTGGTATCACGGAGAGTAGAAATGATCTCACCTGCAAAAAGAGAAACACACTGTTTCTACAATTGTAGGATACAGATACACAGTATGTTGTAATTATTTTCATTTTATGCTTATCAAGCCTGTTGTAATTCGGGAGGCCTTTTCATTTGTCAACTTAACCCTTTGAGTGCCAGAGTGGTATGGAACGCATTGTGAAGCAATGCATTGAGTACCTCTATGACACTCAAAGGGTTACAACACAGCAGATATGTAGAGGTAAAAAGAAATGCAGAGAAATGTGCTGGACCCATGCATTCAAGGGATTAAACACCTTATTTTAATTAAATGAAATATTAGGATTTTTTCTCTCGTATAGCTGATTTGCCCAAGAATTGTTCCAGTTTACTTTTATACATAAGACAGGACTGTCCAAGTTCAGCCCTCAAAAGTCACCAACAGTACAGGATGTAAGAATTTCCCTAATTAACCCCTTAAGGACCGGCGTGCACACAACCACGGGGCTTTTTTTTTTATTATTATTTTTTTTATAGTACTTCTGGTTCAGGGCTCCCGGAGAGGCGTGCAGCTGTGCTGTGAGCCCTGAACTCCATGACGTGCCAGGACCGTCATTGGTCCTTAAGTGCCGGACCACCGTGATGGTCCTGGCACGTCAATGGTCGTGAAGGGGTTAAGCACAGGAGAGTCCGTCAAAATGAATGATGCACTGATTAACTCACCTGTGCTTAATCAAGGAAATCCTTACATCCTGGCCTGATGGTGGCCCTTGAGGACTGAACTTGGACAGCCCTGATATATGGCATAAGGACCCATATTTATGAAGGAAAAATGGAGTTATTCTGGTTCAAACCAACTGCACCATAAGAGACCTGGTTTGCAAGCACACGTTGTCGACTGTTTAAAATTAAGTATTTTTTCTATATCCCGAGATTTTGGTTCTGCTGAAGAGCCACAGGACAGTCTGCGGACCGGGATCTCCTGCTGTAACCTAGACAGTGATGTCAGTGCAAGGGGAGGGAGGGGGAAAGTTTGTAAGCTTATATCTCTGAAACCATAATGGTTTGAGAGATCGGAATGGGAGCAATTCATTTATTTTTTTACTATCTACAGAATTATCTTTCAATAAAATGATCTATTACTATCCCTTTTAGGGTTAAATCTCCTCTTCCCACTGATGACAGGAAATGCCTTCCTCCTTACCCTGACTAGACGTATTTTTTTTCCCTATCCTCCAAGGGATAGGAACCCTTATTCTTTGGATAAGGATTTCTTCTTTATGGCTTATCTGGTCTTCATTAAATCCATCTACCAGCACCAGATCTCTCACTCCCTGGTGGTCCAGTTGCTCCCCGTTTACTCCCTCTTTGATTCATGGGAAGCTCTGTTATGTGGTGAGAGCATTGGCTGAGTCCTTGGAGCCGGTAGCCAGATGCTTGCCACATTTGAAGATGGTACCTGGAGGTATTCACTCTGCTTCAGAACTTGCTTGTTTCTGCCCATTACTGGCAAATGTGCACTGCATCTCCAACCTCAAGATGGAGCTGGTTGGCGCTCTTAGTCTTTTTGGAAGACTTTGTGGGACTCCTAGCATATTTATTTACTGCTGGTATTGATAAGTTTGATTATTCTGTGCAAGTTTTCTCTTATGGTGTTTCACCTGCTGCATTGTCTTGCCTCATCTAAGTGGAAGTATAAGACTTTGTCTGCTGCCTGAAGCCTGTCTATTTACTAGCCTTTGATAGGTCTCCTGTTTCTCCTTGCCTCTTTAATTCTCTTCCACTGTTTGGGGTTACTTGTTTGATTCTGATTTAAGGTCTGCCTATCTTTTTTTTTTCTTGGCAGATGTCTGACGACGGATTCGGAACCCATCTTAATTACTCCACAGTCTAAGGCTATTGGGTAAGCCAGAACTTTATGGTAAGTATTGTTATCTTTTTTTGGCTCATGGGGCCATCTCCTGTGTCTTTCCAGCCCTGCTAGAGCAGATTCTCTAGTACACTTTCCTGTTTCCCCAAGCCTGTGCTTTGCATGTGATAATGCACACTTATTGGAAAGAAAATCTGCCGCTCCTGTTGGTCAGACCTAGTGAATGAAGCTCCCACTACATCATCAGATATGCCGCTCTTAATTTGACAAGTTGTAATTCAGGGTCTACAGAAGGCTACTCACCTTCAGTCCCAGAAGAGTGCCAGAGATTCTGAAGAATAATCACTTTCTGATGATTCTGAATTGGATTTTAGATCATTTTGCGACTCTTACAATTCATCTGAAGAAGAGGAAGAAGCAGACACTTCATCTGCGTTTGATGTCTCCTTATTGCTACCCTGAATCTTAAGGAATCTCCTAATAAACCATCCATGAACAGAATGTTTGTATCTTTCAGGAAGAAACAGGCCACTTCCACTTGCATCCAGTGATAGACTATCATGGTGCCCATGCTCCCTTGTTTTTGTTTTGCTGTCAGTTATCCTGTGTAATGCTCTCATTGGTTGCCCTGTGTTGAGCCCGCCCAGTATGGCCTTTATATACTGGGCTCCTGCACCCACACGGTGCCCTTTCGTGGTGTTCCTGTACCAGTGCTAACTAACTGCTCAGAGTTCCCAGTGTACCGACTTGGCCTGCCTGACTACTCTTCAGTTCCTGCTCCTGTGTACCGACCCGGATTGCCTGACTACTCTTCAGTTTCTGCTCCTGTGTATCGACCCAGCCTGGCTGACGTTCCTGCTCCTGTGTACCGACCCGGACCGGCTGACATTCCTGCTCCAGTGTTCTGACCCGGCCTGGCTGATGTTCCTGTTCCTGTCCACGACCTGGCTTGATCTACGTTCCTGCTTCCTTTGTCCTTGTCGCCTCGGCGACATTCTTACAATCCGGTTACCATTGGCTTATCCTCCCCTCTGCTCCGGCAGGTTGCCAAGTGTTGTCTCAGTTACTGCTCCGGCAGAGCGCCTCTGGCCTAGTCCTCTGCTACTGTCATACCGGTTGCAAGTGTTGCCTTCGTGATTGCTCCGGTAAAGTGCCATTGGCTTGTCCTCCGCTACTGCTCCGGCAGGTTGCCAAGTGTTGTCTCAGTTACTGCTCCGGCAGAGCCCCTCTGGCCTAGTCCTCCACTAGTGTCATACCGGTTGCAAGTGTTGCCTCTGTGATTGCTCCGGTAAACTGCCATTGGCTTGTCCACCGCTACTGCTCCGGCAGGTTGCCAGTGTTGTCTCAGTTACTGCTCCGACAGAGCGCCTCTGGCTTAGTTCTCCGTTACTGTCATACCGGTTGCAAGTGTGTGCCTTCGTGATTGCTCCGGTAGTGCTCATTCTACCTCAGTTGGGCTGGCAGTTCACGTATGTTTGCTGACCTTGGCTTGTTAAAGTATCATTCCAGTACCTTCACACATGGGACTGTTTACCATCATTGATAAACTTTAACTCTTGCAGTGCTGGAATCATGGGAACCTACTTCTCTTGCTGACCTGTGTCAGTATATACTGTCTGTACCTTTATGTTATGCTGGACCTGTGTGGGCATTGAATAATTTACCTGTCGTGTGTCTGTACCATACTGTTGTATATTACAGGACCTGTGAGGGTTCTTACTGTATTGTTTTATTCAATAAAACTGTGTTTTTATCCTAACCACTGTGTCTGTGAGTCAAACAAACTGTTACATAGAAGATATCTTCCTTGAGAAATTAAGAAAGTCAGATAGTAGATACAAGTTTTCACCATGTATGGTTTGGATATATCCATTCTTGGATGAGGATCGGATTATGGACGGGCAGTGGCCAGGTTAGCCCATAAGCCAAATTTACCTTTGGATGATGCTGCATCCTTTAGGGACCGGTCATATGTCTGGGCTGGTGGGCCACTGCTCCTCACTAAATCTCCCAATTGCTGCTGTAAATGAAGCTACATTAGTTATAACATAGAACCTACAATTGAAATGGAGCTACACAAATGACACCACAGAGGTACAATCCAAATGGAGCTACACTAGTAGCATAACCCATTCCCTTGTAAGCTCTATAGTATAACTAGTGTAGCATTACTTAAATTGTAAGCTTTGTAGAAGTGCACTAGTGTAGCCTCATTTCAGCCGTAAGCGATGTGGTATCAGTTGCCTTACTTCACAACATTAATGCCAATTTTAAAATTAACAAAAGGGGGTGGGCTGAGACAGTGGGCTTGAGCGATATAGAAATGGGCCACTTGACTGAATTTGCCCCCTGGGCCACAAGTTGCCAGCCCTCCCCTGACCTCATCTGTATCCATCTGTATTCCTAGCTGATGTGGCCCGAAGTTCGCTTTGGTTAAAACCCAGGAATGCTATACTGGTAGTATTTCCAAGTTGAACTTATGTTCTCTTCCCTTTTCTGGAGGAAAGCTTGAAGATATAAAAAAAGCATCAGGGTGAAAATTACTTTTCTTTCTCAGGAGAAAAAGATTGGGAAGACAGAATTTTCTTTCTCCAGGAAAATGCAAAAAGGGAAGTCCTCCTTTAGAGACTCTAATTTCTACAGAACGGGACGAAAATCTTTTGTGTCTCAATCTTGGAAGAAGGGTCAATCAAACCTATGACAATCTACAAAGTGACAAAACCAGGGGAGTTCAAAAGTTTTTGGGAAGTTTTGATGGTCCAGACCTTTGGTGTGGGGGCTCGCTTACTAAACTTCCAGAAAGTTTGGACCAAATTCATCCTGAATTGTAGGGTTCTTCAAATCATAATTCAAGGCTATTCTCTGGATTCAATTTCTCTCCCAAAAAGTAAAATATTCAGATTATGAACGGATGACATTTGAGCAGTTTGTCCATCAACTTCAAAAGAAGAATGCCATATCCTTGGTTCCTGAAGAAGTTTCAAGACTTCTATTTGATTCTGTTTTTCTTGATGAAGGCTTCAGGAGAGTTGCGCCCAGTGCTGGATCTCAAGAGCCTGCATGCTTTCCTCAGGGTGAACAAATTCAAAATGGAATCCATCAATACCATAATTTCTGTAATCCAGCCCAATGACTGGATGATGTCTCTAGACCTACAGTATGCATACCTGCATAACCTAGTCAATAAGGTGCTTCAGGAGAGTTGCATCCAGTGCTGGATCTCATGATCCTGCATGCTTTCCTCAGGGTGAACACATTCAAAATGGAATCCATCAATACCATAATTTCTGGAATCCAGCCCAATGACTGAATGGTGTCTCTAGACCTACAGTATGCATACCCGCATAACCCACTCAATAAGGTGCATCAAAAAACACCTTTACCACAGATCTGCACAATAGCAGCATATACAAAAACAGCAACAACAACAAAACAAAATAATCAGTGATAAACGATGACCTGTTTTTTGAGAGAAATGGATATATCACAGTCCTTCACTCGTCACTACAGCTTAACTTTTAAGGCCTCCGGTAAGAAAGCCCTCTTGGAACATGCAAAAAATACAAACGAAGTGCAAACAATCTGAGTGTAGATTGTTTTTAGATACAATATTAGAATCCTACACCAAGTGACTCTGTTACATTGTTCCTCTTTTATTGCCCTTCACTGTGAGAAATCACCCTCAGAACAGAAAATGGTCTCAAAACTCACCTTTTTAGGAGGAAAGAACCAGTCTCCCGGTGTACAGGCCTTCACTGGATCACCCCCAGTGTAGGTATCTGTGGCTTTAGTCTCCAAAACTTCTTGTCCCACCGATTATTCTTTTGTGCAGACTGATCCCTCCTTCAATGTTGTAATCCTGATGAAGTAGCGTAAGGCTAGGAAACGTGTTTGGCGTTTATTTCGGTTTATTTTGTTCTTATTCTGAATCTGTACAGATATTTTTTATTCATGTTATAACAATATTTTGTATTTGTTTTATAATAAACTAACGGTCCAAACCATTAGCTTTTCCTAGCCTTACGCTACTTCGTCAGGGACTTCCTGACGAAGCAGCGTAAATCTAGGAAACGCGTTAGGCGTTTATTTCAGTTTATATTGTTCTTATTCTGAATCTGTACAGATTTATTTTTATTCATTTTATAAAAATATTTTGTATTTAAGTTTAATAATAAACTAATGGTCCAAACCATTATCTGAGGGCATTAGATATATCTCCTCATTATACCATCCCCCACATACCTGTAAGTGTGATAAATGACTCTCCAGTTTGGAAAACTACAAGATTCCAATATTGAAGGAGGGATCAGTCCACACAAAAGAAGAATCGGTGGGACGAGAGGTTTTGGAGAATAAAGCCACACATACCCACACTGGGGGTGATCCAGTGGAGGCCTGTATACCGAGAGGCTAGTTCTTGCCTTCTAAAAAAGTGAGTTTTGAGACCATTTTCTGTTCTGAGGGCGGTTTCTCATGGTGAAGGACAAGAAAAGAAGAACAACGTAACAGAGTCACTTGGTGGAGGATTCTAATATTGTATCCAAAGACAGTCCACACTCAAGTTGTTTGCACTTCTTGTTTGTATTTTCTTAATAAGACGCATCAATTTTTTCTGTGTTTTACAAACCAGTATTGGCAATTTCAATTCATGTGTCCCATTTGGAATGGCGATGGTCCTAAGAGTTTTCACAAAGGTATTGTAATTGTCACGATTTGCCTTCAGCAAGGTTTGGTCCTGTTAGGTCTTATTACTTACCTGTTCTTTCACCTCCACACTGTTTGGAGGATGAGGGTTTATCTGCTCTCTATCGGCACTCCTTCCTTGCCCAATTATACGAGCTAATTTGTTCCAGTTACTGTTGCTATTTTTGATCTCTGATTCTGGTTTTTGATCTTGGCCTGTCCCTGACTATTCTTTCATTTCATCTTGTGTATACCAGTCGCCCCCGGTTACCTTTGTGTCACGGTTATTATGACTCTCAGACACAAGTTTTAGGTAAAAAAAATCAATTTTATTGAAATAATAAATTGATAACTTAGGATGGCAATAACATACATATATATAGATATACAGAATATGGCACAGACAGAAGGCAGACTCTACCGGTCCTGTCAATATACCGGACAGGACAGTCTTTAGGCTCTACCGGCCTTGCCAATACCGGGTAAGGCAACCTGCAGATGGAATAGCATAACGGTTCTACCGGCCTTACCAAATTCCCGGGCAAGGCAGCCTCAATAGATACACAATGTAGGCTCTACCGGCCCTGCCAATACCGGGTAAGGCAACCTCAGATGGAATGTGGCAAAAGGTTCTACCGGCCTTACCAATACCGGGCAGGGCAGCCCAGAGATATTAGCAGCAGTCAGATGAAACTGGCAAATTAGCAGAATCGTTAAGCAGCAAGGCTTTGGAGCAAACCAGCGTCCGCACGCTGGGAACAACACTGAATAGTATAGCCGTTAGGCTTTGCGAGCAAACCAGTGACCGCACACTGGAGTAACAAGTGAGTAGTATAGCCGCAAGGCTTAGGAGCAAACCAGCGTCCGCACGCTGGGACCAACACAGAATTGTATAGCCGATAGGCTTTGGAGCAAACCAGTGACCGCACACTGGGGTAACAAGCGAGCTTGTATAGCCGCAAGGCTAGGAGCAAACCAGCGACCGCACGCTGGGACCAACACAGATTTGTATAGCTGATAGGCTTTGGAGCAAACCAGTGACCGCACACTGGTGTAACAAGTGAGTTTGTATGGCCGCAAGGCTTAGGAGCAAACCAGCGTCCGCACGCTGGGACCAACACAGATTTGTATAGCTGATAGGCTTTGGAGCAAACCAGTGACCGCACACTGGGGTAACAAGCAAGCTTGTATAGCCGCAAGGCTAGGAGCAAACCAGCGACCGCACGCTGGGACCAACACAGATTTGTATAGCTGATAGGCTTTGGAGCAAACCAGTGACCGCACACTGGTGTAACAAGTGAGTTTGTATGGCCGCAAGGCTTAGGAGCAAACCAGCGTCCGCACGCTGGGACCAACACAGATTTGTATAGCTGATAGGCTTTGGAGCAAACCAGTGACCGCACACTGGTGTAACAAGTGAGTTTGTATAGCCGCAAGGCTTAGGAGCAAACCAGCGTCCACACGCTGGGACCAACACAGATTTGTATAGCTGATAGGCTTTGGAGCAAACCAGTGACCACACACTGGTGTAACAAGCGAGTTCGTATAGCCGCAAGGCTTAGGAGCAAACCAGCGTCCGCACGCTGGGACCAACACAGATTTGTATAGCTGATAGGCTTTGGAGCAAACCAGTGACCGCACACTGGTGTAACAAGCGAGTTTGTATAGCCGCAAGGCTTAGGAGCAAACCAGCGTCCGCACGCTGGGACCAACACTGAATTGTAGCAATGTCACCAACGCGACCAGGCAGAAGGTCGCCAGGATACTGAAGACAGGTGATGAGATGACAGGAACCAGCAACCATCAGTCAGGTCAGGAAACAGCAAAGAAGAAGTTCAGCAGTAACTGCAACACCAGAGACTAGGCCGGAACCAGGACTGGAGTAACTCAGCATCCAGGAAACACTGGAACAGTAGAGATCAGGAACTCAGGAACACAGGAGATCAGGAACTCAGGAACACTGGAACACTGGAACAGAGGCCCAGCTATCACTAGCATAGTGATAGCAAGAAGGTCAGAAACAACACGAAAGGGCACTCAAAGGGTGCCCAATCCAGGTTTAAATAGTCAATAAGAGGCGGGCTATCTGCAGACAGCCAATAGAAGCCCCCTACTGGTGACAGACAAGTAACTGCAGCAAATCACGGGCACCGTGATAGTACCCCCCTTTCAAAGACCCCCTCTCCTAGAATAGGGTTTAGGTTTCTGCGGGTAATTGGCATGAAAGGCCCTAGTTAACCTAGGTGCATGAAGGTCCGTACTATCCACCCATGATCGATCCTCAGGACCATACCCTTTCCAATGTACCAGGTACTGTACCCTTCCTCTAAGCCTACGGGAATCAATAATGCTCTGAACCTCGTACTCCTCCTGGCCCTCGACCTCAACAGGTCCTGGCACCACAGGTGTGGTAGTATAGCGATTGCAAACCAGAGGCTTAAGAAGGGACACATGGAACACATTATGGATACGCATGGATGCAGGTAGGTCTAGTGCATAGGAGACAGGGTTAATTTTGCGAATAACTCTGTATGGACCAATAAACCGAGGAGCCAACTTATTAGACGGAACCTGCAGCTTGAGATTTCTGGAGGAAAGCCATACTCTATCCCCAACCTGAAAGGAAACCGCTGGAAGCCTTCTGCGATTAGCATGGCGCTGATGACGCTGAAATGACTGACCAAGTGCCCTCTGAACTTGTGCCCATGTGGAACGGAGTTGCTCGATATGCTCATCCAGAGCTGGAATCTGTTGCGTCTGAAATGAGTCTGGAAGCAAACAGGGCTGGAACCCATAATTAATTAGAAACGGAGAGCTCCCAGATGAAGAATTGACCGCACAGTTCCTGGCGAACTCTGCCCAAGGCAACAAGTCGGACCAATTATCATGATGGTCAGTAACGAAACAACGGAGAAATTGTTCCAAGCCCTGATTAGCTCGTTCAGCGGCTCCATTGGTCTGGGGATGGTAGGCAGAGGAGAAGGACAGCTGTATGCCCATCTGTTGGCAAAATGCCCTCCAAAATCTAGACACAAACTGGCTCCCCCTGTCAGACACCAGTACCCTAGGCACTCCATGCAACCGGAATACTTCTCTGGCGAACACCATTGCCAATTCCTTCGCTGAAGGAAGACCACGGAGGGGCACGAAATGAGCCATTTTAGAAAACCTGTCCACCACCATGAATATAAAGGAGTACCCCTTGGACATAGGCAACTCTCCCATAAAATCAATGGAAACATGAGACCAGGGGCGTTCGCCATTAGGCACCGGTTGAAGCAAGCCCACAGGGAGATGTCTCGGGGTCTTAGCGCGGGCGCAGGTGGCACAGGCATTCGTAAATTCGGCACAATCGTTTCTCATGGAAGGCCACCAAAATAACTGAGAAAGGGACCATAACAATTGGTCTCTACCAATATGTCCCGCAGCCTTAGAGGAATGGTAGGTTTCGAGCAGCCTAGTACGAAATGATTCAGCGACAAAACATTTGCCCACTGGGGTTTCATGGGGAGCGGACCCCTGAGAGGCCAGGATCTCCTCCCCTAGAGGAGAAGTGATACTCGTGCGTATAGTAGCCAGTATTCTATCAGGTTGGATGATAGGTGCTGGTGCTTCCACTCTGTCACTGTCGGCCTCAAATTGTCTTGACAGTGCATCAGCCCTGATATTTTTTGACCCTGGTAAATATGATACAATGAAATTAAATCGAGACAGGAACAGTGCCCACCTGGCCTGACGAGAGGACAATCTCTTGGCCTCCGAGAGATAGGTCAGATTCTTATGATCTGTTAGGATTAAGACAGGATTCTTAGTACCTTCAAGCAAATGACGCCATTCCTTAAGAGCGAGGATAATGGCCAATAATTCTCTGTCACCTATCTCATAGTGGCTTTGAGTGACAGTCAACTTTTTAGAGAAAAACCCACAAGGTCTGAGAGTTCCACCTTTCTCGTGTCGCTGCGAAAGTACTGCCCCGACCCCAATATCTGAGGCATCAACCTCTAACGTAAATGGAAGTAGAGGATTGGGGTGGGATAACACAGGAGCCGCAGCAAATGCCAGCTTCAAATTCTCAAA
Source organism: Rhinophrynus dorsalis (assembly GCA_037306005.1). NCBI lineage: Eukaryota > Metazoa > Chordata > Amphibia > Anura > Rhinophrynidae > Rhinophrynus > Rhinophrynus dorsalis. The sequence goes on from CM074718.1 coordinate 577,275,001, forward strand.
GGCTTTCTCAGCAGATACTGGCCAACAAGAAGGATTAGCACCCTTGTGCGTAAGATCGGACAGAGGTTTGACAATGGAAGAAAAGTTCTTAATAAACCTCCTATAATAATTAGCGAAACCCAGGAAACGCTGTATGGCTTTAAGACCCTTGGGTTTTGGCCATTGTAGGACAGCTGACAACTTTTCTTTGTCCATGGCAATGCCATCATTGCCAATTATGAACCCCAAGAATGGCACACTGGTTCTATGAAACTCACATTTTTCCATTTTACAAAATAATTTGTTCTCACGGAGTCGTAGCAATACTGCGGATACATCTTTGATGTGCTGTGCCATGTTTTGGGAGTAAATCAGTATATCGTCGAGGTACACCACAACACATGTCTGTAACATATCTCTCAGAACATCATTTATCAGTTCCTGGAAAACTGCGGGTGCATTACACAGCCCAAAAGGCATTACTAGATACTCGTAGTGCCCAGCTCGAGTATTAAAGGCAGTTTTCCACTCATCACCTGCTCGAATTCGAACCAGATTGTAAGCGGCCCGTAGGTCCAATTTGGTAAATATCGAAGCGCCCTTAAGCCTGTCAAAAAGCTCGGTGATGAGTGGTATTGGGTATGCGTTTTTTGCCATTAGTTTATTCAGGCCCCGGTAGTCAATGCATGGTCTTAATTCGCCATTTTTCTTTTTTACGAAAAAGAACCCAGCCCCAGCTGGAGAGGTAGATTTTCGTATGATCCCTCTAGCAAGGGCATCAGAAATGTAATCCTCCATAGCCTTATTTTCATCACAAGATAATGGATAAGTGCGTCCTTTTGGAGGTACTGCACCAGGCTGCAATTCAATGCAACAATCATAAGGTCTATGCTGGGGTAGCATACTAGCCTCTCCTTTGCTAAAAACATCGCCAAACTGTTGGTACACATCCGGCATAGCAGAGGAGGTGCACATGACCTTAATAGGCTGGATGACGCACTTGTCCATACAAAACTGGGACCAAGCAGCAATTTCACACTTTTTCCAATCGAATTGTGGGTTATGTAACTGTAACCACGGAAATCCCAATATCACCGCATGGTGCGGAGAATTAATCAGTTGAAACTGCTGCTCTTCTCTGTGAAGTGCCCCAATAGTCATAGACAATGGCATAGTTTCAAATATAACCTGAGGCGGTTCTAAGGGTCTACCATCAATCGCTTCAATAGTCAAGGGGTTTTCTCTTTCAATGCGTGGAACTCCGTGCAATTCAGCAAAGGTATTATCCATAAAATACCCTGCTGCACCGGAGTCAACCAAGGCCAAAACCTCCACAGAGCGTTGTGCCCAAGACAATACCACCTGTATGGTGGGTTTCATTATGCCCGACACTGGGGACGATTGTACACCACCTAGGGCCTGTCCCCCAAGGTACCCTAGGTGTGTGCGTTTCCCGGACGTACCGGACAGGAATTTAGCAAATGCCCTTTTTTACCGCAGTATAAACACAACCCTTGTCTTCTGCGATAAAGTCTCTCAGCCTTGGTTAGTCTAGTGAAGCCTATTTGCATAGGTTCACTTGTCTCCCGTACAGGTTCACTAGACTTAAATGCCAAGGGAGGGATGGGTGGGCAAAACATGCCATTAGGCTCATTATTCTTTGACCGTAACTTACGATCTCTGGCAATTGATCTCTCACGTATTCTGGAGTCAATTATCATAACATATTCAATGTAGTCATCTAGATCAATAGGTAGATCTTTAGCAGCGATTTCGTCCTTAATGTGGTCATTCAGGCCTTGAGAAAAAGCTGCCAATAATGCCTCGTTATTCCAACCTACCTCTGCTGCCAATGTGCGGAATTCGATGGCGTAGTCGCCTACTGTACGCCTGCCCTGATGTATCTCCATAAGGCGTTTGGCAGCAGAGGTAGTCCTACCAGGAGGCTCAAACACTCTTCGAAAGGATTGCACAAATTCTCTAAAGTTTTTTGTACAAGGTTTAGCATTCTCCCACAAGGGGTTAGCCCAAGCCAAAGCTCTACCAGTGAGCAAAGATATTGTAAACCCCACCTTACTACGATCATTGGGAAATGCGTGTGCCGTCAATTCCATAAAAATCTCGAGTTGGTTGATGAACCCTCTGCAGAGACTAGGGTCACCATCGTATCTTAGCGGCAAGGGTGCAGAAGCCGTTAACCCTTTAACAGTGCCCCCTAGGGGTCTGGTATCACTCTCCAGTGTCTGACTTGGCGAGACCACCGGGCTAGAGCTAGATTTGTCAGCAAGTACCGTGCGTTCAAGGATCGTTTGAATTGCAACTGCCAACTGATCCAAACGTTGCTCGTGCACATCCATCCTCCAATGGATATTCTGTGCATTACCTTCACCTTTGCTGTCTGAGGTCATGGCCCTTTCGTACTGTCACGGTTATTATGACTCTCAGACACAAGTTTTAGGTAAAAAAAATCAATTTTATTGAAATAATAAATTGATAACTTAGGATGGCAATAACATACATATATATAGATATACAGAATATGGCACAGACAGAAGGCAGACTCTACCGGTCCTGTCAATATACCGGACAGGACAGTCTTTAGGCTCTACCGGCCTTGCCAATACCGGGTAAGGCAACCTGCAGATGGAATAGCATAACGGTTCTACCGGCCTTACCAAATTCCCGGGCAAGGCAGCCTCAATAGATACACAATGTAGGCTCTACCGGCCCTGCCAATACCGGGTAAGGCAACCTCAGATGGAATGTGGCAAAAGGTTCTACCGGCCTTACCAATACCGGGCAGGGCAGCCCAGAGATATTAGCAGCAGTCAGATGAAACTGGCAAATTAGCAGAATCGTTAAGCAGCAAGGCTTTGGAGCAAACCAGCGTCCGCACGCTGGGAACAACACTGAATAGTATAGCCGTTAGGCTTTGCGAGCAAACCAGTGACCGCACACTGGAGTAACAAGTGAGTAGTATAGCCGCAAGGCTTAGGAGCAAACCAGCGTCCGCACGCTGGGACCAACACAGAATTGTATAGCCGATAGGCTTTGGAGCAAACCAGTGACCGCACACTGGGGTAACAAGCGAGCTTGTATAGCCGCAAGGCTAGGAGCAAACCAGCGACCGCACGCTGGGACCAACACAGATTTGTATAGCTGATAGGCTTTGGAGCAAACCAGTGACCGCACACTGGTGTAACAAGTGAGTTTGTATGGCCGCAAGGCTTAGGAGCAAACCAGCGTCCGCACGCTGGGACCAACACAGATTTGTATAGCTGATAGGCTTTGGAGCAAACCAGTGACCGCACACTGGGGTAACAAGCAAGCTTGTATAGCCGCAAGGCTAGGAGCAAACCAGCGACCGCACGCTGGGACCAACACAGATTTGTATAGCTGATAGGCTTTGGAGCAAACCAGTGACCGCACACTGGTGTAACAAGTGAGTTTGTATGGCCGCAAGGCTTAGGAGCAAACCAGCGTCCGCACGCTGGGACCAACACAGATTTGTATAGCTGATAGGCTTTGGAGCAAACCAGTGACCGCACACTGGTGTAACAAGTGAGTTTGTATAGCCGCAAGGCTTAGGAGCAAACCAGCGTCCACACGCTGGGACCAACACAGATTTGTATAGCTGATAGGCTTTGGAGCAAACCAGTGACCACACACTGGTGTAACAAGCGAGTTCGTATAGCCGCAAGGCTTAGGAGCAAACCAGCGTCCGCACGCTGGGACCAACACAGATTTGTATAGCTGATAGGCTTTGGAGCAAACCAGTGACCGCACACTGGTGTAACAAGCGAGTTTGTATAGCCGCAAGGCTTAGGAGCAAACCAGCGTCCGCACGCTGGGACCAACACTGAATTGTAGCAATGTCACCAACGCGACCAGGCAGAAGGTCGCCAGGATACTGAAGACAGGTGATGAGATGACAGGAACCAGCAACCATCAGTCAGGTCAGGAAACAGCAAAGAAGAAGTTCAGCAGTAACTGCAACACCAGAGACTAGGCCGGAACCAGGACTGGAGTAACTCAGCATCCAGGAAACACTGGAACAGTAGAGATCAGGAACTCAGGAACACAGGAGATCAGGAACTCAGGAACACTGGAACACTGGAACAGAGGCCCAGCTATCACTAGCATAGTGATAGCAAGAAGGTCAGAAACAACACGAAAGGGCACTCAAAGGGTGCCCAATCCAGGTTTAAATAGTCAATAAGAGGCGGGCTATCTGCAGACAGCCAATAGAAGCCCCCTACTGGTGACAGACAAGTAACTGCAGCAAATCACGGGCACCGTGATACTTTGGCTTGTTTCTCTGCCTTGTCTCTGCCTATTCTCTGCGGATCCTGAAGCCCCCGGTGAACTTGGCTTGTTTGACGTTGCCTCCCGGTTATCTCCAGATACCAGGTACAATACCCTTTGGCCTTTGTGTTTCACTGCTCCCTGTGTGTCCTACACCTTTGCGGTTTCCTCCCATTTGTGCCATCCCCTCTGTGATACCTGCCGCCATTCGCTACCTCTTCCCAGATCTCTCTTGTCCTTAGTATTGTTTTCGGCACCTCGAGCGTTTCAGGTCTGCTTCCTCCTCATCATCACTGTCCTGCTGGCCTTCTGTGCCTTGTGCACATTCCTTCTTCTCCATGGACTCATTTGGCCATGGATTTTGTGGTCGAACTCCCAGTATCTCAAGGTTGCACCACTATCTTGGACGTGGTGGACCATTTTTCCAAACAAGGCCATTTTATCCCCCTCCCGAAATTACCCACTTCTGAACTATCCATTATTTTTCTGCGGGACATTTTTCTCATTCATGACATCCCAACCCATATTGTCTCAGATAGTGGGTCGCAGTTTGTATCCAGATCCTGGTAGGCATTTTGTCCACAGATTGGTATTTCACTGCAATTTTCATCCGTATATCATCAGCAGAATAATGGTCAATCTGAGCGGACTAACCAGTCATTGGAATCCTTCCTCTGTCTCTATATGAATTCTACATTTTCTAACTGGGTGGACCTATTACCTTTCGCAGAATTCTCAGTCAATAAACGCCTCCACGACTTTGTTCCCCTTTCTTTTCTGCCTTAGGTTACAATCCCCATACTATACCCTGGGGCAAACCTATGGGTGTTCAGGCAGCTGATGTCATTATTGATAATTTACAGGAATTATGGTCTTCAATCCAAGCTCGTCTCTCTTGCTTCAGCTCACTATAAAAAAGCGGCTGACTATAGACTATCTCTAGGTCTTCAACTATCTCCAGGAGACAGGGTATGGCTCTCCACGAAACATCGGCAACTTCGGGTCCCTTCTTTGAAATTTGGTCCCCGTTTTGATGGCCCTTACAAAATCCTTAAAGTTATCAGCCCAGTTTCCTTTACTTTGGAAATTCCGCCAGCCTGGCGGATTTCTAATACCTTTCATATTTCCTTACTGAAACCGGTTACTCACAATAGGTATTCTCATATCTCTCCTCCCCCTCCAGCCATCATGGTTTATGGTGATCTTGGCCTGTCCCTGACTATTCTTTCGTTTCAACTTATGTATACCAGTCGCCCCAGGTTACCTTTGGCTTGTTCCTCTACCTTGTCTCTGCCTATTCTCTGTGGATCCTGACTCCCCCAATGAACTTGGCTTGTTTGATGTTGCCTCCCAGTTTGTCTCCAGATACCAAGTACTATACCCTTTGACCTTTCTGTTTCACTGCTCTCTGTGTGTCCTACTCTCATAGGAGATTTGTAAATAAACACTCAGACAGGTACATAAAATCAATTTCCACTTTATTAAGAATAATCACCACCAAATAAATAAGACACTTCCCCAACCTTCCCGTGGTCAGGTGTGGGGACAGTGTTCAGTCCACTACCAGGACCTGACACTGAACCTTAGCCAGACAGAGGCACCAGCTAGGAGTGAACCAGAGAGAGAGCAGAATCACTAAGGTAGAGGAAAGTGATAATCGTGCTCTAATAACACAACTGCAAAACCCTAGAACGCTAGGGTTACAGAACACCATGCACCCTAGAACACTAGAGGCACAACAACCCAGGAGGACTTAGGCTCTGCTGCACTACTGACAGGACTTACCTGACCAAGGACTGAGAATGAGAGCCCGCAAGGGCTGCCAGGCCTCAGGAAGCGACAGAAACTAGCCAATGGTCAGGCGGTTTGGGTAGTCAGACAAGCCAAATTACTTAGCACGGAGCGGGAAGTCAGACAAGCCATAGTACTTAGCATGGAGTGTGTAGTCAGCCAGGCCGGAGGTCATACACAGAGCGGGTAATCGGACAAGCCAAGGTTAGCACAGAGCGGTTAGTCAGCCAGGCCAAAGGTTATACACCGTGCGAGTAGTCAGACAAGGCCAAGGCCGATATGCAGTGGACAGTCAGCTAGGCAAAAGGTTCAGGCACAAATCGGTAGTCAGACGGAGCCAAGTTCATACACAAATCAGATTCAGCAGCCAGGAACAGATCACAACGGAAGACTCAGAAAGCGCTCAGGTACACCACGAAAGGGCACTGAGGCAATGATGGAAAGCAGCATATAAGGCCTCTCTAGGAGGCGGAGTCACATAGCTCAATTAAGATGGAAACTATAAAATAGCAAGTGCTCAGAATGACGCGTGAATGACCAGGAAGTAGTCACCCACCATGCTGTCGCCAGGCAAACACAGAAAGCGAAACGACCAGTAAGAGGGCCAGAATCAAGAGCACTGTGATACCTACCCTTTTGCGGTTTCCTCCCGTTTGTGCCATCACTTCCCCTCTGCAGCCATTCGCGACCTCTTCCCAGCTCTCTCTCGGCCTTGGTATTGTTGCCGGCGCCTCAAACATTTCGGGTTCACCTCCCGACAGCTTCAGCTGATGGCCCATTGTACCAGTGGAGAGGCACATCCTAAGGAGCCTCTGGGATAGACCTCTGCTGCTTCTGGCAGGTAAGGGGTTTGTGATTGGGGTTATCCTGTAGCGGTCGTACCTGCCAGACTCAGGGAGTAGGGACCAGGCATTAGGGGTTCTCCTGGTTTCCTTCTTACTAGCCTGCACCTAGTCTCTGGACCAAGGGTCTCTTTCTGTCCCTCTGGTCCTATTGTTGGGGTGTCAGGTTTTCCCAGTGAGGGCTATAGTGGTCCTAGCCCACTGGTACTCGCCTGTCTGCTGTCTCTAGGGTATTTGGGGCCTGGTTTCCTAGCTTAGAGCTTACCCTGCCTCCCTTGGAGGGTTTATGGTCATGGGGGTCCTGGTGCCCTGCTTCCCTTGGGTGGTCCTCCTCAGTGAATTAATTATCCCAGACCTCACCGGTCCTATCCTCTCCAGATATCTTGAGCATCTATACCTCCGCTGTTGGCAGTTCCCTTAGTTACTTTTCTGTATACTGCACCTTCAAGATTCAGATTCTGTACCAGTACCTCTGGTAGTCTGCATTGGGATCTCCTGGTCTATGGGTATTCATGTCTGGTACAGTACACTTTTAGCCCCATCCTGGTCAGGTCCCGGCTCAACCGGGATCCGACATCTGGCTTCGCGGCCAGCACCTTTATCCGACTTTGGCCGCAGCAAGGGACTAGGGTGACTGTCTCCATACCAGCTTCGCTCTCCAGCGCCGCACTCAAGCAATCAGGCCTGAATACCTTCTGTGGACGTGACAGTAACCACTTATTGCACTTCTCAGACTGAGGAGTGTACGGATTTTCCATTTTGTGGATGACACTTTTATCCCATCGGAAATCAGGAACTACTTCTACATCAGAGAGACCATGCAATGTCTTTTCTATCCCATCTGGGGTAGCTTATCAATCTCCAAAAAAGTAATCTGCTCCCTTCCAAGGAGATGATTTTCCTAGGGGTCAGATTCGATACAAGAGAAGCAAAGGTTTTTCTTCTTCCAGGGAAAGCCTGTCGAATTAGTAGTCAAGTTTGCTCCCTAGGGCACAGAGGTATTTGTTCGGCAAGGCAGTGAATGAGTCTATTGGGTCTCATGTTCTCCACGATCCTGGTGGTCAAGTGGGCCAGATGGCTTATGAGACTGTGTAATGGTTTTTTAAGACACTCAGACTAGCTGGTTAGAATAAAACACAGTTTTATTAAAAGAAAATTAAGAGGAAAGATCGCCCTCTACAGGCAACACAAAATAATAGCGAATATTGACAGATATGCCCACACAGGCCCAATAAACAGAAACAGAGTTATTACATATACTGTCTCAGGACAGGCACACAGTAGTAAAGCAAATCAAGGGTTAAATGCAATAATCAGTTAGTCTCTGTTGTGGAGTTTGGCACGCCCAAGGTGGTGATCAAGCAGCTATTGGTGTAGATGGTGCAACACCTAAAGTTCTTAAGGCTGGGAAGCTGCTAGGCAGTACTTGACTAGAGGTAGAATTAGCAGAAAAGTTGCACAAAATAGCCCCCACGGGTGTAACAACGCATACAACTTAATCTGCAAGTCCGTGAGTCGGTAGCCCCCACGGGCGTAACAACTGTAGTAGCTTGCACTGAAAGAGCTTCCAAATAGCCCCCATGGGCGTAATAATGGAGACCAACTGCACAGGAGTAGTTTGAGCCAATAGCCCCCACGGGCATATACCGGAGACAACCTGCAAGAGCTTGAGCCAGTAGTCCCCACGGGTGTAACAACGGAGACCACAATGCGCTGCAAGTGATGGAGCCAATAGCCCCCCATGGGCGTATACCGGAGACCACCCTGTGCTGCAAGATCTAGAGCCAATAGCTCCCACGGGCGTAAACCGGAGAGATCCCCGTTTGAGCAAGAGCCAATAGCGACTCTACCGGGCGCGTTAACGAACTTGACTACTCTGCGGGTGACAAGATGAGCCGCTGACCAGACCAGGCATATATGCGGCCAGCTCAGCAGAAGTAGCAAAACAACAGAGTAGGCTCTGCACAGGTATGAGAAGGCTCAGCTGAGGAGAAGGCAGCACGGCAAGGGTTAAATTGCAGCATTAAGGATCGAAGGCTCAGTACTAGAGGGTATTGCTCTGCAAGTACGAAGGAGGTCTCAGTAACGGAAGCACAGCTCTGCAAGTGAGAATGGAGACTCAGCACTGGAGACTAGCTACTGCAAGTGTTAAGGAGGCAACACGATCAGCCCAGTAGGCGAGCACAGCGGAAGTCAGAATGTCGCTATGGCAACAACAGGAGCAGGTAGCAGGAACAAAGCAGGTCACTGGAACAAGCCGGTTCAGGTCACGGAGCAGGAAGTCAGCCAGGCCAGGTCGGGTCACGGAGATGGTTCGCAGACAAGCCGGGTCAATCACGAGCAGGAACGTCAGCCAAGCCGGGTCAGATCACGGAGGTGGTTTTCAGACAAGCCGGGTCAATCAGGAGCAGGAACACAGGAGCGTAGTCAAAACAGGCCAAATCGGTACACAGGAATCAGGAACACAGGAACACAGCAACAGCAACACTGGCTCTGAAACACCATGAAAGGGCACCTGACAGGTGTCACGGCCGGGCATAAAAAGGTCAACAGGGGCGGGCCAAATCAGAGCACACCGCAAGCGAGAATGACAGAGGAGGATCACAGGCACTGTGATAGTCTGTTGCAACTGGTCCTTTTGTCAAAACAGGATAGCCATTTTGATTACCTGGAGATTCCAGTGACCATTTTAGAGGATGTAAAGAAGTCCCTAGGTTGGTGGGAGGAAGAAAATAATCTTCTTCAGTGTCAATCTCTGGAAGAAATAAAATTGATTCTTCTGACTACAGATGCTAGTGGAAAAGGCTGGGGAGCCACTTGCGGAAAGGTAGCAGCTCAAGGTTGGCAGCCTTTGCATTACCCAGGTCAGCCTTCAAACTTGCTAGAGAGTCGAACAGTAGTTCAAGCCATTCACATTTTTCAGATGATCTAAAGAATTGCGCAGTCAAAATGAGAATGGACAACATGCCGGCTGTATCATACATAATGAATCAAGTGGGTACAAAGAGCAGTACACTTCTAAAGGAGGTGTCTCTTATTCTGCAGTGGGCAGTCCATCATGTGTCTAATACAAAGGTGTAGCTAGAGGGCAAGCTGAACATCCAGGGGTATTTCCTCTTCAGATCGCCCCTGGATTGAGTTGGGAAATCTTTGGGATGATTGTGAAGAATGGGGACATTCAGCTGTGGATCGGATGACCTCTCCCCAAAACAGAAAGGTGGAGATATTTTACAGAAGGGCATTTTACCAAGGAGTCTGGGGATGGATGCATTCAACGTCCCTTGGGAACACAAGTTGGGGTATGCCTTTCCCCCTATCCCATTGATTCAAGAGTACTCTGGAAGATCAGGAGAGATCAGGAGGAAGTCATAGCAATCAACCCATATTGGCCTGTATTTAACCAAAGGAATACTGCACTTAGAGAATGTGTTCACCGCCTCTTGTTTCTGTTTGTCTAATATTTAGTGGAAGAAACCAGTCCACTTCTGAGGTGCAGAGGAACCGAACTGTGGACAATTACCTTGCCTCTTTTGTTTTACTGTTTTTTTTCCCCAAAAGTAGTTTCAGCCTTTCACCTGTCTCAGAACATCATTCTATTGGCCTTCCATCTGAACATCTAGGATGGTGAAAATCCAGATTTGGGCAACCTTGATCCAGTCAATAACCTTAGGATTTACATTCAAAGAACAAGTGCCTTGAGGAAGTCAAGCAGGCTCTTTATCATCACTTCAAGATACAGAGAGGATCACCCAGCCTTTAGGACCACCATCAGTAGATCATCTCCTATATCTCAAAAGCCGACGAAGCTACAGGTCTGCAGGCATATCCGACTGGATCGATGGCAACATCATGGGTGGCAAAGGATAGAGTCTCCTTCGATGAGATTTATAGAGTGGCAGCCTGGTCCTCAGGATGTACCTTAGCAGGCACTACCAGTTGGACGTTCGTGCTCACAATTCAGGAATTAACTGCTACCCTCAGTATTGTCAAAATAAATTTGTTTTGCATTCATTATCATTCTTTGTGTTTTCTTTTCCCCTAACATGTTAACTGCTTGGGTATTACCCTTGAGTGAACACTGCCTCAAGGGACCAGGAAAGAGGAAAACTGTTTCAGCTTTCCGTTATTTTTCTTTCTTGGTCATGATGAGGCAGCTTTCACTGGATCTCTCCCCTTACCTTGGTGGCTATTCAAATGTAGACAGCTAGTCAGGGCAAGGAAGGATGACTTATAACTTTTGGAGGTGTTTCCTGTCATTGGAAGAGGAGATTTAACCCTTGAGTGAATGCTGACCAGGAAAGGAAAATAATTACCAGATGTATCACAATGATTGTATTATATGTGTAAACCACAACACAGCAGCCTTATAAGCCACTGTGCAGACCTTCACGGCTGCAACCCCCTGGAGGCCATAGCAAGTCACAACAACTGGTGGAGTTGTGAATGAAGTCCACAATGTATAGTTTAACACTGAGAATAGCCTACTTTCTTTCCATCCTATTTGTGAGAAAAGCAATCAAATGCATGTGTTTTGCACTCAGATTCGCCTCACTGCTCATTGGCCATCTGACCACATGATTTAACTGGTTCCTTTCTATAAAACTAGGACCACTGGGAGTCGATGGTAAAGCCCTGGCGAATACAGCTATAACCATATATTAAAATGCCCTAAGTCACAGGGGAGTTGCAGCAAGCTATGTTCATATCTTTGTCACATTTGGGCCATGGGCCATGAGAATAGTGCCATGGGGCAAAATACCCTTTTTTTTGAGCAACACTGTGGTGACATACCAGATAACAGACACCGTGTGAACATAATCTAGGTAAATTGTGATAATGTATTAAACATTACTAATATTATTCAAAGTGAAACTAGGTGCTGGAACCAATTTGCTACCTGCATAATGCCAATTTACTAAGCTACTTACTCAGAAAATTGTACTAAAGGGAGAGCAGTGGAGAATTATATGGGAGTTTGGGGGCATTCCTTATCTCTATCACTTGTTTAATGTTATATACTTACAAGCCCATATATTTACTCAATTTTCCTGCTAATTCTGTTAGGGAGATACAGTATTCTGGGCTCACATGGATTAAAGTCTTAATGATGGCAGAGTGTTTGCAACTGTATGAGCTAAAACTTCCATTCAGTCTAGTGCATGAATTGAAGTGTAGCCACAAGAGTTAGAGGCTAACACCAGCAGAGCTGGCAGATTCTTACATTACTTCCTGGATTTCTATAAAATTACAATTTATAAATCCATGAGTCCTGTTGCCTATAATATTTGATAATATACATAAAACCTCATATAACATTAAAATAAATGTCACTGAAAACAATGTGAGTTGCAGCAAGCAATTATCTGTATGTGCATTCAGATAGGTGCCCAAGATGAGCAACATGTGTTAATCAGAGTCTAATGGATCTCTCCAGAATCACATATCGAGCAATTTGGTCTGTTTGCTTTAATATAACCAGAATTGTGGATCAGAAAATGCTGTTGCCCAGGACAACAAGATTAGAGGTTGACAGGAAACCTGCTGGGTCCACAACATAAATTCATATAGAAATGTTTGTCTATCTTGGCTCCCTTCAAAATCAACATAAATGCTTTTGGCAAACTTAAACAAAACAAAGCGCATATTAAATAGTATTCTCCACTGAGAAATGCATTGAGAGAAGAGAACAAATAACTGTTGGGTTAGGGTAAATGAAGGAATACCGCCGTATACCAAAATACTGAAAATAGCTTAGGTGTTTATCAGCCAGGAGGAAATGGAAGTGGTTGACTCTAGCTAAAACTCTGTGCTGGTCTGTTATAACAGGTTTAACGTTGCAAACCCCTCTGGCACTCAAAGGGTTAAAAGACCATTAACATGTTTTAATGTGTTTGCTCCAATGGGAGCATACTTGGCAAAAAACAAAAAAAGCTTGCAATGAATAGCTCTATATACTGAGAGGCAAATTAAATGATAAATCAAAAGCCTGATCCTAACTCAAACTCTCAAACCAAGATGGAGGAAGAAACAAATTTTAACTCCACAACCCAAGGTTTCAGAAAATAGATAGCCATTTGTATTTACATTTTTATTCAAAAGAATTCTGTAAGATGAATGAGTGTATGTATATATACGGATTTTGAACCATAACCATAAAAATACTGGAATTATGTGTATGTCCCAATATACAGAGTTCTTTTAAATAAAAATTTCTATATATTTTCTGAAACCTTGAGTTGTGGTGTTAATATTAGAACTTGTTTCTCCCTGACTTGATAAAAAGCTTGGGGCTGCAATGTGTATCCCACATCCAATCAGTTGTTGAGGGGCTCACTTTTTAGAAACCCGTTGGTCGGCTGATGTTCACAATGAATGAAGCCCAGGCTTCATTAACAGGTCAAAATTTTTTGTCCTGATAGTTTTAAATTAATATTTTCACCAGGTGGTGCTGTTGCAGTCTTTGAAGATAACTGGTGGAAAATCCTCTTTACAGCTATGCCTAAGCATATGCCATATCTGATAATGACAATGAATCTGCAAATGACAACAAACAGCAAAAAAATTTGATTGTTGTTCTGACGTGTAGTTTGATATATGGACCTCAAGGAGTAGACAAATTTGAGTAAAAAAATCTGACAATAATCATGTAAGTTAATTTTCAGTCTATAAGATGTTCATTATTAATGACTGGTGGAAATCTTTGACACTGGGAAGAAATCGGTGGAGACTATATCCATGAGAATTTCTGTGAGAAGGCTCTTTTTACCAACATATTCAACCCAGTGAACTAAGGTGAGTGTGAGCATGTGAGAGTAATGACATATAGGCGTGTGATGACACATATATCTGTAATGACATATAGGCATGTGATGACATATGCACCCGTGCAGCAATGGCAGGAACATGGGGAACAGCAGGAACACTGGCACGCTAGGTCAAGACTATTCAAATCGATGTGTTTAACCTTTACCTAGTAGGTATCACCCAATATTACATCCTGTGGGAACTTGTATGGAAAAAACGCAACACCTGCCATTCTGCAAAATTTCCAGTGGGAAGAAACATTAACTATTCACCCATCAGTAGTCTACAAGTCATCACATCTATGAGCTAATCAGTATAGTTCCACCTACCAAGTATACCATCAGTCTCTGCACACATGGCATAATAATAAGCTCTTATATCTCGGATCTCCTGCTCTGTAAAATGTTCAGTGCAGTTCTTTGTGTAAGAGGAATAGTAATCCACTGGATGCATGCTTTGTAAAGGTGTCCACTTGGGAATTGTTACATTCTTATATGACACCTGAAAAGTTAAAAATAATGTTTACACTTTATTTTTTAACTAGTTGAAGAGCCCGTGTACATGGGCCACAGTGCCACCCAGCAATGGCCACGGTGCAGTCATGCTCAGTAGAGACTGCCTGCACCACGTCTGATACGGAGCAGGGCGCAGAGAGGACTATGGACTGAATTCGGACCCCCTCTCCGTTATCAGCCATGGCTCGGGCAGTCTGTAGTTTGCATCACTGCAACGCATGCAGCCGTCTCTACTGTGCATGACAGCTTCTGACAAACACACATTTAGCAAATTATTATATAGGATAATTAGCTCTATGATTTAACAACAGAGAAAAGTAGTCAGCTGCCTATGACTCATTGGTGAAAGGGGTTATGGGCAACTCACCATGGGCCTTAGTAATAAACTTAAAAAAGTGCAGTTCTGGGTTCAACCAACTGCACCATAGAGAACAAACAGAAATCCCCCAAATCACAATTGATTTAAATGTTCATTTAACCACTTGAATGCATTGCATACCTCTCTAGCATTCAATGAGTTAAGGAGGTAAGTGAATAAAGCCTAAATTAAATAAAGTGAAATATTAATTTGTCACCTATGGTCAAATTGGATTGGTCCAAAATTGCACCTCTCTAGCTTATTATGGCCACATATACCCTCTAGATTTTCCTCTCACAGATAAATGTGCCAAATTGGGTATAAAAACTAAGCATTTTGTAAAGGTAAGGTAATCTAAGTAAACACTTAGCATTGTGTTAAAGGGACAGTTAAGAGTCAGGGGAATGGGCTTTGCAAGTGTTGTACTTACCTGATAGCTGTGACTTCCCATAAATACAGATACAGTCACAAAAAACTAATCCTATGATTCTGAAAGATCTTTCAAAATCACCATTATGTTTTATCATCTGTTTGTTCTTTAGAAAACTAGTTTTTGCATTATTTATATTTATAGATTACGCTAATGAAGGCATTCTGTGCAGACATTTCCATTGAAGCCCACTGTCTGACACAGAATGTCAAAGGAGACTATGGTAATATCAATGTTGCTTCCTCTTCCAGAAGCACTGAGAGATCTGCAAGGTAAATGGAGAGACAATAGCTGCATTTTAAAGGCTTTGTAAAGCTATATGGCTGGGATTATCTTGATGAGTAAAACGTATGTACTCAAGCTGCCAAGAGATGCTTTAATAAAAAGTGAATTCAGCACAAAGCTGCATTTTTTGGGTACAGTACTACCCTGACCTGGTGTTGCAAGAGCAGATTATGGACAACTAATATTAAAGGCACACTAACAAAACATTTTTCTGGTTTTGTAGATTTTAAAAAATAAATTATATGGCACAAAACCTTTATGGTTTGAGAGATATTAGCATATAAAGTTCCCCCCTCCCTCCCCTTCTCCTGACATCAGCACTCTGCTGACAGCAGGAGATCCCGGTCCTGGGACCAGCGAGCGGCTCTGCAGAGAATATTGGAAAAGCATTACTTCATTGGAACAGTCTACAAAGTGTGCCTGGTTTGCAAGCACACTCTGTAGACTGTTCCAATGAAGTAGTTATTTTCCAATATCACTATTGTGGCTCTGCTGAAGAGTTGGCTCGAGTCAGCCGACTCGAATCTCCTGCTGTTAGCTGTACAGCTGACAGCAGGAGAGGGGGGGAACCTAAGATGTGAATATCTCTCAAACCATAAAGGTTTGAGAGATGAGATCTGTGCCACATAATTTATTTTTTTAAACCTACAAAACAAGAAAAAATGTTTATTGGATATTACTGTCCCTTTAAGCTAACCAATGGATGCTGTAGCAAAAGCACTACTGTGAAATTTCAGGCCATGGAGGTACTGCACCCAACACGTGCATACTTGAGCTGCAATAAAAGATATCTCAGCCATAGCAGTATACGTTTTAATCTGCAATCATATTTTTTGTAACAGAAAGCTTTACAGTCCCTTTTAGTAAAGCATAAATGGATTAACCCCTTAAGGACCACACCCCTCTGGTCCTTAAGATGTTAGTACAGATGGGATACTATTTAATTGAATTTTAAAAGAAATAGATATTACCTTTTGAAGCCAGTAAGGAGATGTTAGAAATGTTGATGATCCAAAATTCTCCCCCATGTTTTGTGAAGGATATGGGTGGGGTAAGTTTAAACCCAGATAGAGAATAAAGGGCTGTGAATGGTTTAGAGCTTGTTTTCGTATCCACATTGCTGCTGTATCTGTATTCTTCCAGTCCTCTTCCATAATTCTGGTCTGTGTCTTGTTTCCAGTAAGATTTGCTACAGGCCGTCCTTCTTGCCTGAGCAGAAATGGAACATCGCGGGTCCAGGCTTCCACGCGGTTACTAAATACAGATATACACGATGAGCCTGATTCACCATAGGAAATAACATTTCAAAATTCCCATTCATTTAAGGGGATAGTAAACCTTTAATTTGACATGACATTCTGCAAGTGCATAATATGCAGTCAAGTTACTTATACTGCACTTTATTTTTATTTTTCTTATTTTTGCAGGCTTCCCTGGATTTGTTTGCAGTGAGCTCTCTGTCAGGGATTATGAAAGCAGGAATAGTGATACAATGAAAAAAAGTTAAATGGGAGTATGCAACAAATGTTCCAGTGCAGTAACATTGTGTAAATATCTAAAGCCAGCAGCTACATTTAAGGGTACGCACTACAGAATGTGATCGATATAATGCATTCTGGCTGACATACCCCACAAGAATTAGACTTTAATGCCAGAAAGCCCCATACACCTGCACAACTATCTCATATCATGTGTAGGGAAACTGAAAGAGACTACAACCAAGTTGCCTATGCCATGTCAATATGAGGTGTAGATCTTGGCGATATTTAAGTGAAAGCACCAAAGCACCCACAGACTGTTTCATAGAAACATAGATTTTAATAGCAGAAACTAACCATCTGGTCCATAAGTGCCCTCCTCTTGGTGCAAGCAACATTAAGAGAAGGCACTTTGGTATATGTAGCTTAGAAAATTGGTGTCAGGCAGGCATAGGATGTTAACAGTGATTCCAGCATCCAATTTAGCATGGAATTGTTGTTTTATATTCACCACAATGTACAGAAAGGTAAGATTCAGAGTCTTAAGTGGTGTTAAGGACAGTGTCACATTGTATTACATCCTGCTTTGATGTTTACTGACTACAGACTACAATCTCCATACCTGGGAACTCTCCAGATCTGCCCCAGAGACTCCAGTTTTTACAATTAATTACCAGGTTTCCAAGACAGAAGTTGATTCTCCAGCAGTGGTGAGTTTCTCCTGAATCTCTGCCCACTTCTTCTCCTTCCCACCCTGTTATGCCCATTTCCCACCCACCTCCCGCCCACAGATGATTAAGCCACGGCCACCAATTAAACCACCTTTATGACGTGAATCTCATCATTTACATTTCCCTGGTCAGCAGCAAATGAGCCATGTCTGGGAGGAAGTTCCCAGGTATGACAATCCAGGAAGGTCACTGTCAGGGATAAAGGAAAAGTATAGGAAATTTGACTTATTATAGTAGATATTATGCACTTGAAGAATATATAAAGGCAAAATAAAGGGTTATTATCCCTTTAAATGGGGCATTTAAGCCATTGAATGGTAGAGAGTCTCCAAAGCATTTTTTACAATGCACTGGAGACCTTTCTAGCATTCTAGAGGGTAAATCACCAATTAAATCCATGGTCATTTTTAGTTGCTATACTGAGTTGGTTTGCCACTAGCACGTCCTTAGTACATCAGCTTTTTTCAGAAGAAATGGACTATGGACAATGGGATATTGGGACAAATATAGGGAGCAAATAAAAATTCCCAAATGTGCCATTGAGTGGGGACTTTAGCCCCTCAGAAGAAAGAGAGGTTTAGAACCATATAGCACAGAAATGTGTTTGAGACTTCTTTTGAATTCAAGGGGTTAGAAGCCCCATTTAAATTAATGGGAGTTTTTATTTGTTCCTAATAGTACAGTTGGTTTGCCCCAGAATTACTCCAGCTCCTGTCAGGTTCAGTGAGTCTAATATACTACACAAAGTGGAGCCAATCAGCTGCACCACTGAGATCAAATAATCCCATAAATGCTACAGAGGTCTAGCAAATGTGTTAGAGACCACTCCAGCATTCAGTGTGTTAAGTGCTATAGAATGAATGGTAATTAGTATGTGTCACCTGTGTTGAAAAATACATTAGTAATAATTACTTAAGCAAGTAATTCATACAAAAATACCCAAACTCCATTACATACAGAATCAATTCAATTCACACAAACAACACATAAAGGAGGGATATAATATAAAAAGGCAGGTGACAACAAATACAGATTGTCAAGAATGAGATAAATTCTCATCTAAAGTGATCCACCATGTGAGTACAGAAATTATCATAAATGGAGGTAGATAATGGGAAGCAGCAGGACTCTTCAAACAAAGACCGCCACACGTATATCCCCATTGGCTTCATGCAGTTTTATAAAAAAAATTTGCTATTTTTTGCACTAACTATTTCACTTCTGTTGATTTAATGAAGTCATTTTCTGATTACATGCAATTTAAGATCATTTTATAGACATCTGTGAGTCATTTACTTTTTACTTGTGGGAGATTATTTATATGTACTGCACCAGTTTACTAACTTTCCAGGTTTAGATTTTATATATTCTGGTTCGGTGCCATTCTGTTTTTGAGATTAGTGGCATCTTTCCTTTTTGTGTTGTTTGTGTGATTTTAATTAATTTTATATGTATTAGAGTTTGATTATTTTTTGCTTGAATTACTTAATAAACGATTATTACTAATGTATTTTCTGTTTAGTTGAGTGTCTCACTATATGGGTCTACTATATGTTTGAACCAGTCCACCATATCTTTGTGGTGGTTTCCTTAACCAAACTTTTGTTGATTTACTATGAGAATGTCGCTGAGGAAATCTCAATATTCAAAAGGGCGACTTAAAAATGTTGCCCTCATTAAAATGGCAACATCAAAATGCCACTATAGTCAATGTAGCGGCCTCAACATGTAGGCATGTTAAAGTCAGGGATCTCTGCGTTATATAGCAGCCTCGGCCATCCCAGCTGTGAAGACCATAATGATCCACATAATTAGGAGAGTGGCTGGGGCTGAGTTGACAGGTATGTGTACTATTAAAATATAGACTAAATAGATTAATTTAATTAATTTGTGTTATAGTGTAATTAAGGAAATACTTTCCAGTCTGAGTGTGACATCTTCTATGTTTAACCCTTTTGGAGCCAGAGCTAGCAACTCCTCTAGCAATGAAACTGCTTCCCATATATATCATGTTGCATTCTGAGCTGTGTATCTTCAGTATGTGGCATTTCTACTACTACAACAAAACCAGAGTTCTGATTGCCATCATAAAAAATAACTGGTTTAAATAATAATAATAATTTGATTTTCAATATAAGAAAATATATGTCAGTCTTAATACTTGTAATGTCTTGGTTTGTAGTGCTAAATCCTACTTAACAATGTTTAACTCAGGCAAATGTTATGAAAATAGATGTGGTGAACATACTTGTTATCAATATACCAAAGACACGTTTGGATGATACAACTGTCTTAATACAACTGTGTGTAGCAAAAATAATTGTGATTAGAGAATTAATTGATTAAATTATGTCCTTGTATTGCTCTGCCTTCATACAGTAGATCACATACATTTAAGCTACATAATGTTACAGTAGATAACATAAATTGAAGCTAAAGAAAGTTCACCTCAGAAAGCAGCTTTAAATGAATTTATTTAGCCTCTGTTATATTATTCTCGTTATTATTATTACCAGATAGCAATCCAGATGAAGGCAGACTTTTTTGTCACCCATGCTCCAGTAGAATTCAATTCCAGAGGAGCAAAGGGGGGGGCACAGGGGGCACTTTTCTCTATGGCCATTGGTAGGTTTGTGTCCCTCTTAATAAATCAGGGCAAGAAACTTCTAAGCTATTAAATGCCTCCATCTCACATGGCCATGGCAGGAACCACTTCACAATAATACTGACATGGGTGACATTTTTAATCCACCACTTGTGCTTTTATGATGTGGGCAACATTTTCATTTTGAGTCATTTGTGCACTCTAGCCTAGGCCAGAAAGGCAAGGCATTTTGAAAATAGTATGCCTTATCTAACTTTTCCCCATGTCTTTACAAATAAGTGTGTATGTACAATATGTATATTTATTATATATATATATATATATATATATATATATATATATATATATATATATATATATTCTATAAAAGAAGAAGTGGTCATGTGACCACACATTCTATGTCCGTGCCTCACACACCCCAGGGAGGCAGCTAGGAGGAGGCTGCATATCTCCTCCACACTGCCTGAGCCCAGCATTACACACTACATTAGTATTGCACACACCCCGGGGTGGAAGCAAAGAGGAGATATGCAGGTCTCCTCCATACTGCCTGAGCCCAACATACACACCCCGTGGCGCAGCTAGGTGGAGATTTGCATATCTCCTACACACTGCCTCAGTCGAACATAACCAGGCACTTAATTTTTCCACACCCCCACAATTTTCACCTGCTTTGTGTCTACCTTTCCTTCAATATACTCAACAACTCACTGTACACTCTCTCCATATGAGCATAACCCCTTCACCACAGGTGTTTTAGCTGCCACTGGCTTCCTCTGCTGCTGCACCTCCTCCTCATATTGCTCTCGAATGCCTTGGCTACCTACAGCCCACTCTGTCCATCAACCCTTTACACTGTCAAATAATGAGCTACTACAACATTCTCACAAACTCCTCTTAACCCTTTAAGTGCAGGAGGGGTACACAACACATTGCAGACCAATACGTTGCATACCTTTCTGGCACTCAAATGGTTACCCTTACAACAGCCGGATGCAACGCATTCATTGACAATTAGCTTTCACTATATTCCCATTTAAGTGCTTTCATTTCCAAACAATGTCACATCTTCATTTCATCCACTTCCTACGATATTATGTCTGAAACTAATTCTAATTTCATTATCATCCCCTATATTCACATTCAAGGGATAGTAATGGTTCTTTTTACCCCATTTTAATATTGTAGCCATTAAAAATATTAATAGAATGAGCTATGTCCCATCTCTCAAACCTTTATAGTTTGAGAGATTGAAGTGTCTAAAGTTCTCCATTCCCCCCCTTTCAGAGACATCAGAGCTCTAGCTGACAGAAGTTGATCCTGGTCCCGGGACCGGCGGAGGCTCTTAAGCAGAGCCGGAATAGTGATATATAGAAAGAAATACTTCATTGGAACGGTATCACGGTGCCCGTGATTGCTGCAGTTCCTTGTCTGTCACCAGTAGGGGGCTGCTATTGGCTGTCTGCAGATAGCCCGCCTTTCATTGCCTATTTAAACCTGGATTGGGCACCCTTTGGGTGCCCTTTCGTGTTGTTTCTGACCTTCCTGCTATCACTATGCTAGTGATAGCTGGGCCTCTGTTCCAGTGTTCCTGAGTTCCTGATCTCATGTGTTCCTGAGTACCTGTTCGCTACTGTTCCAGTGTTTCCTGCCTGCCGAGTTGTTCCAGTCCTGGTTTCGGCCTAGTCTCTGGGGTTTCCTGACCTAACTGATCGTTGCTGGTTCCTGTCATCGCATTGCCTGTCTCCTGTATCCTGGCGACCTCTTGCTCGGTTGCGTCGGCGACATTGTTAGTTACACCAGTGTGCGGTCACTGTTTTGCCCCAAGCCTATCGGCTGTACAATCCTGTGTTGGTTCCAGCGTGCGGACACTGGTTTGCTCCAAAGCCTATCGGCTATACTATCCTGAGTTGGTCCCAGCGTGCGGACGCTGGTTTGCTCCTAAGCCTTGCGGCTATACGAACACACTTGTTACACCGGTGTGCGGTCACTGGTTTGCTCTTAAGCCTTGCGGCTATATTACTTGTTTGTTACACCAGTGTGCGGTCACTGGTTTGCTCCAAAGCCTAACAGCTATACAGTCCTGTGTTGGTTCCAGCGTGCGGACGCTGGTTTGCTCTAAAGCCTCGCGGCTATACTACTTGTTTGTTACAACAGTGTGCGGTCACTGGTTTGCTCCAAAGCCTATCGGCTATATTATCCTGAGTTGGTCCCAGCGTGCGGACGCTGGTTGGCTCCAAAGCCTTGCGGCTATACAAACACACTTGTACACCAGTGTGTGGTCACTGGTTTGCTCCAAAGCCTTGCGGCTATACTACTTGTTTGTTACACCAGTGTGCGGTCACTGGTTTGCTCCAAAGCCTTGCGGCTATACAAACACACTTGTACACCAGTGTGTGGTCACTGGTTTGCTCCAAAGCCTTGCGGCTATACTACTTGTTTGTTACACCAGTGTGCGGTCACTGGTTTGCTCCAAAGCCTATCGGCTATACCATCCTGAGTTGGTCCCAGCGTGCGGACGCTGGTTTTCTCCAAAGCCTTACGGATATACGAACACACTTGTTACACCAGTGTGCGGTCACTGGTTTGCGCCAAAGCCTTGCGGCTATACTACTTGTTTGTTACACCAGTGTGCGGTCACTGGTTTGCTCCAAGCCTATCGGCTATACAGTTCTGTGTTGGTCACAGCGTGCGGACGCTGGTTTGCTCCGAAGCCTTGCGGCTATACAAACTCGTTTTGTTACACCAGTGTGCGGTCACTGGTTTGCTCCAAAGCCTTGCGGCTATACTACTTGTTTGTTACACCAGTGTGCGGTCACTGGTTTGCTCCAAAGCCTATCGGCTATACCATCCTGAGTTGGTCCCAGCGTGCGGACGCTGGTTTGCTCCAAAGCCTTACGGCTATACGAACACACTTGTTACACCAGTGTGCGGTCACTGGTTTGCTCCAAAGCCTTGCGGCTATACTACTTGTTTGTTACACCAGTGTGCGGTCACTGGTTTGCTCCAAAGCCTATCGGCTATACCATCCTGAGTTGGTCCCAGCGTGCGGACGCTGGTTTGCTCCAAAGCCTTATGGCTATACGAACACACTTGTTACACCAGTGTGCAGTCACTGGTTTGCTCCAAAGCCTTGCGGCTATACTACTTGTTTGTTACACCAGTGTGCGGTCACTGGTTTGCTCCAAGCCTATCGGCTATACAGTTCTGTGTTGGTCACAGCGTGCGGACGCTGGTTTGCTCCGAAGCCTTGCGGCTATACAAACTCGTTTTGTTACACCAGTGTGCGGTCACTGGTTTGCTCCAAAGCCTAGCGGCTATACAATCCTGTGTTGGTCCCAGAGTGCGGACGCTGGTTTGCTCCAAAGTCTTGCAACTTTACTAATCCCTGTTGGTCTCAGTGTGTGTGTACACTGGGTTGCTTGCAATCCTGTCAATTTGCCATTACCATCTGACTGCTGCTATCATCTCTGGGCTGCCCTGCCCGGTATTGGTAAGGCCGGTAGAACCTTATTGTCATACTCCATCTGAGGTTGCCTTACCCGGTATTGGCAGGGCCGGTAGAGCCTACATTGTGAATCTGTTGAGGCTGCCTTGCCCGGTAATTTGGTAAGGCCGGTAGAACCGTTATGCTATTCTATCTGCAGGTTGCCTTACCCGGTATTGGCAAGGCCGGTAGAGCCTAACATTCTGTTTCTTCAGACTGTCCTGTCTGGTATATTGACAGGACCGGTAGAGTCTGCATTCTGTCTTATCATATTCTGTATGTATCTGTATACATGTGTTTGCCATCCTACGTTATCAATTTATTATTTCAATAAAATTGATTTTTACCTAAAACTTGTGTCTGAGAGTCATAACAAACCGTGACAAATGGTCTGCAAAGTGTGCCTAGTTTGCAAACACACTTTGCAGACTATTCCACTAAAGTATTTCTTTCTATATATCACTATTCCGGGACCAGGATCAGCTTCTGTCAGCTAGAACGCTGAAGACTCTGAAAGGGGCGGGAGGGGGGATTTTAGATGCTTTGATCGCTCAAACTATGCAAACTATGTGGTGCAAAAGGCCGTTGTAGGTAATTCTCCTCCTTCCCCAGCTCATTCTTACCACTTTTTCCACCTCTGTTAAGCTCCTCCCCCACTCATGATTAAGCCCTGCTTCTTTTTGACACCAATCACCTTATCTATCTCCCCCAGTGCAGCACAGGACTACTCGGACATTCAAATTTCCCAGATACGTTATAATCCAAAACAGGTACCCATCTATAAGGTGGGTACAAAACTCAGATGTAAGGAAAAATTAGGAAGTCAAAAATCAATGAATGGGAAGCACTGGCTTCTAGGTGGTATAGGGGGTACTAAATGTACATAGGACAGCTTTGCCTCATCTTCACCAAGAAGATGAGTAGATGGAAGTGGCATTCTTATTAATATTTAAGCTGAAGCTATTTACTATGTTTGTGAAAAGGACATATAAAATCAGGACTCTCATCTTTCCTTTAATAGATGCTTCCAACAGGCGTGACACTTCTCTAATCAGTAATGTTTGTCTGTTGTTCTGTAGGTAATAAAGGGACATGGAGTTGAAGTCCAGCTGTGGCTCCTACATCATGGGTGAGATTCACTAAGCGGTTATAAAGAGGTGATAAAGTGGAGATGACTTCTCCAGTGATATCACTTCTCCAGTTCCTATTGTATGGAGCCTATGCACTAAAATGTCTTCAACTTTTGAGATCTTAATGCATAGGCTCCATAGAATAGCATAGGACCTGGAGAAGTGATAAACTGGAGAAGTTATCTCCACTTTATCACCACTTAGTGAATCTCACCCCAGTGAACCACAATACCGACAGCCTCATGACACTGGCCATTTCAGAGGAGAAAACACCTCAAAGCTCCTATGTCTAACTTCATATCAACTGCATACTGTCCTAGGGTAGTGACAGCTGCACACACACACACATGATGTGTATTTCCTGCTACCTCCCCCCTTCATATCAGATCTCTGGTGACAGGTAGATAGGTATGTGCATGTCTCTATTTATGTATGTGTGTACATGTCTGTATATGCATGTGTATGTATGTGTATGTATGTGTGTATGTATGTGTGTATCAAGCTGTGTCTCTATTTATACGTGTGTTTCTCTCTCTTTATGTATGTACTAGCAGTTTGGATTGGTGTTGCACGTTTATTTTTTTATCCTTCTATTTAGTGATAATGTAAAATGTAATGTTATACAATACATAGATACAGGGATATACATACACACAGCACATATACATACATATGTACACACATAGTTTGACAGACACATACATAAAACATACCTACCTAAGAGGGCTGATATGAAGGGGGTCTATTGTCCCCGCTCTGTGCAGTGAATATGTGTACATCAGTGTGCTGGAGAACTGAGTTTCAGTTTGTGTACAAGAATTCAGACAGTTTTCCAGGACAAAGATGTCATATACTCCCTGCACAGAGTGGGGAGATGCGATGTGAGCAGTATGTATGGGTAGGTATTTGTAGAGGTCTGTTGTTTGATGGGATCTGTACCTGCTGCTCTCTATTTGTACCAGCAGCATGTACAGCTGTATTGTGCCTTTTCTGGAGCAGCTGAGTTCCTATTAGTTTAAGTGGATGTTGACACTGGCTACTGGTATGGATTAGTGATTGTGCAATTAAGTGACATACACATTAAGGCAGGTGGCTGCAGTCATGGCAGGAGTGGTGTGCATCTGCCTATCACCTTAGCGATACACAGTGTCCTTTACCAGCAGCTTTTGTTCCGGCAGCAGGTGGTGGTAACTCCACTTAGGTTACTGTGTCCCTGCATGCAATTGTATTTGGCCTGTGACTTGCATGGAAAGTGAATGTAGGGGCAGACCATGGTAAATTAATGGAAGAGGAGGCAGCAGCAGGTTCTGGAGGAAGGACAATTGTGGGTAAGGGCACTGTGTATTCCTGCTGCATCGTATCCTGGACTCACCAGCACTGCTTACATTTCCCTTAGTATTCAGTCACTGTGACCAAGTACCTTATTAATACTTGTATACACTGTTTCTTTTTCATATAAAAATCAGTGAGTGGCCATGCGCCACATACATTTGAGCCACAACACAATTATGTACCTCACAAATAATTTTTCTCACAACAAAATGCAATTTTTCCCATGGCGTTATGTTCCCCCTCTCACACTCAATGAGTAAAAGTAATTCTCTGTTCCTCTGACAATCTGTGTCTGAGGCAGATGTGGACCTGAGAGGAGACAGAGAGCTGTTTGCACAGTGACAGCTAAGATATCAGTCTCCTCTCAGGTCCATATCTGGCGCAGAGAAACTGAGAACAGAACTGACAATGGGACCAGAGAGAAACAGGTGAGAACTATACATTATAAATACTGCTCTAAGATGAGTACCCTGTGTCTTGAGATGTGAGTTGACAACAGCTGGCTCATTAGGATGAGTGTAGTTGACCAGCAATAGTTGGGGGCACTGGTTGCCTACTTATCTTTTCTGAAGGCTGCTTTCTCTACCACGGTCTCCCAAGTGGCTCAACAATCTCAGAAAACACCAAACAAAGAGAAAGCGCCAAGCAGTTATTACTATCACACTCTGTTCATAAAAAATAAATATATGTACTCACATTATACATTGGTCAGATGGCTGGTACCAGACAGTCTGACAGACACGCTATCACGGTGCCCGTGTATTGTTGGCGACATTTTGACACAAGATGTCTGATGCTTTCTTATTGGCTAGTGTGTTATGGCTCCACCCAGTGGTAGCCTTTAAGTACTGTGCTCTGTCACTCCTACAGGGCCCTTTCGTGGTGTTCCTGTTGCTTTGTGCTTGCTGCCGTTATCGTGTGATTTCCAGTGTATGACCCGGACTGCCCGACTACTCTCTCTCTGATCCTGTTCCGTGTACCGAACCGGCCTGGCTGACATTCCTGCTCCGTGTATTGACCTGGACTGGCTGACGTTCCTGCTCCGTGTACCGACCCGGCCTGGCTGACGTTCCTGCTCTGTGTATAGACTTGGATTGGCTGATGTTCCTGCTCCGTGTACCGACCTGGCTGACATTCCTGCTCCGTGCATTGACCGTAGTGGCTTCCGTTCCTGCTCTGGTGCCTCCAGTCCGGAGTACTACCGTATCTGGTAGAGAGTATCCTCTGTGCTCTGCCTTGAGCATACTGGCCCAGTTGGTTGCCTCATGTACTGCATTACCATTCCGTGACTGCGACCCATTAGTGCCTTGCTGCCTCCTTACTCCTTACCCAGGATTTATGCTGAGCTCGTTTACACCCTATATGCTTGGCTTGTTATCAGTTATCACTGGGGTTGGTCTCCCAGGCACCTCAGTTAGTCTCAGCACCTGTTTTGTCATTAAACAAGCCAAGCCCGTTACCAGGGCCTTCCGGTACTCACCCAGGTAGGAGCTTTACTATTGGCACTATATACGTTGGCTTGTCACTTCTCCGTTATTGAGGTTGGTCTCCTGGGCACCTCAGTTGGCTCTGTCACACGGTACTTGCCATCAAGCCTGGCGTTTCAACATCTATTGTCCGGTACCATTACCTTGGGTCGCAATTTGTGCATCTACAGGGCGTTCCGTTTTTCCTCCGGTTGCAGTACTACTATAGTTGGGCCTCGCTCAACCTTCCTGGGCTAGTTGCTATTTTGGCACTTATCAGCATTTGAGTGCTTTTTGGGCCTCGCTATTAGGGCCTCCCAGTCTCCTGGCCTGATAGCATTAACCATTTGTGTCTCACTGTATCATACAAACTGTTCCCGACCTGTATCAGTATATATATTACTTTGTGATTTATGTATACTGGACCCCTGTGGACTAATGTCATTTAGTAACCTGTCCTGTGTCAGTTCTAATTGTTCTATTGCTGGATCCGCGAGGGTTACTTTACTTTATTTTGCTGATTCAATAAAACTGTGTTTTACCAAATTGACTGTCTCTGAGTGTACTGAAACCGTTACACACGCATACAGAGATAACCAACCCATCTCCATTCGGGTTAACTGCCACAGAAACAATTCTCCAACAATATGAGGTGGGGATTCAAAATCAATATAAATGTATTAATAATGCACCTAAAAACGTACACACAAAGGCTTGAATGCTAGCAGTTATCTCCACATGCGTATCTGTCAGACTGTCTGGTACCAGCCATCTGATCAGTGTATAATGTGAGTACATGTCTTCATTTTAAATGAACAGAGTGTGATGGTAATTCACTATTTGGCGCTTTCTCTTTGGTGTTTTTTGGGATCGTGGGAATTGAGTACATGTATCACTCACCTAAGTGAATGAGAACCACTTCTATAATCTTCTTTTCCAAACCTTTGAGTAACATATCCATTCTTTTTCACCAGATCCATCCATGTTGGGTAATCTGGATTGAGGCACTTGTAGTTATTCCAGGACTCTGTTAAATGAGGAAATAGGCCACTCCACATGGCTGCAAAGAACACCAAATCATTAGTCCAATAAATTACATTTGCAAGATGAAACTGTATCTGTCCTAAATTGCTCAAAATGTTTTTCAAATCATTCACTTTTACAGTTTTGTTAAAAAAAAAAAAATATATATATATAGAATATTATTCTCTTTTTGCTTTTTATTATTTCTATGGGGATCAAGAAGAAATAGATACATCTACAAACCCAAAAATACATTCAAATATCTAAAAAGTTTATGCTGTGTTTTTTATTTTATTTTTATTTCAGTCTTGATAGACAACAATCATTTTCTGTTCCAGGACAATTCTTTTCTTTTATTATCCTCACTTTTTTTTGTAAAATGCACTGCCAACATGTCTTGCAGCACTATATGGCAGAATTACATTGCTTCAGAAAATACAGAGATATATTCATATTTTAGGAGAAATATCCTATATAATAATTCGCCAAGTTGTGTGTAACGCCCGACATGCGCAGTAGACACTGCTGCGCTTGCGGCAGTCATGCGCAGTAGAGACTGCCCGTGCCGCGGCTGATACAGAGCTGGGCGCTCCGAAGGAGCATCCAGCTCTGTATCAGCCGAGGCGCGGGCAGTCTCCACTGCGTGTGACTGCCCCGCGACCGGCTGCCAGAGGCACTGTGGCCCGTGTAACGGGCTGTTCAACTAGTAGTTAATAAAAAGGGAATGTGCCTGTATGTAGGTTTTAAGGCCTACCTAGTATAAGGGAGGATATTAATGAAAGGTTCAGTGAAAAGGTAAAGGCCCTGTGGGTTGATATACACACTGGGGATGAACATCATAAAAAATGTTGATAGGCATTTATTACAAGCCGCCTAAAATTGGGGAGTTTAAATAAGCCCAACTCAGCAGAACTGACTACTTTATGGTATCCTGTTAAATTAACAAGGGTTTAACCAAAATATTAAACTTTTTACAAAGCTAAAAAGCAGTATTGGAAAACATTCAGTGTGATATACTTTTCAAAGATAACATTTTTTATTATATATATATATATATATATATATATACTTACATACACACACACACACACACTCCTGGGGAATAAATACAAGAGGAACATAAAGCGTGCAACAGAATCTGCAAACATGAAAGAGATCCCAAAACATTTCTACAGTTATATAAATGATAAGATTAAGGTTGATATTCACCCCTTTAAAATTAAAACAGATCAATTAATTGGTGAGGATAAGGCAATGGCTGACACCTTGAATGTTTTAATTTCTACATATATACAATGGAAGCAACAATGGCAGGCTTTGAGCAAACAGGGGGAATGACAGAATTTCTTCCGTCATGTGCATGGCTTAGTGAGGACTGGAAAAGGTTATGGTGAATAAAGCATATGGACTTGATGGCAGACACTGAACTGTACTTAAGAAACTATATGATGGCATACACCAAAGGGTACTTAAAGAGCTTAGTTCAGTACTAGCAAGACCATTATACTTAATATTTATTTATTCACTCTCATCAGACATAGTGCCCTGTGATTGGAGGAATGCAGATGTAGTGCCATTATAGACCTGTGAGTTTGACTTCCATTGTATTCAGGACTATGTGATGACCAACAACATTATTAGTAGGAGTCAGAGTGTTTTTTTGAAGAATAGATCACGTCAAACAAATGTACTTGTATTCTATGAAAATTAAGTAGTAACTTGGAAAAGAGTATTACTGTTGATGTAGTATACTTGGATTTTCCAAAAAAAATATATTGGCTTGTAGAGAAGTGGATGTGAGGGCAATGTGCACAGTATGTGCGTGTGGTAAATAACATCTGGGGGCACAACTGTATCCAAACACCATGACACCCGAAACCAAGTACTGCCGCTGTCACTGTACCCCTTTTCCATACCCACTAAGGACACATGACAACTTGCTGACAGTTTAATAGTAATGATGAACCCTCCCTGCCACCATCTTCGCATATTCTGCAGGATGGACTCTCCTCAGATGCTGCTTGATGCACTGATTGCGGCTCTCCTCCACCACACTGGCATGTGTGGTCAGTGCACCACACAGTGTGCAATGGGTAGAAAGGAATTGCCACATCCTAACATCAACAGAGTGGCTATAATTTGGCAGGGGAGGTAATGAATGAGGAGGATTGGCAGAAGATGTAGTTACCCTAGAAGGTGATGGCGAGCTAGTTGTTTCACTCATCCTGGAACTTCCAGTCCCTGCCTGGGTTGTTCTATTCCTCCTTCTCTTTGATCTTCGCCTCGCCTCTTGTTGCCTTTCTGGTGAGTCAGGGACAGCAAAAGCGGTGCTTGATTTCTGTGGTGGGTGTTTGGCTTTAACATGTTTGTAGTAAATGTCATGATTTCTGTGTTTCATATGTGATATGAGGGCGCTTGTGCCAAGGTGTGTTCCCTCCTTTCCTCTTTTCACTGACTTGTCACAAATTGTGCACAGTGCCATTGCTGATGACTGTACAGTGCCAGCCCCAACAGAAAAATAGTCCCACACCCATGATGACTTCAGAGGGAAGGGAAAAGGTGGAGAATTGCCTCTTTCTTCTTGTACTCCACATTCCCTTTCATTGTCTGTGGCAGCGGATAATGTTGCTGCTGTTGATGCTACTGCCTCAGAGTCAGCACTGCAACTAGGATCAGGAGTATTGGTACTGATGGCAAGTGGAACCTGTCCTAGTCCCGCATCACTTGTTGACCCCATTCCCACTGTGTCCACAGTGGTCTGTGGCACACTAACCTGCTCCTCAGCATCCTGCTGCCCTTGCATCTCAGCATCAGAAGGAATTAGAGCAGTTGCAAATTCCGCTAATTCCAAGATGTCCTTGCTAGTGGTGGTGGTGATGCCCATCCTCATTCCTCTCTCCCATTCCTTCTCAGTTTCTGCTAAAAAGGCCATCAATGTCTCTTCCTCCCCAGCTTCTACAGCATCATCACCACCACCACCACCGCCGCTAGTCCCTACATGCTGTTGTTGCTGCTGCTCTATTCCAGACATCTCACTGCTGCTGCTTGCAGGAGGTGACGAGCAATGTGACAGAGGATCCCCTAATGTCACACTTGCCATTGCCTTTTGACCTGAAGAAGAAGGCAGACTAGAACTAGCAGAAATAGCAGCAGGCACAGGCAGCTGATCTGTGCTCCTGCTGGTGGTGGTATTAATTCTCAGCCTGCTCTCCTCCCCCAACACCAGTTCTGGCCTCTTCAGGTTCATATTCCACCTGGACACTGTAGTGAAGAGAATGGGAGGACTCCCAGTCCCAGGGTCAGGAGAATGGTGTGGGCTCCCTTCACTGCTAGTCTGGATGCTGTAAAATGTTTCCCCTACCACTCTGGCTGCTTCACCATTACTGCTGCTACTAACACCAACCACATCAAGTTCAGCCTCAGAGTCTTCCTCCTCAGTCTCACAGTCACTAGTAATATCAGGATATTGTTGATTACCCCTCCTTCACTCCTAAGGCTAACAAGCTGCTGGACCTTAGTAGCAGTAGTACTAGCAGTGGCAGAACTGCTTGGGAATGGCAAGTGTTATTTAGGGTCCCTTGCTGTCACACTTGGCATCATTTTCTCCTTCACCTCCCTGAGTACTACACGAAACACTAGCAGCAGGCCAAGTATTGGTGGCAGCAGGTTCAGCACTGGCAGTAGGTTCAGTACTAGCAGAAGGTTCAGCACTGGCAGCAGGTTCAGTACTAGCAGCAGGTTCAGTACTAGCAACAGGTAAAAAACTAGTGGCTGCAGGATCAGAAATGGTGGCACTAGCAGCAGGGGCAGCACATCTGGCAACAGGTACAACACTAATGGCTCAGTGGACACATAATAAGGGTCCTTCCAGTTCCTTTTTTTGCTGCTCATAGTGATGGGAGTCACTATGAGCCTCTACTGCCTCAATTTTTGCTAAATATCACAAGAGAACAGCACAGCACATCTATCTTGCTTTGTAGCTGCTTCTATTGTGTCTACCTTCAGCGAAAATGTCACGTTTTTATAGCGGAAGTGCGAAAACAATGTAAATCAATGGGCAAAAACTTTTTAGCCATTGAAAAGATGCAAAAATTTTAACCGCTAGTTTTGAAGAGGATAACAACGTGGTTTTTGCGAAATTTCCCACAGGAACACGGCGACAACTTTGGCCCACCCCTACTTATGAGTAACACCAGGTTGGACAATCTTATGCAGTGCATGTTTGAACACTGAGTGAAGTCACTGAATTTACAGTGGGGCTGATGCTACATCATCCTATGAAGATTTATGGTCTATGGACCAGAGCAGTCCATAGAATGGTGTAGCAACAGCGCCACTATAAATGTTCAGGCCATTGTGATATTGCACCTAAAAATTCAAGTTTGAGCTGTTATAATTTTTTAATAAAATATCTCTCAGCAGTGGGAGTACCCTTGTTTTACTCAGGGGGATAAACCCTACAACATATATTTTTTGCATTTTAAGTATTACTATCCCTTTAAATAAACTTGGTTTATTTACTCTAGGAGATCTTAATACATTGTGTAAGTATAAGCGAGGTCAATACAATGATCTCTCTAGTGAGCTTTTCATTCCAAGGCCAGATCAGATAACTAGGATCCACCCATTACAATCAGAGGAAATGAGGTTTCAGCTTCAGCAGAGGAAGGGTTTTTTACAATAAGGTCTGTTAAATTGTGGAAAGCTTTACACAAGGATGTGGTAATGGCAGAAACAAAGGAATATTAGATGCAGTTTATGCTGTGCATTAGTAAAACTAAAAGTGCTGGTAAATAGGCCAGTTCTCATTTTGGAGGCATGAAAGCTTATATAATGCTTATTTTTCTGGGTTATGAGGCAAAAGTTGGACTTGACTGACTTGTATCTTTTTTCAGCCTAATTTATTATCTTACTATGTTAGTATTGATACTGTATCTCACAACAGGTTACTGCAAAATTTAAAGGCTTACTCATGGGAGGTGATATCTGGGAAGAGATAGAGATAGAATGCACAGAGTTGTCATAAACTGAACTTTTTCAAGTTGGTCTAAAGTTGTAAATGGAGTTCCACAAGGTTCAATCCTGGACCCAATGTCATTTAATTAGACTAATAATGATGTAGAAGTGGGCATTGAAAGCAATGTCAATCTTTTCTGATAATGCTAAACTTTGCAAGGAAATTCTTCCAGAGCAGGATGTTTTTTCTCTGTAGAAAGATTTGGATAAACTGAGTGAATGGGTAGAAAAGTGGCAGATGAGGTTTATTATAGATTACTGTAAGGTTATGCATTTAGGTTGTAGAAACAAACCTGTTACATATATACTAAATGGGAAACTACTTGGTGAATCCTTGTTAGAGAAAGGTTTAGGAATACTGATAAACAATAGACTTCACAGCAGTATTTATTGTCACTCAACTGCCACAACCACCAATAGGATGCTATCATTTATAAAAAGTGTATGGATTTGCAGATAGGAATATAATTCTAACTCCATGTAAATCATGGTAAGGCCTCATCCGGAGTATGGAGTACTGTTTTAGGCTCCAATTCTTAAAATCGACATATGTGCAACAAAACTGGTGAAGGGATTGGATGATCCGAGTTCTAAAGACAGACTAGTCAAACTGGTTTTATTTACATTAGAGAAAAGATGTCTAAGGGTTGATATGAGTACCATTTACAAATTCAAGACGGCTCCTTAGAAAGTTATTTGTATTATTTACTCAAAGAGGTGAGGAAAAACGAGGTCATCCATTAAGACTAGTGGAAAGGCACTTTCCACCAAAACAAAGGCAGATAGTTTTTTTACTATATGGTCAGTAAGGTTGTGATATTCTTTGCCTCAGGAAGCTGTGTTTGCAGATTATGTGAGATGTTTTGCATACCTTGCTAGCTCAAAATAATATTGGGAATAGTGAAAGCTGGTTTACAAGCAGGTAGGATCTTTTTACCCGATTGGGGATAATTTTTCTTTTGGATTCCTCTGGATCCACAAGGTTGATAAAGTAAGGGCTAAACTTTACGGACACATCTTTTTTTTCTTTCAGTCACATCAATTAAAGCCTTTAATTACATGTTCTAATATGCAGTCTATCTAGGACATGGATGAGATTTTCTCTGGCTACTTTCACATTAGCATCACAAATGTAGAGCTATGGTACCTTTCACATGGGCATGAATGCACCAAAGTCCATTAAAGTGCATATTTACTATATTCACAGAGGAATGCAGAACAGGTGCATCGAGGAAGGAATGATATTGATTGGTTGGCACTCACAAGGACCAGCTGTCAGTTCTGTCACCCCATGTGAAAGAACCCTGATTAGACTGTGAGGCTGATATACTTAGAATTGAAACAATTCTGGACCAAGCCAACTGCACCACAGGTGAGAAATAAATCTCCTAAAATTTCCATTGATTTAAAACAGAGCAGGTCTCCAGCCCTGAAGGGTATTCAAAGTCCTGTTTAAATCAATGGGAAGTTTTTTTATGTCCCCTTGGATGAACGTGGTTTTCCCCAGACTTGTACCAGGTCTTCTCAAAGAAGAACACTCCTGGTAACACCCAATTACTTTACTATAGTCAGAAAATCCCCTCAGAGGAGAAAAATCTACCTTACTTGCACTTAATTGTACTTTTAACCAGGGCTGGATTTACATCCCAGGTGTCTCTAGGCAAGGAATTCTAGATGCACTCAACTCGGTTTACTATTGAAATATCGCCCTTTAGTAGAGAAAGAGGGCTCTCTGAAGTGTGTGAGGCAACATATTTAC
The DNA here is from genome assembly GCA_037306005.1 of Rhinophrynus dorsalis. Taxonomy (NCBI): domain Eukaryota; kingdom Metazoa; phylum Chordata; class Amphibia; order Anura; family Rhinophrynidae; genus Rhinophrynus; species Rhinophrynus dorsalis. The sequence continues at coordinate 577,310,337 of CM074718.1, forward strand.
ATGGCCATGCAAGGCGGCCCTTAAACCTTTGAGTGCCATAGAGGTATCTAATGCATTAAGCATTCAACATCAGCTGTATGTAATGTAAAGTATGCAATGTAATGTATTGGAGAAAAAAAGTTAAATTTTTAAATGGTTTACTATTGAAATGCTGCCCTCTAGTTGGTGACCCTTACGAATGGGACATCAGAATGTCACCCTGTTGATACGGGTGACATTCTGATATTGCCCTTTTGATTCAGGTAACACTATGATCTTGCCCTTTTGATGGTCGCCAACTAGAGGGCAACATTTCAAAGGATACTGCTCAGCTCCACCTAAAGCCACACCCCATTCCTTACATGCCCCCCCGGTCCAATCTACTATTTCCTGGTACAGAAAATACCTTTGCCCTATAACAGGCATGGACAAAAAAAGCTTTAGCCCCATGGTTGCCAGAGAGACCTCCAACACTGCTTCACAATGGCGAAACAATGCATTAGAGACCCATCTAACAATCTTGGTCATTTAAATCAATGGGAGTTTTGAGGGTTTTTTATTTCTCCCCTATAGAGCAGTTGGTTTGCCCTTGAATTACTCCTGTGATTGTCTGTTCATAAGATCCAACATCTTCAATTAGTTCTGAATGTCAAGTGCATGACAGGCAGACATGCCAGTTGCTGACTGTTTTTTAAACTAAAGCAGGCAGGTTGCTTGAGTCTACTAAACCTTTTACTAACCAATGGATTGTGAAGCAATGAAGTACACATCCCTCTGGTCCTTAAAGATCACCACGTGCTGTATGCAGAGTATGAAATCATGTGGTCTTGCTCAGGGCCTATTTTAAGGAAAAATTCTTACTGCACATTAAAACTTTGTGGGCAAAAGATAACAAATTAACTTCAACCAAAATGTTAACCTGACATAAATAAAATAGATTTTGTTTTGAAAGTCCTGAAAAAGTACAGTTAAATTTTTCATCCTGTAGTCAACATTATGACCTGGCACTTAGGCTAATTAGTACAATTACTAACATTAGTACAATGCTTTTTTCTGTCTGTAAGGGAGAGACTGGGCACTGTGTGCTGGCTTGTACTGACGAAGGCAAATACTAGACAATGTGTACTAATTTTCAGGGAGGAAAGGAAATACATGGCAGTGTGTGCTAGTTTGAAGGGAGATACTGGGCACCATGTGCTAGTTTACAGTGGGCAAGGTAGACACTGATAACTGTGTGCTAGTTTGAAAGGAGATGGTAGTTACTGGGTGCTGATTAGAAGGGAAATACTGAGACTCTGTGTTAGTTTGAAGTGAGATACTGAGCACTGTGTGCCGTTTTGCACGGGGGAAGGGAGATGCTTAGCACTGTGTGCTTCTCTGCAGGGAGGAAGTGTTATACTGGGCACTGTGTGCTTCTCTGCAGGGCGGAAGTGTTATACTGGGCACTGTGTGCTTGTCTGCAGGGACGAAGGGAGATACTGGGTATTGTGTGCTAATTTGCAGAGAGGACGGTAGATACCAGCCATTGGTTGCTCGTTTGCAGGGAATAAGGGAGATACTGGACACAGTTTTAGTTTGAAGGGAGATGCTGGGCACTGTGTGCTTGTCTGCAGGGAGGAAGTGGGATACTGGGCATTGTGGATGCATTTGTAGGAGGGAAGCGAGACACTGGTCACTGTTTGCTCATTTGTAGGGAAGAAGGGCGTTATTGGGCACTCTATTCTAGTTTAAAGGAAGGCAATTGGAACCTTGTGCTCATTTACAGGAAGGAAAGGAGACAATATCACTGTTTGCTTGTTACCAGGGAGGAAGTGGGGACACTGGGTGCTTATTTTCAGGAATTAAGGGAGACATTGGGCGCTATGTTCAAATTTTAAGGGTTCCTGGGTATACTGAGTTTGTTTGAGGGGAGATACTGTGCAATGTATGCTAGTATGAAGGTACAGGTAGGCAATGGGGGGTATTATTAGGAGTAATCTTTCTCCTTTAATACATCAGTCTCTGAGGTATGTGGGATGCTTCTCCAGCGGTTCTGATAAAAGGGGGTGTTTATACTGAAGGTGAATGTACAAAGCTGCCAGCATAGATCATTTTCTGTGAATATACAGCAATGTGCAAAAGCTTTAAGCAGGTGTTAAAAAAATGCTGTAAAGTAGGAATGCGTTCAAAAATCGACATGTTAATAGTTTACATTCATCGTTTAAAAAAATGCATAGTGAGTGAACAGAAGAAAAATCTAAATCAAATCAATATTTGGTGTGACTACCCTTTGGTTTAGTCTAATTTACAATCGAAATAGCTTCATAAAGTTATGGGGATGGAGCAGCACCACAAAAACAAAGGTGTCTGCACCTATTTTAGTGAGGAATCTTATCCACACATTCTTCTGACTTGCTATCAATGAATCCATTGAGCACATTGGATATCTCTCTTGCAAGGAGATAATGGCATTTAAAGCATTTGTTAGTTTACACAATTTACAGCAAGGGCTGGCATGTCTATCATATACTAACATACCTCTGGATCTACCCAAGAGGCTCCAGGTCTCAGACTGAATTACCAGATTTCCAGGAACAGAGGCTGATTCTCCTGCTTAGTGAGTTCAGCTATAGCCCCCCCCCCACCTTCTTGTATGTTTAACCTACTGCTGCCCCATTCCGCCCACTTCCCCATCCATTTCATGGCAAACTCCTCCTTTCAACCAACCACCCATGCCTCCTGATTAAGCCCCACCCACAATATGACATGAAATGCATAATCTGGACATTCCCATCTTTAGCTCGCCAGTATTTTCCTGGGGACATGCATTCCCAGGTATGGATACGGACATTCCACACTGCTACCCTATCCCCATGGCCAGTATTAGGTCATTTGCATAAACTAACAAAGAAAGCTATGTATCTCATAAAATATTTTTAAATAAAAGATCACAAACAAATATAAAAGAGGTTAATAAAAGGGGAGGAGGGGTATGCCTATATGTAAAGCAGGCCTTAAAACCTAGTTTAAGGGAAGATATAAATGAAGGGTCCAATGAAAAGGTAGAGGCCTTGTGGGTTGAAATACACACTGGGGGCACACATAATAAAAAGATATTGGTGGGGGTTTGCTACAAGCCACCTAATGTTGGGGAGTTGGAGGAAGCCCGACTTTTACTGCAAATGGAAAAGGCTGCTAGGTCAGCAAAGGTAATTATAATGGGAGATTTCGACTACCCTGAAATTGACTGGAGCAATATGACTTCAGGCACAACAAAGGGAAATATTTTTCTAAGTATGATAAATGATAATTTTATGTCCCAACTAGTAGAGGAGCCAACTAGAAAAGAGGCCTTGCTTGACCTAGTGCTCTCAAACGATTCTGACATTGTAAACAATGTGCAGGTAAGGGAACATTTGGGCAGCAGTGACTACAACATTGTATCCTTTGAAGTTTGTTATGAGAAACCCAATAGCAAGAGTTTAACCAAAACATTCAATTTCAAAAAGGCTAATTTTACAAAGTTAAAAGAAGCTTTAAAGGATATCCAGTGGGATGTAATTTTCAAAGATAAAAATGCACAAGAGTCATGGAATGTATTTAAAATGCTCTTGGGCAAATATACACGTCAATATATACCATTGGGGAATAAGCACAAGAGAAGTAAAGCAAAACCAATGTGGATTAATAATGTGGTTAGCAGGGAAATGAGAAATAAAAAGCAGGCTTTTAAGGTGTTTAAGTCAAATGGGTCAGATGCATCATTTAAAAAATATAAAGAATGTAATAAAATCTGCAAACAAGCAATTAAGCTAGCTAAAATAGAAAATGAGCGAAACATTGCAAATGAGAGCAAGAAAAACCCTAAACAATTCTACAAGTACATTAACAACAAAAAAGTTAAGGTTGATATTGGTCCTCTTAGGACTGAAACAGGTGAATTGATTAGTGAGGATAAAGCTATGGCTGACACCCTAAATACGTTCTTTGCTTCAGTATATACAAAGGAAGCAGAAATGACAAGCTGTGGGCAAACAGACAAAACCATGGAATTTCCTCCAACATCTACATGGCTTACTGAGGACAAGGTCCAAAAGAGACTGGAAAGGGTTATAGTGAATAAAGCGCCTGGACCGGACGGTATACACCCAAGGGTACTTAAGGAACTTAGTTCAGTAATAGCAAAACCATTATACTTAATATTTATTGATTCGCTTTCATCAGGCATAGTGCCCTGTGATTGGAGGAAAGCTGATGTAGTTCCATTGTTTAAAAAGGGAGCAAGATCCAAACCAGGAAATTATAGACCTGTGAGCTTGACTTCCATAGTGGGTAAGATACTAGAAGGGTTATTAACTGTCAGTATTCAGAACTATGTAAAGACAAACAATATCATTAGTAGGAATCAGCATGGTTTCATGAAGAACAGATCATGTCAGACTAATTTACTTGCATTTTATGAAAGAGTGAGTAGTAATTTGGACAGGGGAATTGCTGTTGATGTAGTATACTTGGATTTTGCAAAAGCCTTTGACACAGTGCCTCACAACAGGTTACTGCATAAATTAAAAGGCTTCGGTTTGGGTGGTGTTAATTGTGCATGGATTGAGAACTGGTTAAATGATAGATGGCAGAGAGTTGTTGTAAATGGAACTTTTTCAAATTGGTCTAGGGTTATAAGTGGGGTGCCGCAGGGCAGAAAAGTGGCAGATGTCATTTAATGTAGATAAATGTAAGGTTATGCATTTGGGTTGTAGAAACAAACTTGCTACATATAGTCTAAATGGGAAACAACTTGGGAAATCCTCATTAGAGAAAGATTTAGGTGTACTGATAGACAATAGTCTTCACAGCAGTGTGCAGAGTCACTCAGCTGCTGCAAGAGCAAATAGAGTACTAGCCTGCATAAAAAGAGGTGTAGAAGCAAGGGATGCTAATATTATCCTACCTCTGTATAAATCCTTGGTTAGGCCTCATCTAGAATATAGAGTACAATTTTGGGCACCTGTTCTAAAAAAAGACATTACTGAACTGGAAAAGGTGCAGAGACGTGCAACAAAACTGATAAAGGGATTGGAGGATCTGAGTTACAAAGAGAGACTAGCAAAACTGGGTTTGTTTACATTAGAAAAGAGACGTCTAAGGGGTGATATGATTACCATTTACAAATACATTCAAGGTCAATACAAAGAACTATCCAATGAATTATTTATGCAAAGAGCTGAGCTAAGAACAAGAGGTCATCCATTAAGACTTGAGGAAAGGCGCTTTCATCTAAAACACAGGCAGGGATTCTTTACAGTAAGGGCGGTAAGGCTATGGAATTCTTTGCCTCGGGATGTTGTGCTTGCAGATAATGTAACTGCATTCAAAAAGCAATGGATGCCTATCTAGCACAGAACAATACTGACAGTTATGACAGATGGCTTCAAAGCAAATAGGATATTGAGCCGGGGAACTATTTGACACACACACACACACCTACACTGGAAATTGCTCCAGAGGGCTTTTTTGTTGCCTTCCTCTGGATCAACAGGGGTGTTATTGGCATGGGCTGGACTTGATGGATGCATGTCTTTTTTCAGCCTTATCTACTATGTTACTATGAAATTTCTTTCAAAGTCACATAATTGTAACAAAGTGACAGTTTTACTTTAATAGCAGGCCTCACACTCATACTTTTGATTTTTACATTTAGAAAGTTTCAGATATCTTAATTTCATCTTCATTTATATCAGTTTCTTCATTTCTCCCGCACAGGTTCTTATGTGTCCAAAAGAGTTCTGTGCTGTGAGTTTTTTTTTGTTTTGTATTCTGTAGCACAATCCTGTCACATCTCCTTTCCGCTACACCACATGAGCCATCACCTCAGCTGCACCATTTTTTACTGTCTTACTTTGGGTTCTATGCACAGTGTAAAAGTAGAACACCTGGAAAGTAATCCAACCGCACTAACTGGACAAGTAAAACTCCCATTGATGTAAAACAGTGCATGTAGATCTCTTTAGAATGCAAGGTGATAACTTTTGAGGCATTCAAAGGGTTACAAGCCCCATTTCAAACAAGGTGACTATCTATTTGTCCACTAAAGTATAGTTGTTTTGCTCTCCAATTACTCCACTTTTCTTTGTCTATAAGTCCTTTAGGGCCTTCATCACAAAATAAAAGAGGCGCAATTCTTGAGCAAATCAACTGTATGAAAGGGGAGAAACAAAGATTTCCCAAACTTCATTTGCAATAAATGGGGCTTTTAATCCCTTGAATTATGAAACAATAATTTGGAGAGAGTTAAAAGCACTACTTTAATCAAAAAAGCTTTATTTCTTCCCTAGAATACAGTTGTTTTGCTGTAGAATTTCTCTTTGCTGAAGTGATGCAATTCTGGGGTAAATCAACTGCACCATAGGGAACAAAAAATACCCCATTTCCCCATTGATTTTAACCCCCCCGAATGCAAAGCGATGAATTGAATAGCTCTCTAGTAGTAAAGGGGTTAAAAGCCACATTGCTATCAAAGGGAATCTTCATTTGTCCCCTATGGCCCAGTTGGGTTGCCCCAGAACTGCACCACTCTAGAATACTGATTTAGGTCTTATTCAATAATAAAAAGGTGCAATTTTGGAGCAAACCAACTACACAATAGGGAGGGAGGATGAAAATTTCCATTCAGTTAAAGGACGAATAAACATTTTTTTATGAAACCCTATGTGTTACTGGGCTTTTCCCATTTGTTTTAGTCAAAAAAGTTATAACAGTTCAAATAATCAGGAGGTGAATTTCCTGAGTGTTTTACTTCTTTACAGTTCTAACTAACAGCATGACTCAGCAGTTTCTATCACATTCTGTGGAAAACGGTTTGTCATTGACTTTCCTCTCAAACATTATTATTATTCTTTATTTATATAGCACAAACTTATGTTGCAGTGTTGTACAATAGGGAATAGACTTACAGAGGTATTACATAGTACAACTGGATCATGGAAAACAAAAGCATAAGATGTCCCTGCTCGTGAGAGCTTACAGTCTAGAGGAAGTTAGGTAGGACACAGAAGGAGTAAGTGCTATGGGGTGTAAGTGCCTGCTGCCACATGAAATGCCAACCAGTGGGTAGGAGAAAGAAGTGCTTTTATGTGCAGTGGTCCAGGAAAGTAATGGTTCTGTTTGAGACAAAAAGACTATGTGAACAATGAGATTGTGATTGGGTTCTAGGTGGGAGGGTGATTTTAGAAGGGAATGGGAGTGAACACAAGATGGACAGGCTGTTGATCTGACCTTACTCAATGGTTACGGAGGTAGTTGATACGCTTCCTGGAAGAGGTGAGATTTCAGGGACCGTCTGAAGATCTGAAGGTAGCACAGGTGAAGTGCTGTAGACAGGAGTCGGAGGATGTAATAAGAGCTGAGGAGAGAAGAAGGTCCTGTGCAGAGTGAAAATGGCGAGTGACAGTGTAGTTGGAAAGGAGAGATTAAATACAGGGGAGTGGAATGTTAGTAAGGTCTCTGTAAATTAGAACCAGAATTTTGAATGTAATTCTTTATGCTATTAGGAGCCAGTGCAGGGATTGTCAAAAAGGAGTTGTATTAGAGGAGAGATGTGTGAGGTAGATTAATCTGGGGGGGGAGTTCATTATGGACTGTAGTTGGGTGAAAGGAAGGCCAATTAGGAGTGAGTTACAGTAGTAGAGGTGGGACACAATGAGTATTTTGGAATAGAATTTTAGTAGTATCTTGGGTGAGAAAAGGTCGAATTCTAGAGATGTTACAGAGGTGGAGGCGGCAGGAGTTAGAGATTGGCTGTATGTTGGGAATGAAAGATAGGGTTGAGTCGAAGGTGACCCCCCCAGGCAGTGTGCTGTAGGGGTTGGTGTGATGGTAGTGTTGTTAACAGTGAGGGCAATATCTGGGGTAAGGCTGGTTGTAGAGGGAGGAAAAATTATAAGTTTGGTTTTGCTAAGGATTACTTTTAGTTAATGGAAGGACATCAAGGCCACCAGGAAGACACAGCAGATACAATGTAACAGAATAACAGGAATTTGACCACTAGAGGGTGCTGCTAACATGTACAAAAATCAGGGGGTTTAACTGTAATAACTCTGGAAATATGCATCTCTCAGCAGTGGGAATACCCTTATTTTCTTACCAGGAAAAAAGCCATACTATATATATATATAGTTGTATTTTTTTCCCCATAACAAAATTTTACTGCTCATTTAAATGGCACTTTTAGCCTCTTGAATTGCTGTCCAGAGTGACTTCACTTTTTCCTTTGTTCATAAGGCCTTCAATGTGAAACTGAATATAATTCTGTATTAAACCATCCAGCTGGAAAACCACATAAAAATCAATAGATATATTATAAGCTTAAAGGGACAGTAAACCCTCAATATGAAAATAGTTATGCTATATGGCTTTTCCTGCTGAGTGAAACCAAGTGTATGCCTACTACTTGGATATGCTTCGGTCAAAGTTATTACAGAGCAAACCAGAGTTTTCTGGGGACTGTTGCTATTATTGCTTGTGAAAAGTTGAGGGTCCCAGACACAAACTATCCACAGATGGATGTAGAAACAGCAACAACTTGCAGCAAAACATTTTGAACTCAAACCATCACAAAAAGTCAAGCTAACTGTACTTAGCTTTCTAGCTTTTGAAATCAGAATAGAAACATTCTTACATTACATGTAAACCTCTGACCCTCTACTTTTAGACTATTTGTCCTAACATTTCTATTCCTTGAAATGTACTTCTCCCCTGTACTTGAAACCCGTTATTTTTTTGAATGTTTCTCTCATAGCATCTCTCTCTTCTCTCCTTCAAGCTGTATATGTTCAGATCATTTAGTTTATCCTGATAATTTTTATACTATAAACCATTCACCATTTTAGTAGCCCTTGTCTAAACTCTCTCCAGTATATCTATAATCTGGAGATGTGGCCTCTAGAAACAAATATTGTGACTGTGGTGTTCTGAAATGGAGAACAGTGAAGTTTCTGTTATTTTTTAAGTTTGTATACTTCCTTTTGCTCCATTTGGTTCATTGGTGCGTGATTTCCATTTTGTGCTTGCAATTATGACACATCCTTGTAGCCATTTCCATGGCTATTGAAATGTCAAATGCAGATGACTGTCAGATCATTTTCTGATAGTCTGAGTTTCTGGGTAGCCTTGATCAGTAAGCTGCATACAAACTGATCGCATAGCACTTGAGGCAGATGCGCTTCAGAGTTGCAGGTGGACTCCAATCTCCTCAATTCGAGGATGTAGGTTTTGATGCTTTCCCCAGGTTGCTGTTTCCTGTTGAAAAAGCAGAATTTTTCTGTGATTTCTAGCGGTTTGGTTGGTAGTATCCTGTTAGTAATGTAACTAAAGTTTGAAAAGATTGGTCACCTGGTTTAAAGGGAGCGAGAAGATTCCTTAAGATGGCTTATGGCTTCCTTACTACACCAGTTAGACAAACTAGGGTCTGCTTGGCTTCTGGAATGTCGTTGGTGCTCATGTATTGCTCACCCTCTCCAAATATGAAGCCCATGATTCCAGGTCTTCCTTAAATTCTTTTAAACTACCAACTCTGACAATCGTGCAGTCACTGGTATGCGATTAAGTCTTACAGTTGTGTGGTTGTCTAGGAGTATGACAGTGTCTGTCTAAGTCGTAAGCGTGTTGTTGGTGTTCTAGTTGTATAGTGAGAGCAGGTCAGTAGGCGTGTATGTGGCAGTTGCCTCTGGACAAGTAACAGTAGTCTTTACCCCAGTAGTATTAGTAATCTTTACACTAGTATTGATAGTATTTGCACCAGTACTGTAGTTTTTGCCCAAGTAGGACAAGTAGCAGTATTAGGATAACAGTAGCGTTTTGGTAGGTAACAATGGCAAGAGTGTGCTTCCTAACATGTAGTTAATAGCATGTAAGCACATCTTTTAGAATAGGAGCAACAGTTAGTAGCATGTTAAGCAGGTCACAGTCTCTGTTCCTGTTTTTTTTTTCTTTCTGCAAGTAGTAGCAAAAGAGTTTGTAATAAGTGTAAGCAACTTACATATATAGTGCGTGGGTTCTTTGTTTCAGCTCCTCATTGCCAAATGTTACGTCTGGTTGCCCCTGGGATAATTACAGACCACTCCTTTCTTGTAGATGGAGCTGCAGGACAGCCTCTCTTTATTATCACAAAAGTACAGGAAGGGAAAGTGTGTGTGCGTGCAGGGCAGGCCAGGACAAGCTCTCTGGGCAGTGTACTTCCTTTGTCTCCTGGTCCGTGGAATGGTGCCCAGCCATGAAGAGTCCAGAGACAAAGGGCTGTTGCAGCGGATTTTCCTCACACATCCACTTTAGGTCAGGACCATTTCTGGCCAGCAAGGCATCGGCCAGCTGCCATGGTGCCTGGCTTTTCTCCACCTCAGAACACCATAGTGACGAGCATTCATCAAGAACAAACAAGATAAATTGTCTTGTTCTGAGGCATTGTGGCCTCTCAGTGGTGCTACAACTCACATTTTTCACTCCCATGTGCCACTGCAGATAGAAAATTTCATATCCATATCAGACTGGTCCTGCCCACATACAGTTGAGCTCGGAATTGTCTGGAAGATTCTCTCCACACAAGATAATCAGCACAACCACAGATGTACATTTCGGCCTATGTGGGCTTCATCAGTGTGGTGCAGCTGAGGTCTAACAAGAGTTTTGTGGAGTGGCATGACCACTTCACTCTTTCTGCTACTAATGTCTCTAGCTATACAACCCAGCACTCTCCCTCTAAGCACATGAAAAGGGCCCATGCCTGGGATGCCCTTTTCACCTAGAAACAAATATTGTGACGAACACCCATCAAGAACGAACAAGATAAAGTATCTTGTTCCGAGGCATGGTGGCCTCTCACTGGTGCTACAAATCACTTTTTTTTTTTTTTTTTTAATGCGTCCCTTACCCTCTGGCTCTCAAAGGGTTAAAAGTTTTGATGGAACACTCCAAAGTTCTTTTAAAGGGATAGTAGTGGTTAATTTTATGTTTATTTAATATTGTAGGCATTACAAAAATATTAACAATATAATTCTTATCTCTCAAACATTTATGGTTTGAGAGATATACCTTGCTAAAGTTAGCTCATGAGAGGTCAGCTCTCTAGCTGACAGCTGCAGAATCCATTTCCATTTTAGAAAAATCATCCTTTTTTAAAATCTAGAAACTTTGTTTTTGTGTGCAGCTCAGCCTGTCCTTATATTAAACCACATTGAATTATGATAACTGGAGCCCAAACTCTCTTACAGTTATATCTGATGCAAGATCATTTGTAAATAATAAATGCTTCCTTCTTTCTTTCCTAGTTGTCTCATCTACTAAGAGATAATCCCTGTAAAGAATTTAGGATCTCTCTATTCCTGGCTGAACCTGCTGCTTGGTTTTTCCAGTCCACATCAGGCAGATTAAAGTCCCCAATAACGATAACATCATCTTTCACTGACATCCTAATTATTTACTCAACCAGGAGTTGATCTAACTCTTCTGCTTGTCCAGATGGTTCTCCTCCATATATTGTATAAGGTTATGGAAACCTTTAAGCTATGTTTCACATAAACAACCCTCCTCCTTTTCTACCATTTCTAAATAGAGAGTACCCTGGTATTACTAAATTCCAGTCATTATTTATGTACCAGGTCTTGATAATCCCCACTAAGTCAATATCCAGGATTCTTATTTTGTAGAAGGTGGACATTTGTACACATCTCAAAGCCTACTGGTTTTTGACCTATGCATCACAAACTCATCTGCACAATGTTGTGAGGGGCAAGCAGATCTTCCATCATTGGGAGTACCCTTGTTTTACTCAATAAGAAAAGTCATACAACATATATTTTTCATAATTGGGGTTTAGTACCCCCTATGATAACTTAGGTGATTTTGGAAGAGGGTTTAAAATCACCAGAACTGCATGTAGTATTAGCATTTTGTATTACAATTTATTTAGATATATGGCTTTTTTGTGGGGTTTATTTTAACAGTGGTACTCTGCATAAAAACTCTCTCTCCTAACTAAAATGTACTTTTCTTTTGTCTTCTATTTCCTCTGTCTATGTAATAATGTGGTTCCTTTCTCTGAATTAAAGGGTTTCTGTGCATTGAAATTACATAGAAAGATGTTGATCCCCCTCTCTCCCCAATCTCCACACAGCAGCTGTCATCACAGATATATGAAGAGAGAGGGAGGGATCCACATATCCTCTCTCTTTCTCTCTCTTCATTCATAAGTGTTCATGGATTTAATGATGCATCACAGTGAATCAAGTAATTGAGGAAGAGCAAGGAGTCTACAAATATCAACACTAAGGGTTAGATGGATGTGAAATGCATTGCAGACCAACATATAATAGCCCCAGGAAGTCTTCCTTAATCTTTAGGGTATCCAAAAAAATTCTATATGTAGAATTTTCCAGGTTCTTCAATGGATATTAACACTTTAAGCACCAGAGAAGTATCCAACTCATTGGAATGTAGTTTGTTGAATATGTCTCTTGCCCTCAAATGGGAAAAACATCTGATTTTCAGAGATGGGCATATAAACTACTGATAAAGCAGTGGTATATTGGGGTGAATGTAGGAGCATGCCAGCACATCTCCACTGGTATTAACCTCCAACTCGTGTGGCTAAAGTTCATTGTACACAATATAGTATATGCTAGCTGTGTGCATACTGACAGACATACTTTGCTGCTGTTAACACTTTGCTGACAGCAAGTCCCTTATACATGTTGCAGATGTCAAAGAGAGCGTGCTGGGGATGCTGCTTCTTTTCTTTTACCCAGTTGCTGGGTTTATGTTGCCTGGTAGCAGATGTTCCTTTGGAAACCCTTCTAGGTTGTTAGTGTTCTTGGAGTCCGCTTCCCTTGAAGCAAGCCAGGAATTTTAATATGGTCTTCTCCATCTTCTCCAAACAAAGTGTCAAACAGCAGTAGGCAAGCTTCCAGGAAAGTTGATTTTTTTTAAAGAAATAGTAATGTTTAGATATTACTGCAAGCTCAATTCTTCAATATAATTTTTTATAACGAAACATACCTTTGTAACTGCTCATAACGTTGTGTAATTCATTTTATATTAATTAAATGTGTCCCCCTCCCACCCCTTTTCCATACATCACAATGCCTACCCTCAGAGCAGCAAGCTGCTATGGATGGATTGTGACAAGAGCACAATCTTCTGTCAGCATAAGCAAAATCTTACCCTCCTTCATCAAGGGATCAGGGTTATCCTTATACTGATAGAAAGAAGATTGTCCCTCATTGGGATCTGTCCGGTCAAGTGACTGGATTTCAGATCTGAGGGAAGGTAGCATTATGTATGGAAAAGGGGCAGGAGGGGCACACTTTTAATTCAAATAAAACAAAGACCACAACATTATGAGCAGTTAGAAAGGTACAGTTCATTATAAAAAAACAATACTAAAGAAACAAGCTTGCGGTATTATCTAAACATTACTATCTCTTTAATATAGTGACTGGGTACAGAAGATACAGTGGTCAGTAAACGTGTTTCTCTGGTGAATCTCAGAATCAGAAGCCCTGTGGGAGTATTGCCTACAGAGTATAGGCACATTTTTAAAAGCGAAGCCTCAGATGCTGCTTCCTTATTGAGATTCTCTGCGTTACGACTTCTACAACTTCTGTCTTCCAGAAATATGAAGATGTTTCGATCTACAGATTTTGTCAGCAGTTGAGAGAACCACTCTAAGACTGACTAATGTTGCCACCCTGAGGGATACAATTTTTACTGGAAGAATGCGATGTTTATCAGGTGGTAGTTCCTTCTTTTGTTGGTGAATTATGCCATATTCTGAAGATTCCTTTATCCACAGAAGCATGTCTAATAGCCATACTATGTATCTACAGAGAAGTGAAGGTGGTGGAAGAGCTTCTTAAGATCAAAGAGGGATCCTCTCTGCTAGAGATCACAGGAATAATTGTTTTTTTTTTTTCAGTGCAAGGCCAACCCTTTAATTAGTTGGAAGATAATCAATGGACCACTGATACTTTCCTTTCTTTGGAGAAGTTTTTTCTCTATACATGTAGTCCCTCCCTTTCTCATCACTTGAGTACTTACCCAACTTGAACGCTGCCATGGATGTCCAGGAATGAGGAGAATAATATTAAAATTACAGAAATTCTCCTTTCCTGGACATAATCCAAGGCAGCATTCAGGAATCTCCCATCCATTGTTTAGCTTATAGCTTTGTGACTAAGACAACAGGTGAAGAAGGACAGGGTATCTTACACTGTTGTAATTTTGTTTGCCCTTTTCTCTGTCCTATTAGTTGAAAGGGGAGGAGCTAACCCATCTGGTGAACGCTACCATGGATTAAGTCCGGAAATGGAAAATCTGTATTTTTTTCACATTCACCTAATATGCAGGCCTGTTCATTAAAGGGATAGTAATACTTAAAATGTAAAAAAAAATATGTTGTAGGGTTTATCCCCCTGAGTAAAACAAGAGTACTCCCACTGCTGAGAGGTCTTTCATTCAAAAGTTATTAATTTTCAAAGTTGAATTTTTTAGGTGCAATATCACAGTGGCCTGAAATTGTACAGTGGCGCTGTTGCTACACCATCCTATGGAGATTTATGGTCAACTGACCAGAGTTGTCTATAGGATCGTGTAGCAACAGCGCCACTGTGCAATTTCAGGCCACTGTGATATTGCACGTAACCAATTCAACTTTGAAAATTAATAACTTTTGAATAAAACACCTCTCAGCAGTGGGAGTACTCTTGTTTTACTCAGGGGGATAAACCCTACAACATATTTTTTTACATTTTAAGTATTACTATCCCTTTAAGGACAAAGAGACCTATATGCACAAAGACAAAACAGGAGCACTCTTGGAGAAAACAAACTGAACCACAAACAACAATTGCAAACTATCAAAAGTACTGTTGATTTTAATGAGCAATTTAACCCCTTGAGACTGCTAAAGAGGTCTACAATGCATCTTGTTGATGAGGTCCTGTTTGTTAGAGATTACACAATACAGTATCAAACTTAATTTCTCAAGTGCTGCAGATAGACCAGGATTTAAGGATTTCTCAGCTTCAGCACAGATGGGCCAGTCAAACTGAAAGATTTATCAATTATCCCACCTGTGCATACTCTGTGATAGCCTTGAATCCTGGCCTGTTTGCAGACACTGGGGACTGAATTTTGATATCCCTCCTTCTGTATATACAAAAGAAGCAACAATGACAGGCTATGGGCAAAACCACATAATTTCTTCCATGTATGTTTGTATGTATATCTTTATTTATATGGTGCCTACACAGCACTTTACAACAGACATATGTTACAATAAATAAAAGGGGACAAAATAAGTTACACGTTCATATAAACAATAGGAGAGATGTCCCTGCCCCAAGGAGCTTACAGTCTAAATGGTCATGTACATGGTTTACTTAGGACACAGTACAAAAAAGACTGGAACATTTTATGGAGAATAAAGCACCTGGACCTGATGGTATACACCCAAGTGTACCTAAGGAACTTAGCTCCATTATACTTAATATTTATTGATTTACTTTCCTCAGGCCCTGTGATTGAAGGAAAGCTAATGTAGTTCCATTGGGCAAGATCCAAACCAGTAAATTATAGACCTGTGAGCTTGACTTCCACAGTGGGTAAGATATGACAATGATTACTAACTGACAGTATTCAGAACTATGTGAAGACAAACAATATTATTAGTAGGAGTCAGCATGTTTTTATGAAGAATAGATCATGTTAGACTAATTTGCTTGCATTTTGCAAAAGCCTTTGATACATGTTACTGCATAAATTAAAAGGCTTTTTTTTGGGAGGTGATACCGGTACATGGATTGAGAACTGGTTAAATGATAGATGGCAAAGAGTTGTTGTAAATGGAACCTTTTCAAGTTGGTTTAAAGTTATAAGTGGGGTGACACAGGGTTCAGTCCTGGGTCCAATGCTTTTTAATTTGTTTATTAATGATCTAGAAGTGGAAACTGAAAGTAATGTCCCATTCGGTGCTGATGACACTAAGCTGTGTAAGGAAACACATGCAGAGGTGGATATTTTTTCTCTGCGGGATTTAAATAAACTGAGTGAATGGGCAGAAAAATGGCAGATGATATTTAATGTAGATAAGTGTAAGGTTATGCATTTTGGCTGTAGAAACAAACATGCTGATTTGCACTAAATAGGCAACAACTTGAGAGTCCTCATTAAATAAATATGTAGGAGTACTAATAGATGATAGAAGTCACAGCAGTGTACAGAGTCACCCAGCTGCTGCAAGAGCAAAGAGGGTACTAGTCTGCAAAAAAAGATGCATGGGATTCTAATATAATTCTACAACTATCCTTAGTAAGGCCTCATCTAGAATATGGAGTACAGTTTTGGGTGCCGCTTAGGGAGCCGGCTGCTCCGGTGCTCAGAGAGGCAGCCGGTCACTTCTGTGTGGTCTTCGCGTCATGTGTATAGGGAGAGCCGGATGCCATGGTCTCTCTGGCGCCAGTCTCTCCCTTCTATCACCTGCAGCTCCTGCCGCGTCTGATGGGCTCCCTCTACTGGCCGGCAGAGTCAGGCGCGCATCACTGGAATTCTCTCCAGTAACATCGCGTCCAGCTGTTAAAGGGACAGGCCATTTAGTGCTTCACCTACCGGGGGTGGAGGAAAGGTATATAAACTGCCTGGACACCATACCAGTTGCCCTTTCGTGGCGTTCCAGTGAAGTCTATTTGGAGAGTGCTTGTGAGTGCTTGGCTTGGCTGTCTGTCCTCCCCGGTGTCCAGTGTTGTGACTATCAGCTTGGTTTTGACCATCAGCTCTGGCTGACTACCCGCTCTGGTATTGACCTCTGGCTTGTCTGACTATCTACCTGGTGTTGGCCATCAGCTCTGGCTGACTACCCTCTCTGGTACTGACCCTTGGCTTGTCTGCACAACGGCCTATTCTGACTGCAGGCCTGAGTCAGTGTTCCCCTTGTGGGAACGTGTACGTCACTCTTCTGGGTCCTAGCCCCAGTACCCGCTATACCTTCCTGGGTCCCAGCCCCAGTGGTGCTATTTCTTGGTTGCCTTCTTTGTATCTTCCAAAGCAGCCTCCTATTCCTGGTACGAACCTCTTGCTTTGTGCCTATCTACTACGTGATCAATATCAGTGTGTCTTTGCCATTAATATTTACACTGTTCAATAAAGGTGGTGTTTCATATCAGTACTGTCTCCTGTACGTTCATTGATACCCATGACACACATGCAACAAAACCGATAAAGGTATTGGATGATGAGTTATAAAAATAGACTAACCAAACTGGGTTTGTTTACATTAGAGAAGATATATCTAAGGGGCGATATGATTACCATTTAGTATACAGTCAATAAAAATAACTCCCCAATTATTTACTCAAAGAGCTGAGCAAAGAACAAGAGGTCATCCTTTAACACTAGAGGAAAGGAGCTTTCATCTAAAACAAACGCATGGATTTTTTACACTATGGGCAGTAAAGCTATGGAATTCTTTGCTTTGGGATGCTGTGCCTGCAGATATTGTAACTGCTTTGAAAACATAATGGATACCTATCTAGCACAGAACAATATTGAGAATTATGACAGATAGCTTCAATGCAGATAGACTGTTGATCCAGGGAACTATCTTACTGCCATTTGGAGTCGGGAAGGACATTTTTTTTCCCACTTGAGGCTTAATTGGAAGTAGCTTCAATGTTTTTTTTGCCTTCCTCTGGATCAACAGGGCTGATTTGGCATGGGCTGGACTTGATGGGCGCATGTGTTTTCTCAGCCTCATCTACTATGTTACTATGTAAAGGTAATAAGGGAATGGTTATAAGTAGCGAGAAGTTAGCCATGAGATAATGGAATGTGAAAGGATTGTGAAGTAGTGAGTGTGTTGTCCAGTCCTAAATGCTGAGGTTGTATGGTTGCAGTCATATTATTAGTCCAGCACATAAGTAGTTCTTGAAAATATATTCAGCAGTGGAACTCTTTAATTTCAAGCAAAATTTTGGTGGAAATGTAACAATTAAACCCTTTTACCCCTTAGATGATAAATAGGTCTCTAACATATTGTTTTGCAAAACGTTGGAGCCCAATATAGTTTACAAAGGATTAACCTGATCTGTACTGGTAATATAACACTAAATTAGCAGACACCTGAGATAGCTATTGCAATGTAATTGTATCTGAATTTTTTTATAAGAGGGAGTTAGATTATAGTGAGTTTATAAGGCAAATCTTCCAAAAAACGAAACCTTCCACGTGTCTACTTGCAGTCACAGAACAACACATATCCGCTATTACTGAAATGTGTTCTGTGTAACACCTTGAAGTATTTCAGAGAACCCAGGGTGTATTTGCATTCACAACATTTTCTGTGTCTATAATGTTTACTTCCACTAGATGGCATGTGTGTTTAATTGCTTTTGTTCCCATAGTTCATTATTGCATATCACTTCCTGTTTTACAAAGAGAGTAACTGTCAGTTTTCAAAATACTGACCAACTCATGGTGCTTGTAAACAGCTGAAGGATCCTGCTATATACTTAAGAAATTGTTATCATTGCAAGGCTTACAGTATTTGCTGTAAAATATAAGCCATTTGACTAAGAATCTTTAAGATACAAACTCCTCTCTTAGCTCACAAGTAGGCAAAAGTGGTATGTAGATTTATTGTCTGTCTAGTTATGAGTTTCAAGTCATGTGTATTTTCTTTGTAATTGATTATGTGTCTGATGATTTTCTTTCACATTTTTCCTTTTATTTAGATCTATGGTGTTGGTGTAAATGCCAGTGCTGTAAGTAGATGTATACATTAAACATCTGTAAGAAAAAAGGAACCTTGGCTTTCATTGTGACTAAGAGTGGTATAGTAGAACACTTCACTGCTTCGGTGAAGGACATGACACAGTAAAGGTGCAAGCAGAAGTCAGCCAGCACAAGACTCCACATGTTCGCTAAGGGAAGTACAAAGTTGGCAATTAAATGACTGTAGTCAGTAGGCAAGTAAAGGCTGAACAAGCAAGCACCTTTAAGTTAGCGTATTGGAATTAGTACAAGATCTTGTTAACTAGCGGTGAAGTTTTACTTGTGCTGGTATTTCATATCATATCATGTTCATCTTAAAGGCAACTGTGGATGTTTTTCTTTCATTGGATGGCTTACTTAGAAACTATAAAGAGTAAATAAATAAGTAAATGTACATATGGTACTGTTAAATAGACTAAAATTTAAGTGTCACATTTAAGTATTTTTGCATATTTCTTTCAAGTGAGTTGATATTTACATTGTTGTGTTACGTTGTTACAATTGCTTACACTAGAACTTCATTACCTTTTGAATATTACATTACATAGTACTGAGCAGATTTAACATGTCAGGCACAAGTGAAAATACAGTGCTATCCACTAGAGAAGTCAGCATTGAAGACCTTACTGTACAAGATGTTGTTAATACAGAGAAGGTCATCTCACCACAGCAGGCTGATACAGATGAACAAGCTGAAGTGGCTGCACAAATGCAACAGCCTCATGTGAGCTCAGGTAACACACGGCTCCCAGACATTAGAAGAAGCCAACGCACACGCGTGCTCTCTGAACGAGGTAAAGAACTGCAAGACGCTAAATTAAATCATCTAAAAAAGTATTTTGAACAGAAATATAGAAGATAGAAATATCACATCAATGGTTTGAAAAGAGCCATTAAGAATAATGATAATGCAGAATTGATTATTGAATTTGTGAGCACCATCAATGCCACTCAGTCTGAGATCGACCATATTTATTGTGACATAAGAAGCATTACAATCCCTGAACCTGAAATCTGTAGAAAAAAATTATGCTTACTTCGCAATCACTAGTACTTCAAATGTAAAGGCTCGACACTTTATCAGTGAAGGATCTGAGGACGTGCCCTGGCCTGATTCAGAGTCAGTGTTTGAAACCACTGTGTCCAGCATCATCTCAACAACTTCCAGTTAGTTAAGGTCGGTTTCCAAGATGTTATGTCAGTCTTCACACAAGTCACTGCAGAATAAACAAGAGACAGCAGCCAAAGTAGCAGCCACACAAGAGGAAATTAAAATGATGGACACAACATCAATATGAAAAGGAAATTAGAAAACTTGAGGCAGAGGATACAAGGCTAACAGCTGAGAGAGACGCTCAAGAAAAGGAAATAGAAGCAGAGAATGCAAGAAAAAAGAGCTCAATTTATATCAGAAAGTATCAGTAGAAAAATGAAGTTGGAAGAGACGAAGAAAGAAGTAGAACGATTGGAAGAACTGAACAGGCACAATGCAGCACAAGCAAAGCTACAAGTGTATGCTGAAAGCATCAAAAGTGATTATGAATAACAGTGTCCTGCTCCTCATCCTCAACAAACACAGGAAGGTTATGTTTCTCAACCAAGTGCTCCTATTTCTCTTTCTCAGCCATTCCTGCTCACTCAAGTCACGGCTCCTTTAAACCAACCCTTTCATTCCCCTCAAAAAGTTCCATTCACTCAAGATCCTGTCCCTCAATCAGCTATATTTACTACCTCCTATGAAGTTTCTAATGACCTTGTGAAAGCACTTGCTGACGCAAATTACAGCCAATTGGATTCCTATTCCAGAACCCATTGTTTTCTTTGGTGATCCTCCCAAGTATAATGACTGGAAGCTGTCTTTCCAGACGTTAATTGACCACAAGAACTTGCCAACCCAAGAAAAGCTTTTCTTTTTACGCAAGTATGTAAGTGGCCCGGCAAAGAGAGCTATTGAAGGACACTTCTTGGTTGGAACAGAAACCGCTTATAATTTTGCTTGGGATATACTTGATGACAGATTTGGAAATCCGTTCATAGATGGAAAGATGGAATATAAGATACAAGCATGGCATAAGAGTACCACCAAAGACTGCAAAGATCTCTGTGAATTTGTAGATTTCCTGAGCAGTATTGAGTCAGCCATGCCTTATGTTCAAGGTTTACAAGCTCTAAATGACTGCGCTGAAAATCAAAGGAAAGCAGCCATACTACCAGAATGGTTGAGTTCACATTCGAACAGAGCTGTCACAAAGTTCTAAGATGAATGCAAAAGATTCCCTGATTTCAGGTACTTTGTCGAATTTCTCAACAAGGAAGCCAGAATTGCAAGCAATAAAGCCAACAGAACAAGAAAGATTTAAGCAAACCATGAGAAGACTAGCATCATGTGTGCCTTTTATAAGAGACATGGTCACACTCTTCATAAGTGTCGCAAGATTATGGAAAGACCAATAGAAGAAAGAGTGAAGTTTGTACAGTTGGAGAACTTGTGCTTCGGTTCTCTCAAAACTGGTCATAACTACAAAAGCTGAACCTCCAGAAGTGTGTGTGATAAATGTGAAAAGCATCACCTAACATGCCTACATCAAGATAGGGAGAATAAATATCAAAAACAAAGAGGTAGAATCAATCAAGAGCAGTCAAAGGCCAATCAAGGACCTGCAGAAAGAACAGCTGAACCACAGAAGATACAAGAGTTTAAGCAGGCGACTTCCAACAGAGTTTGTTCAAGAAAGGAGTAACACTCATACCTCATCAATTATTCCAGTATATGTCTCAACAATTGCTGAACCAAAGAGATTTTAGTGTACGCCTTGCTTGACACCCAGAGCGACACTACTTTTATCCTAAAGGACACAGATGAAATACTTAATATTAAGAGACAGTCAAACTCAAGATTTCTACAGTAATTTCTAAAACAAAGGTTGTGTCCAGTCACAAACTGAATGGACTACAAGTAAGAGGCATCAAGTCTGAAATAAAAATCAAACTCCCAACAACCATTTCCAGGGACTTTATACCTGCCAATAGATCTCATATACCCACATTTGACACCGCGAATAACTGGCCCCATCTAGAACATCTGGCACATGAAATGTCTCCTGAACTTGATTGTGAAGTAGGTTTATTAATAGGTTATAACGGTCCTCAAGCCTTACTGCCCAGAGATGTTCTCAGCGGTAACGAAGACCAGCCATTTGCACAGAGATCTGTGTTGGGTTGGAGCATCATTGGATACAATAACTCCGACAATGTTTATGAAGATGAAATTGGTTTGATTCATAGGATTATTATGAAGCAAGTCCTACCAGATGACCATGCCTCTCGCAGACTCACCACAAGGGAATTTGTAGAGTCAAATTGGTTCACTGGACCAAGTTTTCCATGGCAAAGAGAACTACCTAAAGAAGAAGACATTATGGTGGGAGAGACTGATGATGGAAACCCGGAGCTCAAAAGGGCACAGGTACATACAACCAAGGCAAAGGAGGAGAGGTCTCTGTGAGTTTGCCTACAAAGGTTTTCAGATTGGAAGAGGGTAGTGAAAGCCATAGCTAGACTCAAACGTTGTGCAAAGTGTGTGAAATGTCTGAAAGAAAGATCCAATGAATCAACAACACTTGAAGAAAGGAAGGAATATCTGTTGAACTTGCAACAGAGAAGAAAATGGAATAATGCCAAGATAAACAACATTATTCTACTCCAAGATGACTTAGCACTAGAAAATCAATGGAAGTTAGCCAAAGTGGTAGAAGACTTCTCAGGAACTGACGGCAGAGTCAGAAAATTTAAACTTCTTGTTAGTGACACAACAATAGATAGCAAGGGTGCATGCACAAGTAAGCCAGTGTATTTATAAAGACCCATACACAAAACAGTGTTATTACTGATTAAAGGAAGTAAGAGTAATTTAACTGTACTTACTTAATGTACACAAAATGTTTTATAAGTTCATGTTGAGTTATTTGTAATAACTTAAGTTTCATTAAGAATCATACATTGTGTGATGGTGGGAGTGTATTTGCATTCGCAAAGTTTTCTGTGTCTATAATGTTTACTTCCACTAGATGGTATGTGTGTTTAATTGCTTTTGTTCCCATAGTTCATTATTGCATGTCACTTCCTGTTTTACAAAGAGAGTAACTGTCAGTTTTCAAAATACTGACAAACTCAAGGTGCTTGTACACAGCTGAAGGATCCTGCTATATACTATAGATTGAACTGTGTTATCTTCACAAGGTTTAAAGGTAAAATATAAGACATTTGACTAAGACTCTTTAAGATACTAACTCATCTCTTAGCTCACAAGCAAGCAAAAGTGGTATGTAGATTTTTTTTCTGTCTAGTTATCAGTTTCAAGTATTGTGTATTTTCTATGTAATTGACTATGGGTCTGATGACTTTGTCTTTTATATTTTTCCCTTTATTTAGTTCTACGGTGTTAGTGTAAATGTCAGTGCTGTAACTTGATGTGACTAAGAGAAGCATACTGGGGTTCCACAGAACACAGTTTGAAAGCCACTGTTAAAGGAGCAGTAAACTTGTTTTTATGAAAACAAATTTTATAGAGCATTTCCTGCTGAATAAAACAAGATCACTCCCATCGCTGTCAGATGTTTTATTCAAAATTTTTAGCAGTTTAAATAATCAGGAAGTGAATTTACTGTTTACTTCCTGATAGTTCTAACTGACAGGAAGTGACAGGCAGTTTCTATCACATTCTATGGAGAACTGTATGTCTCTGACTTTTCTGACTTTCCTCGCCATTAGAATCTAACAGGAAATCTAATTAGAATTTGACCACTAGAGGCAGGGACGTGCACAGACATTTTAGCAGGCAGGGGCACAAATGGAAAAAAAGGACACTTCTCATAATTATTTATTTTTGTTAAAAGGGCACGAGAGCACTTTGGACAAAAAGGGCAGGTGCTCAAGCCCCCCTTGGTGTCTATGTGTGTCATGGTTTGTTAAGACTCTCAGACGTAAGGTTTAGGTAAAAACATAACTTTATTGAAAAGTTAAAGGCAATCCCGTAGGGTTTTCATACACATACAAACAATACATAGCAGATAATGACAATAGCAAACAAAGCAACCCAGGCGAGTCTGGAACAAGAGGCTCTACCGGCCCAGCCAATATACCGGGCTGGGCATCCTAACGGGATACCAGTGTAATAGGCTCTACCGGCCTTGCCAATACCAGGTAAGGCAACCTTAAGGTGGCAAAGTGAAAGGTTCTACCGGCCTTACCAATATACCTGGCAAGGCAGCCCAAAGGAAGGTGACAACCACAGTAACCTAATAACTGTCAGATGATAAAGACAGTAAGATGGAATATAGTGGTTACCAGGTCAAGTGGTTTCACAGTAATCAGAAACTCTCATGCCCATATACTGTAGGAATCAATGCTGTTAGGACTGGACAGCGCACTCGGAACCATCAAGAAACTGACTGCAAGTCAGGGAGTAAACCAGTGCCCTACGTTAGGAACATACAGGCAGAATGAGAGCCGCAAGGCTTAGTGGAGCAAACCAGCGTCCGCACGCTGGGACCAACAGACTGAATGTGAGCAGCAAGGCTAATGGAGAAACCAGCGTCCGCACGCTGGGACCAACAGACTATAATGTGAGCCGCAAGGTTAATGGAGAGAACCAGCGTCCGCACGCTGGGACCAAGCAGACTGTAATGTGAGCCGTAAGGCTAATGGAGCAAACCAGCGTCCGCACGCTGAAACCAACAGGCTGAATGTGAGCCGCAAGGCTTAGTGAAGCAAACCAGCGTCTGCACGCTGGAAACCAACAGGAGGAAATGTCGCCGAAGCGAATGAAGAACAATGTCGCCACAGATGCAGGAACTGGAAGCAGGAAACAACAGTAACCAGCAGAGAAGATCAACTGGATCAAGCGCGGCAAAGCAGACTGGCAACAGGAGCATCAGCTACTGATGAGAACAGCCGAAACCGGACTGGAACTGACAAAGCAGGCAGGAACTCAGGAACAGGTTGACTCAGGAACTCAGCAACAGGCCCAATCAGCTACTGTAGTAAGGAGGAAGTGGATGCTGTACCACGAAAGGGCAACCAAAGGGTGCCCAGACTGAGTTTAAAAAGGCAATGTGAGGCAGGCTGAAGGCAGACAGCCAAAGGGAGCCCCCTACAGGTGACAGACACTGAACTGCAGCAATCACGGGCACCGTGATAGTACCTGCCTTTCAAAGACCCCCTCTCCTAGAATAGGATCTGGGTTTCTGAGGGTATTTGGCATGAAAAATCCGCTGTAACTTGGGTGCATGAAGGTCCTTACTATCAACCCAAGATCGATCTTCAGGACCATAACCTTTCCAATGCACCAAATACTGTACCCTTCCTCTAAGCCTTCGGGAGTCAATGATACTCTGTACCTCGTATTCCTCCTGACCCTTGACCTCAATAGGCCCTGGCACCACAGGTGTAGTAGTGTAATGGTTGCATATGAGAGGCTTAAGGAGAGACACA
This sequence comes from Rhinophrynus dorsalis, assembly GCA_037306005.1. Lineage (NCBI taxonomy): Eukaryota > Metazoa > Chordata > Amphibia > Anura > Rhinophrynidae > Rhinophrynus > Rhinophrynus dorsalis. Next base: position 577,335,600 of record CM074718.1, read on the forward strand.
TGGAAAACATTATGAATGCGCATGGATGCAGGTATGTCCAAAGCATAGGAAACAGGATTAATTTTGCAAATAATTCTATAAGGACCAATAAACCGAGGTGCCAACTTATTAGATGAGACTTGGAATCTGTTGTGTCTGAAAGGAATCCGGGAGCAGACAGGGTTGGAACCCATAACTGATCAGAAACGGAGAGCTCCCGGATGAAGAATTGATTGCACAGTTCCTGGCGAACTCTGCCCAAGGCAACAAGTCGGCCCAATTGTCATGATGGTCAGTCACGAAACAGCGTAGAAACTGTTCCAAACCTTGATTGGCACGTTCAGCGGCCCCATTAGTCTGTGGGTGATACGCAGAGGAGAAGGATAGCTGTATGCCCATCTGTTCGCAAAATGCCCTCCAGAACCTGGACACAAACTGGCTCCCCCTGTCGGACACCAGTACCCTGGGTACTCCATGCAACCGAAACACCTCTTTAGCAAACACCATTGCCAATTCTTTAGCCGAGGGAAGGCCACGGAGGGGCACAAAGTGAGCCATTTTAGAAAACATGTCCACCACCATCAATATGAAGGAATACCCTCTAGACATGGGCAATTCTCCCATAAAACCAATGGAAACATGAGACCAGGGGCGTTCACCACTCGGTACCGGCTGAAGCAAGCCCATCGGGAGATGTCTAGGGGGTTTAGCACGGGCACAGGCATTAGTAAAATCGGCACAATCTGATCTCATAGAAGGCCACCAGAATAACTGAGAGAGGGACCATAACAGTTGGTCTCTACCAATATGTCCCACAGCCTTAGAGGAATGGTAAGTTTCAAGTAATCGAGTACGGAATGGTTCAGCGACAAAACATTTGCCCACCGGGATTTCATGGGGAGCGGAGGCCTGGGAGGCCAGAATTTCTTCCCCTAGTGATGAAGTGATACTGGTACGTATGGTAGCCAATATTCGATCAGGTTGAATGATAGGTGCTGGTGCTTCTTCTCTGTCAATTTCAGCCTCAAATTGTCTTGACAGAGCGTCAGCCCTAACATTCTTGGATCCTGGCAAATATGATACAATGAACTTGAATCGGGACAGGAACAATGCCCATCTGGCCTGGCGAGAGGAAAATCTCTTGGCCACAGAGAGATAAGTCAGATTTTTATGATCTGTCAGGATTAAAACAGGATTTTTAGTGCCTTCAAGTAAGTGACGCCATTCCTTAAGAGCGAGGATAATGGCCAATAATTCTCTGTCCCCTATCTCATAATGGCTTTGAGCTCCGGTCAATTTTTTAGAAAAGAACCCACAGGGTCTGTGTTCTACCTTTGATGTGCCGTTGAGAAAGCACTGCCCCAACCCCAATATCTGAGGCGTCCACCTCTAAGGTGAACGGGAGTAATGGGTTGGGGTGGGATAACACAGGAGCATTAGCAAAAGCTACTTTCAGTTTTTCAAAGGCCTCCTCCGCAGCCACTGGCCAGAGAGATGGATTAGCTCCCTTATGCGTGAGGTCCGACAGGGGTTTAACAATGGAAGAGAAGTTCTTAATAAACTTCCTATAATAATTGGCGAAGCCCAGAAATCGCTGGATAGCTTTCAGACTCTTAGGCCTAGGCCATTGTAAGACTGCTGTTAACTTTTCCTTTCCATGGCAATGCCTTCTTTGCCAATTATGAACCACAGGAATGGTACACTGGTTCTGTGAAACTCACATTCTCCGATTTACAGAATAATTTATTTTTACGTAATCATAGCAATACTTCAGACACATCCTTGATGTGTTGCGACATGTCTTTAGAGTGAATAAGTATATCGTCAAGGTAGACCACGACACATGACTGTAACATATCTCTGAGAACGTCATTGATCAGTTCTTGAAATACTGCGGGTGCATTACACAGGCCAAATGGCTTGACTAGATATTCATAATGCCCAGATCTCGTGTTAAAGGCAGTTTTCCACTCATCACCAGCTCTGATACGTATCAAATTGTATGCCGCCCGTAGGTCCAATTTGGTGAAAATCGAGGAACCCTTGAGTCTGTCAAAAAGCTCAGTGATGAGTGGTATCGGATAAGCGTTCTTTGCCATAAGCTTATTTAACCCACGATAATCGATGCATGGTCTCAGTTTGCCATTTTTCTTCTTAACAAAAAAGAACCTGGCCCCAGCCGGAGAGGCACGATGGGACCAAGCAGACTGTAATGTGAGCCCGTAAGGCTAATGGAGCAAACCAGCGTCCGCACGCTGGAACCAACAGGCTGAATGTGAGCCGCAAGGCTTAGTGAAGCAAACCAGCGTCCACAAGCTAGAAACCAACAGGAGGAAATGTTGCCGAATCGAATGAAGAACAATGTCGCCACAGATGCAGGAACTGGAAGCAGGAAACTACAGGAACCAGCAGAGAAGGTCAACCGGATCAAGCACGGCCAAGCAGACTGGCAACAGGAGCATCAGCTACTGATGAGAACAACAGGAACCGGACTGGAACTGACAAAGCAGGCAGGAACTCAAGAACAGGTTGACTCAGGAACTCAGCAACAGGCCCAATCAGCTACTGCAGTAAGGAGGAAGTGGATGCTGTCAAAGACACCACAAAAGGGCAACCAAAGGGTGCCCAGACTGAGTTTAAAAAGGCAATGTGAGGCGGGCTGAAGGCAGACAGCCAATGGGAGCCCCCTACAGGTGACAGACACTGAACTGCAGCAATCACAGGCGCCATGATAATGTGTGCACGTGCCTGACTAGAGGGCACTGCTAATGTAATAAAAAACATGGGTTTAAACTGTAATAACTGTGTAAATATAAATCTCTCGGCAGTGGGAGTACCCTTATTTTACTCAATAGGAAAATCCCTACAATATATATTTTTTCATAAAAAAAGTTTACTGCTCCTCTAAACTTTTATAACAGTACAGTTTTCCTTGACATGATTTCTCTACTCTGTAGACTAATGGGGGAGATGCACTAAGGTAGGGGTATCCACTTTAGATCCTCAAGGTCTACTAACAGACCAGGAGTTAAGGATTTCTATGATTAAGCACAGTTGAGTTAATCAGTGCTCATTCATTATGAATGGCCCACTTATGCTCAGACAGGGAAGTACTTAAATCCTGGATTGTTGATAGCTCTAGAGAACTGAATGTTCTGCATTAAGGTGTGATAAAGAGGAGATACTTTCTCTAGTGTGATGATGACCTCTCCAATCCTTATTTTATTCTATGGATCCAGTGCACTAAGGTGTCTCAGATTGGATGAATATGCATTACCCCCAATGGAAATATTCAGCCTCACATATATATAATATTAATTTCTACTAAATATATTTAATGCCATACCTGCACGGGAGGGGCAACATATAGGAGAATTTGTGTAAGCATTTAGGAACACAGCCCCATGATTTTTCATGAAGTTTATATAAGGAAGAGACACAATATTATTTTCCGAAGCAGTAGTTAGTCTTCCATCCTGAAATAAAACAAGTAAAATATTAAAAAAAAAATATGGGTGTTCCGTAATAACGTTTGGCTGAAGCAACTTCCCAGTAGCAGCCATATCCTTGCTTTATGCAACAAAAAGCCATACAATTTTACACATTTTTATAAAAAGGGTTTACTGGCACTTAAATAGGGAGGGAGAAAGAAAAGCGTAATGGCTTTTCCTGGAGAATAAAACAAGGGTACTCCCAACACTAGGAGATGTTATGTTCCAAAGTTATAAGCATTTACACATTAAAAGTGTATTCTGGTGTCCAGAGAGCTCAACTTTGATTCAGCTGGTACTGTGGCAGTTATCCAGTTGCATTTTATGGGAGAGGTGAGCCTTTGGCTACCTGACAGTTTGAACTTTCAGGAAGTAATGAAGCTGTTACTTCCTGATAAAGTTTATAATTTTTTTGTAAAATAACTAACAGTGGGAGTATTGTTATTTTATTAAACAGGAAAATCCCTATAATATTTGTGTTTTTTTATTATATAATATATATGTTATCAAAATCAGCACAGTAAAAACAAATAGCAGTCCTGAGCTACTCCATACAAATTATTCAAATGTGAACCCTGTGTACATTATATATAATACCAATGTGTTAACGTTCAAAACATTAGGATTTTGTCACATAGTTTGGCCATTTTTAAAAGGGGAACTTTCACCCCAAAACACACACATCTTATTTTATTATTGTACCCAAATAGTGTATGGATTGATGTTTTTGTTTTTTTTTTAAAAAGAAAAAAAAAATACCTTAAGCGATATTACATGTTAAGGTTGGAGTTCTTACAAGCACTTCCACCTTCTGTGGCACAAGGCTGCTTTGGCACAGCTCTGTTGAATGTCCCAACGTCTCAAATTCTCCTCCGACCTCCCTACCAGCTCTCCGTGTGAGCACGTTCAAGCACCTCGTCATAGCATATTGGAACCAGCAAGCTCCCGTCAATGTACAGAGTAAGTAGCCTACAATTCAAACGTTGAATTGTAGGCTACTTATTCAGTACATTGATGGGAGCTTGCTGGTTCCAATATGCTACTAAGAGGCAAGTGACCGTGCTCACAGGGAGAGCTGGTAGGGAGGTGGGAGGAAAATTTGGGACGTGGGGACATCCAGCAGAGCTGTGCCGAAGCAGCCTTGTGTCGCAGAAGGCTCCAAGAACTCGAAAATTAACATGTAATATCTCTTAAGGTATTATTTTATTTTTACAAAAAATGCCAATCCATACACACTGGGGTACAATAATACAAGATAGAGTGTCTTGGGGGTGAAAGTTCCCCTTTAAAAATACTTTGGCCAAAATATGTGACAAAATCCTAATGTTTTGAATGTTAACACATTGGTATTATATATAACTAGTTGATGAGTCCGTTACACGGGCCACAGTGCCAGACAGTCGTGGGGCAGTCATGCGCAGTAGAGACTGCCCGCGCTGCGGCTGATACTGAGCTGGATGCTCCATAGGAGCAGTCTCTACTGCGCATGACTTCGTCGTTACACACGTTTTAGAAAATTAATATATAGGATGTACGCAGGGTTCCCCTTTAAGTTTGTTTACCTCCCCAAGGTACCCCCATTTCAAGGCGAGTTCTATTACATGTTACAATCTTTCCCAAATTTAAAATTTGCCCCGATGAACTCTTGAACCAATTGGATTTAAAAACACCTAAGCATAAAGACATAAAATATCTAATATCTTCATAAGACAAGACTGGCCTGCTTTCAAACAGGAATTATTTGCAGTGAGTAATTAAAATGTTATGGAATCTAATAGATACACACACGCACACCTAAAACTAGGTATGAGGACTAGAAACATAGGTTTCAAGTGTACAAAGACAAAAATGGATTAATTCTGGGGCAAACCAACTACTCCATATGGAACAATTACAATGTAAACATGTTTTAATCCCTTGAATGCTAAAGCATTGTGAGATAATCAAGGAATTAAAAGCCATACAAAGCCTCTTTATATCATTGAGGATTTTTTCTTTGTTCCCTATGCTGCAGTTGGTTTGCCCCAGAATTATATTGAATCCAACTTTAAATAAGCTATTTACAAAGTATTTCTTGGCTTGTTTTGCCAAATAAAATAAGGGTACCTTCACAACTAGGTAATGCTTCAATCAAAGCTTATCACAGCTCACATTTATTTTTATTAAACTGTAGATTTTTACTGTAACCACCGGGGGGGTTCATTACTATGACTTTCTATAGAGAGCTTTAGTCTCAGACTACAGGAGGGATAATGCACTAAAGTGTGATAAAGAGGAGATGACCTCCCTAGTTAGATCAGCTCTCCAGGTCCTATGTTGTTCTAGGGGGTCTATGCACTAAGATTTTTCAAGTGGATGAGATGTATAGGTTCCATAGAATAACATAGGATCTGCAGAAGTTACCTAAATGGAAAAGTTATTTCCTCTTTATCACCTTAGTGTATAACCTCCCAAATACTTCCATAGAAAGCAACAGAAAAAATGGGCTTGTGTACTTTGCCTGTTTCAGTGAGAAAAAACTGCCAACAATTGTCATGTCTTCCTCCATGAACATAACTTCCAAAACAGATTGAAGAAATTTTCTCTTAAACAAAGAAAAAAGGGCAGAATTCACAGGAGCCATTGCGGTACTCTGGCCATAGAAAGGATAGAGGTGGGTTATTATAATGAATTACCTTTTCTTTAAGGACATGCAGGTCATAGCATTATGCTAGTCCACTAGTACCAAAGTAATTCAGCAGAGTGATAGGAAAAGCATTTCAGCATTTGTGCTCTCATTACTCTTGATTACACTAAAACCTTTCATCCAGAGTTGGTTATTGTAAGTTTGAAGAAGTTCAGTACATGCATCAGCAATAATTTCTCCATCCAAATGCAATTCTGTAGAAATGTCTCTTGTGCTTTCTGAGTCCTAATTAATGGATACTCAAGATCAATATGTTCCATACGCTGATGTGGAATTGTACTTTATGGCAGTTTCATTCACTGGGTCTATGCAGTACTTTTCAAAAACAAGCTCTCACAATATCAAGGGCAACCAATTCCCTCCATTCATACTTTCACAAAGGATAATTACGCACTGTTTCACATGTCAATTATAATTTGTTTTGATCAGCTGTCCTGACGATTGCTTGTTGCAAGAGCTTCTCTCTGAGAGTATTCTCCTTCTCGAAATTGTTAATTTCTACTTGAACTTGCGCTTTAGAATAGGAGCTTTAGATCAGTGGTTCCCAACTCTATTTTCAGGGACCTCTAACAGGCCAAGTCCTTCAGGATACCCCTAAAAGTGAGTTAATAAATGACTAAGGCTCTGATTAACTCAACACGGTATATCCTAAAGAGATGGCTTACTAGTGGTCCAGATGATAGGGTGCAGCTTCATATGCTAATGAAGATTTTAAGTGTAGTTTCATATGCTAATTATGCATATGATTTTCATATGCTAATTATGTTTGAAATAAAAGTGTGAATATCTTCTAAGTACATCTGCTGGATTTCTGGATAACATGACATACGGAGGTTTGAATAACGTTTTCAAATACAAACAAAAGTTCATGGCAACAGATCCACTTTATAGGAGGTATTATGACCTAATTTCTTTCTAGGTTCTATTAAATCTGAGTACTTAAAAACAGTACTGTAAGCTAGTTTTATTTTTGATGCTCAATTTTTTTTTTCTAGCTTGCAAATTAGTTGCATCTCCATGGTGAAGGCAATTTCTAAAGCCGATTCTTCTTCCAAAGCTTGCTTTGGAAGTAGCCACTTTTGGGCTGTTCTGTTTAGCAGCCCACAACAAATTGGCCCCATACAGACGAGCTTCAAAATTTGTATTTATAAATCAGACTATACAACTGTCACCAAAACCATCGGGCCCTTCCTACATATGGACACTGTTGGGGTCAAAGGGTGACCAGGAAACCCAGTCTTTCTGCCCAACGCAGATCGTCACGGAAACAGGACTTCCCTGACTGTTTGGGTGAATTCCCTTGGAATGTTTTTACAGTGTGCAGTGGGTTTGCCCCAGGACTATTCCCAGGTTCTTACCCCCTGCCAAGGAGGGTGCGGATCCCCTTTCCCCTGGCTCCCCTACCCAGCTGTGTCAAACCCTTCCTCGCTTTATCAGGCCTAGAGACACCGGACCTCCAAAGAGACTGTTAATTCCCATAGAAGGGGCTGGTGGCTGGACTGCAAGACATTGCCTTCTTCCCCTTTCTAAAGTAGGCCTACCTCGGATTGGCTGTTTCCATGAGCGACACGTTTAAAGGTCCCCCACAAACTTAACATGGGGAAAAGTAGGCAGCCCAGGGATTGGCCGACCAGTTCCCAGCTGGAGCCACCTCATAGGCTAAAAGGCAGTCATGACACGCGTGGCCAGGATTGGTCACCCTGTTCCTGGCCCTGAATTGGCCAGGACTTGAAGCGGCCAGTTTGAATATGTAAAGGATGCTTCGACATCGGCTCTGGACTGATGTTTGGGGGACTACAGAACCCTCTCATTCCTTGCTGCACACTTAAGTAACCCCAGTTTTATCAATGGCACTTCATAGACAATAAATAAATAATTAAAAAGTACTATACAGATATACACATATATAGTTATACACTAAGGTGATTTAGCGCTGTAAGCTGTTGTTTTTTCTTTTGTCTTTACCTATCTCCTTTAGCTTATTGTAGCTGTTTCTTTAAGAGGTTAACTATGACTTTTACATCCTAGGTTTGTTTCTAATTGATTTTTCCTCATGTGGCCTATGGGAGTGGTCACAAGCTGTATATAGGGACTGATAGAGTTTCAGTTCCTTTTGGGTGTCCACTCTATGCAGGCATACAGGGCAAGTCTTCTACACTTTTTAAAGGGATAGTAATACTTGAAAATAAGTTTATTTTATATTGTAGCCCTTTAAAAAAAACATGAAAAATGATATAAGGTTTGGGAGATATTCAGAAGTAAAGTTTCCCCTGGAGTGACGTCATTGCTCCACCCTTCAGATTTGGAATCCGGTCCCGGGACCGGCTGTGCCTCTCCAGAAGTGCTGAGATCACCATCTTTAAAAAGAATTTCTTAATTGGAATGGTCTACAAAGTGTGCTTTCAGTTCCAATTAAGTAGTTCTTTTCAAAGATTGTGATCTTGGCACTGCTAAAGAGCTGCCGGTTGCTCTGTGGACCGAATTCCAAATCTGCCCACTAGATGGCAGACTTGGCTAAAACAGCCAGTTAAAGAGACTTTTACTATACTTTACATGTGAATATCTCCCAAACCATAAAGGTTTGGGAGATAAGACTTATGTCATTTTTCATATTTTTTTAAGGGCTACAATACAAAATACAATTATTTTCAAGTATTACTATCCCTTTAAATATTGTTTGTCATTTGTTTTAAATTGCATACATGGGGAGCTTCATGAACACAAAAATAAAGTAAAAAGGGTCCCCTTGCTCTACGCGTTGCTACCACATATCGTCAGTGGTACCCCGCAAAAACTTTATCTTGATTAAGTCTTCATCTGGTGACTAGCTGCTTAGTAGCGCTAGTTGCCAGAAATATTACCTGGTCGGCTCCAAAAGGGACTGACAGTGCAGGCTCATGGACGTCACTATGGCAAGATGTCCGTGCTTCCTGCTACTGTCAGCCTCTGAATAAATCGTAAATCTTTTAAACCAGGTAATATTTCTGGAGACTAGCGCTACTAAGCAGCTAGTCGCCAGATGAAGACTTAATCAACAAAGTTTTTGCGGGGTGGTAGTTCCCCTTTAAATTTATTTTTAGATAGGGACTTCAAACGTTTAGAGTAGGACTTGCCACACTTGAGGAACCTTGGTGCGATTGGTGAGCTTAAACCTCATTTTTGGGCCACAAATGTAGGCACTAATGCCTCAAATTTATTCACAGTATTATAATATATGCCTAATACAGGGCACACTATTCACATTTAGACTGGAGGAGCGCAGGTTTTCTGTCTGTTCTTTGTCGGCACAAAGTGCATGGTCTCGTTTTTGTGTATTCCAGCCCTGTTGACAATTGTACTCGGCTCTATCCTTTTGTACCACTGTCTGCCCTCCTCCCATACCCATTGTCTAGTAATTCAATCATGTCTGGCCACTTTGGGTAGATGGCGACAGTATACATTGTTCAATCACCATGTATGTTTTTTTCCTTTGTACCCTTGTCCCCGCAGATATGTATAAATTATCTTGTGTGTGGTTCAATAAAGACTTCTTGTTGCTCTTAGACTAGTCTTGCCTGGTGACTAGGGTGATCTGTAATACATTGGTGGAGGTTTTTCCTGTTCCGTATAGGAGGAAGCTGCAACTGATGGGGACACCTAGGTGGGGTGTCGGCTGGTACCGTCACAAAGACTTTGAATAAAAGTTCCTGCTCCAGAGACAGTTACACAGTGATATCACTTCTCCAGTTCCTGTGTTATTCTACGGAGCCAATGCACTAAGATCTCCCCCACTTGAGAGATCATAGTGCATAGGCTCCACTGGATCTAGAAAAGCAATCTCACTGGAGAAGTCATCTCCACGTTATCACACCTTAGTGAATCTCACCCCAGAAGTTTCTAAGTTACCCCCAGCATGGGTATCTCATACAACCAAGTCTCTCACTAACCCCAGCCTGGTCTAACTCTCCCAATATAGGTCTCCCCAACCACCTGTTCTCCCATCCCCACATGTTTTTTCTTTCTCTACTGCTCCACAGGTATTTTTGTTCCCTCCAACAACTCATCTCTAACAAAAAATAAATATTATTTTTACATATGTTTGCTGGAAATGAATGATATTTAACATTAAATAACCCAGCTTTAGGTGTTCCTGTTCCTTTAAAGACTCATGGGTGCAAAACCAGAGGGAAAGGAAGACAGGGAGTGAGACTAATGCATAAGATTGGAGGGGAAAGGAAAGAGGAAGAAAGAAGATTGGGAGAGAGAGAGCAAGAAGAGGAAGAATGTCAGAAGGCATTGCTTCAATGCTAGACTTTATTCTGATTTTGTTTATGCTTTTATCTTGAAAGCTTGCATCCTAAATCTGATTAATTAGCCAATAAAAGGTATCAACTTGACTATATTTGCCTTAGGAATATACTAAGACAGTATATTCTCAGCTTTAGCCTTGGGACACACCAAGGATCTCTGCTTTATCACAGGTGAGTAATCAGTGGCCAATCATTAAGCTTGATCCACCTTTGCTTACTTAGGGATAGCTTTAAAATCTGACCTGTTGCTGTGTTCTAGGACTGCTGAGAATCACTGCACTAATATGTGATAAAGAGGAAAGAACATGTGCATACTGGAGAAATATTATTCTATAGAGACTATGCCCTGACATAGGAATTGATAGTTTGTTATCTGCTCCTTATCACAACCTCATATGCACAACCCCCAGAGCTTTCTCTTGTGCTTTATTGGTCTCATAGAGACTTCACAGCATTCACCCATTGGAATGCCCAGATCCAAGGTCTATTACATAAAATATTACTATAGAACTGTTCTAGCCAACAAGTGGATCTCCAGCTGTTCTTGGACATCAAATTCCATGATTTTTTTAGCCTGTGTTTTAGGCATCTCTAGGATTCAAGTCAATAAGTTAATTGCAGTACTTCTTTAGGCTCTTTTTGCAGGGCAATTATCATGTTTACTAAATTTTCCCTTATGGTATCAAACTTAGGGAAAAAAGTCTGAAGCTGTGTTTTAGCCTCAAAATGGCTCCTGGCAGTTGTTTTAGTGTGAGAAAACAGACTACCTCAGGTGGCAATGGAACTGGATGTAACCCAGAAAGCTTGTGGCTCACATCCACTCCCTTTGATAAGTTGCACAAGCATCCCCATAGATTGCTAGGATCTCAATAGAAATTATGTAGCATTGTATATGGACTGCTGGTCACACATCATGTGACTGAATGGTGAGAATGTAAGCCTTATAGTTCAAAGCCTCGCTCATGATCAGCCAGACAGCACAGGCTTCACTCTTCAAAGACCACAGGCTCAGCTCCCCTGTTGATCTGCCAGGGCTCAAAACACAGGCCTTCTCCCAAAGTAGCTGACCTGCTGTGGGGGTAACTATCATGAGATAGCTACCCTTTAATGTTCATAGATTAAACAGTCAAAATGATATCATGTGCACAATGAATAGTGTCACTCATCCCCAATCATCTGACCATGAAATAAAAGGGGTTCCTGACAGAAAACTGTAAAATAGGAAACCAGGGTGAAGCCTCCCAGCAATAAATAAACACCTGGTGAATGCTTGGTATGCCTCTGCTGACCTCTTCCTCAATGCCCTAATCCAATAAGGGACCAACTTTGCTGCTGGCCCAACCTCAACTCCACCCCTTACCCCTTTCAAGCCATGGAATGTGCTTTTTGACTATCCCACATTTTCTCCTAATCTCATAATGCGTATCTCACATGCCATGATTACATGTACATTATAAACCCTTATAAGAAGGGCGTGTACAATCACCAATAATGTTTTATGTCATTCTATTGTGTGTATCATTTCCCATTTGTATAAAACACGGTGCATATGCTCTTGGTTTCTAAATAATTAACCCTTTGAGAACCAGAGTACCCCTCTGGCATTCAAAGGGTTAAACTGTCAGCTGCACTAGTTTAAAAATCCTTGCATGTATACTTTTTGTTTTCTTCTTATACACAAAGAATGATAGGAAAAGGCAGCAGTAACCATTTGTCTATTAAAGGGGTAATACAATAAAAAGGTAACCTTACAATCCTATATAATAATTCGCTAAAACGTGTGTAACGCCGCAACATGCGCAGTAGACACTGCTGCGCGTGCTGCAGTCATATGCAGTACAGACTGCCCGCGCCGCGGCAGATACAGAGCTGGATGCTCCAAAGGAGCGTCCAGCTCTGTATCAGCCATGGTGCGGACAGTCTCTACTGTGCGTGACTGCCCCGCGACCTGGTGGCAGTGGCACTGTGGCCTGTGTAATGGGCTGTTCAACTAGTCTAAAATAATGTAGCAAAATGTAACTAAAATAAGCCATGTGCATTCCTCCCAAGTGCCCCTCTTCATTAGAGACGGTCCCTCTTTCCCACCCTGGTGTCCCTGTGTTTAGGAGATCAGACTGTGTGGTGTGTATATAAGTGTATCACATGGCTCCATGGTAATAAAACTCACAATAATGCTTGGCTAAACTTCAGCATGTGTGTGTATAAATTAGTCAGTTAGTCTGTATAAATAAAATACTTGCTCTAAATCATTTATGCAGTTACACAAAATGGCATCAGTGGGTCATGAAATAACCTAAAAATTCTCTGTAATCTCCCACTCACCAGCCACACCCCCTAAAACATGTGTCCCTCTTTGGACATCGGAAATGTTGGGAGGTATGCAGGTGCAGACTCTTATATGCCTGTCTACCACATGTCCCTGATACAACTAAGGTTGAGAACACAGGTAGACTGATGCACTAAGAAGAAATGCAGCAGTTCTGCACCAAACAAAACCAAATGCACAATACGCATTGCAAATGCAACTAGGAGGCTATTAACAACTTGAATGTTAGAGCAGTGGTTCTAAACCAGTGCCCTCAGTGGCTACTAACAGGCCAGGATTTGAGAATTTCCTTTTAAGCGCACAGGTGAGTTAATCAATATGACTGAGCCTCTGATCAACACACTTGTGTTCTAGCAGGGAAATTCCTAAGTCCTGGCCTGTTAGTGGCCACTGAGGGCACAAGTTGAGAACCTCTGTGTTAGAGAGGTGTATCTTGCATTGCTTCACATTAGGCTGACCAGATCTCACCTTTAACCGGGGACACATAGAAAATAGCCATTTTCAAGTGCTTCACTGAAATCAAGGCAGTCCTGCAGTATGCATTTTTCCTATGCATCCCTGGTTAAAGGTGAGGTCTGGTCAGCCTACTTCACATTCAAAATGACCAAAAGAAAAGTAGAGCAATTCTGGGGCAAACTGTACTATAGGGAAGAAAATGAAACTTCACAGCATCCCCACTGATTAACCCTTTGAGTGACAGGGAGGTATACAGTGCATTGCATTGCAATGTGCTGAACATCTCCCAGGCACTCATAGCATTAATTGGGTCTTTTAACCAGAGATATGCTAGGCAGGTCTCCCATGCACTGCAAAGCAATGTTTTGCTGACCTCTTTAGCATTCAGAGCAATGTGTTGCATAACCCTCTGGCACTTGGTTAAAAGTCCCAATTAAATCAGACTTTTTTGTCCACTACAATGCAGTTGGTTTACTACAGAATTGTTCCATATAATGCCCAAAATTCTAAAATTCAGGTATTAGGGCACAGTTAAAATATTTTTAACACCTTGTATGTTAGAGAGGTGTCAACATGATATGTTGGAGATCTCTAGCATCCCAGGTGTTAAAGAACACAATCATTAATGGGAGAACATTAACACTGAAATGTAAACTGATACTTACAAAAGAGTCACTCATCACCATCACCACATTATACCTGGTGCTGCTTCTGGAGAGTGCCTGGGGGTTTAGTAGAACTGATGGCAATGTAGAGAAAAGTAAAAAAACAGGAGCAAATCTCGGAATTACCAAACCCATTGTGTGCCCATTCAGATGCAAAAGCAAGCAGACTAGGAAGAAGTCATTTCCCTGCCACACGGACTAGCTCCAACCAAATAGCTCATACAGCTGTTTATGCTTCATTGTACGCGTGACTAGAAGGAAGTCTCTGACACCAACTTCCACTTCCTGCCCTTACACACCCCTGCTTTCTCAGCTGTGTGCCAGAGCCTCATAGCAAGACGTCTATCTTTTTTTCCTTGTAGCTTTTAGAAAGAAACTTGAAAATTTGGAACGTAGCCCCTGAACTTAACCCCTTAAGGACCAGAGGCATGCACGGGGCATTGCAAAGCCCTCTGGTACTCAAGGGATTAACCATTGAGTGTCAGAAAGTTATCCAATGCATTGCAACACGATGGCACTCAAATTGTTAAAGGAACACAAACACCTAGAAATGATATGGGGGTTATACACATTTAAATATCATGTAAACCACAATGTTAAAATGCTACATTTAGTAGAATGAAATGCTGTGATTCTGTCATCCGTGTGAGGCCCAACCCTAGGGCCATATGCAGAAAAAGAGTGGATCAATTCTAGAAAAAATAAACTGCACTCCTATTATTCATATGGGCTCTATAGCCCTTGAATACTAGAAGTGTTCACAGTATTTTATTCATTATTAACAATAAGTCATTAAAGGGATAGTGATGTCCCACAAAAAAATATTTTTCATATTGTAGTCCATAAAAAGTTGAGCACAGCACACAAAAAAACGTAGATACAGGCATTTAAAGTTTATGATTTCCTGCTGTCAGCTGTAAAGCTGTCAGCAGGAGATTGTGTTGGCCAAGCACACTTTTTAAACCATTTCAATGAAGTAATTCATTGTAAATAACGCTATTGCTGCTGCAGAGCCTCCGTGTTGGCCGACACGGATCTCCTGCTGACAGCTTTATGGCTGACAGCAGGAAATCACAAACATTAAATGCCTGTATCTCTCAAACCATAGCGGTTTGAGAGATACTTTTTTGTGCTGTGCTCAACTTTTTAAGGACTACAATTTGAAAAATATTTTTTGTGGGACATTACTATCCCTTTAACCCTTTTAGTGCCTCAGCACAAAGCTAGTTGATTCATTGCACACCTACATGTCACCCAAAAGGTTAATGGAACTCTAATGCCAGAATACAAGGGGGAGATGCATTAAAGTTCGATGCTTTGGTATTATGTCTGGTGATATGCGGGGAGCACATTGCATTAGCTATGTAGACACATATCGCCATATGCACAAAGGATTAGGGATGCAAGGGGAGGGGAGGAAAAGTTCACCATTAGCATACAGTGTTGTCAATCTGCAGGCAATGTGGAAAGGATGCCAACTCTCATCATTTTCAGTATTGTTCTGAGGTAGAAAGGTAACCATTACTTTTTGGAAAGCAGTTATAGTATCTGCAAACAATGAATCCCAAGGCAATGAATGCCACAGCTTTACTGTCCTCACTGTAAAAAACAATCCCTGCTTTTTTGTGTCTAAAGTGCCTTTTCTCTAGTCTTAATGGAGGACTCCTTGATTTTTTGGAGTATTCCTCAGAGAGTTTTTTTGTATTGACCTCAATTATATTTGTATGTCTCTTTTCTTTTGTGAATAAACCCAGTTTGGCTTCACCCGTTATAACTCAGAACCTCCAATCCCTTTTTCAGTTTTGTTACACATTTCTACACTGCAATAAGGTCTCTTTTTAAAGAATTGGTGCCCAAAACTGTACTTCATATTCTACATGAGTCCTTGCCAAGGGATTATATTGAAGTAGAATTATATTAGCATCCTACGCATCTATGCCTCCTTTTATAAAATTTAGTACACTATTAGCTCTTGAAGCGGCTGAGTGATTCTGCTGTGAAGTCTATTGTCAGTACTCCAAAAGCACTCTAATTAGGATTTCCCAAGTCATTTCCAATTTAGTGTATATTTAGCATGTTTGATTCTGCAGACCAAAAGAATAACCTTACATTTAATCTATATTAAACATGATGTGTGACTTTCTGCTCATTCACTCAGTTTATACAAGTGCTCTTTATGTATTTCCTTATACAGTTTATTGTAATGAGCAATGATGTCTTTACTTCCAATAACCACTCTTAGATCATTTATAAACAAATTAAAAAGAACTGGGCCCAGGACTGAACCCTGTGGCACTCCACTTACTTTAGACCCACTTGAAAAGTTTCCCTTTACAAAAGCCTGCATTATCCATGCACAGATATCGCCTTCCAAGCTGAAGCCTTTTACCATATGCAGTAACCTGTTGTGAGGTATATTATCAAAGGTTTATGCAAAATCCAAATATACTACACCAATAGCAACATCTTGGCCAAATTACTACCTTTTCAAAGAATGCAATAAATCATTTTGCCATGATCTAGTCTTCATAAAAGCATGCTGACTCCTACTAATGACGTAGGTCGTCACAAAGTCCTGAATACTTTCATTAGTAACCCTTCTAATGCATTACCCACTGCTGAGGTAAATTTTACAGGCCTATAATTTTGCATTCGACCTTGTACCCTTGGCTTTCCTCCAATCACAGGGCACTATGTCTGCTGATTGTGAATCAATAAATATTAAGTATAATGCTATTACTGAACTAAGTTCCTTAAATACCCTTGGGTGTATGCCATCAGGTCCAGGTGCTTTATTCACCATAAAATTTTCCAGTCCGTTGTGAACTTTGGCCTTAATAAGCCATGCACATGATGGAGAAAAGTCTGAAGAAGGGGGCATATAGGAGACTGCATAACACATGAGTCTACATGAAATCAGAGTGGATGACTCCACCTCTCAAAGGCTCAGAATCAAAAGGTTTCTCTCCTACCTCTCCATGAAAAGAAAATCCAACTCATCCCACCCCTGCGCTTCAGTTCCAGAGACTTCCCTAACAATACCCGGATGTCCTATGAATGGGGACACACAGGACAGCAGATGGCAGTTTCCCTAGCATTCCACAATTAGTCCATGTCACACTCCTTAGGCCATCTTCACCCTGGCAGATCCCATTTTAGTCAATGGGGGCCAAAACACACACACATACACACACACACACACATAACCTGCATATATGTGTTTTGCTGGAAAGGCAGCATTTTCAACAGATTTTCACCATACTTCCCTGAGGAAATGCAATTGGTCACTGATGAATAACTGAAGTATCAAATAATAATGGAGGCAAAGAGCAACATACTGGATATACAGCTTTTCCCACAGTTTGATGAATTCTTCCCCAAAAGCTTTGTCAACATCAAAAGAAAAAAGTGTGAGAACTGTTACACAAGAATTGTGTATTAAGACATTTTCCACTCTGACAAAGAAGCATCTCCATTAATAGAAATGTTTTTTTTTATTTTTTTCAAAAAGCTTTATTGAATTTAGAGAGAGTTACATAGTAGGGGGAAAGGGAAAATGAATGCATAAAAAGAAAAACATGAATGTCCAAAGCTTAAAGGCAATCACATATCTCATTG
The DNA here is from genome assembly GCA_037306005.1 of Rhinophrynus dorsalis. Taxonomy (NCBI): domain Eukaryota; kingdom Metazoa; phylum Chordata; class Amphibia; order Anura; family Rhinophrynidae; genus Rhinophrynus; species Rhinophrynus dorsalis. The sequence continues at coordinate 577,353,110 of CM074718.1, forward strand.
CGACAAACAACAAGCATGGGGGCAGGTAACACATGAGATCAAGTAAGAGGAGGACAATCCAATACATAGAATATATCCAGGAACCACAACCCCAGAATCCGCAGTATAAGCTACTTCCCACTTTTTGTAACATAACAATCTCATTAGTAGAACAGTGAAGGCATAAAGCTCGCAGAAAACGAACATAGGAGGAGCAGGTGAGATCACAATAGGAAAGGGTAGTGTCCTATGGGAGTAGGTAGTAGAGAGTTGGAATGGAAGAAGCGGAAAAGGGAAAGGATAGAGAGAAAGAAAGGGAGATCCATATATTTGGGTCAGTAAGGAGGAGAGAGTATGAAGAGAGGAGTGGAGAGACGGGAGAATGAAATAGAAAATAGGGTAGAGAGGTAAGGGGATTTGAGGTCGATACAATAGGTAAGGTTAGTTTCCTATGGGAGTAGGTAGTAGAGAGTTGGAATGGAAGAAGCAGAAAAGGGAAAGGAGGGAGAGAAAGGAAGAGAGACCCATATATGTGGGTCAGTAAGTAGGAGAGAGTATGAAGAAAGGAGTGGAGAGGATAGACGGGAGAATGAAATAGAAGATAGGCTAGAGGGGTAAGGGGATTTGAGGTTGCGACTGTCCACCCTGCAGGCTCCAGAGCACGGCAGTCCCTTCTAGCGTGTATGCAATCCCCTCGTATTACTCAAGTGGCAACAAAGGGCTTATTTTTTACCCATGCAGACCACTCGGGAGGAGTCTCCATGCCACCTCCTCTAGAGAGATGCCACAGTAGATGCATATCATATATGTGGTCAACACACCGTCGCCACTCGGTCACCGAAGGAATAGCCAGGGACTTCCAGTGTAGTGGTATTAGGTACTTTGCAGTGGTCAGTGATTCTGGACAATGAAGCCGCTTTGTAGTACATAGTTAAATCAGGGACTCCCAGTCCCCCATCTTTCGGAGAAGAGCGTAGAATCCGTAGGGGTAGCCTAGGTTTCCTATATTTCCAGATGAAGGACATCAATATACTTTGCAGCTGTGGGGAATGCGTAATGGGAGACCATTAAACATATACAAAATCTTTGGCAAGCAAACCATCTTCACTAGATTAACACGGCCAATCCACGAGACCATAAATTTAGACCATTTTAACATTTCAGTGTTCAGAGTGGACTGCAAAAGCAACATATTCACTCATATCAAACGTGACAGAAAGGGGGGCAAAGTGATACCCAAATACCGAATACCCTGGGTCGTCCATGTAAACGGAAACTGGGTCTTTAAGGACTCCGAAAGGGTTGAATCAATGTGCAAACCCATAGCAATCGACTTAGTCATATTAACCTTAAAGTATGATAAGCGACCAAACATCTCGAGGCGGCAGAGAGGTCAGCGGGGATGTAAGTAAGAGAATAAGGTCATCTGCAAAGCAAGCCAGCTTGGGTCGAGGTGCCATAGGTGACACAGGAGGCAGACTACGTATCACGGTGCCCGTTATTGGTGCTATACACTGTCTATCACCTGCAGGGGCTCCTATTGGCTGTCTATTGTCTGCCCGCCTCTGACTGCCTATTTATACTCAGCTCAGGCACCCTTTGGTTGCCCTTTCGTGGTGTCTCTGACAGTACCTGTTTGTTCTTCCTGTCATACTGTTTGGGCCTGTTCCAGTGTTCCAGAGTCCAGAGCTACAGAGTCCTGTGTTCCAGTCTGTCTCGCTGCTTGTGGCCTGTTCCAGTGTTCCAGAGTCTTCAGCTACTGAATCTTGAGTTCCAGTGTTCCTGATTTCATCTGTTCCTGTTCCAGTCTGCGTGCCACTCTGGTTTGACCTCTCCGTGACAACTGATGCTCCGGTTGTTTCGTCTGGCTTGTTCCGGTTGCTGTTTAATCAGCGGTGTTCGCTGTGCTCCACTTTCACCTAGCCTCAGAGTTCTCATCCGGTAGTCGCTTGGCGACATTGCTCACTCTCTCGCCTCGGCGATATTCTTACTGTTGGTCCCAGCATGCGGACGCTGGTTAACTCCATTAAACCTGGTGGCAGATTATCTTGTTGGTCCCAGCGTGCGGACGCTGGTTAACTCCACTTTAACCTGGTGGCAGACTATCCTGTTGGTCCCAGCGTGTGGACGCTGGTTAACTCCATTAAACCTGGTGGCATATTATACTGTTGGTCCCAGCGTGCGGACGCTGGTAAACACCATTCAACCTGGTGGCATATTATACTGTTGGTCCCAGCGTGCGGACGCTGGTTAACTCCATTAAACTTGGTGGCAGATTATCCTTTTGGTCCTAGCGTGCGGACGCTGGTTAACTCCATTAAACCTGGTGACAGATTATACTGTTGGCCCCAGCGTGCGGACGCTGGTTTACTCCATTAAACCTCGTGGCATATTATACTGTTGGTCCCAGCGTGCGGACGCTGGTTTACTCCATTATACCTGGTGGTATACTATCCTGTTGGTCCCAGCGTGCGGACGCTGGTTAACTCCATTTAAGCTGGTGGTAGATCTTGCTGTTGGTCCCAGCGCGCGGGTGCTGGTTTACTCCATTAAACCTGGTACATATTATACTGTTGGTTCCAGCATGCGGACGCTGGTTATCTCCATTTATCCTGGTGGTCTCCTCCTTTGGGGCTGTCCTGCCCGGTAGTGGTGAGGCCGGTAGAACCGGTACATTCCGTCTCACGGTTGCCTTACCCGGTATTGGCAAGACCAGTAGAGCCTCTTCACAGTATCTCCCAAGGCTGCCTTGCCCGGTATTGGTAAGGCCAGTAGAACCGGTATATTCCATCTCACGGTTGCCTTACCCAGTATAGGCAAGGTCGGTAGAGCCTGCTATTGCTATTCCTTATAGCCGCCTAGGTTGCCTTGCTCGGTATTATAGGCAAGGCTGGTAGAACCTGTTCTATTTCTCAGTTGCTATATATTGTATGTACATGTATGTGAACTCTATGGGGAGTGCTTTAACTTTTTAAATAAAGTTATGCTTTTACCAAAATCTATTGTCTGAGTGTCGTAACAAACCGTGACACTACGAATGGAGTCAGATAAACGGATCATTTGTAGAAGGGGTTCTATGGCCAGAATGAACAATATAGGTGACAGGGGGAATCCCTGCCTTGTGCCGGATATCAAAGGTGTCTGATAGCATTCCATTGAGTTTGACACGAGCTGTGGAAGCAGAGTAGAGACTCATGACAGAGCAAAGAAATTTCGGCCCCAAGCCCAAGTACTGTAATACAGACGAGAGATAATGCCAATTCACCCTGTCAAAAGCCTTTTCGGCGTCAAGTGACAGTATGATAGTAGGGGTTTTAAGTTGGTGAGCTCTATGCATCAACGAAATTACCTTAGCAACATTGTCTCTAGTCTCCCTCCCCGGTACAAATCCCGATTGTTCTTGGTGCACAAGGGAAGTCAGCAATGGTTTCAATCTACTCGCCAGTACTTTGGCGAACAGCGTGACATCGGAATTTAGCAATGAAATAGGACAATAGCTACTACAGGCCAACGGATCCTTACCAGGTTTCAGTAACACCATAATATGCACTTCCAAGGATTGTTTGGGAAGTGGACATCCCAATGCTATCTGGTTACAGGTAAGAGTCAGATGTGGCAGCAGAAGATGGGAAAATTTTCTATAATAAGCCATGGTAAGTCCATCAGGACCGGGACTTTTGCCGCTAGTAGTGGATTTGAGAGCCTGGGATAGGGTGCACTGAAAAGGGTGCGTCTAGTGCGGCGCATGCCGCTGCCGAGAGGGGACTCAATTTGGAGGCCTGTAAAAAGCATTGGGTTGCCTCATGCCAAGCAGCAGGAGTCACAAATTCGTTAGAAGAGATATTATACAATTCCTGATAAAATTGTTTGAAGGATTACGTCTGGGAACGTGTGGCACACCCTTCTGGAATGATGACGAATTTTATGTATATAGATAGCACGCTGCCGCACTTTAATCAAGGACAACAAATGCTTGCCACATTTATCTCCTTTAAGATATCGTTGGAATCGAGTCCACTGAAAGGACTTGTGTATTTTGCTGCGAAGTAGGAGAGATAACGAGGCTCTAGCCTCAGTGAGCTCCTACAGCACCTCTGCCAACATGGAGGATTTATGAATCCCCTCCTTTTCTTGAATCAGTCGGAGCAGAGCATTAAGTGTTGTAGCTCTTGTTTCTTCTTTGCTGAGGCCAGTTTGATAAGATGTCTGCGTACTACACATTTGTGTGCCTCCCATACTGACGTGACGGAGACGTCCTCAGTATAGCTGGTTTCAAAGTAATCAGTAATAATGGAAGCTACTGAGTTAACTACATTTGTATCAGCTAGGAGAGTGTCATTCAGCCGCCAGGACGGCTTACCTGGAGACACGTGAGACAGAGAGAGTGTTAGAAATGAGGTTTTTGACATTTGAATGCTAGAGAGGTCTCCTTCCCATTGCTATATCCTGCACTGGATATCTCTTTAGCATTCAAGGATTAAACTCTCCATTTAAAGCTATGGGGATTTTGGGAACTTTTTTTGCCCATTATGCTGAATGAATTCCCATTATTATTCCTTTAAAGGGATAGTAATACTTCGTTTTATCTTTATTTTATTTTGTAGGCATTAAAAAAACATGAAGAACGATATAAGTCTTATCTCTCAAACCTTTATGGTTTAAGAGATATTCACAAGCAAAGTATCCCCCCCCCCCCCCGTTCAGCCAGATCAGAAGGGAGGTGCTCAGGTAGACTGCAGAGAGGGACAATCTTCAATTAAGATAAGGGAAAAAGCTGAAAAACTTGTCAAGGGGGGGAAGGGCTTTAATTGTTTTCATAGGAAGAAGATTGTCCCCTGCTGTTATCTGTCTGGTCTTACAACCAGATTCGCATCTGAGAAGAGATGGCTTACACTAGGAAAAAGGGGCAGGAGGGTAAACTTTGCTTGTGAATATCTCTCAAACCATAAAGGTTTAAGAGATAAGACTTATATCGTTCTTCATGTTTTTTTAATGCCTACAAAATAAAATAAAGATAAAATGAAGTATTACTATCCCTTTAAGTAGCAAAACTGTGTTGTAAATATAGCGACAGAGTATATACAAATTGAGGCTGATGTACTAAGTAGAACTGGAGTAATTCCAGAGTAAACCAGTTGCACCACAGCGGACATTCAAGGTGTTAAAAGCCCCATTTAAGGCAAAGGGGTTTTGGGAATTGTGTATTTCTCCCTATAGTGCAGCTGGCTTACTCCAGTTCTATACAGCACATCACCATTTTAACCCTCTGATTGCCAGAGAGGTTGGCAATGAATTGCAGTGCAATGCATTATATACCTCTCTAGCACTCTAAGATTAAAGTAGGATGCCAATGATAAACAAACACTGCAAGCTTGCGCTAGATGCTGAGCAGTCCTATACACTCCATCACGTGTTTTAATAAAAAAAAAGGTACACTCACAGCCACTGCTTCCATATAGCTGCTGAAACACACATTACTTTTTTATACTAATCTTTCAAAGGTCAGACACAGCACAATGCATCAATGTGCACAAAACTGTCATAGATATAATGAGATCCATGGAATGATATTGTACTGTCTACAAATGAATTCTTGCTACATTCTATGTCTGTTATTACTCCTTTGCCTGAGTCTCTATTACTTGCAGAATAAACCTAGCATAGATCTCTTTTCTTACTGTGCTGAAAAGGTACAAAGTGCTCATGTTACAAAAGCAAATACTGTACCTGCTAAAAAAATTGTTGGGGACATGCAGTTCATACCCTAGCATTTCAGAAATGATAAAAAATAGACTCAGTCTCCATATAAATGTAACAGCACACATCTGCATATACAGATCTGTTAAAGGCCAGGCGCAATACACAGCAGCTATGTGTACTAAAACTTAGTAATGAGATTTTCTTTATATGACATGATATTACTGTCCTATAAAGTCATTTTGATTACACTGTATGCTACGTAACAAAAAGTATGTGGACACCCTTTCTAATTAGTGGGTTTGGCTATTTCAGCCATACTCATTCCTGCAGGTGCATAAAAATCAATAGCACAACCATGCAATCTTCATAGGCAATTATTGTTGGAAGAATGGCTCTTACTGCAGAGCTCAATAGCTTTCAATTTGGCAACATCATAGGTTTCCATCTTTCGAACAAATCAGTTCATCAAATTTCTGCCCTACTAGAGCCACCCCAGTCAACTGTAGTGCTGCTATTATAAAGTGGAAGTGTCTAAGAGAAACAATGGCCCAGCCACAAAGTGGTAGGACACACAAGTACACAGAATGGTACCACTGAATGCTGATGTGCATAAAAATCACTTGACCTCTTTTGCATCACTCACTACGGAGTCCCCAACTGCTATCTGAAGCAATGTCAGCACAATAACTGTTCATCGGGAGCTTCATGAAATGAGTTTCCATGGCTGAGCAGCTACAAGCAAGTCTAAGATCACCATGTGCAAAGCCAAGAATCAGCTGGAGTTGAGGAAAGCTCACTGCCATTGGACTCTGGAGCATAGGAAACCCTTTCTTGGGAGCGATGAATCCCACTTCACCAACTGCAGTCTGATGGATGACTCAGAGTTTGGCAAATGCTATAAGAACGCTACATTTAAAGTTTGATGGAGGAGGGATAACGGTCTGGGGCTGTTTTTCATGTCTGGCTAGGCCCCTTTGTTCCAATGAAAGATCATCTTAATGCTACAGCATACAATGACATTTTAGAGAAGTCTGTGCTTCCACTTTGTGGCTACAGTTTGGGAAAGGCCCTTTCCTATTTCAGCATGACAATTCTCACTGCACAAAGCAAGGTCTTACGGAAATGGTTTGATGAGATTGGTGTGGAAGTACTTAACTGGCCTGTACAGAGCCCTGGCTTCAACCATATCAAACATCTTTGGAATGAATTGGAATGCCAACTGTGAGCCAGGCCTAATAGCCCAACAGCAGTGCGTGACCTCGCGAATGCTCCTGTGGGTGGATGGAAGCAAATCCCTGCAGCAATGTTCCAAGCTTTCCCAAAAGGGTGGAGGTTGTTATGGGTGGAAAACACCATACTGATGTAAAACTCATAATAGGGGAGCGCTATGGAAACGACATATAATCAAATAACAATATAGTGATAAATATAAACAATTGAAGAATCTGGATACAATCATTTCCAAATATTGCAAGATATGAGTACAAAGCAGTTCTAACCTCTATCTATAACACAGTATATACATGGAAAATTATAATAAGTCAGAGCTAAATTAGAAACATATGACTATATATTTCAACAGATATTAAACAATTGAACAAACTAGTTCTTACAAATAAGACATATATTGATAATCAAAATAAGTCATTCTCTGTACTTACATTAATAATCAACAGCTGGAAGGATATCTAATTGTTATTCTCTGCTGATGAATATTAGTAATATTCTCAATCACATCAAGTATATGTAAGAAACCAAATGACAACACATAGTGTAATCTAATTTAAATGCACAAATCCATATTACTGTCCATTTTATAATAGAAAGTACGTATGAGAAATATACAATGTGCCCGACGTATCACGGGTATCCAGATAAGATAGAATTATATAGTTGTGATCGACTGAAGTCACAGTAAAATTTCCAGAGCATGGATCTTATATTATAGAAATATTATGTTATAGGTATTTTGAATGAAGAACAACTCAAATTTATCTGTTGTGCTGTTGACTGCCTGAGAGTCAGACAAGCTGGAATGACATGTGCGGAAATTGTTGGGGCTGCCCTCACTCACAATCAACAACGATATTAGAACTTTCAACAGAGTACTCACATGCTAATAAACTAATATTTCTAAGTTCATATATGCTTTTTGACCACTTCTGGAGGATTTTAAGTTTTTGGAACTAGTGCTGCAAATGCCAGAAAGAGGGCGGTTTTGAATCTCCCTCATGAGCTCTTCCAGCCCAGGGTTGTTTGCTAACTCCCAGGCCGACACCAAGTGTGAGTGCTCTGTTTGAAGTTCTAATATCATAATGGCCTTAGCCGCCATTTTCCCTTCCCGCCACCCATCAACAACACAATACTCCAACACCCCCCCCCCAACACCCTGAAATAAACACACGTACAGCTAAGTAAGGTGGCAAAATTGTGAGGTCACAGCTTTAGTTAAATGGCTTTTGACCTATTTAATGGAGCCCCCCCTTACTACGTGACACCCCTAGATCTCCTAAATGCTTGGGCCACGTCCACACCCAGCTTGCAGCCATGGAAAGTAAAGGGTGAGATCTTTCAGGCAATCACTGTCTTCTCATCTCTGGTACCTCTCCATGGCCGCCCTTTTGCAGGCTGACCTGGCCGCACAGCACAAGCTAGCCTCCCCACCTTTACCTGGAAACACCACACCCACTGAGGGCTTAACTGGGTTCATAAACCGCTCTGGTTCCCCCTTCTTGTTGTCATAAGTGTGACCTCCTCGTAGTGGTAACTTGCGTCCTGATAACCTTAAACAGAAGGGGGGTAGGGTGAGAAAAAACATAACTCCTGCTTACCTGCTACAGGTAGGCTGTTTTAAACTACAAGTCCTGCCTACTTTTTTCTCACTTGCCTTTTCCCCCACCCCCGCCCACAGCAGGGGGAGAGGAAGCCCCTTTCCTTTGTTCCAGGGTCTCCCCCCCCACCGGAAGACCGGAGAGGGCACAGGGTGCAGGATCTTAGCCCTTTCAGGTGCCATTTAGCACCTTCCATCATTTTTGTTGTTGATTATACGAAGACACAAGTAACCCAATCCGATTAGGCTGAGTGAGGGCAGCCCCAACAATTTTACCACATGCCATTCCAGCTTGTTTGACTCTCAGTCAGTCAAGTGCACAACAGATAAGTGTGAATTGTTCTTCATTCAAAATACCTACAACATATAATATTTATGTAATATAAGATCTGTGTAAATTTTACTGAGACTTCAGTCCATCTATAGAATTATATCTTATTTGGATATTCATGATACGTCAGGCACATTGTATATTTCCCATACGGACTTTCTATTATAAAACAAACAGTATTATAGATTTGTACATTTAAATTAGATTACGCTGTGTGTTGTCATTTGTTTTCTTACATATACTCAATTTGATTGTTCAACTTTTCATCTCTACCGAGAATATTACTAATATTCACCAGCTGAGAATACCAATTAGACATCCTTCCAGCTGTTCATTATTATTATTAATGTAAGTACAGAGACTGACTTATTTTGATTATCAACATATGTCTTATTAGTAAGAACTAGTTAGTAAATGTAGTCTGCCATTGAAATAACTATTCATATGTTTCTAATTTACAGCTCATCTTCTACCCAGGGCTGGATTTATATTTCAGGAGCCTGCAGGCACAGAAATCTGAAGCGCCCCCCCCCCCCCCCCCATTTTGCCATCTCCACACTGCCCCCATCAGCTCCATATTGCCCTCATCAGCTCCAACTACTATCATCTCCAACTAGCCCCCCTCATCTCCAACTAGCCCCCCATAATCTCCATATTGCCCCTCACAGTGCCCCCATGATCATCTCCATATTGCCTCTCACATTGACCCCATGATCATCTCCATATTGCCCCTCACAGTGCCTCCATCATCTCCATATCCCCTCACATTGCCCCCATCATCTCCATATTCCCCTTCACATTGCCCCCATGATCATTTCCATATTGCCCCTCACATTGACCCCATGATCATCTCCATATTGCCCCTCACAGTGCCCCCATCATCTCCATATTGCCCCCCATGTCCGTTTCCTACCCTGGAGAGGAGAGGTCTGTGCCGCCTCCTTCTGCACAGACCTGTAGCTGTTGGAGCTCCCATGCGGTCTTCTCTTCAGTAATGCAGAGCGCTGGGAGATAATGTCATCTCCCAGCGCTCTGCATTACTAAAGAGCTGACGAGGGAGCACACAGCAGCTACAGGTCTGTGCCGAAGAAGGTACAGACTGAGACCTCACCATGTTGTTGCATGCCGCGGGCACCAAGCAGGGGATCAGAATGACAGACGCCCCTCTGTGGGGTGCGCCTGTAGGCAGATGCCTACTCTGCCTAATTACAAATCAGGCCCTGCTTTTGCCAAACTAATGTCCATTGTGATGAAATTAAAAGTTCATTGAACAGGTGTCCACATACTTTCATGTCATAAACATTTTCAGAGACACTGGAGTGCTGCTAATAATTCATAGTACAGAACAATGCAAAGTAAACAAAACACATCGTGCAATAAAACTGAAGTTCTTCAGCAAAATAGACATAACCCTCATCTAAATACTACATGAGATCATATGAATAAGCCACATTAATATGTGAACACTCATAACATAGTTACATTTTAATAGCAGACAATAGAACATGTGGTTCTGATTTAATTGTACAATTAGGGACTGCAGGATCCAGGGACAAAGAACCAAAATCAGGGACTAGTTGCCAAGCACTGATATATGTGATCACTCCTGTGCCTGAGTTTCTCTTCATTACTTGAATAAACCTACCACGCCTCTCTTTTCCTTGCGTGATTAAAAAAGCTACACAATCCTCTTGCCGCTCTATAAGGTATTTGACAAAAAACGTCCTGCATCTGGTAAAAAGGTACAGTTATAGGCTTTTTAGTTCTGCAGAATAGGTATTTTCCATGCAGCCCTCGTTAAAACTGACATCTGGTAATAGCGCTTAGTGAATAAAAATAAACCCTGTACTAAAAGTCTACTGAGGACTACAACTCCCATCAACCATAAATAACCCTTGGATGGCGGTAGTCGAGCCAACGACACCAAAACTACCAGAAACACTGCGGAACGGTACGCGAAGCAAGTTTGTTCCAATTCGTTCCTTGTAGTTGAGCCACATCGCATTGTCACGTGACCAGAGCCGAGCCTCTTGCAGCTACTGACATTAAGAGCCGACTGTTTCATGTTTCGCCTGCACAGCTGTGTAAGTGATGTTGTGGTAACAGGGTGCTAGTGTGCTACAGTTCCGTATATCTTCTGTCAGCTAATGTCTGTCTGTGGCTGGTAAGAGTTATAGTCCAACAACTGCGGAAGAGCAACATGTTGTTCAATCCTAGTTTAGAGGCAGGACTGCATGGAAGGTTGTCTCCACTGCAGCCTGATATTAGTCTAAATGAACAAATTAATGGAACACCGTGGGTATGTAATGCAAGTATACCACGATGAGAGACGGAACATTATGGATAATAAAGAATCAATTTCCCCCACGAGTGTAAGGGAGCATAACAGAGAGCAGCTGCAATTGGAGTTCTTCATGGAATGTAAACCAGCGGTCCCTGACATGTCAATTGCTGGGTGCAGAACACCATTTCTGTGTCATCCCTAATCTCTGCCTGGTATAGCCGGTAACATATTGACATATTACAGATGTAAGTTTGGAACAGGTATTTCCGTGTGTATGACACAAGGGAATCCTTGTTCTTGTAAATACAATGGGCCTTTTGTAGTAGGGCAATTCTGGAGCATGCAAACTGCACCATATGGAAGGAATAAAAATTCTTATTGATTTAAATGGACATTTTAGCCCTTGGATGCTAGAAATGCATTGATATGTAGTTAAACCAGTGGAAGTTTTTATTCCTCCTTTATAATGCAGTGGATTTGCTTCAGAATTTCTCCAGTTTTATTTCATGCATACACACTTATGTTTTTTTTTTCATAGTATACTATCCTCCCTACCACTTGTTCGCAGTTCGAAATAGGTGTAGCTCCCTAGTTGTTATTAGCTTACAACTCCTATCTGTGTAATTGGATTTGTAGTCCAGCAGTACATGCAATTCCATTGAGACTGATGCACTAAGAAAATACAGAAAACAAACCGTACCAAAGGGGGCAACAAATAAAAATTCCCATTGCTTGAAATTGGGCTTTTAACCCCTTGAATGCTAGAGAGAACAAATTGTTTACAAATCTTCATAGAAGCCAAGTGGTTAAAACCCCTATTTAAATCAATTATAATATTGCAAAATGTGTTTTGCCTTGCTTGTTTTCAGAAATAATACAGCTTGAGAAAACTAAAATCAAATACACTATAAAATGAAATAATTGTAATAAAAATCATGAAAAGATATGCACTATGGCCCATGTTACTATACATAACATCAAGTGTACACCTAAGAGTATGGCATGTTGGCTGTTTAGCATAACTGCAGGAATGATTTTTTATACAGTTATTGGAGAGTGGAAACCAATAGAGATAAATAAATGGAGAGTGTAGTTCCTCAGGGTTCATTATTAGGTCCACTGCTTTTTAACATGTTTATAAATGACCTAGAAATAGATATAGAAAGCAAATTATCAATATTTGCAGATGACACTAAATTATGCAGGGTAATTAATTCAGAACAGGATAATTGCTCTCTATAGAGGGATTTATATAAAATGGCAGATTGGGCAAACAAATGGAATATGAAGTTTAATGTGGAGAAGTGTAAAGTCATGCATTTGGGAGGAAATAATCCCAAGGCTACTTATGAACTTAATGGAATCATTTTAGGGGACTCGTTGCTACAGAAAGACCTCAGTATCCTTGTCAACTACAAACGTTGGAAACAGTGACCAGTGTCAACAAGCAGTAGCAAAGGCAAACAAAATCCTGTCTTGCATAAAAAGAGGTATTGAAGCAAGAGAGGATAACATTATTTTGCCATTGTACAAATCATTGGTAAGACCTCACCTTAAGTAGGCAGTGCAGTTTTGGGCACCAGTTCTGCAAAAGGATATACTAGAACTAGAGAGAGTACAGCAAAGATCAACAAAATTAATTAAGGGAATGGAGGACTTGACGTATTAGGAACAACTAAACAAACTTGGTTTATTTACTCTAGAGAAAAGACGACTAAGAGGAGACCTTATCACATTGTACAGATATATGAGAGGTCAATACAAGTATCTCTGTGGTGAGCTATGTATTCCAAGGCCTGATCAGATGACCAGGGGACACCCCTTGAGATTAGAGGAAAGGAGGTTTAGACTTCAGCAGAGGAAAGGTTTTTTTATAGTGAGGTCTGTTAAATTGTGGAATTCTTTGCCCAATGATGTGGTTATGGCACATACAATGGATACATTCAAGAGAAGATTAGATACATTTCTTTCCAAAGGGGACATACAGAGTTATACTGTTTATTAGTAAGCAGATCAGGAAGGTCTGTTAAAGACTAACTTATTTGGTAGCAGGAAAGCTATAAAATTACTGGGGTATGAGGAGAAGGCTGAACTTGTGTTTTTATTCAACCTAATTTACTATGTTAAGTTTTAACAGCTGATTTGCTGTTTGTTTCTGGATTTTTTTTTTTTATAATTTTTCCACATTTCAATGCAGCCATGTAATCAGATTATTATCATTTTTTTGTAAGTAGTTTATGTGGATTTTTATTAACCTCTTGAGGGCTAGAGGACTATGTAACATGAATCAATACAGTCCACACTCCTCTAGTCCTCAAGGAGTTAAATCTTTTAACATGCTCAACTTTTATTATGTATTATAATTGAGATCTCCAAATCTCAAGGAAGAGTCTGTAGCTGTTTTGGTCAGCGAATTTTTCAGTGGTTATCTTCCCCCAGCCATGAAGATTTCGAGATATTATTTTCCTTGGCAGCAATGTTCTGGGAGGAGTTATTTATTGAATGTTGTTCTGGAATCCCTTTTGAAATGAAAATTATGATTTTTCTGATGTGGATCAAACAATATTGCTCTGTTTTGTGGGAGTAGAGTGCTTTTACCCAAGGACTTTTTTTCTTTTCAAGTGATTTTCTGAAAGTACTTCTGCAGTAAATGGAATTGAATTTTTGATGCTGCTGTATTGCTAGCACCTCTGCTATGTAGAGTGGGCAACCATTTGCTTAGCATTTGCTTCATGGATTCAGGGATGCCAGAGATGGTCTGAGATAATTATGTTACCCAGTCAGATTCCACGTAAGGAGAAGCTACAATACTATTTGTTAGGATATACGAAGCAGGCTGAGCAGAAACACATGGTGTTCTAATTTATGCTTGAATAAGGCACAGTATAAAAACATACTGTGGCAGATGTTTGGATCTTGATTCTTGCTCTCTGGAACCAAACATGGTGACCTTAGCCTCACTACTCCTTGCTGTGTTGCACGGGATCATAACATATTAATCCTAGGTATTAGAGAATGATCGGAATGCTAGACATCTATCCTGTCACTCAGTGTTGGGAAAGAAAATGAACAAAACTCCACCATGTAGAGTGAAGGCTTTTTTAAAGAACACCCTGTCAAAAAAAGTGTCTCCTATTGTAACTACTATTCTTAATTTCAGATGGGAAAAAGGTGATAGAGCAAGAACAATTCTATTACCATAATAATCCTGTAGAGTGTATTAAGGGGGACACAGGCAAAAAAGGATTCTACAGTTGGTCTCAACAATGATCGTGTACCTTTTTGGCTTATGGAGATATCCTCTCCAGAATCCAACATGCTCTGTTTGACTGGAACACAGGGAGATGCCACACTTCCATGAAGCAAATGTGCCATACACTTAATCAGAGATGCCTAGCCATGCTGCAGTTTACTGCCTGAATCATCTAGGCTCTTACCTGGATGCCCTCCATTTTGGAACACTTAAGGTTACCCAGTTTAGAAGGGGGAGGAACTATTATGCCCACTCCTGGTGGTCTGTCCTTACAATAGATCTAACCCTTACTAAATTTGGTGACAACCAGATCTGGTATATATAGTTAAGTTATCCAGTGATGGAAGGTGTTCAGGAAACAGATTTTCACTGCCTCTGTACCCTGTCGAGTAATGCACTGAAAATAACAAACTCATTATGAAAAAGAAGCCCTAGTTGCCTTTGCCTGGACAACTTGAAGACTGGCCAGAGGAGAGGGGTAAAATAGCGAGATGATAAGGAGGAGGTTTCAATTTGTAAACTGTTTAACTGTTAACTGCCTAGCTTCCTGCTTGAGGGCATGTTACACCATGGTTCCTGTGTCACTCAATCAGATGCAAGATTGTATTATTAATTTTGATTTGTTCCCTATGATGTAGATGGTTTGCTCCATAATTGCCCGTTTGTTTTGTGTATAATGCCCTTTATTATTTAGAAGTTGAAAAATACTTTTCTTTTATCTACAGAAATAGCTATGTCAAATAAAGAAGTAAAGGCTCAGCTGAAGAATGCTAGAGATGCAATCAGAAATAAAGACTACAAAGAAGCCTTAAAACAATGCAAGGTAATGTACATAATGTATATGTTATATGTATATATATATATAATGTGTATTATGTTGCGTGTCCATCTGTAGACCAGGGGTGTGTATATGTCCCTCCAGCTGCAGTGGAGCTAGAGGTTCTATCATCCTCTCCTCATACAACACTTAAGCGGAACTACCACCTCTTAAACTCTTTAACTTCAATAACTCCCTATCTGGCGACTAGCAGCTTAGTAGTGCTAGTCGCCACAATTATTACCTTAATCAGAAGAAATATGCATTCTTACCGGGCTGAAAGGAGCATGGAGCACAGACATCTTCCCATAGTGACGCCAGCACTGTCAGTCCCTTTTGGAGCCGGACGGCTCCTAGCAACTCTTCCTAGACGCGGCTGGGACTGACAGCGCAGGCGCGCAGACGTCACTATGACAAGATGTCTGCGCTCCGTGCAGCTGTCAGCCCGGTAAGAATGCATATTTCTTTTGAATAAGGTAATAATTCTGGCGACTATTGCTACTACGCTGCTAGTCGCCATATGGGGAGTTACTGAAGTTAAAGTGTTTAAGAGGTGGTAGTTCTGCTTTACTATAGTAAATAGAGATTTTGGTTTAGTAGTTAGACTATTTATCATCAACAGAGATTAATTCTTTGCCTTGTGTGGTAAAGCCTACACAATTATCCATTCCTGAAATTGCCTCTTGCCTCCTCTAGAGGCTACACGAACATATAATCTCTCAACAAATGGAATAAGTTAGAGGATGGATAATAATTTAGATCTGGTTAAGATGGATGCTCCCACTGAGGGAAGAATTGGAAAGCTGACAGTTTTTTTTTTTTTCTTTTTTTTTCAAAAGCTGTATACAGAATTCTTAGATTTGATATATGCTTTAAGTATCACAACCCCACTTCATTCCAACTTTGCAGCCCTCCATTTGTTGTTCAGCTCCCACCATTCTCAGCCATCTGATGGCTGACTGAGTTTTGTCCAGCAAGAGGTGGATGTCTGAACACTGCCCACTCTTGGTTTATATAAATGTACTTTCTGGAGTGATCCCAATCACAAGTGCTTAAGGCTAAGCTTAGTTGCTTGTGTGTCAGTAAGTCTAGTTTCAGTTATTATGCTTTTCTGATGAAGTCGGTGCATTCATAACGAAGTGTATGAGTGTGCTGTACATTGAGAGCACAAGCATACATGTCATTTTAAGGAATACGATGTTGAATAGTGTGGTGTAAATAAGCATAGTTATTTTTGAGTATGTGATAGATAATGTATGAAGAAAAATGTTTCAGTCCCTGGTATTTTTTCACAATTTCAATATCCATCATGCTAAATGTCCTCTATGTCCAGTACTGTTGTGGAATGTCTGTTATGTAACATGGTGGTGATAACCCTTGCACATGAGTGCATTATCAAGTGACAGAACAAGCACATAAACATGTTGTTTCACCTGTATTTTATATCTTTCAATCTACATTTACACAGATTGAGATAGTCACACAGTCCCTGATGATTAAGTACTCGCCCTCATTTTGTGTTGAAGCAAAGTGATTGATTGACTGAAACAAAGTCACTGATTGCAACACGACCACAACTTACACAGCCAAAAACACACAAAGGCAGACAAACTGATAGATTCAGTTTTGTTGACGTCAGAATTGAAAATGTATTAAAATAAATAATTATACAACAAAAAAATTGCAATAACCATATTAGTTATTATTTCCTTGTCAGAAGCAGAGAAAGTCTGATGGTCAAAAGCTTATGCATGACAATTGCCTATACCCCTTTTGTATGCCAGACAGTTGTCCAGTGCATGGCAGGTAACATCTGCCATGCGTTATCGCTAATCACATTTCCTTATTGAAGAACGGTGGCCTGCCCTGCTGTCTGTTGTCTCTTCCACACCAGCCATTCTCCCCTCTGCCATTACTTGTTCCTTGGAACACCTTAAATGTCTTCAGGTAACCCAGCTTTAGAATTAGTGTTTTCTCTCCTAAGATATTGTAATTGTTCAGTTGAGGAAATGAACATTTCATATTGCTGCTTCAGGTTTTATTTATTCACATTCAACATTGAATGTTAAAAGTCAGAATATTTGAGCCAACAGGTTTAGCTATAATTGTGTCTGTTAGGGCCAGATCCTTATGAAACCACACTACACCATATTTATCAAAATCTGTCAGTGAAATCAGTGAGACATTTTCATGGATATGTATGATGTAGTATGACCTCACATTCTTACTGGTGCAGGCCTAGTGCACCAATTCACTTCCCCACCCCCAATGTCTGTCTCTCAGTAGTGAATATTGGTATGCTTTGTATAATCTGCTTTAACAGCTTTATTTCATATTTTAAGGATGTCCACGCCACAAGCTACATAAAGTAGCTGGTAATTCTGATTTTGTTAAGTATATGTTAGTAGAGTTCCAGTTCCCCATGGGAGTGCAGAGATGTAAGCTTTCCCTCCAGCAGCAAAAGCTTCCATTTTATAAGTGTAAAAGTGCCCTGAAATACCAATGCTGTATGACTTGGTGTGTAACTTTTCCATATAAGTGAGAGCATCAACTTTGTTTTATACAACTCCCAAACTGGACATCAGGAGCACTGTGTCAATGAAGATCCATCTTAGATATTGCTTGTATACATGGGGTTAAATTATTTAACTATAGAAGTCTCTAGCATCCCAGGGGTTAAATATTGAACACTGACGGCATGTCTGATGCAAATATTTAACTTTTTTTATTTACAGGCTGTGCTGAAGCTGGAGAAAAATAACTACAATGCTTGGGTGTTCATTGGTTTAGCAGCAGCTGAATTGGAGCAGCCAGACCAAGCACAGGCTGCTTACAGAAAAGCTGCAGAACTTGAGCCAGACCAGTTGCTGGCATGGCAGGTATATACTACAAGAGAGCTCAGCTGTCTCATTAGATAATATCCACCTTTGTTTGCAATACTGTACTTTAATCCTTTGATTTCCAGAGGGATACAGAACGCATTGCTTTGGAATGTGTTCCGTACCCCTCTGGCACTCAAAGGGTTAAAGTAACACAACAAAATAACACAGATCGGCTTCTGTTTACTTATACATTAGGTTACTGATGCATTTACAATTGTTTTCCAGTGAATCAAGTAACATGAACAATTCAAAATCTCCCCCTGCTGCTGTTTTGGTTAACCCTTTAAGTGTGTGGGGCGGTGCAACCCCTATGTCATTCAAAGGGTTAAGTGTACAGGTAGACTTTTTTTTCACATGTGTAAGATGTGACAGGAAAAAAAAATATAAAACTAATGATCGCTGAGGTAAATATCCACTTAACATGTAAATACTCACACATTAGACTACTGGAAGTTGTGGACAGTTGCAACACTTTCATGGAATGTTAATTGTGAATAAGGATTGTGGTTTAACCTTAGAGGACTTAGAGGTTCAGATATCACCTTTCTGCATTTGGCAGACATCAGATGTGTTTTTTTTTGTCCTTTAAATTTAATGGAAATTCCTTTTAAATTACAAGAAAAATGTGTATATAAAGGGATAAGTAACTCTTCATTTTATAAAAGATGGATTCACCTTATTTCACCTTCATAAGGCATCTGATATATCATTTTGCTTATATTTGTGTTTGAAGATGGAATCCATTTGCAATGCTACCTTCTCCTTCTATGGTCTTCCAATGCAATATATAATATATACACACAGTAAATATCTGTGTTAAGGATTCCTATGTAGGTAAGTGCCTCTGTTGACCCC
Source organism: Rhinophrynus dorsalis (assembly GCA_037306005.1). NCBI lineage: Eukaryota > Metazoa > Chordata > Amphibia > Anura > Rhinophrynidae > Rhinophrynus > Rhinophrynus dorsalis. The sequence continues at coordinate 577,372,041 of CM074718.1, forward strand.
TTGTGGACCAGAAGGTTATGCAGAAGATTGCTTTTCAATATGTTGCATGCTTCCTGGCCCTCAAGGGGTTAAAGGAATAGTAACTGTTTATTTTGACTTTACGTATTCTGCATGTTCATAATGTACAAAGCCAAATTGCCTGTACTTTTTTTTTTTTTCCTTCACCTATTTGAAGCAGAGAGCAGAGTGCAACAATGTAAAAAATATCCTATATAATTGCTAGAATGTTTGTCAGAAGCCGTCATGCGCGGTAGAGACTGCCCGAATGCACAGAATTCTGGGAGTTCTGTGCTGGGAGCGTTCTGTGCTTTCAGGCAGTCTCTACAGTGCATGACTGCGTCGGCTGCAGGACACGGAGCAGGACCGGCCTCTTAACATCACCCAGACCTTGGTGTACACAGGCTTTTACACTAGTATAATATAAAAGACAGTGTGACAATGTAGAAAAATTGCCTGTACAATACATAGATCAATCAGTGTTGCAGGTAGACTTGCAACATTGTATAATTATCCCTAGTTTCACTGTCAAATACGGAAATCTCCCTGCATTCAGAAATTCAAAGACCTCCCTGTCAAAGGTGAGTATAGGCCAGTGGTTCTCAAAGTTCTGGTAGCTGTCACTGTGGCTACAGCCATGTAGTGGTGGCCACACTAGGACTTTACATGCATAAATTGTATAATGAGATTAACCCTTTGAGTGGCAGAGGTGTACGCAACGCATTGCAAAGCAATGCATTGTGTACCCCTCTGGCACTCAAAGGGTTAAGACATACAAAAATTGCATATAAATATGTGCAACAACTATAAATTTACATCACATTACAATTTAAACATTCCAAAAACCAATTAGGATGAAAAACTACCCCATAAAATGTTCTTAAAACTTAATAGTTACTGGAGATATATATTTCATAGACAGTCATTTTCTCTTCCTCCTAAAGGTTACTGCTTCACAGAAAATACAGATGAGCTTACAATCTTTTCTTGGCAAGGAGTAGCCTTGACTACTGGGTGGGTTTAAACCTGGCCAGGAATGGGCAATCACATTATGATGACAGTGAAAATTTAGTATTGCGTTTAATGCAGGCCAGGATTGGGCAGTCATAATATGATTGCTTATCCCTGGCCAGCTTTCAGTCTTAACCCAGTAGTCCATTATCTTTTATCACAAGGTAACCCATTGAAGACCAAATGTGTGTGAAATGTACTTTGCAATGCATTGTGTGTACCCCTATGATCTTCAAGAGGTTAATAAATCATGATTCTCACTTGCTCAGCCTTGTCATGCTTAGTTAACCTGTCTACTATCAGGGAGGCACAGTACATCGCAAAGCAATGCACATTTTACACTTATTTGGTCTTCAAGGGATCAACTGACTACTACTGACTACTGGGTTAAGGTTAAACTTTAATTGGCAGGTGTTAACTTATGACATGAGATGATACTGACAGTGAATACTAGGTTAAGGTTTAAAGCTGGCCAAAGGTGGGAAATCGTAAAAAATGCATGTCTGTACTAACACATGCACCCATTTTGCCAATATATTCACTGGACTAGATGTGTTAACTGTTTAGAAATTAAAAGTTAACGTTTCCCATTCTTAGGGACTCTAAGGATTTGACCTAAATCTCAGGGTGAGGTTCCAAATTCTCAGGGTGAGAGAGTCCAGTCTTACCTAATATCTGGTTTGCACCACTTAAAGGGGATCTCTCACCTAATTACACTTAATGCTCATTAGTTAGAGCATTTATCTAGAACACTGAAAATAGTGTTCATTAGATTTAAAAAGTAGTTACATGCGCAAAATTTAAACTTTAAAAAGTGTCCGTCAGCCTACTTCCGGCTTGCCGAACTTTGCCGACCAGAGACAGCTCCGTCCCACTACCCATCATCCTCGTATGACGGAGGCTGTCTGTCACTAAAGTGGAGCGATCGCATTGGCAGAGATCTATATCTAGCCAATGCGATCGCTCCACTTTAGTGACAGACAGCCTCCGTCATGCGAGGATGATGGGTAGTGGGACGGAGCTGTCTCTGGTCGGCAAAGTTCGGCAAGCCGGAAGTAGGCTGACGGACACTTTTTAAAGTTTTTAAATTTTGCGCATGTAACTACTTTTTAAATCTGATGAACACTATTTTCAGTGTTCTAGATAAATGCTCTAATGAGCATTAAGTGTAATTAGGTGAGAGATCCCCTTTAACTACATATTTAGTCTCTGCATTGTTGCTATTTATACAAGAAAAGCAAAGTAGTTCCCCTTCTCTTGTGTGTGCTCAAATGTTAATATATTTATTTAATAATATGATTTGAAGTGATTCATTGCTTACCCCTCTGGCCCTCAGTAAGTTAGCTAATGTTTAGATTAAAGCTCCATGTGGAGAACATATTCTTGTAGCCCAGCGCAGGCATCATGATCTGCCACAGTAATCATGGGAAGTTTAGAACTCTATGGCCCATATTTATAAAGTGGAGTTATTCTGGAGTAAACCAGCTGCACTATAGGGGACACCTACAAATCACTGTCAAATTAATTAGGGTTTTTAACCCTTCAAATGCTAGAGTGACCTCTAATGCATTGTGAAGCAATGCATTGGGGTCCTCTCTAGCATTCAAGGGGTTAAAATATCTATTCAAGAGCATGGGAATTTAGGAATTTTCATTTGTCCCCTATGGTGCATTATATATAAATATGGACCTATATTCTGGAGTCTTCATTTTGGGATCACATGTTTAAAATTTAAGACTGTCCTTGGCAATTCAGGATGTGATCATCCTAGTTAGTTCTCCTTTAAAGGGATAGTAATACTTAAAATGGAAAAAAAAATATGTTGTAGGGTTTATCCCCCTGAGTAAAACAAGAGTACTCCCACTGCTGAAAGATGTTTCATTCAAAAGTTATTAATTTTCAAAGTTTAATTTTTTAGGTGCAATATCACAGTGGCCTGAAATTGTACAGTGGCGCTGTTGCTACATGATCCTATGGACAGCTCTGGTCAATTGACCATAAATCTCCATAGGATGGTGTAGCAACAGCGCCACTGTACAATTTCAGGCCACTGTGATATTGCACCTAAAAAATTAAACTTTGAAAATTAATAACTTTTGAATGAAACACCTTTCAGCAGTGGGAGTACTCTTGTTTTACTCGGGGGGATAAACCCTACAACATATTTTTTTTTACATTTTAAGTATTACTATCCCTTTAATGTTGGGGATATGTTCAAGTGTAAAATCACTACAGTAAAAATTGCATAATAAAACTTGATATTGTATTTGTAACAGCCTTATATTGTCTTCTCAATCTTTGAGTACTGCACACTTACGAAAAATACATATAGCAGGGCTGCTGAAGAACATTAAGTCTCCAAAGTTTTCTTACAACTACCGCCATCTGAGTTTCCAATGGTAATTGGATTTATAGGCCAAAAATAGATGGAGGGCCAGCTAAGGATGATTGGAATAGCGGCCTAGTAAATTCCAGAAAGCCAAAGTCTGCTTGGCCCTGCTCTAGGATTGTTACAGTCCCCACACAAACCTCCAGTTTGTATATTTTATACAAGGCTACTTCTATTTGCAGAAAAAGGTTCAAGATAAATATAAAGAACTGCAGCTAGGGTTGTCACTCCATCCCTTTCGTTCTGGACACCTATGAAAATGCATATATGTATGTACATGCAGAAACACGATAAAGAGGCTTGGAATGACTGGAGGCCGGCAGAAGCATCTGACTTCTTACACGAAAGTGGAAGTGGCCAACTTGAGTTCCTCCAGCTAATACTAGACTACAACTCATCGCCTATTGATGGCAGTTGTAGTTCAGCAATACCTGGAGCATCTCATGTTGTTCATCCCTGTACTGGAACAATAATTGTGTCCTCCTTTCTGGTGCCAAAACTACACACTTGCTGACACTGTAGTAAAGTTAATGTATTGGCACTATTTATATGTAGATGCCTAATCTAACGGTACATTTGGATAGGCATGATAGTATCCTTAAGACTTTGTGCCTGTGTTCTTGTAGCCGTGCATAACATTACAGCAATCGATAGGCACTTATCCTCCTGTTTAGCAAAAGCTGAACTACAACTTTCCTTATTTATGTGTACGCTTGGCCACCTCATCAACTGGTTGCATGATGCATTCAGTAAGTCATCATGCATGCACTGTTGTCTCGCATAGAACTGCCAATCATTGAGGAGCATCATGCCAATACTTTCTTCCCTCATTGCGGTGCATATCAGGAGGACACGTCCACAGAAGTGTCCAAGGCAGTGTGGTAGTCCAGCCATGGTAACCAGCAAGCAGGTCTAGAGCTGACATTGAGGGCTACAGCCCCCATACATCCCCCCCAGACACGCCTCTGATTGCTAGCTGAGGCAATGTCAAGCTAAAAGCCTCAGCCAGTCAGAATAGTATTTTTTTTTTTTTTTTTTTTAAATCTAAATCAATGCAGCCATTGTTACTTCCTATAGGGCTCGTGGCCACCATTACAGCATTTTTCTTGGTGGCAGCAAGTGAACACGCTGGTGGCCGCATGCTGCCCACAGTGGCCGCACTTGAGAACCGCTGGTATAGGCAATTTGCCTTTACATATTATGTGCTTATAGAATGACATAAAAGATTACCATCCCTTTATATGAGGTAATACACGTTTTTCTAATGGTATTATTATGTAAAAAATAAATAAATTAAAAAAAAATAAATAAATAAATATATATATATATATATATATATATATATATATATATATATATATATATTAATATAATTTATTTATTTTTTTTTTTTATTAAATTGATCAATATTGCATCTGGTTAAGCTTTTCATTCTACACATTAGCAAGTAACAGAATTTTAAAGTGGAACTCTCACTTTCCATAAAGTTAAACCTGTGTATCCCCTTGAGTGCCAGATGGGTACCTCTCTGTCACTCAAGGGGTTAATAGTTTAATTCTATAAAGATTCAATCTGTAATGTATTTTATTTTACAGTCTGTATGGTCATGGAGATATTTGCGGTTACCTACTGATATCACTGGAGCAATCAGTGCGGTACAACTCAGGACCAAAAGTCTGTCAATCACCTCCCCTCCTCCTCCCCCCATTGCGCCTCTTTTCCTCCTCCTTCAGAGACTCCCAAATCTTCAGGTAACCTGGCATGCACTCTTACAAATGAGCGTCCAGGTCATGTGGTCACCTCTCTAGCTCCCGGGACATGAAAGTCCATTTCAATCAACCGGGACATTTATTTTAATGTTTGTTTTTTTTGTTTTTTTTTTTTTAACCTGGCTGCAGTGTCTTTGCCTTATACACCATCCGCTATTGTCAGTCTTCTGATGAGCCTTCTCACAGCTGTAATTAGTCCTTTAAGTGCCGGAGGGGTACACAACGAGAGCAAGAGCATGTCTAGGTAATGTGGCAAAGTAAGAGCACGTTCATGCACTGGTTGCATACCCCTCTGGCACGTAAAGAGTAATTACAGCTGTGAGAAGGCTCATCAGAAGACTGACAATAGTGGATGGTGTATAAGGCAAAGTAGCTGCATCTAAGTAATAAATAAATGTCCTGATTTACCTGGACTCTCATTTGGAAAAACATGAGCCAGTTCACATAAAGATTTGGGAGTCTCTGAAGGAGGAGGGAAAGAGGCACAACCGGGGGAGGAGGAGGAGGAGGGGAGGTGATTGACAGCCTTTCGTTCCTGAGCTGTACCGCACAGATAGGCTTAACCTTATGGGAGGTGAGAGTTACACTTTGGAAGTTGTAGTGGAAATATCCAGGGGAGGCCTGGGGGGCAATTGCCCCCTGGGCCAGTCATTTCTCTGGGCTGGTGTGCCACTCCCGCTTTGTTGTTAATGTAGCTACAATAGCGATACCACAGAACTTACAATTGAAATGGAGCTACAATCCAAGTGAAGCTACACTAGTAACATAACCAATGTTCTATGGTATCACTAGTGCAGCTTTACTTAAATTGTAAGCTCTGTAGTTGCACCAGGCATTGCGATACCCCTCTGGCACTCAAAGGGTTAATGGCAATTTTAAACTGTAATGAAAGGGGGCGGGCTAGGACAGTGGGCTGGAATGATAGTAGAATTGGGCTTCTTGATTGTAGTTGCCCTCCAGGCCACAAGTTGCCAGCCCTCCCCTGGAAATATCCTTTACAATTTTGGGGGTAATTTTAAAAGAAAACTCTGATTGCCTCACTTTTTTATTTATAATTTTTGCAGGGTTTAGGAAATCTGTATGAAAAGGTGAATCAGAAAGATTTTAAGGAAGATTTGCCAAGTGTGTACCGAAAGCTTCTGGAGCTATACAAGAGGTAAGGTTTTTGTTTATAAAATATATGTTTCTGTGAGTGATTTCTGTATACCCCATCAATCCTACAGGTAGGATTCTTGATTATTTTGTTCTTACACTATGTAATGTGGAATCCTGTTATTTCATGAAGGACAGGGAATTTCATGGAACAAATGCAAGTGTTTGCAAACAGGAGAACAAGCCTGGTGATACAGAGAGAGAGTGTGCGTGCACAATGTAATTTTCTTTAAACAACTACAAGGGTAGAGCTAAAGGCGCTCTGTCTCCAAAGTAAAATGCCTGCAGCCACAATGTCCTAAGTAAACCTACTACTATCCTAAAATGTAAGGTGTATAACAAAAGGAAAAGAATATATTGTGATGGGCAATTAATGTTATAGAATGAGCCCCTCCGGTACACAGCCTGACTATATGTGAATGGCACTTTGATGTTTTAGTCAGTATCGCTGTAAGTAGCAATCAAGGAGATCGAATGTAAACTGAAGAAGTGTTTCAATGCAAAACAAGTTGAAGAGGAGAGTATTTTTGTTTTTCATATTTTTATATTGGCTGTGTATTATGAGTATTTAGTATGTATTACCGAGCAATCACTGTTTTATATTTATATAATATATATATAAAAACGAAATGGTATATAACCATGAAACCCGTGCACACACAGGACTTGTGCAAAAAAGTGTTAATTTATTGTGTCAACGTTTCGGCCCCCTGGAGGGCCTTTATCAAGTCTTTCCTGACTTGAGAGTCTTTCCTCTCGTATGGAGCGATACTGTGGGGTACAGACTAGGACAGCTTGTACTGCCACAGTATGCTATTGTGGCTAAGGGGGTATCAGTCATGTGGTGCTCCGTTACACTGTTGCTCTATCTCTCTCAATACAGAACACAGTTCAGCGAGAACGCCAGCAGCATGGGGCCGGGGGGCTTACTAGAAGTTGTGTTAGCATACACTTCCATATCCTGCTCACAGAACACAGTGCATCGCCCACAGAGCCTGTCAGTAGGCGATGCACTATGTTCTGTGAGCAACATATCGAACTATATGCTAACAAACTTCTACTAAGGGCACCCCCCCCATGCTGCTGGCGTCTTTCTTGGTTTCTTTCCATTCTCCACTTAAATTCCGCATCCTTCTGTGTCCCGTTCTCTGCTCTGGAGGTCTTGTCTTGCTCCGAAATATTCTTGATAGATGTCAGTCTCCTCCCTCACCAGCTGTAGCGTTGACCTATTTGCAAAGCGTTTCGGCACTCAAACTGGAGCCTTTCTCTAGCAGTCAGGTTGCAAAGAGATCAGTGCTACAGAGGGTGAGGGAGGAGACTGACATCGATCATCAAGGCTAATTCGGAGAACGGACACAGAAGGACGGCGGAATTTCAGCAGAGGGCATTGCACACCACTAAGCGGAATGATACTTTTTAAAATCGCCCTTACTCAATGCCTATTCATGCCCTCACAGAGTGCCACCTGAAAAACCACAATCCTCACAAAGTAAAAAGCCAATTATTAAAGAGAGGAAGAGAGCAAGATTTGTAGGTGTGGGTTTCCTGCTGCTTCACTCAGCATTCATCATGTGGGCATAGTGAAATGACGAGCGCTGCACCCACGGAAAGTGCCCATGTGGGGTTCGAAACTACTACCCCTACCTTTAAAGTGCAACACAGGTACGGTGCATGTCCTCCATGTTGCGAGGCAGTGACTACTTAAGCCCTATTGCTGGAACATAAGTTCTGTCATCCTACGAAAGTCATTAGGTCCACAGGGGTTCACAAGGCTTTGCTCACCAATGCATTGCGTATGCCTCTGGCACTCATTGGGTTAACAGTAGGATCTAATGGTAGTTGCTGTCGAACGATGATTCAACTTGTATTCCAGCAGTAGGGCTTAAGGATCCATCACTGCCTCGCAACACGGAGGACACGCAGCACACATCACTAAAAAGACGTGAAGGAGGCCACATTGCCCTCACTACCGTAACACTTGCATTTCACGTCAGGCAGCTGCACACAGTGCACGTGGAAAGCAGCATTCTTCCAACGTGCACGGTATGGAACATGGTAATTTCCTATAATGGGGAAATCCTTCAAATAAACGAGAGACACCCAGGAATTCCCATCCGCTCATAACTCACCCCCTTAGGACTCACTTGTGTGTGTGTTGCATGCCTATATCACACTCTATGTGTCTGCATGTATGTATGTATGTATGTGTGTGTGTGTGTATGAGTGTGTCACTCTTTATGTACCTCAGTGCACGTGTGTGCATTTCCATGTGTGTGTGTATCTTGCATCCGTGTGTGTACATTCATCCCCTATATAACCCGACGGGCAACGCCATCCCACATTGCTAGTCTTTACTATAATAACATACTCGACCGGCACCACAGCCAGTAACAACATTTAGCTGAAGATCAGTGGAAATAGTACAGAACTATTGTTCCAGAGGACTCCGCTCGCTTGGTGCTATGTTGCCCAAAGAGAGAAACTGTCTACATCTCTGCCCACTGACCATAACATCGGAGTGTCAGCCATACATCATACTGTGTATTGGAAGGTTACATTCAATCTCATTGATTGCCACTCACAGCAATACTAATTACACAGCAATAATAACTACAGCATCAAAGTGTTATTCACATGTAGTCAGGCTGTGTGCCGGAGGGGCTCATTCTATCCCATTAATTGCCCATCACAGTATAAGGCGGCACCTGCTACAGTCATCCATTATGGAGACAACCAAGGACAGGAGGCGGAAGAGGTAAAACAGCTTTCATTCTAATATTAATGGGAGAGGCTTCCTCTGTTGATTTGTATGGAACTGTTAAGAGACTTGAATTAGAGGACTCTCTATAGATCATGGTACATCCTCCCTTTCTAGATTTACTGCAGTGTCTTGGCAGGAACATTGGATTCAGCTGATATTGTGTTTTTATTGTATTTTTATGTCTTTTTTTTTTTTTTTAACTAAATTATATATATATATATATATATATATATATATATATATATATATATATATATATATAAAAGAACAAGAAGGAGGGCAGCACCCGTGGGACTTGTACTGAGGTGATAATTTATTTAACAAAATGGCGACAGACAGGGTCAACGTTTCGGCTCACAACGAGCCTTTCTCAAGACAAGGATACAGCGCTTATGCTCGTGTATATAAACCCTCCCACCACCAGAGTCGCTCGTGACGCTATTGACGTCATCGCTCCCCGTCGTCCTGATAGGTCATCGGGGAGTGGGCGTCCTCCATAGGTCTATTGTTACGGAGAGAGACAGTGACATGTCCCACGTGGGGAGAGCTATAACGAAACGGCAATAACTGAACTAGTACATAGTGACAAACAATAACATGAAAGTAGTTACTGGTTTCTCAGAGTGATGCAGATACCACACTGCAGATGGGTCCGCTCACAGTGCGGGCACCCTCCGCAGTAAAGTCCTTCTGAAAAATGAACCCAGAGAGGGTTAAGGTGACAAAATGCAGGGAGCGTTCTTAAGCAAGGATAAGTAAATCAACAATAAAAAAATGACAGCGAACTGCCCTATAACACTTGCTCTAAAGCCAGTGCCCCACCGAATCAAGCATCTAGATCCATGACTCAATGGTGCCAAGACCCTAGGCAAGGAGGATAAGTAAACAGACAATAAGATTGATAACGGTCTGCCCTGCAGCATTTGCCGCATAGCCAGAGCCAATCAAAATCAGGCATACGAATACTTATTTCAGTTGTGCCAAGACATACAGATAGGTATATAAATATAGGTCCATAATGTGTTTATCACAAAATGCTGTGTACAGGACCCAGAGTATGATGCGTCAGAAAGATATAATAGGAATTCAACAAATCATACATAAAGAGATCCTGGAGGGAGATAGGGAGACTTATAGACATATCACAACCAGTAGGACACTAAGGGCTCTTGATGGCTCAGAGGGTGTATTATATCCTATTGTGGCCATATGATGTCATCATTGCCCTTCTTGCGTGAGGGTTCTATGCCCATATCGACCTGGAAAACCACCACTCTGACCTGCAATGTGGGTCATAATGTGAAACCAGAGAGGATGGTCAAGTCCTATTATGGACGTATGTTTGCAGTAACGCCCTCCCAACGGGAGGGTTCTATACCCATAATGTCCTGGAGAGAACATCCCTCAATGTGATAGGGCACGGATCACCAGGGTCTAGTGTAAAGTCAGGCGTCCGCAGTGCCCCCCATAGATAGGTACCTACATTGCAAAGTCACTAAAAACATGTCCATTGTGCCCTTTCATTAAGTCCTTTGGGTTGGATAGTGTTCAGATAGTAAATCCACCTCTCTTCCTTCTGTAATAGTCTCCTCCCCCTATCACCTCCTCTGGGAAGCTCTGGTTGGAAGTCTATAATCATATACCTTAAGTCTGCCATAGAGTGCTTCTTCTCGGTGAAATGTCTTGCAACAGGCTTATCACTCCTGTTAGTTGCAAGAGCCTCTCTAATACTGGTCCTGTGATGAGCCATTCAGTCCCTGAAGCAAGTAATTGTCTTTCTTATGTACAAAAGACTGCAGGGACATTTAATGAAATAGATCACATAGTTACTAGTACATGTTAACCTGTGCCTAATCATAATAGGACGTCCGGTATGAGGATGTGAAAAAGATTCACCAGTCAGGAGATATCTGCAAGTCATGCATCCAGTGCATTTATAGCACCCCTTCTTTGGTGATGGTAACCATGTAGAGTAACGCTGTTGATAACAATGTGTGGGATCAGTATGTACCAGTATATCTCTAAGATTGCGTCCTATTTTATAGCACAGTCTTGGTTGGTTCCTAAAAACCTGTGGTAGCGAATTGTCTGTTGCTAACAGATTCCAATGTTTATTAACTGCAGTGCGAATCTGTGTGCTAGCAGGCGTAAATGTAGAAATGAAGGTTATCCTCTCCTCCTTAGCAGTTTTGTCTATAGGGTTCAGTAGGGAAACCTGTGTGTGTTCAATCGCTCTCTCCATAGCGGTATCCAAAATCTGTTTAGTGTATCCCCTTTGGAGGAACCTGTCATACAGCTCTTGTAATTGTAGATGTTTCTGTGCATCATCGGTGTTATTCCTTATGATACGAAGAAATTGTGCATAAGGCACCCTTTTTTAACATGATATGGATGAAAACTTTCAAAGTGAAGTAGCGTTGCACTGGTTGCAACCTTTGGTACAGCAGCTACCCTCTTATGTGAAAGATACACGGGATTTCATTAGGGACATATTATCTATAGACTCCCTTGGACAGGAATGTCTATTGGTAACTATGGACGTTAAGTCCCTATATACAGTCATCCCTATCCCAGAAGGCATAAGAGCGGTGGCAACTGCATTAATGAAAACACCTAAACAAACTGATCGTCCTCCCATTGGATTCCTATTGGAACTCCTGGAATATTGCCTGACTTTAAATTATTTCCGCTTTGATCGAGAATTTTACTTGCAAGTCTCAGGTACCTCAATAGGGTCCAATGTGGCACCAACTTTTGCTAATTTATTTATGGCCCAATTTGAGAGTATTCATATAACACCATTACTGACCACCAAGATCATCTTTTATCGTCGTTACATTGACGATTTGTTCCTGATTTGGAATGGATCTGAATCCTCTTTGTTGGAATATATTGAATATATATTGGATTCGCCTATCAAATTTTCTCACTGTGTTCACCCCCATCAAGTAAATTTTTTGGATCTTACGGTTTTTCGGAATGGGGACCGGTTGGGTACCACTAATTACCGTAAATCCACAGATCGGAACACGCTACTTCACTTTGAAAGTTTTCATCCATATCATGTTAAAAAAGGGGTGCCTTATGCACAATTTCTTCGTATCATAAGGAATAATACCGATGATGCACAGAAACATCTACAATTACAAGAGCTGTATGACAGGTTCCTCCAAAGGGGATACACTAAACAGATTTTGGATACCGCTATGGAGAGAGCGATTGAACACACACAGGTTTCCCTACTAAACCCTATAGACAAAACTGCTAAGGAGGAGAGGATAACCTTCATTTCTACATTTACGCCTGCTAGCACACAGATTCGCACTGCAGTTAATAAACATTGGAATCTGTTAGCAACAGACAATTCGCTACCACAGGTTTTTAGGAACCAACCAAGACTGTGCTATAAAAGAGGACGCAATCTTAGAGATATACTGGTACATACTGATCCCACACATTGTTATCAACAGCGTTACTCTACATGGTTACCATCACCAAAGAAGGGGTGCTATAAATGCACTGGATGCATGACTTGCAGATATCTCCTGACTGGTGAATCTTTTTCACATCCTCATACCGGACATCCTATTATGATTAGGCACAGGTTAACATGTACTAGTAACTATGTGATCTATTTCATTAAATTCATTCTCCGTTCGTATAGCTCTGCCCTCTCCCTGGCTAAACAGTCATTCTTCTCCTCTCTAATTTCTAATCTTTCCTCCAACCCCAAACGCCTTTTCTCAACCTTCACATCTCTTCTAAACCCACCAACACATACACCTTCCACTAACTTCTCTGCCCAAGATCTCGCCAACCACTTCAAGAACAAGATTGAATCTATCAGACATGACATTTCATCACTACCACCCCCACCCAGCCAGCCCAGCCCTGTCGCCTCTCCCACATACACACTAAGCTCCTTCCCACCTGTCACTGAGGATGAAGTCTCCCTTCTCCTCACTCGCTCAAACCTAACAACATGCCCTCTCGACCCAATCCCATCTCAGCTCACCCAAGAACTCTCCCCTCTACTAACTCCAATCCTTACTCACTTATTCAACCTCTCTTTGTCAACCGGCACCTTCCCATCCTCTTTCAAACACGCACTAATCACTCCCATCCTAAAAAAACCCTCCCTGGACCCAAACTCACTGTCAAATTACCGGCCAATTTCCCTACTCCCGTTCGCCTCCAAGCTTCTCGAGCGCCTTGCATATAACCGGCTCACTAAATTCCTCTGCTCCCATTCCCTGCTAGATCCCTTGCAATCTGGATTCCGCCCTCATCACTCCACTGAGACTGCCCTCACTAAAGTGGCCAATGACTTGCTCTCAGCCAAGTCAAAAGGCCACTACTCCCTACTCATTCTTTTGGACCTGTCAGCTGCCTTTGACACGGTTGATCACCCACTCCTCCTCCAAGCCCTCCACTCCCTAGGTCTCTGCGACACTGCAATCTCCTGGTTTTCATCTTATCTCTGCAACCGCTCCTTCAGTGTTTCCTACTCCGGCTCCACTTCCCCACCCCTCCCACTGTCTGTTGGTGTGCCTCAAGGATCAGTACTGGGACCCTTGCTCTTCTCAATCTACACTGCTTCCCTTGGAAAACTAATAAACTCCTTTGGGTTTCACCATCATCTCTATGCTGATGACACCCAAATATATCTTTCCTCCCCAGACCTCTCCCCTTCCCTCCTGTCCCGAGTGTCTGACTGTCTGTCTGCCGTGTCTTCCTGGATGTCCTCCCATCAACTCAAACTTAACCTTGGCAAAACTGAACTAATTCTCTTCCCTCCATCTACAACCAGCCTTATCCCACATATTTCCCTCACCGTTAACAACACTTCCATCACACCAACCCCTACAGCACGCTGCCTGGGGGTCACATTTGACTCCGCCCTATCCTTCATTCCTCACATCCAGTCAATCTCCAACTCATGCCGCCTCCACCTCCGCAACATCTCTAGAATTCGACCCTTTCTCACAGAAGACACTACCAAAATTCTAATCCAAACACTCATCATGTCCCGTCTTGACTACTGTAACTCTTTACTAATTGGCCTGCCTCTCACCCGACTAACCCCGCTACAGTCCATAATGAACTCTGCTGCAAGACTAATCTACCTCACTCATCGCTTCTGTAACACCACACCCCTCTGTCAGTCCCTACACTGGCTCCCGTTAGCATACAGAGTAAAATTCAAAACTCTGGTGCTAACTTATAGAGCCCTCACTAACACTGCACCCCCCTATATCTCATCTCTCATTTCCAAATATACTCCCGCCCGCCATCTTCGCTCTGCACATGACCTTCTGCTCTCCACAGCTCTTATCACATCCTCCCACTCCCGCCTACAAGACTTCTCCCGTGCTGCACCTGAGCTGTGGAATTCCCTCCCCCGCCCCATCAGACTCTCCCCCAGCCTTCAAATCTTCAGACGCTCCCTGAAGACTCACCTCTTCAGGGAGGCTTATCAACTGCCTCCATAAACATCATCACCAAGATTCACCCCTTGCACGGACTACTGCACTCAACAGCACTTCTCACTCCAACCCACTGACTGGCAGTTCATGTGGCAGGAGGCACTTAAACGCAATAGCACTTACTCCTTCTGTATCAAACCTACCTTCCTCTAGACTGTAAGCTCTCACGAGCAGGGCCCTCTGATCCTCCTGTTCTACACATCTGATTGTACTATTTAATACCTCTGTATGTCTATTCCCAATTGTACAGCGCTGCGGAATTAGTTGGCGCTATATAAATAAAGAATAATAATAATAATAATAATTAAATGTCCCTGCAGTCTTTTGTACATAGGAAAGACAATTACTTGCTTCAGGGACCGTATGGCTAATCACAGGACCAGTATTAGAGAGGCTCTTGCAACTAACAGGAGTGATAAGCCTGTTGCAAGACATTTCACTGAGAAGAAGCACTCTATGGCAGACTTAAGGTATATGATTATAGACTTCCAACCAGAGCTTCCCAGAGGAGGTGATAGGGGGAGGAGACTATTACAGAAGGAAGAGAGGTGGATTTACTATCTGAACACTATCCAACCCAAAGGACTTAATGAAAGGGCACAATGGACATGTTTTTTGTGACTTTGCAATGTAGGTACCTATCTATGGGGGGCACTGCGGACGCCTGACTTTACACTAGACCCTGGTGGTCCGTGCCCTATCACATTGAGGGATGTTCTCTCCAGGACGTTATGGGTATAGAACCCTCCCGTTGGGAGGGCGTTACTGCAAACATACGTCCATAATAGGACTTGACCATCCTCTCTGGTTTCACATTATGACCCACATTGCAGGTCAGAGTGGTGGTTTTCCAGGTCGATATGGGCATAGAACCCTCACGCAAGAAGGGCAATGCTGACATCATATGGCCACAATAGGATATAATACACCCTCTGAGCCATCAAGAGCCCTTAGTGTCCTACTGGTTGTGATATGTCTATAAGTCTCCCTATCTCCCTCCAGGATCTCTTTATGTATGATTTGTTGAATTCCTATTATATCTTTGACTCATCATACTCTGGGTCCTGTACACAGCATTTTGTGATAAACACATTATGGACCTATATTTATATACCTATCTGTATGTCTTGGCACAACTGAAATAAGTATTCGTATGCCTGATTTTGATTGGCTCTGGCTATGCGGCAAATGCTGCAGGGCAGACCGTTATCAATCTTATTGTCTGTTTACTTATCCTCCCTTGCCTAGGGTCTTGGCACCATTGAGTCATGGATCTAGATGCTTGATTCGGTGGGGCACTGGCTTTAGAGCAAGTGTTATAGGGCAGTTCGCTGTCATTTTTTTATTGTTGATTTACTTATCCTTGCTTAAGAACGCTCCCTGCATTTTGTCACCTTAACCCTCTCTGGGTTCATTTTTCAGAAGGACTTTACTGCGGAGGGTGCCCGCACTGTTAGCGGACCCATCTGCAGTGTGGTATATGCATCACTCTGAGAAACCAGTAACTACTTTCATGTTATTGTTTGTCACTATGTACTAGTTCAGTTATTGCCGTTTCGTTATAGCTCTCCCCACGTGGGACATGTCACTGTCTCTCTCCGTAACAATAGACCTATGGAGGACGCCCACTCCCCGATGACCTATCAGGACGACGGGGAGCGATGACGTCAATAGCGTCACGAGCGACGCTGGTGGTGGGAGGGTTTATATACACGAGCATAAGCGCTGTATCCTTGTCTTGAGAAAGGCTCGTTGTGAGCCGAAACGTTGACCCTGTCTGTCGCCATTTTGCTAAATAAATTATCACCTCAGTACAAGTCCCACGGGTGCTGCCCTCCTTCTTGTTCTTTTATATATATATATATATATATATATATATAATATAATTTAGTTAAAAAAAAAAAAAAAGACATAAAAATACAATAAAAACACAATATCAGCTGAATCCAATGTTCCTGCCAAGACACTGCAGTAAATCTAGAAAGGGAGGATGTACCATGATCTATAGAGAGTCCTCTAATTCAAGTCTCTTAACAGTTCCATACAAATCAACAGAGGAAGCCTCTCCCATTAATATTAGAATGAAAGCTGTTTTACCTCTTCCGCCTCCTGTCCTTGGTTGTCTCCATAATGGATGACTGTAGCAGGTGCCGCCTTATACTGTGATGGGCAATTAATGGGATAGAATGAGCCCCTCCGGCACACAGCCTGACTACATGTGAATAACACTTTGATGCTGTAGTTATTATTGCTGTGTAATTAGTATTGCTGTGAGTGGCAATCAGTGAGATTGAATGTAACCTTCCAATACACAGTATGATGTATGGCTGACACTCCGATGTTATGGTCAGTGGGCAGAGATGTAGACAGTTTCTCTCTTTGGGCAACATAGCACCAAGCGAGCGGAGTCCTCTGGAACAATAGTTCTGTACTATTTCCACTGATCTTCAGCTAAATGTTGTTACTGGCTGTGGTGCCGGTCGAGTATGTTATTATAGTAAAGACTAGCAATGTGGGATGGCGTTGCCCGTCGGGTTATATAGGGGATGAATGTACACACGCAGATGCAAGATACACACACACATGGAAATGCACACACGTGCACTGAGGTACATAAAGAGTGACACACTCATACACACACACACATACATACATACATACATGCAGACACATAGAGTGTGATATAGGCATGCAACACACACACAAGTGAGTCCTAAGGGGGTGAGTTATGAGCGGATGGGAATTCCTGGGTGTCTCTCGTTTATTTGAAGGATTTCCCCATTATAGGAAATTACCATGTTCCGTACTGTGCACATTGGAAGAATGCTGCTTTCCACGTGCACTGTGTGCAGCTGCCTGACGTGAAATGCAAGTGTTACGGTAGTGAGGGCAATGTGGCCTCCTTCACGTCTTTTTAGTGATGTGTGCTGCGTGTCCTCCGTGTTGCGAGGCAGTGATGGATCCTTAAGCCCTACTGCTGGAATACAAGTTGTATCATCGTTCGACAGAGACTACCATTAGGTCCTACTGTTAACCCAGTGAGTGCCAGAGGCATTCGCAATGCATTGGTGAGCAATGCCTTGTGTACCCTTGTGGCACTCAAAGGGTTAGGGAAGGACCTAATGACTTTCGAAGGATGACAGAACTTATATTCCAGCAATAGGGTTTAAGGAGCCATCACTGCCTCGCAACACAGAGGAAACGCAGCGTACCTGTGTTGCACTTTAAAAGAAGGGGTAGTAGTTGTGAACCCAGCCTGGGCACTTTCCGCGGGTGCAGTTCTTGTCATTTCACTATTCTCACATGATGAATGCCGAGTGAAGCTGCAGGATACCCACGCCTACAGGTCTGTCCCGCACCCTGCAAATAATTGGCTTCTTACTTTGTGAGGATTGTGGGTTTTCAGGTGGCTCTCTGTGAGGGCATGAATAGGCATTGAGTAAGCGCAGTTTAAAAAAAGTGTCATTCCGCTTAGTGGTGCGCAATGCCCTCCACTGAAATTCCACCATCCTTCTGCGTCCCATTGTCCACTCTGAATTAGTCTTGATGATCGATGTCGGTCTCCTCCCTTACTCTTTGTAGCATTGATCTCTTTGCAACCCATTTCGGCACTCAAAGTTGAGCCTTTCTGTAGCAGTCAAAGGCCCTTTGACTGCTAGAGAAAGGCTCCAGTTTGAGTGCCGAAACGCTTTGCAAATAGGTCAACGCTACAGCGAGTGAAGGAGGAGACCGACATCGATCAAGGCTATTTCAAAGCAAGACAACACGTCTGGAGCCGAGATCGGGACACAGAAGGATGCGGAATTTAAGAGGAGAATGGAAAGAAATCAAGAAAGACGCCAGCAGCATGGGGGGGGCGCCCTTAGTAGAAGTTTGTTAGTATATAGTTCAATATGTTGCTCATAGAACACAGTGCATCGCCTACTGACAGGCTCCGTTGGTGATGCGCTGTGCACAGGATATGGAAGTGTATGCTAACACAACTTCTAGTAAGCCCCCCCGGCCCCATGCTGCTGTCGTTCGCGCTGAACTGTGTTCTGTATTGAGAGAGCTGGAGCAACAGTGTAACAGAGCACCACATGACTGATACCCCCTTAGCCACAGTAGCATACTGTGGCAGTACAAGCTGTCCTAGTCTGTACCTAACAGTGTCACTCCATACGTAATCAGGAAAGAAGGCTGCAGCCTGTGATCATGAGAGGAGTTGTCAACGCATTGCTAAGTGATGTGTAGTGCCCCTTCTAGCATTCAAAGAGTTAATTGTGTGTGCAGGGCTCTGTGCTGCTAAACGTTGTAGTGATTTTGCATTCCAGCCTGAGTAAAAGATGTGGTTGTCTGTATTACATTGGGACCGTGACGCAAAGAACAAATTGTGATATCCTCTTTTTGATGGCATAAATGGGGCATGTTTTTTGTGTTTAGTCAAGGAAAGTCATACTCCGCCCCTGTGAGTGTCTGGGTCTTGTGTGTGTGTGGGGCATGTGTGTGTGTCTGAGGAAAGTCACACTCCGCCACTGTGTGTGTCTGGGGCTTGTGTGAGAGTGTGTGTGTGGCTTAGGAGCGAGTGACAGCCATTTTTTTTTTTTTTTGTCAGTTGTATAGTGATGGGCGGCCTGGATCTTGCTGAGTAAAATAAGGGTACTCGCACTTCTGAGAAATGTTTTATTCAAAAGTTATTGCAGCGCAAGCATGCATTTTTCTGTATGCAGTATCTCCATGACCTGAACATTTGTGGTGGCGTTGTTACTGCATCCATCTGCGGACAGCTGTACTCAGCTGATCATAAACCACCAATCAAGTGCACTCTTAAGCAAAGAGTTGGAGACGTGTAGGATCCAGGTGGTTAATCTGTTTTTTTACATCCCTGTTCAGAATTTTTAACCATATTGTATGGCCCTTTTGTGGACTGGAGGGCCACATTTGCAGCTCTTGGTGTGAACTTACTCACTGGTCTGATATTATTTATTATCTCTATCCACCCTCACACTGCTGAATCTGTATAATCTATGCAAAGTGAGATCATGTGTACCAACTTGATTTACCCTCAGAATGGCAGAATGGTGTGTGTGTGTGTGTGTGTGTGTGTGTGTGTGTGTGTGTGTATACATTGTCACATATGTGAGATATTTTTACATTTTTGTAAATATTATTATTTTATCTTTCATGTGACAGCACTGAAGAAATGACACTCTGCTACAATATAAAGTAGTGTGTACAGCCTGTATAACAGTATAAATTTGCTGTCCCCATCAAAATAACTCAACACCCAGCCATTAAAGTCTAAACCTTGGCAACAAAAGTGAGTATACCCGTAAGTGGAAATGTCCAAATTGGGCCCAAAGTGTCAATATTTTGTGTGGCCACCATTATTTTCCAGCACTGCCTTAACCATCTTGGGCATGGAGTTCACCAGAGCTTCACAGGTTGCCACTGGAGTCCCCTTCCACTTCTCCATGACGACATCACGGAGCTGGTGGATGTTAGAGACCTTGCACTCCCCCACCTTCCGTTTGAGGATGCCCCACATATGCTCAATAGGGTTTAGGTCTGGAGACATGCTTGGCCAGTCCATCACCTTTACCCTCAGCTTCTTTAGCAAGGCAGTGGTCGTCTTGGAGGTGTGTTTGGGGTCGTTATCATGTTGGAATACTCCTCCGAAGGGAGAGGATCCTGCTCTGCTTCAGTATGTCACAGTACATGTTGGCATTCATGGTTACCTCAATGAATTGTAGCCCCCCATTGCCGGCAGCACTCATGCAGGCCCAGACCATGACACTCCCACCACCATACTTGAATGTAGGCAAGACACACCTGTCTTTGTACTTCTTACCTGGTTGCCGACACGCACGCTTGACACCATCTGAACCAAAAAAGTTTATCTATGTCTCATCAGACCACAGGACATGATTCCAGTAATCCATGTCCTTAGTCTGCTTGTCTTCAGCAAACTGTTTGCGAGCTTTCTTGTGCATTATCTTTAGAAGAGGCTTCCTTCTGGGGTGACAGCCATGCAGACCAATTTGATGCAGTGTGCAGCGTATGGTCTGAGCACTGACAGGCTGACCCCCCACCCCTTCAACCTCTGCAGCAATGCTGGCAGCACTCATACATCTATTTCCCAAAGACAACCTCTGGCTATGACGCTGAGCATGTGCACTCAACTTCTTTGGTCGACCATGGCGAGGCCTGTTCTGAGTGGAACCTGTCCTGTGAAACTGCTGTATGGTCTTGCCCACCGTGCTGCAGCTCAGTTTCAGGGTTTTGGCAAACTTCTTATAGCCTAGGCCAGTGGTTCTCAATCTTTCTAGTGCCATGACCCTTTGATAAAATTTCCCAAGTTGTGGCGACCCCTAACAGTAAAATTATTTTCGTTGCACCTTCATTGCTGTAATTTTGCTACTGTTATGAATCGAAATATAAATATCTGATGGTCTTAGGCGACCCCTGGAAAATCGCCATTCGACCCCCGAAGGGGTCCCGACCCACAGGTTGAGAACCACTGGCCTAGGCCATCTTTATGTAGAGCAACACTTCTTTTTTTTTCAGATCCTCAGAGTTCTTTGCCATGAGGTGCCATGTTGAACTTCCAGTGCCCAGTATGAGAGAGTGTGAGAGCGATAACACCATTCACACCTGAGACCTTGTATCACTAATGAGTCACATGACATCGGCGAGGGAAAAATGGCTAATTGGGCCCAATTTGGACATTTCCACTTAGGGGTATACTCACTTTTGTTGCCAAGGTTTAGACATTCATGACTGTGTGTTGAATTATTTTGCGGGGGACAGCAAATTTACACTGTTATACAGGCTGTACACTCACTACTTTACATTGTAGCAGAGTGTAATTTCTTCAGTGTTGTCACATGAAAGATAAAATAATAATTAGAAAAATGTGAGGGGTGTACTCACTTATGTGAGATACTGTGTGTGTGTGTGTGTGTGTGTGTGTATTTATATTTATATATATATATATATATATATATAATAATTATCTGGTCTGAATTACAGAAGTTAGGTTTTGGCAGTCCTGCTTAAATTAGGGTCCTATTCAGACGTTGTTGTTGTTGTTGTTGTTGTTGTGCTGGCAATCTCTCATTATGGATGTCTTTCTAACACTTCCATTGTAGCACTGATAAGCAGAAATGGTGTGAAGTTTGCAGGAAACTTACAGACCTGTATCATCAGGATAAGAACTATTTACAGGTAAGGGTAGCAAATAACTACTAGCTGCAATGTTAAGGAATTGGTAATTATTTATTATTGTTGTTGTTATCTTAGAAGTATTTCATGTAATTATTTAACCTGTTAACTTTATTTTATTTTATTTTTTTAAAGTGTGTGCCTACCTTAACTCTTTGAATGCCACAGGGGTCAGCAAAGCATTGTGAAGCAGTGCGTTACATACTTCTCTGGTACTCAAAGGGTAAAGGGCAATTATCATCTGATAATGCCCCACTGACAGACCTGCCAGTGATGCTGGCATACTTTTTGAGCCCTGGTGGACCAATGATGGAGCAGAACAGTGTAGTCTTCTTAACCATTTGAGTACCCAAAGCAATGTGTTACCCCTCTGGCACTCAAGGGTTAAAAGTGACTACCGGTTCTGCTACAGGTAAAGAATGAATTGCATTGCACAGTTCCTGGTTCTGGGAGCTGTTGATCTCATAGGCCCTTTGTATTGAGCTTGAAAGATAGATCTGTGTGATCTACCACACACTTCTGAGTTATGTTCCAGTTGAGGGGTACCTTTTTTTCACCTCACGAATGGCTGATAGGAGCTGTTTTTTGGGCTGCATAGGTCAGTCCCATGCTTTTTACCAAATCGGCTGCTTTTGGAATAGTCTTGGTAACGTGATAAATGCCGTTTAACCCATTGAGTGCCAGGGGGTCCAATGTATTGTAAAGCACTGACACTTGGAGGGTTAAGTCAGTGATTTACCTTCATCTGTGTTTTTCTTCCAGTGACACAAGCTTCTGTCTGCAATTTGTTAATCAGCTACCTGAAAAGGATTATTATAGCTCTGTCTGTGTGTATCTCAGTCTGCATGTGTTACACCGGATTTTCATCTTAAATGAGAATATAGAGAGTAAGACATGGGTAAATAGATCCTTTACAGATACATCTGAGTCACAGATTGTTTTGACAGACTGCAGGCAGACGCAGCCGATGTCACTGAAAATGTAAGTAAAGGACCTGAAATGGGTAATTCAAGGAATAGGCCCAGCATTAAAAAGGGTCTATAAATGAATCTATACAAATCAAATTAACAGTTCCTGCAAAATACATTCTTGTACATAGAATTTAAAATCCATTTTCATTGCTTAAATGTGTACCTCCACCCTTTGTGTACCAGAGGGGTGTCCAACGCATTGCAAAGTAATGCACTGTGTGCCTTGCTTGCACTCAAAGGATTAACCCTTTTGCTAAATAAATGAATATGATCAACATCATTATGTTTTTTGTAACAAGATAACTTTTGCTTGATAGGTTGTCCAATGCATTGTCTTGCAATATGTTGGAGATCCCTCTGGCACTCAGTGGGTTAAAGTAAAGGAAAATATGCCATTGTATGTGCTTTTGGTCCTGTTTATAAGGCATATTCATTCAGTTGAGATTTTGATACTGAATTAAACGAATCACAGTAGTTCTGGAGCAAACCAAGTGCATCATAGGGGACAAATAAACATTACAGCTATTACCATTGATTCAAATGGAGAATTTAACCCCTTGAATGCTAGAGAGGTCTCCAGCACATTGCAAAGCAATATGCTGGAGACCTCTCTAGCTTTCATGGTATTAAAAAAATCAGATTTAAATTGATGGGAATTTTTATTTGCCCCCTATGTTGCAGTTGGTTTACCCCATCATAACTGTAGTTCTTCTTAGTATTTCACCCTGTTTGAATTAGTAATTCATGACTCCTTTTCATGGCAGGCAGCCCAGACATGGCATCAGATGATCAAAATGAAAGAAGACGAGGGTGTGAAGAGCAGTGAACTTTATCAGCTCTGGAAAAAGATGACTCAGCTGTTGGGCGATAATGTGGAACATCAGGAAAATGAGGCTCAGCAGCTGGTAACTCACTTTAACCTTCTTCTAGAGCAGCCTGCTGGTAACAAACCAGGGGTTCTCTACCAATCATTCTCTTGTATGTAAAGTCTGTAATCATCAATACAATGAGGTTACATTTTGGAGCAAACCTACCGCTTTGTAGTGTGTTGGAGACCGAGCTTGCATTTAGAGGCTTGAACCTTTCAGTGTCAGAGGCTTATGGAATGTTATATACCCTGGAGGCTGGACACAATTTCTGGATTTTTGTTGTCCATCTATTTAGGTATGATTCTCATATGGATTCTTCTAGTTAGATGTTGAAAACTATGTATTAATTTTTTTTCAGGACCTCTTGTTTTATGGTGCCTCACTTGCAAAAACCTATGATGCCATAAATACTAAAAAGTAGAAAATTACTTCTCACACACATTATATATTAAAAATATTTATGTTGGTTGTAAAAGTTTAAATTATTTTTAAAATCCCTGAGTACAACCCCGAGTACAGATACCACTTCTGTATAATTTTACATACATAAATGACCTGTACAGATCCCAGATTGACACATTTCATTCATTACCTGGTAAAACTACCCTAAAAACCACTCAATAACCATATAAAAGCATATGTTACCTGAAAGTAGACTGATGTGCAAATCGGAGAATGGTTAAAGTTTCTTCCTACAAAAAATGATGAAGTAAGGAACCCTTTCTGAAAGGTTTCAGAAAGTTAAGAATTATTGTACAATGCAACATATTTCTTGAGTACACTGATAACGAACGTGTATATCACAAATGTGGATATCCTTCCCTGGTTGCCTAAATTGCCAACACAGCATAGCAGAATTTTGATTGACATTTTCATGGCGATATCCAAAATCCACAGAACACAGTTTGAAGGCTTTAAGGGATAGTAATACTTTATTATTACTATCACCCATATTGTAGATATTTGTAAAATAATTTAATAGCCCCCAGGTTCATCTCTAAAACCTTTATAATTTGAGAGATAACCGAAGGCAAAGTTCCCCCCTTCCCTGAAGTCAGCGTTGTACTGACTGCAGGGGAAGCCTATCGTACGACAGGCTTGTGGCTCTGCATCTGAGCCGAGATCCCGTTAGTGAAAAAGGATTATTTCACTGAAACTATCTTTTACGTGTGCTTGCAAACCAAGCACATGTAGAAGATCGTTTCAGTGAAATAATTATTTTTCACCAACGAGATCGCTGCTCTGCTGCAGAGCTGCCAGATGAAAGTCAGACCGGATATCCCTGCTGTCAGCACAATGCTGACTTCAGGGAAGGTGGAGGGACGGGGAACTTTGCCTTCGGTTATCTCTCAAACCCTAAAGGTTTGAGAGATGAACCTGGGGGCTATTAATTATTTTGCAAATATCTACAATTTGGGGGATAGTAATAATAAAGTATTACTATCCCTTTAAAGTGTTAGCAATGTCTGAAAAAAGAGATACGGGCGTTTAAAGTTTGATTTCTCCTACTGACAGCTGTAAAGCTGTCTGCAGGAGATCCGTGTCGGTCGACACGCTGGCGCTTGAGAAGTGCCGAGATCTCGTTACTTACAAGGAATCCTTTCATTGGAATGGTCTAAAACGTGTGCCTGAACACATTCCAGTGAAGGGATTCCGTGTAAGTAACGAGATCCCGGCACTTCTCAAGCGCCACCGTGTCGACCGACATGAATCTCCTGCTGACAGCTTTACAGCTGTCAGTAGGAGAAATCAAACTTTAAACGCTCGTATCTCTTAAACCATAGCGGTTTGAGAGATACGTTTTTTTGCATTTAGATCAGCTTTTTAAGCTCTTCTAAATGCAAAAAAGTTTTTTTCAGACATTACTAACACTTTACACAATAGCATTAAAATAACCTCCTAAAAGCATACGTTTCCTGGTGCATCACATGAGGTGTAACCTGCCCTTCTAACCCAATCTTGGTGTGCACACGTTTCCAGAAGATGCTGTTTCCACATCTTTATTACAAACATCTTTGAAAACTGTGGGATTCCATACATTATTCATTAGCTACTTCTTTACAGAAGAAATTTGATTTTCATTGGTATGAGTTGATATACAGTGGGAGGGTGCCCGAAGCACAAAGCTACATCAACTACCATGGGGTTCAGGTTCCTCCACTACAAGGTGCTAATTCCATAAAAGTCTCTGGAGGAGGTGGACTCCCTGCAGAACCTGTCTTTACTTTTTTTTTTTTTTTTTTTTTAAGAATCCTGCAAGCAGAAAACAGGACTGGTCTCTGCTGATCCGATTTATATATTTTCCCCCATTTCAGGTGTATAATTTTTACATATGTGCCATCAATTGACAATTGCAGCTAGATATACTCCATTTTAAACTTTGTCCAGCATACTTTTTTTTTTTTTTTTTCTCGTTAGTTTATTGGAAAAACTTTGTTTGGTCCTGAACTGGAGAAGATGATAAGTCAGACTACAGTGGTAGAAGTAACTTGCTGCCTCAGCTTTGTAACAAATGGATTTTCTGCGTAGGTCTCACTTTTTTAATCCCAGATGCTATTCATGATCCTCTTGAATCGGTCCCATTTCCAGATCAATCCTAAACCATTATGCTTGGATAAGAAACCTGAACAAAAGACTACCATGTATAAGTCTTTATGTTTGGGATGGTAGTCTATGGGGCAAAAACTGCAGTGCTTCCAGGAGACATGGGCTCATTTCATGTCAGATACTAGGCCCTTTGCCTCATTTTTCTGTGTTACAAAATGTACTTAAAAAAAAATCCCACTCACCACTTCCAGGTTTTTTCATGTCCATGGTGCCAATGAATTTTGCATTGGCCAGAATGTTCAAAGAGGAAGCCCCCAGTACCTCAGAACAAGATGTTCATTGGGGTTTTCTCCAGTCTGTTTGTTGTGCTGAAGAAGGATGGACGTTTTTTTTGTTTTTTGTTTTTTTTATCGTGTAGGTTGTGAAGGTACTAAGCAAGTTCATACTTCCAGGTTCAAGATAGAGTCCCTTTGTTCCATTTTCTCCGCTAAATGTTTCTAGTGTTCCTGGACATAAAAGCTGCCTACATACACGTTTCCACAAGCAAAATGCACCAAAATTTGTCAGGTTTGCATTCCACAGCCATAATTACCAATTTACAGGGCTCTCCTTTAGTCTAGCTATGTCTACACAAGTTTTCTCCAAGGTAATGGCAGCTCTATTGGATTACACCAGGGTCCAATGTATTAACATAACACTGATTTAAGCTCCTTCTCTCCCATCTGAACGCCTGCATGGACATTTTACAAATGCACCATTGGGTCCTGAATCTCAAAAAAAAAAAAAAAAAAAAAATCCAACCCAATGGGGAGATTCACTAAAGTTCAAAGAGGTCTAAAAATGTTGATGTCCTGTCGGAGCAATGTCGAAGGCACATCAACAGTATGCACTAAAGTGTCTTCGATGTCACATCCTCATCAGTCCAACAAAAATCTGCCAACATAGACATTCATCTGATATGCCTTCACCAGGTTTACAAATTTTCTCTGATCACATCAACATTGGCCTATTTCCATATGGAAATAAAGCATAATGACTCATTTCTGTATGGAAATACAGGATAATGAGTATTATCGTATTCAAGGGTGTGTATATGTTAATGTGGCATTTCATCGCATGCACTAAATTCTGATAGCAGCCTTCAGGATTGTCATACTGTTGGTGAATGTGTAAGGGAGGGCATGCTTTCCATATGGACAACAGTTTGACAGCCCTGTATGCTAATGGGGACCTTCTCCTCCCCTACTCTTGCATCCCTAAATTTTAGTACATATGACATTGTGTGTCTACATCGAAATGTCGAAGTGCATTGAACACATCAACAAAATCATATTGCCACAGCATCGACCTTTACTGAATCTCCCCATGCCTTTTATTCCAAGACATGAAGTTCATCACCCTGCAACAGAAATTCTTCTTTCCACACAACAAGTTTCAGAACATTTCTTCCAAAGTTTTATACATTCATCATCAATCGTGAATCTTTGAGGGATTAAGGGCTCAATCCAAATGTTGTAGTTAAAAATTCCGGTAGGGCAAAATGGATACCGACTGAACAAAAGAAAATGTCTTGGTCGATATTCAAATGTCCTACCGGTATTAAGCACAATGGACGTTAGGCCACAAAACTGGTGTTGTGTCCAAATGTCTGTTTTGAGCATTAAGTTCCCAAAATGCTGCTAAATAATGTCAGGTTTGGGAACTTAACAGTAAAAAAGCTAACCATCAGTGCCTAACATACTGCCAAGCACCAATCATTAACCAAAGTGTCTTACACTTACCTGTCATCCACTGTCCTTCTCCTTCTGTCTTCTCTTCTTTCTTTTATTCCTTCTTCTCTTCTGTCTTCTCCTTCTTCCTGTAAAATAAAACAATATAAGTATTACAATGCATTAACATTTATATAATTTAACCCTTTGAGTAGCAGAGAGGTACGCAATGCATTGCAAAGCAATGCGTTGCGTTCCTCACTGGCACTCAAAGGGTTATCGTTTATTGTGCCATGAGTATTCTATAACGTAAATGTCTTCATGTATTGTCCCAATGTGTAAATATGCCTTTGAAGTTTATATATATCAGACAAATATTTAATGCAGCAATGCTAAGTAAATTCATGTAGCTTATGTGGTGAAGTCTCCACAGGTTGGTGTGGCCGCGGAAGCAGCAATGGCGGAGACACAGACCAGCCGCAACAATGTCCCCAGTTCTGAATGGGCCGATGCCCATTGCACACTGTGGGGAATTGGAAGTGAGCCTGCCTTTATATATGGGAAGGCTCACTTCCATTTCCCTCACAACCAATCAGATTTGAGCGGCTGTTCTTTAAACTGATTAACTGGGATGTGCGTAAGAACATCCCAGCCAGTGGCTGTGAGGGAAATGGAAGTGAGCCTGCCCATATATAAAGGCAGACTCACTTCCAGTTACCTCAGTGTGCAATGGGCATTGGCCCGTTCAGGACTGGAGACATTGGTGCGGCTGGTCTGTGGCACCAAGCAGCGGAGACTTCACCATATAAGCTAAGTGAATTTACTTAGCATTGCTGCATTATATATTTGTCTGCTATATTATTTCTATGGCATATTTACACATTGGGACAATACATGGAGGCATTTATGTTGTAGAATACTTATGGCACAATAAATGGTAACCCTTTGAGTGTCAGTGCGTTGCATACCCCTCTGCCACTCAAAGGGTTAAATTATATAAATGTTAATGCTTTTTAATACTTATATTGTTTTATTTTACAGGAAGAAGGGGAAGACAGAAGAGAAGAAGGAATAGAAGAAAGAAGAGAAGACTGAAGAGAAGGACAGAAGATGACGAGGAAGCCGAGGACTCCCCTGGACATCAGGAGTTAATGGTAAGTGTTGATTGTAATGCAGTGTTTTTTTTAACTTGGGTTAACCGTATGAATGCCGGTGAGATAATTATACCCCACTGGCACTCACAGGTTTAATTCTACTA
This sequence comes from Rhinophrynus dorsalis, assembly GCA_037306005.1. Lineage (NCBI taxonomy): Eukaryota > Metazoa > Chordata > Amphibia > Anura > Rhinophrynidae > Rhinophrynus > Rhinophrynus dorsalis. The sequence goes on from CM074718.1 coordinate 577,401,163, forward strand.
ATGTCTGACACATTTTTCATACTTTGGATGTATTGATATGGGGCTTAGAGCCTCATATCAATACATCCACTGAGAACTTTTCTATGGATGAAAACACCTTTTAACTTTATCACACGATGGCTCTGTTTTTTGCCGGTATTTTTTCACAGCACAAACATTTGAATAGCTTACTGTGCTGGAAAAAATGTCGCTGGCAGAAAAAACAGCCATCTCCAACATTTGGATCGAGCCCTAAATGAAGGTCTTGGGGTTGATGGTGGTGACCATGGAACCAGTCCCTTATTCTCAGTTTATATGAGGAGTTTTCAACTGGAGAGTCTGAGAAAATGGTCAAGGCAGACAAATCTTGTGTCGTCTCACTGCTCTCTCACCAAAGGGGAGGAGGCTCATTGTAAACCATCTAAGGCTAGGAAAACATCTTTACAATAATCAGATGACAGACACTTATGTGTCAGGTCTGGGAGCCGTGTTCAGACAACACACCACTCATGGTCAATGGTGTTGGCAGGAAATTCATTACACAGCAATGCGTTGAATCTCAGGGCAGTTTTAATGTTATTGTGCTGGTTCAGTCTAGGAATGCCATGATGGTGTATATAAACAGTCAAGGAGCAACCAAGAGCAAAGAACATGAGAGGAGGTTTGGATGACACCACTGCAGTTGAAGTTGCACATTGCAGAAATCTCAATAATTTATATCCCAGGAGGTAGGCAGCATGAATGCAGTTGTCAGATACTGGATCCAGGAAAGCAGTCAGATACTGGATCCAGGTTTATGATTCCATCACAGCCAAGCAGGTGTGCTAGAAGTGAACAAGATGGCGTCCTGAAAAAATTGCTAAGTTCCAAGCTTTTGGACAAGATAACGGAATCTGTTGATGTTGCCATATTTGCTATGATGATATCTTAACAGTTCAGTCACATATTACCTCCTCTTCTGGGTCCCAGGGTGATATGAAAGATCAAGATGAACAAGTAACATGTCAGTCTTTAGCCCCTTCTTGGAACAGGAAGGCTTGGTACACAAATCTAGTGGTACACAAATCTAGTGAGTCTGGCAGTAGGTGTTCCATGGATGTTGCCATACATTCTGGATCTTTGTTGCAGGGTCTATTGCATGATCTAGTTCTGAAGCCAACATCCAGACAGATTAAGGTTTTTTTAACATTGCTATTATTTTAACTATGCTTAAAGTGCACAAGCTGGTTTCTTCCAGTATTTGTCATATGATCCTGGTCTCTATTGCTTCAGTTGTTGAGGACTGTCCTTTTCCTTCACTGCCTTTTCTTCTACCCAAAGTGTTGGCCTTTCTCCCGGATGGCCTTCAGAAAAGGTTTCACCTCAATTCTGTCATGTTGCAGATTTCAGCTCTGTGTTTATTTCGGAGTTGATTTGTGCTTATGCCGGACATTCAGTCTTTCACTCAGGACTTTGCTCATATCAAGGCATCTACCCCTTACTAGGATTTGAATTTGGTTCTTGGAGTGTTAAAGGGATAGTAATTCTTGCTTTTAATAGAGTTTAATATTGTAGATATTAAAAATATAAATACAATGGTGTACGTCCCGTCTCTCAAACATGTACAGTTTGAGAGATATAAGCTTCTAAAGTACCCCCCTCCCTCCCCTTTCAAAGACATCAGTGCTCTAAGTGACAGAATGAGGTCCTGGGACTGGACGATGGCTCTTGTGTTGTCTAGAAAGAAATACTTAATTGGAATGGTCTACAAAGTGTGCCTGCAAACCAGTGCATTGTGAAGCACACCCCCTCTTGTTGTTCAAGGGTTAAATTATTTTTTCATGATAAATCCTCAGAATATGTGGCACATTCATATAGTAATTGTAAATAATTTTCAGTTGCATATTTTATAGCAGTTCTAATGAAGACATGTTCAAGCAAGCTATTATGAGAACAAGCACAGTGAGGATAAGCATTGTGTCTCATTTCAGCTATTAACTGCATTTGAAAAAGCAATCCCTTGTGTAGAAGAGGTGCCAGGAGAGGAACACCAGATGATGTACCAACACTATATCCTCTGTTTGTCCAAGGTAATATCTTTCTATTGTTTATAGATAGATTAGCACAGTTTGAAGGGGATAGGAAATGATTACCATGGCTTTTTCAGCAGAGTAAAACAGTAAAGGCACTGGTGGAGATGCTTTATTCAAAAGTTATTACAGGTGAAACTTGCATTTTTGTGAGTGGTTCCATACATATTTTGTTGTGGCTATTTCAATTAGGTAGTGCTGTTTTGGTTACAAAACTTAGACTGTAGTAATGACAGCACCACAGTAAACTAAAAGGCATAACAAGCAAACTCAAATGTTCCCAAAAAATTAACAAGTTTGCACTGTTATAACTTTCAATAGAAACATCACCCAGTAGTGATTCTTATTTTACTTGCCTGGAAATACCCTACAGTGGTAAATAATATTTCCCATGTAAATTGTTTTCAACCCCTTGAAGACCTATGTAGAAAACAAGGGGTTAAAAGACCCAATTAAATCGGTTATTTCAGTTTTATTATACCTCCTCCCCTTTATGTGACTTCAGCCGAAACTCCTCCCACTCAAGTATTCTTTCTCCTTAAAATTCTTTGGTGGGAGGAGTTTGTGGTCCTGGTGTCTGGCTGCAAAGATTCATGTCTTCCTCTTGGACATAATATTGTGCACTAATTAAAATTAATTTTGGGGAACCAATCCGTGAAGATTTGATTCATAATGGTCATTAGGATTTTCTGCCTAAATTAATCTAAATGAGATTAATGGGATTGTAATGTTGAAAAAAATTAGCTTGCTGAGTCGTCTTTATAATATAAGAAACCCTTTGCTCTATTTCAAACCACTTACTTGTTTGTAGTTCAAAAGTTATGAAGTAGAGAAGGATCCCCCTCCTGCCCTTTCTGGCTACGTGACTCAGCAGCTCTCTCTGTTCCGGACGGATGCGGTGAGGGACAACCTTCAATAAGCAAAGGGAAATCCTACCCTCCTTTGTCAAGGGGGGCAGGGTTTTTCTTATACTTACTGAAGTTTGTTCCTCACTGCATCCGTCAGACCCAATAGGAGGGGGATCCTTATTCACTTCATAACTTCTGATCTACAAACAAGTGGTTTGAAATAGAGCAATGGGTTTCTTATATTATAAAGAAGACTCGGCGAGCTATTTTCACTGTCGTCCAATACAGGTCACTGGTACTCTGGGAGGCGTAAGTCCCCTTTAATAGGCAGGAACAACTATGCAAATGATTTGCAAGGGGCGGAGCCTCCCCTCTTACTTAAGCCACCTTCTGGCCAGAGCCACTCAGATTGATTTGTTCCTGGAGTGCCTTGCACACCAGGTAGAGAACATCTATGCATCTTAGTGTTTTATTATTTTTTTATTCAAATATGGAATACCACCATTAGGAGGGTGACCATGGCTGTGAATTGCCCTCTTTAAAGTGGCTGGTGCAGCTTCCAGGGATTTTCTGTGGACCTTATGCCCTGAAGAGGGGACAGCTTGTGTTAAGCAGCTCCCCTACTGGGGAATTTACCTCTGGTTCTTTCCCACCTTATCATGGTCACCTGAAGACAGAAGTCCTGCAAGAAAGGTGAGTCACCCATTGAGTGCTGAAGGTCCACTTGTCCCCACAGTGTCCCTTTGAAGGGCTTGTATTTGGGAGTTTCAATACACTCCAGCACTCATAGGGTATTTTTATTGCATTATTACTGTTATTATGCAATTTCTGTGGTATTCTCTGAGTTTTGGAGCCTTTCATATTCGTTTACTCATGTTTCTTATGTGTTTCATACTTGTTTGGGCACTTTTTAATGTTTTCTCAAACTTTGTTAAAAATGGTGTTCCGCGCCTTTAAGCGCGGCTTTTTCCCGCTCAGACGCAAGGGCTCCTTTACTCTCTATGAGAATTCACAGTGTGGGACGTATCTCTGGAACCGCTTGTCACAGCAACTTCAGAGAGGGCTCATTTTAATGCTAGGCTCCTGCTCTATCATCCGGAATGTGTTTTATGTATGTGGGGTGTTCAGGGGGGCTTCGGGCACTGTTTGGGGTACTTGTAAGGGAAAACTACATTTCCCATGAGCGCCTGGTTCGCGCTCGTTTCTGATTGGCTATCATGACGGCCGCCATTTTGTGGTACTTTTCCTAAGCGAGTACACTACGCAGGGACCGAGCCTTCTCAACAGATTAACCCTTTGCTGGCCAGATAAGTCCGAATTTAGACATTTCTGGGGTGAAACTTTAATCATTTACACTTCTTCTGGGTGATAGTGTTATTAGTGGGGTATATTGACGCTGTGAGCATGTCTACTTCACTGGAGCTAGGGACTAGACCCAAATCTAAGGAGGATGGGGGGTCTGCTACCCCCATGGCGTTTTGCTCCTCTTGCCACATTGGGCTGTCTACCGATAATGTGGGGGATCTATGCCCTAATTGTACTGGTCAAGATAGCAACCCTGGGCTTCCAGCCACGCTATTGAGCCATCTTGGGTGAGGGAGTTTAAAGCTGCCACTAGGGATCTCAGATCCACGCTTCAACTCTTTCCCTCTCAGATACAGGGGGCTCTTCAGGTCTGGCAGACCCCCTCTACCATCAGGACCTCCCTGCCTAAGCCACAGGGAGCTCCTGATGTCACTGATTCTTCTGAAGAAGAACTCTTACAGGATTCTGATGCTGAGGAACGTACTGTTATTGAATCTAACAGGTCCATTGGGGACCCCTATGAGTGTGACCCTGAAGTCTCGGCTGAGGGTCTGATCAGAGCGGTTCTGAATACGCTTAACCTTCCTCTGACTCAGGAATCCAAGTATGATCCTACTGATGTTTTTCAGAAAAAGACATCTAAACCAGTTGTTTGTTTTCCAACTAACCCTACTCTTACCCGTCTGGTCTCTGAGGCATGGAAGAATCCTGATAGATCTTCCTCTGTCTCTAAAAAGTTTGCTAAACTTTACCCCTTTCCTGAGGCTGAGTTGGCAAAATGGGTTCATCCTCCCAAGGTGGATGCTCCTGTTTCTAGACTATCCAAGTCTACCGCCTTGGCTGTCTCTGATGCCTCTGCCCTGCAGGATTGGACGCATAAAAAGCTAGAGCTTTCTCTTAAAGCTATTTTTGCCTCCATTGGCACTGCCATGCGCCCACCCTTTGCTGTGGCTTGGGTTAATAGAGCCATTGCGGCCTGGACTGAACGACTGACTGAAGCAGTTCGCCAGGATGCACCAGTATCTGAACAGTTGCAGCTCCTTGCTAATATCACTGAAGCTCAGAACTATGTTGCTGACGCTGCTTTTGATGCTGTGCGCATGATGGCGAGGGCCTCCACTTCTTCTGTGGTGGCTAGACGCGCTCTTTGGCTGAAAATTTGGTCTGCTGATACAGCCTCCAAGAAAGCCTTGCTTTCCTTGCCCTTTCAGGGGAATTTGCTTTTTGGGTCTGAACTCAAAGAAATGATCAGTGAGGCTACTGGCGGTAAAAGTACTCTTCTACCCTCAGTCTTTAAGAAAAAGTTTCCAGCCAAACGCAATCGGTCCTTTCGTTCCTTTCAGACTGAGACACGTTCCTCGGCCCAGTCGGGTCCTCCCACTACGCGCTCCTCCTCCAAGCCCAAACAGTCCTGGAAGCCCAAAGTTGCCCCCAAGGCCAAGACCTCCAAGACTGCTTCGGCATGACTCGCCGAACCCGGGTCCGCATCCGGCTGTAGGCGGTCGTCTCCGCATCTTTCGCCGGACTTGGGAGGAGTCAGTGGTGGACCCATGGGTTCTTCAGGTGGTGTCAGAGGGATACAGGATCCCTTTCTCTTCCCTTCCTCCTTTTCGGTTCCATTTTACTCGTCCTTCTCAGGAACCCACAAAAAGGCGTCTATTCGACGACGCTATTCAGGATCTCTTGGACAAAGAGGTCCTGGAGGTGGTTCCTCAAGGGGACACAGGTTCAGGATTCTATTCCAACCTGTTTGTGGTAGCCAAAAAGGACGGAGGAGCTCGTCCCATTTTGGATCTCAAAGATCTCAATGCCTATGTGGTGACTTCCCACTTCCGCCAGGAGTCCCTGCGCTCTGTGATTGCAGCAATGTCTCCAGGGGAGTTCCTTGCCTCCCTGGACCTTCAGGATGCTTATCTTCACATCCCTATTCATCCAGAGAGCAGGCGGTATCTCAGGATTGCCTGCCACAGGGGACACTTTCAGTTTGCAGCGCTCCCCTTTGGGCTGACTTCAGCCCCTCAGGTCTTCCAGAGGGTGTTAGGCTCCTTGATAGCGGTGCTCCATCAGGATGGGATCAGAGTGACCTCCTACATGGACGATCTCCTACTGAAGGCCTCCTCAGCGGAGCTTCTCCGTCAGCAATTACAGAAGTGCATGCACACCCTGAACCGTCATGGCTGGATCCTGAATCTGGACAAGTCGGACTTGATTCCATCTCAGAGGCTTCTGTTCCTGGGTCTCCTGTTCGACACTCGCCAATGCATGGTGTTTCTTCCAGAGGACGTGGCTCACCAGATAGCCGTCAGAGTGGCTGGGATTCTGGACATGGACGAAATTCCAGTACCGAAATTGTCGTCTTTAGTGGGGAAGTTCATTTCCACGATCGAAGCAGTCCCATTTGCCATGGCCCACTCCAGGGAACTTCAGAGATTTGTGATCCAGACGTGCAAGAATCATCCAGATCATCAACATCTGTCTGTTTCTCTTCCTCCTCATGTCGAGTCGAGTCTGCACTGGTGGTTAGATCTCTCATCTCCTGAAAGGGAGATCCTTTCTAGTTCCTCATTGGACCACAGTCACAACGGATGCCAGCCTTCGGGGCTGGGGTGCAGTCTGGGGTCGCTTCAGTGCTCAGGGGAAATGGGGTCTGGAGGAATCCATGCTCTCCATCAATGTTCTGGAACTTCGAGCTGTCCGGCTTGCCCTGAGGCACTGGGAGTCTCAATTGACCGGTCTTCCGATCAGAGTGGAGTCCGACAACGCCACGGCGGTGGCTTACATCAACAGGCAAGGCGGCACAAGAAGCGGTTCCGCCTGGTGGGAGGTCAAGGATATTTTGTCTTGGGCAGAAGATCACGTGCCTGTCATCTCTGCAGTCCATATTCCAGGCGTGGACAACGTCATGGCAGACTTCCTCAGTCGTCACACGGTCGACAGCGGAGAATGCGCTCTTCATCCAGAGGTGTTTCACATGCTCACTCAGCGGTGGGGGATGCCTGTGGTGGACCTGATGGCTACCAGACACAACAGGAAGGTTCCGGTGTTTTGCTCCCGGTTGAGGGACTCCCTTGCTCTAGCAGTGGATGCCTTGTCGATCCCTTGGGACTTCTCCCTGGCTTACATCTTCCCTCCTCTTCCTCTATTGATCAGAGTTATCCAGAAGTTGAAGAGGGAACGTTGTCCTGTCATCCTGATTGCTCCAAACTGGCCTCTCCAGTCCTGGTATCCGGAGTTGATGGCCATGTCGGTGACGGATCCGATCCCGCTTCCTGCCCGTCCGGACCTACTTCTTCAGGGATATCTGTGGAAGGAGGATGTTCACTCTCTCCATTTGATGGCATGGCGGTTGAATCCTCGATTCTAGCAAAGAAAGGATTCTCTCCTTCTGTGGTGTCGACTATGCTCAGTGCTCGTAAGCCTGTGTCTTCCAAGATCTATCATCGCATATGGTCAACTTTTGTGACATGGTGCTCTGATAAGAAGTTATCCCTTGAATTCCATCTTCCCACTGTCCTGGCCTTCTTGCAGGACGGGGTGGATAAGGGGCTCAGTCTGAGTTCCCTCAAAGTTCAGACTTCTGCCTTGTCTGTGTTTTTCCAGGAAAGGATTGCTATCCTTCCTGATGTGAAAGTTTTCTTCCAAGGTGTGACTCATGTTCGACCTGCCTTCAAGAGTCCTGCTCCCCAATGGGACCTCAATTTGGTGCTGGGAGTTCTCCAGCGACCACCGTTTGAATCCTTGGCTTCCATTCCATTACGTCTCTTGACTTGGAAGATGGCCTTCCTTTTGGCTATTGTTTCAGTGCGCCGGGTAGCAGAGTTACAGGCCTTGTCTTGTAAACCTCCTTACCTGGTGTTCCACAAGGATAAGGCTGTGCTTCGCACTACCAAGGAATTCTTACCCAAGGTTGTGTCCGAGTTTCACATCAATCAGGAGATTGTGGTTCCCTCTTTCTGCCCTAATCCTTCATCTGACAAGGAAAGAGATCTCCATCTGTTGGATGTGGTGCGTTGCCTCAAGTTTTATGTTCATCGCACCGAGTCTATCAGGAAGTCTGACGCTCTATTCGTCATTCCTGAGGGGCCTAGGGCAGGGAGACCGGCTTCCAAAGTTACCATTGCCTCTTGGATTAAGGCTACTATCCGTGAAGCCTATAAGTTGAGGAATAAGCATGTTCCCTTCCGGGTGACTGCCCATTCCACCAGATCTATTGGGGCCTCTTGGGCCTACAAGAATCAAGCTTCTGCTGATCAACTGTGCAGAGCGGCCACTTGGTCCTCTGTGCACACTTTTTCAAAGCACTACCGAGTTGATGTACTGGCTTCGGCTGATGCCAGTTTTGGAAGGAAGGTCCTGGAGGCAGTCTTGCCTGTGTAGGTCTTCCGCTCTGTGATCCTTAGTGCTTCCTTACTGTTGAGCCCGGTTGGCTCTGGTTCCGTGTGCTGTGTTAGTTCAGGGATTGTTCCCTTGGTTGGTGTCCGTTGACACTTACAGTTTGGGCTATGTTTTTAACTGGTCATAGCAGTTCTAGTGACTTGGGCCTTGCGCCTGGTCCTTGCCTTATTTCCCGCCTCTGGATCAGCTCAATGTTTGTACATCCCAGAGTACCAGTGACCTGTATTGGATGACAGTGAAAATAGGATTTTAGTCTTGCCTGTTAAATCCTTTTCACTTAGTCCATACAGGTCACTGGTCTCCCACCCTGTCAAGGGACCAGTCTTGGCTCTCCTGTGGCATCCAGTGGGAGACCGTTCGGGCATGCTCACAGGAGTCTTTCTTTTTGCTTACCTGAGGTCAGTTTTAGGGTCTCAAATCAATCTAAAGTGGCTCTGGCCAGAAGGTGGCTTAAGTAAGAGGGGAGGCTCCGCCCCTTGCAAATCATTTGCATAGTTGTTCCTGCCTATTAAAGGGGACTTACGCCTCCCAGAGTACCAGTGACCTGTATGGACTAAGTGAAAAGGATTTAACAGGTAAGACTAAAATCCTATTTTTTTTTTTCTCAACATTACAATCCCTTTAATAGAAGGTGTCAGTGTTCCTTTAATTGTTTTAACTGGACAATTAAAATGCATGTAATCTGATCAATAAACCTCTCTTCTATAGATTTCATGAAATCAATCTCTTTTGTCTGACCATTATAGCTGGCATTGCTATTATAGTGATATCTGTTGATCCTGTTTGAGACACCTTTCTGTAAATAAAACGAGTAAAATGTAAATGAGTCCTAACACCAGCTACAATACAGCTAATGCTCAGGACTCATTTAAAACACAGAAACTGCAGTGTGTCTCATTCTGCATGTTGCAGAAGAAGGGGCTGACTTCATGTAAAGGAGAAGGGTACAATAAAACTTGAATAATCTCTGAAATACAGCTTTTTTTTAACCCTGTGAGTGCCAGAGGGGTGCACAATGCATTGCTACTGTTTGGCACTCAAAAGGTTAAATGTGTGACTGAAATCAGTCACAGTCTTAATTGACAAACTATTGAAAGAAAAGGTCTTTAACGTAAGCATACTGTATTTTTTTCAGTTCTGTCAAGATGTGGAAAGATTTGTATGTACGAATGTCACATCATACTGTCATATAAGAGTAACTTATATCATAGAATTAGCATACCTTAAAACTGATAGAAGTATAATTTTTTAGCAACTTGGAATATCTGCTTTTGCCATAAAAAATATTGCCGTTTTTTTTTTTTTTAATTAGAATTTTGACAAACGAAGTAGGATTTAGTGTCTTTCCTTCTTTTGTATTTCTTCACCTTCATTTACTGGAAGAATAGTTGTGGTTATTTATTTGTGTGTTAAATCAAATGTAAACACTTTGGGCCTTGTTCACAAAAGAAATATTGATTAATTCTGGTGAAACCAACTGCAGCATAGGGACTAATAAAAAAAAAAATCCCTATATTCCCATTCTTTTAAATAGGAAGTTTAATTCCTTGAATACTAGGAATGCCACCAAATGCATTGCACAGCATTTGGGGTTTTACAAGTGTCACTTAAGTCAATGGGAATTGTCATTTGTGCCCTTTGGTGCTGTTGGTTTGCCCCAAAATTGTATCACTCTTCGTTTATGGATAAGGCATTTATACTATAACCAACTACCATGCAACCTTTTTACCCATCTTTTACAAAATCATTGCATAAAGAAAGAAATCAGAGTTTTAATTATTTTGCTTCAACTTCCTCTAAAGAAGATGATAGTGGATGAGAATGGATAGGCCTAACTTTTGATTTCTGGCTGACATCCTCAGTGCAGAGACTGGAGAAACTTGTGGCAGGCTGTGGATGATGAGAGTTGTTATCCAACAGCTGGAGAGCCACTTGTTGCCCACCACTGCTTTTAACCCTGATGATTCTTGCCTTTTTTGCAGTATGTTCAGAAGTACATGATGGTTCAACACAGAACTCTCATAGTTTCCATCTGTGCAAATTCTCACCTCAGTGGAAGCATTCATATTAACAAAATCTGCATGATTATTGCTCCCCGTTAATTTATTCAACCCCTTTGGTGGCACCTGATACGTTCTAGCAGCATCAGGAGATGGGAGGAGTAAGGCTATTACAGAACTATTGCTTAATAAATTATTCAGTCTGGGCAACCGTTCATAGAACTCAACTGTGGTTAAAGGAGCAGTATAAGGTCAAGAAAAGACCCCTTTAAACTCTTGGCTGTGACTTCAGAGCTATGGTAACGGAGATGTATCAAGCAGACGTTATAAACAAAGTGTCTAAAAGATACATAAGTATATGCATAAACTTTTAGCAACATTTTCTCTAAGTGCTAACTCCAGTTAGTTGATTTTTTTTTTTGAACATGGAGAATAAATGGTCTTGGGCAAATAAGAATTGTGTCCCAATGTATTTATAAAGAAATTCTCTAATTGCACCAAAAATAAAGGCAGTTTTACAGATTAAATCTTAACCCTTTGAGTGCCAGAGGGGTACACAACTCATTACTGGGTCAATATGCACAATAAGTATTGTACTGTCTCTGAACTATATGCTACAATCTGATTCCTAATACTTAAAGTTCAGTTATGACTTGGGGCCCATTTGGCAAAAGCCTTGCATACTCTGTGCTGATTCATTTTGTATCACTATCCCCCATCCATATGTCTAGCATCCATTTGGGTTCATTTTGGCTCTTGTTCTCTAAGCAGTGTTAATTTAAAAAAATCTCACCATGCACATGCTAATTTTGTTAGCAAATATGGGTCTGTCAATTCACATTGTTCCCTATCCCATTACTTACTGTGTTTTTTTTTTTGTATTTCTTATATACAAGCTGTTTGACCTAAAGATCTATATTTTTTCAGCTTCCTCACGAAGAAACAAAATTAAAGGAGGCCTGTGACAACATGATTGCTGCATACCCATCCCTCCCCTATCCTCTACAAGTACTTGGCTTGCACTACATTAAAACTGGTGAGGAATTTTCATTTTTACGTGGCCATTCCATTTTGTGGTAGCTCCATTGATCTCTTTGGAGCGTCCCTGTGCTTATTCAGCTGTATCCTTAAATGGCCTGTTGGTAGCCTTTGAGGACCCCTGCCTTAGACTGTAGTAGCACCTCTTTCACCGGAAATAAATATTTGGAAAATGGGGAATTCCAGTACATACAGAGTATGGTATCTGGTGTAAATGAACAGAGAATGCTTGTAGTTGATTGTTGACAAATCGAGATAATTGGAAATACAATTTTGTTATATTTGAGAAAAAACAAAATGTGATGGATGCTGGGATAAGGAGAGAGCATCATCGCTGACATAAGCAATGAAGTATGTGGAATACCCCATACCTCCTAATGTTTCAAATTGCCAAAGAGGGACACTTGTGTTCTAGGGAATGTTGCTGGGGGCGTGGTTGGTGGGCGGGCATTACTGAGAATTTTTAGGCTATTTCATAACCTATTGACACCTCCTTGTGTACCTAATAAACGACCTATAACAAGATCAAGGTATTTTACTTACACAGACTAATTTATAAACACATTTACTGACATTTAAACAAACATTAATGTGAGTTTTATTTCTGTGGAGTAATGTGATACACTTATACACACACACACCACAATCTGATCTCCTAAAAAGAGGGACATCAGGGTGGGAAAGAGGGACCGGGGGATTTGGGTCTAAAAGAGGGACACTTGGAAGGTATGAATACCCCACTATCCAAACTGGAAGAGACAGATGTAGGGTTTAGGGGAAGGAAACCATGTGGTGCCAACTTCCAAATGGGACACACAATTTGCATGCATATTGACACATATCTACGGGCAGTACTCAATAAACTAATGAGGTGAAATTGTAGTATAAACCAACAGCACCGTATGGGACAAATAAACATTTTATATACAAACTGTGTATACCATGGGTAATCAAATCCTGGGAAGTCATTCTTCTATAAGGTAACTTGTTTCTTTTTGTACTTTCTATACATGTGCAAACCCCACTTACACAGATTCCTTTTGTGTTTCCTTACATTTTGTACACAATTATACTCTATGGCAGGAAAGAAGATTGATCATACCAGAGGGGTAGCCAGCGCATTGCTTTCCAATGTGTTAGCTATCATGGTGCTCAAAGGGTTACTTAATAAAGACATTTTAAAGGGAAAGTATCAAATAATATGGAAAATGTGTGTTTTATAGGACTTTTTGTGCTGAGTAAAACAATGGTATTTCACTGTCGTCCAATACAGGTTACTGGTACAATGGGAGGCGATCCGCCCCTTTAAGTAGGCAGGAACATTCATCTAAATGTATGCAGGGGGTGGAGCCTCCCCTCTCTCTTAAGCTGCCTTCAGCCAGAACCAGCCAGATTGATTTGTTCCTGCGTGCTGTGCACACCAGGTGGAGAACATCTCTCAATCAACTTTAGTTTTTTTATTGTTTTCTTCAAATACGGAATACCACCATTAGGCGGGTGACCATGGCTGACAATTGCCCTCTCCAAAGTGGCTAGTGCAGCTTCCAGGGATTTTCTGGTGGACCTTATGGTCTGAAGAGGGAACAACTTGAGTCAAGTAGCTTCCCTACTGGGGAATTTGCTTCTGGTTAATTCCTATTTCAACATGGTCACCTGAAGACAGAAGTCCTGCAGAAAGGTTAGCCACCCTTTGAGTGCTGAAGGTCCACTTGTCCCACAGTGTCCCTTCATTGGGCTTGTATTTGGGAGTTCTCATTATGCACTCCAGCACTCATAGGGTGTTTTTCTTCATATTGCCTGTATTTATGCAATGTCTGTGTGTATTCCCTGGGTTTTGGAGCAGTTTATGGGGGTTTTAACCTTTTCCCTGCTATTTCCCTCATTGGGATATTGTTTTATCATGTCTTACATGTGTTTTGTGTGTGTTTGGTAACTTTTTTCTGTCAGGGTAAATTTATTAAAAGTTAATGTTCCGCGCCTTTAAGCGCGCTTTTCCCGCATAGACGCCATTGCTCCTTTACTCTCTATGGATTTACACAGTGTGAGACGTATCTCTGGAACCGCTTGTCACAGCGACTTCAGAGTGGGCTCATTTTGTTGGTCTTCCCCTGCTCTATCATCCGGTTGCATGATTCGGTGTGTTGGGGGTCTGGGGGGCTTCGGGCACTGTTTTGGGGTACATCTGAGGAAAACTACGTTTCCCATGAGCACTTGTTTTGTGCCCGTTTTCTGATTGGCTCCCATCGCAGCAGCCATTTTTCTCTCTCTCTCCTCCGCAGATTAACCCTTCGCTTGCCAGATAAGTTTAATTTTAAGCATTTCTGGGGTGACTTCTTGTCAGTGGAGTATATCTGACGCTGTGAGCATGTCTACTTCACTGGAGTCAGGGGCTAGACCCAAGACTAAGGAGGCTGGGGTGTCAGTTTCCCCCATTGCGTTTTGCTCCTCCTGTCACTCTGGGCTGCCTAGAGAATTTTCTGGTCATTTATGCCCAAAATGTGCAGAAAGCCATGACAGCAACCCAGGGCTTTCCAGTCACGCCATTGAGCCAACTTGGGTGAAAGAGTTTAAGGCTGCCACTAGGGATCTTAGATCCACTCTTCAGCTCTTTCCCTCTCAGGTTCAGGGGGCTCTTCAGGTTTGGCAGACCCCCTCCACAGTCAGGACCTCCCTGCCCAAGCCACAGGGGGCTCCTGATATGTCTGATTCTTCTGAGGAAGAACTATTACAGGATTCTGATGCTGAGGAAGGCACTGTTATTGAGTCTACTAGGTCCATTGGTGACCCTTTTGAATGTGACCCTGAACTCTCTGCTGAGGGTTTGATCAGAGCTGTGCTAACCACACTCAACCTTCCTCTGACTCAGGAATCTACTCATGATCCAACTGACGTTTTTCAGAAACCGTCTAAAGCTGTTATATATTTTCCTACTAATCCTACTCTTGCTCGTTTAGTCTCTGATGCGTGGAGAAATCCTGATAAATCCTCTTCTGTACCCAAAAAGTTTGCTAAACTTTACCCTTTTCCTGAGACTGAACTGGCTAAATGGGTTCATCCTCCTAAGGTGAATGCCCCAGTTTCTAGGTTATCTAAATCTACTGCCTTAGCTGTATCTGATGCTTCTGCCCTGCAGGACTGGACGGACAAAAAGTTAGAAACTTGTCTTAAGTCTATTTTTGCCTCTATTGGCACTGCCATGCGGCCAGCCTTTGCAGTGGCGTGGGTTAACTGGGCCATTGCAGCCTGGACTGAACAGCTTACTGAGGCGGTTCGCCAGGATGCACCGGTGTCTGAGCAGCTACAGCTTCTGGCTAATATATCAGAAGCTCCAAATTATGTTTCTGACGCTGCTTTTGATGCTGTGCGCATGATTGCGAGGGCCTCCACTTCTTCTGTGGTGGCTAGACGTGCTCTTTGGCTTAAAATTTGGTCCGCTGACACAGCTTCTAAGAAAGCTTTGCTTTCCTTGCCCTTCCAAGGGACTTCACTGTTTGTATCTGAACTTAAGGAGATGATTAGTGAGGCTACTGGTGGTAAAAGTACTCTTTTACCATCAGTCTTCAAAAAGAAATTTCCTGCCAAACGCAATCGGTCCTTTCGTTCCTTCCAAACTGAGACACGCTCCACGTCCCAGGCGGGTCCGTCCTCTGCGCTCTCCTCCTCCAAGCCCAAACAGTCCTTGAAGCCCAAAGTTGCCTCTAAGGCCAAGACCTCCAAGACTGCTTCGGCATGACTCACCGAACCCGGGTCCGCATCCGGCTGTAGGTGGTCGTCTCCACATCTTTCGCCGGATTTGGGAGGAGTCAGTGACAGACCCTTGGGTTATTCAGGTGGTATCAGAGGGGTACAGGATCCCTTTCTCTTCCCTTCCTCCCTTTCGGTTCCATTTTACTCGTCCTTCTCAGGAACCTACAAAAAGACATCTGTTCAACGCTATTCAGGATCTTTTGGACAAAGAGGTCCTGGAATTGGTCCCTTCAGGGGACACAGGTTCAGGATTTTATTCCAACCTGTTCGTCGTGGCCAAAAAGGACGGAGGTGCTCGTCCTATTTTGGACCTCAAGGATCTCAACTCCTTTGTTGTGAGTTCCCACTATCGTCAAGAATCACTACGTTCTGTGATAGCCACAATGTCTCCAGGGGAGTTCCTTGCCTCCCTGGACCTTCAGGATGCATATCTTCACATCCCTATTCATCCAGAGAGCAGGCGGTATCTCAGGTTTGCCTGTCACAAAGGCCACTTTCAGTTTTCAGCTCTTCCCTTTGGACTGACTTCAGCTCCTCAGGTTTTTCAGAGAGTATTGGGAGCTTTGATAGCTGTGCTTCATCGAGATGGTGTCAGGGTGACTCCCTACATGGACGATCTGCTCCTGAAAGCTTCATCTGTGGAGATCCTTCACCAGCAGGTTCAGTTGTGCATTCAGACACTCAATCACCACGGATGGATCGTGAATCTGGACAAGTCAGACTTGGTTCCATCTCAACAGATCCTTGTCTTGGGTCTCCTGTTCGACACTCAGCAGTGCATGGTGTTTTTACCGGAAGAAGTGGCTCATCAGATTGCTCTCCGTGTATCCAAGATCCTGGAGCTTGAAAGGGTTCCAGTGCAGAAGTTGACTTCTCTGGTGGGGAAATTCATTTCCACAGTAGAGGCAGTGCCATTTGCCATGGCGAACATCAGGGAACTTCAGAGGTTTGTGATTCAGACGTGCAGGAATTATCCAGATCATCAGCATCTGTCAGTCTCTCTGCCTCCTCATGTCGAGCTGAGCTTGGAATGGTGGTTGGACCTGTCTCATCTCCTGAAAGGGAGGTCTTTTGAGATTCCTTATTGGACCACAGTCACGACGGATTCCAGCCTCCGGGGTTGGGGAGCAGTGTTGGGTCGTTTCAGTGCTCAGGGGAAATGGGGACTGGAAGAGTCTCTCCTCTCCATCAATGTTCTGGAACTTCGGGCCATCTTTCTAGCCCTGAGACACTGGGAATCTCAGCTGGAGGGCTGTCCAGTCAGAGTGGAGTCCGACAACGCCACCGCAGTGGCCTACATCAACAGACAAGGCGGCACAAGAAGTCTCACCGCCTGGTTACAGGTCAAAGCCATCTTGTCTTGGGCAGAAGCTAACGTTCCCGTCATTTCAGCGGTACACATTCCAGGCGTAGACATCGTCATGGCAGACTTTCTCGGTCGTCACACAGTCAACAGCGGAGAGTGGGCACTTCATCCAGAGGTGTTTCACATTCTAACCCAGATGTGGGGGGTACCTGTGGTGGATCTGATGGCTACAGAAACAACAGGAAGGTGCCAGTGTTTTGCTGTCTGTGGAGGGACCCTCTTGCTCTAGCAGTGGACGCTTTGTCAACCCCTTGGGAGTTCCCCCTAGCGTACATCTTCCCTCCTCTCCCTCTGTTGATCAGAGTCATCCAGAAGCTGAAGGTGGAGCGTTGTCCTGTCATCCTAATCACCCCGAATTGGCCTCGTCAGTCCTGGTATTCAGAACTGCTGGCCATGTCAGTGGCGGACCCCTTCCCGCTTCCTGCCCGTCCAGATCTGCTTCTTCAAGGATAGCTGTGGAAGGAGGATGTTCAGCATCTCCATTTGACGGCCTGGAGGTTGAATTCTAAATTTTGAAGAAGAAAGAGTTTTCCTCTTCAGTGGTGTCTACGATGCTTAGAGCTCGAAAGCCTGTGTCTTCCAAGATCTATCATCGCATATGGTCAACCTTTGTTGCATGGTGTGCTGATAAGGATCTATCACTTGATTTCCATCTTCCCACTGTCCTGGCCTTTTTGCAGGATGGGGTTGAAAAGGGACTCAGCCTGAGTTCTCTCAAAGTTCAGACTTCTTCTCTGTCTGTATTTTTCCAGGAACGCATTGCTATTCTTCCTGATGTTAAAGTTTTCTTTCAAGTGTGGCTCATGTTCGGCCTGCCTTCAAGAGTCCAGCTCCTCAGTGGGACCTCAATTTGGTGCTGGGGGTTCTTCAGAGACCCCCGTTTGAATCCTTGGCTTCTATTGCTTTACGTCTCTTGACATGGAAAATGGCCTTTCTCTTGGCTATTGTTTCAGTTCGCCGGGTAGCAGAGTTACAAACTCTGTCTTGTAAACCTCCTTACCTGGTATTCCACAAGGATAAGGCTGTGCTCCGCACTTCCAAGGAGTTTTTACCCAAGGTTGTCTCCGAGTTTCACATCAATCAGGAGATTGTGGTGCCCTCTTTTTGTCCTAACCCTTCCTCTGACAAGGAGAGAGATCTCCATTTGTTGGATGTTGTGCGTTGTCTTAGACTCAGTGCGATGAACATAAAATTTATCAGGAAGTCTGGCACCCTGTTCTCATTCCTGAGGGGCCTAGGGCAGGGAGACCGGCATCCAAGGTGACTATTGCATCTTGGATAAAATCTACCATTCGTGAAGCCTACAAGTTGCGGAATAAGCACGTTCCCTTCCGGGTTACTGCTCATTCCACCAGATCAATTGGGGCCTCTTAGGCCTATAAAAATCAGGCATCTGCTGATCAACTGTGCCGGGCGGCCACTTGGTCCTCTGTGCACACTTTCTCGAAGCACTATCGTGTAGATGTCCTGGCCTCGGCTGATGCCAGCTTTGGGAGGAAGGTCCTGGAGGCAGTTTTGCCTGTCTAGGATCTTCTACTTCTGTGGTTCTTAGTGCTTCCTTGCTGTTGAGCCCTGTTGGCTCTAGTTCAGTGTGCTGTGTTAGTTCGGGGGTTCGTTTTTACCCCTGGTTGGTGTCCGTTGACACTTCTGTTATTGGGCTCTATGATTAATTGGTTCATAGCAGTTCTGGTGACTTTGGGGCCTTACACTTGGTCCTTGCCTTCTTCCCGCCTCTGGGAAAGCTCAATGTTTGTACATCCCATTGTACCAGTAACCTGTATTGGACGACAGTGAAAATAGGATTTTAGTCTTACCTGTTAAATCATTTTCACTTAGTCCATACAGGTTACTGGTCTCCCACCCTGTCAAGGGACCATGCTTGGCTTTCCTGCGGCATTCAGTGGGAGACCTTTGGGGCATGCTCACAGGAGTCTTTCTTTTCCTTCTTATCTCTGGTCAGTTTTAGTGTCTCAAATCAATCTAGCTGGTTCTGGCTGAAGGCAGCTTAAGAGGGAGGGGAGGCTCCACCCCCTGCATACATTTAGATGAATGTTCCTGCCTACTTAAAGGGGCGGATCGCTTCCCATTGTACCAGTAACCTGTATGGACTAAGTGAAAAGGATTTAACAGGTAAGACTAAAATCCTATTTTCACCTGCTGTGACTTTATTTTAAATGTTGTTGCAGGACAGATTTGCAGCTTAATGTATTGTACTTCCATAGCCTGCCATGTTAGGGTGGCACTGTTGTGAAATAATATGGAGGGATGCTGTTAGTGGCATAAGCTGAAAACCTGGAGCAACAGCACCAGAGCTGCACTTAAATGGCCGGGCATGGAAGTACCAGCAGTGGGAACACCCTTGTTTTACTCAGCAAGTCTGACAAATTATAAATGTTCCATATTATGAAGTATGTTTCCTTTAACCCTTTGTGTGCCAAGGTGTGTACAGCACATTGCAAAGGGTTAAATTACAACCACCTATCCCTCTTGTTGCTTTCCCAGTAGTAGGTTATACTTCAGTAGAAAAGCAAGGTAGTAGCCAATGACCTGGAGTATATTGGTGTGGTGGCATCATACTTTGGCCAAAGTTTATAGCAAAAAAAAAACATGACATTTGTTTATTATATCATTTTGTCTGCATTGCAAACAACTAAAAAATATTTTGATTATTTCCACTTTTTAATATGTGTAACCCTTTTACATGTATAAAATTTTGAGATATTTGCCTGGACATTATAGAGAAGAAGGCAACTGGTACTCTAGGCTCTAACAGTGTCCCTCTTTGGTAATTTCAAATGTTGGGAGGTATGCACCACTCCTACATGCAAATGGCTAATGAAACTTTAGAAAAGGTAAGTATATGAAGGCACCATTCAGTGGCATATATGAGAAAGTGATGTACAATGCTGAATACTGTGCTTTTTTATGTGGACTGAATGGATGTGCACAAAAATGTCTTCAGTTTTGCTTTACATTGTCTCGTTATTCTAAAGCTGTGTTAAATATATTGTTTAAAGGGATAGTAATGTTTCATAATAAAAGCAGCTCTAATTAATCATCATAGTATTTGGACTTTGGAGAGTGTTATTTCAGTTCTGTCAGAGTTGTTGTTCAAGAGTAATTCAATGACAAAGTATCCCCGCCCCTTTTACTGATGTAACACTGTTCAGCCAGATCAGAAGGGAGGTGCCCAGGTAGATTACAGAGAGGGACAATCTTCAATTAAGATTGAATAAGATAAGGGGAAATACCTGAAAAACTTGTCAAGGGGGGAAGGGCTTTCATTGTTCTCATAGGAAGAAGATTGTCCCCTGCTGTTATCTGTCTGGTCTATGGATTGCATTCCACATCTGAGAAGAGATGGCTTACACTAGGTAAAAGGGGCGGGAGGGGAAACTTTGCTTGTGACTATCTCTCAAACCATAAAGGTTTGAAAGATAAGACTTATATCGTTCTCCATATTTTTTTAATGCCTACAAAATAAAATAAAGATAAAACGAAGTATTACTATCCCTTTAAATGCCATTTATGTTTAGTTTTTCTTTTGCCTGTGGGTGTCTTTAACAAAGTGTGGATTTTTATTCATGGGATTTTACCTTGAAATTGTGAAACATGCTCAAATCATGTTTTATCTGGCTGTTTGTAACAAAATACAGGCAACACATGAGTAGAGGACAGTGATTCATGTTTGCTTAAGCCTTAAAGCCATGTGCACAAAAAAATTGTAGCAATGTGATGCAAACCAACTGCACCAAAGGGTACCAAAAATCCCATTGATTTAAATATTGCAAAGCAATGTGTTGTGTTCTAGCATTCATGGAGCTAAAATCCCCATTTACATCAGTTGGCATTTGTTTCCCCTATAGTGCATTTGATTTGCTTCAAAATTGCTCCAGGGGGTGGGAGAGTAATGCACTATGGGGCAATGATTTGGTGTGTGTTTGTATGGCGATGTGTGGCGATAACTTCACCATGAAGAATATGACACCCTTCGCCCTATGCCCTAAGAATTTGCTATGCAAACGTAGGGGGAGAGAATTAAATAATTTGTATTTAGAATTATAGTAATGCTGATGCTATGTATAGGGAGCTCAAGTCAAGTTCTCTATCTCATTCAGTGCCATAGTTGTATGCATTTCATACCCTTTTGGCACTGAAAGGGTTACAACACTAAAAGCCATGTACACCATTCACTTCTGCAGTGAGAGAGCCAGCAGAGAATGACTGAATGAAGGCTATTCTTTTATCAGCTGATTCATAGAAATGAAGGACTCTGTTTAACTTTATCAGCTGATCTGTGGAGAGACTGCTGAACAGTTGGTACAAGTACAGAACTTGCCAGACACTTTGTTGCGGAGCACCTTGCGAGTCCTTTGTTTACAAGAATACGGTTCTCTCACTGTGAATGAAATGAATGGTGGTCAATGGCATTTAATGTTGTAATGATTTCAGTGCCATGGGGGTGTGCATGGAGGGCAGCTGCTATCACTCTGGTATCCAGTAGAAATGGTAAACAGTCCTTTGGCTCCATAGAGAGCTACAGGAAAATCCCAACATCGCCAGCCTCTGGTTGGTGAAATTGGAACTGTAAACTGTGGCAACAAAGGCATCTATCAGAGCTTGGTGCACTTGCCATATTAACTTATTCACACACCCACATGATTATAACAATGGCTCATTAAACTATATTTCAGTATGCAAATGAGCCATTGTCAGAGTAGTCATTGGAAAATTGTGGCACAATCATGGCATATTCATAATGATGATGCTGTATATATGTGGTGGATTCATGGGTATGTGGTGACCAAGACAACGTCCAAAGGGTAAGATATTAGTGTGTGTGGTTTTGTATTACATTGAAGTGTGGTACAGCCCTTTAAGTGTTTTGCTCAGATACCATTAACCCTTTGACTGCCAGAGGAGTATGCAACGCATTGCAATGCAATGAGTTGCGTACCTCTCTGGTACTCAAAGGGTAAAAAAAAAAAAAAAACAAGCAAACCACAATTCTACTTGTTTGCAGTTTCATACCTACATAATAAGTAAGGGCCAAATGCATGAAAGAAGAGCTGTAATTTTGGGGAAAACCAGCTGCACCATAGGGGACAAAAATCCCTATTGATTTAAGTGGGTATTGGATCGCAATACACTGGAGATTTCTTTAGCATTCAGTGTGTTAAAGGCTCTGATTAAATTGAAGGAGATTTTTATATTTATACTTTTTAAGTGGATATAGATATATGCGCACCCCCTTAAGTGCATATGGAGGTAAGGGATGTATTTTCAAAATAAAAGTGGAATAAGGCACAAATTAACATTCTCTGAAATACCCATTTATTTAAATTTGGAGTTTAATTCCTGCTAGAGAGGTCTCTATAGTATTGCTTCACAATGCATTGGAGACATATCAAGTGTTTAAGCATTTGTGTGCCAGATACGTTTCCCATGCATCGCATAGCACTTAAACGGTTAACGGCCCCATTTAAGTTAATGTGGATTTTTACTTCTCTCCTACTGATCAGTTAGTTTGCCCCAGAATTACTCCATGTTTATTTTAAAAATCTGGCCCTAAATGTCCTCGGGCCTTCACAAAATCAATCAGGAGCAATTTTAGAGTTAACCAAGTGCTTCATAGGGGAGAAATGAAAACTCCCATTACTTTATATGGGGATTTTTAACTCCCTGAATTCTAAAAAGGTTGTTGGTGCATTGATTCATAATGTGACGCAGACCTCTCTAGCATTCAATGGGTTAAAAGCCTAATTTAAATCAATGTGAAGTTGTATTTGTCCACCTACAGTGCAGTTGGTTTGCTCCAAAATGGCTCCTTGTTTCTTTTGTTATCAAGGTCCTTGAAGTCTTTGCAAGAACTTATCTTGTTCATGAATGTTATTTGGATGAAGAATTACTGATCATTGTGAGACTGCAGATACACTTTTTCCTTGTTTCCTGGTCAAATGTGTTATGTTAACCCTATGGGTCCTAGAGAGGTATGCGATGCCCTGATATGTCTCTGGCACTCAAAGGGTTAAACTTGCTTGCACTGTTCTGTTGCAGGTGTTACCAGCAAAGATGCTTTCCAGTGTTACAGCAGGCTTGTGGAATTGGAACCCTTGAACGGCCCTGGGCTCATTGGCATGGGCATCAAAGCACTATATGACAAAAAGTATGAGATGGCGTCTGAAAGCTTATCTCAAGGTAAAGACAACCTAATGACTATTGTATTGTTTGCCACTAAAACACCTAATGATGAGGTGATTGTAAGCTGTCAAACAGGATCCCTACTTCCAGTGTTTAACTTTGTTTAGTTTAGTTGTGGGAAACCCAGACAGTGGCCTGTTTTCTCTAAGCCACAAAATCGGCCATGGGCTTTTCATGAATCAATGAGAAACTCATCATGAAAGCGTCACAAAGCAATCTTTTGCCACCATTCATTTCAGGCTGTTTGTGTAAATTTCCCTGTTGATTGTCATAGAATGATATGCGTAGGCAAATCACCAGAGGAGTAAAATGTGTTCTGTACCCCTCTGGCACTCAGAGTTAATCCTCCTAGTAAATCATGCAGAATAAGAAATTGGCAATCTGTTCTTTCATTCACACACTACTTTGCACATAAAGGGGGGGGGGGGCATTTTGACTTTAGTAAAACCTTCACTTGTTTTTTTGCCATGAAAAAAGCGAAGTGGATCAGATGTGCTAAGGTGAAGTGATGCTATTCTGGAGCAAACCAAGCGGAATTCCTGTTCTTTTAATTTTTTAAGGTCCAGAGGGCTGTGCAGCACATTGGGGGTTATGTACTAATGAGTGATAAAGTGGAGATGACTTTTCCAGTGATATCACTTCTCCAGTTACTATATTATTCAATGGAGCTTAAGCACTCCAAAATTGGACACATGTTATTGCCTAGGCTCCACAAATAACATAGAAACTGGACAAGTCATCTGCACTTTATCATCTCTTTATCATGCTTTAGTACAGCTCCTCCATTGTAGAGAGAGGCATTACATCCCTTTCTGGTTCATAAAGGATTAAATGAGGCTTTTGATGCTAGAGAGTACTCCAGTGCACATTTATTCCCTGTGATGTTGGTTTGTCTCAGAATTGCAGCCTCGGTGGCTTTAGACAGGAGCACAGACACTGGGAAAGTGATCACTGCCCTGTGTATTACATTTTAGTTCAGGGCTGGGCAACCTATCTCTCTCCATCTGTTGTTAGATTACAATGTTATCCCAGAGGGCCTGGTGATAAAACCATAGGTTGCCAAGTCCTGATCTAGGTGGAAGTAAATATCAGTATAACTCCTGGAGATGGAAAAAAAGTGCTTTGGGTAGAATTGTAAGTGCTTCTACTGAACAACCTTCTGAGATGTATATACCAGCACGAGAAATGTGTCTCACTGGCTTTGTTTGGGTTTCTAGGTCTGAAGCAGGTGACCTCCTGCCCGTCTGCTTGGTGTTACCTGGCACAAGCCCAACTGAAAGTCCATAAACACTCTGAGGCTGTTTTCTCCTGTGATCAAGGTAAGAGGTTTGGTAATTTGATTGATAAAGGAAGCAGCGACAGTCAGTTGTTGAATGGCTATCAAAAATGCAAGTTAAAAAAAAAAGTGATGTTTCAGTTTGACTTTACATATCCTGCAAGCGTAAACTGCCTCTGCTTTTTATTTTATACTAGTTTAAAAGCCCGTGTACATGGGCCACAGTGCCACCCAGCAGCCTCAGCTGGTGCCTGGAGCCTCTCTGCTCACCAAGCAGTCCCAGGAAGGTGCGCAGAGAGGACTCCGGTCCAAATTTGGAGCGCCCCGCTCCGTATCAGCCACGCTTGTTCAGGTAGTGTGTAGTGGGCATGACTGAAGTGCGAGCAGTCTCTACTGCGCATGACGGCTTCTGACAAACATCCTAGCGAATTATTATATAGGATTATTTTATTTATTTTTTAACCAACATTTTAGGAGTTTTGTCTTCTTCAGGGCTTCTCCCTTTTGATGTGTCTAGAGGGTGGAGCCTGCTCTGCAGTGTCTGTCCAGAAAAGCAGGAATATTGGTACAATGTATCACATTCCCTCCTAAAGAAAAGAACAGAGAGAGCTTAGCCAGCCCTCTCCATTCATCTGGGCCCTAACAGGGATAATGAATTAACCCTTTGAGTGCCAGAGAGATATCAAGCGCATGGATTTGGATATCCTTTTGGCACTCAAAGGGTTAAACACAATGAGGCTGGTATACTAAAAGTGTGGTGCAATTCTGGTACAAACCAAGCACTTCATAGAGAACAAATAAAAGGTTCAATTACTATGACAACCTCTCTAGCATAGAAGGGGTTAAAAGCCCCAGTTAAATCAATGAGGATTTTTGGAATTTTTATTTATCCTTATTTATCCATATTGTGCAAGTGGTTTTTACCAGAATTGCATCACTTTTTCTTGGTATGTCAGCTTCAGTTAGGCTGATAATAAAGACAATTGGGGGAATTGTGGAGAACTGCAACTACACCTCAGGAGAGTAATGGTTTCCCTATATTCCCATTAACATTTCCATTAGCTTAAATGGTGGTTTTTAACCATTTCAATGTTGAAGACCTCTCTTGCCTTAACCCTCTGAGTGCCAGAGGGGTACACAACTCATTGCTGTGCAATGCTTTGTGCACCCCTCTGGCACTTAAAGTGGTTAAAAGCCCCAGTTAGTCAGTAAGGTTTTTAGTTTCTGTGTTAAGTGTTCTATACACTATTAATGGTTTATTATTGAGGTTCCCCAGACTCCATTGCAAATGTCTGGGGGGCACCCTAATTGTATTTTTACTCCTCTGGTGAGTTGCCTTATGTCTCTAAGGTACTGCATGTGGCTATCTGTCACAGCACAGGGCTGTGCGTTTGTTCTACCGCTACCTGATCCTCCTGTGGGAATGGGGCACTGCCAGAGAGCAGAGCCGTAAAACAGGCAAGTGGTTCGATTGTCTATAATACAGCTGTCTGTATGCTGGCAGCACTCCATTCACATAGGAACTCCAGGGATCAGAGCTGTAATATAGACATGATTGTCACTGAGCAAAAGCTTGCCGCACTTACAAAATATATAAAGTCAAAATGAAACCTTACAATCTCTGTATGATTATACATGGTCTTTCTATAGTTTCTGAAGGGCTACTGTCTTATAAATGTTTTCTTTTTACTGTTTCTGGAAAATGATAAACTGATAGAGGGAAAGTCAATTTCCATTTTCGTTTGTAAAACTGTGTGTAAAGTACAAGGAAATCCTATGCACTTAGACTAAAGGGGTGCAATTCTGGGGAAAACCAACTGCACCAGCAGAACAAATAAAATAAAAAGAAATCCCTCAAGTTTAATGGGTCTGTTAACCCCTAAAATACTAGAGACAATCTTCAACATATTGCTTTGCGAAGCAATAGTTCAGTCAATGGGAAATGTTATATGTTTCTTGTGGTTCAGTTGGTTTGCCTCAGAATTGCACTGTTTGGTCTTGGCACATGTGATCTGGTGTTTGAGGAAGTTTTGTACTAACCGTCTTGTCCCTTCAGCCATTAAAGCTTTACTGCAGGATAAAGTGCCGCACACACACAATCTACAGAAGGATAAGGCTCTCCGACTGAAGGCAGAAGCATTGGTGGAAGGCACAGGTTCAGACTATGCTGAGGAGGCACTAAAAACCATTGGACAGGTATAATTAAACCCTTCAGGTGTAGATGCACACTTTATTAGCTTGAGGCTTCTCTGTTTTTACAAGAAGAGTTGGCTATGGTGTATTTAACCCTTTGCATGCCAGAGAAGTGCACATCTCATAGCAAAGCAATGTATTGGGCATCCTACTGGGGCACAAAAGGGTCAGTCATCAACCCTGCTCTGTAACACATTGCCTACTTCAGCTAGTATTGAAAGGATTAAAGGAGCAGTAAACTTTTTAATGAAAATGTAATATATTGTATGGCTTTTTCTGGTAAGATATGAGAGATGCATAATATTACAGATTAAACATGAGTTGTTACGGGAGTGCCTGAAGCACAAACGGGATCTGAGATTGACTGATCCAAGACCAGAGCTATCTCTCTCAGCGTGCTGGTACATGTCATCAGTCACATGTGCTGGAGTGCCCACAAGGATCAAAGCGGTCCTTAAGAGAAGGGCACTTTCCTGGACCAATGATTGTTAAGGTGTTAATGTAGATTAATGTATGGTTATGCATTTGGGCTGTAGAAACAAACATGCTACATGTACACTACATGGGAAACAACTTGGGAAATCCTCATCAGAGAAGGATTTAGGAGTACTGATAGACTCAGCTGCTGCAAGAGCGAATAGGGTACTAGTCTGCATAAAAGTAGGTGCACGGGATGCTATTATAATTCTGTCTCTATATAAATCCTTGGTAAGGCCTTATCTAGAATATGGAGTAACATTTTGGGCACCAGTTCTTCCATGATTGAAATGGAAAAATGATTTACGCAAAGAGCTGAGCTAAGAATGAGCGGTCATCCATTAAGACTATAAGAAAGGTGCTTTCACATAAAACAAAGGTAGGAATTTTTTACAGTGAGGGTGGTAGTTTGGAATTCTTTGCCTCGGAATGTTATCCTTGCAGATACTGTAACTGCTTTTAAAAAATAAATTGATACCCATCTTGCACAGAACAGTATTGAGAATTATGACAGATTGCTTCAATGCAGATAAGTCATTGATCCAGAGAACTATCTGACTGCTCTTTGGAGTCAGGACATTTGGGGCTTTATTGGAAATGGCATCAATGGCTTTTTTTTTTTTCTCTGGATCAACAGGGGGTGATTAGCCATGGGCTGTACTTGATGGACGCATGTCTTTTTTTTTTTTTCTTTTTCAGCCTCATCAATTATGTTACTAGAGAAGTTTCCTGTACATTGCTTTTCAATGCATTCGAGATGTCCCTAGCTTACACTTAACATTACTTCTTTTGTTCCTTATTGGTAGATTTCTAATGCAGATAATGATGCAGTACTTTATGCTCTGAAAGGACAAGGATATATAAAGAAAGGCTCAGTGGACCATGCTTTAAAGGTATGTGTTTAATATATCACGTATCTTATGATTACACACTTAAAACAGTTTTCTCTGTCATCCAATATAGGTTACTGGTAGCTATGGGTAGGCGACCTGCCCCTTTAAGTAAGACAGGAAACTTTTTTGAATAAGAAGTGCTGGGTGGAGTCTACCTTCCCTCTCGGCCTGCAGTAGCCAATACTCTCCAGTTAGATCATTTGCTTTGAAGAGGAAAGACAGAGAAGCTGTTCTGCTTTAGTTTAAGTGTTTTATTGTTTTCTGTTAGATATGTAATACCACCATTAGGCAGATTACCATTTAGTGTCGATTCCCAGTGAATAGCTCAGTTTCCAGGTGCTATGGTGGACCTTTTAGCCCTGAGGGGAAAATCTTGCTGGACAAGTTCTTTCCCAGGAGTGGCCCATGGAGGCTTCTCCTTAACCCTTTGAGTGCCAGAGTGGTACGCAACGCATTGCAAAGCAATGCGTTGCATACCACTCTGGCACTCAAAGGGTTAAGTACATGGTAATCTGAAGACAGAAGGCCTGCTAAAAACGTGAGTAACCCCTTGAGTGCTGAGGTCCACTTGTCCCACTCTTACTCTCCGCACAGAGTTCTACATTGGAGTTCCTATTACATACTCCTGCACTCATTGGGTTTGTCTGTATGTCTGTTGGGGGGCTTGGAGCAGTGTTTCTGTGGTAATTTAACCCTTTGTATGCTATTTTGATATGTTTTGGGTACTTTTCAAAACTTTCTTGGTTGGGGGCAGTGTTTATTTCACTTTTACTATGTTTTCTGGTGTATTTGCTAATTTTTTTTACCTTAGCGTAAATTTTGTAAAAATTTGTTTTTACCACATATACTCCATGCCCCATTCACCTCTATGAGACTTTACTGTTTGGGACATAATCTCTGCAACCACTCATCGTAGTGACTTCAGAGATGGCTCATTTTGTTTGTCTACCCTTGTTCTGTGATCCAGTTCATGATCTGAGTGTTTTGGGTGGTTCGGGGGGGCTTCGGGCACTGTTTGGGGTACTTGTACAGGGAAACTACATTTCCCATGAGCGCTTGCTTCGCAAGTCTTCAAGTCATGACAGAGGGGTACAGGATCCCCTTTACCTCTCTTCCTCCGCCCAGGTTTCGTCTTTCACACACTCCTCAGTCGGCAAACAAGCTTCGGCTTTTCATCGGGGTGGTTCAGACCCTTTTGGACAAAGAGGTTTTGGAGCCGGTTCCAGAACCAGAACAGGGTTCAGGTTTCTATTCCAACCTGTTTGTGGTCAACATGAAGAACAGCGGATGTCATCCCATCCTGGACCTCAAGAATCTCAATTCTGTTGTGGTCAAGTCTCATTATCATCAGGAGTCTCTGCGGACGGTGATCGCCACCACGTCTCCTGGAGAGTTTCTCGCCTCCCTGGATCTTCAGGATGCATACCTGTACATTGCCATTCATCCAGAGAGCTGGCAATACCTCTGGTATTGCCTGCGACCAAGGGCACTTTGTTTTCTGCTCTTCCCTTTGGTCTGTCTACTGCTCCACAGGTCTTCAGTCGGGTCCTAGGTGCCTTGATATAGTTCTTGCACAGGGCTGGGGTCCGAGTTACTCCTTATATGGACGATCTCCTGCTGAAGGCCTCATCTCCGGAGCTTCTGCATCACCAAGTCCAGGAATGCATTCACGTTCTCTCCCATCATGGGTGGATCTTGAACATGGACAAGCTGGCTCTGGTTCCATCTCAGCGTCTCGTTTATCTGGGACTTATCTTCGACACAGTGAAGGGGATGGAGTTCCTCAAGGACAAGATCGCACGCAAAGTATCCACTGTCCTAGAGCTGGATCCAGTACCAGCCAAGAAGTTGACATCTCTGGTGGAGAAGTTCATTTCCATCATGGATGCAGTCCCTTTTGCCATGGCTCATGTGAGGGAACTTCAACAGTTTGTGATTCAGGCCTGCAAGGGACAGACGGATCTCTTGAAGATATCAGTCTCTCTCCCCCTACATGTGGAACTGAGTTTGTCATGGTGGCTCGACCTCTTGCATTTCCTGAAATGCAGGGCCTTCCTGATTCCCTTCTGGACGACTTTAACCACAGATGCCAGTCTGTCGGGATGGGGTGCGGTCTTGGGTCACCTGAATGTCCAGGGCCGGTGGTCTCCGGAGGAGAGTCTCCTTCCTATCAACGTATTGGAGCTTCGAGCAATCTTGGACGGTCCTGGTGGAGAGTTGTCCTGTTCGAGTCCAATCAGACAACACCATGGCCATGGATTACATCAACAAGCAATGCGGCACAAGAAGTTTCACAGTTTGGTTGGAGGTCAAGGCTATTTTGGCCTGGGCAGAAGATCATGTTCCTGCTATTTCCACAGTATCCATGCCTGGAATGTGAAATGTCCTGGCAGACTTCTTAAGTCGATACACCATTGACAGCGGAGAATGGGAACTGAATCATGGGGTTTTCCATCTCATTGTCCAGAAGTGGGGTCTTCCTCAGATTGACCTAATGGAGACGAGACACAACAGGAAGGTCTGCTGTTCTTCTCCTGTTTGAAAGACCCTCAGGCTGTAGCAGTGGATGCTGTGTCCAGTCCATGGAGTTTTCTTCTGGCATACATATTTCCCCCTCTTCCCATGTTGCACAGGGTATTGAGGAAGCTTTGTCTGGAACGATCTCCAGTCATTCTGATTGCTCCATATTTGCCTCTCCAGTCTTGGTTTGCGTAGCTTCTGTATCTGTAGGTGGCGGAACCGTTTAGACTTCCCCACCATCCGGATCTTCTTCTACAGGGATACCTGTGGAAGGAAGACGTTGAACGTTTGGGTTTGATGGCTTGGAAGTTGAATCCTCAATTTTGAAGAAGAAGGGCTTATCTTCTGAGGTCGTTGCTACCATGCTTCGTGCTCGGAAGCCTGTTTCTTCTAAGGTATACCATCGGGTTTGATCTACCTTTCACTCTTGGTGTGCTGATAGGAATTGTTCCCATGACTTTGATCTCCCTACGGTCTTGTCTTTTTTGCAGGATGGGATTTATAAGGGTCTCTGAGTTCCTTAAAGGTTCAGACTTCTGCGCTCTCTGTTTTCTTTCCGAGACGTCTTGCCATTATCCCTGATCTCAAGGTTTTCTTCCAGGGCATTGCTCATGCTCACCCTGCTTTTAAGAGTCCCACTCCTCAGTGGATCTCAATTTGGTCTTAGGTGTTCTCCAGCGTCCACCTTTTGAGTCCTTGGCTACCATTCCTTTACGACTCCTGACTTGGAAGATGGCTTTTCTCCTGGTGATTGCGCCTGTTCGCTGTGTCACGGAGTTACATGATTTGTCCTGTAAACCCCTCTTTCTCTGTCTTCCAATGCAGGTTACTGGTAACTTTGGGTAGGAGATCCGCTCCTTTAATTGTAGGCAGGAAGAATTCTAGAATTGTATGAAGGGGTGGAGCCTACCTTCCCTCCTTGGCTGCAGCTAGCCAACCAGCTCCAGGCAAGATAACAGTTCTGCTATAGCTTTAGAAGTTTTTTATTTTTCTGTTAGAAATGGAATACCACCATTAGGCGGATTACCATAATTGACAGTGCCCTTAGATGTGGCTGGCTCAGTATCCAGGTGCTTTTTGTGGACCTTAAGCCCTGGGGGGAAAATCTTGGCTACAAGTTCTGTCCTCAAGAGTTGCCCACTGAGGTTTCTTCTTAAAACATGGTATCTGAAGACAGAAGATCTGCAGGAAAGGTGAGCAACCGTTTGAGTGCTGCAGGTCCACATGTCCCACAGTGCCCCTCCGCACAGGGTTTTTTCCTTGGAGTTCCTATTGAACACTCCTGCATTCATTGGGTCTATCTGTATGTCTGTTGGATGTTTTGGAGCAGGTTTATTTGGTACTTAACCCTTTAGCTGCTGGTTTGTCATTCAGTTGGGGGGTTTTCTGACATTTTTCCTACTGGTTCAGTGTTTTTTTGGGTATCCTAACATGTTATAGTGATGTTTCATGTCTTTTAATCTTACACCTTCAATTTTGTAAAATTTGAGTTGCTTTACTGCATAGGCGCCCTTTCTCCATTCACTCCTATGGGACTGTACAATTTGGGACATATCTCTGCAACCGTTTAACCTAGCGACTTCAGAGATGGCTCATTCTTCTTGTCTGCCCTTGCTCTATCATATCGGTTCATGTTTCCAGTGTGTTGGGGGACTCAGGAGGCTTCGGACACTGTTGGGTACTTTCTCTGGGAAAACTACATTTACCATGAGCGCTTGCTTTGCGCGCTCGTTTCTGACTGGCTCTCGCCGTGGCAGCCATTTTGTGCTATTTCCACAACGAGTATCCTGTGCAGGGCTTGGACTTTCCTTCTCTCCTCTGCTGATTAACCCTTCGCCTGCCAGACGAGTCTAAATTAGCGATTTCTGGGGTGAAACTTTAATCCTACACACTATAATTGGGTGATTTATTATACTGTAAGGTTATTGACACTGTGAGAATGTCTATACCATTGGAGCTTGGGGCCAGACCTAAGACTAAGGATGCTGGGGTCATTTATCCCCATCATGTTCTGATGTCCCTGAGAAACTTCCAGGGACCTCCAGCCATGCATTAGAGGCAGTTTGGGTGCAAAAGTTCAAGGCTGCTACTAGGGACCTTAGGTCCACATTACAACTCTTTCCACCCCAGTTACAGGGGGTCTTCCATTCTTGGCAGACCCCCTCCTCCGTCAAGTCTTCCCTGCCAAAACCTCAGGGTATACCTGAAGTGTCAGATTCCTCTGAGGAGGAACTGCTGGTGGATTCAGATGTTGAGGAATGTTCTGCGGTGGGCTCCTCTCAGTTTTTTGGGGATCCTTTTGAGGCTGATCCTGAGCCCTCGGCCGAGGGCCTGATCAGGGCTGTTTTAAATAACCTAAACATTCCCTTAGTGCAGGAAGTTCCTTCTGACCCTTCTGATGTATTTCAGGAGCCTAAAAAGCCCCTTACTTGCTTTCCACCTAACCCCACTCTTGACCACCTTCTGTCTGTAGAGTGGAAGTCTCCGGACAGAAAACCGTCTGTCTTCAAGAAATTTGCCAAGCTTTATCCGTTCTCTGAGGCTGCGCTTGCTCAGTGGGTTCATCCCCCCAAAGTGGATGCTCCTATCTCCAGGCTATCTAAGTCTACTCCCTTGCCAGTGTCTAATGCGTTTTCTCTAAAGGACTGGACTGACAAGAAACTTGAGGTCTCCCTCAAGTCCATCTTTGCCACTGCTGGTACTGCCATGCGTTCAGCATTTGCTGCAGCATGGGTGAACCCGGGCCATTGCAGTCTGGACTGAACAGCTCACCCTTGCTGTTCATCAGGGTGATCCTACTTCGGGTATTTTGCGCCTCCTTGCCAACATTTATGAGGCTCAGCACTATGTTTCTGCTGCCTTATTTGATGCCATCCATTTGGTGGCTAGGGTTTCCACCATGTCTGTGGTTGCCAGACGGGCTCTTTGGCTCAAGATCTGGTCTGCTGACACTGCTTCCAAGAAAGCATTGCTCTCCTTGCCTTTTCAAGGCACCTCTTTGTTTGGGTCAGTTCTTCAGTTCTGATCAGTGAGGCCACAGGGGGTAAGAGTACCCTTCTACCCTTTGTCCCTAGGAAGAAAATGCCACTTAAGCGTAACCAGTATTTTCGTTCCTTTCAGAATGAGACACGTCCGGTGAACCAGATGGTTCCTTCAGCTCCGCGTGCCTCCTCCAAGCCCAAACAGCAATGGAAGCCCAAGGTCTCCTTCAAGCCCAAGGCTTCCAAGCCTTCTTCTGCATGACTCCCTGAACCCGGGTCCGTACTCATGGGTTTTACAGGTGGTGATGGAAGGGTACAGGATCCCTTTCATCTCTCTTCCTCCCTTTCGCTTCTTTCATTCTCATACGCCTCAGGGCGCAGAGAAACGCCGTCTGTTTGGCGCTATTCAGGCTTTTCTAGTCAAGGATGTTCTTGAGCCGGTTCCAGTTCAGGACAGAGGTATGGGTTTTTACTCAAACCTCTTTGTGTTCTCCAAGAAGGATCTCAATTCCTTTATGATCCGACTCATTATCACCAGGAGCCTCTACGGACGATGATTGCTGCCATGTCCCTGGGGGAATTCCTTGCTTTCCTATTTGGTGTTTCACAAGGACAAGGCGGTGCTTCACACCTCTCAGGAGTTCAATCCCAATGTGGTTTCGGAGTTCCACATCAATCAGGAGATTTGTGGTGCCCTCTTTCTGCCCTGGACCCACCTCTGACAAGGAGAGGGCTCTCCGCTTGTTAGACGTGGTGCGTTGTCTCAAGTTTTATGTACATCGCACTGAATCTATCAGACATTTGACACGTCATCATTCCTGAGGGTCCTAGGGCAGGAAGACCTGCATCCAAAGTAACTATTGCTTCATGGATCAAGTCCACTATTTGTAAGGCTTATGAGCTGAGGAAGAAGCCTGTCTCTTTCAGGGTCACGGCTTATTCTACACGATCTATCGGAGCCTCTTGGGCTTACAAGAATCAGGCCTCTGCTGATCAGTTGTGCAAGGCTGCCACCTGCTCATCTGTGCATACCTTTTCGAAGTACTACCGTGTTGATGTGTTGGCATTGGCTGATGCCAGTTTTGCCTTTCTAGGATTTTCTTTGGTTCTTTGTGCTTCCTTCACTTTTGAGCCCCATTGGTTCTAGTTCAGTGTGCTGTGTAACAGTTGTGGTGTTGTTACCCCTGTTGAGTGTCCATTGAGGCTTCTTTGTTTGTTGGGCTACCTATGATCTGATGGTTCATACCAGGTCTACTGGAGCCTCTTGGGCTTACAAGAATGAGGCTTCGGCTGTTCAGCTGTGCAAGGCTGCTGCTTGGTCATCAGTGCACACCTTTTCCAAACACTGCTGTGTTGATGTGCTGGCATTGGTTGATGCCAGTTTTGGCAGGAAGATCCTACAGGCTGCATTGCCTGTCTAAGGTCTTTCTAGGTACCTTTAGTACTCCTTAACTG
Organism: Rhinophrynus dorsalis; assembly: GCA_037306005.1. Taxonomy (NCBI): domain Eukaryota; kingdom Metazoa; phylum Chordata; class Amphibia; order Anura; family Rhinophrynidae; genus Rhinophrynus; species Rhinophrynus dorsalis. Next base: position 577,435,906 of record CM074718.1, read on the forward strand.
TTGAGTCCTCTTGGCTGTAGTTCAATGTGCTGTGTTTCAGTTTCTGGTGTGTTTACACCAGTTTTCGTGTCCGTTGACACTTTATTTTTAGAGGGCTGTGTATGATCTGTTTAGCTCATGTATGCTCTGGTGACTTTGGGGGCACTGCGCCTGGTCCTTGCCTTACTTTCCATCCCCAGGAAACTCAATGGTTGGACATCCCAAAGTTACAAGTAACCTATATTGGACGACAGATAAAATAGGATTTTAGTCTTACCTGTTAAATCCTTTTCTCTTAGTCCATATAGGTTACTGGTCTCCCACCCTTTCAAGGGACCATGCTTGGCTCTCCTGTGCAGAACTTGGGAGTCCTTTCATGTTCACGCTCACAGGAGTCTTCTTTTCCCTTTGGCTATCTAGTCAATAGTTAGCATCATCGATGTAATTGCTGTGTATTGGCTACTGCAGGCTGAGAGGGAAGGTAGGCACCACCCAGCTCATCTTATTCAAGAAAGTTTCCTGTCTTACTTAAAGGGGCAGGTCACCTACCCAAAGTTACTAGTAACCTATATGGACTAAGAGAAAAGGATTTAACAGGTAAGACTAAAATCCTATTATAATACTTATAAGTACACACAAACACGTTTGATAAAATGTCATTTTGCAGTAACTGACCTTTTATTTTTACAATATTTACAAAATATTTATGGTCTCTGCTTCATAACCCGCAACTGCCTCGTTAGTTGGGTAAAAAATTTCTATTTTGACACAGTACATTCTGGATTAACCCTTTTAGTGCCAGAAGGGTATCCTATGCATAGCTAAGTAATGCGTTAGATACCCCTCTCTCACTCAAAGGGTTAACCTATCAGCAGAGGGGAGATTAAAGGAACACTAATACCCCCCACTTTGTTTCGTCTGGGCATAAAATCAAAACGGCCACCATCAACAAATTCTCTGTGGGTTGATCCTGTAAAAATCTTTAATTAGTAGTGCAGATCATGCCAAAAGAGGAAAACATGATTGTTGACTGCTGTACTACAAGACTACAAACTCCTCCTACAGACTGATTATTAGGAAGAAAGCAATATATCAGTTGAAGGCGTTTGGGGTGGAGTCTTGCAAAAAAAAAAAAAAAAAAAAGTCAACTGCCATGAATGTTCTGTTCAGTACCAATTAAAGAACCATTTTGTGTAAGTCATTTATGCAAATTTGATTCATAATAGCCATTAGGATTTTCTAAATTAAATACAAAAGAAAAGAAAAAGAACCCTGGTGCACTAGCACACCTATAAGTCCCCAAAAAACCAATAAGGTCAATAAAGCAAAAAGGGACAAATATCTACACAATATTAAAACTTAACCTTTATTGTGATTAAAATGCTAAAATAAAAAGGATATAAAAAAGTGATATATTTCCCAGGGCAAAAGACCGGCTTGCCACTTAGTATAACAAAAAGGCTTGTCAATTGAGAATGAAAATAACAAATTCAAAAAGACTTCAAAGAGGCATATAGCAGCTTCTCATCCAAGCCGCAATTGAGCACCTGATCTAATTGAACACCATACACAAGATTCAAACAAACTCATCAGGGGTTAACTGCTGTTGTTGGTTTACTACAAACCGCTCCAGCAGCACACACCGATGAGTCAGAGTAATATAGCATTCATTTGTTTATAAATCACATCGGCACAGAAACAGCCACCGGACATAAATAATGTCCAAATGAGTGCATATAAATCACCTTGCCGATTTAAGCATCTGCATCAAAAAAATGCAGATGATATGTTTAATGAAGCCCAAACGCCGGGGCACTAAACCGGCTTGCCAATAAGTAATGTAATTCACTCTCAAATAATCGGAGCTAATATAGGAGCAAAGGACATTTAAACATCAAAGCCTACACATCAAAACATAAATAGTCAAAGTCTAGCCTAAATGCCGGGGCACTAAACCGGCTTGCCAGTAGTTAATTTGTATCACTCACTGAATATGGGAGTTACAGCCGAAGCAACTAGGGCTAGATATCTAAGTCCCAATGCCGGGGCACTAAACCGGCTTGCCAATACTTAATATAAAAAGCTTGGCAAGCACCAATAATAACCCTATCCACACAAGCTGGACATATTCCCTAAGTGCCAGGGCACTAAACCGGCTTGCCAATAGCTAATTTATATCGCTCACTGAGTATAGAAGTAACAATCGAAGCAACTAAGACTAGATATCTAAGTCCCAATGCTGGGGCACTAAACCGGCTTGCCAATTTTTAATTAGAGAAGCTTCCCAAGCTCCGATAAAAACCCTATCCACACAAGCTGAAAATATTCCCTAAGTGCCGGGGCACTAAATCGGCTTGCCAATAATTATAAAAACAAAAAACAACACATGTCACGCCTGACGCGCGTTTCGGTAGCCTTCATAAGAGGCAGCATGTAAGACGCCATTGCTATAGTACCGCCGCTATATATACCCCCACAATTCAAAGGGGTATTAGAAAAAGCCTTGATCGGCTAAATAATCTGTCAATCCAAACAAGAAACAGCAGCACACGGTACTGAAACAATGTATAACATATACTCAAGCATATACCTATGCTTATTCACCATATCTTACAGCAGCAATAAAAAATCAAAAATAAAGATGAAAATCAATAATTAAAAAATAAAAATGTATATAGAAACACACATGAGAATAAGGGCTAAACATAAAACTCATAACCACTCTAATGTCAATGGAGACTCATTAAAGGAAAACACCTTTATTTACTCCATGATTATTAAGAACATTAGTGGAAAGTAAGTTTTATTTTTATTTCTTATTTTTACAAAAGGCACATTTAAATTAGATGTACACCCAAATTCCATTCTTCATTAAGTCCTCTAGGGGACAATGAATTCAAGAGAAATCCATTTGTTTTCACACTTAAGAAGGGCATTATCCAGATCACCACCTCTAATGCCCAAATGTATTTTTTGTAATCCCCACGCTGTTAATTCTTTAGGGTTGGACATATGTACATCTTTAAAATGTCCAGCAACAGATGTTAACTTTTTATTAGGAATCAAGGATTCTTTGGGTGCATTCAAAATATTGTTAACATGTTCTCTAATTCGTAATTTTAATTTTCTAATAGTTTTGCCTACATAAAAGAGGTTACACGAACATCTCAGGCAGTAGATTACAGCTGTTGTTTGACAAGTTATGAAATCCTTAATCTTGTGGACTTTACCAAAACGGTCTGCAATTGTCTTCATGGTAATCATTGTGGAACAAGCCACACAATGACCACAAGAATATGAGCCTGAGATTGTCTTATGCATACGTTTTTGGAGGTGACTATGAACTAGTTTGTCACGCAAATTAGGAACCCTCCTACAACACATGCTCACTTTATCACCTAATACCTCTTTTAGATCATCATCACTTAACAAAATGTGCCAATGTTTATTAATAATACTCACTAAGTTATCCCACTGACAATTATAAGTGGAAATAAAACGAATCACTTTGCCACCTGGCTCTTTATTTCTTTTATATAATAAGTACGGTCTCGAGGTGTATAACGCACGTTTATATGCCTTTTTAAGGATATTTTTACTATATCCTCTCTCAATAAATCGTTCCATTAACTCAACTGATCTTATCTTAAAAGTAGCAACATCACTACAGTTTCTCCTCAATCTCAAGAACTCACCAACTGGAATATTGTTTTTCATATGCTTAGGATGATGACTATTGTAGTGTAACAGACTGTTGGTCGCTGTAGTCTTTCTATACAGATCAGTTTTCAAAATATCATTCTCACCTCTCTGAATAGTAATGTCCAAAAATCAATACTAGCTGTACTATAAGCAAGAGTAAGTTTAAGATTATAATCGTTAGTACTAAGAATGTTAATAAACCTCTTTAATTTGTCCTCAGAACCTGCCCATAGAATAAATAAATCATCTATGTAGCTTAACCACATCAATACATGGTCCGTGTATTCACTCATAGATTCTGTAAAGACTCGATTTTCCTCCCACCACCCGAGGTACAAATTAGCATAGGTTGGTGCACAGGCACTACCCATAGTAGTACCCCGGGTTTGGAGGAAAAATCTGTCCTTAAATACAAAGAAATTTCTCTTGAGGACAAAGGACATCAAATCCAAGAAAAACTCCTTTTTTTCCCCACTCCATCTATCATCCCTATCAAGGTAATACCTAATTGCATTTATACCAAAATGATGATCAATAGACGTGTATAGAGACTCTATATCACACATCACTAACAAGGTATTGGAGTCAATGGGTAAGGAATCTATCTTGGATAAAATGTCAGTTGTATCTCAAACATAAGAATTGAGAAGTTTGTTGTCTCAAAATATAATCCAAATATTTACTCGCTTTTTCAGTTAGACTACCATTACCCGATATTATCGGTCTGCCAGGTGGCAATTTGGCATTTTTGGGCATTAGAGGTGGTGATCTGGATAATGCCCTTCTTAAGTGTGAAAACAAATGGATATTTCTCTTGAGTTCGTTGTCCCCTAGAGGACTTAATGAAGAATGGAATTTGGGTGTACATCTAATTTAAATGTGCCTTTTGTAAAAATAAGAAATAAAAGTAAAACTTACTTTCCACTAATGTTTTTAATAATCATGGAGTAAATAAAGGTGTTGTCCTTTAAAGGGATAGTAATACTTCGTTTTAACTTTATTTTATTTTGTAGGCATTAAGAAAACATGAAGAATGATATAAGTCTTATATCTCAAACATTTATGGTTTATGAGATATTCACAAGCAAAGTTTCCCCCTCCCGCCCCTTTTACCTACTGTAAACAATCTCTTCTCAGATGTGGAATGCAGTCCATAGACTGGACAGATAACAGCAGGGGACACTCTTATTCCTATGAAAACAATGAAATCCCTTCCCCCCTTGACAAGCTTTTCAGCTTTTTCCATTATCTTAATTGAAGATTGTCCTTCTCTGCAATCTCCCTGGGCACCTTCCTTCTGCTTTGGCTGAGCAGTAAAAGGGGCGGGAGGGGGACACTTTGCTTGTGAATATCTCTTAAACCATAAATGGCTGAGAGATAAGACTTCTTCATGTTTTTTTAATGCCTACAAAATAAAATAAAGTTAAAATGAAGTATTACTATCCCTTTAATGAGTCTCCATTGACATTAGAGTGGTTATGAGTTTTATGTTTAGCCCTTATTCTCATGTGTGTTTCTATATACATTTTTATTTTTTAATTATTGATTTTCATCTTTATTTTTGATTTTTTTATTGCTGCTGTAAGATATGGTGAATAAGCATAGGTATATGCTTGAGTATATGTTATACATTGTTTCAGTACCGTGTGCTGTTGTTTCTTGTTTGGATTGACAGATTATTTAGCCGATCAAGGCTTTTTCTAATACCCCTTTGAATTGTGGGGGTATATATAGCTGCGGTACTATAGCAAGGACGTCTTACATGCTGCCTCTGATGAAGGCTACCGAAACGCGCGTCAGGCGTGACATGTGTTGTTTTTTGTTTTTATAATTATTGGCAAGCCGGTTTAGTGCCCCGGCACTTAGGGAATATGTTCAGCTTGTGTGGATAGGGTTATTATCGGTGCTTGGGAAGCTTCTCTAATTAAAAATTGGCAAGCCGGTTTAGTGCCCCGGCATTGGGACTTAGATATCTAGTCTTAGTTGCTTCGATTGTTACTTCGATACTCAGTGAGCGATATAAATTAACTATTGGCAAGCCGGTTTAGTGCCCCGGCACTTAGGGAATATGTCCAGCTTGTGTGGATAGGGTTATTATTGGTGCTTGGCAAGCTTTTTATATTAAGTATTGGCAAGCCGGTTTAGTGCCCCGGCATTGGGACTTAGATATTTAGCCTTAGTTGCTTCGGCTGTAACTCCGATATTCAGTGAGTGATACAAATTAACTACTGGCAAGCCGGTTTAGTGCCCCGGCATTTAGGCTAGACTTTGACTATTTATGTTTTGATGTGTAGGCTTTGATGCTTAAATGTCCTTTGCTCCTATATTAGCTCCGATTATTTGAGAGTGAATTACATTAATTATTGGCAAGCCGGTTTAGTGCCCTGGCGTTTGGGCTTCATTAAACATATCATCTGCATTTTTTTGATGCAGATGCTTAAATCGGCAAGGTGATTTATATGCACTCATTTGGACACTATTTATGTCCGGTGGGTGTTTCTGTGCCGATGTGATTTATAAACAAATGAATGCTATATTACTCTGACTCATCGGTGTGTGCTGCTAAGGAGCGGTTTGTAGTAAACCAACAACAGCAGTTAACCCCTGATGAGTTTGTTTGAATCTTGTGTATGGTATTCAATTAGATCAGGTGCTCAATTGCGGCTTGGATGAGAAGCTGCTATATGCCTCTTTGAAGTCTTTTTGAATTTGTTATTTTCATTCTCAATTGACAAGCCTTTTTGTTATACTAAGTGGCAAGCCGGTCTTTTGCCCTGGGAAATATATCACTTTTTTATATCCTTTTTATTTTAGCATTTTAATCACAATAAAGGTTAAGTTTTAATATTGTGTAGATATTTGTCCCTTTTTGCTTTATTGACCTTATTGGTTTTTTGGGGACTTATAGGTGTGCTAGTACATCAGGGTTCTTTTTCTTTTCTTTTGTATTTATATTCTCTTTTCCCTGGAGCACCCTATACCCATCTCTAATTATTGGTCTTGATGGTGGTCCATTGAGTTGGGGTGTGCACGATTCTTTTTCTTTTTGATTTTCTAAATTAAGTTGAATGGAGATTTGTTCCTAGTTGGTGGAGGTTCCTTTAATTATAATAAAGAATTGCAAAAGACTTGGGATGTAGATTAGAGTATTGTCAATATAATTAAGACAGGAACAATATGTAGCTGTAATCTACAACAGGGAGCTGTAATCTACAACAGGGAGCTCAAATCTGTCCTCGAACCACTCACTCAGCAGTGCACGTTTTCAGGATCTTCTCAATTAAACACAAGGGAATGTTATCATGAAGGGATTGTAATACTTTGTTTTATCTTTATTTTATTTTGTAGACATTAAAAAAAACCCATGAAGAACGATATAAGTCTTGTCTCTCAAACCTTTATGGGTTGAGAGATATTCACAAGCAAAGTTTCACCTCCTGTCCCTTTTTCCTAGTGTAAGCCATCTCTTCTCAGATGTGAATCTGGTTGTAAGACCAGACAGATAACAGAAGGGGATAATCTTCTTCCTTTGAGAACAATGAAAGCCCTGCCCGCTTGACAAGTTTTTCAGGTTTTTCCCTTATCTTAATTGAAGATTGTCCCTCTCTGCAATCTACCTGGGAACCTCCCTTCTGCTTTGGCTGAGCAGTGTTACATCAGCAAAAGGGGCAGGAGGAGGATACTTTATCATACAGTTACTCTTGTACTACAACTCTGACAGAATTGAAATAACACTCTCCAAGGTCCAAATACTATGATGATTAATTAGAGCTGCTTTTATTATCAAACATTACTAACCCTTTAAGCAGTTTCTTCAGAATGAATGAACCAATGATTGGCAGCATGGCTGTATGACAGGAAGATCTTATCGTACAAATGTAGTGACCTTTTCTGATAATCAAGTGATAAAATAGGGTGAAATGTAACCGTAATGTGTGCATATTAAGGTAAGGTCGATTATACAGATTACTTTCTAAGTTTCCATAATATTGTAGACTGTGTTATTTTATTTTTCCTGCTCCTGCCCCTTTTTCTTCTTTCTGGTACAGAATTACATAGGAATTACAAATATCTGTTCAATTCCCCCCAATCTCAGATATAATTTTGCTATTTTAACACTTGAAGTATATGTAGTAATGAACTCATATTACTCTCAATGATCCAAGTGACCGGATATAATAATTAGCGTCTCACAATGCCACATGCATAATGGTGTTGATGAGTTAAGGACTCCTTAACAGTCTCAAGAGGCATAATTCACTTTTGGTTTTAATTTGCTTGCTTTTTAATCACAATTTTATTTCTTAATAATAATAAAGGATACGTTTTAATATACTTGATAGTATTTTCACTCCTCGCATAAGGATTGGCTTACTGACTCTTGACTCATCTGTAACTGAATCAAGGTAGGTGTGGTGCTGTATATGGGCATATTTTTCTCTCAATATCCATAATTATTTCTATTTGCCTTAGCACATTCCCTTTGGCTATACTAAGAGCACTTATATACTCTTCGTAGTGGTGCACCACATCCAGTATATTAAAAATAAAATTACGTGAAGAATACAACGTTATGGACATTGACAAAGGTACCGTTCCTTTAAAAAAAAAAAAAAAAAAAAGGTATAGTCGATCTTAACTTCATATGCAGACTATCTCTTTAATATGGCCCTTTAATTCAGTGTTATTCTATATCACCACTTGTTGCTTCCACTACCCTTTTAGATTTCACAGGAACTCAGGCAGTCACATCCCGAGTTGGCAGAAGGACATTTTCTTGAGGGTCAGATTCATTACACCCAGAAGAACTATACTGATGCAGAAATAAGGTTTGTGTTAATTTCCATATTGGTGATATATTGTAGTCTGACTTTAACATGTGTACTAGTATTTGCTACAAAATCACTACCAGATTCATAAAATCATAAGAAGGGTTTTGTATATTCAGTTTGGCCAGTAAAAATACATATTTTTGTCAAGATCTATGAGATTGTCTACCTTGATGTAATGTGATATGTTTATTTACCACTATCTACCATTTGACAAACATTAGATATTATCAGAGTGACAACTGTATGTACACATATGCTTATCTACATGATTATTACTAGTTAAATGTAGTTGTTTATTCAGTGGAGAAGTAAAAAAGGACTCAGTAATGCCTTGAATGCTAGAAATATCCCCAGCGCATTGTTGAGAACTTCAGCCTTGCCAAACCTAAGGGCTTGTTCTCATAGGCAGCATAGCTACCTGAAAATAGGGTGCTCTGCAACCAAGGCATTCACATAGTTAACTGTGTTGATCATCAGTCACCATAGATACAGCTTCCTGTAACCTCTCTGTGACTTGCAGTGGCTGCCTGCGATTTGCAGTACTGAAGCTCAGCCAGGGTTGAACAAAAATGATTTTTCCCTGAGCTCAGCTTATGGACCTATGTGATCATCACTGTACAGACAATTCAGATGTACAACTGAATTATTGTGATCTCATAGCAGTGATCCAGCCACTGGTTGATCCGTGTTTGGGATCAACCAATCAAATACAGCTGACATCAATGTGGGCCACATTCCAGTACATTTCCCTTTGTGATTGGCATGTAGGGGAAGTGCAGTGCACAGAACATGAGCAATTATAATGTGGTAGCAGTATCCCTGCTCAAATCACTTATACCAACAAGCTCCAAAATGCTTTTGTTGATGTTTTTGCATTCCAATTTTTTTCTAAATTTTCTTTTTATATAGGGCTGTTTTGCAGCCCGGTTGAATTTCCTGTTAATGCTGATTATGGGCTCCTTACTTGAGTACTATGGGCAAAATGGGAGTGGGTTTCCAGTTGCCGAGAAACCACCTTTGCCCGTATTTACCCCTTCAGATCAGGAATGCACTAAGATTAAGTATCCCAATAATAATGAGAATGTTTGATTCTGTTTATAGAGTGGGAAGCATGAGGCCTTCCTCCAGCTGTTGCTGGAATACAACTCCCATCCAGGATGGGAATTATAGTACAACAGCAGATGGAGGCCTGCAGGTCTGTACTCAGGTTGGGGCAATGACCTTTTGGAACAGCGTACACATTATATGTATTATTATTGTTGTTGTTATTATTATTGCATACTTATTTATTTTTATTTTTTTGAAATACGTTTGGAAATCCTGGTTTTGCAAATGCACATATGTACTGGAGCGTCTAAGAAAAATAGGGATTTTTTTTTTCTGTTAACATATTGGGCCTCATACATATACATATATATATATATATATATATATATATATATATATATATATATATATATATATATATATATATATATATATATATATATATATATATATAAAAAGTGGAGCAATCCTGAGGCAGACCAGATGCACCATAGAGAACAATTCAAATATCCCATTTATTATATAGGAGCTGTGAACTCAGGGGTGGGCAAATATTTTTGTCTAAGAGCCACCTTTTAGAATTCAAATTTGTGTGGGTGGCCACAACAGTCAGCTTGCATATGTGTGTATGCACACGCACTCACTTGTACACACTGTCCCTCATGTACACACTCACAGACACACTCACATTTCTATTACACTTTTTTCTTTTCTTTTTTTTCTTAAAGTGGAACTACCACCGCTAAACAACTTGATGTCTAATAATTCCCCATCTGGCGGCTAGCTGCTCAGTAGCACTAGTCGCCATAATTATTACCTTATTCGATAAAATTCTCCATTCTTCCCGGACTGACAGGCAGGATGGAGCACAGACATCTTTCAATAATGACGTCTGTACGCCTGCGCTGTCAGTCCCTTCCTGACCCGAACGGCTCCTAGCCGTCTGGGACTGACAGCGCAGGCGTGCAGATGTCATTGGAAGATGACTGTGCTCCGTCCTGCCTGTCAGCTCGGGAAGAATGGAGAATTCCGCTGAATAAGGTAATAATTCCGGCAACTAGTTCTACTGAGCATCTAGCCGCCAGATGGGGAATTAGTAGACATCAAGCTGTTTAGTGGTGGTAGTTCCGCTTTAAATAGTGAAGCCAATGGGTCCCCCACAATCCCAACCTGGCTTATCCCCTAGTTATAAAGCAATCATGAACCTGGTGACGCTGGTGCAATGTGATAAATTTGTCTCATCACACTGATCCCACCGAAGTTACTACAGGGCCACAGTGAGTACAGACTTGGGTCAGGAAAGTGGGGGACCTGCTGGCTTCAGTTTTAAAATAAAATTGTTTCTTACATCAAACTTGTCAGAGCTGTATTTTGTCCACCATTTAGAATTAACCCTTTGAATGCCAGAGGGGTATGTAGCGCATAGCAAAGCCAACGCGATGCTCACCCCTCTGGTACTCAATGTGCTCGATACTTTTCAAGCATCTAGGTGGTTAAAAAGCTGCACTTAAATTCACGGGAATGTTGGTGCGCCTTTGATGCAGTTAGTTTGCCCCACTTTGCTTACTTCATTAGCTCCACAAGTCTGCTGCATGCTATTGTGCCACTGTTCATGGAGCCATAACAAAAGGATGTTCTTACATGGGTTTGTTTTAGTTTCCAGGGTGCCATTGAGAGAAAGCCCGAAACAGCACAATATCATTATTACCTGGGACTCACCTACTGGTTCATAAGTGAAGAGACCAAGAAGGACAAAACAAAGGCTGTGACCCAGTTTTTGAAGGTAAGTGCTTTTCATAGCTAATCTTGGGAATAAACCCAAATCTAACTGCTGCTCTTTTCTTATGTTTCCAAGGAAAAACACCCAGAGAAATATGTCTGCCAACTTTAACCCTTTGAGTGTCAGAGGGGTACGGAATGCATTGCAAAGCAGTGCTTTGTAATGTGTTCCATAACCCTCTGGCACTCAAAGGGTTAATTTAATATCAGTTTTAAACTAATCATTAGTAACTATATTAATGTATTAACCCCTTGGAGACAGAGAAGTCTCCAAAGCGTAGCAAGCAATGTGCTGGAGATGTATCTGCTAATCTCTAAAACATCTAAAGAGGCAACCTCAGTTTTGATGTTGCATGTTCTGCAAGTACATAAGTAATAATTGGTAAAAAATTTCCATCTCCATCTATTTTTTTTTTTTTTTTTTGTTTGTTTACATTTTATGCCTTTGACATTGAGCTCCATAGATCTGTTTCCAGGGAGCTTTCTGTCAGAGGTAGAAGGAAGATATGTTTATATAATGCCGCAGTTGTTCTGTGGCACTGATTGCTCTGTATGCTTCCTATACAGCACATTACAGCATACAGAGAGCTGTGTGCTCTGTATGGTACCTGTACTGCACATTACAGCATACAGAGAGCTGAGTGCTCTGTATGATACCTGTACTGCACATTACAGCATACAGAGAGCTGAGTGCTCTGTATGGTACCTGTACTGCACATTACAGCATACAGAGCTGAGTGCTCTGTATGATACCTATACTACACATTACAGCATACAGAGAGCTGAGTGCTCTGTATGATACCTATACTACACATTACAGCATACAGAGAGCTGAGTGCTCTGATACCTGTACAGCACATTACAGCATACAGAGAGCTGAGTGCTCTGTATGATACCTATACAGTACATTACAGTATACAGAGAGCTTAGTGCTCTGTATGATACCTGTACAGCACATTACAGTATACAGAGAGCTGAGTGCTCTGTATGGTACCTGTACTACACATTACAGCATACAGAGAGCTGAGTGCTCTGTATGATACCTATACTACACATTACAGCATACAGAGAGCTGAGTGCTCTGTATGGTACCTATACAGCACATTACAGCATACAGAGAGCTGAGTGCTCTGTATGATACCTATAGAGTACATTACAGTATACAGAGAGCTGAGTGCTCTGTATGATGCCTGTACAGCACATTACAGCATACAGAGAGCTTAGTGTTCTGTATGATACCTATACAGCACATTACAGTATACAGAGAGCTGAGTGCTCTGTATGATACCTGTACAGCACATTACAGTATACAGAGAGCTGAGTGCTCTGTATGATACCTATACAGCACATTACAGTATACAGAGAGCTGAGTGCTCTGATACCTGTACAGCACATTACAGTATACAGAGAGCTTAGTGCTCTGTATGATGCCTATACAGCACATTACAGTATACAGAGAGCTGAGTGCTCTGTATGATACCTATACAGCACATTACACTATACAGAGAGCTGAGTGCTCTGTATGATACCTGTACTGCACATTACAGCATACAGAGAGCTGAGTGCTCTGTATGATACCTGTACTGCACATTACAGCATACAGAGAGCTGAGTGCTCTGTATGATACCTGTACAGCACATTACAGTATACAGAGAGCTGAGTGCTCTGTATGATACCTATACAGCACATTACAGTATACAGAGAGCTGAGTGCTCTGTATGATACCTGTACAGCACATTACAGTATACAGAGAGCTGAGTGCTCTGTATGATACCTGTACAGCACATTACAGCATACAGAGAGCACTCTGTATGATGCCTATACAGCACATTACAGTATACAGAGAGCTGAGTGCTCTGTATGATGCCTATACAGCACATTACAGTATACAGAGAGCTGAGTGCTCTGTATGATACCTATATAGCACATTACAGTATACAGAGAGCTGAGTGCTCTGTATGATGCCTATACAGCACATTACAGTATACAGAGAGCTGAGTGCTCTGTATGATACCTATACAGCACATTACAGTATACAGAGAGCTGAGTGCTCTGTATGATACCTATACAGCACATTACAGTATACAGAGAGCTGAGTGCTCTGTATGATACCTGTACAGCACATTACAGCATACAGAGAGCTGAGTGCTCTGTATGATACCTGTACTACACATTACAGCATACAGAGAGCTGAGTGCTCTGTATGATACCTATACTACACATTACAGCATACAGAGAGCTGAGTGCTCTGTATGATACCTATACAGCACATTACAGTATACAGAGAGCTGAGTGCTCTGTATGATACCTGTACAGCACATTACAGCATACAGAGAGCTGAGTGCTCTGTATGATGCCTATACAGCACATTACAGTATACAGAGAGCTGAGTGCTCTGTATGATGCCTATACAGCACATTACAGTATACAGAGAGCTGAGTGCTCTGTATGATGCCTATACAGCACATTACAGTATACAGAGAGCTGAATGCTCTGTATGATACCTATACAGCACATTACAGTATACAGAGAGCTGAGTGCTCTGTATGATGCCTGTACTGCACATTACAGTATACAGAGAGCTGAGTGCTCTGTATGATGCCTATACAGCACATTACAGTATACAGAGAGCTGAGTGCTCTGTATGATACCTATACAGCACATTACAGTATACAGAGAGCTGAGTGCTCTGTATGATACCTGTACAGCACATTACAGTATACAGAGAGCTGAGTGCTCTGTATGATACCTGTACATCACATTACAGTATACAGAGAGCTGAGTGCTCTGTATGATGCCTGTACAGCACATTACAGCATACAGAGAACTGAGTGCTCTGTATGATACCTATACAGCACATTACAGCATACAGAGAGCTGAGTGCTCTGTATGATACCTGTACAGCACATTACAGTATACAGAGAGCTGAGTGCTCTGTATGATACCTGTACAGCACATTACAGCATACAGAGAGCTGAGTGCTCTGTATGATACCTATACAGCACATTACAGCATACAGAGAGCTGAGTGCTCTGTATGATGCCTGTACAGCACATTACAGTATACAGAGAGCTGAGTGCTCTGTATGATACCTGTACAGCACATTACAGCATACAGAGAGCTGAGTGCTCTGTATGATACCTATAAAGCACATTACAGCATACAGAGAGCTGAGTGCTCTGTATGATACCTGAACAGCACATTACAGTATACAGAGAGCTGAGTGCTCTGTATGATACCTGTACAGCACATTACAGTATACAGAGAGCTGAGTGCTCTGTATGATACCTGTACAGCACATTACAGTATACAGAGAGCTGAGTGCTCTGTATGATGCCTGTATAGCACATTACAGCATACAGAGAGCTGAGTGCTCTGTATGATGCCTGTATAGCACATTACAGCATACAGAGAGCTGAGTGCTCTGTATGGTACCTGTACTACACATTACAGTATACAGAGAGCTGAGTGCTCTGTATGATGCCTATACAGCACATTACAGTATACAGAGAGCTGAGTGCTCTGTATGATGCCTGTACAGCACATTACAGTATACAGAGAGCCGAGTGCTCTGTATGATACCTATACAGCACATTACAGTATACAGAGAGCTGAGTGCTCTGTATGATGCCTATACAGCACATTACAGCATACAGAGAGCTGAGTGCTCTGTATGATACCTGTACTGCACATTACAGTATACAGAGAGCTGAGTGCTCTGTATGATACCTATACAGCACATTACAGTATACAGAGAGCTGAGTGCTCTGTATGATACCTATACTACACATTACAGTATACAGAGAGCTGAGTGCTCTGTATGATACCTGTACAGCACATTACAGCATACAGAGAGCTGAGTGCTCTGTATGATACCTGTACAGCACATTACAGCATACAGAGAGCTGAGTGCTCTGTATGATACCTGTACATCACATTACAGTATACAGAGAGCTGAGTGCTCTGATACCTGTACAGCACATTACAGCATACAGAGAGCTGAGTGCTCTGTATGATGCCTATACAGCACATTACAGCATACAGAGAGCTGAGTGCTCTGTATGATGCCTGTACAGCACATTACAGTATACAGAGAGCTGAGTGCTCTGTATGATACCTATACAGCACATTACAGTATACAGAGAGCTGAGTGCTCTGTATGATACCTATACAGCACATTACAGCATACAGAAAGCTGAGTACTCTGTATGATACCTGTACAGCACATTACAGTATACAGAGAGCTGAGTGCTCTGTATGATACCGGTATAGCACATTACAGCATACAGAGAGCTGAGTGCTCTGTATGATACCTATACAGCACATTACAGTATACAGAGAGCTGAGTGCTCTGTATGATGCCTATACAGCACATTACAGTATACAGAGAGCTGAGTGCTCTGTATGATGCCTATACAGCACATTACAGTATACAGAGAGCTGAGTGCTCTGTATGATACCTGTACAGCACATTACAGCATACAGAGAGCTGAGTGCTCTGTATGATACCTGTACAGCACATTACAGCATACAGAGAGCTGAGTGCTCTGTATGATACCTATACAGCACATTACAGCATACAGAGAGCTGAGTGCTGTGTATGATACCTGTACAGCACATTACAGCATACAGAGAGCTGAGTGCTCTGTATGATACCTGTACAGCACATTACAGTATACAGAGAGCTGAGTGCTCTGTATGATACCGGTATAGCACATTACAGCATACAGAGAGCTGAGTGCTCTGTATGATACCTATACAGCACATTACAGTATACAGAGAGCTGAGTGCTCTGTATGATGCCTATACAGCACATTACAGTATACAGAGAGCTGAGTGCTCTGTATGATACCTATATAGCACATTACAGCATACAGAGAGCTGAGTGCTCTGTATGATACCTGTACTGCACATTACAGTATACAGAGAGCTGAGTGCTGTGTATGATGCCTATACAGCACATTACAGCATACAGAGAGCTGAGTGCTCTGTATGATACCTGTACAGCACATTACAGTATACAGAGAGCTGAGTGCTCTGTATGATGCCTATACAGTACATTACAGTATACAGAGAGCTGAGTGCTCTGTATGATGCCTGTACAGCACATTACAGCATACAGAGAGCTGAGTGCTCTGTATGATGCCTGTACAGCACATTACAGCATACAGAGAGCTGAGTGCTCTGTATGATGCCTATACAGTACATTACAGTATACAGAGAGCTGAGTGCTCTGTATGATACCTATACAGCACATTACAGCATACAGAGAGCTGAGTGCTCTGTATGATACCTATACAGTACATTACAGTATACAGAGAGCTGAGTGCTCTGTATGATACCTATACAGCACATTACAGTATACAGAGAGCTGAGTGCTCTGTATGATGCCTATACAGCACATTACAGCATACAGAGAGCTGAGTGCTCTGTATGATACCTATACAGCACATTACAGCGTACAGAGAGCTGAGTGCTCTGTATGATACCTGTACTGCACATTACAGCATACAGAGAGCTGAGTGCTCTGTATGATGCCTGTACAGCACATTACAGCATACAGAGAGCTGAGTGCTCTGTATGGTACCTATACAGCACATTACAGTATACAGAGAGCTGAGTGCTCTGTATGATGCCTGTACAGCACATTACAGTATACAGAGAGCTGAGTGCTCTGTATGATACCGGTATAGCACATTACAGCATACAGAGAGCTGAGTGCTCTGTATGATACCTGTACATCACATTACAGTATACAGAGAGCTGAGTGCTCTGATACCTGTACAGCACATTACAGCATACAGAGAGCTGAGTGCTCTGTATGATGCCTATACAGCACATTACAGCATACAGAGAGCTGAGTGCTCTGTATGATGCCTGTACAGCACATTACAGTATACAGAGAGCTGAGTGCTCTGTATGATACCTATACAGCACATTACAGTATACAGAGAGCTGAGTGCTCTGTATGATACCTATACAGCACATTACAGCATACAGAAAGCTGAGTACTCTGTATGATACCTGTTCAGCACATTACAGCATACAGAGAGCTGAGTGCTCTGTATGATACCTGTACAGCACATTACAGCATACAGAGAGCTGAGTGCTGTGTATGATACGTATACAGCACATTACAGCATACAGAGAGCTGAGTGCTCTGTATGATACCTGTACAGCACATTACAGCATACAGAGAGCTGAGTGCTCTGTATGATACCTGTACAGCACATTACAGTATACAGAGAGCTGAGTGCTCTGTATGATACCGGTATAGCACATTACAGCATACAGAGAGCTGAGTGCTCTGTATGATACCTATACAGCACATTACAGTATACAGAGAGCTGAGTGCTCTGTATGATGCCTATACAGCACATTACAGTATACAGAGAGCTGAGTGCTCTGTATGATACCTGTACAGCACATTACAGTATACAGAGAGCTGAGTGCTCTGTATGATGCCTATACAGCACATTACAGTATACAGAGAGCTGAGTGCTCTGTATGATACCTGTACAGCACATTACAGTATACAGAGAGCTGAGTGCTCTGTATGATGCCTATACAGCACATTACAGTATACAGAGAGCTGAGTGCTCTGTATGATACCTGTACAGCACATTACAGTATACAGAGAGCTGAGTGCTCTGTATGATACCTATACAGCACATTACAGTATACAGAGAGCTGAGTGCTCTGTATGATGCCTGTACAGCACATCACAGTATACAGAGAGCTGAGTGCTCTGTGTGATGCCTATACAGCACATTACAGTATACAGAGAGCTGAGTGCTCTGTATGATACCTGTACTGCACATTACAGTATACAGAGAGCTGAGTGCTCTGTATGATACCTGTATAGCACATTACAGCATACAGAGAGCTGAGTGCTCTGTATGATACCTATATAGCACATTACAGCATACAGAGAGCTGAGTGCTCTGTATGATACCTGTACTGCACATTACAGTATACAGAGAGCTGAGTGCTGTGTATGATGCCTATACAGCACATTACAGCATACAGAGAGCTGAGTGCTCTGTATGATACCTGTACAGCACATTACAGTATACAGAGAGCTGAGTGCTCTGTATGATGCCTATACAGTACATTACAGTATACAGAGAGCTGAGTGCTCTGTATGATGCCTGTACAGCACATTACAGCATACAGAGAGCTGAGTGCTCTGTATGATGCCTGTACAGCACATTACAGCATACAGAGAGCTGAGTGCTCTGTATGATGCCTATACAGTACATTACAGTATACAGAGAGCTGAGTGCTCTGTATGATACCTATACAGCACATTACAGCATACAGAGAGCTGAGTGCTCTGTATGATACCTATACAGCACATTACAGTATACAGAGAGCTGAGTGCTCTGTATGATACCTATACAGCACATTACAGTATACAGAGAGCTGAGTGCTCTGTATGATGCCTATACAGCACATTACAGCATACAGAGAGCTGAGTGCTCTGTATGATACCTATACAGCACATTACAGCATACAGAGAGCTGAGTGCTCTGTATGATACCTGTACTGCACATTACAGCATACAGAGAGCTGAGTGCTCTGTATGATGCCTGTACAGCACATTACAGCATACAGAGAGCTGAGTGCTCTGTATGGTACCTATACAGCACATTACAGTATACAGAGAGCTGAGTGCTCTGTATGATGCCTGTACAGCACATTACAGCATACAGAGAGCTGAGTGCTCTGTATGATGCCTGTACAGCACATTACAGCATACAGAGAGCTGAGTGCTCTGTATGATGCCTGTACTGCACATTACAGCATACAGAGAGCTGAGTGCTCTGTATGATGCCTGTACAGCACATTACAGCATACAGAGAGCTGAGTGCTCTGTATGGTACCTATACAGCACATTACAGCATACAGAGAGCTGAGTGCTCTGTATGATACCTGTACTGCACATTACAGTATACAGAGAGCTGAGTGCTCTGTATGGTACCTATACAGCACATTACAGTATACAGAGAGCTGAGTGCTCTGTATGATGCCTGTACAGCACATTACAGCATACAGAGAGCTGAGTGCTCTGTATGATACCTGTACAGCACATTACAGTATACAGAGAGCTGAGTGCTCTGTATGATACCTGTACTGCACATTACAGCATACAGAGAGCTGAGTGCTCTGTATGATGCCTGTACAGCACATTACAGCATACAGAGAGCTGAGTGCTCTGTATGGTACCTATACAGCACATTACAGCATACAGAGAGCTGAGTGCTCTGTATGATACCTGTACTGCACATTACAGTATACAGAGAGCTGAGTGCTCTGTATGATACCTGTACTGCACATTACAGCATACAGAGAGCTGAGTGCTCTGTATGATGCCTGTACAGCACTTTACAGCATACAGAGAGCTGAGTTCTCTGTATGATACCTGTACATCACATTACAGTATACAGAGAGCTGAGTGCTCTGTATGATGCCTATACAGCACATTACAGCATACAGAGAGCTGAGTGCTCTGTATGATACCTGTACAGCACATTACAGCATACAGAGAGCTGAGTGCTCTGTATGATACCTGTACTACACATTACAGTATACAGAGAGCTGAGTGCTCTGTATGATACCTGTACTACACATTACAGTATACAGAGAGCTGAGTGCTCTGTATGATACCTGTACTACACATTACAGTATACAGAGAGCTGAGTGCTCTGTATGATACCTGTACAGCATATTACAGCATACAGAGAGCTGAGTGCTCTGTATGATACCTGTACAGCACATTACAGCATACAAATAGCTGAGTTCTCTGTATGATGCCTATACAGCAAATGTATTAGATTGTAAGCTCTATGGGGCAGGGACCTTTCACCTGTTCCCCTTATGATTGTCTTTATAAGCACTTAATCACTGCACTTATTGTACCCCTTCTATATCAAAGGTAAAGTGCCAAGTACACTGGTTGGCGCTATATAAATAAAATATACAGTACAGTACAAAATGGTTTGTTAGGCTTGATTTATTGGTTTGGGAATTTGATTTGAAACAAAAGGGTTCCACAACTGAAACAGTCTGAGAACCATTTTGCTACACAATCTTCTATAACCTAATTTTTCATTGATGCTTTTGGTTTGCAGGCTGCCAAACTGGACTCATACCTGTCGAAAGCATTTTGTTATTTGGGGCATTACTACAGGGAAGTAGCTGCTGATAAAAGCCGGGCACGTGGCTGCTATAGGAAAGCATTTGAACTTGATGGGAGTGATGGTGAAGCAGGGGCAGCAGCAGTTGATCTAAGTGTGGAACAGGGTGACACGGTATTTCCATCCTTTCTTTTTCTTTATATCTGTTTAAAACCAGTAGCAGAATAACCATTTTATGGCGTATCAAGACCTAATAATTAGAAGATCTATTTCAAATCGCCTGGAGTATTATATATGTTGATGGGACTAATCCAGTATCTTGAGCTTTGCTTACTTCTTTCCATGCCAAATCCTCACAATCATTTTATAGGACTGCAGCTTTCCTAATACAAATACTCCTCTATTTTTAAACACTGCTGTTCCCTGGCAGAGTAACAATTTACTTACAAAAAGCATTCAGTGTGGCCTTTTACAGAAGCAGCGCAAGAATGTCACTGTTTTTTCATAACTCCAAGTGCCAGAGAGGTATCCAATGCATTTTGTTGCAGTGTGTTGGATACCTCTCTGGCACTCAAAGGGTTAAATTTAAACATGGGCTACACCCTTTGACAGTGGTAGTCAATTGTTGGACCTCCAGCTGTTGGGGACTTACTCCCATCATCCCCCAACCAGTCAACACCTTAAGGAACAGAGGGGCTCTCAACATGTTGTTCCTCTGTTCCTTAACCCCTTAGGGACCCTTGACGTACCAGGACCGTCAAGGGTAAACTTTCTTGAAAGACCCTTGACGGTCCTGGTACGTCACGTACATTTTACTTACAGCGCTCTACCGGGAGCGCTGTAAGTAAAAATGGGGCATGAAATAGACCGCTCCAAGATCGGAGCGATCTATTTCAAGCCCCATAATGACGCGCCGATACACGTGACAGGTCACGTGTACCGGCCCGTCAACGTGCCCCTATGCGGACGTTATGGGACGGAAATGTCCCATAATGTCCGGTCCTTAAGGGGTTAAAGGGTTTAGACTGCCATATGCAGTGAGCATAATTTGAGGTCCTCCTGCTAGCAATTGTCATGTCCGCTTCCATGGACATAGCATCCAGGTGTGATTGAAGATACTGTCTCTTGAAACAAGGGAAAATTCATAGGTGCTATTTTTAACCCTTTAAGGACCAGATGGCCATTTGCTGTACATAAGTTTTTTTTTTTTTGTTTTTTTGTATGTGATTTTGTCCTTTTGTAGAGCAGAATGCAATTTCCAGTAAATGTTGCCATCAAGCATATGTGAACCCTTTGAGTGCCAAAGCAATGTTTGTTGACTTGCTTTGAATCTGTGGGGCACCGTTCTGCAATGCAATTTAAAAGTTAATAACCTCTGCTGTTTATTCAAACTTGTTCCAGCTAGCAGCACTGACCCTTTACCCACATCACCCATATAGGAGAAATATGGTAATACACAGAGTATTATGTATAGGCATATTCTACACTGATATCACTCTGGGATGACTACATCATTTATATGGGATGATGGTAAGGGATCACAGATCAGCCACACTGGGAGGCATCTACAAAATTATCCTGAGTACAAAACTTTGTTTGTTATAGTTAACCTATTGAGTTCCACATGAGTACAAAATACATTGCTTTGCAATGCGTTGCATACCCCTCTGGCACTCAAATGGTTAACAATTTGCACCATATGAATCTTATGCTGAAAGTAAAAGATGACGAATTATGGAGCATATAAAGTGCACCATAGAGAGAGAATAACATTCCTCCCAGGTCCAACTGATTTAAAAGTATAGTAATACTTAAAATGGAAAAAAAATGTTGTAGGTTTTATCCCCCTGAGTAAAACAAGGGTGCTAACACTTCTGAAAGTTGTGTTATTCAAAAGTTATTACTGCTCAAACTTGAATTTTTTATGCACAGTATCTCAATGGCCTGAAATTATATAGTGGAGTTATTGCTACACCATCCTATGGACAGATCTGGTTAATTGACCATAAATCTCCAAAGGATGGTGTAACAACACAAGTGAAACACAATGAAAATGACCTGAATCTCATACGCTCACACAAAATGTGAAATCTTATTGGCAACTCTAGAGAAGTGGTTCTGAATCCATACCAGCCAGGGCCCACTAACAGGCCAAGACTTGAGGATTTCCCTGCTTGATTAGAGGTGATTGAATCGAAATGACTGAGCCTCTGATTACCTCACCTGTTCTCATGTTGGTCAATCCTTAAAGGGATAGTATTGCTTGAAAATTAATTTTATTTTATACTGTAGCCCTTTAAAAAAAACATTAAAAATGAAATGTCTTTTACTAGCCAAGTCTGCCATGTAGTGGACAGATTTGGAATCCAGTCCACAGATCAGCGGGCAGCTCTTTAGCCATAAAGGTTTGGGAGATAAGACTTATATCATTTTTAATGTTTTTTAAGGGCTACAATATAAAATAAAATTATTTTTCAAGCAATACTATCCCTTTAAGTCCTGACCTGTTTGAGGTCCCTCAGGGTACAGGATAAGAACTAGTCTAGAGGACTGGAGTTGCATATATGTTCCTCACAGCTTGAGAGAGACAGGATCAGTGAGTGTTAGACCTCTCTAGAATTCAGTGTGTTAATAAGTATAGTTTGTGTTATTGTGGAACGGTTTCATTTCATATCTAAAGATTGTCCGCATTGCTCTCTCTCTGTCATATTTTTCTACAGGACACAGCGTTGGCAATTTTATCTAGTGTAACTGAAAGAGCAGGAGCAGGAACAGCAAAATGGGCCTGGCTTCGGAGGGGCCTCTTTTATTTGAGGGCTGGTCAGCATTCCAAAGCAGTGTCTGAGTAAGTCTTGTGTATTCAAAACACTCAGTCGTCTTCTTCAAATAACTGCCACTAGATAAGTGAGAAAAAACCAAAGCAACCTACTAAGGCTTATTCATCAGTGTTTTGGGTCTCCAAATGAAGCCTTTTTGGTGTCCAGTGATAAACCTGTGCACGTACTAGCTACCCCTCCTCCCAGCCATAGACCCAACATACAATGAATTAATGAAAATAAAAGGTCCAGGAGAATACATATAAAGGAGAAGTGGAGCAGTTCTACTGCAGACCACCTACATGACCATGATCAAAGCAAATCCATATGAATTTAAATGGACCTTTTGATCCTTGCTAAAGCTGCCTGCAAAACATTGTGGAGCAATATAATGGAGACCTGTCTTACATTCAACCGTTGAAAGAGTGAGTAATGTCTCAGGACAAATGAAGGTTCAATCATTCCTTGACTTAGTAATAATGCTCTGCACCTCCGCCAATATTCATATCAATCTAGTTGATGTGTAATTATATTAAAAAGCTTTCTTAAAGGGATAGTAATACTTCATTTTAACTTTATTTTATTTTGTAGGCATTAAAAAAACATGAAGAATGATATAAGGCTTATCTCTGAAACCTTTATGGTTTAAGAGATATTCACAAACAAAGTATCCCCCCCCCTGTTCAACCAGATCAGAAGGGAGATGCCCAGGTAGACTGCAGACAGGGACAATCTTCAATTAAGATAACGGAAAAAGCTGAAAAACTTGTCAAGGGGGGAAGGGCTTTCATTGTTTTCATACAAAGAAAATTGTCCCCTTTTGTTATCTGTACTCACATCTGAGAAGAGATGGCTTACACTAGGTAAAAGGGGCGGGGAGGGGAACTTTGCTTGTGAGTATCTCATAAACCATAAAGGTTTGAGAGATAAGACTTATATCATTCTTCATGTTTTTTTAATGCCTACAAAATAAAATAAAGTTAAAACGAAGTATTATCCCTTTAAGGGGGAAACTTTATCATTTAATTGTGCATCAACTAGACCTATATGAACATTGGCACAGTGAAGAGGGTCAGAAAATTGTCCCTCGCTACGAGCTGTCTGGTCCGATGACTGGATTCCACATCTGAGGGGAGATGACTTAGAATAGGTAAAACAGACAGGAGGGGGATACTTTATCCTTCAATTACTCTCGAACTACACCTTGGACTGTATTGAAATAACACTCTACATGGCTCAAATACTATGAAGATTCATCAGAGCTGTATTTATTTTGAAACTATCCCTTTAACATACAATATGGGGGTACCAGGAACACTAACCTACACCTGCCACTTTTGTTTTGAAATTACCAGCCTTCAGTAAAATGTTCATAACCATTACAGATAAAAGCAATGCATTAGACCCCCTTTTGGCATACAGTGTTTTTTTTTTGTTTTTTGTTTTTTTTTTTGTTTGTTTTTTTTTTCAGTATTTTTTTATTTAGACCTCATTGGGGGCATCAGGACCCCTCCAGATGCCCTCCCCCCAATTAGGTCTGAATAGAAAGATAATGAAAAATAAATAAATAATCCTTTGTGTCCTAATGCTCCTTCAACAAGGTCTGAATAAAAAATGATAATACAAAAAAACCCCCAGTATACTCCAACGGAGGTGGTCCAGTACATTGGCAAGCAATGATTTGGACGCCCCACTGGCACACACACACTTTTTTTTTCCCCAATACTTTTTATGTAGACCTCATTGGGGGCATCAAGACCAATCCTGATGCCCCCTTAATGAGGTCTGAATAAAAAAAAATAATGAAAAATAAATAAATCGTCCTTTGTGTGCCACAGGGGTGTCCAGTGCATTGCAAAGCATTGGACCCCTGTGTTACATAGAGGGTTAAATGTTTGGAATTATTAATACTGCCAACTAGGTCTGAATAAAAAATAATGAAGAAAAAAAAGTGTCATGTGTGTGCCACAAGGCCCTGTGCCACATACAAGTTAACATTTTTTTCCCTAACTTTTTCAATTCAGACCTCATTGAGGGGCTATCAGGACCCCTCCTGATGCCCCCCCCCCCCATTAAGGTAAAAACATTTTTTTTAAAAGGTGCTCCAAACAATGTATTCAGTGTGTGCCACAAGGTTGTCCACACATCCCTGTGGCATACACAGGATTTATTTTTTATTTTTGTAGTTTCAGATCTTGTGTGGGGCATCAGGACCCCTCCTGATGCCCCTTCCCCCCAGTTATTGATCTCCCAGCCAATTGTGCTCTGATCATTAACCAGTGATGTGAGGAGGCTTCCCTTGATCCCGCCCACTTCTACCACAAAGCTTAGGGTAGGAGTTAAGAGGAAGGACATGCTGCTGTCCTGCACCCAAATTATTGACCTCCCAGCATGATTGGCTAGGAGATCCTGATGTCCACCCCCCCTAATGCAGCTGACCATTTTTTTTTATGAGGTCACGGCATTGCGGTATGCAGTGACTGCATTTCAGTCTTACAATATACGCAGGGCTGGTGCAAGGATTTTTATATACACAGACAAAGAAGCATTTTGATCCCCCCCCCCCCCGACCTTGCCACAATCCCCTGCCCCCACCCACATATTCACCTCCACACTCTCCCCACCTCCACATTGCCCCTTCCACAATGCTCCCTTCATCTCCACAATGCCCCTTCCACAATGCTCCCTTCATCTCCACAATGCCCCTTCCACAATGCTCCCTTCATCTCCACAATGCCCCTTCCACAGTGCTCCCTTCATCTCCACAATGCTCCCTTCATCTCCACATTGCACCTTCATCTCCACAATGCCCCTTCATCCCCCTTCCACAATGCCCCCTTATCTCCACAATGCTCCTTCCACAATGCTCCCTTCATCTCCACATTGCCCCTTCCACAATGATCCCTTCATCTCCATAATGCCCCTTCCACAATGCCCCCTTATCTCCACAATGCCCCTTCCACAATGCTCCCTTCATCTCCACATTGCCCCTTCCACAATGATCCCTTCATCTCCATAATGCCCCTTCCACAATGCCCCCTTATCTCCACAATGCCCCTTCCACAATGCTCCCTTCATCTCCACAATGCCCCTTCCACACTGCCCCTTCCACAATGCTCCCTTCATCTCCACATGGACCCTTCATCTCCACAATGCCCCCTTATCTCCACAATTGCCCCTTCATCTCCACAATGCCCCCTTCATCTCCACATTGACCCTTCCATAATGCCCCTTCATCTCCACATTGCCCCTTCCACAATGCTCCCTTCATCTCCACAATGCTCCCTTCATCTCCACAATGCCCCTTTCATCCCCTACCTTGAGTCCCTGGTAGTCTAGCGGCGTGCCATAACTTAGAGCTCTGTGCCTCCTTCGGCACAGAGCTGAAGCTCCCGCGCGCTGCTCTCAGTAATGCAGAGCACTGGGAGATGATGTCATCTCCCAGCACTCTGTATTACTACAGAGCCTGGGTCTCTCTGCGGTGTGTCACATAGACGCCGCAAGGGAGCACTTGGTAGTGTAAATGAGCGCTCCCTCGTGGCAGATATATATATATTAAAAAAAAAAATCTCAGCTTCCCCCTTTTCGGCGCCCCTCTGTTGCGGCGCCCTAAGGCAGCTGCCTGTCCTGCCTTAATGGTAGCGCCGGCCCTGAATGTACGTGCTTGGCACAGTGCGAACAGCTGTACACTGTACCCCCTTGGCACTCGAGGGGTTAAGGACCAATGATGTGCTAGAACTGTCACCAGTGTCCGTGCCTTAAGGACCTGTGATGGTCCTGGCATGTCATGACTTTTTTGATCTCTGCTCTCCTGGGGGGAGGGGGTGCTGTGATCACTGTTGGGAGGCTGAAACTGACTGCTTCCAGAGTTCTGAATGACATCTATGCGCTCCTAAAGGTGAAACTACC
Organism: Rhinophrynus dorsalis; assembly: GCA_037306005.1. Lineage (NCBI taxonomy): Eukaryota > Metazoa > Chordata > Amphibia > Anura > Rhinophrynidae > Rhinophrynus > Rhinophrynus dorsalis. The sequence continues at coordinate 577,463,110 of CM074718.1, forward strand.
CCAGTTAATTTCTCAAAGGATTAAGGGGAAGTATTGTACATATTTATGTTTCACTCTGGGCACTGATTGGTTCTCTTAAGAAGCGTCCTAATCAGCTTTTGGTGCAGTTTTTTAATTGGGTTGTTTGTAAAGGTATTTAAGTATCGTTTCACATGTGTGGTGTAATCTTGAGAAAGGCCACGGTGTTGGTCTGAAACGTCGATCTAACTAAATCCACCTGTTCATTGCATGAACAAGTTACCTGTGAGTACTTTCCTTATTTTCTTGTGAATATTCCAATGCATTCTGGATATTAACAGTGAGTGCATCCCTGAACCACTTTTTACATTTTTTTTATCTATCTATCTATATATCTATATATATATATATATATATATATATATATATATATATATATGTAATTTTTAGGTCTGAAAGTCAGAATGACAACAAATACCACATGGTGCATAATAATTTATATAAATATACATTAGAAACTCAACTTTAACATTTTGTTACAGTCTTCGTATAAAGTGAGACACTGAACACAGCACCTTACTTGAGAGCCACTGCCCTAAACACCTGGCCTGTTAGTGGTTGCTAAGGACAGTTTTAACACCTTAAGCGCCAGGATACCAGCACCTTGCAGCTCAAGGCATTGGATACCTCTCTGGCACTCATAGGGATAAAAACAACTACCCTATGGTGCTGTTGATTTGCTCCCTAATGTATCCTCTTGATCTTCCTCAATAGGGTCCAAAGTCCCTGGCTGCAGTGGAGATATGTATTATGTGTGTGGGATTGTATGGGGGAGAAAGTTTCTAGATCTGTATGAGATCTGTAAATCTGCTAAAGTTTACATGAGTTTCCAAAAGACTTTTACAGACACAGCATGCCAACATTTCAAGGACACAATTGAAACACAGGAAAAATAATTTTGCAGACTCTTAATACTTTGTAATGATTTGTTTTGGGGAATTTCAGACTGAATAATCAATGCTGGTCAAAGTGCCAACAACCGCAAATGCCTATATTCCTAGCCTAGTAGGATTTCAGATTGCCATAGCAAATCAGTTTGATTGAGCAGGAGAACAGTAAATCGCTGGTCACAGCAGGCACTGTTGCCTGTTTACGTGTCCACACCACAGCATATTGCAGAACCTGAAGTTTTAAATCTATTTTAAATAATGGCTTTGAGCCTCTAGAGAAGTTAATGCAGTTTTTATTAATCCTTTAATGGCCTTAAACACAAACTAAAGTAGAAAAATTCTTGGGAAAACCAACTGCATCACGACAGACAAATAAGAGTTTCTGTTGACTTAAAGGTGACTTCTAATCCTTGGTTGCTAGAGAGGTCACCAGTACATTGCTTTGAAATGTTATGGAGACCTCTTTTTAAGAGGTTGAAAACAATCCCTATTAAAAACAATTTAAATATTTCCCTGGTTCCTGCAATTCAAATGGTTTGTCCCCAAAATACTCTGCTTTTGTTTTTGTAAATATGGCACAATGGTGTTGAAGGATAATTTAGAGAAGTGGCTGAGATATGAATAGTAAGATGAGGCAAATCAACCAAGAATACCAGTAAACAAATGCTGATTCTGATGCAAACTGGCACAGTTATGAAGCCTGAAACTATACTACATTCTCAGTATTGTTTTAACCATTTCTGCAACAAAGACTGTCCAGTGCATTAAAGAAAGACCAACACTTTGTAATTATAACCATCCACTTATCCTAATCTGGGCAGATACGATATCATAGTCTAGAAGAGAGTCAGAGGCTTAGATGTAATATAAGTTCTACATCACTGAGAGAGTGGTAGATAAGTGGAACAGCCTACTAGCAGATGTGGTATCTGTTAATGCAGTGAGGGAAGTTATGCATGCATGGGAAATGCATAAAGCTATCCTGAACATTGGTAAGAAACAAAAACCAAATAAGGTTTGGGATATTTACAGTAGGAAAAATGGGCAGACTAGACTGGCTGAGTGGTTCTTACCTGCCATTAAACTCTGTTTCGATTGGGTATTATGTTCACTAATGTTCATGTTCCACAACTGCAGAACTCTAGACTCATCCCACTGAATGTTTGGTAAGAAAATGTTAATGGGGGTAATTTGCAACCTGCAGAAAGAATTATGTCTGTGTTAATGGACAATATATCCAGCGCTAATTGAATATTAAGTTTGGATGTCCAATCCACACAGATCTGATTCAGGATAGTGGAGGTCATTATTAGAAGGTGTTAGTGTTTCTATAAGACCTGTCCTGCTAATGGTAACACATGATCAGCATGAAAAACACTGTTCTGACCTACATATTCATTAATTTTTTTCAAATTAATTTTGTAAGATTTATAACTAGTTTTTAGCTAAATGTTTTTAATTCAGGTTTTATTTCTCTCTCTTCTCTTCAATGATTCAGTTTACATGCAGCGCTGCGAGCAGATCCCAAGGACTCCAATTGCTGGGAGTGCCTGGGAGAGGCCTATCTGAGCAGAGGTGGCTACACAACAGCACTGAAATCCTTCATGAAAGCCAGTGAGCTGAACCCGGACTCTATATACAGTGTGTATAAGATAGCATCTATCAAACAAATCCTGGGGACATACAAAGAGGCAGTAAATGAATACCAGCAAATCATAAGGAAGTCTGGGGAATATGTACCAGCTCTGAAAGGTAGTGTAAAAGACATTTCTGTTCTACTTCAAGTTTCAGTCAGTTGTACAACTTAACAATTAGTAGCTTGACAAAAAAAATAATAAAAATGTATTCATCTATTTTTAAATTATGATCTTCAGTAATCCTGAATTATTCGTATGGTGCTTTTGTCTAAAGAAGACCGGAAACTGGAACTATCTAGCAGTAAACTACATCAGATATTAAGTTTGTTTAGACTGAAAGCTCTTTGGTGCAGGGACCTCTCTTCTATTGTGTCTCTTACTGTGACACTTATTATATCTCCATTTATCTATTGTAACATACTACTATTGTAATGCACTGCGAACACTGTGTGGCACCATATAAAGATATACAAACAAATGGGGAAGAAGTGTACTGATAATACTCACTTCTGTCTGAATTACCCCATTTCTTCTGTTAAACAAATTAAGTTCCACTTATTCCTACATAATAATTCCCCCTTCCTGTCAGTAGTTGGGAAATTATTGGAAATGTTATTGAAAGGACACATTGTTGCATATCTGAAATCTAATGACATGCAAGATCAATGGCAGCATGGATTTACAACCCAAACAAATGTAGCCGCATTTTATGATTATTACTCAAGTGATAGACAAGAGTGAAGCAGTAAATGTAGCCAATTTGGATTTTGATGATTACGATGTAGGAAGCCGACTTACAGGATACATAGTTCTGAACTGGATTCAAAGGTAGTTGATTTGTTAAATAGTTGAAAGTCAGGAAACAGTGTGTCATAATAAATTATGTTTCACTGTCGTCCAATACAGGTTACTGGTAACTCTGGGAGGCGATCCGCCCCTTTAAGTAGGCAGGAACATTTCTCCAAATGTATGCAGGTGGTGGAGCCTCCCCTCCCTCCTTAGCTGCTCCCAGTCAGCTTGATGCCAGAATGATTTGTTCCTCGGTGTGTTCACACCAGGTGGAGAACATCTCTCTTCAGTTTTAGTATTTTATTATTTTCTGTCGAATATGGAATACCACCATTAGGCGGGTTACCATGGCTGGCAAATGCCCTCTCCAAAGTGGCTAGCTCAGCTTCCAGGGATTTTCTAGTGGACCTTATGCCCTGATGGGGGAACAACTTGATTTCAAGTACTTCCCTGGGGGATTATCCTTTGGGGTAATCCTTTCTTTGCATGGTGACCTGAAGACATGCAGAAAGGTGAGCCACCCTTTGAGTACTGAAGGTCCACTTGTCCCACAGTGTCCCTCTTTGGGTTTGTATTTGGGAGTTCTCATTGCGCACTCTGGCACTCAATGGGTGTTTTTATATATACTTATTGTTTGTATATGGGTGTTTGTCTGTGAGTTTTGGAGCAGTCTGTGGCTTTTTAACACTTTGTCTGCTGGTTTGACACGTTTATTAGGGGTTTCTTACACTTTCTTTATGGGATAGTGTTTTCTCCTCATGTACATGTGTTGCATATGTGTTTTTAGCCTTTTGATTATTGGGGTTAATTTTATTAAATTTTATGTTCCGGGCCTTTAAGGCGCGCTTTTACTGCATAGCCGCCATTGCTCCTTTACACTCTATGGGCTTACACTGTTTGGGACGTATCTCTGGAACCACTCCACTTAGCGATCTCAGAGTGGGCTCATTTTGTTTGTCTTCCCTTGCTCTTTCATCCGGTTCACTAGTCAAGTGTGTTGGGGGACTCGGGGGGCTTCGGCCACTGTTTTGGGGTACTTTTTGAGAAAAACGATTCCTATGAGCGCTTGCTTCGCACCTTTTTTCTGATTGGCTCCCGTCGCGGCAGCCATTTTGTGAGTTCTTCTCATCGAGTATACTACGCAGGGACCGGACCTTCTTCTCTCCTCCGCTGATTAACCCTTCGCTTGCCAGATAAGTTTAGTTTTATACGTTTCTGGGGTGAATCTTTAATCTTTCACACTTTAATTGGTTGATTTCTGTCAGTGGGGTATATCTGACACTGTGAGTATGTCTACTCCGCTGGAGCTTGGGACTAGACCTAAGACTAAGGAGGCTGGGGCTTCAGTTTCCCCCATTGCGCATTGCTCCTCCTGTCATTCAGGGCTGCCTAGGGAATTCTCTGGTCATTTATGCCCAGCATGCTCAGAAGGTCCTGACAGCAACCCAGGGCCTTCCAGCCATGCTATAGAGCCAGCTTGGGTGAAAGAGTTTAAGGCTGCAACTAAGGACCTCAGGTCCACTCTTCAACTCTTTCCCTCTCAGGTACAGGGAGCACTGCAGGTGTGGCAAGCTCCCTCTACCATCAGGACCTCCCTGCCTAAACCACAGGGGGCCCCTGACGTGTCTGATTCTTCTGAGGAAGAATTGTTGCTAGATTCTGATGCTGAGGATGGTTCTGTTATTCAGTCTGCCAGGTCTGTTGGAGACCCCTTTGTATGTGACCCTGAATTTTCTGCTGAGGGCCTAATTAGGGCCGTTCTGTCCACCCTCAATCTTCCCTTTAGTCAAGAGGTTCCCTCTGACCCAATTGATGTCTTTCAGAAACCGGCAAAAGCTGTTACTTGTTTTCCTCCTAACCCTACTCTGGAACGTTTGGTTTCCGATGCTTGGAAAAATCCTGATAAGTCCTCTTCAGTCTCAAAAAAGTTTGCTAAACTTTATCCCTTTTCTGAGGCTGAACTGGCTAAATGGGTTCATCCTCCCAAGGTGGATGCTTCTGTGTCTAGACTGTCTAAATCAACCGCTTTGCCTGTTTCTGATGCTTCTGCTTTGCAGTACTGGACGGATAAAAAGTTGGAGGTTTGCCTGAAGTCTATTTTTGCGTTCATTGGCACTGCCATGTGACCGGCTTTTGCTGTGGCGTGGGTTAACCGGGCCATTGCGGTCTGGACCGAGCAACTCACCAAGGCAGTCCATCAGGACGCGCCGGTTTCAGAGCAGTTGCGCTTGCTTGCCAATATTTCTGAAGCTCAGAACTATGTTTCTGATGCTGCCTTTGATGCTGTCCGCATGATGGCTAGGGCCTCCACTTCTGTGGTGGCCAGGCGTGCACTTTGGCTTAAGATTTGGTCCGCTGACACTGCATCACTGCATCCAAAAGGTTTTGCTTTCCTTGCCTTTCCAGGGTACTTCCTTGTTTGGTTCTGAGCTCAAGAAACTAATCAGCGAGGCTACCGGGGGTAAGAGTACCCTTTTGCCTTTGGTCTTCAAGAAAAAGTTGCAGGCTAAGCGTTACCGGTCCTTTCGTTCCTTTCAGGCGGAGGCGCGTTCGTCCTCCAAGACAGTTCTGTCCGATCCTCATACCTCCTCCAGGCCCAAGCAGTCCTGGAAGCCCAAGGTTGCCTCCAAGTCCAAGACTTCCAAACCCGCTTTGGCATGACTCACCGAACCCTGGTCCGCACCCTTCCGTAGGTGGACGCCCCCACCTCTTTCGCAGGGTTTGGGAGGAATCTGTGTCGGACCCATGGGTTTTACAGGTGGTCTCAGAAGGATATAGGATCCCTTTCTTTTCCCTTCCTCGCCTTCGTTTTCATCTCACTCATTCGCCGCAGGATGCAGAGAAACTGCGGTTGTTCGGCGCTATTCAGGATCTTTTGGACAAAGAGGTCCTGGAGCCAGTGCTTCCTATGGACATGGGTTTGGGGTTTTACTCCAACCTTTTCGTGGTATCCAAGAAGGATGGCGGGGGCCATCCTATTTTGGATCTCAAGGATCTCAGTTCCTTTGTGGTGAAGTCTCACTATCGTCAGGAATCTCTGCGCACTGTGATTGCCGCCATGCCTCCAGTAGGCAGTATCTGAGGTTTGCCTGCGCCAGGGGTCATTTTCAGTTCTTAGCTCTCCCATTTGGGCTGACAACTGCTCCCCAGGTTTTCCAAACAGTTCTGGGAGCGTTGATTTCCGTCCTCCATCGGGATGGAGTGAGAGTGACTCCATACATGGACGACTTGCTTTTGAAGGCAGAGTCTGCGGGTCTTCTTCACCGGCAGGTTCAGACCTGCATTCAAGTCCTCACTCACCACGGTTGGATAATGAACTTGGACAAGCCGGACTTGTCTCCATCTCAGCGTCTCATCTTCCTGGGTCTACTTTTCGACACTCAGAAGGGCATGGTGTTCCTGCCGGAGGAAGTAGCGCATCAGATTGCTCAGCGAGTATCGAGGATTCTGGCTCTCGAGTGGATTCCAGTTCCGAAGTTGCTTTCCCTGGTGGGGAAGTTCATCTCCACGATAGAGGCGGTGCCATTTGCGATGGCACATACCAGGGAACTTCAGAGGTTTGTGATCCAGACGTGCAGGGATCGTCCAGATCATCAGAGGTTGTCAGTATCTCTTCCTCCTCATGTGGAGCTGAGCTTGGAATGGTGGTTGGACCTTTCCCATCTCTTGAAGGGGAGACCTTTTCGGATACCCTACTGGACCACGGTCACAACGGACGCCAGTCTCTCGGGCTGGGGTGCTGTCTTGGGCCGCATCAGCGCTCAGGGGAAGTGGTCTTTGGAGGAGTCCCTTCTCTCCATCAACATCCTGGAACTTCGGGCGATTTTCCATGCTCTACGCCATTGGGAATCCCAGCTGGAGGACTGTCCGGTCAGAGTGGAATCCGACAACGCCACCGCCGTGGCTTACATCAACAGAGGGCGGGACAAGTAGTCTCGCCGTGTGGCTAGAGGTAAAGGCCATTTTGTCCTGGGCGGAGGTTCATGTTCCCAATATTTCTGCGGTGCACATTCCAGGCATAGACAACGTCATGGCAGATTTTCTCAGTTGTCACACAGTTGACAGCGGAGAGTGGGAGCTCCATCTGGAGGTGTTCCAGCTTCTAACCCAGATGTGAGGTGTACCTTTAGTGGATCTGATGGCAACCAGACACAACAGGAGGGTTCCGACGTTCTGCTCCAGGTGGAGGGGCTCTCTGGCTCTGGCAGTCTACGCCATGTCGATTCCTTGGGAGTTTTCCCTGGCTTACATCTTTCCCCCTCTTCCAATGTTGATCAGGGTGATCCAGAAGCTGAAGGTGGAGCGTTGTCCGGTCATCCTCATCGCTCCAAATTGGCCTTGTCAGTCTTGGTATCCGGACCTTCTGGCTCTGTCGGTGGCAGAGCCCTTTCCTCTTCCCTCTCGTCCAGATCTTCTGATACAGGGTTATCTGTGGAAGGAGGATGTTCATCGTCTCCATTTGACGGCCTGGAGGTTGAATCCTCTATTTTGTAGAAAAAGGGGTTTTCTTCTGCTGTGGTTTCTACCATGCTCTGTGCCCGTAAGCCTGTTTCTTCCAAGATCTATCACCGGGTCTGGTTGACCTTTCTCTCTTGGTGTGCTGACAGGGACCTGTCTCACGATTTTCATCTTCCTACTGTCCTGGCTTTTCTGCAGGACGGTGTGGATAAAGGTCTCAGCCTGAGTTCTCTTAAGGTTCAGACTTCTGCGCTTTCTGTTTATTTTCCAGGAACGCATCGCTATGCTTCCTGATGTCAAGATCTTCTTTCAGGGCGTTGCTCATGTGCGTCCTGCTGTTTGGAGTCTGGCTCCTCAGTGGGATCTTAATCTGGTCTTGGGAGTTCTCCAGCATCCTCCCTTTGAGTCCTTGGCTACTATTCCTTTACGCCTTTTGTCATGGAAGATGGCTTTTCTTCTGGCTATTGTGTCTGTCCGCCGGGTGGCAGAGTTACAAGCTCTCTCCTGTAAACCACCCTATTTGGTGTTTCACAAGGACAAGGCAGTACTTCCAAGGAGTTCTTACCTAAAGTGGTTTCCGAGTTCCACATTAATCAGGAGATTGTGGTGCCCTCTTTCTGCCCTAACGCCTCTTCCGATAAGGAGAGGGATCTCCACTGGTTGGATGTTGTGCGTTGTCTCAAGTTCTACGTGCATCGCACGGAATCCATCAGGAAGTCTGACGCTCTGTTCGTCATTCCGGAGGGTCCTAGGGCAGGGAGACCGGCATCCAAAGTGACTATTGCATCTTGGATTAAGTCTACCATTCGTAAGGCGTACAAATTGAGGAACAAGCATGTTCCCTTCAGGGTTACGGCCCATTCTACCAGGTCCATTGGGGCCTCTTGGGCCTACAAAAATCAAGCGTCTGCTGATCAGCTGTGACGGGCGGCCACTTGGTCCTCTGTGCACACTTTCTCGAAACACTACCGTGTGGATGTGCTGGCCTCGGCTGATGCCAGCTTTGGGAGGAAGGTCCTGGAGGCAGTTCTGCCTGTCTAGGGTCTTCTTCCTCTGTGGTTCTTAGTGTTTCCTTACTGTTGAGCCCGGTTGGCTCTTGTTCAGTGTGCTGTGCTACAGTTCCTGGGGTCTGTTTGCAGCCTTAGTTGGTGGCCGTTGACACTTCTGTTTTGTTGGGATCTCTGTCCAGTGGGTTCATAGAGGTCCTGGTGACTTTGGGGGCCTTGCGCCTGGTCCTTGCCTCTTTCCCGCCTCAGGGTAACTCAATGGTTGGACATCCCAGAGTTACCAGTAACCTGTATTGGACGACAGTGAAAAGAGGATTTTAGTCTTACCTGTTAAATCCTTTTCACTTAGTCCTTACAGGTTACTGGTCTCCCTCCCTGTCAAGAGACCATGCTTGGCTCTCCTGTGGCAATTTGTGGGAGTCCTTCGGGGATGCTCACAGGAGTCTTCTTCATCTCTCCCTTTTCTGGTCAGTTGGTAGGGTCACAAATCATTCTGGAGTTAAGCTGACTGGGAAGCAGCTAAGGAGGGAGGGGAGGCTCCACCCCCTGCATACATTTGGAGAAATGTTCCTGCCTACTTAAAGGGGCGGATCGCCTCCCAGAGTTACCAGTAACCTGTATGGACTAAGTGAAAAGGATTTAACAGGTAAGATTAAAATCCTCTTTTATGACAGAGAAGCCCAGAAATAAAGAGAAGTGAAATACAATCTTAATGTTACTGCTCTGACAAAAACATTAGTGGAAAAATACTTGGGAGTTATTATTTCAGATGACTTGAAGGCAGGCAAGGAATGCAATAAAGCAGTGGGAAAAGCAAAATAGGTTCTTAGTTATCAAGAGGCATTAGCAGCAGGGAGAGGTACTATGCCAATCTGTAGGCCACTGATAAGGCCTAACCTGCTGTGTATAGTTTTGGATACCTTATCTACAGAAGGACATTAATAAATTGGGGGATGCCAAAATTGTGCTGGGTGTACAGCTAGGAACAAATGAGAGGGTTGATATGAAAGACACATTTAAATATATGTCTCATAAAAAATGTTTATATATTTGTAGAGGGTAAAAAAAGAAACTCAATGCCACAAATCCCATCTCTCAAAACGCTATGGTTTGAGAGATATTCACAATCAAAGTTCCTCCCTCCCTCCCCTTCTCCTGATGTCAGCATCTAGCTGACAGCAGGAGATACCAGTTCGAGGACTAGCTGGTGGCTCTGCAGCAGAGCCAAAATCCTGTTATTAGAAAATAATGACTTCATTTGAAAGGTCTACAAAGTGTGCCTGGTTTGCAAGCACACTTTGTAGACCGTTCCCATGAAATAGTTCTTTTCCAACAAAGCAATTTCAGCTCTGCTGAAGAGCCTCCTCGTGTCGGCTGACATGGATCTTGTTCTGTCAGCTTTACAGCTGATGTCAGGAGAAGGGTAGGGAAGGGGGAACTTTGATTGCGACTGAAGGGTAGGGAAGGGGGAACTTTGATTGCGACTGTATCTCAAACCATAGCGGTTTGAGAGATGGGGTTTGTGGCACTGCGTTTCTTTTTTTACCCTCTACAATCTATAAACTTTTTTTATGGGACATTACTGTCCCTTTAAGGAATTTAATACCGTTTTAGAGGGAAGCATTTGTATATAAAACAACTTACACCGCATTCATATTAATGTAGACAACGAGCACAGTGATTTTATCACAGTCTTAAAAGTTGCACATATGAACTAGGCCTTATTCTTACCCATGCACACTCATGAATCTAGACACACATACACAAATGTTACTCCTAATAAATAACTATTGGCCAGTATCCCTTGAAAACAGAAAAAAAAGCTGTGCATGCTTACATTTCACTTTAAAATATAATATGTGGCTATCCAGTCTAAGCTTTTTATACAAATAAAGATTTTAGTTACATAGTTTGCACAAAGTATGATAATCAAGTCCATCCACACCAAGGATACCTCATTTGGGGCAGTTGTATTACACACACACACAAACACTCTTAATTTGTTCTGTAGTGTGCATTAATCTATTGGATGCTAGATTGGTCTGCATTGGGAGCATCTCTAGCATGCAAGTGGTTAATAACAGAATGCATTTGTATCCTGTGTACTAGAAGTTTGCAGGGAAAACTCTGAATTCTGGCCTCCTAAAAGCTAGTGACGGAGTAAGAAATGTGTCTATGTAGTGAAATAGTGACTATGGGGCTGTTTTATTTCTTTTCAGGTCTAGGAGAGTGTCACTTGATGCTTGCAAGGAGTGCCCTTGCAGACTTCTTGGATGCCAAGGCTGTAGGAGCCATTGAGAAAGCTCTTGAATTTCTGACGAGGTTAGTAGAACATGATCGCAATACTGTTGCATTTTCAGTAGCAGCATACTTGATCAACAAAGCCTGAAACGTTCTGCTATACAGGCCAACTGGGAGAGTTTACACTATCTGTTTAAATTACTCCACAATAAAGACTTTCAGCGTCTGTTTTCAAGCTGCAAATGCCTAAACAAACAAAGAGAGAAATATTGCCCTGTATGTTAGGTATTTGCTGATTTATCATTGGCTAGATAGGTTTCTTGTAGACTCTCATTTATCTCTAAGGGAGAACAAAGAAATGCAGTGGAAATGTTATATTTCTGTAGCTTGGTGCTGGAGTGTCATTACCGTACGAGTCTGCTTTGTGTGCGTATAGATGTCTTGCACGTAAAGCAGACTGCATGGAAAGTACTTTTTATATTGATTTCTTAGTAGTTAACCCCTTAGATTCTAGTGACGTCTCCAAGGTATTGCTTCACAGTGCACTGGAGACACTCAGCCCTGCTCAACCAGCCATGCAAATGTATAGTTTTGAAGAACATGAAATGTTTTTTTTAATGAAAAATGTATTTTAGTTTTAAAACTAGAAACCATTTGAGAGCATCTTTAAGGGGTAAAGTGAGATCCTTTAGCTGCTGCCAGACTACAACGCCCATCATTCTGGCAGGGAAATAGCAGTTGGTGACCCATCCCTGATCTGTAGGCGGGCTTGGGAGATGGGGTATACTGCTGTGTACTTTATGGTTTTAGAGATAACCGCTTTCAAAGTTCGCCCCTGGCTGACGTCAGCATTCTAGTTTACAACAGGGGAATCCTCTCCTGAGATCAGCCGGCGGCTCTGCATCAGAGCCAAGATTGCGTTAATAAAGAAGAAATCCATCACTAAAAAGGTCTTCTACGTGTGCTTGGTTTGCAAGCACATGTAGAAGACCTTTTAAGTGAAGGATCTATTTTTTTTGTTAATGCGATCTCTACTCTGCTGCAGAGCCGCAGATGGTCCCAGGACCGGATTCCCAGGCTGTAAGCTAGAATGCTGACGTCAGCCAGGGGCAAACTTTGAAAGCGGTCATCTCTAAAACCATAAGAGTTTGAGAGATGCTGCTGGGGGCATTTTTCATCTTTATTCAATGACTTTAACATAGGGATTAGTATTTTTTAAGTAATACTATCCTTTTAATAACCCCACTTACTATAGCCAGATAATCTTAATGGTCCCTATGAAGTTTAACCTTGTACCTTTGTTCAACAGATATCATCTTCACTCAGTCCTAGATGCCATTTCCATGAAGGCAGACAAGACTGTTGCTGACTATTTTTCCAAACTGAAACAAGCAGAGTGTATTAGCCTACACAACCGTTTAAGTATCAGAGGGATGCACAACAAAAAAGAATTCATTGCACACTCCTCTGCAAATGGGTGGAGTTTGTGTCCTGTGGACCTACTAACAACTGTCATGTCAGCCTCCATGGACATAACATTCAAGACTGATTAGTGATGTTCTCTCGAACCAAGGTACAAGGAAAAAATGTGTAATTAAATTATAAATTGTCCCCCTCTTGCCCCTTTTACCTATGTAATGCTGCCTCTCCTCAGAGCAGCAAGACATCCTGATGGATGAGTACAAGGGACAGTCTTTTGTGAGCATAAGGAAAAACCTGCCCTCCATTGTCAAAGGGGGGGGGGGGGCAGGGTTTTCCTTATACTGACTGCCAGAAGATTGTCCCTCAGTGAGATCTGTCTGATGACCGGATTCCAGATCCGAGGGGAGGCAGCATTACGTAGGTAAAAGGGGCAGGGTGAGGCCCTTTATAACTTAACTACACATGTACAGTGCACAGTATGGCATTGTAATAAAGCTGTTGGTAGAAAAATGTTGACGGATGATCGAAGCTTAAGTTATTTGCAAACATTACTATCCCTTTAATATTTTTTATATGAATGTCTTAACCCATAAGAATGGTATTATGAAAGTGGACCTCTCATCAAGATAAGATTAGTTAGACAGTTAAATAAACTGCCTTTATGTTGGGTTAGTGAGCTGTTATAAGCGTAAATTGTTTACAAGAAATTAACCTTATTTTTCATCCATTGTGGAACACAGGAACCAGGGGGTTAAGTAGCTGCAACTGGGAGGCAGTGCACTTGCAAACCAAAGTACTGTGGAGGAGACTCCCTTTTAGTGTTACAGATTTTTTTCCATTTATTTTTCTGCCTTCTCTGTCCATCTGGGTCAGTTTCTTTGGGTGTTGTGTGTAGGGTTGCACCAATACCAATACTGGTATCGGTGCCGATACCGGCATTTGCGGGAGTACTCGCAGTCGCGCAAATGTGGCCGATGCCAGCACCGATATTCTGTGTCAGGGTCGGTGCTGCAGAGAGGGAGCCTGGGGAGCTGCTCACAATGCTCCCTGGGCGCCTCTCTCCCTCCTGCAGCGTTGGAGCGTTGCCGCAGGTTACAAGAGAACAGCGAGCACCCGGCAGAGGAGGAAATTACAGCGGGTAGCTGGAGGGAAAGGCAGGCAGAAGCTGCAGCTTGGCACAGATTGGACAAGCTGTAAACTTCTTTGCAGCTTTCCAGGGAGACCCTGGCACAATCTCACTGTTCCTCAGCCCCATTGCCATGCATCAGCCCTATTGAGAGCCCCCCATCTCCCACTCATTCTCCCCACTTCTCCCACTCAGCCCCCCTACTTCTCTCAATCAGTTCTCCCCAACCCCCCCACTTCTCCAATTCAGTTCCCCTCAGCCCCCCACTTCCCCCATTCAGTTCTCCTACTTCCCCTCAGCCCCCCTATATCCCACTCAGTTCCACTGCACCCTCTCACCACCCCTTGGAAAACTGTCAAATGGCAATTCAAAAAAGTATCGGTAATTGGTATAGGTGAGTACTTGAGGAAAGTATCGGTACTTGTACTCAGTCTTAAAAAAATGGTATTGGTGCATCCCTAGTTGTGTTCCATATCAGAGTCCAGAGGGAACATGGGGAAGGCCAAAACTACCAGAACTGCCTCAGTTTTCTTCTTCAGTGGTCAACAGTCTGTCCTTTCTGACCATTCTCCCTAAGAGTCTGCAAGGCCAACTAACTTTTGTGCTGTGGGCTCTACTTAGTCCACTTAGGGGACTAATCCCTCTGATCAGGAGTCACTGTGTATTAAGGCCCTTTTCTCCTCTGTGGCAGATTTTCAGACCCTGGCCAGTCCATCCACATCTATCCATTGTATCTTGGATAAGTTACATCAGGGGCTCCCCTGTCCCCTCCATTCTCCAGTAGGCAGTGATTCTGGGACCCCTGGGGAGAAATCCTCTTTTCAGGAAGGCGAGTCAGAGGATGAGGATGTGGATGATTCTTTTCTCACCCTTGGGGATTCCTTTGGGGGAGGACCCCAGGAGTTCTGTAGAGGGCTTGATTCGGACAGTGTTAAAAACTCTACAGATCTGATTCTCCAAGTTATCTTTGAGGAATAGAAGTCTCTGGATAGGATGGTCTTGGCATTTTACCCTTCTTTCTCCTTTTTCCACCCCTGCGTTGCAGCTGTGGGTTACTGCAACTACTGTTTATCCCTATTTCCCACCGTTCTAAACACACAGCTCTTCCACTTGCTGATGCTTAAGGATCAGGTGGATAAGTGCCTGATTCTATTCTGAAAATGACGTTTTGGTCACAGCCATATAGGTTGGTTGCTTAATGGAAGCCGTCTAGAGTGAGCCTTTCATGGGAGATCTTGTTCATTTAATCTCCAGAGTTCACATTACTTTTGTTAGGCAGCCTCAGTTATGTTTCTTGGTAATTTGTCCGCACACCGTACCCTATGCTTATCCGTTTTGGAAGAAATTCCTTATTTTCTTACCATTCATGGGCAAAAAAGCTCTTTGGCTCTTAACTGGAGGTAATTAGCCATGGTGCTGGGACCAAGACAAAAACTTCTGCCCCCTCACTGAGGCAAGCCCGTTTCATCCCAAACCCTAATTGGCTTGGTCGGTCAAGAAGCTCGCCTAGAAACCCGCCACTGACAAGTCTTCCTTGGTATGACTCGTCTAGCCACTTAGCTCCTCAGGCAATTGGAGAAAGGCTGTGTTGATTCCACAATGTGTGGGCCCTCCCAGTGTCAGATCTGTGAGTTTTTTTGGTTATTTTGGAAAATTATCGTATAGGCTTCAAGGACCCTCCCCTCATCACTTTGTCATCTCAAGGGTTCCTCTAGGTCCCATGAGAGCCTTTCAGTTCTGGAAGGCAGATCAAGCCATGGTTAACATGCAGGTCTTTATTCCAGTTCCCTTTCAGTAAATGATTTTGGGGTTCTATTCCAACTGCATCATAGTCTCCTACAAAAGCAGAAGCTGTCACCTGGACCTAAACCTAAAACATCTTAATCATTTTGTTCACACCGAGGTTAAAGGTGAAATCTGTGTGTTCCAACGTTTCCAGTATGTGTCCAGGGGAGTTTCTGTGGACGTAAGAGATGTGTATCTTTACATGTGCAACATCAGTAACTTCTTTGTTTTGCCTTTCAGAATTGCAATTTCCAATTTACATCCCTTCTTGGGGCCAGATTCTATTGCAGGTGCTAATTTTATCTCTGCTTTTATCTCCTGTTTTCTCCATAGACTTCAATAGGAAAATGTTTGATAAATCTGGGGTTAACACTTAGCACCTGTAATAAAATCTGGCCCCAGGTCTGTTATCTGCTCTGAGGGCCTTCACAAAAATTTTGGTGCCACTGTCTGGCCATAATTGGATGTAAGACCTCTTTCTTACACCTTACCTGGATGATATCCTGCTGAAGGTGCTTTGATAGAGACTTTGCTGCTCTGTCTTCAGATGTGTTTGTCCATCCTGGAACAGTGTGACTGGGTAATCAAATTCAGGAAGTCTTCTTTGATCCCATGCCAATCTCTGGACTTTTTCAGCATAACATTTTTCAGTCTTCAGGGACGGGTCTTGATGCCTGGGGACAAGGTTCAGATGTCTCCGTTGACTCTAGCAAGGGGCTACATGAGAGTACTGGGGCTGCCCAATTTCACATGCAAACTCTGCAGATGGATTTTCTGAAAAACTGGTCCAGGCAGCAGTGTCATCTCTCCCATGAGATGTCCCTCTCATCCTTGACAAGAAGGGGCATCTGCTCCGGTGGTTTCAAGAAACCTACCTGACATTAGGTCTCTCATTTTTCATAGGTGACTGGTCCATAGTGATGAGACGCCAGTCTTGTGGTTCAGCCACAAGAACCAGCTGATTCTCAATGTGCAGGGACTTTGGGTGATTTGTCTGACCTTTTAGCATTGGTCCCAGTTGCTTTGTGTTCTACTGGTTCTGATTCTACGTTGGTCGTTTGTGTCAGTCACCAAGGGGGGGTACCAGAAGCTCATCTGCATGGTCCGAGGTTTATCTGTTTCTCTCCTGGGCAGAAGCTCATGTTCCATCAGCCATTTATATCCCAGGTGTAGACCGCGTCGTGGCAGATTACCTCCGCATCAGTGCCTGGACCTCAGGGAGTGGAAACTAAAGCTGTCTGGTTTTACTTCATACATTGGAGGTGGGGCCATGCTAGTTTTGATGTCTAGTTCAAACCACAAGGTCCATCAGTTTTGCTCCAGATCCTGGGATCCTCTGGCCTTTGAAGTGTCTGTGATGCCCATGCCATGGCATTTTCTTCTGACATATGTGTTCCTTCTTCTTACCCTGATTTCCAAGGTATTAAAAAATGTCAAGATGGACGGTAAGCATATAAACCTGATAGAGCCTTATTGGCCTAGCAGAACTGGGTTCTTATATCTGTCAGTAGACAAGCAGTGTCATCTCTCTTTTATGGACATTTTGCCTCAGGGCCCTTTGTGTCATCCAGACGTAGGAAGGGTTTTTCTGAGCCAATCATCTTCTAAGGCTTATCATAGGGGTCTAGTCTTTGTTCTTCAATTGGTGTAAGAACTTGGCTCACATCTGCATCCTTTTATTCTATCAAGGTCCAGATCTCTGCCTTGTCAGTTCTTTCTCAGAAGTGTATTACTCTATTGGCGAATGTTCAGACTTTTGTGCAGTGGGTGGCAATGGCACATGCTTACCTCATTTTTAAGCATCCCACACCTCCAGGGGATCTAAATCTGACCCTTGGGTTACCTCAGAGGTGGTATGCTTATGAACTGAAATACAGGCTTTGTCTTGTAGAGCCTCCTTTCCTATTTCTGTCATGCAGATAATGGAGGTTCTGCATACTTTCTTTGGGTTTACCTTCAAAGTGGTTACTGATTTTCATATTTAATCAGGAGATTGTGCTTCCTTCTCTATTTCCTCCCCCATCTAATAGATGAGAGCAAGACCTTCTGGACATAGTTCAATCTCTTAAATACTATGTTCATCATACTGAATTGTTTTGCAGATCAAATGTGCTTTTAATTATTTGTGTGGGCCAAGTGGTGTCTAAGGTAACAGTGGCTTTTTGGATCAAGAGGACTTTATCAGGCCTATGTCATTAGAAAAAGACTAGTACCTTTTCTGGTAATGGCTCATTCCACCAGAGTGGCGGGTGCTTTCTGAGCCTCTGTGGGTCAGTTGTGGAAGGCAGTGATGTGGTCATCACTTCACACATTCTCAGTCTAAGGATTAGTCAATATGCTGAGTTCAGCTGAGGCCAGTTTTGGTCTGTTTGTGTCTGTGTAAGTCCTTTTTTCCTTTCTTTCTAGTGACTTTTCTGCTGTTACTTTGTTTTTGTGTGGTGGTGTGTGCTGAGGTTCATGACTGTATTTGGTAAGCTGTTGAGATTTTATTGGTGGGGACCTGGGGTGTTTTCTCATCCTCTTGAATTCTTTTTGGGAAAGCTTTGGTATATCCCCATGGTTTGTGTTTTCCACAACGGATGAAAGAGAAGTGGGAATTTTTGTGTACTTACTGATTTTCTTTCTTTGTTTTTGTGTAAGAGGGGGCATCCCATCTAAAAAAAAAAAAAGTATTTGTGGTTTGAGTTCCAGGCAGGGTTGTCTTTTGACTTATCTAGTATAGTGACTTCCTGACCTACTTCTTTATTTTTTCTTGCATTTTTGGTTTACTTGTACCCTGCCTCCTAGTGGTAGCCCTTTATCCCCATGGTTCCTGCATTCCACAAAGGCTAAGATAAATAATTTATTGGTAACTACACAAAAATCCCTTATTGTTTGTGGCACAGTGTTTATGCTATGAAGTCTGTATTCTGAGCCAATATTTTAACACACGTTGTTGATTTTCAGAGCTGTCCAACAGCGTCCTGACCTTTTATGTCTTTGGAAGCTGCTTGGAGATGCTGGTACATGTGTGTCTGCAATATCACCATCCAAAGTCAAAGTGAAGGTCCTGGGCATCCTGCTTGGTCAGAATGACGGTCTGCAGCTGCTTGGTAAATTGGAAGTCCTGGAGCTAGGAGGAAGGTATAAACATTTTATCATTTTACACTGATCCATTTTACGAAATAGTAATGCTTATTTAAACATTTATTATGTTTGTTGTGTCACAAGAGTGATATAAAGGTGATTCCTTTTGATGGCTAACTGAGTGCTAGGGGTGGGTGAAAAGTGAGTTTTTTTTTTGCAAAAAACAGACTATTTGTCTCTTTTTTTCTCGAAAGTTTTCTCCTTTTCTCTAATGCAAAATATTCCTACTTTTTGCCTATTCCAGGAAATTTTTCTCTTATTCGAACACATTTTCCTTTTATTCAACACATTTTTCACCTATTCCACTACATTTTCTCCAGCTCCAACACATTGTTCTCTTATGTTTAATATCATGCAACATTTTCCAGAGCAATATTACTTTTTCAGACAGCTGTAGTGGAGAAATAAGTATCTGGAAGTCAAAGTTGTGAGTCCTACAACAACATATGCCTTGAAAAATGTGTTAGCATGCAGAGTGCTTTTGTCCTTTTGCCCACAACCTTACTTCCTGCTTAAGTGACACTGACACATATTCATGATGATGTTAAGTGATAAAAAAATAAAGTACAACCTACAATGTGGCAGATGTGTATAGTAGTGGTGGTGGGGAATTGGTGTGGTGCGACTGGTGGGACCTTGACAAAGTGCATCCACCCCTGGAGGAGAGGGATTATCATCATTTATTGCACATGCTGCAGCAACCACTGCTGCGGTCAGTTTTTATACTCACACTTTACTTCCAGTGCCCTGCACTGCTCCACCTACACATCTATTGTGTATGTTTTTACTCTCTACAGTACACAACTGATGGAGTTTGATGTCTTGCCTTGGCCCTCAACAAAACTCTCAATGTTGACTGCTGTCTATCTAGACTGCCTCTGTCACAGAGCTCGCATCAGACTCCCAGTCAGCTGTCTAATATATTTATTTGTTTAATTATTTATCTTATCGCAGTCAGTCCAAAATAAATATAAATTATATATATATATATATATATATATATATATATATATATATATAAATAAATAAAACTAAAAAACAAAATCAAGAACTTCTTTCCCCAGACTTCCCCAATACAGAAACAATAAAAGCAAAATCAGCAAGTAATTTGGACCCCAGCTGCCTGTGTCTTACCAGTCACAGCAAATTTTGTGGTATTTTGGGTCAACCTCCTTCCTCTCTTTTTCTCCCCCAGAGTGCCCCAGTGTCCTCTAATACAGAGAACAAATGTCCTACCTAAATGACTCCCCAAACTAAGATTCAATTCCCTGTTTATTTGACTATCTTCTGTAGCTCAAAAACGTGCTGCTCTCTCCTCTCACAAACACAGAACGGCTGCTGTGAGAGCCTATATGGCTGTAGAAAACTAGAGAAAACTTTCATGTGGAGACATTTTTTTCTTCCCATTGATTTCAATGCAATGAGCTAGGTGAAAAAAGCAGAAAGACCGCACTGTTCGCAGGAAATTTTTCGCCAAGTAGAAAGTGCCATATTTTGCAAATTTCAGTTTGAGGCAAAAACTTTCGCCCATCCCTACTGAGGACATTGAAAGTGCAAGCTTTCAGGACACTAAGGTCCCTTCTTCAGGCATAGGTGTATTGTAGCTGTTGGCTCTTTACTTTTTTTTTTTTTTTAATTGTGTTCTTGCTTTGACTCATCTATTTAACCCCTTTGAGGACCATAGGGTTGAGCAATGCATTGCAAAGTAATATGTTGCACATCCATCTAATTCTAAAGGTGTTAAGTTCTTCTCTTCCTTCCAATGCAAATGATGAGTGCACATCATGGTATTAAGGTGAGTCGGACGCACACAGATAGAAGTAGAGGACTCTGACATTATGTGAAGCAGGAGAAAGGTGAATGTATACAGTAGTTCAAGGTAAATACACAAACGTATATAGAAAGCCATGAACTTAAATACATGAATATATAGTAATTAAATAATAAAAGTGAAAACAAAGTATTACTGTTTTTCTATGAACAGCAACAATAAACTAATGCTTGCTTATTACAGAGACTGCCAGTGAACTGTGAAGTAATGGATTGTATAGCTCTCTAGCACCCAGGGGGTTACCACATTTATTAAGCTTAACCCATTAAGGATCAGAAGTGCATACAACACATTGCAGAACAATGGGTTGCACTCCCCTCTGATTTTGAAGGACTTAAAGCATATCTGTTGTCTTTATTTAACCCTTTGAGTGCCAGAGTAATGTGCAACCCATTGCTCTACAATGACAAAGGAGGCCATGTTTTTCCTTATGCTCACTGAAGATTGTCCCTCTCTGCGATCCATTCGGATAGTCTTTCTGCTCTGAGTTGAGCAGTGTTACATTAGTTAAAACTCCGACAGTATTGAAATATGCTCTTCACAGCCCAAATACTATGAAGAGTAATCAGTGTTTTTTTTTTTTTTTTTTTTTTTTTTTTTTTTTTTTATAACCCCTTCAGTGCCAGAGGCTCGGGCCATTTTCTGAACCCTGCAGGCCAGACACTTTTTCAACATTTTTGCTATCCTTCCGTTTAGGCTTGATTTCCTCTGGGGATTTTTAGTTACATATGGAAAACTATATATTGTTTTTTTTCAGAACGAATTGAGCTTTCTTGTGATACCTTACATGAAGAGAATTTTACATCGTGCAAAAAGCTATGATGTCATAATGACAAAAAAAGTGAAAATTTACTCATTTTGCTAAAATCACATACTATGTATCAAAAACATTTACCTTGATTGAAAAAGTTTCAATTATTTGAAAAAGCCTCGAGTCCCCGGAGTAAAAAAATACCAAATTTGTATAGTTTTACCTACGTCCATGGCTAGCGTAGAGCCCTAATCACCAGCAGCGCAAAATGACATTTTCAACTTTATAAACTAATATGCGCATTCTAGGGTTTTTGTGGTAAAACTACCCTAAAACAGTGGAATAACTATATAAAACTATATATTTCTGGAAAGTAGACAACCTGCTGCATCTAATGAGGGGTGATTTTCCTTGTTACCCCAAGCCTGGTGTGCACAAATGCCTCCAGAAGATGGCGCTAATGAAAAAAAAAGGCATTTTCTTACATTTCTGCCCCTTCAAATGAACTAAAATGTGTGAAAACCATGGCATTTCCAACTGTATTCATTAGCTAGTGCTCTTAGGAGAAAAATAACACCCCATTGGTATGAGTTCACCTACCTCAGGGGGCGCTACAAGTACAAAACTACACCTATTGCAACCTCTAATTTTTCTAACATTTTCTCAAACATTACCTGTCTGTACAAAAATGGTTATAACAACTACAGAAGTGAAGAAAGGGTACACAAACCATACCATTTTGAAAAGAAGACACCCTGCCGCATCTAATGATGGGTGACTTGCCTTGTTACCCCAAGCCTGGAGTGCACAAATGCCTCCAGAAGGTGGCGCTAATGAAAAAAAAAGGCATTTTCTTACATTTCTGCCCCTTCAAATGTACTGAAATATGTGCAAACCATGGTATTTCCAACTGTATTCATTAGCTAGTGCTCTTAGGAGAAAAATGACACCCCATTGGTACGAGTTTAACTACCTCAGGGGGCGCTAGAAGTGCAAAACGACACCTACTACAACTTCACATTTTTCTAACATTTTCTCAAACATTACTTGTCTGTACACAAATGGTTATAACAACTACAGAAGTGAAGAAAGGGTACACAAACCATACCATTTTGAAAAGAAGACACCCTGCCGCATCTAATGATGGGTGACTTGCCTTGTTACCCCAAGCCTGGAGTGCACAAATGCCTCCAGAAGGTGGCGCTAATGAAAAAAAAAGGCATTTTCTTACATTTCTGCCCCTTCAAATGAACTAAAATGTGTGAAAACCATGGCATTTCCAACTGTATTCATTAGCTAGTGCTCTTAGGAGAAAAATAACACCCCATTGGTATGAGTTCACCTACCTCAGGGGGCGCTACAAGTACAAAACTACACCTATTGCAACCTCTAATTTTTCTAACATTTTCTCAAACATTACCTGTCTGTACAAAAATGGTTATAACAAATACAGAAGTGAAGAAAGGGTACACAAACCATACCATTTTGAAAAGAAGACACCCTGCCGCATCTAATGATGGGTGACTTGCCTTGTTACCCCAAGCCTGGAGTGCACAAATGTCTCCAGAAGGTGGCGCTAATGAAAAAAAAAGGCATTTTCTTACTTTTCTGCCCCTTCAAATGTACTGAAATGTGTGCAAACCATGGTATTTCCAACTGTATTCATTAGCTAGTGCTCTTAGGAGAAAAATGACACCCCACTGGAATGAGTCGACCTACCTTAGGGGTGCCAGAAGCACATAACTACACCTACCTGTTTGCTTCTTCGAAAATGGCTGCTTGTACTAAAATGTCCATAACTGTTAGAGACATGAAGGAAAGGTATAAAAGGTATACCATTTTGGAAAGTAGACATTCTCCCGCATCAAATGAGGGGTCACTTGCCTTTCTACCCCCTGGGCTGAAGTGCACAAATATTTCTAAAAGGTGGCGCTATGGGAATAAATACAGGTTTTTTTACATTTCCACCACTTCAAAGATACTAAAATCTTTGAAAACCATAACATTTCCTGCTGTATTCAGTACTTGCTACCATCATGAGAAAAATGGTAGCCCATTTGTGTGGGTTAACATACAATATGTGGGTGCTAGGAACACGAACGTAAACCTGACACTTTTGTTTTTTAAATTATCTGCTTGCACTAAAATGGTTATAACCATAATAGATATGCAGGAAAGGTAGAGAAACAATGCCATTTTGAAAAGAAAACAACCTGCCGCATCTAATGAGGGGTCACTTGCCTTCTTACTCAAAGGCTGGTATGCACAAATGCTTCCAGGAGGTGGCGCTAATGAAAAAAATGCTTTTTTTTACATTTCTGCCCCTTTAAATGTATGGAGCTCTGTGAAAACCATGGAATTTTCAACTGCATTTGTTTGCTAGTGCTCTTAGGAGTCAAACGACACCCCATTGATATGAGTTGAACTACCTTAGGGGGTGCTAGAAGTAGAAAACTACACCTACTACAACCTCTGATGTTTCTAACATTTTCTCAAACCTGACTTGCCTGTATAAAAATGGCTATAACACCTTCAGAATTGAAGAAAAGGTAGATAAACCATACCATTTTGGAAAGAAGACAACCTGCCGCATCTAATGAGGGGTCACTTGCCTTTGTACCCCTAAGTTATTTGGAACAACTATTTCCAGAATGTGGTGCTACAGGAAAGAAAAACAAACATTTGTTTTACACATCAGTCACTTCAAAGATACTAAAATGGTTCAATGGCGTGGGATTTCCTAGGAGGACTTCTTGCCAGCCAAAAAAAAATGGTACCCCACTGCTCTGGGTTCACATACCAATTTACGCTACAAGAGCGTAGCTACCAGTGAAACAGAAATGGGAAAGCAAACAGTGTATGTGTGATTTTATGGCTAACAGATGAAAGAAGCTAGGACGTCAGCCGGTGTATGTGCGGACCTGTGACTACAAGTCTAACAAAATGTGTGAGAGGGTGAGGGATTAGGCAGTGTGTTTGGGTATGAGCAGAGGAGCAAGGATGGTGGTGATGGTGGGGCAGTGTCTGATAGTGTGTATGGGAGATCTCGGACTACCATTGTGCACTGTATGTCCCCTCATACAAAGCACTGCGTTGGACCCCCTTCCTGTTGCACGTGCATTTTTTGGGGCTTTTTCCCCCAATATTTTTGTGTAGACCTCGTTGGGGGCATCAGAACCCATACAATGAGGTCTAAATAAAAAATAAAGGGGGAAAAAATCCTTTATGTGCCACAGGGGTGTCCAGCACACAAAGGGTTAATTTTTTTTTATCGTTACTTTGTATTCAGATGGCCACCAAACAAGCTCTGATCACAAAGTAATGATAAAAAGTCCTGTGTGTACCACAGGAAGGGGGTCTGCATTGAACCCCCCCTCCCAGTGGCACACACATGGTTAATTTTTGATTTAATTTTTTTTTTTTATTATATACCTCATTGAGGGGCATCAGGACCCCCTGATCCCTCCCCAATGAGGTCTTAGTAAAAAAAATATATATGTCCACAAACAGAGTGACCCTGTGAGTGCCACAGGGGTCTGCAGCGCATTGCAAAGCAATGCACTGGATCCTTGTGGCACTCAGAGGGTTAATTTTTTTTTTATCATTACTTGGTAATCAGAGCTTGTTGGGGGGCCATCAGGACCAATCATGATGGCCCCCCAACAATCTCTGATAACGAAGTAATGATAAATGCCCTGTGTGTGCCGCAGAAGGGGGGCTGCATTGGCCCCCCTTGTGGCACACACAGGGTTAATTTTTTTTTCTTTACATTTTTTTTTATTATGGACCTCATTGGTGGGTATCAGGACCCCTCTGATTCCCCCCAATGAGGTCTTAAAAAAATAAAATAAAAGGAATCAAAATAAATGTCCCTGTGAGTGCCACATGGGTCTCCAGGGCATTGCAAAGGAATGCATTGGACCCTTCTGGCACTCAGAGGGTTAATTTTTTTTTTTATTATTACTTTGTAATCAGAGCTTGTTGGGGGGCCATCAGGACCAATCATGATGGCCCCCCAACAATCTCTGATAACGAAGTAATGATAAATGCCCTGTGTGTGCCGCAGAAGGGGGGCTGCATTGGCCCCCCTTGTGGCACACACAGGGTTAATTTTTTTTTCTTTACATTTTTTTTTATTATGGACCTCATTGGTGGGTATCAGGACCCCTCTGATTCCCCCCAATGAGGTCTTAAAAAAAAAAAAAAAAAAAAGGAATCAAAATAAATGTCCCTGTGAGTGCCACATGGGTCTCCAGGGCATTGCAAAGGAATGCATTGGACCCTTCTGGCACTCAGAGGGTTAATTTTTTTTTTTATTATTACTTTGTAATCAGAGCTTGTTGGGGGGCCATCAGGACCAATCCTGATGGCCCCCCAACAATCTCTAGTAACAAAGTAATGATAGAAGCCCATTTTTTCCATTGTTTTCAAATCTATCCATACCTTTGAAGTGGTTAAACTACTTGTTTTCTAATCTCCCTTATTGGAAGGGTATCCCAAACATGGGCCCTTGCTGCCTGCCTGCATGCATAGAAGAAACCATTTTACTTTAATTCTTCAACCTAGTATCCTACCCCTTGTGTAGCCAATGGTATTGAATGTTTATTGCTGTTCTTGCTAATTAAATGTTTTTGTAGGTGTTATGGACGTGCATTGAAGCTTCAGTCCACAGCTAGTCTATGGTGTGATCTTGGCATTAATTATCACTACCAGGCTCAATACTTACAGGAGTCTGACAGCACAAGGAATGATAATAGTGAGTTACTGGAGAAATCCCTACAGGTAAAGTTATATCAGTGGTCCTTTGCTAAATTTTGTACATTAATGTAAGTGTGTTTGTAACTGTAACCCCTTGGATGCTAGAAACATCTCCAGTGCATTACTTAGCAATGCAGTAGATACATCTCTAGAGTCCAAGGGGTTACGTCATCTTGTATCATATGTTGATAATTAATATGTCTTTTTGATTGGCTAACAGTCAACTTGTTATATTGCTCCTGTTCTCCACTACTTTACAAATTGTACTGCCCGATGAGTTAAATCTACACACATTGCTGTAGGCCCCACCAGCTTTAACCACTTAAGGACCCATGACGTGTCAGGACCGTCACGGCTGTCCCGCACTTAACCCCTTAACGATCCTTGACGGTCATAGTACTTCAAGGGTCGATCTGACTGAACGACCCATGACGTACTATGACCGTCATGGAGTTCCGGGCTCCCCCTGCGGCTGCACGCCGTTCGGGGAGTCCGGAACCAGAAAAAAAAAAAGCTCCGCGGTCCTTCAGTCGCGTCGCTGCGACGATCGGCCGGTCGTTGAGGGGTTAAGGACCAGTGACAGTCCTGGCACATCATGGAATTCAGGGCTACACGCTGTTCGGGGAGCCCTAAATCCATTAGTCAAGAAAAAACAAATGCAACCGTTGTATCCTACTAACATATCCTGCTTTGAACAGTTAGCTGGGAAAATTCACCAAGCAACTAATGTAGGGATAAACGTTTTTTCCCCCATAGAACTTTAATTATAATTTTTATCCTTTATATTTAGTGTGTTAAGAAAGCTGTAATGATGGACAGTGGGAATCACTTGTACTGGAATGCGCTTGGTGTGATCTCTTGCTCCAAAGGTAAGACTCGTCCGTCCACGTCTTCTAATGATTCCTACTACTGGGCTTGTACTTGTGATAACAATATAAAAAGGGAATAACAAGCTCAAACTTACTCCTCCTTATTATCAATTATTTCTTAGCCCTTTGAATGCCTGTGGAAATGTCCACAGATTGTGATGCAATGCATTGGCGAGTACTCTGTAGTTCAGATGGTCACAATACAGTGTGCTGTAGCAAGAAGACAACCATAACATTTCAGGCCATGGAAGTACTACACCCCAAATTTTCAAGTTTAGCTGCAACAACATTTAAATAGAACTTGTCTCAGTAGTGGAAGTACCCTTGTTTTACTCGAGATAAACCCTCCAATGTATATTTTCTCCTTGTTATGCAATGCTATCCATTTAAAGACTTGTAATACAGTTCTAAAAAGGAGTTTGTAGTTAATGTTTCAGGAGATTTGGAGAATACATGGTTGTTTTTAGTCATGGCAAGTAGGAAATTATGTCCAGTGGGATACACAAAGCTTTGCAATGCATTGTGGACCCCTCTGGCATTCAAAGTGTTAACTGTGAGTGTCAAAGTGGGTAACAGTTCTATGTCCCATAGATGAGTGAGAGAAATACTTCCCTAATAAAACAGTAAATAACAAAATTGATTTGTAAGGCAAGTATCAGTCTACCAAGTTTGCCCCTATGCAAAGAGATGAGAGAACTCTGTACCCAAGCAGCTGGCAGAGGTGCCGAGCTTAAAGGGATAGTAACACTTCGTTTTAACTTTATTTTATTTTGTAGGCATTAAAAAAACATGAAGAATGATATAAGTCTTATCTCTCAAACCTTTATGGTTTATGAGATATTCACAAGCAAAGTTCCCCTCCCCGCCCCTTTTTCCTAGTGTAAGCCATCTCTTCTCAGATGTGAGTCTGGTTGTATGACAGTACAGATAACAGAAGGGGACAATTTTCTTTGTATGAAAACAATGAAAGCCCTTCCCCCCTTGAAAAGTTTTTCAGCTTTTTCCATTATCTTAATTGAAGATTGTCCCTCTCTGCAGTCTACCTGGGCATCTCCCTTCTTATCTGGTTGAACAGGGGGGGGGATACTTTGTTTGTGAATATCTCTTAAACCATAAAGGTTTCAGAGATAAGACTTATATCATTCTTCATGTTTTTTTAATGCCTACAAAATAAAATAAAGTTAAAATGAAGTATTACTATCCCTTTAACAGGTTAGGCCCTTGGCTTAAAGGAACAGTAAAGCCAAAAATAAATTAACTTAATATGTAGAAAACTACATGTTTCTGAGTAAAACAAGGGTACTCCCATTGCACTGTGGTGTTTTTATTGAAAAGTTATTGCAGCTCAAACATTAATTTTTTAGGTGCAGTATATCAATGGACTGACATTTCCCAATTACGCTATTGGTACATCAGCATATGGCGGTTTATAGTCAACTAACCAGAGCTGTCCATAGGAATATATTTCTGATGATATAAGTTTATTTGGCTTCGGTTAGTAGTTTCTGGTCACACAAGTCAACAGGATGTACACAATAACCATATTTCCTGGGAGACCCCTTTTAACAACAGTTCCCCACCAGATGCTACGAACAGGTAGAATGATGAATGATCATTTCACAGGTGATCTAATATTTTGGGTGCGGTGGAAGTGATATATATATATATATCATGGTAGGGGAATCTAATAACATTAAACTTTGTGGTTGAGCAGATAAAGTTAACACACCCAGTTTAGCTATAAATATTTATCATAAACATACCTCGCATAAGTATAATATTTAATATAAGTACAAATCTCTCTTGGAAACTTCTAGTAAAAGCAGAAACATAAATCTAAACCAAAGGCATAGCCATACATTTTTAAACTCCATTGAACAACAGATTTGAGTGTCAGAGGGCTAAGCAATGCATTGCTCCACATTGTGGTGTGTACCCCTCTGGCACTCAAAGGGTTAATGTGTGAATATAATAATTTCATTTATACTGTACCTTTATTCTTGTTTTTTTAGGTATCAACAATAATGCTCTGGCACAACATGCATTCATCAAGTCTATTCAGTGCGAGCAGAATGTGAGTACAATTTAAGCTGTTCTTCCTGCTAGATTAACAGTTTAATGCCCATTGATAACAGCAGCTTACTTGTAATCTATTGTATCCCTTTTAATTCTCTCTAGAATGTGGTTGCCTGGACAAACCTGGGAGCTTTATACTTGGTGAATGAGAATATTGAAGTAAGTTTCAACAAATAAGAAGTAAAAAGAGCATTAATCACTTACGATCGTATTCAGGAAGCTAAGGGTGAGAAATTTGCACCATAGGGGTCAAATAAAAATTATCACTATCGTGAATGGGGATTTTATTTCCTTCAATATCACAGGAGCTGGGAATCCATTGCTTTGCAAAGTAATTAGACATACAAGGGGTTCAAATCTTCATTAACATCAATGGGAATTTGGGGAATTTTTATTTTTCCGCTATGGTACAATTTTTTTTCTCCAGAAAAGCTCATCTTTAGCTTCCTCATAGGGCAATATTCGGGAAGCTAAGGGTGAGCAATTTTAGATTAAAACAACTGAGCCAAAGGGAGCAAATAAAAATCACCATTGATTTAATTGGGCTTGTATCCACGTGAATGCTTTGTAGGACTCTCTAGCATATAAGGTATTAAATGCTTCATTTAAATCAATGGAGATTTTCATTTCTCCCCTATGATGCAGCTGGTTTTCCCTGTTCTCATTCTCTCCCCTTGTCACTTAGTAATGAGCATCACATTAGAACAGGGATGAGCAATATGAGGCCCAGCAGCTACTGCCAGGCTACAAATTTCATCATTACTGCACAGCCAGTTACTGATGGAGTATGATGGCTGTTGTAGTCTGACAGCAACTGGAGAGCCTCACATTGCCCATTACTGCAATAAAGCTTCTCTTTCTCTTAGCAATTTTCTGATCTGTTTGTTATTTTGATATTGTATATTATACCTCTTACCTGACAAAAAATAATGACTCAGGAAGCACCTTATAAGTAAACAAAGTTCATTATGATGTTTAACCTTTGAGTACCAGAATAGTATGCAATGCACTGCTCTGCACTGTTTTGCACCCCTCTGGCGCTCAAAGGATAGAATTAGTGGCTTAATTTAACAGGAGGATTTCTCTTTCATTCATTGTGAGGCACAGTATCCTCCTCCAAGAGGCAGACCACTTTTCTCCATCAATTTCATCTCACTGCCCTCCTTTATAGACTAGGGTCCACTCCGTGGGTTTTCACAAAGGTTATGGCAGTTTTGTCTGACCACATTCCTTCTCTTGGGATTTCCCTTACTCCCTGTCTGGACAGCCATTTACTGAAGCCCTCAACTGAGTAGGGCTTATGTCTTCATCTTCAGAGTGAGTGTCCATACTGGAGCAGCAAGTCTACACGATCAGTTAAAAAAAAACAAAACAAAAAAAAAAACCTTTTGTGTCACATATTCTAGTCTCTTGTTATGCAATTCAGCACACTTCAGGGATGGATCCTTCAGCAAGAAGACAAGGTTCAGATGGTGTCCCTGCAGCTGTTCCAGGCCCTGGCTTGCCCATTAGCTAAGGTGCAGGAATACATGAGAGTGCTAGGGTATCTGATCTCTGCCTTGGAATCAGTTCTGTTTGCCCAGTTTGAAACATGATAACTGCAGCAGGTATTCTCAGGAACTTATCCAGACAGCAGTATCATCTCTCCTGTGTATTTTGTCTCTCAAGCAGGACAAAGTTAGATCTTCATTGGTGGCATCTGGACTCCCAACTGATTCTGGGTATTCTGTTGGTCCATTGTCATGACAGATGCTAGATTGTAGGACTGGGAGCCTTGTTCATCTCTCAAACAGCCTGGGGCCTTTGGTCCGACAGTGACAGTCTTCTGTCCATCATTTTATTGGAACTTCAAATTTCAGGTGATTCACCTTGCTCTTTAGCATTGATCCTAGTGTTTTTGTGGACTGCTTGTGCAGATTCAGCCCAACAATGCAACTGTGGTTGCCTATGTTAATCGTAAAGGAAGGACCAGAAGCACAGCCATGTGATCAGACGTTTGATTTTCACTTATGTTCCTGCTCTCTTGGCCATTCATGTTCCAGGAGTGGACAAAGTGGTGGTTGACTTTCTCAGCCATCAGTGTCTGGATCCCCAGAATTAGGAAGTTAGCCAGATGGTGTTCAACTTCATAGTTCATTTATGGGGTCTTCTGGTTGTGGATCTGATGGCATCTTCGTTGAACTGCAAGTTCATCTGTTTTGTTTCAGAAGCTGGGACCCTTTCACTCTCTCATTGTCACGGTTTCCCAAAGATATTCAGGAGTCAGAAAAATAGTGCACAATATATACAAAAAGAACAAGCAGAGGGTTACAAGCCAATGAGCACTGCTATCAGGAATAGTAGGCTGCCAAGCTAGACCACTCTGCTAGAGACTAGGCCTCAGCCACTGGTAGTCTCGATATGTACATGGAACAGGAGCAGAAACAGGAACACAGGATCTTGATCCGACGTCGCTGGAGTACTGACTCACGCTTGCAGTCGGTATGGAGCAATAACTGACCCACGCCTGCAGTCAGTATGGAGCATTAACTGACCCATGCCTGCGGTCAGTATTAGAGCTAGTCTACCAGAGCACCAGGTCCGCACTAATTAGGGTGTCTGCTAGGTACAAGAGAAAAACATAAGAGTAGTCAGACAGAGCCTCAATTCGGCACCAGAGAGGGTAGTCAGACAAGCCAGGTCATACACAGTTCGGGTAGTCAGCCAGAGCCACAGGTCTGCACCAGGCTGGGTGTCCACTAAAGGGATAATCAAAGAGTAGTCAGACAGAGCCACAGGTCAGCACCAGATTGGATGGAAGACTAGCCAGGTCATACACAGAGCCCAAGAATAGAACTGCTAGGAACAACAACGCAAGGGCAACTGAGTCAGACTCGGACTGCCCTTTAAACCCCTCCTCAGGAAGTAGGTAGGAGGAGCAGACTCAGAGGACGGAAGTAGGTAGGAGGAGACTACAGGAAGCATGGCATAAAAAAAAGGCCTTCTTCACTCTAAAGCCTGGCGCCTGCAGATGACACGTGGAATGATGCTGAGCATCGCTGAAAACAAGATAAGCTATGGCACTCATTAGTTGAGATTGGCATTCCTTGATTTTTCCCCGGCAAATGTTTCCTCCTTTCCCTCTGAATTCCAGAGTATTAAGGAAGGTCAGGATTGAGCAGGAGCATGTAATCCTGATTGCTACTTTCTGGTCTCCCCAGACATGGTTCTCAGGCCTACTCCGTTTGTTGCCGAGCTGCTTAATCATCCACTCCTTCTAGAACTCTGGACTTCTCTACCTCCTTGGAATCTTGATGGAATAGCTTTAGTATATCCCCATGGTTTCTGTGTTCCACAATGCACAAAAGAAAAGAGTATTTTTGTGTACTCACTGATAAATCCTTTTCTCTAAGTTATGGAATATGACATCCCACACAGAGAATTGAGCTATGGGCTGGGGTGTCCTTTGGATTCTCTGTATAGGAGACCACCTTCCTTTTTTTTTTTTTTTTTTTTTAATCTTGGCGATAAATTGAAACTGAGCATAAGTGGAACTGTTAGGGAGTCTCCACCTCCAGAATACTCTGCATGCAAGTGCACTACCTTCTAGAGGACGATACTTTACCCCATGGTTCCTGTGTTCCACAAGGACTAAGAGAGAAGGATTTATCGGTAAGTACACAAAAGTCCCCTTTTACTTAGGTGGAAGTTCTTCATACAGTAATAGGTTATAGCTATTGAATATTTTTGCCTTTTATCTGTAGCTGTCTGTATTTAGTTTTCACCGCCATACAATACTTTCCTATTGATTTAAGTTAAACTTTTAACCTTGTATGATAGGTCTCTAGTGCATTGCTTTACATTGGGTTGGAGGCAACTATAACATTCAAGGGGTTAAAAACACTCATTTAAAAATATTTCTAATTTTTTTCACCCCTTTGATTTGTTCCAAAATTGCTGTGACAGTTTTTGAACACATGATAATTACTTTTTTCTTTTTCTTTTTTTTTTTAATATATTTAAGCTCAGCCACCAAGCCTTCAAAGTAGCTCAGTCTCTTGAACCATCATATGTAAGATGCTGGATTGGGCAGGTAAATTTCAAATTCATTGCAAAGAAATGTTTTCTAAAGTAGAATTTCATGTAATGTTCTGTACAGAAGAATATTCAATGGTACCAGTTAGCAAATACAGTATATACATATAAAGTGCCATATGTACAAAGAAATGTTGAGCAATACCGGCGCAAATACAAATGCCCACTGATTCAAATGGGTCTTTTAAGCTCATTTAAATCAATGAGAATTTGTATTTGTTCTTTATGGTGCAGCTGGTTGACTGCAGAATATAATATATAAGATATAGTTTTTTTACATGCTGTAGGGTTTATGTCCCTGAGTAAAACAAGGGTACTCCCACTGCTTTGAGATATTTTCTTAAAAAATTATAACAGCTCAAACTTGCATTTTTTAGGTGCAATATCACGGTGGCCTGAAAATGTACAGTGGCACTGTTGCTACACCATCCTATGGGGCTTTATGGTCTACAGACCAGAGTAGTCCATACGATGGTGTAGCAACAGCGCCACTGTAAATTTTCAGGCCACTGTGATATTGCACCTAAGAAATGCAAGTTTGAGCTTTTATAATTTTTTAATAAAAAATCTCTCAGCAGTGGGAGTATCCTTGTTTCACTCAAGGGAATAAACCCTACAACATATATTTTTTTACATTTTAAGTATTCCTCTCCCTTTAATGTGTCTACAGGCACTTATAGTTCAATTCATTAAGCAAAAGTGGTGCAGTTCTGATGCAAATCAACTGTACCATTGTGATTGGCAGGGAGAAGGGCTGCCTCCTTTTTTTAAATTGGTAAAATTGGATCATCAGTACAACTAAAAATATTAGCTGTTAATGTTTAAAAAACATGTAGGTTTATAGTAGGCTGCCATCTACTGACAATTGATGGAATTGGCCTCCAATTCATTTAGATCACATACTTCACTCATTAAATTTCCTATGCTTAAATATGCTCTCGCAGACCCCAGCACATGCTGCTACCATCTCAGCCTCATGCCCTACTTGCTGGTAATCACTTATCCCAACCTACTGTTCCATTGTGTGTCCCATAGCATACAATGGGTTAAAAGCCCCATTTAAAGCAGTTGGGTAAAGCAGTAGTAAAGAGAAGCAATAAAAAGCTGAATTCATCATTTAACAGCCTCATTGTTAAAAGAACACATACTTCAACATAATGCTTATCTACCAACACTGAAGCTTGTCACCAGTAGTGAAAATGCTCTAAAATAGCAGCATAAAATTTCTACAAATCCTAACTCAGAAAGAGCACTGCAAATTACAACAATTGTTATCTGACATGTAGTGTAACTGTCAGTCATTAATGAGACCATTTGTGATATACTGATATACTAATATTTGTGATGCCATTGATGATGTCATTTATGATGTTGTCAGTAATGTCATTTGAGAGGTGCACTCTATATGCCTTTACCAAAGCCTATCAATGCTTACAAGATAATGATCTACTACAGGGGTCTGCACACATTCAAGAGACCGTTTTGGGGTGTTTCACATTGCCCAAATATTTAGAGTGTTATATTAGACAAATAGTAATACACCACAATAAGTGTATGTTAAATACACACACACACAGATTTTTGAAACAGGAATGCTGTTTGGGCTATTTATATTCAATAAGGTATTTATTCTGTGAGGCTGGGTTAGCCTCCGGTTTCTGTGAGTATGAGACTGGTGTATGCACTGTGTGTTTTTGGGTTTGTTTTTTAATATTTTCTTGGGCAGAGAAGTCCTCATGCTGCACTCTCAAATAGTCACTCCTTCACAAATGACTTCCCAAAGCACTACAATAAAATACAAAGACGCCCGCTGCGAAAATGTATAACACAACAGCCAAATGACTATTAACAATTTGACTGTAGCTTTCAAGCATCTCTGCTAAGCATTATCTCCTCAGTGAGTTGATGCGTGCAATCCTCATTGTAAAGGGGATTTTACTGTAGAGTGATTCAGGGACTGAAAGGACAGAGAGCAATTAAGTCCAAAATGTTTAGTATGATGACTCTAAATAAAAGACAATTAAAACATAAAATAATGTTATAAGGTTCGGTAGTTCCACATGCTTCATTGGACAGACAATCACCTATCTGAGAACAGAGAGCCTCGTCTCGAGCTACCATTGGCAGGGGTTGGACCAAAGTAGCATTTCTATATTTTAGTCAACCATGTTGACTTATTACAATTTGAAGGATAAAGAGTCCAAAGTATTTCTTGGCAATTTGTTGGACAGATCTCTGACACATGAAGGGTTAACACAACTGAGACTGGATATTGCACAAATATTCTAAGCTTTTGCATGTTTACTATTATTATTCCTTTGATTAATAACACAAATACAAGCATGTCTAATCATTCTGAAAAATAAGGAACCATCAAATCAGATAGAATTACCCTTGAGCATTTGCCTACTGTTTGTTTCATGTAATTATCCCTGGAATAGTGTTTCTAATGTGAAAATAACTCAGTGTTACATTTTTTCCTCTAGGCTTTGATTGCGGAAGCTGTTGGGAGCTTTGAAACCATGGATCTCTTCAGGCATACCACTGAACTCAGCATGCATGTAAGTATTTGATAGGGCTGGCCCATAGAAACCTGACTGGGGCTCACTTAAAAATAGACGCACGCTAGGGTGACCACATTTCTATTCTGCCATTCAGGGTCACTGCAGAGATGAGAGCAGTAGAGTACGTGTCCTCGGCTCTAGTGCAGCTATGTGAGAGGGTTCACTATACATCACTGGACATAAGGGGGCAAACCTCTCTTTCTCAGGCGTACCATAGAGTTCTAAACACTAGAGGGAGAACTGACCATTAACTGCTGTGACAGAAAGTGATGCCTGTTGCAGGCTACAAGAAAAAAAGTGATGCCTGTTGCAGACTACATCATGCCCAAAGCCTTAGACTACCATTACACTGCAACAAAATTGCACTGCAGCTCCCGTTTGATGTCAGGATCAAGGCTCCGTTCTCTCTCTAGTGTTCAGAGCTCTGTCTGGAAGCCATTTCCTTGTAGCCCAGCAGAGGTATCACTTTGTCACAGTAGACAATGGGCAGATCTCCTAAGGATTAGAACTCTGTGCTCTGGAATCTAAATTCAGGGACTTTGTATTGTTCCTGAAGGGTCCTGCCATGGACATGGGACACACATTTCAAATCAGGGACTGTCCCTGGCAATCAGGGACATGTGGTCACCCTAACACACGCTGTGTTTTTTTATGGATGCACTGAATGCATTTTTTTAGGTATTAAAAATACCTAAAAATTAACATACATAACTTAAATGTAACTTGCATAGGAATCAATGGTATTGGCTAAGCCTGATCTCCATTCAGTTGTCATTATGTGTATTTTTTTCAAAGACTGGATGTGATATATTCAGATTCGGAGAGATCTAACAAAAAAAATCAGACTTCTGCATACATTTTAAACGGGATCCTGGGGCCGTATTTTCAAACAAATACTGGAGTCAGTTTGGAACAAACTGCACCATGTGGGAAAATAAAATTCTCACTGGTTTAATGTGGCTTTTAACTCCTTGAATGCTAGAGAGGTCTCCAACACATTTTTAGTTCTCCTCTATAATGTATATGGATTGGCCCAGACTTACTCCCCTTTATTTTAAATTACGGGCCCCTAGATCTGATGCACCTCTAATGTACTGAATTTCCTTATTGTACGTTTGGAGTTTTCTGTTTTTTGGGGGGAATCTTTGTTCTTGAAGCTGATGTACTCAGAGGAACTAGAGTAGTTCTAGCGCACATCCACTGTACATTTAGGGGACTAATACAAACTACCATTGAATACATGGAATTTTTAACTCCTGGAATGATAGAGCAGGCTTCAACATATTGCTTTACAATGCACTGGAGACCTTTTAGCATTCATGCGGTTAAAGGTTCCATTTAAATCAGTGGAAATGGTTTTGACTTAAAGTGCAATTCATTTGCTCCAGAATTGCTTCAGTTTTTAGTATATTCCCTGATTATGAGGTAAAATAAATGAGGTTCATACTTTTTTTTAAAAACCATAAAACATATTTCTTAGGTGCATAAAATATATGATATGTTGGTAGCTGTGCCTGACCATTTAATTAGTTTGCTTAGACCAACTTTATAGTAAGTGATAAGGGCAGGACTGAGGAAAAACAAACTTTGTATGTGTTACATTTGGTACACCCTCATTGATAGGTGTTGTGATGTTTCACAGGTGGAGGGTGCCAGGGGATACGCTCACTGGGTGTGCACGACCCTCCAGGATAAAGGCAACAGGAACACAGACCTGTATCGTTATGGCATTGTACAAATGAACGCCATCACTGCTGCTCACCTTGCTTTAAGCAAATATACAGGTAAGAAGCTTTATCAGATATTTCCTTCATTAATTAATTCATTACTTCAGTGCAGAACTAGTCTGTAAATCTGTACATTATATAATCATCCTTGAATGTGCACTATATATATTTTACAGCAGAGTGCCAAATTTTTGTCACCTTTGAGCCGCAAAAAAAAATGTTTAGACCCAGTACTCCAGATCACATTATAATGATTCCAAAAGTTTGTTCTCCCACCAGCAGTAAGCTCCCCCCTCACCACCTAACTGACCTTCCAGAATTGAGCTTTCTCTCCCCCATCAGTAAGTGCTGGTTTTATCTCTCTCCCCCAGCACCTAACTCCCCTTCCAGCAGTGAGCTCCCTCTCCCTCCAGCATCTAACTACAATTCCATCAGTAAGCTGTCTCTCTCTCCACCCAGTACTTTACTCTCTTTGTAGCAGTAAGTTCTTTATACTTCAGCATCTCACTTCTCTTCCAGTAGTGAGCTTTCTTTCTCACAAACTCTCCTTCCACCATTAAAGGGACAGTAATGTTTCAAAATAAAAGCAGCTCCAGTTAATCTTCATAGTATTTGGGCCATGGAGATTGTTATATCAATACTGTCAGAGTTGTAGTTCAAGAGTAATTGAATGATAAAATATCCCTCTCCCACCCCTTTTACCTAGTGTAAGCCGCCTCCCCTCAGATGTGGAATCTGGTCCACAGACCAGACATCTCATAGCAAGGGACAATCTTCTTACTGTGTGAACAACTAAAACCCTCCTCCCCCTTCACAGGTTTTTCCTTTATGCTAATTGAAGATTGTCCCTCTCAGAGATCCATCTGGACACCACCCTGCTGCTCTGAGCTGAGCAGTTTTACATCAGTAAAAGGGGCGGGAGGAGGATACTTAATCATTCAATTACTCTTGAACTACAGCTCTGACAGTATTGAAATAACACACTCTGTGGCCCAAATACTATGAAGAGTAATTGGAGCTGCTTTTATTGTGAAACATTACTATCCTTTTAAGCTGTATTTCCCTAGAACCTAACTCCATTTCCAGAAATAAGATTTCTCTCTCCCGCAGCACCTATCTGCTTTCCCAGCAGTAAGCTTTCTCTGCCCAGCCCTTAACTCTCTTACCAGCAGTAAGATTTTTCTTTCCCCCTCAGCACCAACTCTCCTTCCAGCAGAGGAGGGCTGGCAACTTGTGCCCCAGGGGGCAAATACAATCAAGTGGCCCATTTCTACTGTTCCTGCCCAGCCCCTTTTGCTAATTTTAAAATTTGCATTAATGTTATGAAGCAAGGCAAGTGATACCATGTAGTTTGCAGATGAAATGGGGCTGCGCTACTGACAATACAGAGCTTACAATGTAAGTAAAGCTAGACTAGTGATAGTGATAGAAGGGAACTGGGTTATGCTGATAGTGTAGTTCCATTGTGATTGTAGTTATGTGGTATCATTTGTGTAGGTCTATTTCAAATGTAAGCAGCAAGAGGGAGATTGAGTGAGGCAGTGGCCCAACTGCCCAGACATATGACCAGCCCAGTATGCAATTGCCCCCTGCTCCCCAGGCCAGCCCTCTCCTGCCTTCCAACATTAAGCTGTATCCCTCCTCCAGCACCTGACTCCCCTTCCAGCAGCAAGCTTTTTCTCTTCGTCTCCCCCAATATCTAACTGCTCTTGCTGCAGGAAGCCTCCCCCCACATGAACCAACTCCCCTTACAGCAGAAAGCGCTCTCCCCCTCCTCAGATTTGGGAAGCCCAGTTCCCCTGCCAGATGTGAGGAGCAGCTTTCTCACTATGTAAATGGCTTGTAGGATTTATTTTGATGCTTCATAGTGCAGCCCCTCCTTCTGAAACAAATATAGTAAACTATGATATTTACTTTTTAATTGGTGATGACTGGTTGTCAGCATTTTTCTCCCCCCAAAAAACTATCCTCAACCCATAATTTATTTAATTATTCATCTCAGCATTACTCCAGTCACTGTCACTCACACATAACCATAATAGTGACTCCTTATTCCAACCATACAGCCACCTTCCTCATATCAATGTAATACGCCACCATACATAAACTACAAATACACTTTGCTCCTAGTCCTGTCTCAACCCAGCATGCCACCTCCTCTACCTCCTTATAACATAAACAAGAAAACATTACAGAGTAACCCCAAGTAACCATATGTTCCATTTTATAAAGATCTGTTTTATGG
The DNA here is from genome assembly GCA_037306005.1 of Rhinophrynus dorsalis. NCBI lineage: Eukaryota > Metazoa > Chordata > Amphibia > Anura > Rhinophrynidae > Rhinophrynus > Rhinophrynus dorsalis. The sequence goes on from CM074718.1 coordinate 577,502,504, forward strand.
GAGCAAATAACATTTGCTAATAAAATATTTGTAACCTAAACTCCTTGAGGCTAGATATATCTCCAGTGCATTTCAGATGTCTAGAATCCAAGGGGTTAAAAGAAAAAAAAACAGGCCTGATTTCTACTTGTTTGAGTGAAAGTTATTTAACTCTTTCAGGAAGAGACATAAGCAGTGTGTTTCTTCACACCATCCTAGCACTTAAGTTAATGAACCCCAGTACTGCACTGTATTTTGCATCCTGTTAAATGAGTTACTACATTAGCATTTGCCTTTAAATATATAAGCATCTTGAGGGCCAGAGGGAAGTCCAATGCTTTGGCCACTCCTTTGGTATTCAAAAGGTTATTACAAAATTTTAAATTAAAGCAGGGGTGTCGTTCCTTCCTCAACAGGCCAGGATTTCAGGATTTTCCTGATTAAGCACAAGTGTCCCAACAAAAATGAATGAACGAGTTATTAACTTGCCTTTGCTTGCAGGGAAATCCTTAAAACCTGGACAGTTGATAGCCCCTGGGTACAGAACTTGGACTCCCCTGCATTAGCGGAACATTAACATTTAAAAAGTAAATTGGTTGACATACCAGTAAATATTCACTTAGAGCTAGCATTTTATGCCAGATCCCTAAAATATTTTATACTAAGCTTGATTTTTTTAATGCATGTGTGTAGACTGACCTATTTAGACACCATTTGGTTAACTTTGTGCTGTTTGCAATGGAAGATAAAGCTATGTCAATTAACCCTTTGAGTGTCAGAGAGGTATCCAACCCACTGTACTGCAATGATTTTGATACCTCTTTCAGTCAAAGGGTTTATGTATTGAGACCAATGCATTGCTTTGCAATGTGTTGGATACCACTCTGACACTCAAAGGGTTAACCAGCAGTAAAGTTCTAGCACTTCAGACTCCTATCAGGACTGCTATGTTAATGATAGTCAAAGCCCTGTAAAAGGCAACAGGAAGCACTTCGTGATCATACGTGAGACTAAATTTTAGACCTCAGAAAACAAATAGAGAAGGTTTATAAATACACGCATGAAGTACATTATATTTAACCCTTTGCACACCAGAGGGGTTTGCAACGCATTGGAAAGTAATGCACTGCACACCCCTCTGGCACTCAAAGGATTATATATGACAACAATTTTTTAGGAGTTACTGTTTCTTTAATTCCAGTGGCCTGTTTCTCCATGATCCTTGATGTATCTATGTATAAATATTAGCAGTAATCTACAGATTTTTTTGTCTTTTTCCAGAACGGATCCAGACTGACTCAACTGCTTTTGAAATGCTGGGCTATTTAAATGAGCATCTAAAGCTGAAAAAGCAAGCAAGTGAATCTTACAATAGGTAAGGTGCATCCAGTAGTGAAACATATTTTAAATGCCGGCTGTCTATTCACTAGTCCTAGTAGGGCAATCAATAAAAATATATTATGGATTAGAATTTTCATTTCCTTCTTTAACCTGAAAGAAGTTTTATGCAGTATTGTGCTGCAAATGGTGGGTTTTACAGCAGGGAAATTCAAAAGGTGTTCATTGATAAGAGTATATGCAAGAAGCTCCTGCATTGTTAGAGATGAGTTGCATAGCACTACCCAGAATCCTTGGCTGCAGTCAATTAATTGGGTCATATTTATAAAGAAACAAAATGGAGCAATTCTAGAGAAATGCAATTGGACCATAAGGAGAAAATAACAATCCATTGATTCCAGTGGAATTATTAAGCTCTTGACTGCTAGATATGTTTACAGTGCATTGCTTTTGCAATGCACTGGAGACCAATCAAGGGGTTTAATGCCCCATGTAATCAATGGGACATTTTTTTTTCAGTATTGTGTGAATGGCTTCTACCAGAATTGCTCCACTTTTTCCATTCTATGGCACTCTGAAGGCTATTTTATTCTCTCTGAAAGCCAACATTGGATATTTTGTCATAGAATAGGCTTCTAATTTACACATTAAATCTTTACGTATATCTGTTTTCTTTCATTTTTTCCTTCCCTAAGGGCTGTTTTGATTCTCCAACACATGGAAGACAAAGAAAATTATCATACTGCACTTCGACATTATGGCCAATCGCTCTGGTACTGAGAACATGCTTTGCTTCTGATTAGTGTCCTATTTTTCTCTCTAAGTTTTACTGTTGCAGTTTTTGGCAATTCAGGATGTATCCAAATGAAGTCTCATTCGGCCTTTCATACAAATTACTTGAAATGATAAAAATGTGACCTGCTGCAATACTTTAAAATCCTTACCTTTTAATTAACTCCTTAAGGACCAAAAGGGTGTGCAATGCATTGCTTCTCAATTTATTGCACACCTCTCTGGTCCTTAATCGGTTAACAATCAGGCACATTTTAGTGCTTAGTATTTAAATTGATGTGGCAAAATAGTGTTGTTATGCTGTGTGTGGTTCCCAACCCATCTCCTCAGTTGCACCTTACAGGCCTTGTCTATAGGATTTTCCTGCTTATGTGCAAGTAACGGAGCCTCTAATTAACTTGCTGGTACTCCAGCAGGAAAATCCTGAAGACAAGACCTGTTAGATTACCCTGAGGAGAACGTTAGAAACCACTGGAATGTAATATTCTGTATAAACTCTAATTTGGTTCGTCTTGTCGTTATTGCCATTACTAAATTTAGTTCTGTTTGGCCTTCAGTTTGTTGGAGGGAAATGCTTGGTACCCTTCACTTCACAAAAAAAAAACTTTATTAGACTTCACTTTATTAACAAGAAAATACCATGTTATTACCAAATGCACAAAAATGCAAGTGCAGTATCTGCGGCAGATTATCTGCACCACAGAGGACAAATACAAATGAAGTGGGGCTTTGATCCCCTTTGGATGTTAGAACTTGCCAGTGCATTGCTTTGTGCTGTTTTTGAGACCTCTCTTGCATTCAGGGGGGTTGAAAGCCCAATTTAAAACACTCTGGGTTGGAGGAATTGTTATTTGTCCTATGATGTACTTGGTTTTGTGTATATGGCCCAAACTATTCTAAACAGATGCAAACCCCCCCCCCCCCCCCATCCTAAAGGGCTACAGGCAGGCCAAGCTTTCATTTTCAACATAATTTTTAGGCTAGTGTTCAAGTAATGCAATGATATATTTAAGGAAAACAAAATGTTATTTTTTTTAAAGCATTTGAGATATCAAACTTCTTAGAGGCTATACTATACAGCTGTAATTTGGCTATATCTGTTAGCAATCACAAATTGTTCTATCAGAAATGTAAACTTAGATGAGATTCAATGTACCTTTGTAACACAACCCACAAAAGTGATGCTATAGAGGTCGCTAACACATTGCAAAGCACTGCTTTGGAGACCTCACTTGCATACAATTAAGGCGAATTTGGCAGAACTTTTTTAAAGCTATTTGACACCTAAAAGCTATTGTTTCAGTCGCAAGTTATTACAACTTATTTTCTGTTTGGTACAATTTGGTGTGTTTGGACCACTTTGTGTAGAGATCTGTTGTCTCAAACTCAAGCCCTTCTATAAAGAGTAATCATAACAAAAAAATTGCCTTCTGAATACCACTTAACAAAAAAAAAAGAAGGCTGGATTAGCCTTTTATTGAAGCCTCTCAGCAGTGGAATAACCTTGTTTTACACAACAGGAAATTTCAAATTGTATATTTTCCATAATAAAATTTTACTGCTCCTTTTAATGTTATATGGCATTTTGTAACTCTCTATTGCCAAAAAAACCTGTCCTTTACCACTTCTTGAGTTTTAGTAGAGGGTAAAATTTTTGAATATATTCCCTGTATCAGTCTTCCTTTGTATTGGGGTAGATGTAATACTGACGTGAAAGGTGTCTTTTATGTGCTTTAACGCATTCAGTGCTAGAGATGTGTCTGATGCGTTCTCTAGCACCCAAGGAGTTAAAGTGTAACTTGCTGTGAAAAACTCTGCAGTTATTTTTATTAACAAAATACTGTTGTAACGTTTTGTAGCTCTTCAGCCTTTTCTAAAAGCCTTATAGACCCACAAGGCTGGTACTTAGGGTTGCCACCTTTTCTTCAAAAAAAAATACCGGCCATGGCATTCCCTTCATAGACTTAACATTGGACAGAAGCCAATTTTTTACCGGCCTGCCGGTAAAATACCGGCTGGGTGGCAACCCTACTGGTACTTTTTAAGCACCAAATGGTTGAATGGTCAAGGAAATACCTTAATTTCCTTCTGCATTCACAAATTCACAGTTGGCTGGGTCATAACTTTTACTCACTCATTCTGAACAAGCACCAGGTAATCTGCTTTTCCCATCTGTCGCATTCAGGATGGCAGATTCTGTACACTCCTATGGAGCAGTCACACATATACGCATTCTGTATGAGTATGCATGTGTATCAAAGTAATGGCTGCATTTATGACATATGTTCCTCTTATTTCCCTGCCTCGCATATGCAAAACAGGGAAATGTTTCTGATGATTAATAAATATCCATAGACATCTATGGAATATTTTTATCTTCATATACTACTGCAATTCTGACCTAAGCTGAATAGGCACATATCAACTACTCCACAGGGGGCAAATAAAAATTCCCCAAATTCCAAATTATTTAAATGGGACTTTTAACGTCTTTCGCAGAAATGCACTGGAGAACTCTCTAGTATTAAAGATGTTAAAAGCCCCTTGTTAAATCATTGTGAGTTTTAATTTCACCCCCACTGGGCAGTTGGTTTGCTCAAGAATTGTTCCACTTGAGCAATTGCCGCAGATGTGGGAATTATTGTTACTTTCTCCCATCTTATTCCATGCCTCATTTTGTACAGTATTAAAGGGGAACATTCACTTAAGAAAACATTTTGTGTAGTGGTTTCAACCACTACAAGAAGATTAGCAGTGTTTTTTTTTTGGGTTTTTTTTTTTATTTTATTTTATTATAATGACCTACTTTGGAAGATCTTAAGGGTTACATTGTGGCAGTTCCGGGTTCTGCGCCCCCGGTTTAGGTGTGGCACACAGCTGCAGGACTTCCCACCTCTCTCCCAGCTGCTCCAGGGAGTGCGTTCACGCTTCCCTTCGTGGGAACATTTATGTGGGCTATCGTTACAACAAGCTCCGTTTACCATGCTACTGAGGTTGCAAGCTTAGTAGCATGGTAAACGGAGCTTGTTGTAATGATAGCGTACATAAATGCCCCCACGAAGGGAAGCGTGAACGCACTCCCTGGAGCAGCTGGGAGAGAGGTGGGAAGTCACGCGGCTGTTTGCCACACTGACAGTGTGACGTGGAACCCTTAAGATCTTCCAAAGTAGATCATTAAAATTAAAAAAAAAAAAAAACACTGCTAATCTTGTTGTAGTGGTTGAAACCACTACACGAATATTTTTCTTAAAGTGATAGTAATACTTCCAAAAAAACATTAAAAATGATATAAGTTTTATCTCTCAAACTTTTATGGTTTGAGAGATATTCACAGGTGAAGCTTCCCCCTCAGTGACCGAAATGGTCAAGTCTGCCATGTAGCGGTCAGATTTAGAATCCAGTCCGCAGACCAGCCAGTGGCTGTTCAGCAGGGCTGAGATTGCAAGATATAAAAATAACTATTTCATTGCAACAATCTACAAAGTGTGCTTGCAAACCAGTCACACTTTGTGGATTGTTGCAGTGAAGTAGTTATTTTTATATATCTCGATCTCGGCTCTGCTGAAGAGCTGCAGCCGGTTTGCAGACCGGATTCCAAATCTGACAGCTAGAACAGTGATGTCACTCAGGGGGAAACTTTATTTGTGAATATCTCTCAAACCATAAAGGTATGAGAGATAAGACTTGTATCGTTTTTAATGTTTTTTAAATGGCTACAATATAAAATACATTTTTTTGGAAGTATTAATGTGTGAATGTTCCCTTTAAAAATTCTACTGGTCGCATGATTGCTTGACATAAAGGTGTTTGTATTGCTGGACGTGTGTTTGTAGATTCTAGATTTTATAACATAAGTGACCTCCTTCTCCAGTGCTGTAGGTCAGTACGATGAGGCCATCAAGGCCTACGTCTCCACCCCACTGTCAGAGTTTGATGACCTCAACGGAATAGCTTTAGCGTACTTCAAGAAAGGACTTTTACAAGAGAGCACAAAAGGTATCTTTTTTTTCTTTTTTTTTATTACATAAGCTGTTAGTTTGAGGAACATACAAGGTCCTATGGGTCATATGTTCCAAAGAAAAGTGGAGGAGTTCTGGGGCAAATCAATTATGTTATAGGGGATAACTAAAAATTCCCATGATATATTTTGTAATAGAAAATAATGTTAAAATGCTGTCTAAGGATACAGGATATTTTAATGGATATGGGGCCTTTTCATTTTATGGTGATAGGTCTCTTAATTATGTTATTTTAATTAGAATGATGGATTGCATGCATAAAAAAGTAGGAATTCTGGAGCAAACACATTCCCCAAAGTGTTTAAAAGTGGAATTAAAACCCCTCGAGTCCAAAAGAGAATGCCAAAGCATTAAGAAGCAACACTTTGGAGAATTATTTAGCATTCAAGGGGTTAAAAGCCACATTTAAAATTATAGTAACCTTTAATTTGACTTCTGCAAGTGCATAATATGTAATGTCAAGTTGCCTATGCTTTATTATTTTTGTCATCTTCACGCCCTGAAGTCACTGACAGTAAACTCCTGGATCTGTGTTCCCAGAGAGCTTTCTGGTCACAGACTGTGAGAGATATAGTGATACAGTGTCACACTAACAGCAGGAGTGAGTAAGAAATGGTTACAATGGGAGAAAATAAAGGCAATATGGCTATACGTTGTAGGTATTTGTAAAGTAAAAATAAAATACTATCTCTTTACATCAGTGGGAATGTTTTTGTTCCCAATGGTGCAGTTCGCTTGAGTTCTTTTTAACCCCTTAAGGATCAGAGTGGTGTGCAGCACTTTGCTTTGCAATTTGTTGTATACACCTCTGGGCCCCAAGGAGTTAAATTAGCCTCATAAAGTTTTAATTTTAATTCACTAAGACCACTCTTGCTCCAAAGGTAAAATATCTCCTTGTGCACAAAGAAAAGCTGAGCAATTCTGGAACATATCAACTTCACAAAATAAACAAGCCAAATAGAAAGTATTGTTTTTTTAAATGGGGCTTTTAACCTCTTAAATGCAAAGAAGGCTTCAAAAAATAATGAATCTAGCATTAAAGGGGTTAACACCCCCCATTTAAATCAAATCATTTTTATTTGTCCCCTGTGATGCAGAATGCTCCTCTTTTACTTTGTGCTTATGACTTAAACAATGTGTTGTTGATGTTGATTACACTTGCATAACACACTATCAATAGAACAAAAATTGGAAGGCTTTAATTCTGTTTGCCTTTTTCCATTCTGTTTCTCTACATGTGATTAGCGTACAAGAAGGCCTTACCTCTGGCCAAGTCCGAGCAAGAGAAAGCGCACATACTTACTGCCCTTGCAGTCATTGAATACACTCAAGGCGAAGTAGAATCAGCTAAGACCCTCCTCTTTAAGTGGTAAGTCTTTTATTATCCGAGCACCTCATGGTACATTATCACTGTGTGTTTAGTATATGTGATATGGCTAATAGCTGAAGTGTTAGATCATGTCAGCAGTATCCAGAAGATACTAATATTAACCATCAGTCATGTAAGTAGTCATTGGAGGGTCCTGCTGCTACAATTGTTGAGGGAGCACTAGCACAAAAATATTCTCTCCTTGAATGCCAGTCACCACAAAACTGCATCTCCCTGTAGCATTGCCCAATTATATAGATTTTTTTTATTGTGTAGGATTTCATTTAGTTTAGTCTTAATTCACACAAGTACCTTAAGCAGTGTTTGGTTATAGCAGTGTTGAAGAAGCCTGTTTCACTTACCTGCACTGTCCCTGCATTGACCTAGAAATTCTGCCACAGGGCTTGGGGGGAACATGGCAGAGTAGTGACTAGTGGATGACCCACTTCAGCATCAGCCAAACATGATTGGCCAAAGCCAGCGTGGGCCAGCCATTGGATGGATAGCTATGGAATCAGCTCAAAAATTTAGTTTTCCATGTGAACAATATGCAGGGCAGCCCCAAATGGCCACCACATAGATCTCTTCTGCTGAAACATTCTTGTGTTCTGCATTGAACTCAGCAAAGTTTAAGCAACTTGCTATTGGTCTACACTCTATATGATTCTTGGTGAAATTGCCTACGTGAACAGCACAGTATGCAACAATGCTAGGTACAATGGGGCTTACAGCACAGTGTTAGAAACAGTATGCAAAAACCACCGATGTGCAGTTAACCTTAGTGTTTGGGGTAATGGTATGGTTTGTTTTCCAGTTGGAGTTGTTTTTAGGGCTTGAGTTAGAGGTTTAAATTTTGAATTTGGTATAGCGATCCTAACCATGCATTCTCAGAGTTCATTCTGTTACATTAACACATTAGAAGCACTTATTTTAATAAATGACCATTATACAGTAAGTATTATGCAATGGATGATGATATTACCAGCTTCTTCTAAATCTAAATTAAAGTAGCTGAAATAAATGTAACTGAAATAGAAATAAAAATAAACACTGTCAAAAACAAACATTGGTACCCAAATTATCTTGCCTATAGTACTAATATATAATCATGTAGTATTTCAATAGATAGATATTACACTTATTAAAAAGTACTAAAATGTTCAAAAGAAAGGTAGAGGAATTTGAATTTAAATGAATGGGGATTGAAAAAAAAAAAAAAGAAAATGAAATGAAATAAAATAAATAGTTCTTCCCATGGTGCAATTTTTTTGCCCCAGAACCTCCACTTTGCTTTGAACATATAGCCCTTAGTGAGCAATCAAAAAGAAGACTTTTTAACAAATGAAACCAGTGTTTTAAGATAAAACTGTGTTTATATGTTTCTTTGCTTTTATTTTGATGTAAGTTTCATAAGATGGAAAATGAATGGTTGCTAGAAATCCAAGAGGTTAAAATGTGCTAGTATTTGCCTAGTTTTATTTGGTTATCTCATTTGGGGACCTAAATTACATCCTGCTCTTTAACCCCTTAAGGACCCATGACGGTCCAGGACCGTCATGGCTTAAATGATAGCAGCGTGCCTCCGTGCACGCTGCTATCATTAATTCCAGGCTGAGACTGAGCGCTCCTAGACCGGGGCGTTCAGTCTCAGCCCTTCTTGCCTTTGCTGGTTCATGTGATCGCCGTTCCAGCAATCACATGTACCGGCAAAGTGACAGACAGAGACAGCAGAGAAAGCATGCTGTCTGTGCCTGTCAAGTCTGCCTCTGGCTCCGTTGCTATGAAAGTAACGGAGACAGAAATAGACAGGAGACACCTAGTGGTGAAAGAAAATACAGCAGCTAGGGGTATTAACCCCTTCACTGCTGGTGCCAAAGGCTTGCTAAATGCAGGTCAATTTCTGACCTGCAATGATCATTTTTTTTTTTTTTTTAAAACACAACACACTTTTTTTTTTTACAAAAATATTTTATTTAAAAAAAAAAAATCTAATTAAACAAAAGTGGAAGTGTGATTGTTATGGAGCTATGTAATACACTTATATACACCGCCAAATGTCACGGATAAAAAAGTCAAAATAGGGTGGGAAAAAGGGACATGGGGATTTTCACCCGGGGGGACAGTGGCCACTTTAAACTGCGCATTTTGTAGGTATGACTGACCGGTCATACCTTTCATGCAGTCTCCATAAAATTTTAACCCTTTGTGCCCAATTGATCCAAAGAGAAAAACCAAAAATGGTGTGTTTTTTTACTTTTTTTTTTATTTTAGTAAAGTAAATGGTGGGTTATCCATATAAGCAGGGTATCAAATGAAAGCCCTATTTGTGCTTAAAAAAACAGTATATAATTTATGGGGGTGGAATAAAAGACTTAGAGGGAAAACATTGCTGAACAAAGATATAGTCAAAAAGGTCAGAACTGCTCCGGTCCTTAAGGGAAAACGACGTCAGATTTTCCTGGTCCTTAAGGGGTTAAATCACATTGTTTAGTTCATGCTTAAAGGAATGTGAACTCCACCTAATGATAACCTCCCACTTATGTTATTGTGGTCAGAACATTGTAATGGCTTCTATGAAGTCTGTCTTTGGGCCCTAGATGTCAGTGAAGGAGGACATGCCAGTTGGTAGCAGGCTCATAGAGCCTTAAACTCTGCTCATTGCAACGGTAAAATGATTCAGTCTCATGCACACTGCCTGCATCAGTTTGGGAGAAAAAAGTAGCCTGTGACTGTCATGTCCACCTCCATGTAAGTGTCATCCAGAATGGATTGAAGCTGTTCTCTCTTGAACCAAGGCGCAAGGGCAAAAAAAAAGCTCATTAAGATTTTCTAGCCATAGTAAGATAAGTAGGGGGTTAAGGTGTGTTAGTGTCATTAATGGAAAACTAAACTCTGAAACTAAAATCTAAGTAAAAGATTGGGCCTCTACCCATGATTAATGCTAGGTTGTTCTGGTAGCTCAGGTGTTAATACCACATCACATTGCCGATCCCACAGTGTATTCTGCAGACTAGGAGAAAGCAGCCTCCAACTTCCTTCTATGACTGGTGACTGCTGCCATGGGAGCTTGGTCTGATGTCTCATGCCCTCATAGTCTCAGTGTGCCTGCTCAAAGATGAAATCCCTTGGGTATTAGTCCCTGAGCTACAGGAGTAACTTGGCATTTGTCAGAACACATAGCCAATGTTTTACATAGATTAGGGTTTTAGAATGTAATTTTCCTTTAATGACTCAGAACACACACACCTTGGTGGTAGAGTATACATCAGACTGTGATGTATACTTGCTATGAAGGCAATGCGCTAGCATAACGACCAACTGTCAGAAAGTCAGAGCCGTAAAGTGAAGCTGCAGAAAGAGATAGTACAGTACAAAAAAATGGTAGTTAAAACTTAAAGTATAAATGTACATTTGTATTATTTTCTACTTAACAGTAATGTATAAAATAAGTTAATGTATATTACATGCTTACTATATTCTTTTATTCTGTGTACTTACCTTGAATCAGCTATTTTTCTTCTTCCCTTGGGTTCAGCGATATGAGCGTCCCCTACATGTAGGCTTTTAAATGGTATGCAAATCAACTACAGAGGATCATAGTAAATGTATGAGAGGCTAATGTACTAAGAACTGAAGCGATACTGGGGCAAATAAACATTCCCATTGGCTTAAATGGTGCTTTAGCCTGTCGAATGGTAAAGTGGTCTCTGAAACATGGATGTCTATTGATCCTGGAAGATATAGCCTTTGTGTTTATGGATGGTGGTGCTAGTTGTAATATAGAGGAACATTTTTAGCTTGTATAGGTTTTATTACCATTATTTACGTATTTGATTTTTCTTGTGTGTGTCTTGATGGTGAAGAAGCGGTTTTATTTTCTTACGTGGTGTGAGTTAGTGTATGAAGTTGCCATGTTTCGTAGAAATTTAATTTTGTATTAGTCTTACAAAATAATGGTTATGAGTTGGGTGTTTCAGTAAGTGCTATTATTGTGTATGTGGGTACTTTTTATTTCTTAGTGAAGTAATTCAGTATAACCACCTGATATTATACAAGGACCACCATCACACAAATATTAGTTAGTGCAGTATTCTCCTGCAAAAGAGGGCGCTTACGCCCTGGAAATGAAAGTGAAGAACTGGAATTCAAAATATGTACAAGTAATCAAAGAAAAAGAAAGCCAGTGGGTACAAATAGATACATATGTTAAATGTAAAATGTTACCATTCCTTTCATATAGAGATATCCAGTGTATGTATTGTAAATTGTATTACAGAAAACAGGATGGAAGTGTACAAAGCAGTTAGGTCCCTTTAAGAGAAACAGGTGATTAAACGATGCAGTGACAGAGAAAAAATATGGATGTTACAGTGATGTGCCACAATGATGTACAGGTACTGCATCTCCCTATCCCCAGAAACAATTTGTTTTAAAGGAGAACTAATATCCCCCACCTACCTTACTATGGACAGAAAATTCTAATGGCCCCAATGAATCTTTCCTTTCCTTCTTGGCTCAAGAGAGAACTTGTTCAGTTATTCCTGGATGTAATGTCTGTGAAGGTGGACATGACCGCTGCTAACAGCACCATAGGAATTTAACACTTTGAGTGCCAGAGGGGTACCTTTGTGCACCCTTCTGGCACTCAAAAGGTTAAATTATTCTTAAACTTCAGATGGTAATCTTAAGCCTTTAGGGACTAGGTTGGTTTACAAAGCATTGCACACCGCTCTGGTGCTTAAAGGGTTAAGCAGGCTAATGCGATCTGTTGTTTCAGATTGAAAAAACTGCCAGCAGCTGTCTTGTCTGCCTCCATGGACATGGCATCTAGGATGGTGTAAAGATGGTATCTCTTGAACACAGTCACAAGTTTAAACTTCGTAGGGGCCATTAATATTGTCTGGCTATAGTGAGTGGGTGTATTATTAGGTGTTGCTATTTCTCCTTTAAATTAAATCATTTTTCAGAGGCATCAATTTAAGGCTCTCACAGGCAACTGAACAAAAAAGTATTACGGATTGCACTCAGTGGTGCTGTTCATGTGGGAGACTGCATAGGCTGAACATCACCTATAGATGCACCATACCGTAACTTCTTGGTAAACACAGGTGGATGCTGGGAAATTGCAGTAATAAAAGTCTGTATGGGCGCATATATATTCTGTATGCCAATGTGCGCATTACTCCCTCATGTGTCGTGGAAGTTCATGTGACCTGGCCGTCTCCTCTTCAGTGCATGCCTCCCTCTGCTATCAGCTTGCAAGACGTGTACAGTGCACTGACAGATAGGGGACATGGATAATTCTAATGTGGTGACTGTCTCACTCAGTTTGAATTGCCAGTGTGAACATAGCAATTGTTCTTCTTATTTGATTAAGGCTTGATACAGAAATATCAAGATTTGGATGTAATGTCCATTTTTTTGGAATTGTTTCCTCAACTGAACCCCTTGAATACTGGGTGTGGTTGCTACTCATTGTAAAGCATTGTGATGCACCCACTTTGGTCATCAAGGGGTTAAAACATCATGGTCTCAAATCTGCTTTTCTTTTTTTCCAGCTCTGTTCTGAAGGAAACAAGTGTTGAAAGTCTTCAAGCCCTGTGTGCTCTGGGACTGGCAAAGCGTGATGTCACTTTAGCAATGGCTGCACTTAATGAGCTGCTCAAACACTTCAAGATAAGAGATCATGTCTATGAGAGATGTCTTATTACATCAGCCATATATACTTTACAAGGCAGAAATGTAGCAGCACAGAGGCAAGCCTGCAAAGCTATACATAGGTAAGCTATTTTTATTCTCTGCGTATTTGAATAGTGGCCCCTTCACTGCCAGAGCCTGCACCGTCTGTTCTGTTCATGATAAAAGTTTATAACTAAAGGTGCAAATCAATAAGTTAAAAAGAGTTGCGGTTCTGGAGCAAACCAGTTGCACAATGAGGATAAATGAAAAGTCCCAATAGTTTAAATAGGGCTTTTAAAAACAAATCAAAGGGATCTGTTATTTGTCCTCTATAGACCATTTGGTTGCGCCATTACCTCCACTTTATGGAAAGTGCGATAGTCATGGAACAGCCTCCCAGCTGAGGTGGTAGGTACTAATACTGTTTGAGGTTTCACAAATGTCTGAAAGAAATCAGTCTGTTCTGAGAAGCATGGAAGCAATTAGATAGGAAATAAGCAGACTGGATGATCCATTTGGTTCTTATCTGCTGTCAAAATCTATATTTCTACAGATATAACTGTATTTATTGTCCATGATTTCTCTACCATATTAGTAACTTTCTTGGTAAGTAAACAACGATCCCCATGCAAATCAGTGCAAGATGTTTATCAGATCGAGATGACTGAAAGTGGATCTTTCACCTGAATTCAAGTTTGCATATTTGAAAACTGCATTAAAAACTGCCTGTGTGTTATGTTAGCCAAAAGACCAGCAGATGTACATTTAAGGTAGGCTGACCAGACCTTCCCTTTAACCGGGGACACATAGGAAATAGGCATATTTCAGGAATGCACTGAAATCAAAGCAGCCCTGCAGTATGTATTTTTCATATGTGTCCCCAGTTAAAGGTGAGGTCTGGTCACCCTAATTTAAGGAAATATTCACATTGTACCATATGCTAATATCTGCAATTGTGCAGTCCTAGTGATGTTTCATATGCTAATTAAGCACATCAGTGATATTTCATATGCTAATTAGGCATTTTCAGTGGCGTGCCATGTGCTAATGAAGATTTAAATGGTTTCATATGCTAATTAACATTTAAGTGATGTTTCATATGTTAATGAAGCTTTCTCCAGTACCAGGAAATGTTCAGTGTGTTCACCTGTTGGACTTTAGGATAACATGACGTATGGGGCAGATTTTAACCCCTTAGCCCTTTGAGTGCCAGAGGGATAGCTATTGCATTGCAGCACAATGCACTGGATGCCTTTCCAGCACTCAAAGGGTTAACATCACATGACTGGCCAGGACCTTCACAGCTGCCCAGGCGTTAAGGAATGGTGATGGTCCAGGCACATCACAGAAGTTTGTGATTGCTGATTCCGTTTATGAAAGACAAAAAAAAAATGCGCACTGGTCCTCCAGAGCACCCCACCCCACAACGTGCGGTCCTTAAAGGGATAGTAATGTCTAAAATAAACTAGATATCGGAGTCTTCATTAGGGTATGTTTAATAACTTAGTTTGCTGTAGTTTTAAAGATATTCCATGTAAAAGGATCCCCCTCCCGCCCCTCCTGTCCGCCTCCCCTTGGAGCTGCAATCCGGTCATGGGACTGGACGGAAGCAGCGAGGGACAAATGTAAGTCAGTAAGTATAATGAAAACCCTGGACCCCCTTGAAAAAATATGGCAGGATATTAATTTGCTTACTGCAGTTTGTCCCTCGCCGCTCTCCATCCGGACCACGCTTAGATGCATGTGATGCGGTCAGAAGGGGTGGGAGGGGGATCTTTTTTACATTGAATATCTTTAAAACTACAGCAAAGTAAATTATTAAACATAGAGCAAATTGTTATGCTTACCATAATGAAAACTCTTAGATCTACTTTATTTTAGTCATTACTATCACTTTAAGGGGCTAATACAGTTTTCAAATATGCAAACTTGAATTAAGGTGAAAGTTCCACTTTAAAGAAGCAGTAAACTTCTTTTTAATCTATTTGTTGTAGAACTTTTCCTGCTGAATAAAACAAGGACACTCCCACCGCTGTTGCTTTATTCAAATGTTACAACAGGAAAAAAAACCTACAATATATATATTTTTTTCATAACAAAGTTTTCTGCTCCTTTAACTCCTCTCTTGCTTATTGAGTTGCACTTTAACTTGTACAATTGTCCATGTGGTGAGGTTTGTGGCCCTGTCCCAGAACTGACTCATGGAAATCTCCTAGCTCCCTTTAATTTAAATTGGGCTTTTTAGTATCTTGAATGCCGAAGGTCTCCAATGTGTTGTTACTTTGCAGTGTGTGAGACCTCTGTGGCATTCATGGGGTTTAAAGCCCCATTTGAATCATGGGTTATTTTTTTTTGTCCTCTGTGGTACAACTGATTTGCATCTCAGTTATCCCATTTATTCTCTGTATATCAGTCTCACTGTTGCTATTCTACTGTTAGATGACTTTTCCAGCATCCAGGTGGTTAAAGGATTGTTGCTGTCATTGTGTGTCTTTTAGTCACCCAGGAAATTCGGAGCTGTGGTCCTTCTTGTCAAGGCTGGTTCCCCAGTATGCCCCCAGGAATGCTAAGGTAAGAGCGTTTGATTGGTCTGGCTCAGATCTTATATGAGCTATTCTGGAATCGGAGTTCAGCCTAGCTAGTGGCTCAATTAAAAAATATATCCATTCTGCTCATCCTTAGTCACAGGATTAGCACAAATGTATCAAAATGTTTTGCTTCGTTTATACAGTATCCGGTCATACCTACAAGAGGCAAAAAAGAGCAGCAGAACCAGTGAATTTCATTTTAGACCTGATACATAAGTTGGGGAAGTTGTGAAAAGTCCCATTGATTGAAATGAGGTTTTTAACTACTTGAATACATTGGAGGCCACTAGCATTCAAGGGGTTAAAGGCTCCATTTGTATCAATGGAAGTGTTCATTTTCTCCCTGTGGGGCAGTTGGTTTGCTCCAGAATTCCACCTCTGTAACTTTATAAATAAGACCCTAATAAGAATAAATAATTGGAATCTGGCCACTAGATGGTGCTGTTAATGTAAAAAAGTTTAAAGGGATAGTAATCTTTCAAAATAAAAGTAGCTCCAATTAATCTTCATAGTATTTGTGCCATGGAGAGTGTTATTTGAATACTGTTAGTACAAGAGTAATTGCATGATAAAGTTTCCCCCTCCTGCCCCTTTTACCTAGTCTAAGCCACCTCCCCTCAGATGTGGAATCAATTCTTTTGACCGGACAGGTCACAACAAGGGCCAATCGTCTTACTGTGATTATAAGGTTTTCCGTTTTGCTCACTGAAGATTCTCTCACTCTCTGCGATCCATCCGGACAGTCTTGCTGCTCTGAGGTGAGCAATGTTACATCAGTAAAAGGGGCGGGAGGGGGATACTTTATTATTCAATTACTCTTGCACTACAACTCTGACAGTATTGAAATAACACTCTGCATGGCCCAAATACTATGAAGATTGACTGGAGCTGCTTTTATTTTCAAACATTACTATCTCTTTAAACTGTAATAATTCTTTCAGCATTCGGGGTACACCTATTTTTATCAGCAGAAAAAGCCCTACAATATATATTTTTTCATAAGAAAAGTTTACTGCTTCTTTAGGTCACCTGTGTGAACCCAGCCTTTAGCCTCTGAAACCACTCTGTGGGACATGTATTAATGCAAAAGTGGAGCAAGTCTGTGGCAAGCTTTGTTCTAGATTACTGTTTCTATTGAATTTGTTATGCAAGTCTAAGTAACATATGGAACAAATGAAAAAAACAAAACAACTGGAGCAATTCTGTAGCAAACAACATGCAGCATAGGAGACGAATATCAATGTCCATTGATATTATATGAGATTCTTAACCCCTTCAATGGTAGAGATGCCTCCAATGAATTGCAAACCAATGTGCTGGAAACCTCTAACATTCATGAGGTTAAAACACCTCATTTAATGCATTGCGTAACCCTCTGGCACTCAAATGGTTAAATTGTAAACTGGAAAATATTTAAAACGATTATAACATTGAAAATGTAAAAACATATATATCGTAAACTCCTCAGTAAAGGAAGATATTGCAGTTCAAACTTGAATTTTATAGGTGCAATATCTCACTGTCCTGAAATTTTATAGTGGCGCTGTTGCTACACCATCCTAGTACCGCTCTGGTCAGTTGACCATAAACCTCCATAGGATGGTGCAGCAACAGCACTACTATAAAATTTCAGGTCAGTGAGTTACTGCAACTACAACATTCAAGTTTGAACTGCAATAACTTTTGGATGTCTTGCCATAAAGATACTCAATCCAACAGTGTGGGTTTTCTGGATCACCTCACATTAATACAGAGGAATCAAATAGTGATTCAATCGTCTGAAGGGTCTGCCTGAGTTATTGGCATTCTCTTGTGTTTATTTGAGGATATACTTAAGACGTAGTGTTGGGGGATCCTTGAGGACAGGGTTGAGTGCCACTGATATGTCATTGCACTGTGGTTATTAATGCGTGTGCTGTATTTCCCTTAGGGTGGAGCCGTCGCTGGCACTGTCGCACACACTCTTAATTTAAACCAAGCAAAGGTGGGTTTATATGTGTGTTTTTCAAACTGAGAAAACTAGACAACTAATTGGCTACTTTCCTGTTAGAGATCTTGTATTGCTAATTGCTTTTCTATGCCTCCTGGCTATAAGATGGTGTCTAGTGGACTGTGACCTGTGACCTCTTTCCACAGACATCACTATTATATGCGGCAGTAAATGAACTGGCAGCCGGGGCTCTCTCAGCTGAAGATAAGAAGAAAAATGCACTTAAGACTTTGCAGAGAGCAGCTAGATTCTTCCCAGGTAACATCTGCTGTTTTAATATTATATTGACTATTGATTTGTAATAAATATGTGCAGTATTAAACAGAAGGGAATGCCATCATTTTTTATAGTATTTCATATAGTGTCTTGTTCTGTGATGAATAACTTATCTCTAGGTCAGGGGTTCCCAAACCTGTAGCACTAACAGGTCATGTCTGACCTGTTCTTATTCTTTACTGTCACCACGTTTATAAATGTTACTAGAATACTTTATAAATAGCATCATTAATAATAAACAAAAATAACAATTAAGGAAATTTTAAGGATCCGTTCACAAAAACAAACAAGAACACCTTTTATTTATCTCCCCCACTGTTCTTTGTAATTTCTTTATTGGCAAGCCAGTGCCCTCTGGTGTTCATTTCAGATATTACAGATACAATCCTGTCTTCATGAAGGATATTTACTAAAGGCAATATTTTATTTTTCTGTTCCATGATTTTATGAAATGCATATCCCAGTATTTAGGGTTCAACCAAAAACTTTGCTTGTTGTTGGGGAAAGAAATGCGTTTGCTTTCTCTCACATTGTGGCTGAATGCAAATTGTTTTAGCCTTTTTGACATTTATGATTATGTAGCTTTTCTTGCATTTGTATATGCAAAAGGTGATCTTCACTCATGAAAATCAGTCCTGAATGTCATGTCTATGGAGGAGCAGAACCACAGGACCACAGTACTCTACATACACTCTGCCTACATCAATTTGACAAAAAAAAAAATGCCAGAAGCTTTCATTTCCACTTCCATGGACATGGCATCCAGGATGGACTAAAGTTGTTTGCTTTAGGAAGTTATCTTAACCCCTTGGATTCTTGAGATGTCTCCAACTCACTATAGACATCTAGCATCTAAGCCATTAACACAAAGCAGTAGGACCATCAGTTTAATGAGGCCTGTAAGCAGGGAGCTGCTAAAGTAGCAGTAGACATACCACCATGGTGAATGTGTACCAAGCAGCAATTCTTCACATGCTGTGATCATATATTCATTTTCTTAAGTTGTCTAACCCATAGGCCCCTAGAGAGAAATCTAATAGTGTATTGGAGACCTCACTAGCATCCAGTGGGCTAATATAAAGTCACTTGTGAATAAAAAGTTTTCTAAAAGTGCTGGGAATCCTTTTCCAGATAACCCTGCAGTCTGGGCTGGTTTAATGGCTGCCTGCCAAGTGGAGCAAACAGCCTCCTACCTCGATAGCATGCAGAGCAAGAAAACGGATCTCAGCAAGATGCTAGTAGCCTCTGTGAAATCCAAGCGTAAGTACCGTAATGTGTCAGTTTATACCCTGCTGTGGAAAAAGAGGCCGCTATGTTTGACACTGTGAAGCACTATGTGAGAGACCAAGGGAGTGTAAGAGAGAAAATCTGTGTATAGGAGTACAAGAGGGACGGTGTGGGGGGGGGTATGAAAGAGATTGGGGGGTGAATATAGGGAGTATGAGAGAGACTGTGCGGGGGCAGTATAGGGAGTATGAGAGAGACTGTGCGGGGGGAGTATAGGGAGTGAGGGGGGAGCCTGGTAGAGACTGTGAGGGGAGGAGTATGATGTGTATGAGAGAGAATGTGAGGGGGTGAGTATGGGGAGCATGAGAGAGACTCTGAGGGGGGGGCATGAGAGAGACTGTGGGGGGAAACATGAGAGAGACTGTGGGGGGGGAACATGAGAGAGACTGTGAAGGGGGAGCATGAGAGAGACTGTGAAGGGGGAGCATGAGAGAGACTGTGAAGGTGGGGCATGAGAGAGACTGTGAAGGTGGGGCATGAGAGAGACTGTGAAGGTGGGGCATGAGAGAGACTGTGAAGGTGGGGCATGAGAGAGACTGTGAAGGTGGGGCATGAGAGAGACTGTGAAGGTGGAGCATGAGAGAGACTGTGAAGGTGGGGCATGAGAGAGACTGTAAGGGGGGGCATGAGAGAGATTGTGAGGGGGACATGAGAGAGACTGTGCGGGTGGGCGCATGAGATAGACTGTTAGGGGGTGAGTATGGGGATTATGAGAGAGACTGTGGGGGGGATATGAGAGAGACTGTTAGGGGGTGAGTATGGGGATTATTAGCATCCCTTAAATGTAATTCTAAACTTGATTTTTAATGTACATATACATTTTCCTGTTCAGAGATCATTTACTCTTAACCCTTTGTGTTGTGTACCCCTCTAGCACTCAAAGTGTTAAATTTGTGTGGTTTGTATTGACAAATGAGAGCTAGTGTCAGTTGATTGATTGTGATTAGTGCTCACTGCTCTTGTATTCTGAAAGGCTGTTATCTTATCTCTAGCACTCAAAGGGTTAAACAAGATAAGAGCCACTTATTCCAAGGGCACGTTCTCATTTAAGGCTGATTTTTTATTCTATGTGTATTTGTGTTTCCAGTTAATGAACACATTTTATTCCATAGGGTAATACTGTCCATAATGTCACTAGGATATGACACATTTTAGGTCCCTTTGTAAGGGACTTAGGTGCTTATTCACAAAATGAAAAAAGCAATTCTGGAGCAAACCAACGGTAACCTAGGGGAGAAATAACCATTCAAAAAAGTTAATTCATTTAAATGGGGCTTTCAACCCCTTGAACGATAGAAAAGTCTCCTAACAATCAAGGGGTTAAAAGTCTCATTTAGATTAATAGAAAGTTATATTTATCCCCTATGGTGCAGTTGGTTTGCTCCAGCATTACTTGTCCTTTTATGAGGTTAAGGCCTTTATTTTTATAACTAGTTATAGATTGTAACAATGACAGTGGATTTCATGTCCTATAAGAAAGCTGGAAACCTATTACAAAGCTACAGGCACATAGTGCATCACTGATGTGTAATACACATTGGAAACACTCCAGATTGTAACATTCGCTACCTTTAATGTTTAATGTGTATAACTGCTATAGTGTGTCTCCAGCATATCCCAATTGCCATCCAGGTACAGTTTAAATGTAAAGCAGTATGAAGGGTTACTCCATTCCCACATGTGAAGGCACAGATAAATGTGCACCCTTGTGGTCCTTCAGCTGTTATTGTACAGCTCCCATCATCCCCAGCCTGACCTAACCTCACTAGGCATCTTGCAGCCCAATTCTGGCATGCTTAATGTTCACTTGGCATATAGTGCCAAGTATCATTACAAGTACATAGTCCACCTTTACATGCCTAGGGCTATGCCAGGTAATGTCAGGAGCTGCCATCAAAATTAAATTATGTCTACATTTATAGACTTGCTCCCAGTTTGTCACACTTGATTTACATAAATCCCATTTTTGGTTCAAACCTCTGGTCCACTGTTTGTTTTGGTCCCCAATTCACATTAATTCTCATTAAAAAGTAAAGTTATAGCCCAACTCCTGCACCCTATTTGTATCCGTTGAGGCATGGAACAGATTTAGTATACTTATCCCCAATTGAATTGACTGGAATGTGCCTCATGTTGTATCAGTTGCACATAGAGATTCTGTTATGCTAAGGCCTCTTGGCACCAATTAATTCCACATGCTTCACCCACTCTCCACTAAATACTCCCATCTTTGTCCATGTCCGATCAATACACCCCCACATCATTGCTTTAGCCGATGTGCCAACTGTTTTAGCTCCATCCTGCAGGCAGTGAGGCAATGTGCCACCGTTGTGGTATGCTTGTTTATGACATAAGATTAAATTTGAAAGGGTTACATCTGTATTGAATGACATACAGTGCGGTATGTTTTCCTCAGCAAACAAACGTGTTTTTCCCATATTACAGTTGGAAGAATGCAGAATGTTCCAGTCAGTTACATACGGGCCCTGGAGAGCTGGTCATCGTGTCAGGCAATTTCTGCATTAAAAAATCAAGACAGGATATCGGAAGCTGAAACTCTCTGCACTAAGGTAAGGAGGTATAGGGTAATAATATTCACAGTGAGCCTTGTGCAAAAAGGCAGCGCAATCCAGCTTCTCTGTATAGGAAACTAATAAAAATATACTCAAATGTCAATTCATTTAAATGTGTCTTTAATCCCTTGAATGTTCTAATACTTTCATAAAAAAAGCATTTTCACACTCTACAAATTGATGTGAACAATTAGTTAACTAAACTGTGCAATGTAGAAACTGAGGAAGGCTAATAATATTTTTATACATTCTGGCTAATATTTCAGGAATTAAACCTATATCCTTATGTATTTGCCAGGCATACATTTTCAATGTCCATATTATGTCTGGTTCTAGCTTATTCACAGTGAGACAATACCAGTTAGATATGCAGTTTTCATCTGCCATGTTCTGGCCTGCAAATCAGTGCCATAGGGCAGTCAAATGAATACAACCTACCTTCCTCTAGAGAGTAAGCGCTTATGAGCAGGGCACTCTGATTCTGTTGTTTCTATGTAAAATGTGTACTGTTTTATACCTCTGTATATCTGATTCCTGTTCTATAGCGATGTTATTGACAATATCAATAAAGGATAATAACAACAACATACACTGTATGCGCATGCATTGCAGTTATGTTTGCATTTCCCTGTCTTTGTCTGTGCAGAGGCAAAGAAATAAAGCAGATCATTGGTAATATATATCAATACTGGATACACTGCTTTAACCCTGTGAGTGCCAAAGGCATCTCAAATTGATAACTGGTCTATGATTACTTCAGAACGGAATGGAAGCTTTGTGAGAAGAGCCCTGTGCAGTATTGCTTAATGTACTCGACTCTTTGCTTGCATTAAAAGGTTTAAAAAACTAGGCAAATATAGTACTGGATAAAACATCTGTCATGGCACAAATCCCTCAACAAATTTTATTAAGAAGTTATTGCAAGAGCACTAATGATCACCGTGAAACAATGAGTTGACCCTCTTGTTCTCAAGAGTTTAGCCGCTATTTAGTGCACAGAGCCACAATATTAACTCCCAACACAGTTCACTGCTTAGATAATCCTGTCCATAGTTATAAGGCAAATGAATATTGTGATCAAACTCCTTTATCTTGGATTACTTGGCAATGGATTTAACGTTCTAGATGCTAGACGCACATAGCGTTGGAGCCTGCTAGACCTTTAACCCTTTGAGTGCCAGAGGGGTAAACAATGCATTGTATGCATTTTATGCTATACAGATATTGGACACTTTGCTCTGCAATACATAGGAGCCCTTGAATCCATAGGGTTAAGGGGATTGAATATAAAAAAAACCCCCATATAAACGTTTTTGTACCTTTACATATACTTGTTTGAAGTTGATTTAAAAGTTTGATTTCAGTCCCACAAGATCCTTGTCATGCACCGTGTTTTCTTTCCGTGCAGAGCATACAGATATGTCCAGACCAAACACCGTTACTTTTGCTGTTAAGACAAGTTCAGTACCAGCAGTTAGAATCCCAAGCGCAGATCTCTGAACCCATCCTGGAAGAGCTGAAGAAAACCGTTCTGTCTAATGCTACTTCTCTAACTGCCTGGCATGTGAGTTTACTTAATTATGTATTGAGAGTTACTGCACGATGGGGGGGGGCATTAATTTGAATGGGACGTTTAACCCCACAAATACTAGAGTTCTTCAACACATTGCAAATTATAGTGTTGGAGACCTCTAGCATTCAAGGGGTTAAAAGATACATTAAAGTCAGTGGGAATTTGCCACATTTTCCATTCACCCTATGGTGCAAATAGTTGCTCGACAATTGCTTGCAACTTTTTAGTTTGATGAATAAGGCCCTATGTATACAGATCACTGGTATGTTACACCATTCCTTAACCTTTTAAGAACCGGAGAGGTATGCAACATATTGCACACCCCACTGATCCTTAAAGGGTTAAAGGACAAATGTACCTATAGGAATAAATGACTCTAAAGTTCTTTAACAGAAGAACATAGGTAGGTGTCCTTCATACAGCAGTCTGGTATACCTGATTATATAATTTTGTATTGTATCTGAAGTTTACCTCCATGTAATGATCACCACTGAAGTTTGTATGTGGTTCTCCTCACAACAGACAATAGGCAGAAAGAGAAATCCTGTAGAGAAAAGCCTCCACAAGTGGTTCTCCAGGTCTGTGTAAGATGGGCAGATAGTGAAATGAAAATAACCATCTATACACTACCACAGAGTTCCAATTCTAAGTACTGATAACCGACAACTTATGCAAGTTCTTCTGTTAAACCATTTTGCCTGGGGTAAAATTCCCTCTTAGGGGATGCCTACCAGGCAACAATTAAACTCCTTGAGTGCCAGACCAGTGTGTAAATACATTGTAGTCCTCTCTAGCACATTTTAAACCATTGGCCATTTTTTGTTCCCTTGGCTGCAGTTCATTTGTCCTCAAATTGCTCCATTTTATTTCTACATATTGCCCTATATGCAACCATGGCTTGTGTCTCTGAGCACTTTATTACATGTATACTCTTTTTTTCTAAAATCATATCTCCAGGTGATACTTTCTTTTTAAAGGGGAACTTTCACCTCCTCATTATCCTTATTGTATCCCTTCCTTTGTGTCCCCTCTGTACAGTGCGGTCTTTCTTTTTGCCTACAAATCTGTTTAAATGAAGAAAAAAGATACTTGAATTGTGTACCTTTTGACGTTAGCAGCCGCACAGCCGCGCACCGTACGGTTCAGAAGACACTCCCACAGCCTCAGCTCCTTTCACTTGCCCAAGCATCCTCCGATGACGGAGGCGTTCTGTTAGTAAGCTGGAGAGAGATCTCATTGGCTAGATATCGATCTCTGCCAATGAGATCTCTCTCCAGCTTACTAACAGAATGCCTCCGTCATCGGAGGATGCTGGGGCAAGTGAAAGGAGCTGAGGCTGTGGGAGTGTCTTCTGCACCGTACGGTGTGCGGCTGCTAACGTCATAAGGTACACAATTCAAGTATCTTTTTTCTTCATTTAAACAGATTTGTAGGCAAAAAGAAAGACCGCACTGTACAGAGGGGACACAAAGGAAGGGATACAATAAGGGTAATGAGGAGGTGAAAGTTCCCCTTTAAACTGTTCAGCTGCAGTAGTTTAGGATAAAGGGGTTGTGTCACTTTCTTTTAAGTGTGCCATTGATGTGTCTTTTGCTTACATGACAGATTTCTGTGCGGCTGCAGGATCTAAGATCATTGTAATTATGTGACATTCACCGGCAGTCAATGGGTTTAATGATGCTGAAAAATGTTGTTTTGTTACCTATGGCAGACAATAGGTTTTCTTCTGTACTGAAATTCTTTATTCAATTAGCAATAAAAGGGTGAGGACTGACAGAGTATGTTCATGTAATTTCAGTGGCTCGCTGATGTATACCAGTCCCAAGGAATGATGATGGATGCAGAGATGTGCTACAGAAAGGGTTTACAGGTGGCGTCTCAGCAGGGGAACTGGAATGGGAAACTGTCCAGCCTGCTGCGTTTGGCCCTTCTTGCACTGAAAGTGTGCATGGTAGGTTTCTGGTACACAGAGACACATACACTGATACAGACACACACAGTCACTCACACAAGGATAAATATACACAAACACACACAGATACATCTCTTCACTGTGCAGTATGAAAGCACTACCATAATGAGCAAGGCTGCAGTTCCTTTAACCCTTTGAGTACCAGAGGGATTCCCCTCTGGCGCTCAATGGGTTAAAGGGTGTAGAACTGTATTTACTACATTATAGAGGAGAAATGCTAGTGCAAAGCAACTGCACCATAGGGGACAAATGCAATTTCCCAAATTATTCTTAAATTAACCCCTCTTTGGCACTGAAGGGGCTACGTGGCAATTTTAACCACTTGAGTGCTCGACATTCTAGCTTTCAAGGGTTAAAATATATAAATCATTTAGAATTTTCAGGTGTCCTTTATGGTACTGTTGAATTGCTCGACTTTAGCTAATTTGAATATTGCCAAAATACTAATTGCAGGGCTCATTAACCCCTTAAGGACCAGTGAGGGGTGTGTTGTTTTTCATTGCAATGTGTTGTGCGCACCTTTGGTCTTAACCCCCTCAACAACCAGCAGTCCAGGGAATTTACCATCCCATAAGGATCGATTTGATCATTGTTGGCACACCAGCACATGTGACTGAATACGTGTGCCAGCTCGCCAAACTGGGGTCAAGACCACTCCGGTCTTGGAGTGGTTAATTTCAGACCCCATTTTACTTACAGCCCTCCCGCAGTAGCACTGTGAGCACAAAATACGTAACATGCCAAGACTGTCACCTGTCCTTCAAGGAAGAAAATAACTGTGATGGTCCTGACACGTCACCAGTCACTAAGGGGTTAAAGGCAAGAATACTGTTTTGTTGCTTAGTTCTTTGAGTGCCAGGGGGATGTGAACAGCACAGGAGATATTACGGGTGCATACTTCCCAAGTGTCCCTCTTTAGGAGGAACACTGCCTCTTTGCGACCCAAATCCAACTGTCCCTCTTTCCCATCCTGGTGTCCCTCTTTTTAGAAGATCAAACTGTGGTGTGTGTATATAAGTGTGTCTTATTGCTCCACAACAATAAAACTCACACTAATGTTTATGTAAACCTCAGTATGTGTGTTTATACATTAGTCTGTGTAAATAAAAATACTTTGGTTTTGCTGTATATCATTTATTCAGTGATACAAAGAGGTGTCAATACATAATAAAACCGCCTAAATATCCTCTGTAATGCCCCACCCTCTAGCCATGTGACCAGCAACACCACCTAAAAAAAGTGTTCTAAAGCGTTGCAATGCATTGGAGACCTCTCTAGCATTTAAGAGGTGAAAATCCCCATTTAACCCTTTCAGTGCCAGGAGCTTCTATTATTTTAGAAAATACCAAATATTTATTGTTTTACCTACATGCATGATCTGTGCAGACCCCTAATTACCAGGAGCGCAAAATGGTATTTTCAACTTTATAAACTAAAATGCACATTCCAGGGGTTGTATAGTAAAGCAATCCGAAAACAGGTGAATACCTATATAGAACTATATATTTCCTCAAAGTAGATATTGCACTACACAAAATGTTTCCAGAAGGTGGTTCTAAAAATTGAACTTTTTTACATTTCCACCTCTTCAAATGTACTGAATCTTTGAAAACTATGGAATTCCCAAGTGTATACATTAGCTACTGCCCTTATGAGAAAAATGGCACCCCATTTGGTTTGAGTTCACATACTCTAGTGGGTGCCAAAAGTAAAAACATTTTTTGAAAATTACTTCCTGTACTAAAATAGTAGGAAGGAAAGGCATGCATGTTATGCCATTTTGGACACACACCCACATCAAAATAGGGCTCACATGACTTTCTAACCCTAGGCTGGAGTGCACAAACATTTCCACAACGTGGAGCCATATGAAAAAATACATGTTTTTCTGCATTTCTACCACTTCAAAGATCAGTAAAATCTTTAAAAAACATAGAATTCCCTACTTTATTAAGTACCTTCTACCAGCCTTAGAAAAATGATACCCCATTTGTGTGGGTTAACATACACTATGTGTTTGCCAGGACCACTAACCTAAACTTGTCACTTCTGTTTTTGAAATTACCTGCCTGCAATAAATTGTCATAACCATTTTTTACATGTTATTCACACCTCCTCGGGGGGCACCAGGACTCCTCCTGATGCCGCCCTAGGAGATCTGCATAAAAAGTTGTGGGAAAAAAATCCTGTGTGTGTCACAGGGTTGTCCAGCGCCTTGCAAAAGCAACACAGGGCTGACTTCTTTAGTCTTTTTTATTTTTTATCAGACCTCATTCAGGGGACATCAAAACCTAATGCCCTGCCACCCCCCCAGTTATTGATCTCCCAGCCGATTGTGCTGGAGAGCAACAGGCTAGGAGTCGGCAGAATCAGAGAAAGCTTTCTCATGTCAACGATGTTCATGTCATCTGTGACGTAGAGAGGCTTTCCCCGATCCCACCCACTTTAACCAGGAAGTTCGGGTAAAAGACCAGATAGGGGGATATTAGGAGAGTCCAGATACGTGCTGGACAAGAGCTTGGCCCTGTGGGAACACACGACCATGCCCTTGTTCCAAATGTGGCTGGCACTCAGGGTTAAATCAGTGGGGGGTTTTTATTTCTCCCCTTTAGTGCAACTGGTTTACCCCAGAAATCCTCCACTTTTCTTTTGAACGTATGATCCTTAAACTCTGTCTGAAACCCCAGGCTTTTCCGCTATCCAACACTACTTCCTTGTAGTGGGGGTTCCATGTAACTTCAATATAAACCTAAATTTATAGTATTTGTTTCACTTGGTCCTTTAACCCCTTTTGTGCCAGAGGGATGCACAATGCATTGCTTAACGGAGTTAAGGATCAATGGAATGTTCAATGCATTGGAAGAAGAGGAGCCATGTTGCTCCTCTGGATCTCCACTACTGATTTCCCAGCCGAGTCGTCAGGGAGATCAGTAGCTGGGGTGACATCAGGAGGGGTCCTGATGCCCCCCGCGTGACTGAATAGAACCATCTGAGTGCCAGAGAGGTATCCAATGCATTGGATACCTTTCTGGCAATCAATGGGTTAAAATACATTTATAAAAATAAATTACAGTAATTAAAAAAAAAAAACAGAAACAATAATAAAAAATAAAACAATAATAATAAAAAAGCATGCTAGAGAAATGTTAAACACTTTGCTTTGCAATGTGTTGGACACCCCTTTAAAACTCGCACATCAGCCCTCTGATCCAGTGTCCACCCCCCACTCCCCTTGTGCCTGGTCCCACTTCAGATACCCACATACACTGTCAGACCCTAAGCCTGGTTGTACTGCCCGATGGAGGTCACAGATACCCACATACACTGTCAGCCCAACCTGCAGCCTGGTTGCCCACTATTAGTCGCAGACCCCTGCATACCTTGGTTCCACTGGTAGTCATATATACTGTCTGCTACCCCAGTAGCTATGCTTCCTGCACCCACTACAGTATGTAAACCAGTACCAGTGGGGTACCATTGTTCTTAGGCTACCACGAGGACTTGGCTAGACAATGAAATCCCATGGTGTTGAAAAGTTTTAATATATTTGAAGTGACTGAAGCATATAAAAAAAGTTATTTTTTTCCCTGTAGCATCACTTTTTGATAAACGTTGTTCACACTAGCCTATAGCAGTAAAAAGTCAAGTGACCCCTTAGGTGATGCGGGTAATTGCCTGCTTTCCAAAATGGGTATGCCTTGCTGACTTTTTCTTCATATCTGTAATGGTTATGATCATATTAGTGCACGCTGGTAATTTCACAAAAGAAGTGACAGGTGTCATGGCCTGGTAGAAAGTACTGACTACAGCAGGAAATTCCACAGTTTTCAAATATTTTGTGGTAGAAATGTAAAAAAAAAAAAAAAAAAAAAAAATGTTTCCCTATATTGTGTGCATCAGTCTAGGGGTAGAAAGGCAAACATCCCCTCACTTGATGCGGGTGAATGTCAGCTTTTCGAAATGGTATGACTTGCTTACTAATCCTTCATATCTCTAATAGTTATGATCATTTTAGTGCAGGCAGCCCATTCAAAATTGAGAACAGGCAGGTGTAATTTTGTACTTCTGGTACCCCCTACAGCATGTCAAGCCATACCATTGGGGTTCCATGTTTCTTGGAGGAATAGTATTTAAAGAATGCAGTAAGAAATTCCATAGTTATCAAAGATTTTGGTACAATTGAAGAGGTAAGAATGTAAAAAAATGCATATTTTCTCCTGTAGCTCCACCTTATAGAAACATGTGTGCACATCAGGTTAGGGGTAGAAAAGAAACTGACCCATGCGGTGGGAAATCTTCCCAAAATGGTGTGCTTTTCTTCATTTCTGTAGTTGTACAACCACTTTAGTACAGGCAAATCATATCTGAAAAATTAGAGCTTGTAGCTGGTGTTGATTTGTGCTTCTGCTACCCACTACAGTAATTCAACTCATACCAATGAGGTACTTTTTTTCTTGTAAGAGCAATAGCTAATGTTTACAGTAGAAAGTTCTAGTTTTCCGTACATTTGAAGTGGTAGAAATTAAAAAAAAATACCTATTTTTTATTTTTGGAAACATTTGTGCATACCAGGCTAAGGATAGCTAGACAAGTGACCCCCTCATTTGCTGCAGTGGGAAAATAAATTGTTTTTTATAGTTAATGAGCTCTTTTAGGGTAGTACTACCATGTAACAATTGGAATGTCCATTTTAGTTCATAAATTTGAAAATACCATTATGCTGTCCTGTTAAATAGGGGTCTGAGCATGTAATGCTTTTTGGTAAGTTATACATATTTTTGCAATTTTGTACTCAGGGGGTTCAAGACTTTTAAAAATAACTAACATTTTCACAAGGTGAGGTGCCATGAAAAAGCTGAATTAATTATGGAGAAGATTAAAAAAATATATATATTTTTCTCATATACCCACAAAGTTACCAACGTAAATCATACCTAAACAGATGGATAGCAAAAATGCTGAAAATGTGTCCAGGCAGTAGGATACAGAAAATTCCCCAAGCCCCTGGTACAGAAAGGGTTAAAAAATGCAGTGTAGATTTTATATTTATATATTCTGGAGAAAGTTTGCACTCACAGCAATAAGGATTATGCCTGGGTGCAAGATAAATCTATACTCAGAAGCTCTAGGTAAGTCAGCACTCACTGGACGTCTTCTATCTCCATCAGTGTTTAGCAGTCTTTCTACAAAACAGAACCCAGTATGTAGTTCTATTGCATTATTAATAATAATTGCAGTTAAACTGATCTCAGCTTCATAGATACGGGTTATTTCAATTCCAGTTAAAACTACTGAAATAAATGACAAACAAAGCTTTGATCCCACATTGAGTTATACTCCTATGATGAAGAAAAGCAATAAAATAAATAATGTGCTACAGAGTTGTTTGCATTGCTTCTATGCACAGGCAAAGATTCCAGACAGCCGCTGGCCAGCACTGCTACAAGAGGCCACAGGTGAAGTCTTAAAGATGACATTTTGTCCTCTCGCTGTCTTGCTCCAGGGAATTCTACAGTTCAGCATCAAAGGTTCCCGGTGAGCAGTTACACTGTTTATCCTCAATAATATATATCTATATATGTTTTTTCAGTTACTTGGATAGTGGTTGGCGGGCTGGATAGTGGGGGGCATGCCAACTCCCTGCATGATGTAAATCACTCCCCCATTGAATCACCCAATGGGAGCAGTAACTCCTCCTTACTTAACCCTTTGAGTGCCAGAGGGGTACGCAACACATTGCTTTGCAATGCGTTGCATACCCCTCTGGCACTCAAAGGGTTAAGTTGATGTAACATAGCAATATAACACACGGTGGCTCTTCAGTGGAGGCAGCGTAGCAATATGCTGAAGGAACAAATAGAAAGTGGTGTTTGAGGCTTACCCTCTGTAACATACAGCAAAGCATCTCTCTCCCTTTAAGGAGAAAGGGCAGGAAGTGGAGGAGTGACAGTTGAAAACAGACAGTGAGGTGACTGAAGAGATGAAAAGCGTTAAATAAAAGAGTTGCTATTAAGTTTATCCCTGAGTTTGTATTTTATGGAAACATTACACCCTCGTACTGACACAGAGTGTATGGAAGGTTACAATTATCTGTGGGAGGTGAAACAGTGTGTTTGTGGGGTCATGATCCTGAGTGAGAGTGTGTGTGGACCGGGAGAAGTTATTGATATCCCCTACTTCAGGAGCGAGTGGCAGCTCTATTTTCTTTTGTCAAATGGATAGTGGTGGGTGGGCTGGAGGGGGCGGGCCATCTCCCTGTATGATAACCATGCCCCCATTGAATCACCCAGTGGGAGCAGTAAAGTCCCCATTGAATCACCCAATAGGAGTTGTGTCTCCTAATGAGACATAAATTATGTAATGAGGCATTCTGTTCAGTGTGTGTTTGTTTTCTGAGGAGACATAAATTATGTTCTGTGTGTGAGGTACCATAAATTATGCAATGAGGTTTATTCTTTTATATGTCTGTGTACCTGGCAAATACACCCAGGGGTGACCCTAAGGAGGAATTATTCAAAACTCCTCTGAGTTATTCTTCAAATCTCCTCTATACTTCCTATCCCATAGGCCTATAGGCTTATTCATGGGGGCATGATTTCCACATAAGCAGCCAAGGGGGCAGTTGCCCCCTGCAAACACGTGCCTGGCACCCTCAACAAGTTAAGGTCTGTGCCTTCTTTGGCACAGTCCTCTATTAGTAGATGAGCTCCCTCTCTGTTTTCAGCAGTCCAGCTGCTGAAAGAGGTCTGTGCAGAAGGAGGCACAGACCTCTCCTGCCATGCCACTGG
Organism: Rhinophrynus dorsalis; assembly: GCA_037306005.1. Taxonomy (NCBI): domain Eukaryota; kingdom Metazoa; phylum Chordata; class Amphibia; order Anura; family Rhinophrynidae; genus Rhinophrynus; species Rhinophrynus dorsalis. Next base: position 577,534,727 of record CM074718.1, read on the forward strand.
ACCACCAGGGAGGTAGGAGATGGACACTGGGGGTCAGTGGGGGTGATGTGGAGAGATGGACATTGGGGGAAATGTGGAGATATCCAATGGGGCAATGTAGTCGGGGGGGCCATGACAATTTTTGCACAAGTGCCCGGTGACTTTTAGTTACACCCCTGCGAGGAGGTGAAGCCCCGTCTGTCCACTCCTGTGAAAATCTCTGCAAGGAATTGCTGGGCCTACACACACATACTTTTTTAGAGCTTCGAATCAGGGCTCCATGAATGGCGTGCAGTTTAGCGGGGAGCCCTGAAATCCATGATGGTCCTGGCATGTCATGGGTCCTTATCGCATGTTGGATTATGTCAGGGGTTAAGGACCCATGACTTGCAGGACCATCATTGATGAACTTGCCATAACTTGCATGGCTGAATACAATGTCTGGGAAAAAAAAAAAGCTCTGTGTTCCTTAAGTGCCAGCCGAATGCATCTGTCCTTAAGGGGTTAAAAACATTGCCTCCTTTATGGATTCTCCTGGATGTCCTAACTTTTTTGTTTGGGATGCTGATTCCTGCACAATATGCTAATTAGTTTGTGTGAGGCCAAACATCTCTCACTTTGCTATTAGAAATGTCTCCAGTGTTTGGGCTGTGCTTAGATTGATTCATAGCACATCGCGTGGTGAAGTCTGCCCAGCTCTGAAACAAATTAGCATAAAATGTGTCCAACATATTCCAAACTGTTGGCTAGCACGTTATATAGACAGGTTTTTAATTACATTTCAAATTAACTACATGTATCTTAAGGTGACAGGTCCTTTTTATGGTCACAGCAGGCCTGAATTCAAAGGGACACTGCTGTATGAAAGATCATGCTGGCATTCATAGGGTTATTGTTTACTTGCTATTGCTGCATGCACAAAGAAGATGAGGATCAACTGGGGACTGACTGCTCCATCGGGACAAATGCAATTTAACATTGATATAAATTGGGCTTTTAACCCCTTGGATGCTACAATGGTCTCCAACAATAGCTGCTCGGTGCATTGGAGAGCTTTCTGTCATTCAAGGGGTTAAAAGTCCCTTTAAGTCCATTCTCTTTTGAGGAATGTAGCTCCATAGTGCAGTTGGTTTGCTGCAGAATTTCTCCCCTTCAATTTGTGTATGTGGCCCAAAGTCTGTGTGAAAGTCTTTTGGGTTAATAAGTTAGAACTTCTTAGGGGGGGTATGCAACAAATTGCATTGACAAGCAGAGGGTTAATGCCAGACACGTCCTCCAGGATGTATGTTTATTGAGATATGTATGTTACTATGTAACACACGCACATACACAACACAAACACAATACACAAAGCAATACAAATGCACAACACAGACAATACACACCCACTCAACACACACGAACACAATACATACACACAATATATACACCACGCATGCCCATAAAATAGACACGTACACATTACACATGCACACCACAACACAAACACATGCACATCACACTAAAATACACCACAACACACACACATAGAAACATAATGCACTACAACACACACACAAAATACATTGCAACATACGTGCACAATACATGCAATACACATGCACAATAAACATGCAATGCACATAAAATACACACCTACCTACACAACACACAAAAAAACACACACAAACAAATACAGCACAACACACTCACAATACATAATTACATAATACCCACACCACACATGCACAAAACACACACCCACAGCACATGCAATATACACACACATATGCACAACACACACAATCAATACACGTCACAAACACACACCATACAACACACATGCCACACATAAACACATGCACAACACACAAACACACATGCACAAGACAAACACAACACATTCAATACACACAGAAAATGCACAGTAAACATACACACAATAAACAAGCACCCAATACACACACTCAACACACACGAACACAATACACACAAAATTCACAATATACACACTCTACACATGCCCTCAAAAAGAGCCACACACAGTACACATGCAGTACACTCACGCACAATACACCACAACACAATACATTACAATACACACACACAAACAACGAACGCAGGCACACAAACACATACACAACACACCACAGTGCACACACAAACATAATGCACTATAACACACATACAAAATACATTAGAACACAAGTGCAAAACACACACAAATACACATGCACAATACACATGCAATGCACATACATGCAATACACACACCTACACAGCGCACACACAAATATATGCAAATAGAGCACAACACACACTCACAATACACACATCCACAACACATGCAATATACACACATAATACACATACACACCTATGCACAACACACACATGCAATACATGTCACAAACACACATCATACAACACATGGGAGATACACACACACCTGCACAACACACAAACACAGCACAACACACACAAAACAAACACACATGCAGTACACACACCCATACAATACACACACAACGCACATGCACAATACACACCCACATGCACACAATACACACATGCAAACAATACACACACACACATCATACACGTAAGACACAAACGAACAACATATAAATACACACACAATACGCATACATGTACAACACCACAAATACACACATAATACGCATATACATATAGATTTAAGATACATAGACACACGAGCATGACACACATGCACACAATACGCACGCTCAACACACATGCACAAAACACAATACAAACATGCACACAATACCAAACACACACACACATACATGTAAGACACATACAAGCACAAAACACACATACATACACACACGCACAACACAAATACACACTCAATACACATAGAAACACAATGTGCACACTCAATACACACACGCAATACACATATACACACATGCATTCAATACACACACAGGCAAAACACACACATGCACACAATATACACATGCACACAATATACACATGCACAACACCTACAATACATAAACATACACAACAAGCACAATACACACAAAAACACAAACATAATGTACACAAAACACACATACCCACAATATGCATAATACACACATGCATTGTGTAAAAGCTATGTGCTAAACACTATACTTAATACAATATATGCAAAGTGCTATATGTAAACCACTATAAGCAAAATGCTCTACACAAAATGCTATATGCAGTACTCTATATGGAAAATGCAATAGGCAAAACTGTGCAGTAAGAAAAATCCTCCACGCAACATGCTAAATGTAATGGTCAAAATGCTTTATGCTATATGCGAAACACAGTATGATATACAAAAAACACTATATGCAATAAACTATACACAAACACCTACAGTATGTGTGAAATAATATATGCAAAATGCGGTTCACTATCAAAATGTCACCCTCAATTTGGCAGCCAACCTTCGCTGATGGAGAGTTCTGTAACGCAATGCGTTGCACACCATTTTGGAGTTGAAAGGGTTAAACACTGAAATTTCAATAATGCATTGCATACCCCTCTGGCACTCAAAGGGTTAAGAACATGTCTTCTTTCTGGATTTACCTGGATGTCAGGGGAAAATTAGTCCTACACATAAACCCACTTTTACTATATGAACCCTATAACTACCAGACACTTATCAACTTATTCAACTGCATGGGAGTTTTTTTTTTATGGGAGGGTGGGTATTTATTATTTTATTAACTTTATAAATACATCTGCTTACATAACTTTAGCAAAAAGTCCCACTGGTGCTGCCTTTTTCTTTGGCACTCAAAGAGTTATACTGGGGAAGACTGAGATTAAGAGAGGATAGATTTGACTCCCACACACCTGTGTCACAGTGGAGACCCAATGCAATCACTGGACACTGTAAATGTCTTGTTTCAGGCACATACCTACAGTATGTAAACTCTACTAGGGAAACCTATTTCTATGTGTTCTCGTACAGTAGGACATCACCGCTTAATTCTATTGGGTTTGCACTGCAAAGAGAAGTGTGTTTCCCTATGTTGCCTACACTACTTTTGTTCTAAATAGCCCACACATTTTCAACCCTATCATTTGGTGACAAAGACAGGTTATTTAAATACCAGTGTGTTGGAGGTTTCTATAGAGTGGGAAAATTGGGAATGAAAGAACATTATGGATCGTGTTCAGGAAGCATAGTGTCATATGTATAAAAGCAAAGTGGAGCAAACTTTTAGTTTGTTTTTCAGATAATTAAGATGTCCTATATGTTGTACTAGCAATTTCTCTGTAAAATAAATAGTTTTTGCAAACCATTTTTTATTTTTGAGGCTCCTTATGGCACTTTATGCTAATTTCCCTGCACAATATGTAAATAAGTTCTGTTTTAGGCAAAACGCATTGCTTGTTGAGCTGTTTGAAATGCCCCAGTGTGTGGGCTCTGCCTCCATTCATTCAGCTCAAAAGCTGTTTTATATCTCAGACAACTGATTAGCACAGCACATAGGCAGTTTTCAAATCTCTTAAAACTTATTTTTAAGTGACATCTATTTTAAATGTGGCTTTCAGTCCTTTGAATGCTAAGTATGTTTCCAACGCATTACTAGCATTCAAGAGGTTATAAGCCTCATTTAAATCAGATTTTTCATTTGTACCCTGTGGTGTAATTGCTTTGCCCCAGAGTTGAATCTATTTAGCTTCCTCAATACGATCCTTCATTCTGTTTCAGCACCTTAACCCTCTGAGTGTCAGAGAGGTAACATTGCTTTGGATACCTCTCTGGTGCTCAAAGGGTTAAAACAGATGAACAGGAACATAGATCGACACTAGAGGGCCCAGATGAGTCAGTCAGCAGCAAACAGGTCATAACAATTGGTTCATTATCACAGAAAACATGAATGAAAAACATTTTTTTTTTATTGGAGGCTGATAGACAGGCAGAAATAGATTCTCTCTCGCCAAGTTTGATTATTGTGTTACTAAATATTTATTTTGAGTCTCTCCACAGGCTAGTTTTTCTACCCTGGTGTAATTTCTTAGCTAATTTACAGGTAGTTTGCCAAAAATTGTGCTAAAACATTTGTTCTATCTGTATGAAGTTCAGTTATGACTAGTTTCTTTTACTCATAGAAACTGACAACCACTCTCTAATTCGTTGTATCCCAGAACGTTTTCGGTGCTTTGCTTTATCTAGCACACAAACGGCCTATTCCCCAACACACCCAATAAAATACATATGTTTCATTCACATACAAACTGTGTGTACCTTACACTAGCCCAAATGCTATAACATTCTTCGTTTTTTTCTTCGTGATATTTGAGGCCATACTCACCAGAAAAGAGTGGATTTATTATGGGGAAATCCAGCTGCACAGAGGAAAAACTACCAATTATTAAAATAGAGATTTGAACACCCTGAATTCTATAGATTGCTTCTGAATTTTGTGGAATTTTTTATTTTCTCCAGTATTAATTGTATGTATGTGTGTATAGCTTTAGTTATATGGGCCACACCGTGTACACAGAGCCTTATATAATATCTTGTTACAATAAAAGTGGTTAATATAAGTGTCACAATTATAAAAACAATAATTCTCCTATGCGCATATAGCCCTACATATCAATGTCTTTAAAATTAAATATATATTACCATAAAATCTCACAATTTGCCTCTCTTCACTGTATATGAAATGTGGGGTACATATGACACACTAGGGAAAAAATATATATATTTATTTCTGCTCACCCCACGGCAATCCACTCCCAGCAGCTTCCCTTCCTTCCACTCACCCCCTCTGGACTCCTCTTCAATAGCCTCACAGTGGATGGCATGCTTGCATTTTCCGCCCGCTTACAGCAGTGCCCTGTGAGGACTTTTCGATTTAAGCTAATTGTGTGCCATTTGAGGACATGAAGGTCTTCACAGTTCAATACCGTAGATCCAATGCATAGATCTCAGCACATTGGATCTACTGTATTGACCTATGAGGATCTTGAAAGCTCTCTCACTTAGCCTCCACGACCTGGAAGCGATCCAGGTCACATGAGTATTTGGCACTCACTGAGGGAGGAGGGATGAAGTGGAGGGGAGGTGGTAGACAGCCCTAAGGTACTAAGCTGTACCATAGTGATCGCCCTGTGACGTAAGCGGGAAAAACATTAACAGCAAATATTTCTTGACCATAAACATTTAAAAAAAAAAATTACAGATTGAAGTTTTATTGCAGACAACAATTTAGATAGAGATAACTTTCAGAGAGGTTAGAGTTCTACTTTAAGAACGTTATACTGTTTTGGTTAGTGAACGGTACAGACAGTTTTATAAGTGTATTTTCCTTGCCCCTTCTTGCAATGTCATTTTCCCTCTCTTTCTCTCTGACAATGTATGATAAATAACTTGACTACATACAGGGTCGTACACAAAACTGATGCCACCACAAGCAGATGGAGAAAGCCAGAATATAACATTTTCTAGCATTTAGGCTAGTGTAAGTTAAAGGCAGGTTTAACTGTAATTTAAAAATGTGCAACCTTCTTTTGGGGGTGAAAAGTACATGGTAGGTAAATCTGTTTAAGTTTAATTGGACAATACTTTACACACTCATATGTACGTCAAAAACCATTCCATTTCTAGCTGCTGATAATATGCGTATGTGCTTCAGAAACAAGAACCTCACAGTGAACAAGCAGATGCACTTATTAGAATTATCCACTGCACACTAGATTTATTAGAAAAAAGTGACATTTTTGAGAATTATCATTTTTTTTACATTATCCTGCCTGGGATTTAAAAATATATAACTACTGTACTCAGCTGCATGATTTAAACCTAGAACAAATGGTACAAAAATATAGGCAAACCATGCCTTCATTGATATGTTTATTTGTACAGAGTCTCTTAATTAAGAGCCTTATGTAGAAACGAAAAGAGGAGCAGCTCTGGGGCAGAGAGGCGACATAAAGACCACTACTGACTTAACCCTTTGAGTGCCAGAATGGTATCCAATGTAGCAGATACCTCTCTGGCACTCAAAGCGTTAAATGGAACTTTTATCTTACATGCTAAGGTTACCAGTGCATTGCGAAACTATGCATTGGACAGCTTTCTAGCATTCAAGGGGTGTAAAACTGTCAGATTGGTGTGAATTTTGAGAATGTATGCCCCCTATGGTGTAGTTGGATTGCCTCATTTCTTTTGTGCATAAGGCCCACTGTACATGCACTGATGTTTTCAGTTCCTAGCCATACTACTGCAATGATGAGCATAATAGATGTACCTTTTTATAAGCCCTGCCTCAGAAAAGATGCATATAGATATGTGGGTCCTCTCTCTCAATTCACAGAATCTTATGTGAAAATATAAGCAAACTGAGTATATGTGGGTGTTATCCTAACAGGGATGGTTAATTCCCCTGTTGCTGTTTGTGGGCTCTGTAAGTAGCATATTTTATATGACACTGTCCATATGGGGGAGTGAATTGGCTAACTGTATGGAAGCATTAAAATATCCTCCACTTGCTTATGTGCTGCTTTGATCTACCCAGTAGCCACTTCCATATGTGAGTATAACTCTACATTATATTGGGCTACTGGGAATGATATTGCCTTGTGAGGCGCCTTCTTTCTCTCAATATTGCTGACTCAAAATAGGGCCATCTTGTCTAACACAACTCCTGACTACAATTCAGCTAGTGCTCAGGACGCAGTTATACATCTCCGACAAGGGCATATGTCTGTGTGAGAGAACGTCCGTGAGGTTACTATAGCAACCAGCCTTCTGTTTATCAACCAACTGGGTAAACTTTCTAGCTGCAGAACGGGCTGTATTCAGAAAAGGGTGAGAGGCATGGTATAAAAACAATTATATCTTTAAAATGACTTAAGTATTATAGTGTGTGACTGGTATCAGTCATTCTATAATTCTGTAGAAAGCAACAGACAAATAACTGCAGTAGGAAAAAATGCAGAAAACCGTACACTTGCACAAAGAGACTAGAGCAATTTTGGAGCTAACCAACATTACCATAGGGAAAAATACAAATTCCTACATTTCCCATTGATTTAAATGGAGATCTGAACCCCATGAAAGTAGTCTCCAACTCATTATGAAGCATTCTAGGAGTTAAAAGCTCCATTTAAGCCAATGGGGATTTTTATTGCTTCCCTTTTGTGCAGTTGTTTTGCTCCAGAACTGTTTAGCTTTTCTTTACACATACAGCCGTTATATACAGGAAAGCAACAGAAATGAGATGAGATGGTCAAACTTTGGACATCCCGCTTTGGAAAACTGCAACTCTTATCATCCCCAGCCAGCTATTGGCTGGTTGGGGATGCTGGGAGTTGTAGTCCCCAGGAAACTGAATGTACAAAGATGTGTACCCTTGGTTTATGATATAGGGGAATATTACCAAGTAATGGAGTTAGGTATGATTACAGTGACATACTGCTTGCCCGGCAACATGACCACTTCTGTGTGGGATGTAAAAGCATGATTAATATTTAAAATGCTTTATTAACATAACAGAGTATGTTCTTTTATACTCCAAAGTGCTCAGGTAAAAATCTCTCTTAACAGTGTGGCGTGGGAAGGTTTTAGATTAATTAGCATGTGTATTTTTTATGTTTGAAATAGACATCTAACTGCATTTTTTTACAATGCTAGAGCTTTTATGGGCTGTAAATGGTGACATATAGTAATTATGTGCTGACAGCCTGATCTTATTAATGCACCATTATAGCTAGGATTGTGTGGTACACAACATTTACTTACCAAATGCATCTTACAGTAATTGGGTTAGGGTAGGCACCAATAAACGTTTCTACAGGTGCGTGCTGTACTTGACTATATTACCAATATGGTAGCAGAATCCTTAGAAGTGCAAAGATTTTTAACTTTATCACTGCAATGAAAAAAGTTACAATTTTGGATTATTCTTCTCATGGTGCTTTTCACACAGACAATTTTGCCACTCCTGTATACAAGAATGCAGCATTCTGCAACTTGGATGTCTTCTGTTCAAGTTGCAGCATCCTTGATCTTCATGTTTGCCTATGGGCTGCTACTTGGATCACACACACTGTTGACATTGGAAGTTGTGATTCTGTTCTCAACCTGTAATGACTGGACAGTCAATGTGGCAATCCCTTGGGCTAGCCATCCCATAACGGTGTCCTTTTAAAAGGTCGCACGCGAAAGCACGTGTGACCACATAACACATTAACCAAGTCGCCATAATAAAAATGGCGACCATGAGAATCTCACATTGCATGACAGAGCGAGATTCTCATGTCAGATAGTGAAATGTCGTATCCAAGTCTAGCTGTCTCTCGATTCTTGTAGAAAGGTACCAGAGAGAGACTGTGTTTTGTATTAAACACCCGCTCTCCCCTTCTCAGCTACAAGTGTAAACTGGAAGGCTCTCGTCGCCTCTCCCCATAGAACAATAATAAAAAAAAAAATCAAGAAGTTACCTCATCCAGATCTTGCTGCCCAGGCTGTCTTTTACCTTCTCCGCTCCGCTGAGCTACACGTCTAAAGTGGCAGGCTAGAGGACAACAGTTCAACAAAACAAACGCATTGTCTTGTTTTTATACTGAATTGGCAATATTGGCACAGAGATACCAGTGCAGGATCCTAAAGACACCGCTAGAAGCCAAGGGGTTAATTATAAACATTGCGTGTGTTTTGTTTTGTCCTCCAGCCTGCCATTTTAGACGTGTAGCTCGGCGGAGCGGAGAAGGTGGAGAGAGCCTGGAAGAAAGATCCGGATGAGGTTACTTCTTGATTATTATTTCTTTTATTATTGTTCTATGGGGAGAGGCGACGAGAGCCTTCCAGTTTACACTTGTAGGTGAGAAGGGAAGAGTAGGGGTTTAATACAAAACACAGTCTCTCTCTGGTACCTTTCTATAAGAATCGAGAGACATCTAGACTTGTATGTACCATTTCACTATCCAACATGAGAATCTCGCTCTGTCATTCAGTGTGAGATCCTCATGTCTCCATTTTTACTATGGCTACTTGGTTAACATGTTATGTGGACGCACGCTATTTCGCATGCGACCTTTTAAAAGTAAACCCCCTTAACATCCCTGAAGCATCCTTCATAGAAAGGATCCAAAGTGGAACTCAGAGTATCACAATTAAGTACATGGGCAGGTTGAGCAGCACCATAAACAATCACTATTCCAGTCACCTGTGTGAACACACCTTAAAAGGCCATATGCACAAAGTGGAGTAAATCTGAGGTAAACCAACTGCACCATAAAGGATAAATAAAACTTCTTAAAGGGTCATATGCTTAAAGAAAGGAAGTCATTCTGGGACAAACAAACCAGCCTAGTAAATTAAATGAAACTCACCATTCATTTAAATGGGTCTTTTAACCCCTGGAATGCTAGATACTTTGGTTATCTCCCTGGCATTCTTAGCACTTAAAGCCCTATTTAACTCAATGGAAACTGTGTATTTTTCTCCTATGGTTTGCTCCTGAATTGTACAAGTTTGGTTTTGTTTTTTTTTGTTTGTTTTTGTGTGTGTGTGTACAGTATCTATTTTGCCAATTTTATAAGCAGCTAATTGCCCTGTTTTTATTTTCTACAGGAAAACCCGCCAGCTGTTGGAGAAAGTGGTATATCTGAGCAGCTGCAGTAAAACGGTTGCATCAGTTGCACGCTGGTATCTCCTGAGACATTTACACGCCAAAAATGATGATCAATTAATTGATGTAAGAAAGCGTTCCTGGTTGAAAGATTGTTCCAGACATGTCACTGAAGTAAAAACATCAATTAGCCATGTCAATTTTATGTGTCAGGCTCAGGAATACATAGACATTCTTCATGGAACTTGACAAATGTTCAGTTCTTTGTGATATTTCAATAGCAGCTAGGTTGTCTAAAGTTTTGTGTTAAATGTACCTAAACCAATGGATTTGAAATGTAACCACTTGGGTGCTAAATAGAGCATCCCAGAAATTATAAAATGAAATAATCAAACTCTAAACACACCTTTATAGGTAAAAGAAAAGAACCAACAAAAATCAACCAAATACAATTTAATAATTTATTAAAACATTCAAAACACACTCTCAAATATGTACATGAAACCCTTACCAATAAATATCAATAAAAAATACATCAAACAAGTTCTGACAGATAACATAATATCCTATATACTAATATTTTGTATTTGTTCCTTGAAAAGAGCCTTGTCTATTTCATAATTCCCATTTGTTAGCTCACATGAAAGCCTACAGAGGCTTTAAAAATGTTATGCAACTTTGGGCACTGAAACCCCCCCCCCCCCCAGTTACCATTTGATTTGTCATGTTCCAAAGTGCTTAAAGGAGGACCAACTTCTACTAATAATAGCCTTCCATTTCCCTTACTGTGGTCAAAAAATCCTTATGGTTCCCATGAATTTTGCACTTGTGCCTTTGACCAATACATACCTCCCAACATTTCAAATTGCCAAAGAGGGACACTTGTGTTTTAGGGGGAGTGGCTGGAGGTGTGGCTGGTGGGCAGGGCATTTAGCAAGAATTTTTAGGCTATTTCATGACCTATTGACACTTCCTTGTGTAACCTAATAAATGACTTCTAACAAGACCAAAGTATTTTATGTACACGGCATAAACACATATACAGATCTTTAAACAAACAATAATGTGAGTTTTATTGCTGTGGAGCAATGTGATGCCCTTATATACACACCACACAATCTGGTTTCCTAAAAAGAGGGACATCAGGGTTGGAAAGAGGGACAGAGGGATTTGGGTCAAAAAGAGGGACTGTCCCTCCTAAAGAGGGACACTCGGGAGGTATGCCAATAGTTAATATTTTTAATCAGTTCTGGGTTCCTTATCATGGTGGTGGACAGGAAAGATGCTGATGGTTTTATTTTTCCCCAAACTGAAGTGACAAAGTTTCTAAGCCTAATTTCTTTGGCATCCAATGGAGAACACTTGTACCATGGGGTTAAAGCATCCTCCACCAGGAAGTAGGGCACTTAACAGTCATCTTCCAGTCAGAAGAAACTCCACCCCTTTCATTACCATACTTAAAGGGATAGTAATGTCAGAAGAAAGTATTAACTATATTGTAGATACAATTAAAAGAGAGTACTTGCACTTATTTGTAAATAAAGTTCTCTGGTCCCTCCCCTTTCTTCTTGACGAGCTGTAAAGCTGTCAGAAGCAGATTTTGGTCGCTTAACCAGATGCAGCTCTTCAGCAGCGCCGATATAACAATATCTAAAGACAAATACTTAATTTAGAACGATCTACAAAGTGTGCCTGGTTTGCAAGCACACTTTGTAGACCGTTCCAATGAAGTATTTATTTCTAAATAGCGTGATCTCAGCTCTGCTGAAGAGCCTCTGTCTGGTCAAATGACTGGAATCTGCAGCTGTCAGCTAGATGGCAGACTTGAGTAAAACAGCCAGGAAAAGGTAACGTTAGCAAGTTATATCTCTCAAACCATAAAGGTTTGAGAGATAAGACTTACATTGATGTTAACCTTTTTTTAATGTCTACAATATTAAATCAACTTAAAATTAACCATTACTATCCCTTTAACCCTTTGAGTGCCAGAGGGGTATGCAATGCATTGCTTTGCAATGTGTTGTGTACCCCTCTGGCACTCAAAGGGTTAAACCCTCCTTCCATGGAAGTCAGTTTTTTTTTGTCCTCTTGGAAAAGGAGGTGAAGGGTATTTTTTTCTGAAGTAACCCCTGAAAAGGGGAGAGGTGGTGGTGAACTTTTGGCAATGATTTTGTAAGATGGGACTTTTTTTTCTATACTGTTGTATTTTATCCCTTCCTCTTTTTGCTTTCCTTAGTCCCTAAAGAGTTTTTTAAGGCATTGAGTTATTGTCCCCTTTACATCTGTCTCCCTGCTGTTTTCTGCAAAAAGCAGGGCAGGTGATCTCTCCTTTAGCACACAATAATACATATTTATAGGACATTCAGAGCCAAGAAAAAAAAACCCTAAAAAAACAGAGCAAACACATAATATATATTTCCATTATTCTGCTCTCAGAGGGAACTGGAGGAGAAGATGGGCAAAAAGGGCCATGTAAAATCCAATGGGAAACGGTAGTGGCACCAGAAGGATTTGACTGAGTCACCATTTGTTATATTTATAGGAACCTCTTCCCACTGTCATCTGAAAAAATGGAAAGCTCTTTGGCATAGGTGTTCAGGGAGGCCATCACGCCCAGTGATAGAAGGACTCAGTCCCAGCATGCCCAGTGTGCTATAAAGCACACAAATACTAAAAAAAAAATGAATCCCCAACTGAGTGGAAATATTGACCCTCCTCCCTAGACCAATGTCCAGATTGGCTTTGTTACTCCATCTTTCTCAAAAGTAAATGATATATATGTAGCCAATTAACTGTGGCAGACAGAGTGTAGAGCATAACATGTCCTCGTCTAACCCAGTAAGTAATCTAATTAATGTTTGGGAAGATGCTACAACGGTTATGGTCAAGTCTTTGCCCCTCCCTACGTGCAGTTCAGTCTCCTGGACCTATATGTGGTCCCCATAGGCTTGTGATAGGTTTTCTATTACCAGTTTCTCAGAAAAATCCAGATTAATACATTAATTATTATTTTATTATTAATATAATTTAAAGTGTGTTGTTAACCCATACATGTTTTCATTACTGCTTAAATGTCACTGTGTATTTTTCTTCTGGTGTTATATTCTTTTATTTTCACATAACATCTTTTTTTTTTTTTTTTCCATGCCACAGGTGCTTTTAGAAAATGCCAAAGTTAATGGGGATACCCGAGTCCTTGAACTGCACAAGAACCTCTCCAATTCTTCCTAGTATCTAGTTTTTTTAATAAACCAGAGGCTACCTGCAAGAATGTGATGCAAAGTTGGCTTCTTACTTAGATGCTCTTCTGAAGTAAAGCATGAAAAGCAAAATTCAGCACTTACGGATACCCAGGGACTTTACTGTCTTGGTTTTTTACATTTTTTTTAACCCTTGTATTCCATAAAGGGTTAAAGAGCCACTGTAATTAGAAATGGGCATATATGTATATGTATGTAAGTATATATACGTATATACTAAATCCAAAAGTCAATTTCAAATTATTTGAATGGAGATTCCACCCTTTGAGTACTGGATAGTTCTCTAATACAGTTAAATGTGCTAAAAGCCCATTTACTTCATTGTGGATTTTATTTGTTCCCTATGATGTAGATGTTTTTCCCAACAGCTGCTCCAATTTTGTGCATATGGCCTTAAAGGGGAAGTAGCATAGCTTAATTATAACCCACTGTTTTCTTACTATGTCTGAAAAATTGTAATTTACCTTATGAATTTATCCCTTGTGCCTCTGTTCAAGACATGACATCTTCAGTCAGTCTGTCAGTAGTCAAACAGTTGCTTATGGTCTTTCCAAACTGAAGTAGGCCAGGGTGCTGTGGCACTTTGGCATTCCACAAACATACACTTAGGGTGCCCCTGGTTTTCAATTAAGACCCCTCTGACACTCAAAGGGTTAAAATAACTGAATCTTGACTTTCAAATGTATATTTATAGAAGTGGTTATACAAAATGTTTTTATTTTGTGATTCTGATTGTGAGCACTAAGAATAAGTAAATTAATAATTAATAATAATTTTACCCGTTATTACATCCTTTACAAATAACCTAAAACATGTTAGGTGTACCCCAAAAGACCCAGCTTGCATGTATGTTAGAGGTGCCTTGAGCAAAAATGATTGAAAGCCACTGCAATGTGTTGCACACTCCACTGGTTTTTTACCCTTTGAGTGCAGAGGGGTACGCAACACATTGCAAAGCAATGCGTTTTGCACCCCTCTGGCACTCAGAGGGTTAAAGGTTTAAGATTACTATATGGAGTAGGCAGAGTTTGTGCCCTGTGGTTTGACTAGCAACTGTAATGTCCAACTCTATGGTCAAGACATTCAGGTCTGATTGACAATGTTATATTTTGAATCAAGAAACAAAAATTCAGGGGGGCCATTGGGATTTTCTTGGCATAGTAAGGTAAGTGGATAGTGTTTATTAGAAGATGTTACTTCCATTGTAAGTGTACTTCTACAGTTGCCTCGTATTGCACACCTGTGAGCTAGGCACTACGTTGTGCAGCCCCTCTGTGGTTTCTTATACTGTCTTCAGAAAACTGCCCTAACACAGCTGTCTGGGAGGATGGGCTAAAGCAGGCACACTCCAGTGTGGTTGTTTCTTTAAAACATGCTCCAATACACAATACATAGCATGATTGCATTTGGCAGCCTGTGCATTGTCATCCAAACAGGCAAGACACATGATTGGCTATAGGAACACAGATTTTGACTTTGACAGCAGAAAAGAAACATCTGCCCCAGTTCCCTGTCTTATAAAATACACAGTCTTACATACTTCTCAGATAAGACTGAGAAGTATGTAAGATAAAGCATTTCTGAAGTTCCTAACACTATTTCTCCCTACCACTGCTGGGAAGCTGTTCCATGAGTTTATCGCCCTTACTACAGAGAAGGACTTATACACTACTTAAAGGGATAGTAATACTTAAAATGTAAAAAAAAATATGTTGTAGGGTTTATCCCCCTGAGTTAAAACAAGAGTACTCCCACTGCTGAAAGGTGTTTCATTCAAAAGTTATTAATTTTCAAAGTTTAATTTTTTAAGTGCAATATCACAGTGGCCTGAAATTTTACAGTGGCGCTGTTGCTACACATCCTATGGACAGCTCTGGTCCCGGGACCATAAATCTCTATAGGATGGTGTAGCAAAAGCGCCACTGTAACATTTCAGGCCACTGTGATATTGCACCTAAAAAAATTCAAATTTGAAAATTAACTTTTGAATGAAACACCTTTCAGCAGTGGGAGTACTCTTGTTTTACTCAGGGGGATAAACCCTACAACATATTTTTTTTACATTTTAAGTATTACTATCCCTTTAAGAATTTTCCATCCGCTAATGTTACCTCCTGACCTATTGTTCTAGTATTTGTTTTCTGAAAAACTCCCTTTCTAAACTATAGAAACACAGATTTTGGCTACATAAGGCTTGAAAGAATATTATCACTTTTGATGCTTATTAAGACTGGTGTGGGTCTGTTTGTTTAAAAAGAAAGGAAAAACCTGCCACTGCCGTCTGGTTTCTTTTGTGAATGTACTGCTCGGTAGGCTGATTATATAATGGACTGATATTTACTCCATCCATTCAAGTCAATGGTTGGCTCTGCACACAGATTCTACATATAAAGCCCAACATTTCTAAACATGTGGATTACTTGCTATATTCAGCCTGCTGAAAAAGCCATGGGGTACGTATTGTTTTTACTCTAAAAAGATATATTAGAAGTCAGAGGTGATAGGAAGTTAGAAGATAAATCATGTGCAATGAAATTCCCGGCTGCTGCCAAACTCCTGTTTAGAAATATATTAACTTGACTACTAGATTACAGGTATTGTCTTTCATACCATAAAATGGTATAACAGGTTAACCTTTTGAGTGCCAGAGGGGTACCAGATAATCATGATGTACCCTTTAAATGATAATTTAAGTGTCTTTATGTCTTACCTCTTTTGACTAAGCAAAGTATGACTGGTTGGCAGTAATCTAGTAAGCACACATATATAGATGACAAACAATAGCAGTAGTGTTTCACTTTGAATGGTCAGTGAATTGACTACGGTTATGCTAAAGCTCGCTTTCTTACCAAGGAGCCTTGTTTCCAAAAATAAAACTTTGAAATGTACATTGTGTTAGATCTCTTGTCTCAAGGGATTAAAAGTGAAGTAACACCTCCTAATCACCCCAATGCACTATGCCCTGATGCCTTTGTTCAAGAGATAACGCGGGTGCTTGATGTCATGTCCATGAAGGCAGACATGATAGTTGCTGGCAGTTTCTGTTAACTGAAGCAGGCAGAGTGCATGGGCATGTACTTACTTTTACCATCCATGTGCAGAGCACAGAGTTTGTGTCATGTGGTCCTTCCAGCAACTACCATGTCTGACTCCATGGACATGACATCCAAAACTGTTACCACCTGAACAAAAAGATAAAGGAAAAATCCTTACGGGCCATTTATATTTTCTGCTACAATAATGTAAGTGGGGGAGTTATTATTGGGAAGTGTTACTTCTCCTTTAAAGCAGAACTATCATGATAATAATATTGCCCCCCATTACATTTCTAACCTAGCATTATGCAAAGCCATACTGTCATTAAGCTGAATAAGTCTGTTATTGCAGAAAAACAACTTCTTTGGCAGGCATGCAATGCACAGAGCTTACAAGAGAAGCTCTGTACGCCTGTGCCGTTAGTAACTTCCGTTACCTTAAGTTAACCAATGAACGTCACCACCAATGCTGCCAGTGAATGGGTCAGACAGAGCAGACTCAGAGGTACCTTTCCTCCAAGATGTCTGCTCTGTTGTCCACTGGTTCCTGCCAAAGAAGTTGTTTTTCTGCAATAACACAGACTTATTCAGGTTAATGACAGTATGGCTTTTCATATTGTTATGTAGTAACGTACTGGGGGGCGATATTATTATCATGATGGTTCTGCTTTAAAGAGCTTGGCTTTACTGATTGCACATAGCAAAGATATGACCATTTCTTCCACATCTGTAGATGACCATGTTAGTTATGCAGCCTTCTGTCCACAGTAGGAATGTTACAATGTCACGATGCGTGGCTGTGATGACCTAGACGCTAACAAGAACCGCCACTGTGAGCTGCAAGACACTGGGGAATTGTGCCAGAGTGTGGAGCTAGAGAACACTGACTGGCCACTGTGCGGTCTTCCTGCAGCCAAAGACAGGTAAAGGTACCAACCGCAAGGTTGGATATTCCAGACCGGTTGAGCCAGACTATGCTCAGGATGACTAGGTAGGTTGTGTAGAAATGGTTACAAGAGGAATTCTCCAATCTATTGCCAGTTAGAGACAAACATGGCTAGACAAGATACTGAAGACAGACGAGTACAGAAACGGAACACTAGGATGAGTAGCTGTAGTGGTGGCTGAAGAGACCGCGATACTGAAGACGGACAGTGGTACAGAAACTGCAGTACTTAGACTGTGCACAAGGTGGACCTGCTGAAGACAAGCTACAGTACAGCTACAGACCAATGGTGGCAGTGTAGAGGAAACTAGCGAGACCAGCACAGCTGGAGAGTCACCTGAACAAGACTCAGCTCTGCAAATGCTTAAAGGTGTACAGTGGTCCACAATACCAAAGCATACAACAGCACCTGAGAAGCAGGTGCAAACACAAACGTCTGGAACAAGTCCAAGAATGCAGTAAACAATGGCCAATAACCAGGTTGGTAACTTGGTACTAGCAGGAAGTAGCACAAGCAGAGCCAAATAGGAAAGGACTGGAACAGGTCTGGTTCCGCAGCCACAGGCAAAACTGCAACAAGCAATATGAGGCAGCAAAGACAAGAAGAGTTTGTTTATTAGCTACCGTTAGCAGGAACAAGCAACAAACAAAAAATCTGGTCAGGAACAAAAGCGTGGTCATGAACAAAAGCTGGTCAGTAACTGAAAAACAAGCGCAAACATCTTACATAGGACAAGGCCAAACAAAGCTTTGAGCAAGCACTGTTGCAAGGAAGAGAGGCAGCTCTATAAAATAGAGCATTTGAGAACAAGAGCTGGTCTGAACAGTGGATAAGGCCAGAGGTAGGACAACTGGTAATTTCAGGACTGGACTATGACACAAAGGAAACAATTCTACCTGGGTACCTTGCAAGGTGAAAAAAATATATATGTTTTCTCAGAACACATGGAAAGTACACTAAAGATTTATCTCTAATGAAGCATATTGTCAGGATCCTGTCCTCTCCTCAGCCTGGTGCAGTACCTCACAGTGCCACTACCTTCCCTTTGTGCTGTTGTAGGCTGCTGCACAATAATTTTATAAGGCTAAAAATGTGTTTGAAATGCCCTTAGATAAGTATATGTGTCAATGTATACCACTGAGGAATAAATACAAGGGGAGCAAATTAAGACCAGTGTGGCTTATTAAAGAGGTTTGAAGGGAAATTAGAAATGTGCAGGCTTTTAAACTCTGTCAGAATGATCAGATGCAACAATTAAAATTTATAAAGAATGTAACAGAATTTGCAAACAAATAATTAGGTTAGCTAAAATTGAAAATGAAAAATATTGCAAAAGAGAAAATGTATAAAGATGGCAAAAAGGTTAAGACTGATACTGGTTTTCTTAAAACTGGTGAACTAATTAGTGAGAATAAGGCTATGAACGTCACCGTAAACACATTCTTTTGTTCTGTATATACAAAGGAAACCACACTAGCAGACTATGGGCAAACAGTGAGAAACACAATTTCCTCCATCATGTACATGGTTTACTGAGGACAAAGTCCAAATGAGACTGGATAAGGTCACAGTGAATAAAGTACCTGGA
Organism: Rhinophrynus dorsalis; assembly: GCA_037306005.1. Lineage (NCBI taxonomy): Eukaryota > Metazoa > Chordata > Amphibia > Anura > Rhinophrynidae > Rhinophrynus > Rhinophrynus dorsalis. The sequence goes on from CM074718.1 coordinate 577,554,113, forward strand.
CCTGATGAGATACAGCTTTGGATACTTAAAGAGCCTAGTTCAGTAACAGTAAAACACTAATACTTAATATTTATTGAGTCACATTCATCAGGCATAGGCCTTAATTCAGTTCCCCCTGGCATTTCTTCAAGCACGGTAAGCAATTCAATTGCCTGTGCTATTAAGAAATACCAACTGAAAAACCCACCTTGGGTGATAATATTGTGGGCGTTTTCGCTCATTGACACACAACAAATGCTGAAATATGCTATTAAAGTCCATGTATTAGCACTAGTATCCGTGCAGGGACCCACTTTAACGTGTGAAAATCTGCACCCAGGTTTCCCTTAAGCATCTTAAAAGTGCAGACGAAGGAACTGAACCAGAAAAAAGGGGGGGGGAACCCGCGTGAGCAGTGGATGTATTGATATGGGGCCCTAATCCCCATATCAATTCATCCAAAGCAATCCCAAAATGTGTGAAATGTTAGTAGAATTAACCCTAGGAGTGCCAGTGGGTCATGTTTACCCCACTGGCACTCGCAGGGTTATTCCAACTAAGTTAAAAAAAAAAAAAAAAAAAAGCCCCTGACAATAAGCACTTACCAGTAATCCTGATGTCCAGATGAGTCTTCAGCACCCTGGTCAGCTACTGTCTGTCTTCTTTAATCTTCCTTCGTCTTTTTTTCTGAAATCTTCTTTATTCATCTTCTTTTTTCATCTTTATATTAAATAAAACTTCAGTGAAAGAAGTTATTTAAAAAATGCCCCCAAGATATACCTGAGATAACCCTTTGAGAACCGGAGGTGCACCCCTCCAGCACTCAAAAGGTTTAATGCAGTCTGACATCTCTCTTAAAACTAATATGCTGCCATTCCTTTTTGAAAATAGAAGCCATTCCTGAGTTGAAGAAAAAAAGGCCTTCTAATGGTTACAAAATTCTCCACTGGCGGAAGCAGGAATGCATAATTGCACAGACTCCCACCACCACCTATAGCTTTTGAGCCGTTGTCCTAGTCCGAATGAGGGAATTTTGAACAAGTACTGGCTTTTTATATGGCAATGAAGGGGGTGTCTATGCATATTTTTTAACCACTGGAAGGCCTTTTCTTTCTTCAACACAGGAATTACTTCTTTTATTTTTAAAAAGTAATGGCAGCATATATGCAAGACTGCATTTAAGCTTCTGGAGGGGTATCTGTCTGACATTCAAAGGCTTAAGTCATGCATATCTTGGGGCATTATTTTTGATAATAACTTCTTTCATTGAAGTTTTTATTTTGGGAGGGTGACTGTGTATTTGAGCTAACAGTCGGTGCTTGACAGTGTCAGGCACCGATCATTAGCTCTTTTCCTTTGATGTTCCCATTATTCATGCTATTTAGCGTGCATTTTGGGAACTTTACACACAAAATGTACATTTGGCCACAAGTCCATTTCCTTGGCCTAATGTTCACTGTGGTTTCTCCTAGTAGGTCAATTGAATTGCTGTGCTAGCACTTTTTGCTAACAGGCCGTTAGCCAGTATTGCCCTACCGGCTGATTTACTGGTCTCAGATGAATTAAGGCCATAGTGCCCTGAGACTGGAGGAAATTAGATGTAGTAACATTATACAAAAAGGCTATGATTGATATTTTCACAAAATGCATAAGGAAGATTGTGCTCTTTCATTTTTTGCCTGAATGTGTTTGTTGTTTTTAACCATTTTATATAACAATAAAGACACTGGAATTATTTAAAATTGTGACTGACTGGACTTCCTCCAAAGCAGCTCCACTGAACAGTCCCTTCCTGTGTCATCAGACTACTTTGGCTTCCTGAATTGTCTACTATACAACAAGCATATTCTCTATTGGCTAGACTGGTTCCTTTTCATGTTACAGCTCTTGGGGTACACAGCGGGCATATAAGCATCAAGGTTTGGTGGAGCAACTGTGCAAAGCTGCTGTGTGGTCTTCACATAATACCTTCAGTAAGCACTGCAAAGTCAATGTCTTTGCCTCTACCGAGGTGAGTTTTGAGAGGAAATAGCTATAGGCCATAGCTGCCATCCGAGTAATCCTGCTTTCCTGTTTTCACAATCTAACTTTTTAGATTTGTTTAAATGCTTTAGTGGGGTGGCCATTGACTCTGGAATTTCTAAGTTGGGCCACGTTTTGCCTAAATGTAGTTTTGAGCATTTTATTTCTATACCTGGTGACTATTTGGGACAGGGTTTGTGTATTCCTTAATGGATAAATAAGAAAAGAAGATTGTTTTGTGCTACTTATTGTTAAATACTTTTCTCTTAGTCTGTGCAGGACACAAAACATCCCTCTCTGAGAAAACTGTCTTTTTCCTCTGGAAGGGGTGCCCTCCAGTTGCTTGGGATTCTCTGGAATGGTGACTTTCTCTGCCCTTTTATTTTTGATGTCGGCCTTTGGTCTTGGTCTGGCTTTGCTATATGTAAATTAAGGTAGGCTAAGCTGGGTGGGGCATTAGCAGTACTGAGGGGGAGTTGCCATCTCCGGAAAACTTTTTTTATTAAAGTACCCTGGTCCCCCATGGACTAAGAGGGTTTATCTGTAAGCAATTAAAAAATCCTCTTACACATGTTTGACCCCAGACTACTAGTCAAATCATCTCTGCACAAGATAACCAGCAAACATGAGACAGGCTTTTCAGCCTCCTATGGGCTTTGTTAATGAGGTGTAACTGGCTTGTTTAAGCATAGAAATCAGAGATTCCACATCTGGATTACTCCATATCGTGAGGGAGACACCCTAAGGTTTTTCAAAATCAAGCTATAAAAAATAAGAAACACCAACTGAAAAATTACCAAACTCATGTTCCGTGGTTTGTCATCACTTCTGCACTTCACATTTTAGCTCTCTAGTAACCCTACAGAGGAGACATTTCTTAAGTTTTGGTCTCCTTACTAAGCACAGAGAGCACTGGATTCACCTTAGTTTTAGTACAGTGATAATATGTAGCATTGTGTAGTGCAGGGGTTAATAACCTTTGGCACTTCAACTCTTGGAGACTACAATTCCAATCATCCCTGGTTGGGATGATGGGAGTTGTAGTCCACAACATCTGGAGTGCCAAAGGTTCTAGATCAGAGATTTGCAAACGCTGGCTCTCCAGCTGTTGGGAACTACAGCTCCTATCATCCCCAGTCAGCCAGTCGGGATGATGGGACTTGTAGTTCCTAATGTCTGGAAAGCCAACTGTTTCTTACCCTTGTTCTAGATAAAACAATGACATATACATTACATCCAGTGGGTTAGTGGACCACGGGAAGGGGGTGGGGAGTTCTGGAGGACCAGGGTACTTTTTTTTTTTTTCTTACAGACACGCGATCTGTGATCACAGCATGGCATAAAGCCACGCTGCCATAACAAACTTCTGTGACGTGCCAGGACCATCACCGGTCCTTAACCCCTTAGTGACAAGCCGCGTGCACACGCGGCCGTCACTTAACGCCTGGCTAACTTTTTTTTTTTTTTTTTTTTTTTTAAATGATTCCGGAGTCCCCGAACAGCGTGCAGCCGCGCAGGAACCAGGATTTCCTGGGACGTACATGTAAGTCCTCTCATTAAGGGACATTGTCTCGGGACGTACATGTACGTCCTTGGCCGTTAAGGTCCAGACAGGCATGACGGTCCTGGCACGCCACACACCTTAAGGAGTTGAGAAAAAAACTACACATTTCCAGGAAAAGAAAACAAGTCTACCCCCATTCCTGATACATTTTTCATTCAAAAGTTATAGCTCAATATTCTTCTCTTTAGCCCTTTGAGTGCCAGAGGGGTACTCAACACACTGCAAAGCACTCAAAGGGTTAACACACAGTGAATGGTCCTGTGGCTCTGTAGGGATCTATAGGAAGATCTCTTTTGTGACTGTGAACTCTGACAGGAAACTGTAATAGGCAGTTACAAGAGGAGTTATTAAAGTCAAGACAAGACCTGGAAGACCAAAACAAATCTCCAATAGATTTGCTTGTGGCCTGGTCAGGAAAATCACTGAAAAGGACCTGTAGGAAGTTTAACTGGCATGGGAACAGTAGTGCACCAGTCTATTGTACAGCTATGCTTTCACATATATGATCTGTATGGAAACCTTACCTGTGACCTCGTCAAAAAAGTAAACGTTTAAAGTATGCAACAAAACATTTTCATAAGACATTGGTGTCTTGGAACCAAGTACTGTCCTCTGATGAAGTGAAAATTGAACAGTCTGGCTACAATCATCAAAGTTACATTTGGTGAATTAGCATTTGAGCACCTTGCCAACTGTTAAGTACTGGGGTGGATATATTATGCTTTAGGGCTGTGTGGCAGCCAGTGGCACTGTTAATATTGTGCTGGTAGAGGGGGAAATGGGTTCTACTAAGAACCACAAATCCTGCAATCTAATGTTACACAGTCAGGGAAGAGACTGAAGCAGAAAAGAGGTTGGATATTACAAGACAATGATCCAAAACATATATAAAAACAACCATGAACTACTTCAAGAAATGAAAGCTTATGGTTTTGGAATGGCCTTCACAGTCCTCAGACTTGAATATTATTGGAAATCTGTAGGTAGATCTCAGTCATGGAGGTAGAAGTATTCTGCAAGGAAGAGTGGTAAAAAAAATTCCTAAAGCAAGAATAGTAGCTGACTACAAGAAACGTCTAGAGGCTGTGATTTCTGCCGAAGTGGATGTTACTAAGTACTGACTGATAGGGTGCCCAAACTTTTGAACATGACACATTTTTCTGTTTTATTTTTTTCAATCATTTAAATTCAGCAAATAAGTGGTAACTGCTTGAAACCTGAAGAAATGTTGTTTTTTCTTTCAGATGTTGTTCTTTCCACTTTTGCATACAAATGTATATAAATATAATCCTTTATTTCTATAACAAAATGTACTGCTCCTTTAAGGTAAAATCAATATATATTATTATTTATAGTAACAAATACATATAATCTGTAGTATCAGAGTTTATCAGAATACAAGACATTACAATTTTTCCATTAACAAAAGTGCATTTTCAGACGCCAGACCAAAGATTAGAAAGATGCAGAAATGGATCCAGTGAATATTCTGGGGTGCTTATTGCCAGATAGAGACACAATGAGTTGCACACTTCTCTGGCCCTGAAAGGTTTAATGACTGAACACTTGCAGAACAATATTTAATTCTGAAATAATCTTTAAAACGATCAAAAGGAATAAGAAATAGAGGGCTATTGTTAGAAAATCTTTTAGAAATAATTAGCTGAAAGCAGGATGCTGATGGCTTGAAAGTCTTGGCTGAATATGGTGATTATTCAGCACTGTCTTATGTGATTGAAACCTGGCCTGAAAGCTTTGTACTGTGCGGTTATGAGAGCAATTGACCCAAACAGTGTTTTGACTACAGTTCATTCTGGGCAATTTAAGATTATCATGAATACTATATTTTGTAACTACAACGCACTAACATTAGTGAAACTGTTATAATAAGAGCCTTGAAGCAGACACAAGAGGCTCTCTTAAAGAGTGATATTGCTAACTAGGATTAGCTTTGAATTAAGTACTTGATTTTGTAAAACATTTTATTTGAAGAGCATGGATTTATTTTCAAATTTTTAATGTTGCTCATATATATAATGTGCTGGCTTTCATTTACTATGTGTATCAGGAATCCGTTTGTGTCTGCAATGGAACACATCTCTCGCTATTTGAGTGTTCCATATTGTTACCTGAAGAGACAATTGACAATGAAGAATTCTTATAATCCTTTGCAGATATAGTTGTCACAGATTTTTTAAAGACTGTAGGTAGACTGCGCTTGCATCACTGAGGGAAACTGAAGCTACTGATACAGAGTAAGCATTAAAGAAAATTAAAGCCAAGGTATTATAAATTAATATATACGATTAAAATAAGAAAGTAAGTAAAAAAAATGTAATGTGAAGGAACAGTAAACTTTTTGATGAAAAAGTGTATGGTATAGGATTTTTTCTGCTGAGTAAAACGAGTACTCCCACTGCTGGTAGCTATTTTATTCAAAAGTAATAACAATTCAAAACTGTTATACCCTCCCCTGGTATCAGAGACCCAGGAACTATATGGAGAACTGTTGTCAATGACTCACTTCTCTCATAAAATGCAATGGATTAACTATCTGTAATTTGGCAACTAGACGTTATGATTACTATAAAAAAATGGCAGTTTAAACTGTACCACTCCTGAAATCTGTCTCTCTCAAGAGAGGGAGATCCTTTTTTTTATTCAGCAGGAAAAGCCCAATATATGGGAGCGGGTCATAAAATGGTTTACTGCTCCTTTAAGTATTGCATAATGTGGAATATGGATATTTTGTAGGGCTTGTGAAGTACAAGGGTATGCCTTATTAGTGATAACAGTCTTCCATATACTGCTGTGACAACCATGATACCTTAAAGCGGAACTATCACCCCAAATAAAGTCACCCCCCCAATAATTAGTAGCGATAAGCTTAGAAATAGTGCTATTATCCATCATAAGTACAGCCTTATTAAGACATCCTACTTCTTCTGAGATTGATGGCCAAACTTCTTGCTTTTAGATGCATATGCTCGACTGCACCGTCTGTCCCTTCCTGTTACTTTAAGGTACAATATAGGAGACTTGGACTGACAGCGCAGACATGCAGGTGTCTCTAAGCCAAGATGTCTGTGCTGATACCTGGCCGCCAGTCTTACACGAATTAGGACTTCTTAATAACACGGTACTTATGATGGATAGTAGTACTATTTCTAAGCTTCTCGCTATATGACTGATTATTGGGGTGGGGGGGCTTTATTTGGGTTGATCCACTTTAGAATGCAAGACCATGGAAAAACAAATTCGGGCTATAATAAGTTTTGAATTGCACTTTTCCAGTTGTTGGACCACCCTGGCAGGCAAAGCTGTACAAAATAGACACGATCCATATTATGTGATACTTTCTCTTTTTACCTACAGGATATGATTAAGCAGTGGAAAAGGTATGCTTTTTATACTACCATCATGACTTATTACCCATATTAGAAGTCCATATATGGATATATTATCATTATATTATATATATGGATATAGATCAAATGTTCAGTTCGAGTCCTCTATTAAAGAGCAGGGTATTAAACTCCTGATCACAATTAGGTATCTTCATTCTGCTTTGAGTAATTATGAATTCACTTCGGCGCTCCAGCTGTTGTTGGATGACAATTCCTGTCCTCCTCGTGATAAGAATAATAGTCAAACAACAGCTGCAGAGCCAAATGTTGCCCTCCCCCAGTGTAATGGAATTTACTGGAAATAGAAATCACAGTCATATATCCTTCAGTTCAACAAGCTTGCGCCTCATTTGCTTGATATCTCTTTGGACTTTCTTGCTTTCTAATTTCACTTTTGTCTCTTGTATTTGTTGAAGAGAATTTAGAGAATCTTGTATCGCCTGGAACCCTGTTACAGAAAAAAAAAATATTAAAAAGATACGAAAATATGGTGTATTGTTACTGACATCAGTGTTAGTTGCCACATTAAAGTATAACATACAACTGAAAAGGGTTTATGTCAAGAGCTACCAACAGTGCATGCTTTCAGGGTATTAAAGGTAGGCAGGAAATGTAATAAAGCAGGGGGGAATGTAAGCAGGGAGCTGGGTTGTATATCTAGATTCATTAGTAAAGGGGAAGTGGTCATACTATTCTACAGATCTCTGGTTAGACCTCACTTAAAGTACTGTGTACAGTGCTGGAGACCCCATCTCCACAAGGATATAGATACTCTAGAGATAATTCAGAGAAGGGCTACTAAAATGTTGAATGGTTTACAGGATAAGAAATATCAGGATAGACTAAAGGATCTGAAAGTGTATAGCTTAGAGTAGAGAAGAGAGAGAGGGGATATGATTGAAACATTTGAAAGAAGTATAAATGTTAGGACAAGAGGCTATAGTCTAAAACTAGAGGGACAGAGGTTTAGATGTAACGTAAGAAAGTTTTACTTCACTGAGAGGATGTAGATAAGTGGAATAGTCTACCAGCAGAAGTGGTAGAGGTACAGTGAAGGAATATAGGCAGACATGGGATAGACATAAGGCTATCCTGAACATAAGACCAAGGACCAAAGAAGGTTTGAGGTTCTTACAGTAGGAAAAGTGTGCAGACTAGATGGGCCAAATGGTTCTTGTCTGCCATCAAATTCTGTTTCTGTATCCCAGCTGGAGCACAGGTGGACCAATTAGTGCTTCAGTCACATTCATCCACCTGTGTTCATTCAGGGAAATCCTGAAAACATGCACTGATGGTAGCTATTAGGAGTTCGCTCCACTGGTTTATATACTTAAGCCCCTGAGAGCAAGAAGGATGTGCAAAGAGCTAGTCAGAGATGTTCAACTAGGAACGAGCCTGCCCTCGAACTGATAAGGCTCTATAGGATACGTATCCTACCCAGTGTGCAATCTTTTAGCTCACTAGTCACAGAGAGGAAATATCCTATAGCACATCATACTGATCCTACCAAAAGGAAGTCCAGCCACTAAGTGCCAGGAAATTCCTCTCTGAACAAGAGAAGCAGCCAACCCCAGATGTACGTTTTGGCCTTGTTGGGCCTTGTCAGTGAGATGCAGCTGATCTCTCTAGGCACTGTAAGCAAGGTGTCCACGTCTGGATTACCCTGTTACCCTTAGGGTGACTAGTCCCAAGGGTATTTTGCACATGCAAAGAGCTAGTCAGAGATGCTGAGCATCTCTGACTAGCTCTTTTGCATAAGCACGAAGGATGTCTAATGTTTTGCCTAGCTGTTTGGTCATTTTTGGTCTGGATCTGCAATAAAATCATCTTTCGATACTGATTCTTTGGAGGTTGTGTACTAAGGCAGGGGTAGGTAACATCCAGCTTTGGAGGATTACAACTCCCATCACAGTAAATGGTGAATGGGAATTGTAGTCTTCCACAGGCCTCAGGTTTCTCACTCCTGTACAAGGTGAAATAAAGATGAGAACTAAAATCTCCAATCACTGTTATTAAGAATTGCACTACTTTTCTTTGTACTTGAGTCCCATTGTTTCTCAGTTAGTGTGCTCTGCTTTGGGTGGGCACTTGCTTTTGGTGACTTTTTTTATGAAGACTTTGGACAAAATGAGAATGTTGTGTTTGAAATTAGTATATATAGTTATGCAGTTAACCCTTTACTGAGGTCTATCTAGAACTTTGTCAGCCCTGGGGCAGGATCTGAGTGTAACGGTTTTCAAGACACTCAGACCAGCAGGTTAAAATAAAACACCGTTTTATTAAACAAAAATAAAAAGAAAGGATCACCCTCTATAGGCAGCACAGAATAATAACAAGAAGGCTATAGTTGCCCAGTATACCGATTAATAAACTTTACAGATACTGTCACATGACAGGTACAGAAGACAGAGAACACAAGGGTTAACACAAGTAATCAGTCAGTCTCTGTTGTGGTGTTTGGCACGCCCAAGGTGGTAAGGAGGTAGTGAGTGGTGTAGTTGATGCAACACCTTAAGTCCATAAAACAGAGATAACTGCTTCAGCAGAAGGGAACTGAGACCAGAACCCTGCAGAGACTTGAACCTATAGCCCCCACAGGTGTAGTAACGGAAGCAACTGGATTGCAAGAGCTTGAGCCGATAGCCCCCACGGGCTTAGTAACGGAAGCAACTGGATTTCAAGAGCTTAAGCCAGTAGCCCCCACGGGCGTAATAACGGAAGCAACTGGATTGCAAGAGTGTGAGCCAATAGCCCCCACGGGCGTAATAACGGAAGCAACTGGATTGCAAGAGCTTGAGCCAATAGCCCCACCGGGCGTATCACGGAGAATAGCACTGAACGAGCTAGAGCAAATGGCGCCTCCCACAGGCGCGGTAACGGAGACTGACTATACTGCAAGGTGTCAGAATGAACTGTCGCCTCTACAAGGCTTGGGATGGACCGGCTCAGCAGTAATAGTGGCTGAAAGGTAACGGCTCTGCAAGTATAAGAGTAAGCTATAGCTCTGCACCAGTGAATGGAGGCTCAGTAACGCAAGCACAACTCTGCACGGTAAACGGAGGCTCAGCAACCAGGAGCACAGCTCTGCAATGTATAACGGAGGCTCAGCGACCAGGAGCACATCTCTGCACGGGTTAACGGAGGCTCACGATCAACCTTGCCACATCCAGAAGCGATAGAATGTCGCCACGGTGACAGCAGGAAACTGGAACGCTGGCGGGGTAGTAGCAAGCCGGTACAGGTCACGGAGCCGGAAGTCAGCCAGGCCGGGTCGGATCACGGAGCAGGATTCTCAGACAAGCCAGATGAGGTTACAAGCAGGAACGTCAGCCAGGCCGGGTCATATCACGGAGCAGGATTCTCAGACAAGCCAGATCAGGTCACAAGCAGGAACGTCAGCCAGGCCAGGTCGGATCATGGAGCAGGAACACAGGAGCGTAGTCAAAAACAGGCCAAGTCAGTACACAGGAATCAGGAACACTGGAATACAGCACAGCAATACTGGCTCAGGAACACCACGAAAGGGCATCTGACAGGTGCCAATGGACAGGCATAAAAAGGTCACCAGGGGCGGGCCAAACAGGCTCAACCAACAGGAGCGCAGCACAAGCGAGAGTGACAGATGGATATCACGGGCACCGTGGTACGGAGTCTGGGCCCTCCTCCCACATATGATGATATCTGTGGACACCAGCCACAGTAGGAAACTGGTTGGATTGTAAGCAGGGTGGTTGTAGGTTTTTGGGGGCCCTAAGCAAAAAAAAACTCATGAGGCACCCTATACTCCTGCGTCGGTATTTCTAATAAAACACTGTCACATGATTCTGTATACATGTGGCGGCGGTACTAGGGAAGTTCTGTGGAGATCTCTGACCAAGTGAGGGCCCTAAGCAGTTGCTCATTCGGATTACATTGTAGCTCTACCACTGATTGTAAGCGGTTGCAAAGCACATTTTCCCCATGAATGCTTAGAAAAGTCACAACTGTACTCTCTGCATCCCCCCTGTAGTTATACCCCATGCCCTTTACTCTTATTCTGAGAAGAAATGTTATCCACACCACTTCTGAATGCCCTTGACAAAAAACCTAAAATATGTGGTGCCCTGAAAATTCAAGACTTTGATATAGGTGTGCCTTGGTCAGAAAACATTGAGAACCACTGTACTATAGTCTCTTCAACTTGAAAAAGAGAATGCTTAGAGTAAGACTGGAATATCACTGAAGAGTTAATCTTACTTTTGTCTTAACCCAGAACTGGACAATCATTTTGTCCTGAGGGCCACATATCTGTTCAAACACACACACTTTCGCTTTCTCTCTCATGCAAACCCACACTGCCTGCCTAATATACCTGCTTGACTATTATTCACTCCTCTTGACTGGCATTAAGATGTGAGAGTGTGAAGGATATAGATGTGAATTGGGGGTGACAATGATTGTCTGGGTGTGCTTCTGTTTCTGTCCTCAAAACAAGATAATTGTTCAAGAGAATGTACAATAAGATTACTCACTAAAATACATTTTCTCTTTTGTACACTGTGAAACACAGGAACCATGGGAGTAAAGCATCCTCCCACAGGAGAAAAGGGCACTTGCACTTCCATAAAAAGAGTCATCTGGAAGCAGATTCTCCCCCCCCACTCCACTTTTTAGACCCCCCTCCCCCCAACCAGGCATGCTTAGTTTTAAAATGAACTCAAAGGAATGGTCAGAGCAAAGATTATATTAACTTTTTTTGTTGTGTTAAATTATATGAGACTGTTACATCCTCCTATATCTTCTTACATTCACTTAGCCATTTTACTCATTATCACATTTCTTATATGAGACTGAAGAAGACTCCAATTCTCAGTGTGCATACGTCCTGCATATATGTCTGTCTGTCTAGCAACCACATTCTGATATCTGTGGTGATTTCGCTAGTTTGGCAGTCTAGTTCCTCATTCTTTTAGCCAATGTTGCCCCCCACACCCTGCTAGGGTGGTCTTACTTTTATTTTATACTTTAATTTTTTTTTTTTTTCTAATTTTGTACTTTTAGGGCGCAATGCTATTACCCGTGCTAAAACAGGCGTTACAAGAAAAACAAGTAGCGCAAATTTTGCAAATGTGTTACATCGGTATTCTATTGTAGAACCACGGTAAGACAAAACTGGTGTAGACAGCACTTTTCAGAGTAGTAACAAAACTGGCTCTGTCTGCTTTTTTCTGACTACCGCCTACAAAAAACGCGCAAAATGTCAAAGTCCAAGTAAATAAGCGTACATTTGATGACAGAAAGATCTAGTTCAGTGTTAGATGTGTTCTCCACATAACAAAATCCGACAGAGTGTCCCCCTCAACATTTTAACCCCCACTTCTAAAAGTCGGCTTCCAGTGCTTTCTTCCACCACATTAATTCAACAAATATTGTTCATAGTCAACAATTAACCCTTCCCCTCCCAAAGTTGACTTACAGTGCTTTCTTTCACCATATTAATTCGACAAATATTGTACATCCGACGTTTTAAACCCCCCCCCCTCTTGAAAAGTCGACTACAGTGCTCCCATGACTTTTTCACCATTTTCATCCGACATTTTACTTCTCCTATTATACTCGACATGCCCTCGTATTTTGTATTACAAGATTAACCCTATGAGTACCAGAGAGGTATTGTAATGTGTTTGCTACCCCTCTGGTACTCATAGAGTTAATAGGCAACCTGTATATGTATAAAAAAAGTGTTTGTTTTTATTATAGATGTAATTTGTGTGCTAGGTACAGGGGACAAACGAGAATAGTCAGACAGAGCCACAGGTCAGCACCAGATTAGATGGTCAGACAAGCCAGGTCATACACAGAGCCCAAGGAGACAGAACTGTATTGTACAACAACGCAAGGGCAAATGAGTCAGGACTCAGTCTGCCCTTTAAACCCCTCCTCAGGAAGTAGGTAGGAGGAGGCTACAGGAAGCAAACACATAAAACAGAGGCCTGGTTAATTCAGAAGCCTCGCGTCTGCAGATGACTCATCTTGCTCTGATGCTTCCAACCTCTGCCATAATCCTGTGTCAATCCGTGCGGCATGGATGGCCTCTGACACCAAAGCGTCATTTCGAGCGTCGCCTGAAGCGGCGTGCTGCAACCAAGGTAAGCTGTGACAGTACCCCCCCCAAAGGCCCCCCTCCGTGGAGCCAGCCGGGGTTTGTCAGGAAAGTGAGCATGAAATCTGCGTACCAAAACAGGAGCATGAAAATCATCAGCTGGAATCCAGGAGCGCTCCTCTGGACATATCCCTTCCAATGAATAAAGTACTGTAGGCGCCCTAGAACCAAACAAGAGTCCAGAATATTTTGTACTTCATATTCCTGGTGATCTGCAAATCTCTTGGGAGCCTGACAGGCAGGAGTGGAGACATACCGGTTGCAGACCAAGGGCTTCAACAGGGAAACATGGAAGACATTATGAATGCGCATATTGGCTGGAAGTTCCAATGCGTAAACCACTGGGTTAATCTTACGCACCCCACAGAAAGGACCAAAGTATCGAGGAGCTAATTTGTTACAAGGACCCCGGAGGTGCAGGTTATGGGAAGACAACCACACTCTGTCTCCTACTTGGAAGGTAGGTGCCGGCAGTCATCTACGGTCAGCCTGCCTTTTTTGTTGCTGCATGGAACCACGTAGGGTATGCTGAACCCGAACCCAAGAGGAACGGAGTGCCCTCAAATGCTCGTCAAGAGCCGGAATCGCTTGTGCTTGAAAGGTCTCAGGAAGAACCAAGGGTTGGAACCCATAGTTGACCAAGAACAGGGAACTCTGAGTAGAAGAATTAACAGCACAATTCCTGGCAAACTCCTCCCAAGGTAACAGGGTAGCCCAATTATAGTGGTGGTCAGAGATATAGCAGTGAAGGAACTGTTCTAAGTCGCGACCAATGTGGCCAGCAATAGCTTAATGCGCAACTGCACCGGCACAAAGCAAAGGCCATCAGGTTTGTCAGCAGGCACTGAAGCTTGGCCAGCCAAAATCTACTCTCCCAGAGGAGAACCTCCCTCCTCCTGAAGGCCCTCTCCTCCTTCGAAAGCCGGGTAACACCCACTTGCCTGGGTTCAGTACCCTCAGAGGCCAGTACAGGAGTCGTGGGAGGTAAGTCAGAGGAATGAGGGGACAATCTACCCAGAGGCCTCCGCAGGTGCTCACTAAACAGGGTTCTCTCCCTGATAATGGCATCAACTTGCATAGGTTCGCAACCGTCTGAAACAACCCTGGGAGGCGAGGGAGGATAGGGTGGGCCAGAAGAACAATAAGACCATCTGCCCGAGGACCTCCACAAGCTCTCCCTAAATGAGGGTCTCTCCTTGAGTCTGGTATGAATCAAGATACAAAATTAAATCAATTTGTCGAAATCATTAGGTAAATCGCGTGCTGCAATTTCATCTTTCAAGGTATCACACAGCCCTTATGAAAAGGCGGCTAACAAGGCCTCTTTATTCCAGCCTACTTCCGCAGCCAGGGTGCGAAATTCAATGGAGTAGTCTGCCACAGTACGTGCGCCCTGACGAATGGTCATAAGGTTTTTAGAAGCTGAGACCATGCAGCCTGGCCTATCAAAAACTTTCCTGAAGGAGTCCACAAACTCAGTAAAGTTATACACAATGGGCTTGTCAGTCTCCCACAATGGGTTAGCCCAGGAAAACGCCCTGCCAGTGAGGAGAGAAATTAGAAAGCCAACCTTACTGCGCTCAGAAGGAAAGGAAGGCGGAACAACCTCCAGGTATATGCAGAGCTGATTGACTAAACCATGGCAAGAATCTGGGTCCCCACCATACTGCTGTGGGAGCTGAGCGGAACCAGATAACCCCTTGATCATGTCTGCATCAGAAGAGGTTTGAACCACTGATGCCTGGGAGGGAGCGGGAGTGGCCACCACTTGTGGGTTTGAGCTTTCGAGTTGCGTTGTGCTCTGCAACAAGGTTTGTATGGCAAAAGACAATTGGTCAATTCATTGATCCAATGTCTCCATCCTGTCCAGGATGCTTTGAAGAACAGTACGGTATAGTAAAATGCAATTTATTAAAATACAAGTAAGGTAACACACAATAGTAAGGTAGCAGGAATAAACAGAGGGTCACAAGCCAGCAAGCGCTACTATCAGAAATAGTAAGCTGTCAAGATTGACCACACTACTAGAGACTAGGCCAAAGCCACTGGTAGTCTCTGCTGGAACCAGGAACTGGAACGGAACAGGAGCAGGAACACAATGTCGTGGTCTGGGACCGCGGTGAGGCTACCAGACTCATCCCTGCAGTCAAAATAGTAGCAGCGGATAACTGACTCACGCCTGCAATCAGTATATAGAAAGCGGATGTTTGACTCACGCCTGCAGTCAGTATAATAGCTAGTCTACCAGAGCCCCAGGTCTGCACCAGATTGGGTGTCTGCTAGGTACAGGGGACAAACAAGAGAATATTCAGACAGAGCCACAGGTCAGCACCAGAGAGGGTAGTCAGACAAGCCAGTTCATACACAGTTCACATAGTCAGCCAGAGCCACAGGTCTGCACCAGATTGGGTGTCCATTATACACAGGATAAGGCAGGAGAATAGTCAGACAGAGCCACAGGTCAGCACCACATTGGATGGTCAGACAAGTCAGGTCATACACAGAGCCCAAGGAAACAGAACTGTATTGTACAACAACACAAGGGCAACTGAGTCAGGACTCAGTCTGCCCTTTAAACCCTCCTCAGGAAGTAGGTAGGAGGAACAGCTCAGAGGGAGGAAGTAGGTAGGAGGAGACTACAGGAAGCAAACACATAAAACAGAGGCCTACTTCATTCAGAAGCCTCGCACCTGCAGATGACACATCTTGCTCTGATGAGTCCAACCGCTGCCATAATCCTGCGTCAATCCATGAAGCATGGACTGCCGCTGACGCCGAAAGTTCATTTTGAGCATCGCCTGAAGCAGCGTGCTGGAACCAAGATAAGGTGTGACACATTGCCACTTGTAGAAGCAGCATGTAAGGACAAAAATTTTACTGATTTTCAATGTACAGGGAATTTCTCAGAAAAAGTGGGAAATCGTGTGTGTGTGTGTGTGTGTGTGTGTGTGGCGTTTGAGCAATTTGCCACAATCAAAAAATGTGACACTTTGCCTATCTCTAGCTTTGAGTGGATCAGGGGTTTCTAAATCTCTCACTCTAGGGGTTAAAACAGCCCTGACTAATCTTTCACCTATGCCCACTCAATTCCATATGTGGATTACACGTTAGGATGGTCTTTCTAAAATTCTAGAACCACTCTTATTAGTACAGTGAAATGATAAAATATCTCCATTCGCATGAGTAAGCTTAGCAGTGTTATCTAAGGTATTCACAAAACAAGGATGCAATTTCTACCTCCCATCCCCCACATTAATTTAAATACACACAAAGGTTACAAATACTCCTGTGTTCTCACATTTTAATGGAATGCTAAATGGTTTTCCCCTAGGTAAGGAGAATAATGAAAAAGCAGGAGTTAGGTAAATCACCATTAACCACTTTTGTACCAGATTCATCTCCAGTGGGACAGTGAATAACAATACAGTTACATACCTGCTCTGTATTCACTTTTCATATTCTCTAATTCATCCCAGATTTTGGTTTCAATTTTAGTAATTCTTGCATTCATTTTGTCCTCCATGTTTTTCAGTCTGCTGAGCTTGGACTCCAGCCTATGCACCTCATCTGTATTGTCCACTTTTACTGTAAGGAGATGTAAATTCTCCTGCAGCTTCTTCTCTGATACATCCTATGTAAAACATTATGCGTACTCTTTTAAAAAACAACATTACAAATCAGTTTAAACCGTTTCCTTACATTTTTGTTAGCCTAAAGAATAGTAAACTTTTATTAAGAAAGAAACATTGTAGTCAGGGGAGTAGCTACAGGGAGTACAGAGGGTGCACTGATGATGGGACCTGGCATCCAAGGAAGCCCATTGGCTCTGCACAGTCGTGCAACCACTTGTAAGTAGTCTTCTATCTTTGTTTTGGCAGCCCCTGACATCATCACAAATCACTGCTGCCAGCCAGTATGAAAATAACACTGGTGAACCCCTTCCCATTACTTAATTAACCCCAAAAGTAACAGAGAAGTGTCCAAAGCATTAATTATGTATTTGCTAAATTCCTGTATTGACCTCAGTTTGATGTACATTATTTTAGATGACATGATTAACCCTTTGCATCCCAAAGCAAGGCTTTGGGAACCCCTCAGGCACTCACATGGTTAAAACCATAACCTATTCAGTGTATACTAAGTTATAGCAATATGATTCATATTTTAAATAGCTCCAGGTCTGCAATGATTTATAAATATTTGAGCATGAACCATATCTTTATAATTGCATTAGTAAAATTAATCACTGATGAGATTGATTAATATGACTTATGTTTTCTCGGAAATGTAGACATTTTGAATGATATGCATTACTGTAAAACAAGGCTATAATTAGTAGCTTAAGTGCAAGACTGTTGATTGGAATATAATATATTCTAGAATTTTGTAGAAAACATAAATGGGTCCTTGCAACCTTCCTTTTCCAAAAATATCAGTTTCCATTAAATTATTGAATACAGGGCCGCAATTCCCATTAGGCTGAGTAGGCAACTGCCTAAAGCACCAAAAATTGAGTCTTGCCAAACCTATGCTACCACAACCACGTTTCAAATTGTTGGAGAGGCCAGTGCAAATCCTAATGTTCCTGCATCAGGCACCACACCTAATTCATAGACCCAGCTCAGTTACCAGTTTATATACCTTTTTACTGGCTATTTGTAAACCACTGAATTCTGAAGAGATCTTCAGTACATTGTGAACAATTCACAAGTCATTTGTCATGTACATAGTGAAGATAGAAAGTTGCAAATATAGTAATTTTTATGTTTGACAATCAGAATAACCAAAATAAATACACTGAGCATAACAATAATTGTAAATATAAAAAAAAAAATAATCCCCTGAGTAAAACAAGGGAACTCCCACTGCTGAATGGAGCTTTATTCAAAAGTTATTACTGCTGAAACTTGAATTTTTTTAGGTGCTTTTCTCAGCGCCATGAAATTGTACAGTGACAGTGTGGACAGCTCTGGTCAGTTGACCATAAATCTCTATAGGATGGTGTAGTAACACAGTACAATTTCAGGCCACTGTGATATTGCACCTAAAATTTCAAGTTTGAGCTGTAATACATGTTGAATAAAACACCTTTCAGCAGTGGGGAGTACCATTGTTTTACTCAGATGGATAAACCCTACAAGATATATATTTTTTTACATATTAAGTATTACTATCCCTTTAAGTGGATGTCCACAGCACCTTGATTAAGAAGAAAACCATTGGTTTAGCACTTACCATTCGTTCCCTCACAGTATTGAGAAGTTGTTCTATATGTTTCGCCTGCTCTTGAGTTGATCTTTGTAACTGGGACTCTGTCCACTTGCGCTGATTTTGGATTTGGCCTTGTACATCAGTAAGTAATCCACTAAGCCTTAGAGTAAATGTATTTATTTAGTTAATGCAGGTGAAAGAAGACTTCCAGCAGATGAATCCCCTCCCATTGGGTTCATCAAAAAAACATTATTATTATGGAAAAAAACAATAAAGTATCTGTGATGTTATCTTATTATAATACAAACTAGTGTAAAAGCCCATGTACATGGGCCAAGATCTGGGTGATGTTAACCCTTTGAGTGCCAGAGGGGTACGCAACACATTGCTTTGCAATGCATTGTGTACCCCTCTGGCACTCAAAGGGTTAAGAGGCCGATCCTACTCTGTGTCCTGCCACTGACGCAGTCATGCACTGTAGAGACTGCCCGAAAGCACAGAATGCTCCCAGCACAGAACTCCCAGCATTCTGTGCATTCGGGCAGTCTCTACTGCACATGACGGCTTCTGACAAACATCCTAGCGAATTATTATATAGGATTTCACCTACTGAAGCAGGTATGTAACACTTTGAATGCCAGAAAGGTGTTCAGTGCATTGCTGTGCAATGCAACGGACATCCCTCTGGCACTCAGAGGGTTAAAGCAGTCTTCTCATGGTTTATTTTTCTCCCATGTTCGAAATGGATTCAAGAAAGCGACTCTGATTTACAAAATAAACGTGGTCTAATTCTGGGCAAAACAACTGAATAACAGGGAACAAATACTCATTTCCCATTGATTCAAGTAGAGCTTTTAACCTCTTGAAAGCTAATGTGTTAGTCTAGCATTCATAACACCTATTATTTCAGCTGCCGATTTGGTTAATTCCGAGAGCGTGCGCTGACAGCACTTTGAGTCCCTCTGGGAGAAAGGCGCTATATAAATACTAGTTATTATTATTATTATTATTATTATAAGGAGTTAAAAGCCTCATTTATCTAGATGGTAATTTTCAGATTTTTGGGGGGATTACTTTGCACAGTTGGTTTGCTCCGAATTGGCATATATCAGCTTCTGTGTTCTGAATGCATTCTGTGATTTGATTTGGCTTCAGTATTTTTCCTAACCCATAAGGTGCACTTGCCTTCAGCACATTACTTTTAAGGTGGCCACATTTCCATTCTGCTATTCAGGGCCACTGCAGAGACGAGAGCAGCAGAGTACTTGTCCTCAGCTCTAGTGCACCTATACAGGAGGGGTCACTATACATGACTGGACATCAGTGCTCAACCTGCTCTGTCTCTGGTGCACCACAGTGTTCTAAACACTAGAGGGAGAACTGTCCTAACTGCTGTGACATAAAGCAGTGCCTGTGGTGGCTACTGGAAAATGGATATCATGCCCAAAGCCTTAAACTAACAATACACTAAAACAAAATTGCACTGCAGCTACTGTTTGAAGTCATGATTAAGCTCAGTTGTCTCTCTAGTGTTTACAGCTCTTCCTGGGAGCCATTTTTGTAGCCTGTCAGAGTCACCACTTAATCTCACAGTAGGCAATGGGCAGTTCTCTTTCTAGTGTTTGGGACTCTGTGCTCTGGAGTCTTCATTCTTTGACTTTGTATTATCCCAGAAGAGGGCTGCCCAGGACATGGGACACACATTTGAGAAGAGCTAACTTTCCACACAAAAAAAAAAAAAAATAAAAAAAAATAAAAAACATATTTATCCCCTTGGATGCTGGGTAAGTCACCAAAGCATTGCAAAGCAAAGTTTTGGAGATGTCTCTAGGATCTAAGCAGTAGTAATCCCATCACCCTATAACATATTTAACATCCTTGGTTGGAAATTTGAGGGCCTCCAGCTGTTGTGGACTGCAACTTCCATTCTCTCCTATCAGCTGTTGGTTGCCCAGCCTGGTTTACATAATCTCTAGTAATGTATATTAAAAGTTTCCTATATTTACTTTAACTGAAATGCAAGTAATGGTTAGAGGTTTCAAACTAACAACAGCATCAACTTATATTCAAAAGGCAGTTTTTATAATTTAGAGTATGGAAGAGCTTGAGTCGTTGACTCGGCTTCCCCTAGTAAAAAATAAGAACAGTGCCATCTGGTGATCTCAATAGAAACTGAAGTTTTATTAGAAATAAAAACAGGTTATAGTAACAGCAGTAGAAGTATAGTTGTGAGGCTTAGCAGGAAAAGGTTTTCTGCTTCTTTAACTTATATTTTTATGTTGAAACATCCTCTTCCCCAGTGTATTTTATTCACTTGGCCTTACGCTCTATGCAAATTAGCTTATTTGGATGCTGTTCCAGACACGCAGTGGAAGTGACATCCCCAAAATTGATGTTGGATGCTTTATTATAAAATATCTTTTAACCTAAGACATTTTAAGATAAAAATTACTTTTAATGTAGGTTTACATATGCATATTTTTGTGGGAGATTATGGGGAAATTAACCATTTGAGTGCCAGAGGGGAACACAACGTGTTGCAAAGCAATGGGTTAAACTCTGTGAGTGCCAGGAGGTGTCCAACAGATTTCTGTGCGGTCCATTGGACACCACCTCTCAAAGGGTCAATTTATTTTGTGCCTGTTCCCTTAAAGAAACACTAACACCTACTAATAATAATAACCTCCTATGTACCTTACTATGGCCACCACAAAGTTTGCCCTTGACTCTTTGAAATGGAACGCCACCCACTGGAATTTCTGTGAGAGGGAGTTGGCTTTTATGTTTTTAAGCTGAAGTGGGCAGATTAAGGTGACTGCATGTCCCCTTAAATCAGGGCACTGCAGGGTTGCACTGATTCCTATGCAGTCCTGGAGAATTAACTTTCAATAAGTGTCCTTGAATTAACCTTGTGAGTGCCAGAGGGGTATGCAAAGCATTGCTCTGCAATGTGTTGTGTGCCCCCTCTGGCATTCAAAGGGTTAAGGGACTCTATAGACACCTTCGGGCGGCATGCATGGGACAGCAGCAGATTACCATGTACACTGGATGGAGTTTGTGATTTTGCAATTCAGAAATCCTGCCAGCATGACATCCAGGACTTGATTGAAGAAAATGGTTCTTTTAACCCCTAGAATGCATTGGAGACCTCTCTAGCATTCAAGGGGTTAAAAGCCTAAATTAAATCAATGGAGATTGTGCAGTTGGTTTGCCCCAGAATTACTCCAGGGGGATTATGCACTAAGGTGTTAAAGAGGCGATCAGACTTCTCAAGTTAGAGTAGTGTTAGTGCATAAGCCTCACAGAATAACAAAGAGCTGGTGATTTTCCCACTGCGAAGTTTCACAAAAACAGCAGCTCCAATTAATCTTCATAGTATCTGGGCCATGGAGAGTGTTATTTCAATACTGTCAGAGTTGTGGTTCAAGAGTAATTGAAAGATAAAGTATCCCCCTCCCGCCCCTTTTACCTAGTGTAAGCCACCTCCCCTCAGATGTGGAATCTGGTCTCTTGACCAGACAGGTCACAACAAGGGCCAATCTTCTTACTGTGAGGATAAGGAAAATCCTGTTTACCCCCCCCCCTTACAGTTTTTTCAGGTTTTCCCTCATGCTCACTGATGATTGTCCTTCTCTGAGATTCATCCAGACAGTCTTGCTGCTCTGAGGTGAGCAGTGTTACATCAGTAAAAGTTGCGGGAGGGGAATAGTTTAACATTCAATTACTCTTGAACTACAACTCTGACAATACTGAAATAAAACTCTCCATGGCCCAAATACCGTGAAGAGTAATTGAAGCTGCTTTTATTGTGAAACATTACTATCCCTTTAAATCCCCTTTATCCCACCTTAATGCATATCCTTCTAGTTCTTTTTAGTACAGCAACCTCATTATCTCTTGAACAAAAGCGCAAAGTCAAAATTCATAATGGCCATTCGAATTTTCTTGGCATAATAAGTTAACCCTTTGAGTGTCGGTGTAGTGTGTTGTGTACCCCTCTGGCACCAAAATGGTTAAATGGATAGTAATGGTTAATTTTAAGGTGATCTAATATTGTAGACCTTAAAATAAGATTAACATTGATGTAAGTCTTATCTCTCAAACTTTTATGGTTCGAGAGATATAACTTGCTAAAGTTACCTTTTCCTGGCTGTTTCACTCAAGTCTGCCATCTAGCTGACAGCTGCAGATTCCAGTCATTTGACCAGACAGAGGCTCTTTAGCAGAGCTGAAATCACGCTATTTAGAAATAAATACTTCATTGGAACGGTCTACAAAGTGTGCTTGCGAGCCAGGCACACTTTGTAGACTGTTACAAATTAAGTATTTATCTTTAGATATCATTATATCCGCGCTGCTGAAGAGCCACATCTGGTCAAGCAACCAGAATCTGCTTCTGACAGCTTTACAGCTCGTCAAGCAGAAAGGGGAGGGACCAGAGAACTTTATTTTCCTATATCTCTCAAACCATAACAGTTTGAGAGATACAAATAAGTGCAAGTACTCTCTTTTAATTGTATCTACCATATAGTTAATACTTTTTTTCTGACATTACTATCCCTTTAAGTGGGGGAATTATTAGTAGGTGTCAGTTCTTCTTTAACTCACTGTTGAGACTTTGACTTATTCTTATAAAATAAAGATTTTCCAGTTTTCATAATGTCACTTAGTAGTCTGGTAATAAGGTTAATTTCAAATTGACCCTGTAAGTATGACAGTTTGAATTAGTGGAGAAACTCAAAAATACTCTGGATAAAATACTCTCCTAATTTAATAAAATGATAAAGACTTCACTTATCAAGTTGAGAAAACCACTCCAAAGTTCTGATTGTGTATTCTGTATTGATTCAATTTCCTCTTTGATGCCAGCCTAGTCATTATACAGAGACATTCATTTCTGCACAGGGATACATTAATGAAATTAAAACACGTACTTGAAATCTAAGAGTTGTATCTCATGGTGCTGCTCCCCGTGGGCACTTTTTACTTTGTTGCTTTGCTCTGAAATGGAAGTTTCCATCTTTCCTATTAGCTGCATTACCTAATAAAAAATTCAGCAGGGAACACTGGGTTGAGCCAGTTCATCCAGCCTTATATTAACTACACACCACTTACTCTGTGCACTCAGGAGAAAGAACACATTTTGTTTTTCTAGGCTGAGCGGACATTTGTACTAATATTGGACAGTGATTATATGAACAAAAACAAGTAATACATTGAATCAATTAACCCTTTGAGTTCCAGAGTGGTATGCAACACATTGCTTTGCACTGTGTTACGTGCCGCTCCGGCACTCAAAGGGTTAACCCCTCCCTTGGATCAGGGGTGGGCAGCCTGAAGTCCTCCAGCTGTGAAGGTCTATTATTTCTGTCACTGGCTGGCTGAGGATGATGGCACTGTAGTCATCAACAGCCCGCGGACCACATGTTGCTCACTCCTGCATTGGATGCCAAACACATCTCTGACTAATTACAAAACAATGCATTAGAAATGTTATCTAGAATCCAAAGGGTTAAGATAGAAAATGTTGGTTTCCAAGACTGCAACTCCCGAGGAAGACCCCCCCCAAATGATAAATATAACAATCTAATTCATATGAAATCACTGCTGGGTAATTCACATATTCATTGATATAGCACTTCATTAATACAACCCAACAATTCACACTCAATAAGATTTAATGAATGTAGTGAAATCTATCTTGTATGAATTAAAATGCACAGTATTTTTATCAGGGGATGATTCATGTATCATGCTGCAAGCATTTAAAGGGACACATTCCTAAAACAAAGAGCCTTCAAAATCACCTGGTACTAGCCATTTTTATTTAGAAAACTAGATTGTTTAAGACATACTGTTCAGGAATTTCTTGTATTAGCCCTACATTATCTCTCCCATTCACTGACGCTTCTCAGCACTGCGTTTGTCATCTCCCCTAGAGTTGTGTCAAAGATAAAGGGAAGATGACGCAGGCTCACTGCAATGTGATAAAAACATTGAAACTTTATTCTTGAAACATGTAAAATGGTAAATACCTTAACGTCCTGAATTCCAGGATAACGGAGGAGAGACTTATGAGGAGTGTAAGTTAAACCAGCAAGTGAATAATCCTGTGAGGGACCAAGATTATACACTTGCTGGTTTAACTGAGGGACCGAGATTATACACTTGCTGGTTTAACTTACACTCCTCATAAGTCTCTCCTCCATTATCCTGGAATTCAGTATGTTGTTAAGGTATTTACCATTTTACATGTTTCAAGAATAAAGTTTCAATCTATTATGAATCTAATACAGGGTTCATTGGCGAGTACTCCCATATCGCTTGATACTGCACTGCAAGATTCACCGATCTGGACATATTTGCTACACATCACATGAGCACCTAAAGGGCTGAAGAAACCGTTTGTATGTTTGGTCTTAAAGTAATAGAAGTTTGAGCTACTGATTACTTCATTGTTGTAGAGATGACGCAGGGGCAGTACAGGAACTGCCTGCATGGCATGCCTTAATTAGCACTGAATCAGACATGTAATCACATGACTTTCTCATATATATATATATATATATATATTTATACAGTACTGTGCAAAAGTCTTAGGAAGGTGTGAAAAATGCTGTAAAGTAAGAGTGCTTTCAGAGTAGGACATGATAATAGTTTATTTTTATCAATTAACAAAATGTATAGTGAGCTAACCCATGAAAATCTAAATCAATATTCGCAGAGCTGTAAGTAGAAGCCACCGGGCCCTGGTGCAAAA
The DNA here is from genome assembly GCA_037306005.1 of Rhinophrynus dorsalis. Classification (NCBI taxonomy): domain Eukaryota; kingdom Metazoa; phylum Chordata; class Amphibia; order Anura; family Rhinophrynidae; genus Rhinophrynus; species Rhinophrynus dorsalis. The sequence continues at coordinate 577,579,198 of CM074718.1, forward strand.
ATTGCCATGCCCCCCCCCACATTGCGCTCCCCCATTGCCCCCAATAGCCACAATTGCCCCCACATTGCCCCCAATTGCCTCCTCATTGCTCCTGAATTGCCACAATTGCCCCCACATTGCTGCCAATAGCCACAACTGCCTCCACATTGCCCCCGATTGTGCCACAATAGCCCCACATTGCCATAATTGCCCCCAATAGCCACAAATGCCTCCACAATTGTCCTCAATCGCCACATTGCCTCCATTGTTGTGCTGACACCCCCCCCCCGTGCCCATCTCCTACCTCCTTGGTGGTCCAGCAGCTGGCGTGGCAGGAAAGGTCTTCTGCACAGACCTATTTAGCCGGAGCTCCCGCGTCGTCCTTCAGTAATGCAGAGCGCTGGGAGATGATGTCATCTCCCAGCGCTCTGCATTACTACTACAGTTCTGACGGAGCTCGCACAGATCTCGTCCTCAACTGCTTGCTGCTCAGTGGTCAGGGTGGGGGGTCGCAGGGCACTACCAGGCCCCTGGAGTGGCGGGCCCGGTCGCAGGGGCGACCCATGCGACCCCTATTGTTACACCACTGAATATTCGGGGTGACCACCCTTTGCCTTCAAAAAAAGCATCAGTTCTTCTAGGTACACTTGCGCAAAGTGAGGTGTATGATTAAACAACTATACCAAACAGGTGCTAAGGGTAATGAATTTAATATGTGGGTTAAAACATACCATTAACAGAAACAGCTGTGTAGGAGGATTAAATTGGGTGAGGGACAGCCAAACTCATATAACAAGATGTGGTTGCTGAAGGCAATTTAATGTCAATAGTCACACACCATGGCAAGACTGAGAAGAGCAACAAGACACAAGTTAGTTATACTGCATCAGCAATGTCTCTGCCAGCTAAAAACTTCAAGGCAGATAGGGGTTTCCAAGCTGTTTTGAAAAAACACAAAGAAACAGGCAACGTTGAGGACCGTAGGCACAGTGGTCAGCCAAGGAAACAGATGAGACAAATCATGCTTAAATCCCTTCACAATCGGAAGAAGATGTCCAGCAGTGCCATCAGCTCAGAATTAGCAGAAAATAGTGGGACCCTGGTACACTCATCTACTGTCCGGAGATGTCTGGTCAGAAGTGGTCTTCATGGAAGACTTGTGGCCAAGAAGCTCCTATGTGGAAACAAGGTCAATCGACTCAACCATGCAAGAAAATACAGGAACTGGGGTGCAGAAAAATGGCAGCAGGTTCTCTGGACGAGGAGTTAAAATTTTAAATATTTGGCTGTAACAGACGGCAGATGGTTTGCTGAAGGGCTGGAGAGATGTACAAAAATGAGTGTCTGCAGGCAACAGTGAAGGATGGTGGAGGTTCCTTGCAAGTTTAGGACTGCATTTCTACAAATGGAGTTGGGGATTTGGTCAGAATTAATGGTCTCCTTTATGCTGAGAAGTACAGGAAGAAACTTATCCATCATGCAGTACCATCAGGGATGCATCTGATTGGCCCCACATTTATTCTGCTGCATGAAAACAACCCCAAACATACAGCCAAAGTCATTAACAACTATCTTCAGTGTAAAGAAGAACAAGAAGTCCTGGAAGTGATGGTATTACCCCCAAAGAGCCCTGATCTCAACATTATTGAGTCTGTCTGGGATTACAAAGGAGTGAGAAGCAGCTGCGACTGCCTAAATCCACATAAGAACTGTGGTTAGTTCTCCAAGATGTTTGGAACAACCTATCTGCTGAGTTCCATAACAAACTGTGTGCAAGTGTACCTAGAAGATTTCATGCTGTTTTGAAGGCAAAGGGTGGTCACAACAAATATTGATTTGATTTAGATTTTTCTTCTGTTCACTCACTATGCATTTTATTAATTGATAAAAATAAACTATTAACATGTCTATTTTTGAAAGCATTCTTACTTTACAGTATTTTTTCACACCTGCCTAAGACTTTTGCACAGTGTATATATCAATGATGTACTCGCAACAAAAGCACTGGCCAGGGTGCTGGTTAAATAGTGATGTAGATATGTAGACATACATATGTCTTAATAAAGGTGGAGGTATCCACCGAAATGTTGACTTTCTTTAAATAAACACAATTTTTTGCACTTTTTGCCCTTTTTTCAAGTCCAGTGAGTGTGGTTCACTAACTATATTATATAATAAAATATATAATATATAGTCAGAACTTCCTTGCCTTGATTTCAGTGTGCATGGTTCGAGTGTGCCACTCTCTCCCCCAATGGTATGCAGAGTACTCTTTGCATTTACTGAAATTTGACACAAGCAGGCACAGAGAAATGTTTGTGACACTCCCAGCCATTTATCCAGCCCAACATAATTTATTATGGGCTTTCTAAAAGGACAGAAGGGCCTGAAATGTTGTCCTATGCTTGCATGTGGCAACTTTCAACAAATCCACATATTATTTATATACATAATAAAGGGACATTATGCACTGAAAGTTTGCAACTAGCTTTGTTCATCATTTATTTTGGGTGTGGCCAAGGTCATGACAAGGAAGGTTTTCTGTATATTTCTCTTAGAGAGAGTATATGTAGATTTCCCAACACCTCACAAGGCAAAAGATGGACATTTTTATTTTAGGTGGTGCTGCTGGGGATTTGACTGGTGGACAGCACATTACCGAGAATTTCATGACGTATTAACACCTTTTTACATTTAATAATAAATGAGTTAAAACAAGACCAGAGTATTTTATTTACATTGACTGATTTATAAACACATATACTGAAGTTTAAACTGAAGTTGTATTGCTGTGGAGCAGTGTGATACACTTACATACAACATATTCCAATCTCCTAAAAGGAGGGACACCAGTGTAGGAAAGAGGGACAACTGGGAGGAATGGATTATGTTGGATTCCAATGTATACAATATATAGGCCATATGTATAAATTAATAGTGGAACAACTCTGGGGAAAAAACAAATATGTCATAGGAACCAAAATATCTTATTGAATTAAAGTAATCCTTTGAATGCTAGTCATGAGTACAGTGCATTGCTTTTCAATGTTTTGGAGACCTCTCTTGCATCCAATGGGTGAAAAGCCTAATTTAAATCAATTAAGATTTTATTACTTACCTATGGTGTAGTAGTAGTATTACCCAGAATTGCTCCATTTTACTTTATACATACACCCCAGAGTTTATTAAATGAAATACTGTGCAGGTTCTGCATTGCCTACAGAGGAAATGTACTCACTGATGTGTGAAAGTTATTAAGCCACTTAGTCAGTGTTTCTTCTCTCTGAATGAATCAATATGAGTACTAGGAACTCTTTAATACATTAATCTTCACAGTCATTTTGGGGAAATAGTGCAGTTTACTGGATAGAATTACAGAAGTATGCTCTAGGTCAGAGATGAGGAACTTTTAACTGTTTGAGGGCCAGAGTGGTGCGTAACACATTGTTTTGCAATGTGTTGTATACCCCTCTGGCATACAAAGCGCTAGGTGTTGGGGACTATACAGAAAATAGAGGTGCATCAATTTGTAGATAAGAGTAGAAGGTATCACTATTAGCAACCAAGAGAATGTGCTGTGAGTAAATACTCGCAATATGACAGCCAATGTACAGCTCCAGAACCTCCCTTAACAGGCCACATGGGGTACCCTGAGTTGAGAAGCTTTAGGACATAGTATGTAAAATAAAATTAATATTCTTTATTTACATAATAAAAAAACCTAACAGTACGTTAAAAGCAGTAAATTGAATTGTGTGGATTAGACATCAGGTAACAACCTTGTGTCACAAATTGCTTAACCCTCAGGTACTTAAGGACCATGGACCATTTATTTATTTAATTTTTTTGCCCAATCTGGTTCAGGCTCCCCGAACAGCGTGCAGCCACGTGGGGAGCCCTGAAATCTTTGATGGTCCTGGCACATCATGGGTCCTTATCGCATGTTGGACCCATGACATGCCAGGACCATCATGGGTCCTTATGGGGTTAATATTATACAATAATGTCATGTCCCCTTTATCCAGAGATACTTAAGCCCATGGTAAAATTGTGTTCAGAGATTCTGAGAGTTACAGCATCATTTAATGCCAAAATTGTACAACACTAAATACTTCTCATTATTAATTGTTAACTGGAGTTGTTTTTTATTAACTCCATGAGTTTGACACAACTGCCAACTGAATAGGCGATAATGTAATGACATACTGTATATAAATTGTATACAAGGAAAAGAAAAGGTCAGAATTCCCAATGTGCAATGTTATCATACATCCACCATTATGCATGTGGCAGTAGATGTAACTATTTAGTAGCCACATCTCTTGCTTCAGAAATAATTGGGTACCAGGTTATGGTTCTGATTCCCCCAGAGAGAGAACGGGGAACTCCAAAAAAGTCCATAGACTAAAAACCAGATGAACATAAGGGCATTTACTTAGAGATTAACCAGTTAGTGAAGTGGATCCATTGTAACAGACAGTCCACATAGGATTGCATGTATGTTTCTCTTACATTGTTTTATCAAGGATACCGGATGCCTAGAAGATGCTGGATTCATACACGATACTCCGTCAACTTTCTTTCACCCCTCTCTCTACAGAAACATGAGCTGTGCTGTGTGGAAAGCTTTCCTAGCTCACAACCTCAGTCACACATAAGCTGCCTGTGTCCTTTAACTGTATAAGGGATAAAAAGCATCCTCACACAGAACAAAGTGGAGAAGCAAGCTGTGTGCCATGGTTCCTTCCCTGCTGCCTGTCTGTCTCATTAAGTAACTTGGCAAAGCAGCGGCGTAACTATAGGGGTTGCAGGGGTCGCACCTGCGACCGGGCCCGTCACTCCAGGGGCCCAGCCACCCCCTGCAACCCCTACGCCTGGTGCCCGCAATCTCCCTCCGGCGCTCTAGTAATGCAGAGCGCTGGAAGATGACATCTCCCAGCGCTCTGCATTACTAAGAGGACCGCACGGGAGCTCCAGGGAGGTAGGAGATGGGGGCATTGTGAAGATTGAGGGGCATTCTAGAGGGGGTCAGTGTGGTTGAGGGGGGCCAGTGTGGTGGTGGTGGGGGCCCGTGACACTTCTTGCACCAGGGCCCAGAGGCTTCTAATTACACCTCTGTGGCAAAGGAGTAGAAATATTATATAATATCAACATTTGTGGCATGGCTTCACCCGTGTGGTTAAGCCGTTTGTGTTTGTTTATATTTTATTCTCAGTGTATTTTAACCCTTTGAAGCAGCTTTGATTAGCCAAACTCCATGTTGGCACTCCTTTTACCCATAAACCCTTTGAGTGCCAAAGGGGAGTGCAACACGTTAATCTACACACCTGTGGCACTCAGATGGTTCAAGGCTGCTTAGTCCAAGTAAAACAGGAAGTTTACAGCTTGTTCAATTAGCTTTACTCCAAGTCCGACACCTTTTTGATTCACAGCATTAATTTATCTTTGAATACTTTAACTCTTTGACTGGTAAAGGGTTGTGAAACACATTGATCTGTAATGTGATAGCACTGCGTTGGCCCTCAAATTCTTAAAAGCTTCTTAGTAAAGTGAAACAGCTTTTATCTTACTGCTCCTCCCATTAGCCACCCTCTATGTCCGGACAACCTTCTGACTGAGATCAATCATTTTACTTTGAGTCTGTGAATACATTAATCCTTTGAGTGCCTAAGGGTAGTGCAACACATTGATCTGCAAACCTCTTTTGCAATCATATGGTTAAAAACTGTTTAATCCATTGAAACATCTTTGATCTTATTGCTGCTCCCATTAACCTCACTCCGTTCCTTTCCTGATCAAGGTCACCCTTTTGCTGTCTTAGAACTTTGTCTCCCAAATGTGTGTGTAACACATTGCTCTGACACCCTTTTTACTTCTGTGTCCCTCCGCAGCACAGCCGACCCTGTTCACCTCTTTTGTTCCATTTTACAGCTTGGCCAAAAGTGTAACTGGGAGAGTCCAGGAGAGCTTCTGCTTTTAAAGTCATTGATTGGTCCTACCAGCTGGGGGGGAGGGACAGAGACAATACCCATTCTACTGTCTTGGAGGGACACAGAAGAGCTTGCAAGGGTATGCAAAAGCTCACTGGGACTGTGTCCTCATGCCCAGGGTGCAATCTCCTTTAGCTCCCAAATGCCATACACGGAGAAGAAATGTTCTGAAGCACATCATACAGTCCTGACAAAATTACAGTCCAGCCATGAAATGCCAGACAATTCACCACTTGTTCGGAAAAGAATTGTCTGGCATTTCGTGGCTGGACTGTCATTTTGGCAGGACCTGTATGATATGCTTCAGAATATTTCTTCTCCGTGTATGGCATTTGTGAGCTAAAAGAGATTGCACCCTAGGCGCGAGGACACAGTACCAGTGAGCTTTTGCATACCCTTGCAAGCTCATGAGTCTAGTTGAGCATCTCTGACTGCTTCTACTTCTATGCAAATTGTTCTTAGGGTTGGTCACCCTAAAGGTAATGGGAGAATCCAGATGTGGACCCCTTACTAACAAATGCCTAGAGGGATCAACTGCACCTCACCGACAAGGCCCGCAAAGACTGAAACGTACGTCTGGGGTTAGCTGCTTCCCTTGTTCAGAGAATTGTCTGGCATTTTGTGGCTGGACTATCATTTTGGCAGGACCTGTATAATATGCTTCAGAATATTTCTTCTCTGTGTATGGCATTTGTGAGCTAAAAGAGATTGGACCCTGGGCACAAGGACACAGTCCCAGTGAGCTTTTGCATACCCTTGCAAGCTCATGAGTCTAGTTGAGCATCTCTGACTTCTTCTACTTTTATTTTTATGTTGTAGCTAATATGGGCCACATTTTAATGTTGTTCCTAACATAAGTATAACTTTTAAGTTAGCCAGCCAATCCCTCCAAATGCAGTGGTGCAACTGAGCGAACTACTGTTTTCACCTACTGGATGGCTCCTATAGTGCAGTCGATCCGGTGTTACGGATTCCTGCCCTCATGTCTCTCCCCTGGCTTTCCAGAAGGAGGATGCTTCAGAGGATTGCATGCTGGAAGCGGAATGATGTGTGCGTTCCACAGATGGAACGCGAGCTGGATAAACAGCATCTGCTACATAAGAACCTTGGGGTTGAATGAAGATACGCAAGGTTAGTGCAATTTGTTGCTTCATATTGCCATCATGTCACAGAAACCTTCTTCTAAAGACAAGGACAGTGCTGGACCTTCTAATGATGAGGATAAGGGGACTAAAACTAAAACATATTTGGGTTGTGATAAAGAATTAGCTAATTCTGTTTCTGCTAAATTATGTGCATCTTTCTTGAGACAAGCAGCGGGGCAAGACAAGCCTTCCCAATTCCAAGACTTCTTAACATGGCTAGCATCCTTAAAAGTTCAGTTATCTGCTTTGTCAGCCATTCTTTCCTCCCAGTTTATTGAGAATCCATTAATTAAAATATTCATCCAGGCCTTGGATAAAGTGAGACCTACCATAAAAGACATTTTTCCCCCATGGGATCTCAGCTTGGTGTTAGACCAATTATTCGGATCTCCTGATGTCTTGAAAATATTTAACTATTAAAACTGTGTTTGTAAGTGCAGGCTTTATCCTGTAAGATTCCTTATATTGTTTTTCACCAGGACAAAGTAGTGCTTAGAACTCAAGCATCCTTCAGGTCGAAAGTGGTGTTAGATTTCACCTTAACAAAGAGATTGTCCTTCTTTCATTTTGTCCTGCATCCATGAATGACATAGAAAGAAAATTCCATAATCTGGACTTAGTATAGTGTTTATCATACTATACTGATCAGCCAAAAAAGCCTCTAAAGCATCTATCTCCCAATGGATTAGGGATCGCATTAAACTGGCATACGAGGAAGCAAACAAGAATCCTCCATCAAGAATAAGAGTTCATGTTACAAGGTCCACCATAGGCCAGTAAAGTGGCTGAAGATATATGTAAAGCAGCTATGTGGTCTTCCATTTCAATGCTTATCAAGCACTATAAAGTGGATGTCTTCGCATCAGCAGATGTCAAATTTGGGAGGAAGGTGATGGAAGCAGTTGTTCCCGTTTAATGGTAGTATCTGTATGTTAATTTGCAAGGGTGTAATTACCTTCCTTGGGAATTTGCTTTTTTGAATCTTTCTGTGTGAATCTCTCGCTCCCTTCTGGTTCACTGTTTCTGTATGTCCCATTCCAATGCTGTGGAGTGGACACAGAAGAAAGGAGGAAGTGTACTCCCTGGTATTTATTTTTCTTCTGTGTCCTCGCCACAGCTGTCAAAATTATAAGTTGAAGGAGATGACGAGGCAGCATTTTAAAGCAGTAGATTGGTCCTATCAGCTGGAGGGCGGAGATAACAAATTCCAATGCAGTGGAGAGGGCACAGAAGAAAAAGAAATATCGGTGAGTAAATTTCCCCATTTCTTTCACGTGATTCAAGAATTGGTCCTTCACTCCTTATGTCCTAACCCACACAAATTATAAGGAGGCTCTCCTTCACACCTTGGATATGGCCAGACTCCTTAAATACTATATGAAAGCTACTGACTCTTTTAGACAGGAACCTTGTTTATTATCACAGGAACGGCAGACCTGCTTCCAAAACCTTCTCCAATCTTGCCCAGCTCACTTCTGAGTTATGACCCATTGTACATGTTCACTGACAACTTCATGGGCTCCAAAACATCAAGCTTCTGGGAATCAACACTGCAAGGGAATTACCTGTTCATCTGTTCATAACTTTATGAAATTCTACATAGTAAATATTTTTGCATCCCAAGATGCCAGTTTTGGTCACAAAGTTTAACAGGCTGCCATTCTCTGATTTTCTTTCCTTCCCTGTGTTTTTTGGGATGTTTTGGGACATTTATACTTGTCCCTAGATCCATCGATTGATGGTATAGAAAGAGGGATTCTTTACTTTTGCCTATATTTTATTATTCTTAGTCTAGTTGAGTGAAGTAGGGCATCCCACCCTGAGAAAACTCATATTCTTAATTTTAGGTTGAGGTGCCCTACGGTTTTCTTGATTACTCTGTCATGATGTCCTTACTTCTTTGCTTTGCTCAATATAAATAAGAGGGTATATAGGGCAGAATGTGGTAGGAGATTCAACACTGAGTGCCCTGCTTCCTAGAGGGTATCACAATAACCCACTGGTTCTTGCATCCCTCAATTTGACTACAAAAAAAGGATTTACTGGTTAAGTAAAAATTATCCCTATAATGGTGCTCATTGGTTCCTGAGGAACACAAAACTTGACAGCACAAGAAAAGCTGTTGCATGCAAAGAAGACAGCCCACTAGGGCACACAAAAGAAATCACAAGTCAGAACCCGATAATCTGATGTTTAATTATTTAAAGCACATATAGACACTCAAAATATAGCTCCTCATACAAAAGTTAATGAGTAGAAAACAAAGACTCACTAAACCCTTTGAGTGCCAGAAACGTATCCAACGCACTGTAATGCAAAGTGTTGGACACCGTTCTGGCACTCAAAGGGTTAATACCTTAAAAAGGGGAAAATGTTAACCCCATTGAGTGCCAGTGGGGTATGCAATGTATTGCTTTGCAATGCATTTCCCACCCCTCTGGCAAACAAAGGGTAAATTATGACAAAGACTGTATAGCAATACTTGTCGGCCAGCCACATTCCACCTATGCCATAACAAGGAATCTTAAAGCTAAGTGTTTCATCTCTCTTTCCTTTGGTACTTTGTATTTGTATTGATTGAGGAGTGTTTTCCATTTATGCATTTACTTTTATTATCTTAACCTTTATAAAGTACTTCTCTATGAGTTATTTTCCTATTACCTGTATTACACTATTCAGCACTATTGCTTTATCATGGTCCTGTTGATATATGCATTTGTTTTTAAAAGTTTTGATTTTTTGGGGGCACTGGGATCTAATTTTTGATCTTCATGCTTCCCCACATATGTATTCAGGCACTGTCACTTTAAGCTGATGAACTGTTGCACATGATTTGTATAGCTGAATTTATACATTTTATATGATTAATTAAGGCACCATTACTTTAAGCTCATAAACAGTCAAAATGATTTACATAATTGAAATAATTTTTCATTACAGTAATTATTAGGGGTGGGGGAAAACTCTTACCGTGTTCCTGCGAAAACCACATTGTTGTCACCTTTTTCGCAGGAAAATCCACTTTAAAACCAGCGAATACAATCTTCTAATTTTTCTTTGTTTTCTCTCAGTTCTCTGGCTGAGAACTGCATGCAGACATTCGAGTTAGCCACTGTCGGTGCCTGAACTGGGGTGGCCACCTAGAGTAGAGCGGATCTGTCCAAGTGTGCGGTCCGCTCCAGCATAGTTTGCACCGCCACTGACAGTTGATCCAGACGTTGCTCATACATGGATATTGACCGAACTACCTTCACCGGACTTGTCTGAGGTCATTGGCCCTTTCGTACTGTCATGGTTTTTAGATGAACACTCAGACAGGATGGTAAGGTTAAAATGACTTTATTGAATGAGAGCATACAAGGAATAAGGCCCAGGGGCCCACTGCAGAGATCAGTGTAAGCCCTTCCCTGGACTATCCAGGTATCAACAGGGTTAATGGTCAACGCCCAGCGACTTACTGAAAACTCCCAGAGGGAGTGAGCACAGCGTAAAAGGTAGGAAGGCCACAGAGAGAGAGAGATCAGAGTAACACAGTCAGTGTAAGAACACCTGTACTGGTACTTCGAATGTGCACACCGCCAGCAGTGGTTATAGGAGCAGCTTAAGCCCAAGCTTAGCCTTTGGTCGACAAGAAATAGCGCCATGCGGCGCACCACCACAGACAATGCAAAGCCCAGTATCATGATGACCACCAAGGGTCACCCAGGGCACAAACAGACACGGTTTGTACCGGAGCTGGTAAACCAAACCGGAGACAGTAACGGAGCGGAACAGCACCACCAGAGATCAGCAATGGAACGGGTGTGGTCAGTCACGGAGCAGTTCACAGCCAGATGCAGTCATCAATGGAGCGGGTTCTCCAGCCATCAGCTGTCAGCAACGGAGCGGGTTCTCAGCAGGATACAAACAGCAACGGAGCGGGTTCTTCAGCCAGATACAGTCAGGAACAGAGCGGGTTTCTTCAGCCAGATGCAGTCAGCAACAGAGTGGGTTCTTCAGCCAGATACAGTCAGCAACGGAGCGGGTTCTCAGCCAGAATACGGTCAGCAATGGAGTGGGTTCTCAGCCAGATACGGTCAGCAACGGAGAGGGTTCTCAGCCAGCATACAGTCAGCAACGGAGCGTAGAAACAGGAACTCGGGAACAAACTCGTAGTCAGTCAGGCCAGGTCATACACAAATCAGCAAAAGCTCAGAATAGACTCAGGAACTCGTACACCATGAAAGGGCACCTAAGGGAGGACATGCCAGGGTGTATAACGGCAAGCCCAGTGTAGCAATTAAGACCAGCCAATCAGAAGGCATCAGAGAATAATAATGTCGCCGCTCAGCACCAGAAGCACGGGCACCTTGATACTTCTTCTTGGATAACTACATATTCTGCCAATCCACCTCATTCATCATTGCCTCCCCACCAAATGATAGCCACTCTGTTGATGTTAGGATGTGGCAGTTTGTGTCCACCCATTGCACACTGTGTGGTGCACTGACTACAAATAGCATCTGAGGAGATTCCATCCCGCACAATATGCTAAGATGCTGGCAGGGAGGGTTCCTCATTACTATTAAGCTGTCAGCAAGTTGTCAAGTGTCCTTAGCAGGGTCTGGACAAAGGGTATAGTGACAGCGGGAGTATTTGGGTTCTGGTGTCATGGTGTTTGGATACAGTTGTGCCTCCATATGTTATTTACCATACACAAAGTGTACATTGCAGTTGCTGATGAGAGGTGCAGTTCCTGTTCTCAAGGGGAAAATTTATATTCTAATAACACACCCATGATTTTGGAGGAGGGGCAGGTGGAGAAGAATTATTGGCCAACTTCTTCTATTCACCGTGCTGCTTAAACAACTCAGCAGCAGAAGCAAGAAAAGCAGTTGCAAATTATGCAATTATGGACTCAGGAGGACACTTGACAATGGTCAGTGGCCACTGGCCAACACAACATGACTTGCTGGCACTAGGCCAGTAGGGCATTTTATTTCTCAGGGCTTGTGCATTAAAAAAAAAAATCATAGTCCTACAAAGAATAAACAATTTTTGGGGGTTTGTTTCTAACAAGTCTAAGTCCTACAAATCAACGCTTCTTCAGGGCTTGTGCCTCTAATACGTCTAAGTCCTACATATCAATGTTTCCTCAGGGCTTGGGCCTCTAACAACAAATCTAACAAATCATCCTCTACAAAATACTCTATCAAGTCAAGTATCAGTCTACCCCAGTGGCAGCTTATGTCAGGGGGGTCCTATCTCTATCACTTTATGTACAAATTTCTTATTTTATTGTATTTATTTATTTTTTATTAACTGTCCCCCCAACAGCAGTCAAGAACCCCAATAAACAAATTCACTGTTCAGCTGATTCATTCCCCAGACTCCACCCACCATCACACAGGCACCCACCTCAGACCCCTTTTATACCATGTCTTATGGGTTTTTTAAATTGTATTTAGGATTTATTTTTTTTATTAACTGCCCCCCCAATCCCAGTAAACAACCCCCCCAAAAAAAATTCCCTGTTCAACTAATTCTTTCTCTTTCCCCACCAACACAGACACCCTCATGCCCCTTTTATACTATGCCTTTGGGAAATAAGATAATATTTGCTATGTGTTGTGTGTAAATTTAATGTTCCCATTGATTTCAACAGAATGACCTAGGTGAATAAAGTGTGATTTTTTTTCTGTGTAACATAGCTCATTGTGTGCTGCCAAGCTTTGTGTTCTCAGTCCAGCAGTGCCAGTACCCTCACTCCAGCTCTTAAACAAGTGCTTACTTCATTTAGTTAGAAATTCTACCTAAGTCCACTTTACAGGCCACTAGTTCAACCTCACCTAGAGTATGATGTACAGTTCTGGAGGCCATTTCTCCAGAACAACATCAATAAATTAGTGACTATTGAAACAACCACTAAAAAGATGCACAGTGTAAAAAAACATCAGGAAAGACTGCAAGATCTTAATATGGATAGCCTGGAGAACATAAGGGAGATGGGTGATATGACTTAAACCTTCAAATATATAAAGGGATTTGATAAAGTTCAGGAAGGATCGATTTTACACAGTGAAATTTATACCAGAATAAGGGGCATGCCCTAAAATTGGAATATGAAAATATAAGTGGAAAATAAAGGAAAAAAACCCTACATTAATAAAAGAGTGATAGATAAATAGATTAGTGGTTATTGCTTATTGAATCCATACTCTGAAGTCAGAAATGCAGATAGACAGTCAAGGTACAGACGATGTACTTCTCGGTCTATTCTTGGCAATGTTACAAGTGATTAGTGGAAGGTTGTTTTGACAGAGTTATGTTATTGTATCCCTTGCTTTTATAACTAGGTGAATCATCTTTCTACTTGGGAACATACCTCATTAGTTTGGCTGCATGTTTAGGATTACTGTTCAGGTGTGAAATAATATGGAGTTCAGATCTAAGCTTTTTTTTCCTCTATTTCTCAGTTCATTCAACCTGACAGATATCAGTGTTTGTAGCAAAATTATTGCTATACACCATATTTGTTTTAAAGTGTAACTGTTATTAATAAACTTCTAAAGCAGAACTGTTACTTTAAAAAAAAATCTATCTATGTTTTAACCCCTGAACGACTGCCCGATTAGGCATGTGGGTGGGCATTAAGAACCACAGAGCTATTTTCTTTTTTTTTTGCACTGAATTTTGGGATGGCAGAGTGGCATGGAACCACAGTGTCATCCCAGAATTCCATCATGTGCCAAGACTGTCTCTGGTCCTTAACGGCGTGATGGTCCTGGTATGTCATGTGTCACTAAGGGGTTAAAGATCTTCAAAATCAACTATACTTAAATTAGCCATTTTTTATGTAAAATAATAGTTTGAGATATTTAACTTAAATAATTTGCCTGACTATGCAAATTATACAATACTGGCTGACATGCCAACCAGATTATAAAATTCCACACTGTTCTCCCTTCCATCTACCACTTACTGCAACCAGCACTAGCTCATCTACACACACCAGAGGGGATGAGATCCACGATCAACCAAAAGCTGGTTAGGAATGATGTGAGTTGTAGTTTGCAACAACTGAAGAGCCAGGTTGCTAACCTCGGCAGTAGCTGAATGTCACAGCTTACCTTGACTCTAGCATGATATCAGGCGCGAGGCTTCAAGCAGGCTGCAGGCCTCTGTTTTATCTGTTGCTTACTGTAGTCTCCTCCTACCTACTTCCTACTTCCTCTCTCTGAGCTGCTCCTCCTACTTCCTGTGGGGGGTTCATAAGGCAGACTGAGGCCTGACTCAGATGCCCTTGCGTTGTTGTTCTTAGGTGAAGTACTTGGGCTCTGTGTATCACCTGGCTATCTACGAAAATCCACTCTGTGTATGACCTGGCTATCTATGAGAACCCGCACTGTGTATGACCCGGCTAAGTAAGAGAACCCTTTCTGTGTATGACCCAGCTAAGTACGAGAACCCTCTCTGTGTATGACCCAGTGATCACGAGTATCCCTTACCCTGATCAATTTGTACTATTGGCTTAAGACAGACCACTGTTGTGGACAGGGTCTGGTGTGTGACTGCAGGCAGAGTCACAGGGTCTGGTGTGTGACTGCACGCGGGAGTCACAGGGTCTGGTGTGTGACTGCACGCGGGAGTCACAGGGTCTCGTGTGGTGGCTGCAGGCGTGAGCCACAGGGTCTTTATATGTGACTGCAGGAGTGAGTCACAGGTGTCCGATATAGTGACTGCAGGCAGAGTCACAGGGTCTCTTAGCGGTGACTGCAGGCGTGGGTCACCGGGTTGCTGCAAAGGTGTGGTGTTGCTGGTTTGACTGATTGCAGACGTGGGTCAGTTCTCCAGTCCAGCCGTCCTTGTGTTCCTGTTCGTCGGATCAAGATTGCTGAGCCAGTGTTCACAATGGTCGCCTGTTCCTGTGTTCCAGTCGACGGATCAAGAGTTGGCGTTCCTGTATCCTGCTGAGACTAACAGGGGCTTCGGCCCTGTCTCTCACATTGTGGTCTAGCGAGAGGCCTACTATTTCTGGTAGTAGTGTCACCAGCTAGTAACCCTTTGCTTGTTGTACCACTTATTTATCGCTGTGATTTATTCTAAATAAATATTTTGCATTATATTACCGTACTGAGTTCTGAGCATTCCTGGGTGCCTGTGACACTGAACAACTGTCATCATTCTAATCTTATCAAGGTGGATGCTCCTAGTGTAGTGAGCATGTGAACAGGTAACAGTTGTATATTAAGCTTATAGCTTTGTGTTACAATGATTATTCTAAGTTGCTTTTGCTATGCTAAAAAAAGGTCAAACAAATCAATGGATACTGAATCACACACACTCAAGCAATTCTTATTGTCAATAACGTGATGTATGAGCAACGACTAGTCAAACCCAACCCAAAACCCACCAAAACCAACTCAAAACCAACCCAACACCCAACAAAACCAATCAATAACGTGATGTATGAGCAACGACTAGTCAAACCCAACCCAAATCCCAACCCAAAATCCAACAAAACCAACCCAAAACCCACAAAACCCAACGCAAAACCAACTCAAAACCACCAATAATGGACCCATATTGCACCCATATTGCATCCTTAATGTGTCCTTATTGCACCCAAATTGCATCATTAATGCACCCATATTGCATCCTTAATGTGTCCTTATTGCACCAATATTGCACCCAAATTGCGTCATTAATGCACCCATATTGCTTCCTTAATGTGTTCTTATTGCACCAATATTGCACCCATTTTGTGCCCTTAATGTGTCCTTATTGTGTCCATATTGCATCTTTAATGCACCCATATTGCGTCCTTAATGCTGCGACATGTTAACGCACGATATGGTGAATGCGCCATTCAGAACAATGCAAAATGTAGAATTTGCAACACTTTAAGACACATAACTTTAATTGCGACAATTCAAATGACGCGGCCAAAGACATGAAAAATTTTATGAAGCAAAACTTTACATGCAACATTTCAAATGGATACCCAGAAGTCTCACCAATAAGGAACCAGCTAAGGGGTAGCTTTAACGTGACCTTAATAAGTTTAAAAAAAAACACTCACCCCTCACCAGCAGCCAACAAACTGACAGAAAAATAACACAATATAAATTTGAGCTACAGAATAGGAAACAGATAAAAATTCAGAGTTCCCCTTTGTCTAAAATGGACTATTAACCACTTGAATGCTAGAGAAGTCTACAACGTATTTCTTCTGAGTGTGTTTGAGAACTCTAGTATTCATTGGGTTTAAACCACTATTTGTTCTTTATCCTTTTTCTATTTTGTCCCACAATTGCTTTGATTTAAAGGGATAGTAATACTTAAGTATTACTAATCCCTATAGTAAAGTCCTATTAAAAATAAATGTATTGCCCACAGTGTCATCTCTCAAACCTTTATGGTTTGAAAGATGATTGCTCCTAAAGTTGCCCTCTCCCTCCCCCGAAGTCAGCGTTGTAGCTGACTAAAGGGAAATCCAGTCATAGATCATCAGGCGACTCTGCAGCAGAGCCGTGATCGTGTTAATTAAAAAACAAATCTTTCACTAAAACAGTCTTCTACATGTGCTTGCAAACCAAGCACACGTAGAAGACCATTTCAGTGAAAGTTTTCTTTTTTATTAACACGATCGCGGCTGTGCTGGAGAGCCGCCTGAAAGTTGTACGACTTGCTTCCCTGCAGTCAGCTAGAACTCTGACTACGGGGAAGGGAGAGGGCAACTTTAGGAGAAATCATCTCTCATAAAGGTTTGAGAGATGACACTGGGAGCAATACATGTATTTTAAATAGGACTTTAATATAGGGATTAGTAATACTTAAGTATTACTATCCCTTTAACATCTTCACTCTGCCAGACCTTCCATTGGCTGCTCCATGCACCAATTTAAAATACTGTCCCCCCAACTATCTCTGTGATAATCCTTAAATCATAACCTCCTCTTGTGCATACTGAATGATTCTTTTACAAAAACACTTAGAGCTGTCATTGAAGATTCTGAAATTCTGAACAACTCAACATCTAGCTGAGGATGATGGGAACTGTCTTCCAAAAACACTGCTGCAGGGCCATGGTTTCCCTGCCCCTGTTCTATACTAACAGTGGACTGTGTCATCTACTCCAGATAACATTTGGTGGAAAATTAAGTTTGACTTTGAATGTTTTTTCACTGAGCTTCTTGTCTGCTTAATATTGTCCTGAAACAGCTTTAGTTTGTTTGACATACTTTGGCTGACAACTTGATGGGATTTTGACATATTTCCCTTATGCTATCATTTAGACTTGGCAGCAATTAAACTTTTTAGGTGCCTGAAAATGGACAGGTGTCCATTCCAGAGCGTGTCTTCATTTGCAGTCTCAACTGATTAAATGTCATAGTTACACAGATACTGAGGTTAGAAAATGACTGTCGTGATTTCTATAATTCCCTGTTTGCATATTAAATCAGAGTTTTAACATGCCAAATTATAATAAATGCAACTTGAAATCTGTATATATAGGTTCCAATTACCGTGTACTCTTTGTAATTACATAAATATTATTTTGCTTAGTAATATTTGTAAAGCGAAGTTATACAGGCGATATTGTTGTGGTGATCAAGTCAACAGTACTAGTCACACAAAATAGTTAACCGATGTTGTATAGGGATCATTACAGGGGCAACAGTGATCCATCACGGTCATTAACAGCAACATGCTCTCAGGTTGTTGTACTATGACAATCTGTGGGGGAGATGCACTAAGCAGTGATAAAGAGGGCATAAAGCAGAGATGACTTCTCCAATGCTATCACTTCTCCAATTCCTATGTTATTCTATGGAGTCGATGCACTAAGATTTCTTCAACTTTGGAGATGTTATTGAATAGACTATATAGAATAACATAGGAACTACAGAAGTTATATCACTAGAGAAATTATCTCCACTTTATCACCTCTTTATCACACCTTAGTGCATCTCCCCCACAGATCGTCTTTATCACACCTTAGAGCATAACCTCCCTAGAGCAAACCATCTGCATCATAGGGGACAAATAGAAATTAAAAAAACACCATTATTTTAAAAGAGGAATTTAACCCCTTTCTAATGGGGTCTGCAATTCTCCTGAGTCAGACTAATAGGTTGGTTCTAGGACCCTCTGTGCACAACAAGGAAGACAAGAGGCTTGTAGGCTTCACACTTGGACAATACCCAAATCAGTTGGTAGTGCACAAGAGCAGTTGCTGCCTGTTGTGTAGATAAGAGTATGGTACAAGTAATTACAGTGAGAGAAAGGACAACAGGACGCTGCCACCTTAAGGTAGTGGAGTTCAGTGGAAGAAGGACATGCTGCCGCTGTCTGTGACTGGAATGTAGGCAGCTGAACTATTGCTTCTACAATGAAAACACAAGAACAGGACTAAATTGCAGAACAGTCACAGAAATGCAGGAACAAATTGCAAGAATTTAAGTAGAATGCAGGACTTGAGCTTCAGGAACAGATAATCAGCCCTGAGTTCAATAAAGTCAATATACCCTGATCTGCAGGTAGTTAACCCCCTTAAGGACCACGTGGTCTTGGGGTCAGTGGCTCTAGAGGACTATGGCACTTTTTTCATTTTTTTACACCAGTGTTTTCTGGGATCTCAGAATGGCGTGCAGCCATGCTGCGAACACAGAATACCATGACGTGCCAGGTCCTTAACGTCCAGACACGCGTGATGGTCCTGGCACATCACCTGTCATTAAGGGGTTAAAGATCAGGTGTGGTCAGATGAACAGCAGCATTTGAGACATGGGTCACTGGAACCTCAGGGAATTGCTAGAAGCAGGTTTTAACAGCAATGCATTGCTCCACTAGGTGTCAGTCTTCTCTATCACTCGGATTGAGGGGCAGTGTCTCAGCTGTGCTGGCCACTCCCACATTCTGAATTGTGGGTTTGGCCAGAGCAAACTCAGCATCCATGCACCAGTTTCATGCTCTTTTTCAGGCTGTTATTTAACCCCATGGGTACTAGAGTGACCTCCACATTACTCCTTGGAGATCTTTCTGGTAAAGGGTTTAAAGTGTTTTTTTCGTTGTTGATTCTTATAGGCCAAGGGTATGTTCTGTGGCAGGAAACAGTGGATGGAACTAGGGGCGGAGTCATGTGAGGAATGGGTGTGTGACCATGGGCAGAGCTAAGTGCACCTAAAGTGCCTTGCCTAGGGGTGCCTGGGATGTAAATCCAGCCCTGCATGCAACACCAAAGGGCCAGTTATGGGAACTAAGATCCCAAAGCCATTGTCTACGATATACAACACGGGTGGCCCTGGGGCCTCATGTAGATGCTTGTCCTTTATGTCTCTGATGCTCATCCTATGGTTTCCTGCCTGATATGTGTTTCAGAAAAAAGAGGAGTTAATTAACCTTTCCATCACACACATATTTTCATCCAGAAAGGCGCACATCCTCTTACTATTGCCATACCTCTCTTCCTTTTAACTCCTTGGATGCTAGAGAGGTCCTCAGCTGAAGACATCTTTAGCATCCAATTACTTGACTTTTGTAAACCCCCTAGGGCCACACTGTGGTCTTTGGAGTAAATGCTGTTACTTATCACTGGTGTGAAGGATTAAAAGCCTTACTGTACACATTTACAATGATTATCTAACATTGGGTGGGGGTGTCACAAACATTACAGGAAACATTTATTAACTAATGCAAACCTCTGAAAGTTAAATGTTCATAAGTAACCGCAAAAGCCACTCTGAATGTGATCTTTCAACCACTTCCAGATCCAGTATCAAAGTGAGTCATCTCTATTATCCAGGGGATTAAAATAATGGATATGGAAACTGGATGTATTTTTGTTCAGCAAATCTGGTGTTGTTCTGTACCAGCATCTCATTTGTTTGGTGCTTTTTGTTTTTATCAATGCTTATATGGGCAGTATTCAGGAAGGGCTCCATGCACTAGCACAGCTGACAAATTGGTCATTATAGACTTGTATAAATTGCCTTATATGGGCAGTATTCAGGAATGGCTCCATTCACTGGCACCACTGACAAATTGATCATTACAGGTTTGTATAAATTTACTTATATGGGCAGTATTTAGCCAAGGCTTCATTTACTGGCACAGCTGATAAACTGGTATTATAGACTTGCAGTGGCGTAACAATAGGGGTTGCAGGGGTAACAACTGCAACTTCCCCCTGCGCCCCCACCCCTACCCAGTGCCTGCAACTAGCTGGGGTCTGTGCTTTCTTCGGCACAGACCTCTATTAGCAGCTGAGAGCCCTCTCTGTCTTCGGCACTCTAGTAATGCAGCATGCTGGGAGATGACATCATCTACTAGAGCTCTGCAATACTTGAGAGAGGACCGTGCGGGAGCTCCAGCTTCTAATAGAGGTCTGTGCAGAAGGCAGCACAGACCTCTCCTGCCATGCCGCTGGAGCACCAGGGAGGTAGGTGATGGACACTGGGGGCAAAGTGTGGAGAGGTGGATATTGGGGGAACTGTGGAGTGACTGACATAAGGGGCAATGTGTGGAGAGGTGGCCAATGGGGGCAATGTGTTCGGGGGGGGCATGGCTATTTTTGCACCAGGACCCGGTGACTTCTAGTTACGCCTCTGTAGACTTGTATAAATTGCCTTATGTGGGCAGTATTCAGGAAGAAAACAGGAGTAATTCCAGAGCAAGCCAAGCACACCATATTGGACAAAAATGTATTTTTATTTGAATGCTACAGAGGTCTGCATCACATTGTGTTGCAGTGTGGTAGATAACACTTAAGCATTCAAGGAGTTAAAAGTCCATTTTAACCCAACTGCGTACCAGAGAGGTGTCCAACTCATTGCAACGCCACTTAAAAATAAAAGTCTATATCACTGCTGACACTGAAGCAAAGGGCGAAACCAGAAAAGTGAACCCGGGAACTAATATCCACCCCGGGCAGTGGCGTAACTATAGGGGTCGCAGGGGTCACACCTGTGACTGGGCCCGTGCACTCCAGGGGCCCGGCCTCCCCCTGCGACCCCTCCACCTGGCGCCCGCAATCTCCCAGCGGCGCTCTAGTAATGCTTTGCATTACTAAGAGGACAGAGCGGGAGCTCCTGGTAGGAGATGGGGGTATTGTGGAGGGAGTCAATGTGGTCAAGGGGGACCCATGGCACTTCTTGCACCAGATCCCGGAGGCTTCTAGTTATGCCTCTGCCCCCGGGGAATGCTCAGTGTATTGTAATGGAGGTCTGAGTCTGCAGGGGTCTAATAACACACACCTTCAGATCAGATGGTTTGCTTAGATGTGATTTCGAAAAAAAAAGTCAAACACATTATAGTTAAGTGTTTTGTTTCTTTCATTCAGTGTACACAGGGCCTTTGTGATGTATGAATTTATTTTTAGTCAGCAGAGATATCGATATTTTATTTTTAGATGCCTCCTTAAGGGCATGGGACTTAGGGCCCCATATTATTATATCTACTGGTCACTTAGATTTTTTTAGCTTTTGTCCACTTCAATTCTTGTGTGGGGTCCCTTAACACATGTTACTGCCCAACAATTTAATCACTAATTCACAATATTTTTCATTGCTTCAAATGCAAAATGTAGCACCAACATGTTTTTTTTTTCCTTCAGAAATTTTTCACAGCAAAGGTAATTGGATGTAGGGTGACCACACGTCCCGGAATGCCCGGGACTGTCCCTTATTGGGGGTCTGTGTCCCGAGTCCCGGGTCACCCCCCACCGGGACAACAAAGAGTCCCGGAATGGAGCAACACACACCAGTTCAGCCAGCCGATGAAATATATTTGCTATATAAGCCTGGTACATGAGAGACAGCTGGGATGGAGCAGGTATGCTGGTGCTGCAAGGGCTGAGGCTCCCGCCGGAGCTGACCACTGGGAACTCTTACTCTGTGTCAGCCTCAGAAAGATGGTCAGCGCCGGCGGGAGCCTCAGCCATGGGACTAGGGTGACCACATGTCCCGGAATGACAGAACGTAAATGTGGTCACCCTAATTGGATGGCTTACTGTGCTTGAAAAACTACCATTGGCTGTTTTTTTTTTTTTTTTTTTTTTTTTTTATCAGGGACAATTGGATCGAGCCCTTAGAGAGATTTTGTCCTCTCTCTGCTTTACTTTATTCCTTTTTTTGTAACATGCAGGTTTACCTACAGGGATTCACCTTAAAATCTATATCCTTCATATGAGCTTCCAGTGCAGCATTTATACTGTGAATCTCTTTCTCCTGTTCCTTCAGCTCGTGTTTGGCTGTGGCTAGATCACCAGATAACTTTGCTATGCTGGCATCACACCTGAAATAGCAAATAAACAAAACAAACAGACATGTAAATAAAATAAACTGTGTGAGTGCCAGAGGGGTGTGCAAGGCACTGAGTAGCGAAATATACTATTTATCCTTTCACCCTTCAAGGGGCGAGCAACACATTGGCACAACCCTCTTGTTCTTAACCCTTTGAGTGCCAGAGGGGTAGGCAATGCAATGTAATGCATTGCCTACCCCTCTGGCACTCAATGGGTTAAAGAGTTAACAAAATACCACTTTTTAATTCATAAATGTATAACATTTTAACGGAATAGCCCTTATCACTATGGAAAAGCATGCATTCGAGTGTTTTCCTTCTGAGTAAAACAAATATGGATGATTTGTTCAGAAGTTATTACAGCTCAAAATTGTCAGAATTTTTTTTTTTCATCAATATTTACTACGTTAAAAGTCACCGCTTTTTGGCTCGATTGATACTATTTGTATGTAAACTACAGAAATTCTCCATAGACAGCAAAAGAAAAAAATGCCTATTGGTCTGGTCTAATTTGTGAATGAAGCATCTACGAGTAGTGGAAGAACGATTATTTTATATAATACTAACAAATGGAGTACGGTGTTGCCCATGTAATGTCAGTCATACACACACATAGTCACAGATACTCCCATACAGAGTGACATGCAGAGACAGTCTCACAAACACAGTGACACACTCCCAGTCACGCACATACAAATCCAGAGTCAATTGACAGTAACACAGTCACTCATAGTGAAACACACACAAAGAGTGTGCTAAGTACATTGAGGTTATGCACTGTGACTTTACGCATGAGGGAGAAAGCCAAGCTTGTGAGCAGCAAAACAAACGAAGGTTGGGTGGTGTCAGAGACTGTGTCCTGGTGGAGAGTAGAGAGTTCATTTTAAAATGCAGAATTGTTTGAAAGTCTGTTTAAAATGTGTTTAAATTAGCTCATTCTTCTAGACAAAGGGGGCCTCTTTACTTCAATATGAGAGTGAAATATTTGAGTGAGTTTTACGATGATATACGACTCTATTACAGACAAAATGTCTGAGACAGAGGTACCTCCATGTGAGAAAGTCTGCTAGGGTGACATATTTATATCAAATGGGATAATCTTTGACATATCACTGACACAAAACAGAACACATTATTGTCTCAAGGAAAATTCTAATGTGGAGTAAGTGCGCCATCTCCAGGGTATATAGCGCTATTACTAGTGTTTCTCAAATTGTCCTTGGGAAATTAGGAATTAAGAGTATCCAATCAAATAATACTGATGATGTCACGGCATAATGAGATTGCTCTTTATCCAATAAGAGAGTATTGGAGGAATTTGCTGATAACAGTAATTTTACATTATAAATATGTACGTTTCGAGAGAGAAGGGATCTTGCTTTTTGGCTTTCTGAGGGGACTTGGTTTCCTGATTCTGATCATCTTAACTTGGATGGCTTGTAAAGGGATCCTGAGAAACACTCATTGACTGGTAACTATATCTTTCCTTATTTTAACTCTGCAAAATTTCAGAATCAAATATATATTTCTTCTATATTTGAAGAAACATAAATTTTCTTATAATTTTTCTTAATGGACTTGCCACCCATTTTTAGAAATTATAATAAGCCATATTGGCTGGGGTGATACTGGAATTAAGCAGAATAGATTGGTAAATTGTCATATTTTGCCAGATAAGTGTAAAATAGTTCATAGCAGTGAGATCAATATATCCTTGTTTATATATTAGTTAATATAATCGTTGATATTTCTAGAATATATTGTGTTTCTAGAAAGGTTATTATGGCTAATATTTAATCTGGAGAATTCTTTGAATTCATTAATTAAGCCTTCAACTGCTATTTGTCTATTTATTTTTAGGTGTTTCTTTGGATTTCTTTGTGTATGTTTTTGGGTCTAAACTTTTGTACAGTGGGAAGTTTTTTAAACATCTCACTAGACAAAAGAAGCCAACACCTTGGGTGTGGCATCATATATTAATAAGTGATTAACCCTTGGAGTACCCTATAGGTTTTACATAGGATTGCTATGGTCATGTTTATGATATATGTTGCATGAAGTTTGGTATACTGTCTAGACATATATTATTGGTTTTGATTCTAAATATATTCTTGGTATAATTATTGACTATATTAATTGCAATTTATATGTTTTATTCAGAAGGTATGCAATAATTAAAATCGGTAGATAATTAAATTATAGTGATCTAATCTGGGATTTTATTCCAGTTAGTTTCTCTAAATTTTGCTATTACATATGGTACGGAGAATTATCAGAGGACTTGGCTTAATATTAAAGGTTACTCACCTGACAACCTACCTTAAACCTTAATTAGCATAGTATACAGTTTCTGGGCAGAGGTATTCAAATATGCTGCTGACAACTGTATTTTTATTAATTATAGGATCAATTATCCTTTTCTGTGCTGCTGAGTTCATTTATCGTTATTCGATTCCTCTGAATATGCCTATGTGTGGTTAACCCTTTAATTGCTGGTAATGCTAATTGTGATAATTGTGGTTTGAGTTACTGTATATCTATTGCAATTGCTGATCACTCATTTATATCATTGTTGTTTACACTTTATATATAGTATATTTTACTTAAATAAATTATATATATTTTTGTACAATTACGCAGGATTGATTATTTTAATCAATTCATTACTGTGAAGTAGCATGTCAATACCTAGTATAGTGTAAAGTTCTCAAATTTAATTTTAACTGTTTATGTGAAGATATCCAACCTAATTGATTCTCCTGTTAGAGGTTAATCTTGGATATTATCTTCGACAGTGGGAACAAGAATGTGAGATTTGAAAAAGGTGGGTGGGAGGACAGAGGGGCAGATTGGGCAGTGATGTTCTTGCGGTAGCAGAATTAGATCAGGAATGAGGCAGCAAGCACCTGAAGCAGTACCAGTGGAAGTGAGGCCTTCACAGTTTGGTGAATGGTGTGGAGAGAGGAGAACATGATGAGGGTGCAAATGTGAGGAACAGAAGACATGATAAGGAGGCTAATGGGAGTGAGGGAAGACATGATGAGGTGGCAAATGGGAGTAAATGTGAGGTGCACATGGTAAGAAGGTGAATGGGAGGGATGGAAGACATGATGAGATGGCGAATGACCCGCTTTGTTGCCGCCTCTGCCCATACCTGTCAAAATCACACTTCCAAATATAGTGAATTCCCTGAAAGTATTTACAGATGTTTTGACAGATGTGGGCAGGAGGGCTTCACATGTGTAGTGGAGACCCTGCATGGACTGCACCTTGCTGGCCACTTCTGTCAAAATCATGCCCCATGGTTGGACCTATGAGACAGGCAACATGGGGGAGATTTGCATCACTTCTCCTTACTGATGCCCCTGGGTGTGTGTGTCCGTAGATGCAGAATCTTGGTCACATGATGTTTCCTGTTTTACATATATAGATATAGGGATGCCACATCATCCCTTTCATATAGGACACATATGAGAAATGCTTGCTGCAGGGTTCCAGTCGTTAATTATTCGGTTAGATTCAAATCTATCTATATCTATCTCTATATCTATCTATCTATCTATCTATCTATCTATCTATCTATCTATCTATCTATCTATCTACCTATATATAAATATACACAATGGGGACATACTACAGGGCTGCTTTGATTTTATTGTTGACTGAAACATACACACACCAAATGAAGCTTGTGTATAAATGTATTTGCTAAATGTATTTAGTGTCCTCATCAGCACCAAAAGTTTTATATTTTGACCTTCTATTTCATTTGGTCAAAATCCTAAATAAGGAAAGTAATCATTCATTCTAATGCCGGCAACACTTGCTATGAAAGGCTTTCTCTTAAATGAATGAATGTCAGCTGTACTGTTTTCCATTGCCTCATTATCAAATTTCCCAACTTCTGTGTATCCAGCAATTAACTGTGTCTGATAGGAATACATCCAGGTTTTTCTTAAGGTGAAAAAGTAGCATTTTGGATGATTCTTCTTAATGTTTCAGACACAGATATATTCCAAAGCAAGACATACGGATTAATTCAAAACACAGCCTTTAATTATTTTAGATTTAATTCAACTCAAGGTAGAATGATAAATAGGATTAAGCTGTTTAATAAAATAAAGTACTAAAACTATATATGCAGGTTAAATGGATAGTAATACTGAACATTAAAAAATATATATTGTAGTGTTTATCCCCCTGAGTAAAACAAGGGTATTCTCAATGCTGAAAGTTGTTTTACTCAAAAGTTATTACAGTTCAAATTTTAATTTTTTAGGTGCAGTTTCACAGTGGCCTGAAACTGTACAGTAGTGCTGTTGCTACATCATCCTATGGACAGCTCTGGTCAGTTGACCATAACTCTCCATAGGATGGTGTAGCTTCAGCACCTCAAAATGTAATTTTGAACTGTAATACATTTGAATAAAACAACTTTCAGCATTGATAATCCCCATGTTATACTCAGGAGGATAAACCCTACAACATATATTTTTTATTTTTTACATATTAAGTATTAATATCCCTTTAAGGTAAAAAGCTATGGCTAACTAGTAACTGGAATGAGACTAGGGAGAGAAAATGTGACCAAGGAGCACCTGAGTGGGCAAGCTTCTAAAGAATTATCTATTCATGTTTATTTATGTTCAGTGAGTATTTACTGTGCACCTCTTGTCTCCCTAAATAGAAAGGTATCCCAGACATGGACCCTTTTTCTTTTGTGCCTTGAGAAATACAGCTGCCCATCACTGACAAGGCTCACTAAAGGCTGAAATGTACTTCATATGTTTTCATATTTCTCTCGACAGGGAAAATGTTGGTGCTGGACTGTCTGTGGGCAGAACCAGACGGATATGCATATGGAACTTCTTTTTAATAGAATAAGGGAGCAACACCTGAGGGGACACTATCCTTAAGGATAAACTATTAAGTTGTACGTGTTCTTAGTAAGGACTTAACACTCCCATTTTTTCCTTTATTCTGACTACAATATATAATTAACTTTAAATCTAAAGAAGGGGGGGGGGTGTAATCTCAGAGCCACATTTCCTGTGACCTTGGGTAGGCCATTGTTTCTGGCACTGAGTCACTTAAAAAGCCTCTGAGTGATTCATGGACCAGTTTTTGCATCCTCTGGTGTTTCTTCTTAGCAACTATCTCTGTGATGTAGTAAACGAGCTCTACTAATGTTGGGCTGAGTTCAGTGACAGACTGGGTTCAGTTGGATGGGATCACTTACTTCTCTGTACTCAGTTGAGTATCATCTAAATAGATATAGTCGCTATTATAAGGCCTTGAATGAATCCGTTATTTGTTGATACACAACTATTTTTTATCTTGACAGAGCTTAATAGCTCTAGGGAAGCAGGACTTTGGGTGCAAAGTTTACCTCATTTTATGCCAAACTTTAACCCTTTGAGTGCCAGAGGGGTATGCAACACATTGCTTTGCAATGTGTTGCGTATCCCTCTTGCACTCAGTGGGTTAAAGGAGCTTATGGGAAGAGTCCTGTATCTTTGAGGATAGTCATGCATTTCATCCTCTGATTTTTTTTTTTATTAAAAAAGAGTGCTCATCATACACAAGTGGTGGATTCCTGGACTGGAAAGCTATATCAAAAAATGTCCTTAACGACTGGTGACGTGTCAGGACCTTCACTGTTTTTTCCCCTAAAGGACTGGTAACAGTCCAGACATGTCACATATTTTGTGCTTACAACTCTCCTGTGGGAGTGCTGTAAGCACTAACGGGGTCTGAAATTGACCACTCCAAGACCTCCAATCTCAGACCCCAGTTCTGTGCGTAATCAGTCACGTGTGTCAGCGCACCGACAGAGGTAAAACAGGTCTTTAAGGGAAGGTAACTTCCCCGGATTGCTGGTCGTTAAGGGATTAATACACAGAGGGCTGGATTTTATTGCAGGTGCTAAATGTTAACACCTGTTTTATTAAATATTTTACTATTGAAGTCTATGGGAAAACCTGGAGATAAATGCAGTGATAAAAATAGCACCTGCAATAGAATCCAGCCCTGAGAGCCTTATCCAAAACACCTGCAAAATATCGAACAAATAAATATTCTAAAAATTGCTCTTATTCAATATTACACTGTTTGGTGTATTTAAGTTGCATTTCAGAGCTCCCATCTGAAGTGTATTTCAAAGCCCCCATAACAGAGTATTTCAAACCCACCATATAGAGGTATATTTCAAACATTGCCATTATGAAATACACTGCTACTGAGTAGCATGATCTTAATATTACTTTTAGCTTCACTGCAGCCTTATACAATTACTACACACATAGACAAGATTTACGCTAACATTATATCCTGAAGAGTGATGTCTCTACCCATTAAATACATACTTTTTGTTCATGTCTTGTTCACCAAGGCAAAGTGCTCACATCACATTGCCCCCCAAAACTGTCATTATATCGAACCTAAGTGCAACACCCTTGGAAGCAAACCATCTTCCCTTTAAGAGACACACAAATATTCCCCAATATTCCAGTGAATCAAATAATGCTTTTAAAGGGATAATATTATTTCACAAAAACAGCAGTTCCAATTAATCTTCATAGTATTTAGGCCATGGAGAGTGTTACTTCAACACTGTCAGAGTTGTAGTTCGAGTAATTGAATGATAAAGTATCCCCCTTCCGCCCCTTTTACCTAGTGTAAGCCCCCTCCCCTCAGATGTAGAATCTGGCCCATGGACCAGACAGCTCACAGCAAGGGACAATCTTACTGTGAACAAAAGGAAACCTTGCCCCCCCTTGACAGGTTTTTCCTTATGCTCACTGAAGATTGTCCCTCTCTGCGATCCATCCAGACAGTCTTGCTGCTCTGAGGTGAGCAGTGTTACATCAGTAAAAGGGGCAGGGGCAATACTTTATCATTCAATTACTTTTGAACTAAAACTCTGACAGTATTGAAATAACACTCTCTATGGCTCAAATACTATGAAGATCAATTGGAGCTGCTGTTTTTGTGAAACATTACTATCAATTTAACCTCTTCAATGCTAGAGAGGTCTTCAATGCAATGCATTTAAGATGTCTCTGCCACTCAAGAGGTTAAAATCCACATTTAGATCAGCAAGGATTATTTTTTTGTCCCCTGGGTGCTAGAGATATTTCCATGCATTTCCTAGCATCCAAAGAGTTAAAAGGAAAGTATGATAGCAAATATATTTCACATAACCTGAACAGCAGATTCCACAACAATTCATCAAACTAATGTCAAAAATTTGTAGATAGACACACATGGAAATGGGGGAGATGCACTTACTAGTGATAAGGAGGTGATAAAGTAGAGATAATTTCTCCAGTGATATCACTTCTCTAATGCCTATGTTATTCTATTGAGCCAACGCACTAAGATTTCTCCAACTTTGGAGATCTTAGTGCATAGGCTCCACAGAATAACATTAGAACTGGAGAAGTGATATTATTGGAGAAGTCTTATCTGCTTTATCACCTCCTTATCACACCTTAGAGCATAACCTACAATAAATTCTGACCTGGCTACACGGCCACGTAGATCACCAATTCCAAAGAGATGTTTCTTATCCAGACTCTGCACTGCAAAACTTGTCCCAGTGCTCACGTTATCTCTGGTCCGGATCTGATTTTCCAAAGCCTACAAGAGGACAGAGAAATCTTATGTCTGCCACTGTAACAGATTAACATGTCCCCTATCCTATATAATAATTCGCTAGAAATTTGTAACGACGCAGTCACGCGCAGTAGAGACTTCTGTATCAGCCATGGCGCGGGCAGTCTCTACTGAGCATGACTGCACCGC
The DNA here is from genome assembly GCA_037306005.1 of Rhinophrynus dorsalis. Taxonomy (NCBI): domain Eukaryota; kingdom Metazoa; phylum Chordata; class Amphibia; order Anura; family Rhinophrynidae; genus Rhinophrynus; species Rhinophrynus dorsalis. The sequence continues at coordinate 577,609,403 of CM074718.1, forward strand.
AATCGGCTGTCACTGGATCAGCCTCAGTTTGGGCAGTCTCTACTGAGAATGACTGCACCGCGACCGGCGGGCAGTGCCACTGTGGGGCCGTGTAACGGGCTCTTCAACTAGTTGAAATATAAATCATTTCACATTTTACAGTGAACCTGTCACCCTAAAAAAGTTTATTTTGTTTTACAGAGAATCAGCAAATCCTACTACATGTTGTACCAGCTATTTGTCTGTAGTATAAATCGTTTTTTTAATTGACCTTTTTATTATGCTAATTAACTGTACAATATGCTAATATGTTCTGTTTGAGGAGAGAAGCTTATCACTCTCTGTGCTAAAAGAAATGCATCCAGTATGTGGGCTCTGTCTAGATTTATTCATTGCACAGTATATGGTAACATTGGCCCACTGAATAAACAAATTAGCCTAATTTGCAAACCTGATTAATTTCTCAAGGAACAATGTTACAAACAAATGACTACCATAAAATATGCAGTTAAATTCCTTTAAACTAAAGGGATAGTAATATTTCACAATAAAAGCAGCTCCAATTAATCTTCATAGTATTTGGGCCATGGAGAGTGTTATCTCAATACTGTCAGAGTTGTAGTTCAAGAGTAAATGAATGATAAAGTATTCCCTTCCCTACCCTTTTACTGATGTAACACTGCTCACCTTAGAGCAGCAAGACTGTTCAAGTGGATAGCAGAGAGGGACAATCTTCAACTAGCATAAGGGAAAAACCTGAAAAACAGTAAGAGGATTGTCCCTTGCTGTGAGCTGTCAGGTCTCAAGACCAGCTTCCACATCTGAGGGGAGGTGGCATACACTAGGTAAAAGGGGCGGGAGGGGGAAACTTTATCATTCAATTACTCTTGAGCTACAACTCTGACAGTATTGAAATAACACTTTCTATGGCTCAAATACTATGACGATTAACTGGAGCTGCTGTTTTTGTGAAACATTACTATCCCTTTTTATTAACTAAACATATCCTAAGGTCACAGGTCTGATTTCTTTATTACTGTTCTTTTAACGGTCCATAAGAACAGTTAACATTATTCTGTGGGAACCATTTTATCATACACAAATACATTATACTAGGGCAGTGGTTCCCAGCCAAGGAGCAGTGGCACTTTGATGGGCCTTAGCACCAGTTTACGGTGTCACTGGTTTTTCTGTGAAATAATTTACAAAAATGTCCCTCTTGTGTTTTACAAGTATATTAATGAACATTATGTACAATATGTTAGTTTTTTTATTCAGATTGTGAGACCTAAGGATTAATTTATAATTCCTTTTTTTTCCCTTTAAAAAAGGTAATGACAGAAGGGTTATGGGCATACCTGGGAACTTCCAGTTGAGGGCTCCGGCTACCCGGAGGGTAGTCCTCTGTTCAGAAGGGGGTGACAAAAATGACGCTAATAGCTTCAAAAAGGGGCGGGGCTTGTCGCGAGTGGCACTCAGAGGGTTAGAGGTGTCACACAGAAGGCTGGGGAAGGAGGAACAGAGGGAGAAACAGCAGATGTGGCAGAGTTTCAATAGAAACTCTCCACATCCGGAGGAATCAGCCTCTGCCCAGGAGACCCGGTAAAGCTCTGTCAGAACCGGAGTCTCCGGGGCAAATCCGGAGAGTTCCCAGGTATGGTTATGGGTTCTCTGAAATTCCAGACTATGTGTTAGGTGTGTCCTAAGCAAAAACAGACTGAGAACCACTACACTAGGAATTATTCTTGTCAATGATCATTACCCAACACAGGTAAATGTAGTGCACGCCTTTGCTTCATTAAAATCTACTATTTTCTGTTTCCTATCAATCTGCATGTAAAAGTTGTTATCCATGTGAAATTATTATAGCCTCCTGTGCCAAAACAATACTGAAGGCAATTAGAAAAAGACAGAACATCACAAGCCAAGTATTTTAATATATTGTGGGCGTATATTCAAAAAGCATCTTAACAGGAAGTCTTAATGCATCAAAATGCCAGAATGGTTTATCTCTAAAGACCAAGGAAGAAGTTGGCTGCAAATGAATGTCTCTTTAGTTCTGTAATCTGTAAATGTACTGTCTACATTGGAACTGTGTGAAGCTCCTGTCACTCCTGACTCTCATTGAGATCCTTATTTAAAATGAAACTAAAAATTTATAATGACTTTCAAAATCACCAACTCTCTACCAGGAAATTTTGGATATTTTGCATGAACTGATAATTAAAGCTAAATATATCATGAACTGTAGATTTAAAAGAATAGTAACCCATTATTTTGACTTTCCATGTTCTGCAAGTGCGTAATATGCTCAGTCAAATTGTTTATCTTGTTTATTTTTTCCATCTTCACCTATATTGTACACTTTTATGTCCCTGACAGTGAGCTACCTGGATCTCAGTATACAGAGAGTTTCTGGTCATTAGCCAAACAAAGGAGGATGTAATACAGTGTTAGTCTCTCTGCAACTCTGAATGGTGTGTGTGCTTGTGTGTTTTCTTTTTCCTTGTTAAATTGTTTCTTATTTACATTGTATTACTAGACTTGCTTTCATGTTCCGTGACAGAAAGCTCTCTGTAAACAGATCCAGTTAGCCCGTAGCCAAGGTAAAAGCTGAAAAGGTGAAGATGACAAAAGAAACAATTAAATTAAAATAAAAGAACAACTAACATAAATATAGGTAATTTTGAAAGCTAATACAAAATCACCCAAGTCATTAAGGTGATAGTAATACATTGATTAAATGAACTTTAAACCAAACACACACTGTAGGCCGTTCAAATGAAGTATTTCTTTCTAACTAGCGCGATTCTGGCTCTACTGAAGAGCCGCAGGAGAATCTGCAGACTGGGATCTCCTTCTCTAAGATAGAAAGCTGAAGTGAGTGCAAGGGGAGGGAAGGGGGAACTTTGTAAGCTTATATCTCTCAAACCATAGAGGTTTGAGAGATAGGACTGGGCACAATTAATTTATATTTTTAATATCTACAGAATTAAAGTTCATTTAATCAATGTATTACTGTCACTTTAAATGACAGATAATGTGTTGTTTTTTTAACATATTGAAAAACTACATGGATACAATTATTTATTTATTATACCAGTGGTTTGATTTCAAGTCCTTAACCCTTTGAGTGCCAGGGGGTATCCAACACATTACAAAGCAATGCATAGGATACCCCCTGGCACTCAATGAGTTAAGTGTTACCAGCAGTCCAGGTTTCTGGGGAGGGGGGTAGAGGCTTTTCAGAACAGATCATATCCTCTATAAAAGAATACTGTACACACAGGTATGTGGCTCTTAATTTGTTTAACAGAATAACATACATATCTTCCCAACACACAGTACTCTTCAAAAATCTGAATGCTAAATCCTGTAAGAAAACACCCCACCCACAGTTCTTTAGAACATGGAAAGCTTTTTTTCTTTTGTGCATTGGAAATCTGTTGTAGCCTATGGCTGGACAAAGGCATTTCACAAAAAAACAACAACAAAACTTCAATCTAGGTAAGTCATTGTGTTGAATACATTTAGAGCTAGTTATTCCTATAAGGTATAATACTCTGTAGACTTTCTACCTTGAAATAACTTTCAGAATCACCTCTATGCTGTTACTAATTGTATATTTATTAACCTATTAACCTCTGCAATGCATTGGGTACCCCTCTAGCATTCAAATGGTCAAATAATTTCAGAGATATTTACCCATTTAGGTGCTAATTCAGTGAGACTGCCTGACACTGCAAAAGTGCCTGCCTCTTGATTTGCCTCATACTGGGTTCTCTCCCTCCCACCCGCTGTATGCACCTATGTGTGTGTAAACATGAACCTTGTCAATGTGGTGCTCAGATACACACTGATCACCCCACCAGCACTCAAAGGATTAACAAGGCAAACTCAATCTTGTGAGAAGAGTTCACTATGCCCCCTCACCTTAACCCTTTTAGTGCAAAAAGGTTGTGCCATGCATTGCGGAGCACCTTTCTAGTACTCATAGGATTATCCAAGATTCTGTGAACTAGAGCAGAATGGGAGAACTGGGCCCTAAGCTCCCTATCTCTAGATTTTTTTTAGATGGGGATAAACACACATATACCATGCCAATATGTCAGCTCCCTCTATGAAACAAAACTGAAAAAAAAGATTATATGCAAGGTCTCTATGTTTTGCAAAGCAATGAGTTTGAGACCTCTAATATTCGGGGAATAAAAGCCCCATTTAAATCAATTGGAATTAACAGAGGTTTTTATTTCTGTAATTTTATTCAGTTTATGTGCCCCAGAATTTAATGTATTTAGAGCTTAACCCTTAACGCAATGCATTGAGTACCCCTCTGGCACTGAAAGGGTTAATTTGAAAAAAAAAAAAGAAAACAAAAAAAAAAAAGGCCCTTACTGTGTTACTTGTGCTCTGAAATATATCAGAACAATTAACCCCTTGAATGCTAAAGAAACCTCTAGTGAATTGCTTTGCAGTGAGCTGGAGATATATTTAGTATCCAAGAGGAGAAAATGTAATATCAGGTAAATTACCAGTCTTTACTACAGAAGAATGAGAACACTATATTATGGCGATCTGATGTATAACACAGTCCTATCATTTCTCTCCTGGCCATTCTACATGCACACAAACACACCACACGCTTCAAGACAAAATGTGAAAGACAGGCTACAGTATATGAAAGATATGGGCAATATTAAAAAAAATGTGGAACAATATGGGCTATCAAATTGCACAGTAGAGGTTAAAAAATAACAAATTGACTTAAAAAGGGTTTTTAACATTTTGAATGCTAGAGAGGTCTCCAATGCATTGCAAAGCAATGTGATGGATACCTCACTATCATTCAGTAGGTTAACTCTTTGAGTGCCAGAGGGGCACGGAAAGCATTGCAAAGCAATGCGTTCCGTACCACTCTGGCACTCAAAGGGTTAAAATCCCTATTTAAATTAAATAACATTTTCATATTTGTCACCTATGGTGCAGCTGGTTAACCCCAGAATTGCTGTACTATTGATTTTATTCATATGATCTAACCCGAAATACAAGCTACTTCCTGTACCTTGTTGCATCAATCAATCTATTCATTCACTGAATAAAAGGTTAATGACCTTGACTGACTTGTGACATTAAAAATAAATAAGTATTCATTACTTTAATACCTCAATATCATTACTCAGTTGCTTGACTATCTGCGTGATTGTCTGCATGTGGTTTTCTAGTAGCCGTTGCGCCACTACATCCCATTGGCTCCCACGGTTGGCCCGCAGAGAGGAGACGTCTTCCTTTATCTTGAAGGCCTGCTCTAGCAGGATAGAAGTGGTCTTCTCCTGGTTGAATAACCTGTCTTCTACTACGTCCACCCTGGCCCCAGGTATTGCTGGTAAGAAAGATTGTCCCCTGTAATAAGAAATGATATACTATGACCTACTTAAAAAGAAGATACACTAGTTTGTATTTTATTTATGCATCATCAGTCATTATAATTCACAAATCTGCACACATATTTTTTTTACCATTTTTTATATTGGTATATGGACTTAATAAATGGTATAATTATTAATTATCGTGCTATGCTATTATTTTCCTAGGACTCTAGGAGATATCCTGTTGTGGGCATTTGTTGGATATGCCTAGGGTTACATACATAAGTGATGACATATTAAAAGTAGCCAACTCTAGACCACAAGAGATATCAACAGTGCAAGTTTTCCAGCACGTCAGCTAGAGTATAGAGGGATCAACTAAATGGACTGAGCCACGGATTTATCCATCTGTGCAATGATACCCTGAAGACATGCACCATTAGTAGCTCTCTGTGGTTTGTCATCAATATTACCTGTAAAGCCAGGTCAGTATTGATAACGGCCAGTCATTTTCAATCATGGCTACATTTCTCTCTTTGACCATAGCATATATAAGCACACTTCTATGGTAACTAAAGTGTTAATGGATTGAAGTGCTACTTCAATTTACTCTGCAAGAAAAAAACGTTTTGCATGACTTGACATATTAAGCACGATTTTTTTATGAATAAAAGCGGCTTTATTTTTTAATGAACTGTGAATCATTTGAGCCTTTTATAATGACATAAATATTCAAGAAAATAATTTCATTGTCCAGGGAGCAATAATAATTAAAGCAAAGCAACACATTTATGGATACAGATGATACATGTATAGCTCATTATATATGTGTATATGAACTGATCATATCTCTTTTCCAGATTAAATGTATGTTTATTGTTTTATTTTCTTATATTGTTATTTTTGTCTATGATTGTGTTTTGTCTTTCGTTATACAAATAGGATATTCACTCTGACACCAAGGGCCGGATGTTCAAAGAAGTAGCGAAATAGCTTTTGTCGTTTGTAACGACTTTTCAAAGTACAGTGTCAATGGGATCATTAATATTTTCAGAGAGTGTCGGTTGTGATCGGAAATATGTCGTTTGTCCTGACTGAAATTGTCGTATGTAACGACAAAAAATGTCTTAACTAAAGACAAAAATGTCTTAAAAAATGCCTTAACAACAAAAATGTCTTTAAAAATGTCTTAACTAACGACAAAAATGTCTTAACTAATGACAAAAATTCTCACATTCAGTACACATTACCTCCTCTTTTTTCTTAACGTACAAATTTTGTCTTTTGAAAGACTATTTTTTGTCGTTAGCTACGACAAATTTTTTTTTCCTCTGTACGACACTGGAGAATAGTTTAGCCACGCCCTAGCCACTCCCCTTTGCCCGACAATTCTGGAGTTGTGTCGTACACAACGGACATTACTAGTTTTTTGTCGTATACTGTATAGAATATATGTAGTTCATGCATTCAATTACTTATTTTTGAACTTCATACGACAATTTTTTGTTGTTATCCCTTTGAACATACGGCCCCAAGTATTGCAGTAAAATTCCGCATTAAAAGAAAACTAACAGTAACTTCCTGTCAATACCTCAGACAAATATGGGGGGGTATCATTAATATTTAAACCCTTTGAGTGCCAGAGGGGTATGCAACACATTGCATTGCAATGTGTTATGTACCCCTCTGGCACTCAAAGGGTTAAACACAGTTTTTTAATCCCTGCATTGATAGAGACATTTCCAAAGCATTATAAAGCGATGTGTTATATATAGAGTAACAGCTAAAAAAACTTGTATTTCAAAAGGCAATTGTAGTGAACTGTGACTCATGGAAAATTGTTGTACTCAGATAGGCTGAGTTATATCTATATCTGTTTTTTTCCTCTAAGTACATGAATGTTCAATTGAACATCATAATCATAATTCTGTTAACAATCAGAGTTTCTTGTCTAACTCATTTTTCCCATCTGTCATAGACATGGCAGTTGCTCTTTTTAATAGAGAAGTCAGGATAGGAAACTAGGTTTGCTGGCATTGGACACAGTAACTCTGCTCATGAGTGCTGGCCAGCTCCTGATATCACTACAATATTTTAATGATCAGTCCGGCAACATCCTGCAGTCTAGTATCTTCCAAAACGTCCTGGCTCCAATATGGCTTCCTTTAAATGCCAGTCTTATGCACTCTCTGCTTGCCAGACTATTGAAGTTAACCATAGAAATCTAATATTCTTTGCCTTGTGCTCCTAATTGTCTTCTGCATACAGTCAATACTGACTGTGACTGCTCTTCATTCTGGTAATGACTTCTGCTCATCTTGACTACCTTTAATCTCTCTTTCCTGGTTGTACGACCTCTGCTTTGTTTCAAAAGCAATATCACCAATCTCAGTACAGAAGGAGAATCGAAAGGGGTAGTCAGGAATCCAGACAGAAGTCAGCAGTCTAAACAGGAACTCAGCAAGGTAACACAAAACTTAGCTTGATAAACAGGCGTCTAGGTAAGGGAAGGACACAACTACAAGCTATCACTAGCCAATCCTTATCCAGGAGCCCCAGGTGTTCAGGTAGGAGGAGTAACAGTGTGATGTTGTCTATTGTATCCTATCTTTCAAATTCATCTACTCCCTGGAATTAGGAATTGTCTATTGAATTTTGAGAGGAGCTGCTGATTTTTGTCCCACCAAACTATCATGGTACTCTTAGATGCTGTCATAATACACTGAATAGTGTTAGTGACCAGAACTGTTCATATACATGGTCTTACCCACTGTTATTGCCTATGTCCCTTCTGAGGTATCATCAAACAAAGTATATTTTATCAAATCAGTAGCTGTGTAAATTGTCACTGGTGAATGCGACAGGATATCAAACAAGAGAAAGAGGGACCAACTGTAGCATCCCTATGCACCATGTCTGAACTTCTAGATGTTGCAACCATAAATAAAATGACATAATTCTATTCTTCAAAGTCAAGAGCTTGTGATTCAAGAATTAGTTTTATAGAGCTAGTATCCTATTAATAATACCTCCCCAAGTTTAAAACAGTGGTTCACAACCAGGGTGACATGGCACTTTGGTGTGCCCTGGGCAACAGTTAGGGTGTCACTCTTTTTGTATGATAACTTTGACAAAAATATGAATATTGACTTACAGATGTGTATTGATTGACATTGTTATGCATAATATGCTAGTCTTGGTTGCGAACTCTAGGATTAACCATGTATTTATGTATTTTTGCACTTCATTATACTCTTGACAAATGATCTACAAATTGTTAGGGGTGCCCTGAAAATCCCAGACTGCACGTTAGGGGTGCCTTGAACAAAAAAACAAAACAAAAACAGATTGAGGACCAACGGTTTAAAGGGATAGTAATACTTCGTTTTATCTTTATTTTATTGTGTAGGCATTAAAAAAACATGAAGAACGATATAAGTCTTATCTCTCAAACCTTTATGGTTTAAGAGATATTCACAAGCAAAGTTTCCCCTCCCACCCCTTTTTCCTAGTGTAAGCCATCTCTTCTCAGATGGGGAATCTTGTTGTAAGACCAGACAGATAACAGAAGGGGACAATCTTCTTCCTATGAGAACAATGAAAGCCCTGCCCCCCTTGACAAATTTTTCAGGTTTTTCCATTATCTTAATTCAAGATTGTACCACTCTGCAATCTACCTGGGCACCTCCCTTCTGCTCTGGCTGAGCAGTGTTACATCAGTAAAAAGGACGGGAGGGGGATACTTTGTCATTGAATTACTCTTGAACTACAGTTCTGACAGAATTGAAACAACACTCACCAAACTCCAAATACTATGATGATTAATTAGAGCTGCTTTTATTATGAAACATTACTATCCCTTTAAAGGTTAACATTAAAGATGAGCGAGCACCCCGATGCTCGGGTGCTCGGGTGCTCTGACCGAGCACCCCCTGATGCTCGAGTGCTCGGCCGAGCACCCGAGCCCCATTCAAATGAATGGGAGCACTCGAGCATTAAACCAGGCACCCCCTGCTCTGATGAGCGGAGGGTGCCTGGTCAATGTCCCCCTTCATCTCCGCTATGCCCCTCTTCCACAATGTCCCCCTTCATCTCCTATGCCATAGCGGAGATGAAGGGGGACATTGTGGAAGAGGGGCATAGCGGAGATGAAGGGGGACATTGTGGAAGAGGGGCATAGAGTCTATGCCCCTCTTCCACAATGTCCCCCTTCATCTCCGCTATGCCCCTCTTCCACAATGTCCCCCTTCATCTCCTCTATGGCATAGGAGATGAAGGGGGACATTGTGGAAGAGGGGCATAGCGGAGATGAAGGGGCACATTGTGGAAGACGGGCATAGCGGAGATGAAGGGGGACATTGTGGAAGAGGGGCATAGAGTCTATGCCCCTCTTCCATAATGTCCCCCTTCATCTCCGCAATGCCCCCTTCATCTCCGCAATGCCCCCGTACCTCCATTCCCTGGTGGTCCAGCGGAGCGTCTTCGGATCTGTGCCTCTTCCGGCACAGATCCTCTTCACCCGAGCATGTCGGGCGAGCACATGGCGGTACTCGTACGAGTACCGCCATGTGCAGAGCAGAGCGATGCTCGAGCCGATCCGAGCATCGGCCGAGCACGCTCGCTCAACACTAGTTAACATGGAAAGGAGGGAATTCAACAATCATGCTCCTGACTCATATAGTTGAACGAGTGTGTGTGGTGTCTTTTCTTACAGTGTTGCTACACTAAGGAACTCTTTGCATTGGACAAGCATACCAATTAACGTCTTGAATTCCAAATGGCTCTGTAGATTCTAACCCCTAGAGAAATAGCAGACTTTTGCAATCCAACAGAACAAAATAATAAACAATGAATTGTCTTAACAAAGCCTAAGTTACATCTTCAATGTAATTTCTTATAAGCTGAGAATCAAAGAGTGGTCGGAGGATGCATTTAACGGAATAGATTGTGCTGCATGTTTATTGGAATAGAGTATGTTTTGGTGTGTCAGACACCTTCTTCAGACACAGCTGTGTGCATCTGATGAAGAATTTTGATACCCCAAAATGTTGTACTTGATGCTAATAAACAAGCAGCACAGTCTACTTCAATGAATCACACGGTGGGCCATCCAGGTTTCCTTTGATTCGCTGGAATCAAGTGGCAAGTGAGGCCTTGCAAGAACTTTTAGTACCAGTTGTCACTGGTGACATTTCCTCTTTAAAATATTTTCAGACATATTTATATAGTTTATGTTATTTACTCAGACATAGACACATAAACTAGGCTGTTCAAGATGTACCATTCTAATGTGCCTTATCTCCATGTACTAACAAGATGCAGAATAAATTGGTATAAAATTCTTCCTTTTTCCTGCACATGCTACAGGGGTGGTATTCAGGCTTGCTTTCATTACTCTTAACAATTTAGGTTCCAAAAGGTGTAACAAGTATTGCAAAGCAATACTTTGGGCACACTTCTATTTCTCAAAGTGCTAATGCTGGCAGAATGTTTCTGCACTGGTATGCACTAAAGGCATCTGTCCATAAGCATATTTGTAGGAGCATGTCATAAGGAGAGGGTATGATCCCCTAAATAATTACAGACACAAACTGTTTGGGTTAACAGGCCACAGCTTTATTTAAATATTTCCAGTCACATTATTATTCTTATTCAACTGTAATATTAATTAATCATTAATTATCATTAACTGACATTCCTTGCCAATCCACATTCCTTGAACGCAAGCATGGCCAAATTGCCTGGGCTCATGCTAGAATACCAACATTCTTCAGCACTTACAGCTGACCTCAACATTCATTCCTCAGCACTTTCAGCTGACCCCAACATTCTCCAGCACTTACAGCTGACTCCCCAAGTAATTACCCCATTGGCCATCCACCTTAGCTTCAATGGGTAACTTCACCACCTGTGACCAAGTCCAGTGGAAACTCCCAAAGGGCTTCCGCCCGAGGATAAATCCACATAACTTTACCACATAAGTCATAGATCTCTGCAAACTAGGCAAGGATTCCCACCCAGTTATGACAAACAACCAAACACCACACACAAGCACCAGCCTAGGGAGGGATGATTCTCCTTGCCTTCTTTTCTGTTAACTGCAGCTCACTTCCTGTCACAAACAGTAACACATCCTTTTCCCTACCTACTTCCTACCCTGATCAACCCTCGCTATGACATGCCTCCTCTCCCTGTACACTGTGTTCCCGTCCGGGGTGGGCTAGATTTTAAATCTTTTAAATAGACTGCAATGACAGATTTTTACATTCTTCAAGTAAGTTTGACAATGACAACTTTGGCATACTTATCAAAAAATATCTGGCATTATGCAGCTTATTTATGAAGTGCCACTCTGCGCATTAAGGGAAAATACTAGGACGTGCATTCCTGCAATATCCAGATGATAAAAGGCATCACTTCACCTCTACTAGAGATGAGCAAACCATTTCTGCAAGCTTGTTTCATAATAAAGGAAAAGCAATTCCGTGATGTCAGAATAGGTTTGTTTCTGTTCAGGTAAAAGTGGACTATATGGCAGCTGATTCAGCTGTTAATTTTTTTAGTGCCAGAGAGGTGTAGAACACATGGAAATGCAATACAATTGACACCTCTGACACTCAAAGGGTTAATTTAATATTTATATAGTGGTGGGTTGTCATGAATGGCTTCTCCAAACCATAACATTTTATCGCACTTTGGGGAACTGGGATCCAAGCCAAACCATGGAAAATTTCTCCACCATTGACCAATCTCTGTTTGTCTATAATCAATGTGCTGTAGTTTTAGTCTGAATTTCTCAATGCTCTCTTAAAGTGACATGAAAAGTGCGGGCTGTCAGGAGTTACCTGAGTACTGATGTGTAATTAGTAGATATTTCATTTTAATTGCTCCACCTGTGCTCAGATAGGTAAATCCTTAAATGACAAGTAAACATTTTTTTAAATGAAAAAACAAACAAACAAACAAAAAAATGCATTATAGTGCAAATTCTACAAAGTAAAACAAATACATAAATAAGATGGGAGATGCAGTATTCCAAAGGTATTATAGTTGAAACAGTTTATTTTAATGGGATAGTAATATTTCACAAAAAAACAGCTCCAATCAATCTTCTTAATAGTTGGACTATGGAGAGTGTAATTTCAATACTGTCAGAGTTGTAGTTCAAGAGTAATTGAATGATAAAGTATCCCTCTCACACCCCTTTTTACTGATGTAACACTGCTCACCTCAGAGCAGCAAGCCTGTCTGGATGGATCACAGAGAGGGACAATCATCAATGAGTATAAGAAAAAAACTGATAAACCTGTCAAGTGGGTCAGATTTTTCCTTATGCTCACAGTAAGAAGATTGTCCCTTGCTGTGTGTTGTCCAGTCAAGTGACCAGATTACACATCTGAAGGGAGGTGACTTACACTAGGAAAAAAGTGGCAGGAGGGGGATATTTTATCATTCAACTACTCTTGAACTACAACTCTGTCCGTATTGAAATAACACTCTCCATGGCCCAAATACTATGAAGATTGATCTGACCTGCTGTTTTTGTGAAACATTACTATCCCTTTGGTGTCCAGACAGCCCACCTTCAGTTGCCCTAGTATTCAGACAGTTATTCTATTGTATTCCGTGTGAATGGGGTGTGGAAAAAGCTGTCATTACTTCATGGCAGTTTAAACTGTGAGCAGTGGGTTTTCCATTCTTTTACTCAGCAGAAAACATTTGGTATGGGGTGTACAACATACTGAAAAGCAATGCATTGCATACCCTTCTGGTCCTTAAGGGTTAAACCTGCACTGTTAAATGTGCTTGAGGACCATGGTTGAGAAACTCTGGTCTAGGCCAGGGCTGGGCAACATGAGGCCCTCTTGCTGTTGCTGGACTATATATCTACCATCATGCAGATAACGGGAGGATAATGGGATATATAGTCCAACAGCAGCTGGATGACCTTGTATTACCTACGCCTGGTCCCTGCTCTGGTCTAGGTAGTCTCCTCTCCCTCTTTCACCATGTACAAGTGAACTAGGACTAGCACCTCAGTAGTTGCAATACCAGCCTGAGTCCAGGTGTGTAATTAGTGGATCTTCAATTTAACTGATTCACCTATACAAATTAATTAGAACCAGACCTTTACAAAATAATGATAAACTTACCTACCAACGTAGGGGATCACTTGCACAGAATTTTCTCGTGACATTTTACTTGCAATGTATATTTGGTTGATACCTGTAGAAGAGACTAAAATTCAAAGGAATGTTCTGATATATGTGGAATAATTATATGCAGTATGTTGTCCAACAGAAGACAGAGAGACAAGCAGCATGTCATTTCACCTGCTAACAAGCACTGGCAGCAGACACATCGCACCTCCTTCCAAATAGTATAATAAGGTCTGCCAAAACTGTATAGATTAGTAATGACAAGAGAGTGAGGTCACTCAGAATAAATTTTTTTTACATTTTGATATTAACCAGAGCAGAGAATAACATTGTGAGACAGCGAGAGCGTGCGTTATTTTATTTTTCACTTGTGGATAGTTGTTTTGCAAAGAGAGAGAGAGAGAGCGGAACGTGTGGTTCTATTGGAAACATTTGGATAAGATTGGGAGAAGTGAGAATGCGTGAGAGAGAGTGTGTATTTTTCAGTTGTAGATGGTTCTATTGAAAATATGTGGGAGAGATTGAGAGACAGAAATTAGTATATTTTTCACTTTTGAATGGTTCTGTTGAAAATATGTGGGTGATATTGAGATAGAGAGAGAGAGAGAGAGACAGATAATTAGTGCATTTTTCTCTTGTGAATAATTCTGTTGAAAATATATGGATGAGATGGGGAGAGGGACAGTGTGTGTGTGTATGGAGAGAGAGAGAGAGAGAGAGAGAGAGAGAGAGAATTAGTATATTTTTCAGTGGTGAATGGTTCTTTTGTGGATGAGATGTGGAGAGACACAAAGTATGAGAGAATATTTTTTAGATGGTGGTGGTTCTGTTGAAAGGTGTGGGTGAGATGGCGGGAGATTGTTCTGTTGAAAAGATGAGGGTACTTTTCACATCTTTAACCATGTGAGTGCAAGAGAAATCATTTGTGACACCCCATTGCAATCAAAGGTTTAAACTCAATGTTAATTAACTTCCAGGTTATCCCCCAATGATCAATCAATCATACACAGTATAAAAAGGTTTTGAAATCCATGAAGCCGCTGTTCTAAGAATAACTGCAGTAATTCTGGGGCAAGCCAACTGCATCACAGGGGACACATATACATTTTCAGCAATTCTACATGGCTTTTAACCCCTTTAATGTTGGAGAGTTCCCCAACACATTGGGAAGCATTGCACTGGACAGCTTTCTAGTTTTCAAGTGGTTAAAATTCATTTTAAACAATGAGGATTTGGGGAATGTTTTTTGTTGGTTTGCTCCAAAATTGCTCTAGTTGGTACATCATCATCCAAGTGTGTTTCACCACAAACGGATCAGCCCAAATAATATGCAAGATATTTAAACTGATAAGTCAGAACTCATGCATATGTCTCATATCCAATTTTCCTTTGTAGCTTTGAGCAGAGATCTAATAACCCAATATCCTCAGTTTATTCTGATTTGTTTATTGCTGTGATTATATCAACCCTGTGCAATTATAAAGGTTTTACAAGGAATAATTAAGATGTTTTGATTTTATTATATCTTGAGTAAAGATTATGTTTTAACCACCAAATTAATTATGTAACACTTTGATGACAAGCTATATAATGCACTGAAATTATTTATACAAAGCAAGAAAGAAAACTCACAGGGCCAACTCACCATAACATATCCATATAGTAATATAATCCTATATAATAATTCGCTAAATTGTGTGTAACGCCCGACATGCGCAGTAGACACTGCTGCGCGTGCAGCAGTCATGCGCAGTAGAGACTGCCCGCGCCGCGGCTGATACAGAGCTGGGCGCGCCGAAGGAGCGTCCAGCTCTGTATCAGCAGTGGCGCGGCCAGTCTCTGCTGCGCGTGACTGCCCCACGACCGGCTGCCAGAGGCACTGTGGCCCGTGTAACGGGCTGTTCAACTAGTTTTAATATAAAGAGTAAGTACATAGACAGCAGCAGAGAATGAGAGGGTTCTCCAGTCCACCAAACCTCAGGCTGAGACCCAAAGTGAAAACAGACAGACAAAAAGACAAACCTGCACATATTTAAGTTTATATAGAGGAGCGCAGGTTTGTCTTTTTGTCTGAAATTATTTACAGCTGGGACTAGTGGAACAACAAACATATTAATATAATAAACATATCCAATCATGATACTCTTTTTTCACATATATGTTATAAAATCTTTAAATATGCCGCACAATACCAAATGTAAGTTATACTTTCAGTATACCTACCAATATATTTGTTCTATGATATATGAAAGGAAAATGCAGCAAGATTTAAGTATTAGAAATTAGTTAATAATTTTATATACTGTTTCCTTTTTGTTTGACTAGGTCTGTTAATTTTTATCAGTATTACGAAAAAGAATCAATGATTTACTATTGCTGTCAAATGTTTTGCTAGGAAGATTTCAATGAGATCCTTGTTTTCAAGTATGTTCTGGGTATAAAGTGTACAGCTAGTAGAATAATATGCAGTAACAATGTACACTACATTGTATCAAAATGCACAACTAAAACAAATATTTAATAGAGTTTTAATGAAATATAATTATCTATAATTACAGACATTAACACAGGAAACATTTTGGAAGATTTTTAAAGGGTAGTACTGTTTGGAGTGGAAATAACATTTCTTGAAAACATGTTCATTTAAAAGAACTTACAAAATCACCTATAGGTTAAGTAACATTTTTTCTATATTAAAATAATAGTTTGAGATTTTTTACTTTTTCTGTGTCTTGCTCCACAGCAATTGGAGTAGGCTCTGTCCCTGCCTTCCAGCTGGGTAGGCCCAATCAACCAATAAATAATAGGCTTTCCCTCCAATTCCTCAGCTACACCATGTAGACCGAGGGGAGTGCTCACTAGATCCCCAGATTTTTAAAATCATAGTAAAAAAAATGAGAAACTCCAGATGTAGATCTAATGGAATCATGTCAGTAGTACAAATGAAAGGCCTATTTTTCCCGTTGGAGGGACCCACTGGTGGTAGGGCATTCAGAGGATCTATTGGAACTTCCCTCTAGCACACATATTCCCTCCACTTCCTATTCTTCTGGTGGTATTATGAAAAATCAAGGACACAACCATAGTCCCATAGTCAATAGTCCATATTGGGTGAGAAGGTTTTGGTTTTCAGACTTAGTTTAACTGTCAATAGCACAACCCTGGCCCTTTCCTCTGACCCAAAACCTTCAGAGCCAAGGTCCAGTCACACACCAGAATCTAGCCTTTTTGAAGCTGACAGCCTGGAGGCTGTGTGGCAGTCATTACAGTCTAGAGGGTTGTCAAGAGCTGTAGTCAGCACTATTATTTCTGGCTGGATGACTTCTACAGCCAACGTATATCATATAGTCTGGAAAACGGTCAGACGTTGGCACTTGGAGAAGGGAATTAATAGGGCTTTCAACTCCCCTGAAACGATTTTCAATTTTTTCCAGCAAGGGTTTGACTTGGGTCTTACTCCTTATTCTATCAAGGTTCACCTGTCAGCCCTATCAGCTCTTTTAGCAACCCAGTTTGCAAGAAATTCATCAAAGCGATAGACAAAGTAAGGCCTAGAGTTAGAAAACCGGTTCCCTCAAGGCATCTTAATGTCATAGTATGTCAAGTTATCCCAGTCTTCATTGTTTGAGCACATAGATCAATCTTCCATCAAGCATCTGTCTTTTAACCCTTTGAGTGCCAGATAGGTATCCAACACATTGCAACACAATACATTCAATACCTCTCTGGCACTCAAAGGGTTAAGACATCCTTCACAGTAACTATTATTTCTGCCAGAAGAATAAGTGAATTGCACACGCTCTCCTGTGAATCTCCTTATCTGGTCCTTCATCGGGACAATGTAGTCCTTAGGACTACAACCTCTTGTAGATGTAAGTTGGTATCTGAGTTCCACCTGAACCAGGATATAATTTTGCTATCCTTCTGCCCAAACCCAAATAATGAAAAGGAAACACTCTTTCATAGTTTGTACATGGTAAGATTTAATTCCTCATATCTTGACCGAACTAAGAACATTATAAGGCGTCACCCCTATCTATGGGAGCCTTAAAGGCACAGCAGCATCTGAGGCTTCGATGACCAGTTGGATCAAAGACTGTATTAATCTTGCTTATCAAGAATCTAATATGCAACCTCCTTTAAAACTTAATGCTCACTCCACAAAATATCTTTCCACTTTCTGGGAAAGCAAGTACAGCCTCTCCAGAGGAAATTTATAGAGCTCCTACATGGTCATCCATCTCAACATATATCAAGCATTATCAAGTGGATTTTCACACTCCGGCTGAAGCCAGATTTGGGAGGAAGGTCCTGCAAGCAATTGTACCAGTTTAACAGTAGTATCTGCACCTACTCTGTCCTCTTTTGAACTTTCTGTTGGTCAGCCTATGCTTCTTTCTGCTCTTTGGCACCCTGCTGAGCTTTCAGGTGATGGACTCTCTACCTGCCTTCTAGTATACTGCTTGAATATATCCCATTCAAACTGCCATGGAGCAGGACACAGAAGAAAGAGATAGAAATGTATTCACCAATATTTAAATTTATTTTGTGTCCCTCCACTGTACACTCAACCCTCTCACTCTCTTTATGGGTTTTTTTACAGCTTGGACAATTGGTATAACTGAGGAACTGGAGGAAGAGACTGGTATTTATCAGTTGCCAGCTGGAAGTCAGGGGAAAATCCTACTTTAATTACTGTGGAGGAACACAAAAGAAATTGAAATGTTAGTAAGTAAGCTTCTCCCTTTATTTATTTCCATCTATCAGTATTGCTAGATAATGCTTGCTGGCACACTCATGTGCCAGATAGTAAGATTCCACACTGCTCTTTCTGACAGCTGCCACTTACTCATGCTCATACTTTCTCCTTCCTACTTATTTTAGTAGAGAAACTGTTATAAGACATTTATCTAAAGTCAAAAACAATGACGGTTTAATTTTAACTCTACTTGTGCATCAGTGATGGACATCCCTCAGGAACACAAAGGATTATAGCTAATCACTCTTGTCGTGGTGTGACTTCTCTGTTATACTCCATGGGCAATGCTTTCCCCACAAAATCAATGGGAACAGTCACCCATAGTCTAAATCTACAATAATAGATTAGCTATAATTTGTATAATTAGTGGTCAGAGACGGTCCTACTATGACACCTTCCTGCCCCCAGTATTTCTACTACTCCACACTGGATTTTGTGGACCTTAAACCCTTGAATGCTTGACATCCTTCAATCATAATTCAAGCCATTTTTAGCATCAAAGGAATTATAGAGAGGGGCTAGAGGCAAAATGCACACTAAATGTCAGTACTGAAAATACATGGGGGACCTTTGAACTGTCTCACAATGCTACCTGTCACCAGGCTCCCTTTTGTCTGTTGGAGACCTCGCTAGCACTGAAGGGGTTAAAAGCTCCATTTAGATCAATGGGAGTTTGAGACATTTTTATTCCTCTTCATAGTGCAATTAGTTTATCAGATAATTACTCCAACTCCTCCTAGTATATCCGCCTCAATGTGGCACACTGCAATATCAATGCATGGAAAAAAGGGCATGTATGGGGCATTTTAACCTATTAAGGGCAAGAGGGTGTGCAACACATTGCTTTGCAATGTGCTTCACATCTCTCTGGTCCTTAAAGAATTCAAATATTTTTTTTCCACGTGAGACTTTCACTTTAATAGAAAATAAAACCCACCAACATCTTTATTTTTTCTCTATAGGATGTCCTTGTAGCCAATAGGTTTTAGACCTAGGGAGGAGAGGATGAAAATGTGCCTATTTGCTAAGCTTTTTATTAAAAAAGTGTGATCTGTGCCACTTGTGCCAAAGGGCAGGCAGAATGGAAATGTATAGGCATTTCAGGTGCAGAGAAAATCAATGGGAACCTCTTCCTTTTTCCTCATGCTTGCTATAGGGATCAGGTTAACCCCTTAACGACCCTTGATGGTCATAGTACGTCATGGATCGATCTGAGTTAACGACCCATGACGTACTATGACCGTCATGGAATTCCGGGCTCCCCGCACAGCTGCACGCCATTCGGGGAGTCCAGGAACAGGAATCTGAAAAAAAAAATGCTCTGTGGTCCTTAACTGATCACGCCGATCGGCCGGTTGTTAAGGGGTTAAAGTTAACCTAAGGTATGTTTAGATAAATAGGAATAAAGCTACCTAAATGTTATAACAGTAAAGGGTGGTACTGTGTTACCAAAAGAAAAAAAACAGGAGTCTGGTAGAGAAAATATGACACCTTTATTGGCCAAGTGAGTGGCAAGCTTTTAAGGCACTAGAGGCAGAATGCAAGAAACGTGCACAATCCCTATTTACAGTATACTATTGATGCCAAAATGATTAGCATAAAATGTTACTGAATTGTTCATGTTTTTTTCAGAAATATTGAATGTTAGAATGTTTTTTAGCAAATGGGGTTTATAAAGTGGGCGTGGCTAAAATATCCACCATTTTGTGAGAGGATAAGTGATTGTTCCTAATTCAGCAAAGCAATTAGCACACATTGTCATACATCAGGCTAACATTGCTGTTTATTTAGATGCATGTGAAAACGTTGCCATTAACCCTTTGGGTGCCAGAGGGGCACGCAACGCATTGCTCAAAGGGTTAAAGGGATAATAATACCTCATTTAAACTTTAGCTCCTAGTATTATTTACAATTTTATTAATTTACAATTTTATCAACATGTTGCACTGTATATAGTTACTTACAGATTTCTAGTTCAAACGTTATTGAAGCCGAAAGGATCCCCGTCCCACCCCTTCTGGATGCCTTCCCTTAGATATGGAATCCAGTCGTGGGAACAGACAGATGCAGCGAGAGACAATCTTCGTTCAGTAAGTAAAAGGAAAACCCTGCCCCCTTGAGGAAGGAGGGCTGGAATTTCCTTTTGATTACTGAAGATTGTCCCTCGGCGCTCTCCATCCAGACCAGACAGAGAGAATCAGTATCCCTCTGGCACTCAAAGGGTTAATAGTTTTTGAACTACAAATCTGTAAGTAACTATATATAGAGCAACATGTTAAAAAATCATAACCATACCTCCCAAGTGTCCCTCTTTTAGATGCTAATCCCTCTGTCCCTCTTTCCCACCCTGATGTCCCTCTTTTCAGGAGATCAGACTGCGTGGTGTATAAATAAGTGTATAATATTGCTCTACAGAAATAAAACTCACATTATTGTTTGTTTAAACATCAGTATATGTGTTTATAAATGAGTTTGTGTAAATAAAATACTTTGGTCTTGTTACAAATCATTTATTAGGTTACACAAGGAGGTGTCAATAGGTCATAAAATAGCCTAAAACGTCCCAGTAATGCCCCGCCCACCAATCAAGCCCCCAGCAACACACCCTAAAACACAAGTGTCCCTCTTTGGCAATTTGAAATGTTGGGAGGTATGCATAACTAGTACTCAGAACTAAAGTTTAAATGAGGTATTACTATCCCTTTAAGTTAGACACATTATATTCAGCATCAAGGTGTTAGTATGCTTTTTGCGTCAAAATGTTAGCAATCACAAATAACGCATACATTTATGGCATTCAAAAATAGCAAATGCTCCACTTTGTTGCATTCTATCTGAGGTCTCTGCAGGGGAGGGCTGGCCACTTGTGGCCCAGGGGGCCAAATTCAGTCAAGTGGCCATTTTCTATAAATCGGGCAAGCCTACTGTCCCAGCCCACCCCCTTCTGTTAATTTTAAAATTGGCATTAATGTTGTGACATAAGGTGATACCACATAGCTTACAGTTGAAATGGGTCTATACTAGTGCTCTACTACAAAGCTTACAATTTAAGTTAAGCTACACTAGTTATATTATAGAGTTTACAAGGGAAATGGGTTATGTACTAGTGTAGGTACATTTGGATTGTAGCTCTGTGGTACCATTTATGTAGCTTCATTTCAATTGTAAGCTCTATGGTATCGCTAATGTAGCTCTATTTACAGCAGCAATCAGTAGATTTAGTGAGGTGCAGTGGCCCACCAGCCCAGACATATGACCGGCCCAGGGGGCAATTGCCCCCCTGCCCCCCAGGCCAGCCCTCCCCTCGGTCTCTGATTAGTGTCGTGAAAGCTTGCGTCCTAGAGTAACTCAGCCGACAAAGGTATCATTTACCAGTCTCCTACCTAAATGCTGTCTAGCCACTTGTTTGTAATTTTGAGAAATTAATCTTTCTTTACTGGTGGAACAGTGTGGCACTCTGTGATAACTGGTTTCTATGCTGGGCCAATATTCCCATAGACTTCTATGAAAGATTACTTGCAGAGCCCACACCCCGGCTACAAAGGGACCAATAACATATTGATATTGCATTGATTATATAAAGAAGTATGTTTCAGGAATGATACATCATATAAATGTGCATACCTGCACTTAACCTTTTTAGTGCAAGAAGTGCTGTGCAACATATTGCAGATTAATGACACTGAGTGGGTTAGAAACTACAGTCATGTACTTATATTTTAAAAGAAAAAAAAACATGCATTTTCTACCCATTTTAACCCTTTGAGTGCCAGATTAGTGTTCAACACATTCCTTCACATGTTTGACACCCCTCGGGAGCTCAGAATATGAAATATACAGAAATGTGGCTTTCATTTTTTGAGTAAAATTAGAGTTGTAAAATTTTAAAATCTAAACATTTTTAAAATAACACAACATATTCCTTACCTTTAAACTGGATGTTGCCTTGATTAAAACTTACTACAAATCAGAGGGTAACTTGCTGACAGCTCCACATAAAACAGTGCTGTTCCTGTGCCTTCTACTATCTCATATCCTAGAGACATTTGTTCACAGGTAAACAAAGTAATCAAACATGCACATTACAAGGCTTAATCAGTCTTTCACAAGCACAGGCCAATCCTGTTGTTGCTCAGAGATCAAGATAAAAGGTGTTGGTTAGCACCTACATAGCATTCCTGTCTTGAGGACTGTTTCTCCTATAAAACCATAATCCACAAAGAATAAAAATATCCCCTTTCTCTCTGCTTGCACTGGTTTGCTCACATACTTTTATGTGTTACACATGATCACACTTTTGTCCTGTTTGCACCAGTTTCATACCCCTCCTTGCATAGTACTTTCTCTCTGTTTACTGTTGTTTCTAGGCTACTGGAATGCAAAAGACTAAAGTTATTTAGTTTCCCATTCAGTAGCCAGCTACCGCTAGTTAATAATGTATTCCTTGTTTGTCTGAGTGCCCCAACAAGCTTTGTGAGATGATTAAGAGTCTGTGCATATGCATGCACATAGTAGCTGCTCACACAATTTATTAAAGCAATGCCTTGCACATCCATCTGTTTCTTTAAGCTATATTATACTTAATTAGCATCTGTTTTAGTTGTTATTATGTTGATATAGAAATGTAAGGACATTACTAAGCTTCTATACAAATTCTGTAACAGATTCTACATAACATATTAATATTCAACAAAAATGTCCTGATTCATATAAAATTTGTATTTATTCACTTTTAGTATAGTCTATTGCATGACTGTGGTAACTGTGTATATATGTGTGTGCCAGTGGTTAACAATGACTGCTTTAATGACTGGATTGTTGAATTATCAGTGCTTAGCCCTTTCAGCTCCAAAAAGATATGCAACACATTGCAAAGTACTGCGAGCATGTGAGAGCAAGTGCACTTGTGTGAGTGCCAGCATGTGTGAACGTGTGTGAGCTTGTGTGTTTATTGCATATAGTGTTTTGCTTATAGTGAATTGTGTTTGGCATATTGTGTATAGCATTTGGGGAATTGCGTACAACATTTTCTGTAGTACTTTTGGCATAATGTGTTTACCATATAGAGTTTGACGAAATACGTATAGCATTTGGCATTTTGCGTAGAGCGCTTGGCATATATAGTATGATGAACTGCGTCTGGCATATTGCGTATAGCTTTTGGCAAATGGAATTTACTGTTTAGAGTATAATGTTTGGTAGACTGCATATCGCGTATGGCTTTTGGCGTGTTGGGTATAGCATATGGCTATAGCGTTTGGCGTATAGATTTTGAAGGATATCGTTTGGCATATTGCACTCGGTGTATTGTATATAGCATTTGGCTTTTTTTCAAATAGTATTAACAAATTGCATATAGCGCTTGACATATTGTGTATAACATTTGGCGAATTGCATTTGGTGTATTGTGTACAGCATTTGGTAAATTGTCTTTGGTGTATTGTGTATAGCATTTGGGGAATTGTGCGTGGCGAATTGTGTATAGCATTTGGCGTACTGTGTATAGCATTTGTCAAATTGTGTATAACGTTTGGCATATTGCTTTTGGCATATTGCATTTGATAACATTAGCCATATTGTGTATAGCATTTGGCATATACAGTATAGAGTTTGGCTTACTGCGTATAGCGTTTGGCGAATGGTGTTTGGAGTATAGTGTTTGGCAAATTAAGTTTTAGCTTTTGGTGGACTAAGTATTGTGTTTGGCATATAGCATTTGGCAAATTACAAATAGCTTTTGGCTCACTGGGTATAGCATTTGGCGAATTGTGTATAGATTTTCGAGTAAAACATTTGGCATATTGCGTTTGGCTATTGCTTATAGCACTTGACGAACTGCATTTTTCTAATAACATTTGGCAAATTGCATATAGCATTTGGTGAATTGCATGTGTCATATTGCATATAGCATTTGGTATATTGCTTACAGCATTTGTCAAATTGCATATATTGATTGTAGTATTGCTTTTGGCGTATTGCGTTTGACGTTTAGTGTTTGACAAATTACGTATAGCATTTGGCATATTGCTTTTGGCGTATAGCATTTGGCATATCGTGTATTGCTTTTGGCAAATATCGTATGATGAATTGCTTTTGTCATTGTCACAGCTTACCTTGATCCAGCGTCGCTGTTTCATCTGGTGCTGGAGTTGTATCTCTCTATATGATGCTTCTGCGTCATCCCACACTTCATTGTTTGGACTGGGCTGGGGCGCGCTTGGCATCAGCAGTGGACGCCCGTGTCCTTGCGCTAATCGTATGGGATGCTCCAACTGACACAGCGGTTGTGCAGGTTTATGACGCATCTTGCGGCGAGATGCGTCAATTTCGGGCGAGAGGAAGTGTATCTGACGCAGGCTCCTTCTTATACTTTGGGTTCTGGTCTGCCTCCTCCTAGCTACTTCCTGGCGCCTTGTATTTAAAGGGAACTAGAGTTTCATCCAGTTACCTTTACGTTGGTGTGCAGTACAGTTCTCTAAATGTTCCTGATCTTTGTGTATGACCTGACTTGTCTGACCATCCATCCTGGTGCTGACCTGTGTCTGACTACTCTCTCGCGTTGCCACTTGTAGTGGACACCCAATCTGGTGCAGACCTGTGACTCTGGCTGACTACCCGCTCCGTGTATGACCTAGACTTGTTTGACCATCCATCCTGGTGCTGACCTGTAGTTCTGTCTGACTACTCTCTCGTATCGCCCCTTGAAGTGGACACTCAATCTGGTGCAGACCTGTGGCTCTGGCTGACTACCCGCTCCGTGTATGACCTTGGCTTGTCTGACCATCCATCCTGGGACTGACCTGTGGCAGTGTCTGACTACTCTCTCGTGTTGCCCTTGTAGTGGACACCCAATCTGGTGCGGACCTGTGGCTCTGGCAGATTCTGACATTACTGACTGCAGGCAAGAGTCAGTAGGTTCCTTGGTTGTCTCACCTTCTAGCGATGGTCTTCTCCTGGCTGGCTGCAGGCGTGAGGAGTCAGTCATCTTCCTATTCCATCATTGGGAGAACTGTCTGACCTACGCTTCCTCTCACCTTAGAGACTACCATTGGCTTCGACTTAGTCTCTGCAGTTCTGGGATCGGGAGACATACGTCTATTGCTGATAGAGTCCCTGCCTCTTGGTTACCCTCTGTGCAATACTGATCTTTGTTATTATTCGCTTACGTTAATAAAGTTGAATTTACTTTAGTGTCTGACTCTTGTCTTTGCTTGCAAACCATGACAGTATGTAAGGGTCATGACAACAGAAGGTAAAAGCGATTCACCTTTCCAGAGCATACTAGACAGGATGCAGGATCAGGACCAACACATCGATCACTTGTGCTTGGCCTTGCAAACCTTGCATAGCCGTTCGTCCCACTTGGAACGTTCCTCTCCACTACCGGTGGCCACCCCAGCTCCTTCCTTGGCACCGGCAGTTCAGACGGTCTCTGATGCAGGTATGGTCAGAGGATTGTATGAATCCATTCCACTCCCACAGTGTTACAGTGGGGATCCTGAGCTGTGTTTCGTTTTTTTTAACCAACTGGGCATATACTTAGAAATTATTCCGCATTCCTTTCCTAGTGAACACAGTAGGGTTGTTCTCGTGATTTCGTTGTTGTCTGGCAAGGCATTGACATGGGCCAATCCTTTATGGGAGACGGACAAACCCATAATCTACAACTATAACGAATTTGTGGCCTCCTTTAAATGTGTCTTTGATGTGCCAGGTCACGCGTCCTCAGCTTCAAAACAACTTATGACTATACGCCAAGGCAATCGTACAGTGGTGGATTACGCTATTGAATTCCGGACCCTGGCAGATGAGGTTGGCTGGAATAATGGGGCTCTTGTAGCCGCCTTTTCCCAAGGACTAGTTGACTATATGAAGGATGAGATTGCTGCCCATGAATTACCTAAAGGTTTGGATGAACTGATATCATTTATCATCCGAATAGACACTCGGGTCCGGGAGAGACCTTCTTTTAAGGAGCGCCTGCGGACGCATCCTTCCAGAACTACATCTGACTTAACTTGCCCACCCAGTCCTCCCTCACCTCCCAAGCCTCCTGGTTCCGACTCCAGGGGTGGTGAACCAATGCAGGTTGGGGCCACCTGGCTTTCGAGGGAGAAGAGGTCGTTTCGTATGAGGGAGGGACTGTGCCTATACTGTGGGAGATCAGGACATTATTGAGAGCTTGCCCGGTATGTCCGGGAAATGCTCGCACCTAAGATCCTGTCGGGGACAGATCTTAGATGGCATTTGTCAGTCCCCTGAGGCCTTGCAGGACAAACCTATGTGTGTTGTGGTCCTTTCTTGGGTTAATGAGTCTGTCTCACCTGCCGCATTAATAGACTCAGGTGCTGCCGGGTACTTTATGGACGCAGAATTTGCAGCCCAAAATGGTATTCCTTTACTGCTTTGTACCTCTCCTTTGGCAGTTGAGGCCATTGATGGCAGACCCCTTCTTCCATCACACATTACTACAAAACTTGTCCGTTCACTCTGCGGGTGGGAGCCCTTCATAAAGAAACCCTAAAGTTTCAGGTAATCAACTCTCCTCACTATGCCATCGTCTTAGGGTTTCCTTGGTTACAAATGCATAACCCTAGGATTGATTGGAAAACTTGCGAGATAATGTCCTGGGGTCCGCAGTGTGACAAGGCTTGTCTGTCAAGTCGAGTTAGACTGGCTTGTGCTGAGCCTTTGGGCCTACCTGAGGCTTATTTGGATTTCGCTGACGTATTTAACAAAATCCAGACTGAAGCGTTACCTCCTCATAGGCCGTATGATTGCTCGGTGGAGCCTTTGCCTGGTATGACCCCTCCTAGGGGCCGGGTATACCCCTTGTCTGTGGAAGAGAACAAGGCTATGGAGGAGTACGTCTCTGATGCCTTGGCCAGGGGCATTATTCGAAAATCCTCTTCTCCTGCAGGTGCCCTATTCTTTTTTGTAAAAAAGAAGGACGGAGAGTTACGTCCATGTATTGACTTCCGACATTTAAACAAACTGATGGTTAAAAACGCTTATCCGATACCTCTGATCACGGAATTATTTGACCGTCTTAAAAGTTCCAAGATATTCACAAAACTTGATTTGTGGGCGGCTTACAATCTGGTCAGAATGAAGGAGGGCCACAAATGGAAGATGGCATTTAACACCCGGAGCGGGCATTATGAGTATCTTGTCATGCCCTGTGGCCTCTGTAATGCTCCTGCCGCCTTCCAGGAATTTATTAATGATGTGCTAAGAGACCTATTACACAGTTGTGTGGTGGTCTATTTGGATTATATTCTCATTCATTCTCCTACTTTGGAGACTTATCGATCGGACGTATCCAAAGTCCTGCAGCTACTGAGAGAGAACAACTTGTTTTGCAAACTGGAGAACATAAACCTCAGGTGACCTTTCTGGGGTACATTATTTCTGTATCTAGGCTGGCCATGGACCCCCAGAAATTATCCGCAGTGTTGCAATCCCCTCTTCTGGTGGGGCTTAAATCTGTTCAAAAGTTTTAGGGCTTCGCTAATTACTACAGGAAGTTTATAAAAAACATTTCTACTATTGTCAAGCCTATCATGGATATGACTCATGATATGCCAAGGTTATGGATTGGTCTCTCAGTGCGTTGCTTGCTTTTGAGGTCCTCAAGGCAGCATTCGCAGCTTCCCCTATATTGGTGTACCCTAATCCCGCTCTACCCTTTACCCTGGAGGTTGATGCTTCTGAGATTGGAGTAGGCGTCCTCCTTTCTCAGCACTAGGCTCCAGGGGAGGCTCTACGTCCATGTGGCTATTTTTCTAAGAAACTATCGAAGGCTGAGATGGTATATCAGACTGGGGACAGAGACCTACTGGCCATTATACTGGCTCGGAAAGAATGGCGACACCTCTTGGGGAATTGAGTATTGCGTTTGACGTACTTCGTATAAGGTTTGGTGCATGGTGTATAGCGAATTTTGTTTAGCATTTGGAGTATAGTGTTTGGCAAATTAAATTTATCACTATTATTATTATTCTTTATGTATATAGTGACAACTTATTCCGCAGCGATGTACAATAAGGAATAGACATACAGAGATATTAAATAGTACAAATCAAATGTGGAGAACAGAAGGATCAGAGGGCCCTGTTCGTGAGAGCTTGCAGCCTAGAAGAAGGTAGGTTGGACACAGAAAGTGTAAGTGCTGTTGGGTGTAAGTGCCTCCTGCCACATGAACTGCCGGTCAGTGGGTGGGGGAGGGTGGTTCTTGGTGATAATATTTATGGAGGTAGTTGATATGCTTCCCTGAAGAGGTGAGTTTTCAGGGAGTGTCTGAAGATCTGAAGGCTAGGGGAGAGTCTGATGGGGCAAGGGAGGGAATTCCAGAGCTCAGGTGCAGCACGGGAGAAGTCCTGTAGGCAAGAGTGGGAGGATGTAATAAGAGCCGTGGCTAGGAGAAGGTCATGTGCAGAACAAAGATGGCGAGTGGTAGTGTATTGGTGTTAGTAAGGGCTCTATAAGTTAGCACCAGAATTTTTAATTTAATTCTATATAATAATGGGAGCCAGTGTAGGGATTGGCAGAGGTAACTGGTGTTAGAGAAGCGATGAGTGAGGTAGATTAGTCGTGCAGCGGAGTTCATTACGGATTGTAGTGGGGTGAGTCGGGTGAGAGGAAGGCCAATCAGTAGTGACTTACAGTAGTTAAGTCAGGACATGATGAGTGTTTGGATTAGAATTTTAGTAGTGTCTTGGGTGAGGAAGGGTCGGATTCTAGAGTTGTTGCGGAGGTGGAGGCAGATTGAGTTTGAATGGATGTGAGAAATAAAGGATAGGGGGGAGTCAAATGTGATCCCCAGGCAGCGTGCTGTAGGGGTTGGTGTGATGGTAGTGTTGTTGACAGTGAGGGTAATATCTGGGGTAGGGCTGGTAGGAGAGGGAGGGAAGATAATTAGTTCAGTTTTGCCAAGGTTAAGTTTGAGTTGACAGGAGGACATCAAGGAAGACACAGCAGACAGTCAGATATCTGGGACAGGAGGGAAAGGGAGAGGTCTGGGGAGGAAATATAGTTTTAGTTTTTGGAGTATAGTGCTTGGTGGATTGAGTATTGCATTTGGCGTATAGCGTTTGGCAAATTGTGTATAGCTTTTGGCATATTGGGTATCGCGTCTGGCGAATTGCATACACATTTCGAAGTATAGTGTTTGGCATATTGCGTCTGGTGAATTGCATACACATTTCGGAGTATAGTGTTTGGCATATTGCGTTTGCTTACTGTGTATAGCATTTGGCAAATTGCTTTTTTTGAATAGCATTTGGTGAATTGCATATACAGTTTGGCGTATTATGTATAGCATTTGGCAAACTGCGTGTGGCGAATTGTGTATAGCGTCTGAAGTATAGCGTATTGTGTTTGGCTTATAACGTTTGGTACATACTGTTTGATGAATTGTGCATAGCGTTTGGCGGACTGTGTACAAGATTTGGTGAATGGTGTATAATGTCTGGAGAATAACGGTAGGTAAATTGCTTATAGCATTTGATATATAGCATTTGGCATATAGCATTTGGTGTATTGATTATAGCCTTTGGCGAATTTCATATAGTGTTTGACGTATAGCTTTTGGTGTATTGTGGTTTTGGTTTTGCTTTTGGTGTATAGATCATTGCATTTATCATTTGGCATTTAGCGTATAGCATTTGCAGTATAGTGTTTGGCATATTGCATTTCATGTATAGCATTTGGCTCATTGCATCCATAGTTGTGCCTTGCACGTATAGCGTTTGACGTATAGTTTATGTGTTTTTCACATAGCATTTTGCGTATAGCATTGTACATATAGCATTATGCAGATTGCATTTAGAATTTTGCATGTAACTTTTCATATATAGGTTTGTGAGTATAGCATTGTGCATATAGCATTTTGCTTGTATTGTATATATATATATATATATATATATATATATATATATTGTGTTGTGTGTGTATTTATTGTGTATGTGTACTGCCTGTTTGTGTATATTGTGAGTGTTGAGTGTGTGTGTTGCATGTGTTCATTGTAGCCCCTGCATCTCCATGCAGAAAAAAATCACATCCCCATGGCTGGACCAATAGGACAGGCAGTATAGAGGGGATCTGAATAACTCCTCCTTAGTGCGGCCCCTGTGTGTATTTGCCAGGCACACAGAAGTCTTCTTTTATATGTATAGATATGTGTGCACTGTATTGAAGCAGGAATTCTCATGGCCATAAAAGCTTTATTGGAAAATGACAATGTTTTCACAAGAAATTCATTGCCTGTAATACAAAGGCAAAAGTGGTTGGTATATTGGCTTTTATGTATAACCTTAAACTAAAGTAAAAAAATAATAATAAAAATAAAAAAGTGGCACTACTGATACAATTTTTTCCATTTCAGAATGTTTGTTCTATCATTAAGTTTCTTGTATCTTGGGAAAAGCTGATTGTAAACACCACTGCATTAATAATGTAGCACTTCTACAAGAAAAGTATAACTGTGATAGAGTACACCATTAAACTAAGTGTTAGTAGAAATGGTATAAAAACATTCAGATTATGCAATATTAATGGACTAGAAGGTGCATGTGAGAGTGAAAATGGATTACCAGATTGGCTTGTTAATTAGGAGAATGGAGCAAAGGAGGCTGAAGACAAAGCAAATTAAGAAGAAGGTACAATGAGATCATGGAGGATAGAGTGAAAAGAAGAAGTTTATGAGTCTAGACCATGGGTGGGCAACCTCTTTTTTGCTGGACTACAACTCTTATCATCAGATCTTATTTTATCCCACAGTATTCTGTCCCAGTTACAATCTGTAAAGTAGGAGTTCAATGATACTCCTAATTATAGAAGAACTGGAGGGTGACAAGGACTGACCAACATGGGGATAATAACCCAAATGCTATAAAGGACTCATAGACTGTCTTGACCCCACCAACATGTTATAACTATGGCATAAGGTAAATTCCTGTGCAGCTCTGTTTTCCTGGATGCAGTCTCTCCTGCAGCAGATATAAATTTCCCTCTGGGTCCAGATAAGCCTTTCCTTACAACCTGTTTGCAGTTAATGATCCTACTCTCATAGCTTCCTCCAATGACAGCATGCAGCAGTCCTTGCTATCACATGATTAGTTTCTCTCACTAACCCTTCAGTTACCTCTGACCTCTATCCTGAACCAGTTCCAGTCCAACTGTGGCTGATTATCCAACCTTGCAGTTGTAATTTTTTCTCACGAATTTCAATGTATTCATGAGGGTTGCAGTGTACCCAAGATTCCAACTCCAGCACCTCACCCAAGCAGCAAAACTTAAACAAGAAGGCAGATTCTCTATCTCAATTGTCTAGTACTACCACTCTATCTCCTAGTACTCTGGAAGATATTATCACTGCAGAACAGGTTCTACCATTCCTATTTTCTAGTATTGCGAATACAATCAATCGAGCACAAGCTCAACATTAATGGTTCAACCAGAGAAATTATTCCTTTATACTCAATATACTATATATACACCAGAAGAGCTGCATTGGTGACATAATTATCTGATGGCTAGTCATCCTGGAGTCAAATTTTCCTTGGATATAATTGCCTCTGTCTTTTGGTGGCCGACCCTCAGTAAAGATGTGCCTGATTTTGTAACTTCACGTCCAGTATGTCAAGTTTCACAAGCAGAAGCTTTTGGGATTACTTTAACATCTTCCAGTTACTGTTCTGCAGCGGTCCATGATTGCTATGGGTTTTGTGGTTGATCTGCCTCCTTCCAAAGATATGACTACCATCTTAGATATGAATTATCTTTTTACCAAACAGGGTCACTTCGTACCCCTTCCCAAATTATACTTGGTTTCTGAGTTGACTTTATTTATTAAAGAAATATTTCATCTCTATCGTATGCCCACCCAGATTGTCTTAGACTTCTGCCTTCTGTCTTCTGCCTATCACCCTCAGACCAATGGACAGATGGAGAGACTAGCTCAGAATCTGGAACAATAGATCCTGTGCTGCTGTGATCAGCATCAATGGAATTCGGTGGATCTTCTTCCTTTGGTGGAATTCACTTATAACAATCGTGGTCAGGGTGTCTCCCCTTCTTTGCAGCTTGTTGGTATAACCCAAGTCCTTTCCCAATCTCCATTCTCCATTGAATGTGGTCCCGGCAGCTGACGCCTGGGTGACTTCGATGGTGGACCTGTGGAAGATGATTCAGGTGACATTGCAGGCTGCACAGCAGCATCAGAAGCAGTGGGCTAATCAGCGATCTGGCAACCCTTCCTTTGCTCTTGGAGATTTGGTGTGGTTACAGGCCTGTAATCTACCTCTCAAACAGCCTTCTGACAATCTTGGCTCTTGTTATTTTGTGTTTTCTTTCAAAGTGGTGTCTCAAAGCACCTGATTAGCTCAAAACTGGATTTGCTTACTTCTATGAAAATGTGGCCAGTGTTTCATACTTCCCTTCACAATCCAGTGGTCTGGAATTGTTTTGTCCATCCTTCTTCTGCCAGCATGCCCTTCCCACCTCCAATGTGGTAGATGGCCACCAGGAATAAGAAGACACTGATGTTCTGAATTCACTGACTGACTGCAGGGGCTCCCTTCAGTATTTGGTGCTTGGAAAGGCTGTCTTCCTAAGGACAATTCCCAGGCCAGATGGAGGTGGGCAAGTGCTCCCTCTTGCCCCCCCCCTTGAAATGCACATGTTGGTGTTTGCTCTACACATTGCTTTTCTTGCAAAGCCTTTTCCTATTTCCACAGTGGGGAACTCTTGTGGGAAGGGGATACTGTCAGGATGCACTCCTAATTTTTGGGTAGGGGCCCTTTAAGGTAACCCCTAGTTACTTCTGAATGGACTTCTAGTTATGGGTAGGAGCCCTTTAAGATAACCTTTTTCTACTGTGGCTTGCACAGTTGATGGCTCTTGGATTTGCACTCACCTGTGGTTTCTGTCCCAGGAGCCTTTTTATGGAGCTTCCTGCTCACTCCTGTGCGCATCCATGTGCTTGTATTGCTGAGCAGCTTGTCCTGTATTTTTCTTTCCATTGCCAACTGATCCTTGTGTATACCCACCTATGGACCAGTGCTGCTCTTCCTGATCATTGGCTTGCCTGAACTTGCTGCTAGTCGGCTCTCCTTCCCGCTTCATCCTGTTTCTGTTCAATGCTGTTTTTCCTGTATACAGTTTCTCCTGCAGCAGGTTTGTATTTCCCTCTGTGTCCAGGAAAGCCTTTCCTTACAACCTGCCTGCAGTTCCTTCAGATCTTGCTCACATATCTTCCTGCACTGACATTGTGTGACAGCTCTTGGAATTGCACCATCAAATTTCTAATCTTTCGTCCACCTATGACCTCTATCATGAACCAATTCTGGCTATACTGAGTTACCCAACCTGGTTGTTGGCATCTTTTCTCATGGCTTTGGCCCCAGCAAGGTTGTTACAGGGGCTAAAATGTACCAGAGACTCATGCTCCAGTGCCGCATTCAGAGCAGCTAAACTTAGTGAGAAGAGTACCTCTACCTAGCTTGATCCTGGTGGTCTCATGTCTATATTGATTCACATCTGTTTAGTGTGACAGTGTTAGTGCTTTCAGTGTATTCTTGCTGTAGTCCTTCATCCTTTTCTTCATCCCCTTTTCTCTTTATTCTTCATTTTATCCTCTCATATCTTTCCTAGTTCTTGTTTTCCACTTACTTTTCCTCATCTGATCTTCCATTTAATTTCTCTCCACTTCTTTTTTCCTTTTCCTCAAATGCTTCCATATTATCACCTCTTTTTTCATTCATCCTCTCTGCTTTTCCTATGAATATAGTTCCTTCCTGTTCATACTCTTTTCCCTTTCTCCCTTCTTTTCCCCTTTCCTCCACGAGCTTCTTGTCACCTCCTCATAACCTTCTCTCCTTTTGTCCTCCACATGACTCATTCCTTCCCTTCATAATCTCTCCTTCCTCGTACACCTCCCCTGTACCATCCACATTTATTCTTTTTCAACAAGTGGTTAGTCGATTCACATTTAGACAGATACGTTGCTTTACCCGAGTTTTTAATCACACAAAGTCTAAATGATTGGAAGTCTGCTACCACTGGTGAATGGTTTTCTAGAAATACTTAACTCAACCCAGATCTTCTTTTGTAATCTATTTAATAATCACTCTTGCAGATTATGCAATGAGGGCCTCATTGCAATGTGTTGGAGATTTCCCTAACAGTCATTAAGTTAAAAGCCCCATTTAAATGAATGGGAATTTTGGAGAATATTTATCCAGTTGTAATAGGTGACCAATACCAAGACCTAGGAGACACTCAAAGGGTTAAATCAGTGGAGAATTTTTATTTGCCCCCTATGGTGCAGATGGTTTGTTCCAGACTTGCCCCTCTTTATCTTTCTGAATATAGCCCATAGGAGCTTAACAAATGGCCAACACATGAATAAACGTTTTTCTTAAAGCAAATGAATCCTTTAGGATGGGTGATGCTAGAGATATCTTTAATGCAATTCTTTGCAATGTATTAGAGATGGCTCTGGTATCCAAGGGGATAAGAAGATCAATATGGTCAGGAACATAATCAACCAGATAAAATAAATCATAAACTACTGCATCACAATAAATTCTGAGTTATTATCTTGGATTTCATACACGCATTGTCATAATTAGATCATAATTTCGGAGAAAAAAAATTATGCACGTTTTATTCCTTACAGCATCAACTGCAGCAAAATTGATGTACTGTAGCTATTAAATGCATCCACACTGTCTTATCTCACCAAATAATATCTTGTTTCATATGTGATTGTGTCCTCAAATGTAGACCCATGCACTAAATCATCCCTCTGTAACTGGGCTAAAAGGAAATGTCCAAACCTATTTATTAACACAGGCAATAAGCAAGACCATGCTCAGTTTGTTAAGACAAGTACTGAATTTGGATTGAATGAAGTGAACACTGGTAATAAAAATCTCCCACTAGCACCTTCTAATAAATACCCCCCTCACCTTAATTGTGTCAGAAAATCCTAATCTCCACTATTAATCCATTTTTATGTTGATTGGTTCCCAAGATTGAGGCTAATCTACTAAGTGGAAATGGAGTAAAATGGCACCATAGGACCCAAATAAAAAGTTCATTTGATTTAAATGGAACTTTTTTTATATATAAAACTTTTTTTATTAAATTTTCATACAACGTTAGTGGTACAAATATAAGCGTATTAGACAGGTTGGAGTATACTACAGTATATAAATATGGAAATATATAGTAAAGGAGTCAATGCAAACACAAAGAAAATTGACTGTATGTTATATGAGTCCTTAGCATTTGATCCATCCATAGCGACTCAGCTGGATCAATGTGCACTTTAAATGAACACACCAGAACAGGGTAGCATACAAACATACAAACAATAATAGAAAACTAACAGTAATAACAGATCCCTCCTCTCCCCCTCCCACACCCATACTGTGCACACCCAGGAAGCCCCCACCCCTCCACTGCCCAAAAAGTACTCAAAGCTGTGAACCCCTTAGGGAAATGTGTGACACAAATACCCTTCCATCTATCCCCTTGCTACACCTCATCCAATAGACGTCTCATTTCGGAGGTCCTCAGCCGCCATCCAGGAGGTGTATCTGAAGCTGTCGTAGAACTGTGATTGGGAGGCTTTGGTTAATGTCCTGATGAAGGGATCCGATAAGGTTCCAGTCTTTTTTGGTGTTCTATATTTCTTATAAATAATAAATTAATTTTCAAAGTATGATACCTTTATTGGCTGACAGAGGCTTTGGATGCAACCGTTCAAGACAACTAGGTCTCTTCTTCAGGCAAATAAGAATGAAGGCATCCAAAGCCACTCAGCCAATAAAGATATCATTTTTACTCTACTAGTCTCCCCCATGTAATATAAACTGGTGCTCCATGCAGATCTGTTCCCCACACAGTACAGTTGTTTATACAGTCGTGGCCAAAAGTTTTGAGAATGACACAAATATTAATTTTCACAAAGTCTGCTGCCCCAGTTTAGATGATGGCAATTTGCATATACTCCAGAAGTTGGGAAAAGAGATCAGATGCATTGCAATCAATTGCAAAGTCCCTCTTTGCCATGAAAATGAACTTAATCCCAAAAAATACATTTCCACTGCATTTCAGCCCGGCCCCAAAAGGACCAGCTGACATCATGTCTGTGATTCTCTCGTTATAACATACAAAGGGTAGATAGGCACTAGGAAATAGCTAGCTACTACAAAAATAAATTTCCACTCTAATGATGGGGTGCACTCAGGAGCTAAAAAATACTGCAAAAACCAACTATAGAGCCCCGTGGTGGAGAAAAAAGAAAGTCCACCCGGAGTGACTATATTAGTAGCTCCTTCAAAGAGGCACTCAGTAGTAGACACATATATATGTTTACAAAAGAATCATCTTTATTTGGATACAAAAAAGAACCAATTCACATAAAAACATTTAAAACCAAATAGTTGGGTAGAACCCCAAAATACAAAAGTCCCTAGTAGTAGTGCATAAGAAATAAGCCTTCGATACCTAAATACTGCATACCATCGATAAATAAGACATGCATAAATAAATATTGGATCCAATGATGAAGCGTCTACTGCACATCACAACAGACGCAGCACCATCGGCTTCCACTGGATCCCCAGACTCTGATAATGACAAATGCAACATCAAATATAATGACCATATCAAAAGGCAATATACTTATCTGGCAAATGCGTTAAACTAGACATCACTAGGGCATCTGCACCGGGACTCAAATAAACGGGGTTCTATCCCAACCTCTAACCGTCCACACGCGTAGATGTGATATGGTTCATAGTTACTAGGGATCTGACTGGTGCGGGTATGTCCAGTTTTTGAACTTATAAATTGCAATTTTTGTTTTCAATATTTGCACTTAGTATCTAATGCTATCTCGTAATTTAGATCATTCTGATTGAGGGGTGCTAGTAGACTCAAGGCTTGGGATACTACTCGCCGTATTTTTACTGTCTGAATGAGATCCGATCACGTGAGGTGGTCAGGTGACACAGGCAGGGACGCGATGTGTGATTCTTTCGATCGGCGTTTTAGACGGCGTATTAATGGTGATCAGGTACTCATTTTCCTGTCCTCATAGGATACTTGTGCATTTACTACAATTAAGGGGACGGGAGAAGCTGGGTAGTCTACTAGAGATGTAGTTTATGCAGATCGAGGATACGTATAACAGTGTGTGATCTGTATATTTGCATTCCCATTATTACTCGTACTCTGTATTCATTTTTGATTTTGTCAATGTTTATTTTTGTTTTTTTTATTTTTATTGGGTGTGATAACTTCAGAGTATATGTAATTACTGGACTACAAAATGTTTTTGTCGCGGACTGATATTTAATTTATCATTACCTCATTCATTTGAGTTGGTCACGTGACATTTCATCGTGTTTACATTGGTGCCCTGGGTGTTCAAATAGATGGGTAAATGTATCTGACCGTTGAACCCCTGACGAAGCCACAATGGCGATACGGGTGGGGATGGTTAGAGGTTGGGATAGAACCCAGTTTATTTGAGTCCCGGTGCAGATGCCCTAGTGATGTCTAGTTTAACGCATTTGCCAGATAAGTATATTGCCTTTTGATATGGTAATTATATTTGATGTTGCATTTGTCATTATCAGAGTCTGGGGATCCAGTGGAAGCCGATGGTGCTGCGTCTGTTGTGATGTGCAGTAGACGCTTCATCATTGGATCCAATATTTATTTATGCATGTCTTATTTATTGATGGTATGCAGTATTTAGGTATCGAGGGCTTATTTCTTATGCACTACTACTAGGGACTTTTGTATTTTGGGGTTCTACCCAACTATTTGGTTTTAAATGTTTTTATGTGAATTGGTTCTTTTTTGTATCCAAATAAAGATGATTCTTTTGTAAACATATATATGTGTCTACTACTGAGTGCTTCTTTGAAGAAGCTACTAATATAGTCACTCCGGGTGGACTTTCTTTTTTCTCCACCACGGGGCTCTATAGTTGGTTTTTGTGTGATTCTGTCGTTAACACAGGTGAGAGTGTTGACATGGACAAGGCTGGAGATCACTCTTTTATGCTGATTGAGTTAGAATAACAGACCGGAAGCTTTAAATGGAGGGTGGTGCTTGAAATCATTGTTCTTCCCCTGTTAACCTTGGTTACCTGCAAGGAAATATGTGCTGTCATCATTGCTTTGCACAAAAAGGGCTTCACAGGTAAGGATATTGCTGCTAGTAAGATTGCACCTAAATCAACCATTTATCGGATCATCAAGAACTGCAAGGAGAGAGGTTCAATTGTTGTGAAGAATGCGTCAGTGTGCCCAAGAAAGTCCAACAAGCACCAGTACCATCGCCTAAAGTTCATTCAGCTGTGGGATCAGGGCGCCACCAGTGCAGAGCTTGCTCAGGAATGGCAGCAGGTAGGTGTGAGTGCATCTGCACGCACAGTGAGGTGAAGACTTTTGGAGGATGGGCTGGTATCAAGAAAGGCAGCAAACAAGACTCTTCTCTCCAGGAAAAACATCAGTGACAGACTGATATTCTGCAGAAGGTACAGGTATTGGACTGCTGAGGACTGAGGTAAAGTAATTTTCTCTGATAAATACCCTTTCTGATTGTTTGCGGCATCCGTAAAAAGGATTATCCGGAGAAGACAAGGTGAGTTCTACCATCAGTCCTGTGTCATGCCAACAGCAAAGCATCCTGAGACCATTCATGTGTGGGGTTGCTTCTCAGCCAAGGGAGTGGGCTCACTCACAATTTTGCCTAAGAACACAGCCATGAATAAAGAATGGTACCAACACATCCTTCAAGAGCAACTTCTCCCAACCATCCACAAACAGTTTGGTGGTGAACAATGCCTTTTCCAGCATGACGGAGCACCTTGCCATAAGGCAAAAGTGATAACTAAGTGATTCGGGGAACAAAACATCGAAATTTTGGGTCCATGGCCAGGAAACTTCTCAGACCTTAATCCCATTGAGAACTTGTGGTCAATCCTCAAGAGGCAGGTGGACAAACAAAAACCCACAAATTCTGACAAACTCCAAGCATTGATTATGTAAGAATGGCCTGCCATCAGTCAGGATGTAGCCCAGAAGTTAATTGGCAGCATGCCAGGGTGGATTGCAGAGGTCTTGAAATAGAAGAGTCAACACTGCAAATATTGACTCTTTGCATAAACTTAATGTAATTGTCAACAAAAGCCTTTGACACTTATGAAATGCTTGTAATTATACTTCAGCATACCATAGTAACATCTGACAATAATATCTAAGAACACTGAAGCAGCCAACTTTGTGAAGACCAATACTTGTGTCATTCTCAAAACTTTTGGTCACGACTGTACACTGGGTGGGGAGTCTCTGTAACTATCTTTGCAGAAAACTGGGCCACTTGCAGTGAATATATAGCAAATGGCACTGTTCTTGGTAGGACTCAGTTACAAACACTCCCCACCCACTTCATTCACAGCATCACCAGGCAATAAGTGTATCTGCACAGAGCAAAAGTTCAAAATACATGATGGACATGTGGGTCTGTGAGAACAAGTGGGACAGTGAAACAAGGTTGGGAAATCAGACAGCATGGGTCTGTAACTACCAGTTAGACAGTGGAACCAGGATGGGTGTCAGCTAGTGTATGTGTGGGTCTGTGACTACCACTGGAATTGGGTTGTAAGACATTCTGTATGGATGGACAATAGAATCTCTATTTTGCCTCTTTTTTGCATTTGTCTTTTCTCACACATACCGAATCTGACCTGAAACTTAATGTCAAGAATCCATTCAATATAGCACTCCACATGCCCTTTATCCCCTACCTATTTTCCCGTATTCCTCACTACCCCCCCCTTATCTTTTTTTTTATTTTCATTCTCCAAAAATACCCACCAAAATGAGACTTCTTTCAATGCCTTCTAAGAAACTCCTTTACACTTTATGGGAACACTTGTTCACTTTCTTCCATTGAATTCCTTCTAATGTTACCTTACCATTATACTTCCTTTAATTTTTCTCTACTGTACATATCATATCAGGAGGTAGAGGGTTTTCCCCCTCATCCCCTCCTGAGTGGAGAACCCTCCCCCCCTTCCTTACCAACCCACTATTTGGTTCCTCCAAAGTATCCCACTTCTGACTTCTGAAATCGTGGCTTGGTTGCGGGTAGGCTGCCCTCTCAAGTGTCAATCCCCTCATTGCTTGAATTGCTAATTTGCGATTAACCTCTCCTTAAATTTATATTATCTTTCAAAATGTTAAGGGACTTAATTCACCTCAGAAATGACCTATGGATCTTGGTGACTTTCCAAGCATGGCTGGTGAGGTGGTTCTCCTACAGGAGACACATTTAATGGCTCATAAAGAACAGAAACTCACCAATATACATTTTACCCTGGCTTTTATGAGCTCTTCCTCTTTGAAAGGTGTGGTAAATATATTTCACTCTTAAACCTCTCTCCTGCCAATGTCCAGGACGAGGAGGGCAGATTCTTATGTATGATAGTTCTTGTGGACAGACAAATATACATACATGGAATGAACGCTACAAGTTTCTCTTCCTCATGAGCCAATACCAATTCTATTCTACCTACACTTACCTACAATTACATACGTCTGATGAAAACCGACTCTATGACTCTGATGTGATAAGTAATTCAGGAGTAAATGAAGTGCACCACAGGGGATAAATAAAAATTCCTATTGATTTTAAACAGGGCATTTAATGCCTCTATAGCATTCATGGAGTTGAAAACTCAGTTTAAATTAATGGAAATGTTAATTTCTCACCTGTGGTGCAGTTGGTTTATTCCAGTTCTTCTGAGTACATCAGACCGTTTCTTATTTATTGTAAGATTCATGGCTCACATCTCTTGATCTCTTGTTGGTCACACGTACTACACAAGTGTACTTGAACATTATTTGGTTTATTTCTCACAGTCACTGTATAAGGTTTTATGTTGTACATTGTGACATTTGTGTCATTGTTTAACCCATTGAGTGCCAGAGGGGTATGCAGCACATTGAATGATTTAGACATCTCTCAAACATTAACACATGTCGGGGTTGTCTCTAACATACAAAACGTTACTCCAGGGATGTTCAGACTAAGGCCCTGAGTTCTTTGTGACCCTCAGACCTGGTCAGTCAGAGCCTTCATGAAAATTATCTTAATAATAAATATAATTTATATATAAATAATAATAATAATAATAATAATAATAATATTGTGACTTGCTGCAAAACATAGTAATCTTTGCCT
Source organism: Rhinophrynus dorsalis (assembly GCA_037306005.1). Lineage (NCBI taxonomy): Eukaryota > Metazoa > Chordata > Amphibia > Anura > Rhinophrynidae > Rhinophrynus > Rhinophrynus dorsalis. Next base: position 577,650,940 of record CM074718.1, read on the forward strand.
AATTTTTAGCAATGGGGAAGCCATATAACACTGAGTATGTTAATTTATGTAGCAAAATGTAAGGTGATATAAAATCTTACATTGAACATGCTTGTCTTTAATGTCATTACATTATTTATTAATATATGGCCCTTGGTTTCCTGTTCTCTTTTTAGTCTATACCATTCCTAGAGAGCCTGCAAATTTTGTACTGCAGGCTCGTTCCTAATTGAGTGTCTCTGACTTCCACTTTAATATATGCAAATTACCCTTGAGATTTGTCACCTCAAGGGTGATAGGGGAATCCAGCACTGGACCCCTTGCTCACAGTGCCTAGAGAGATCAGCTACACCTTACTGATGAGGCCCAGCAAAGCTGAAACGTACAGCTGGGGTTGGCTGCTTCTCTTGTTCAGAGAGGAATTGCCTGGCATTTCAGGGTTGGACTGCTATAATGGCAGGACCAATATGATGTGTTTTAAGATATTTCCTCTCTGTGAAAAGCACTAGTGGGCTGAAAGAGACTGCAACCTGGGTAGGACATCTTTCCTAGAGAGCCTGCAAATTTGTATTGCAGGCTTGTTTCTAGTTGAGCATCTCTGACTTTTAATATACATATGCAAATTACCCTTGGGATTAGTCACCCCAAGGGTAATAGGGGGAATCCAGCATTGGACCCCTTGCTCACAGTGCTTAGAGAGATCGGCTACATCTTACTGATGAGGCCCAACAAGGCCGAAATGTACGTCTGGGGTTGGCTGCTTCTCTTGTTCAGAGAGAAATTGCTTGGCATTTCATAGTTGGACTGCTATAATGGCAGGACCTGCATGATATGCTTTAGGATATTTCCTCTCTGTGAAAAGCACTAGTGAGCTAAAAGAGACTGCACCCTGTGTAGGACACCATTCCTAGACAGCCTGCAAATTTGTATTGCAGACTTGTTCCTAGTTGAGCGTCTCTGACTTCCACTTTACTCTTTTTAGTCTATCCCTTTATGGGTTAACCCCTTAAGGGCCGGGAAAATCTGAGGTTGTTTTCTCTTAAGGACCGGAGCAATTCTGACCTTTTTGATTATGTCTTTGTTCAACAGTGTTTTCCCTCTAAGTCTTTTATTCCACCCCCATAAATTATATATAGGGCTTTCTTTTGATACCCCAAATATATGGATAACCCACCATTTACTTTATGAAAATTAAAAAAAAAATGTAAAAAAAAAAATGAAAAAAAAACACCATTTTTGTTTTTTTTCTTGGGATCAATTGTGCACAAAGGGTTAAATTTTTATGGAGACTGCACGAAAAGTATGACCGGTCAGTCATACCTACAAAATGCGCAGTTTAAAGTGGCCACTGTGCCCCCGGGTGAAAATCCCCATGTCCCTTTTTCCCCACCCTATTTTGACACTTTTTTATCCCTGACATTTGGCGGTGTGTATAAGTGTATTACATGGCTCCACAACATTCACACTTCCAATATTGTTGAATGATATGTTTTTTTTTTTAAATAAAATATTTTTTTGTAACAAAAAGTGTGTTGTGTTTTTAATAATAATAAAAAAAAAAGTATATCATTGCAGGTCAAAAATTGACCTGCATTTAGCCAGCCTCCTGCACCAGCAGTGAAGGGGTTAATACCCCCAGCTGCTGTATTTTTTTTTACCACTAGGTGTCTCCTCTCTACTTCTCTCTCCCTTACTTTGATAGCAAGGGAGACAGAGGTACAGGAGACACTCAGAGTCAGCATGCTTTGCATGCTGCCTCTGTCTGTCACTATGCCGGTACATGTGATCACTGCTGTGGCGATCACATGAACCAGTACAAGCAAGAAGGGCTGAGACTGAATGCCCCAGTCTCGGAGCGCTCAGTCTCAGCCTGGAATTAATGATAGCAGCGTGCACGGAGGCACGTCCTGGACCGTCATGGGTCCTTAAGGGGTTAAACATATTTTTATAACAATGTAGGCCAGAAATGTCATTGTATAACACTTTTGTATAGGGATGCGTATTGGGCAGATTCAAGTGGTCTTGTTTTAACCCCCCAAACAAACAATAAAACATAAATAAATAAATAAATCCTTAATAGTTATTCTTCCATATCTGGGGCCTTATTGAGAAAGAAAAAAAATGAGCAATTCTGGAGTGAACTAACTACACGATGGGGAGAGTTTAAACATCCCCAAAATTCTCATTAACTTAAAGGGGCTTTTAACCGCTGAATGCTAGAGAGATCTTCAGCACATTGCTTCACAATACATTGGAGATCTTTCTAGCTGAATGCTAGAGAGGAATCCACCACATTGCTCTCTGGCACTCAAAGGATTAAAAGTTCCATTTACATTTTTGGGAATCTGTATTTATTCTTTGCTCATCTTTCTTCTATTGCATAAGGGGCCTCTAATCAGCAAAATACCCACAGGAGTCATACCTGAGCAGATGGACAGCAAAATGCAGAACATTTGTCTGGCCTTCCAGGTAACCAGATGCTCCTTGTGCATAACATTCATTGCACTGAGAAGTGCAGCAAAATGTGTTCTTCATGCCTACCGAGAAACAGCACAGACAATTTCATATATACTATTCCAAGTTCTACACACATATTGGAAAAGTGTATATTATATATATTTTAACATGTCCTTACTTTTAACTATATGTCAATGGTTTGAAACACATCGGGAATCATTGCTATTCCTTTAAAATGTTATGCAGAGCTAAGCAATACAGTGGCCATTTCCATTACTATTTCCTTTGAGTGGCAAGAGTTACAGCTTTAACAGGAGCTTATTGCAATTGATAATAAAGGCTTAGAAGTACTGTAGACATTCACAGTTAAGGCATACATAAAATGCATATTTTAACTATTTCTCATTAAGAATGTATTCCTCTTAAAACAATAGTCATTTTCTTCATGAAAAAATTATCAGTGGGCTATTTGTTTTCAAAGTATTTTTTTTAAGTAAAAGTTAAAGGAATACACTGCTGAGCAATGACATAGCAACAGCAGGAAGTTAATAGGAGATTTGCATGGAATAATATTCATGCACAAGGCACAGAAGAAACAAGTGATTAAAGTCTGAGACCAAAATGTAGTCAACAAATGTGATATGTGACCAAGGATCATCTTGCTGTAGTGCCAGTAAAATTCTGCAATAATGGCTTTATGACATGTACAACTAAGTGGAATGTGAGAGTGCCCAAAATGAGTACTAGGGCTGTGAATCCACCATGCATCATGCTGTTGCACATAGTTATATTGGGAGCTGGTCCTCAGAGATGTTGGATGATACTTTTTTACATGATGATTATTAGCACTCATCCAGACCATTATAAGCCATTATAATATCCTAGACAGATCTGGACATGTGAATGAAGAGCACATATCTTCATTCCTGCCTTCTGTAGCTCTACCCCATTGTTGTCTATGGGTCCTATTCAATGATTGTAGTCGTAGGCCTTGATTTGGTCTTATGTGCTTAACTACCAACATGAAAGTGCAGTGTAAAAAAATGAAGAAAAAATGCTATGTGACCCATGGATGTATTGCTATGGGGCTCTAAGCCCCATATCAATACATCCAAAGTATGAAAAAAATATGTGTAATGTAAAAAAAAGTAATCCTTTCAATGCCAGAGGAGTACACAATGAATTGGTAAACAATGCATTACCTACCTCTCTGGCACTTGAAAGGGGTTAAAAAATATGTGGGAATGTGCCCTGGAGTAGCCACACCTCCCAGCCAATCAGCTTCTAACTTGAGAAATGATTAAACGAGCTAGAAGCTGATTGGCTGGAAAGTGTGGTTACTGTAGGATACATTCCGTGCCCTGCATAAGCCCACATCCCAGCCAATTGGAGCATTGGAAGACAATTGAACAGGAACTGGCCATATAAAAGGCAGTTGCTGTTTAAATTTCCCTCAGTTGGCATTGGGCATGGCCCGAGAGGTTTCAGAAGGGATTTCTTTCCTTACATTCTACGTCCAGCAGCAGCAGAACTTACATGGATTTCAGCTTTTTAATGATTTGTTTTATTATTACAGGCTGCAACAAATTTTGAAGAAAGCAAACAGAAGATGACAGATGAAGAAGAAGATGACAGATGAAGCAAGAAGATAGAAGTTTACAGAAGAAAAGGAAAGAGGAAGACCAGGGTGCTGGAGACCCCGTTGGACGTCGGACATCCAGGTATGTGTGTTCATGTGTTGGTGTTACCTGTAGGGGGAATTAACCCTTTGAGTGTCAGTGGTGTATGCAACGATGTGCAATGCATTGCATACCCCACTGGCACTCAGATGGTTATTTTTTTTTTTTTCTTTTCACTCATGTTTTTGGATCCTTGGATGTATTGATATGGGGCTTAGGGCCCCACATCAACACATCCATGGGTCACTTAGAATTTTCTCATAGGTTTTTTACACATGCTTTAGGGGATTCAACCCCAAATTTTTCCAGCTGACATTTTTGCCTATAAAAGTGAGTCCCTTAATGCTTGTTACTAACCACTACATGTAATTACATTGCAAATTCAAAAACATTCTCATTTCTTCCTAATGGTGCAAACTTAGTGCCAATTGTTCATATTTTACATTCAGTAGTTTGTCGCAGCACAGGTAATTGCATACATCACTGTGACTTAAAACTACAGACAGTACTTTTTTTTTAAGAAAGAAGAAGATGACAGAGGAAGAAGAAGCTGGAAGATTACAAAAGATGAATTAAAGAGGAAGACCAGTTTGCAGAAGATGCTTCTGGACATCAGGATTACAGGTAAGTGTTCCAGCTGTGGGTGGTAGGATATGTAAGGGCTAGTGTTCTTCTACTTTATTGTTAATGTTAGGGGTAGTATAGAGCCAATGGGAGGGTTAATGTTTTTATGGGTCACTGTGTTTGCTCACGCGCAGTGTTTGATACTGTTTTAAACACCAAGTGTTTGCTGGTTTCCTTTGATGTTCCCATTTCTCACATTATTTAGCGTGAGTAATGGGACTTAAAATCCACAATGCATTCTGATGGTACCACTGTGTGTGTACCATTCGGTGTTAACTTTTGCCCAGATGCCAGTTTTACCCGTGGGAACTGGATCAAGCCCTAAGAGAGACACATTGGATTACTGATTAGATTGTGTTTACTCTTGGAAACACAGTAGGAGGGAACGTACAATGAATGAACAAACTGAGAATGCAGAATTAACATCTACAGAGGAACCTCATCATTGGATTCTGAGACCAGCTCACAAAGGGTTGAACCTCCTTTTTTTTAGGAAGAATCAATCCACCAACTATAAGAAAACAAGGAGAGGCCACGGACATAAAGGATCCAAAGAGTTCTGCACTGATGCAAGTGGGAGCACATCAATAAAAGAAGGGGTATATAACATCATCAATAACATTACCTGATGTTAAATATAGAGCATTGAAGAAGAGACTAGGTTTTGTCCCAATTTATAAAAGTACTGTTTCTTTACTATTGTGGATTTACACATTTTTGGAGTCTGATTAATTTATGTATTTTATTTGCAGAGAAGGCACCCCAGGAACATCCACAGGACAGTCCACTCGCTGAAACTGAATTCCGGGGACCTCTTACTGACCAATTGCCAAGTATGTACCATTTCACTGAATGCAAACCTAAGAGTACGTTTAACTCACCTGTGGTGCACCCAGCTCTGATAGCTTACTCCCAGGTGGTTACCAGGGAGGTTGAGATTAAATCAGGGAAACCCATATTGGCGGGTACAGATTCTGCCTTCCAGCCTCTTGCTGTCTTTATTGACAGACTCTTATAACCTCATGTTTTGTATACCCCTACCTATTTGGCAGATATTACTTGTTTTTTAAATAAATTGAGCACTTTGCGCGTATTGGGTGATGAGATTTATTTCTGTATATTTGATGTACAATCACTCTATACAGCATTACCTCATGAAGGAATAAGGTGCATAAGGGAGTTTTTGGAGACAGCTGACCTGCCACATGAGTTGACCATCTCTATTTTAACACTTTTGTGTATTATCCTAAGAATGACTTAAGGTATAAACATGCATTTTACAAACAGAAGAAGGGGACAGAGATCGGGGAAAATATGGTCTCGGCTTATGCTGTCCTCTTTATGCCTCAGTTTGAGCACAAGTTTGTGTTTAATAATAATCCTTATACCCAATGTATCTCCACATGGTGGAGATAAATTAACAATTACTTTGTGATATGGAGAAACTGCAGGGAAGATTTTGAGGGTTTTGTTGGGTACCTGAATTCACAGCATGATACTATTTTGTTCATGTCTAACATTATCCTTGACTTTGTTGATTGATTAGAAGTGAGAGTTAGGAGAGAAAAAGTTTTAAAACATCATTATATAGTAAACCGAATGATAACAATACCCTTATATGCCAGTAACTTTCACCCCAGACATCTAAAGGAAGGACTTCCATACAGTCAAATGATTAGTAGTAAACATATTACAAGTGAATCTACCGGGACAGAGGGAGCTATAAACCAGTTTGTAAAAAAAATTAGCAAGGGGGTATGATCAGAAAACTTTGATCAGGACAAAGTGTCTGTCGAGGAATTTTTAATGAAAAAAGAAATGTTTAAAATTCATCCACACACGTATAATTTCAACTAAAATACCATCAATAGAGCCATAATTATAATTGGCCAATTTTGCATAGTGACCCCACCATAGGACCTGTTTAAAGAAAAAAAAAAATTTATGGCATATAAAAGGCCAATCTTAAGATTAAATACATTTTTACATGCTTAAACATATATGTTGTATACTTAATTAAATGCCCCTGTGGGTTAGGTTATGAGGGGAAAACCATTCATTACCTAAGAGATAGGATTTGACAACATAAGTCAGACATTCGCACTCATAAAGACACTTCAGTGGCACAATACTTTAATGGTATGGGACACCATATTTTGCAAACGAGATACCAGGTTATGGACTATATACCACCGTTGAGGAAAGGTGGAAATAGAGTTAAATTGTTATTACAAAGAGAGGCAAGTTGGACATACAAATTGAATACTTTAACACCTTTTGGTTTCAATGAGAGAATTAAATAAAGATGGTGCAGTTAAACATTGTGTGGGGAGCCTTGCAGGTGCAAAATTGTGTACCGTAAAATCTCAGGAATAATACGCACAATTTTACAACACTTCACCTTATGTGAAGGGGGGGTGTATTATACCCAAGAGTTTTTTAGTTAAAAAAAAATTTAAGCCTGCCAGATCCCTTCCCTCCCCCAGCACTATCCGATGCTAAAATAACACTTACTTTCTTCAAAATTCAAGTACCAGCTTTTCCAGATTAGCAGGCAACATATAAACAATGTCAATCTTCCATGCGGGCAGCATGCTTCCATTTGCAGCCCACAGGGAAGATTGACATTGTTTATATGTTGCCTATTAATCTGGAAAATGCGGGGACTTGAATTTTGAATAAAGTGTTATTTTAGTGTTACAGAGAGAGAGAGAGAGAGAGAGAGAGAGGAGGTTAAGGTGAACAGGTAGCGTGTGGGCATGTGGCTTGTGTTAAGGTAGGCAGCGTTAATCGGAGGATTCTGGAGTGGCTGAAAAGGAAGGAAAGGGGAATGTGAATGATAACTGAGGCAATGGAACATGTAAGCAGTGAGCATACGGAGGCCAGTTGTAGAGTGGGGACAATTGACAAAGAGGTAAATTGGATAGCGCCAAGGGAGGGAGGGAAGGGATCTGGCAGGCTTAATTTTCATAAGAGGGGGAAAACAAGGGTGCGTATTATACATAGGCACTTTTGTTTTCCCCTAAATCTTGGGTATAATATACACCTGCATATTATACACAGGCGCACATTATACCTGAGATTTTCCGGTTATTGTCCATATTCAATTGATTAATTGAATGGGGTGATTAAAGAAAAGGGAGGACCTAGCATAAAGTCACAATATTTAAGTATAATGGAGTGAATTGATTTTATATTTATTAGTAATGTGTTTTATTTCTTTTTCTTTTCTACATTACATTGCATGCAAGGGAAGCTATTATTTCAATTATTGACAAGAATTAATCAAAAGTTAAATATGGATAACATCTTGTCATCCTTGCGCCGATGCACTCACCCGTCTTGCAGCCTGGTCTCGCCACTCCGTTCTCTAGGAGCAGCACACCGCACTTCCGGGATTTTGTACCAGCGCGTCATCATCCTCGTCATTCGGCTGTGCATATATATAGCAGCCGCTCCTGCTCTTGGGCGCAATTTCACAGTGTTCCCTGAGAGCGTGTCTATCATTTAGAGTAGTTGTGTATGACCCTTGGATTGTCCCTGACCCTCCTATTGCCTGCTGCATTCACCTGTTATTGGTAGCTCTGTGAATGACCTCTGGCCTGTCCCTGACCATCCAGCTGCTTGTCGTTACTACTTGCTTATCTGAACTGCTGTGTATGACCTCTGGCCTGTCCCTGACCATCCTTCTATTACCTGCTGATTTGTTCATGCTTAGCTTTGTTAATGTGTATGACACTTGGCCTGTCTTTGAATATTCTCTGGTTTGCAGACATCTACGCTTCTGACTTACTCTGAATGACCTTTGGCCTTTCTGAGTATTCTCTAGCTCATATTCCTTGGAGAGTTCACACTATTTTTCATAGCCACCATACTCGATCCTCGAACCCTACTCAGCAAACTCTAGCCTTCACTCTCCCTTGCAGGAGAGTTGGTGCTTTCTGAGTATTCTCATCCTGGGCTCACCTCCAGCTTCTCTGGGGTTTGTCATCCGGCCTTGCAGCTGGCACCTTTAGTTCGGCCCTCGCCGCAGCACAGGACTATTTCTGACAGCCTACATACCCAAGCTACGTTCCCTAGCATCGTACCCCAGCACTCCTTCATCTGCAGGCATCCATGTGTGACACATCTCTGTTGTATCTTGGATTACACAATGACTTCCTCGACCATTGTGAAAAGTTTATTGTTACGTAGGTGATGGTTATATCAATGTGAGACAACCAACCCATCTAGCTCCAGCAATATCACAAGTGTGGGGAGGAAGTGATGTGCTGATGCACAACATCGGAAATGAGGCATGGCTTTGGGATATGGATATACTTTATAAGGTGATTCTTAGGGCTGTGCTGAGGAAGGGGATGGAGTAAGTTCCCTGAAACATTCACATTAGTGCCAAAATATTCTGTCCTGTTCAAATTCGCATTAACTTGGATGCGTTCACAATAAATATTTTTGGTGATTTCTGGAAATGGGTAAGTGCCTCTCATTCTTTTTTGAATGCCTGTTTGTTCCCCATGGATGTAGGTGGACAGAGGGAGAGCACTCCCAAATAAATATATATTATACGTTATAGAGTGAAGTTATAACTGTATTGAATCAAAACCTTACATTGAAAATGTCACCTTAAAACAACTTAGGCAATTTAACCCAAATCTTGCAAAATTAATATGTTGTGTTAGATGTGTTTGATTTATTAAAATAGTTTTCAAGCTATTAGCATTTTTGGTGATATGCAGTCCCCTGCTGGCCCAAGTGACTTCCTCTAGCTCGCCTGATCCACCCTCTGTGTATTCCTCTCCCTCCCATTTCAAACCCAAGTGCAACTTTGACTTTTTGCATTCTATGCATGTGTGTAATGTATTTAACATATCTGGCACTCAAAGTGTTAAATGCATAAAGCAATTGATCCAAGGGGAGAGGGTCTGTTTTGACTGTAGGTTTTCTATTAACCATCTTGGATGTCTACAAAGTTGAATGCTTTGATACAATGCATTGATAAATAGTTCAGGGCAAAGAGACAGACTGTGGACAGTCTCTTTCAATGGTGTTTTATCTTGTAGTGCAGAGGAAACTACAGTTAACCATTTGAGTGACAGAGGGTTAAATCAGGACCACAAATTCCAGCATTTGTCATCTATTCCAAACTGTTATGTTTGTACACCCACACACTCTTCAAGTGGAGGAAATATGAGTGTTATCATCTCCATTACATTTTTTGTAGTTTATTGACATCTTGTAGACAGAATGACAATATAAGTTCAAATTCAGATAAGGAAAACAGAAATAAATTGGGTATCAGCACTAAAACCTTCAGAGTGACAGTGAACCAAGCTCAACAGATTGAAATAGTTGTCATATTGTACAAGAAACAGACAGACAATACTAGGGAATTCAGAGTAGAATATAGATCTCTCTGAACGCTGTGAGCCTTATGCACACTGTCCACTGGTAGTCACAATACCACACATACGCTGCTGGAAACCCCAGCCTTGTTACACTGTCCTCAAGTAGAAAGACAGGACAATGGTGTAAAATATGTAATGGTTCAGCAGGACTTATTGATCAAACATAGGAGCAAAAAAGAAGAAAATACTATTATAAATAATTTGGCCTAATCAGATATGTTGAAACCATATATCACTGCAGCCTAGAGACTTGTTCTACACCCCAAAGACCACAATACCTAAGCCTTGTTCCACTGTCCCTGTGTTAGTCACAGAACTACACATGCACTGTCTGGCATGCCAGCCTTGTTCCACTGTCCCTATGGTAGTCATACCCAAACATACACTGTCTGACACCCCAGTTTTGTCCCACTAGTACTGATAAAACCACACATACACTGTCTGACACCCCAGTTTTGTCCCACTAGTACTGATAAAACTACACATACACTGTCTGACACTTCAGTCTTGTTCCACGGTCCATCTGGTCTTTATGGGATTAAGCATAAGACATGGGGCTTTAGCCCGCTAAAACTCTACTCCAGCTGTTTACCTTTATTTTCTGCAAGTAGAGGTGTTCTTTTCTGCTCTGAGGGCTGCTGAGGGTAACATACAGTGGGAAGCTGATCTGCATCTGGCTCCTCACTGCCACCTCAGTGCTCCCAGAAGTACTAAGTGTGGAGTTGGATGTAGATGTGCTCCACATTGTACTATATGTTACATTCAAGAGGTCACATGCAGAGTGCAGCACCACTACCTACAGAAAATAAACAAGAGAAGCTTGCACACATTGAGAGGCCCAGAAGGAGGTCTGCTGGTGGCCAGACCAACAGTCAGGGCCAGGGCCCACCCCTCACACAGTGAGAACAGCCTCCATGTCACTGCGGAAGGTTAAATTTATACTTGGTTTTTTTTTGTTTGTTTTTTTAACATAAAATGTTTGTTTAATATATTTTTACTTTCTTTCTCCAGGCACTGTGGCTCAAACAAAAGGTTCTGCCAAGGACAATTCCTTTTTGCTTGTATTGGATTATAGCTTTGCAATATCCCCATTTTTGTCAGAACCAATATGTCTACCACTACACTCTATGTCACAGTGAATGTCATTCTAGCTGTTCTGGGGTTTTGTTTGTTTTGAAACCTGAAAGATGCTCTCAATGGAACTCATTATCAGCTGAGAGCATAACTGTAAGTGACAGCTCATCACAGAGCAAAACAGTTAGAAGCAGTGTTTCTATAACTCAGGTAACAATTCTGCAAGGGCATAGCCTAAGGTTATGTTGAAAAGTTAACTTAAATTCCCTGAAAGGCTTTTAATCCCTTGTATGCTAGATAGGTCTCTAATGCATTGCTTTACAATGCTTTGGAGACCGCTCTAGCACCCAAGGAGTTGAAACCTATTTACATTTTTATGGAAGAAAGAGAAAAGAGTGCAGACCAGCAATGGTAAAGTACATTTTCAATTGTTAATGTATTCCACAAGGTACGTATTGCTCATACAAGACAAAAGCTTTACAATGGTTCACAAGCGCAAGTCAAAATATGAACAAGACTCATCCATCCCCTGGATAGAGTACACTCATGGAAATACATCTGCTTCTGCATGAAGAGTCTAATCACTGGGGAGTCCCATATATTGTGCACTCCGTCTTTGGTAAGTCCAGGTAAAAGGTGTATTCAGGTAGCTCTGCCCAGTAGGGATGGATGAAGCTTTTTGCCTCAAAAGAGAAAAAGGAGAAAAATGCCACTTCACTCCTAGCAGGAAATGCCATTCTGTGTTTATGAGAGGAAAAGAGAGCAGCACATTTGTCAGCTAGTGAAGGCAGGCCAATATAAAGGAGTTGAAGCTTAGTTTAGGGCATATGTTTTATGCATTAGGAGAGACTGGGGTCCTGCTCATACTGTTACCCACTTCTTCCTGTACTTGCTTTGCTGATGACACTATTTTACTCCAGATCCCACTGCATGATGTAGTGGGACTGAGCATCATTGGATTGGTGGAATCAGGGCTTCTGGGCCCCTCCATGCTGGTGGTGGTCACCTACTCCTCCTTTGACTCACTGGATGCATCAAGGTCCTTCCAGCTCCACCTTTTTTTTTTAATCCAGGTGCTCATAGGGTTATCCAACACTATGAGCCTCTGCTAGTCTTATTTTGCTAAATAAATCACTAGGAAATTGTCTCTCTGTTTATCTAGCTGCTTATTTCTCTGTTTCACTGTGAAATACACTTAGTTGAAAGTTTGTAGCCATTGAAAGACATAGCAAAATATTTTTTGGTGGTAGGAGAAATGGAGAAATGTTTAAAGGGATAGTAACCCCCCCAACAACTTGACGGCAAAATACGGCAATGATAGAAACATACTGAACGCACTTAGTCCCATCTCTCAAACTTTTATGGTTTGAGAGATGTAAGGCAAGACAGACCTCCGCTCCATCCCCCTTCTCATACGTCCGCTGTATAGTGGACGTCATGAGATCCTGCTTCCAGCACCAGACGGCAGCTCTGCAGGAGCGCTGTCATCTAGATATCTCCGTATTATTACTTCATGGGTATGGTCTAAAACATGTGCCTGGCTTGCAAGCACATGTTGTAGACCATTCCTATGAAGTAATTATACGGAGATATCTAGATGTCAGAACTCCTGCAGAACCGCCGAAAGTCGGCCGACCGGATTCTACCTCTGACAGCTTTACAGCTCGTCAGGCAGAAGGGGGAGGGACCGGAGGACTGTCTTGCCTTACATCTCTCAAACCATAAAGGTTTGAGAGATGGGACTAAGTGCGTTCGGTATGTTTCTATCATTGCTGTATTTTGCCGTCAAGTTGTTGGGGGGTTGCTATCCCTTTAAGGGTTTTGCTGAGGGCGCATTTTCTAATGAAAAAGCAGACAATCACAAGGTTTTCACAGCATTTCTCACAAGAATACAATAAAACCTTGCACTTATAGCTACTGCCCATTAGCATTAAAATATGCTCCCAGGACTTGTCTCACCTCATGCAAGAGAAAGTGTTGTGGTGTAACAGGTGTGACCAGTACAGTAAGACCTATACATATTTATACTGCTAATCACCTTGGTGGGACCAGCAGCAATTCACTAGTAAAAGACTAAACTTCAACGTATTCTTTTTTTCATGTTAGTTGTCCTTTAACCCCATGAGGAACAGAGAGGTTTGCAAGCGAATGCTTCTCAAAGCACTGCACACCCACTAGTCTTCAAGCAGTTCATGTTGTTATGCAACAATTTACATGCTTTTCAGCGTCCGCAGGGTTCCAAGATTCCAAGCTCCTCCCACTGAAGGAGAAGTTTGGAATACCTTAGTCTTGCAACAAAGCATCACATCTGTGTCCATGGAAATGATATCTAGTACTAGTTAAAGGTTAATATTGGCAAATTAATTCACATACAATTACTTTTTTTTGTGTCTATATTGATCTTCTGCCCAGATTAAGATAAGTGAGGTTTATTATTGGGAGAAGTTCGTATTCCATTAAGGCAGGTGTATCCCTAAATTAGAATTATTTCTTTTTTTTATAATCAGTGGAAAGAGTTAGGTCGCCAGATGAACATTATAAGTTAATGTTAAGTCTAAGCCATTGTTGGACAAACAGTAGTCCTTTGGTTATTATTGGACTACAATTCCTGAAATCCTCAGCTGGCTGAGGAATGATGATGTGAGTTATAGTCTGCAGACTGTCCACTTGTGTGCAAATGATTTGGGGACATTTTGTTTGTTCTCTATGATACAATTGGTTTGCCCCAGAACTGCTCCTGTTCTTTGTACCTTTAGCCTAAGTGTCGGTCTTGCATACAAAGATAAGTTAAGGGTTATGCTTGTGTTTAGTTATGTAAGTAAATTTGCATGAAGGGCTGGATTAGCCAAGTCCACACATGTTCCCAGGGCCTCTTCTAGAGCTAACAGTACTATTAGGGACCAGTAAATGGAAAATATACACATTTGTTGATTTTGTATTTTAATAAATACAAGAATGTTATATCTGTGCATGGGAAAATTCTCCACAAACCAGTTAACTCTAATTGTGTATGTAAGTAGGTGCACATTTCTTTAACCCATTGAAGACCAGAGGGCTGTGGAATGCATTGCTTCTTGATGCATTGTACACTTTCTGATCTTCAAGGGGTTAAAATATATGAGGAAGCAATATGCTTAATGTACAAATTTCATTTTTCAGTTATTTTTCTGCCTAGTTAAAGGGATAGTAATTTTATCCCTCTGAGTAGAACAAGAGTACTCCCACTGCTGAAAGGTGTTTTATTAAAAAGTTATTATAGCTCAAACCTGAATATTTTAGGTGCAGTATGTCAACGGCCAGAAATTGTACAATGGTGCTGTTTCTACATCATCCTATGGAGATTTATGGTCAACTCACCTGAGCTGTCCATAGGATGGTGTAGCAACAGCACCACTACAATTTCAGGCCATTGTGATATTGCACCTAAAAAAAATCAAGTTTGAACTGTAATAACGTTTGAATAGAACATCTTTCAGCAGTGGAAACACCCTTGTTTTATTCAGGGGGATAACACCTACAACATATTTTTTCTACATTTTAAGTATTACTATCCCTTTAACCCCTTATCCCTTTAAGGACTAGAGGTGTGTGAAACATACTAAAAGCAATTCATTGCACGCCTTTCTTGTCCTTAAGGAGTTAATATATATGAACTAGAATGTCTGTCTCTTATTGTATAGCAACTGTCACATAACAGACTCCAAATAGAAAATCACACATTGTTTGGGGTTTTACAGACGTGCCTGCTCTTGTTAAAGTCCATTCTTTAATACAGGAACAGCTTGCTGTACACATCCGTATCCCTTGATGTTTATACACTTTCAGTTATTAACCTTTCCTGACTTTGATTTGTTTTTCTTGCCAGCATTTTGTTCCATCTGCTTATTTAATTGTTATGTATTGGTCATTTTTATGGAAATCCATGTGATAAAGATATTTTATCCTACATCTGATAATTACAGAAGTATAAAAATATGCTATATAAATACAGAAAATTGTTTTGAGTAATGATGGATGAAAAGTCTATTTTTATTCCTGTGGGTCTTTCCTTTATATGGGTAAGCTATTTCTGTTCCATGGAAATTTCACTTACATTGATGACGTTCACTGATATACACCATTGATTTGAATGGGCTAAAAGAAAAGTGCTGTCAGAATGCACATATGCACACACAGAAGCACAAATGTAACACACACCACATACCAAAAATGGGAGATGAGAGGGATTTTTTTACCCATTCCTATTCTTAGGTTAATGTGTTGAGGGCAGCCTGTGGCCCTCTAATAATTGTTGGACTACAATTCCCTTTGGACAGCTGAGGACAATGGGATATGTAATCCAACAACAGCAGGAGGGCTGCAGCTTTTCCATCCCTGCTTTAAAATGATTAAGCCCAACCACCAGAGATTAGATGCCCATCCAGTGAGACTGATCCCACCATTCAGAAAGCAGACCCCAGTATAATACATTTTATTCATGTCATATAGCGTGATATGCTATACCTGTTGGAAAACAGCTTGAAGCGCATGCTTTTATTTCCCTCACAAATAACATTAAGTGATTCTGTAGCAAGCGAACTGGAAAATATAAGAGCAGAAACCAATCTACCATAGCATTATCTTATTAGCTGAATAAAGTAATTTTGTTTGCTTTATTTTAGCATTTAACAATACGACTGATTCAACCACCTTAAAACACAAGGCTGATGTACAAAGAAGAAAATGAATAGTTCTAGAGGAAACCAAATTCATCACAGGGGACAAATTATTTTATTTTATTCTAATATAGATTCTTAATTCCTTGAGTATCGGGGATGGGCAACCATGCGGACCAATCCCTTGCTCTACCCTGTGGTAGAGCTTTTCCATGTTTATTTTTATATATATTTTACTAATGTATTACTCATGATTACACTCACTAGATTCAGTATTGATTTCAGATTTTTCTCTGGATTGCTCAGGTAATTAAGTTTCTAAGTTTAAAGGAGGTCCATAAATCCTTGATTGTGTTCCTTTCATTACCTAGAGAGTTAAAGGGATAGTAATGGTTCACAATAAAAGCAGCTCCAGTTAATCTTCATAGTATTTGGGCCATGGAGAGTATTATTTCAATACTGTCAGAGCTGTAGTCTAAAAGTAATTGAATGATAAAGTATCCCCCTCCTACCCATTTTACTGATGTTACACTGCTTACCTCAGAGCAGCAAAACTGCCTGGATGGATGGCAGAGAGGGACAATCTTCAGTGACCATAAGGAAAAACTTGTCAAGGGGGGGGCAGGGTTTTTCTTATACTCACAGTCTGCAGATTGTCCCTTGCTGTGAGCTGTCTGGTCCCAGATTCCACATCTGAGGGGAGGTGGCTTACACTTGGTTAAAGGGGCGGGAGGGGGGGATACTTTATCATTCAATCATGCTTGAACTACAACTCTGACAGTACTGAAATAACACTGAAACATTACTATCACTTTAAGCTGAAAGCAGAAAAGGGAACCGGAAACTTAAAAGGTCCAAAATTCACACTGATTTAAATGTGATTTTTAACCTCTTGAATGCTATAGAGGTAACATAGTAACAGTTGATGAGATTGAAAATAAATACACGGTTCCATCAAGTTCAGCCTTGGAAACCTGTCTAGCATTCAAGGGATTAAGGCCTTGATTAAATCCCCCCATGACAAAAAAAAACAGGCAATGGCATATTTGTCAAGTACAGTTAGCTATTCAATTACCTCTGCTATGACAAAATACCGCTAAAAAAACCCACACCGGGTAATAAAATGTAGCAGCGTTTTTGCCCATAGAAAAAAGAAAAAGAAAAAACGCTGAAAGATGCAATTCAATTGACTGCATTAGCCCTAAGATCCGTTAAGGGACCCACTTTATCATGGGAAAATCTGCACCACGGTTTACTGGGCACCGGGTCCCTTAAAGGATCGATAAAGTGCTGAAGCAGGAATTGAAAGTTAAAAGATAGTCTAAAAAAGTTCCCAGTGGCACTCAAAGGGTTAATCCGACTAAGCAACAGCTATTGTTGACAATAAATACTTACCATTAATCCTGATGTCCATCTTCTTCTATCTTCTCTCTTCTTTCTCCCCATCTTTCTTCTTCTGTTCCATCATCTTCTGTTGCTTCTCTCATTCCTGTAAAATAAAGAAACATATTCCTTTCAAATGTATGATCCCAAACATAACTCTGGGCCATTGTGCTGGGCTTCTCCCTCCTGGATGCGGCCACAAGTGGGTAGCCTGGCCAGTGAAGCTGGATAGCTGGCTGGAACCCTGAAAACATGTGCTGGAACAGATGACTCCTGACTGGTGAATCAGGATAAAATGCTGGAACCATTGGTGCACTGGAACCACAAGCTGAGCTGTGGAAACACTCACTGGAAATCTTCACCTGAAGAATCCCCTGGAAATGCTGAAAAGGCTGGAACTGGAGACTTTTGAATGGGGGGCAAAGGGGCCCCTTTAAACCACTCAGAATGAAGACACCAGGATGCTTCTTATTTTAGAACAACTAACTCAGTTTATTGAACCAGTCAGGGACATTTTATACAAAACTTCCAGACATTAGTACAATGGAAATACACATAACTACACAAAGGGACAGTGGTGAATAATGGTGGTGTTTACAGTAAACACAGGGCTAGACAATGGAACAATAGAGTGTAAACACAAGACAGTGGGACAATGCAGTGGGATTGATACAATCAACAAAACAGTACAATAGAAACAGGCATTACAGCCAATCAGGGCACCAGACTAATCCTATCACATAAGACAATAGTGAATACACAACACAGGAGAAGAGAAACCCTAATCAAACTCTGGGCCAGACAGTGATACAATACACCTTTGCAATAGCATTGCACAAACACAAATATTTAACCTCTGCCTGCCCATGTAAGATGGTAGGTCAACATTGGACACACGGATACAGCATGTATTACAGTATATGAAAAAACATTAGCCATTCCCATAACATTTAACGTAGGACAGTAGGCAGTCAATCAGAATGCCATGTCATTCTGTCACGGTTTTTGGATGAACACTCAGACTCGTCT
The DNA here is from genome assembly GCA_037306005.1 of Rhinophrynus dorsalis. NCBI lineage: Eukaryota > Metazoa > Chordata > Amphibia > Anura > Rhinophrynidae > Rhinophrynus > Rhinophrynus dorsalis. The sequence goes on from CM074718.1 coordinate 577,669,225, forward strand.
TAGTAAGGTTAAAAGCGTTATTAATACAATAAAGATTGTACGTAGCAGCAGCAGTAATAAACAAACAGGAGGCAAAGGAATATAGTGGAGTAAACCAGCACAGGACAATGGAATGTGCAGAAACACGACCAACAGGAGCAAGTAGGATGTCTGGCGCCACCCAGAGGATAGTGGCAACACTGCTACTGGCACTCCCAGCCGCCTGGGAGTCTAGGAACCCAACAGGAGCGCAACTGTTCTGGCACTGGTACCTCACAGACGCCTGGAGGCTTAGGAACCCAATGGACAATGACAACACTGGCTTTGACAATCCCAGCCACCTGGGAGCCTATAGAACCCTGAGGAGGGTGACAAGACTGGCATAGATCCTTCCCAGACACCTGGGAAATTCTGACTAGAGGGAAGGAGATGACTGGTGCGACACAGACCACCTTAAGACCAGTCAACTTTCAAAAATCCCTAAAACGCTAGGGGTGGATCGCAAACAGGGTGAGGTAAAGCTACCAGTGTCCCCTAAGGGATAGCGCAACAAGGCTGGCTCAAGAGCCACAAGGCTACTGCAGCAGGAGGAACAATACCCTGGATCACCAGGTGTATAAGGAGACAGGTAGGAACTCACAGTATGTGCTGCAACTTCAAAAGGAGTAAGCCCAGCGAAAGTAGGTGGACACTATATATCAGAGTAACTCAGTCAGTGTATACACACTGCACCGGTACTTCGAATGTGCACACTGCTCGAGGCAGTAATGAGAGTGACTAGCGCAACACACTTAGCCCACGGTCGACAAACAACAAGCGCCCCGCGGCGCACACCAACAGGCAGGGAACGCTACTGCTACAGAGATGGATCAGCACGGGCGACGAGCGTCTCTGCTCACGGATGGAGCGAGTGGCACCAGCGCACTGGAATACGGTCAGCAACACAGCGGGATCACAGCCGGCGGTAGTCAGCAACGGAGAAGGTTCTCAGCCAGACATAGTTGGTAACGGAGCGGGTTCTCTTCCAGATGCAGTCAGCAGAGCAGGTTCTCATCCAGATACAGTCAGCAACGGAGCAGGTTCAGCCAGATGCAGTCGGTAACGGAGCGGGTTCTCAGCCAGATACAGTCAGCAACGGAGCGGGTTCTCAGCTATATATAGTCAGCAACAGAGCGGGTTCTTATCATGGTGCCTGTGATTGCTGCAGTTCTCTGTCTATCACCTGCAGGGGGCTCCCATTGGCTGTCTGCAGTCAGCCCGCCTCTGGTTGCCTTTTTAAACTCAGTCTGGGCACCCTTTAGTTGCCCTTTCATGGTGTCTCTGACAGCATTCATTTTGCCTGTCTGCTGAAGCTATTGGGCCTGTTCCTGAGTTTACCTGTTCCTGTCTGCTTGTCAGTTCCAGTCCGGTTCCGGTTACTGTTGTTCCGGTTGCCAGCCGACTTGCGGTGCTCGTCCTGGTTGAGCCTCGGCCTGCTCCTGCTGTTTCCTGTGTTCAGTTCCTGTGGCGATATTTCTCTCCTGTCGCTCCGGCGACATTCTGTCAGTTGGTCCCAGCTTGCGGACGCTGGTTTACTCCATTAGCCTTGCGTCTCACAATACTGTCAGTTGGTCCCAGCGTGCGGACGCTGGTTTGCTCCATTGGTCTTGTGGCTCATTCTACTGCCTGTTGGTTCCAGCGTGTGGACGCTGGTTTACTCCATTTGCCTTGCGGCTCAAGGTACAGTTGTTGGTCCCAGCGTGCGGACGCTGGTTTAATCCATTAGCCTTGCGGCTCACAAAATCTGTCAGTTGGTCCCAGCGTGCGGACGCTGGTTTGCTCCATTGGTCTTGTGGCTCATTCTACTGCCTGTTGGTTCCATCGTGCGGACGCTGGTTTACTCTATTTGCCTTGCGGCTCAAGGTACAGTTGTTGGTCCCAGCGTGCGGACGCTGGTTTACTCCCTGACTTGCAGTCAGGCTTCTGGTGCTGTCCAGTACTAGCAGCACTTGTTTCAGATGTGTACCGACACTAGCCTCTCCTTGGGTGAGACAGCTTGACCGTATACTCTATTTACCATCCTACTCTCATTGTCTTCTGACAGTCACTGGTCTTAGTGGTGTCTCCCTTCTTGGGCTGCCCTGCCCGGTATTGGTAAGGCCGGTAGAACCTTTTACGTTGCCACCTTTAGGTTGCCGGTAGAGCCTATCCTTGGGTATCCATTCTGGGCTGCCCTGCCCGGTATTGTAAGACCGGTAGAACTAGTACGTTACCATCTTACGGTTGCCTTACCCGGTATTGGCAGGGCCGGTAGAGCCTACTTATCACTATTCCTTCAATATTGCTTGGGTTGCCTTGCCGGTATTATTTGCAAGGCCGGTAGAACCTATCTCAATTGTAAATTGCTTATATATATATGTGATGTTTGTATGTGTATGAAAACCCTATGGGATTGCCTTAACTTTTCAATAAAGTTATGTTTTTACCTAAACCTTACGTCTGAGAGTCTTAACAAACCGTGACAGTTCTCAGCCAGATACAGTCAGTAACGGAGCGGGTTCTCATCCAGAACAGGTCAGCAACGGAGCAGGAACAAATCAGCAAACAGGAAGCGTTGTCAGGCAGGCCAGGTCATACACAAAACAGCAATCTCAAAGGAAATAGTTCAGCAGCAAGAACACCACGAAAGGGCACTACAGTAACGCCATGGCAAAGGTTATAAAGGCTCCGGCAGGGCAGAGACAAGAAACAAGCCAATCATATGCAAGTATAGAAATACTGTGATAACAATGTCGCCGCCAACAGCCTGGAGCACAGGCGCCGTGATAGTACCCCCCTCTCAACGACCTCCTCCCCGTGGAGGAGGACCGGGTTTAGCAGGGAATTTGGCATGAAATCTACGCAGCAATATTGGTGCATGGATATCAGAATGCGAGACCCAGGAGCGTTCTTCAGGCCCATAACCTTTCCAATGCACCAGATATTGGAGTTGACCACGCACTCTGCGTGAGTCCAAGATACTCTGAACCTCGTATTCGTCATGATTGTCAATGCGAACAGGAGCTGGGACCACAGGAGCCGTAGTATAACGATTACAAATCAATGGCTTCAATAATGATACGTGAAAGACATTATGGATACACATATTAGCTGGAAGTTCTAGCGCATAAGAAACTGGGTTAACTCTGTGAATGACTTTAAATGGCCCAATGAAACGTGGAGCAAACTTGTGACAGGGAGTTTTTAAACTGAGGTTTCTTGAGGATAGCCACACACGGTCCCCTACTTGAAAGACAGGAGCTGGCAACCTCCTGTTATTAGCATGTCGCTGATAGCGTTGGAAAGACTCCAGTAAGGAAACTTGCACCTGTGCCCAAGTGGAACGGAGCTGCTGCAGATGGACATCAAGGGCTGGCAAATGCTGTGTCTGAAAAGTATCTGGAAGTAAAGAAGGTTGAAACCCATAATTGACAAGAAAGGGTGAGCTTCCAGATGAAGTGTTGATCGCAAACTCAGCTCAAGGTAGCAACTCAGCTCAGTTGTCATAGTGATTGGATACAAAGTAACGAATGAACTGTTCAAGCCCCTGATTGGATTGCTCGACTGCCCCATTAGTTTGTGGATGATAGGCGGATGAGTAAGACATTTGGAAATTGGCTGAAAGATAGAATGCAAAGAGTGGTAGTAAATGGCAAGTTCTCCAGTTGGATAAACGTGATAAGTGGAGTGCCTCAGGGATCTGTCCTGGGTCCTCTTCTTTTTAATTTGTTTATTAATGACCTCCCAGAGGGCATAGGAAGCCATGTATCAGTGTTTGCCGATGACACAAAATTAAGTAAGGTAATAAAGTCTGAACTCGATGTGTCTTCATTACAAGAGGATTTGGACAAATTGAGTAACTGGGCAGGCAAATGGCAAATGAGATTCAATATAGACAAGTGTAAAGTTATGCATTTTGGGTATAATAATAAAAATGCAACATATAGTTTAAATGGTGTTTCTCTGGGGAAATCTACTAATGAAAAGGATTTAGGAGTAATGGTAGACAATAGACTTAGCAGTAGCATGCAGTGCCAGCTGGCAGCTGCAAAGGCCAATAAGATATTGGCATGTATCAAAAGGGGTATTGACTCAAGGGAGGAAGATATAATTATGCCTCTTTACAGGTCCATGGTAAGACCCCACCTAGAATATGCTGTTCAATTCTGGGCGCCCTTTCTGAAGAAGGACATTATGGAACTAGAGAGAGTGCAGAGGAGGGCTACAAAACTAGTAAGGGGAATGGAAAGTTTTAGTTATGAAGAGAGACTAGAAAAGTTAAACTTGTACACACTAGAGAAACGGCGTCTTAGAGGGGATATGATAACACTATATAAATATGTTCAAGGCCCATATAAAGGGCTTTCAAAAGACCTGTTCATTAACAGAACAGTACACAGGACAAGGGGCCACCCGCTTAGACTTGAGGAAAGGAGATTTAATCTACAACAGCAGAAGGGTTTCTTTACAGTAAGGACAATAAAGGTATGGAATGCACTTCCGGAGGAGGTGGTGCTATCAAATACATTAGATGCCTTTAAAAGGGGCCTGGATACTTATTTAAAAGAGCATAACATAGAGGGCTATGCACGTTAGTATTGGGATTAATATTTAGTTAGGGCTTGTTGATCCAGGGAGAAATCTGATTGCCATTTTGAGTCAGATGCCTTCTTTTGGGTCAGCGATGGTAAACAGGAATAGGAAAAGGGTTGAACTGGATGGACGCAAGTCTTTTTTCAACCTAAATTACTATGTAACTATGTAACAACTGGATACCCATCAGACTGCAAAAAGCCTTCCCAAATCTTGACACAAATTGACTACCACAGTCCGAAATAAGTACTTTAGGAACACCGTGTAGTCTGAATACCTCCTTGGCGAAGACAACAGCCAATTCTTTGGCTGACGGTAGCCCAGTAAGGATACAAAGTGTGCCATCTTTGAAAATTTGTCTGCAACACAGTTGGATAATAAATTTACACAAGCTTAATTTGTTATCCACCCAAACACAAATTGGAGTTCTTGGGAATGATCTTTGAAACATACCTTCAGAGATTGTTTTGCCATCATACAAAATAGTGACATTATAAGTCAAAGTCTGTAGCATATTGACCCATCTATACTAATCTGTCAAAAGTTGTATGCAATTGATAGGAATAAAGGAAGCACTAATATAAAATTTCACCATCGCCTTCACTATAAAATGATTTTGTCTCATGTCATGCAACAATCACTCCATTGGGGGATGAAGTCCCCAGCTCTTGCCAACAGATTTCCCTTCTCAGCTTTCTGTTGGAACATCGTGCAAAACTATGCCAATCACCTAAGCTGGGGAGCAAGGTTCAATCACCAATCTGTTCAAGATCTGTGGTTCTCAGTTTAAACAGGCCTTACCATCAATATTCTGGCACTTCGAGCAAAATTCAAAACTCTAACAACCTGGATAACCATCTTGAAGGAATATCCAGTTCTCCACAGCAGTGGGTGGAAGCAAACATACAGATTCTGGTATAGACAACTTGGAGGTGCATTATCTCAGCAGACAGACTCTGGATTCAGGTGAGTGGGAATTGAATCATTAGCAGAAAGTATTTCTCCAAGTCACAGATCACTGAGGAATACCAAAGACAAACCTGAGGACTTCCCATCTCAGCACAAAGCTTCCAAGATTTTGAGAAAAAACACGAGATCTAAAAAGTGCTGGCATTAGAAGGTATAGTCATACCATGGCTATATTACATAGTGTGCATATTTCCTCTGATCATAGGTTCCTCTCCAAAATAAAGAAAGAGCAGATTTACACACTTCTAACAGCTCCATTCCAGCCACCTTCTTAATTGGTACCATAATTTTCAGACCATGTCTCTTGGCGTCTGCCTCTGGATTTTCTCACTTAAGATCCCATTCAGCAGAGTCTATCCAATCTCATCTTGTTGGTTTGAAACCCATTCTTGAAACACAAAGTTTTCCGTGGTCCAATTATCCAAATGTGTCAAGGTTTTTAGTGAACACTCAGACCAGATCGGTAAGGTTAAAATGACTTTATTAGGATAAAGTACAAACACTTAGTTAGGCCCTTAGACCCACACAAACTGGAATGACTGAAGGTAACGCAGTCCAGGAACTGACAACAGGACTTAGGTGACAGGTAGTCCAGGAGTAGATGACTGGCACAAACCCAGAAGCCTGGGAGGCACAGAACCCAAGAGGAGCGAGGCTACACTGACCCTGGCACTTGGACCACAGTGAGACCAAGGCAACCGCTTTAGTAGGCAGCACTGACCCTAGGATTAGGGTCACAGGGAGACCAAGGCAACCGCTTATAGTAGGCAGCACTGACCCTAGGACTAGGGTCACAGGGAGACCAAGGCAACTACTCAAGTAGGCAAACCCTAGAACGCTAGGGGTGGATTGTAATATATATAGATATATCTGGAAGGCAACCAGTGTCCACTCACACTGAAGGATGGTATAACGCAACCGCTGGCTCTTGAGCCCAAGGCTACTGCAGTGAGGAGAAAAAGACCTGACTCTACCTGGAAGATCCAGGCACACAAAGGGTCAATAGGTAACGTCCAGAGAGATACTGCAACTCCCAAAGGGAGTGAGCCCAGCGTTGAAAGGGAGGTGGACACAGAGAGTGATCAGAGTAACACAGTCAGTGCTATGAAACACTGTACCGGTACTTCGCGTGTGCACACCACCCGAGGAGGTTAATAGAGCAGCTAAAGCACGAATGCTCAGCCTTCGGTCGACAAGAATAATAGCGCCACTCGGCGTACTCCAACTTGCATAATGGAAAGGCCACAGGGTAACACTGGACCAAACGGAGGCAACCAATCGGTATAGCCAGACACAGATGGCAACAGCGCGGTAATCAGCCTGACACAGTCAGTAACGGAATAGGTACTCAGCCAGGTATGGTCAGCAACGGAGCGGGTTCTCAGCCAGATGCAGTCAGCAATGGAGCAGGTTCTCAGCCAGATACGGTCAGCAACGGAGTGGGTTCTCAGCCAGATACGGTCAGCAACGGAGTGGGTTCTCAGCCAGATACAGTCAGCAATGGAGTGGGCTCTCAGCCAGATACAGTCAGCAACGGAGTGGGTTCTCAGCCAGATACAGTCAGCAACGGAGCAGGTTCTCCGCCAGATACGGTCAGCAACGGAACAGCAGCAACACAGGAAACTCAGGAACGTCGTCAGGCAGGCCAGGTCATACACGATCAGAGAGATACAGAACAAACGTCAGGAACTAGTACACCACGAAAGGGCACCATAGTGTAGACATAAAGTATATAAAGGCTATCAATGGGCGGCGAAAAGATACCTTGCCAATCAGAGCAAGATAGTGTAATTAGGAAGTCAGAATGTCGCAGCCTGCAGCCAAGAGCACGGGCACCGTGATAGTATGATGCTGAGAGCTTGCAAGCATGTGTTGGTTATAATATACCATATAATCTGGGTAATCTATTTTGCGATAAAATAAGATTGATTCTCTTACATTTACAATTCCTTGTATTCTGGACATTTTGGAAGCTGGTCTTAATAAGACTTGAGAACAAGATGTCTAGAAATGCAAATTTTTGCCTTTTCTTTTTTGTTTCTTTACTACAGGTGTTACCCACATTATTCCCCATCACAGAGCACGTACTCCTCCACAGGATTTGAATCTGGTATTGGAAGTTCTATAGTCAACACCTTTCGAACCTCCATCAACCATCTCACATTGCTATCATCTTATGGCTATCTCTTCAGGTAGGAGATTTTCAGAACTTTGAGCTTTTCTTTGCAAATCTCCTTACACTTTCTTCCAAGTTGTTTTACAAACTGTTCATGAATATTAACCAAAAGTTGTTTCTTCCTTCCACATCAATCAGGAATTGGTACTCCATTTACAGTTACATATTAGTTGAGTGCTTCACGGGCCTTGAAACATCAGGCTTCTACAAATCAACTCTGCAAGGCAGTTGCCTAGTCATCAGTTCATACCTTTACAAATTTCTATAAGGGGAACCTTTCTGCATCCTAAGATGCCAGTTTTGGTCACAACATTTTGCAGGTCACAGTTGTCTATTTTTCTCTACCTCCCTGCGTTTTTGTCCTTAATGTAAGAGGCACAAACCCATTTTGACAGGGGTAATTAATTTGGGAGGAAAATTATAGGGTCAAGCAATCAAAGAGAAAGTTTGTATATATGTCAGAATTAATTTGGGAGGAAAATTATAGGGCCAAGAAATCAAAGAAAACGTCTGCAAATGTCAGAAAAAGATACCACGTGGGTAGGTATACTTTACTTACTGCAGTGGTCCTGGAGAGATGCTAGAGTCACCTGGAAGCTTCTGCGGTAGTGAGAGGAAAGAGATCCACCTAAAAGATATCCAGAATGGCATGGAACATGGTGAACTTACTGGAGCTATTTTACTGGATTTTGCAAAAGCCTTTAATACAGTAGACCATAATGTTTTAATACATTTCATCCCTAATGAATGCTTTCTTGTCATCCAGGTATATGTCCAAAGCCTGGAAAGTGGATAGAGTTGTACTTAGCCACAAAAATGGTAATAAACATATGATATCAAATTACAGACCAATATTCCTACTCCCCACATTATCTATAGTCCTAGAAAAATGTCCAGCTATTTTATTCCACTTCAAAATAGTTTTCATCCAAATCAATCAACAGTGACAGCCCTCCTTAAAGTATGCAATGACATTGAGAGTGTCATAGAACATGGTGAACTTACTGCAGCTATTTTCCTAGATTATATTTATCAGACAGAATGCATTAATGTTTATTGCTGACAGTTTTTCCCATCCACTCACAGTAATAAGTGCGGCTCCCCAAGGCTCCATTCTTGGCCCTATTCTATGTTCCCTATTTAGAAATGATCTGCCTATGGTTTGCAAAGTATTTTCTATGTTCATCAGGGCCGGTGCAAGGAGTTTTGTCTACATAGGCGAAGGTGCATTTTGATGTCCCCGCCGCCAATCCCCCCACTGACTATGTGTGAGTTCATACACTGCATAATATAATTCCTTTTGGATTCACACACGGTCAGATTTTCCAATGGACGCACTGAAGGCCACATCACAAGGAGAGCAGATTCCTGCCCTGGAGCCTTCAGCAGCCTAACAGTAGCAGCCTGGGTACCCTGTGAACACATACAGTTTTTTGGGACAAATATATGCAGTAGGGGGCAATCCAGGACCCTCTTGTGATCTGGGTTCCAGACTTTGTACTGCATCTCTAGTCTATGTGAGCACACCTCTCACAGGAAATTATCTCCAGGCCTGCCAGCTTGCCTCTCTCACACTAAATGTCCCTTCCCTCAGCATGGGTAATGATGAAGGCATGACAATACCCCCTTGTTCATGGTGTCCATTGTGCCCTATCCTAAAAGTGGCCCTGGCACAAAATTTTATACAACTGACTGACTTATTGGTGATTACCTCTTATGCAATGTAGTATGAAAACATATCTCTCTTATTCTAATATTAAATGTAGTCAAGTTACAGGTCACCAGATGTTACAATTAATAATATGACAGTCACTGAAAGATTGTGTCTCACAAAGCTAAGCACTGTCATAATCTGCCCTCTATTCACATAAATAAAGTAGGTGTGTGCTGACTTGCCTGCTGCTGATATTGTGCTCCTCTTCTTCCTAGCACAGTTCCTCCATGAGCACTGAGCACTAGGTGCTTAACGGCTGCTGGAAATTCAAGCGAATCCAGCGTGGTGACACAGGGATGTCACAGCACAATTGGTGTGTGGGGATTTTCTCTTGGACGCCTCTCGCTGCCTCCTCTCTCCTTCACAGGCCTCCACATTGCCACCTGCTCTCTCCCTCATTACCCTCCACATTGACACAAGAGGGGGAGAAAAGAGAAAGGCAAGAAGAGGAGAAAGAGAGAGGCAAGAAGGAGAGAAATAGGAAAGAAGGGGAGAAAGAGAGAGGAAAGAAGGGGAGTAATAGAGAGGAAAGAAGGGGAGAGAGGCAAGAAGGGGAGAAAGAGAGAGGATGCAAGAGGAAGAATAAAGGCGCAAGAGGGGATAGAGAGGATGCAAGATGAGGGATAAAGAGACACAAGGGGGATAAAGAGGATGCAAGAGAAGGGATAAAAAGAAAGGCAAGAGGGGGAGAAAGAATAAAGATAATGACGCAAGGGGGAAAGAGGCAAGAAGGGTGGAGAAAGAGAAAGGGGCAAGTTGAGGGATAAAGAGGCAAGGGAAGGATGCAAGAGGAGAGACAAAAGCAATAGGGAGATAAAGAGGGAGGAAAATAAGGGATAATGAGTGGAATAAAGATGCAAGGGGGTAAAAAGAAAAGTAGTGGAAAAAAGATAAAGGGGAAAGAGGGAGGAAGAGTTAAGAATGGAATAAAGAGAAAGAGGCAAGGGGGGCATAAACAGTCAAGAGGGGGAGTAATAATATATTTCTCTCCATCTTGCCTCCCTTGTACTTCTTTCACCCCATTGTGCCTCTTTCCCTTCTTGCAACTCTCTTTCTCATCCCATGTACTTCTTTCACCCCTTGTGCCTTCTCCCCCTTGCACCTCTTCCTCCCCTTTGCACCTCTCCCCCCCTTGTACTTCTTTCACCCCTTTGTGCCTCTTTCTCCCCTGCACCTCTCTTTCTCGCCCCATGTATTTTTTTCACCACCTTGTGCCTTCTCCCCCTTGCACCTCTATTTCTCCCCTTTGTACTTCTTTCACCCTCTGCACCTCTTTCTCCCCCTTGTACCTCTTTCTCCCCTCTGTACCTCTCCCCCCTTGTACCTCTTCCTCCCCCTTGCACCTCTCTTTCTTCCCCCTATGTACTTCTTTATTCTTCCCCCTTGCACCTCTCTTTCTTCCCCCTATATCCTTCTTTCTCACCCCCCCTTGTGCCTCTTTCTCCCCTCTGTACCTCTTACCCCCTTCTACCTCTTTTTCTTCCCCCTATGTACTTTTCTTCCTCAGTCTGGGTGCCAGTTTTAAACTTGCACTGGCCTCAGAACAGAAGAAGGAAAACACCAGCATGCTCCATGTGGCATCTCCACGTGTGATGCGGTCCTGACTGTCATCATTGCGGGCAGCGGGGAGACAGCAAAAAACATAACTACATGGATTTTAAAAAATCATAATAATAATTCTCCCAGTTTTGGCGCCCCTCCGCTGCAGCGCCCTTATGCTAGCGCCGGCCCTGATGTTCATTTATGCAGATGACACTACAATCTAAACTAAAAATCCAAACTATCACAACTTGATGCATTAATACAGAATTATTTCTCTGAAGGCAAAAGATGGACTACTAAAACCATACTGTTCTTAGACACTGACTAAAGATGACAAAGGTATTTAGTACAAAGACCAAATTACTTGAACTACACAATACAAATTTATCTTGGTATGTGGTTGACCCCAGCTTCACTTTTGGTCTTCATATTAATAAATTAATATCCAAGCAAACTGTCTACATTCCTGGCAGGAGAACTTATTGTTCAATACGTGTTAATTCCAGTCATAGCCTACTGGGATGTAGTATGTGCTTCTGCATCACAAATCCATCTTTGCAAATTTATCACTCATTATGCAGCTTCATCCTCCAATGTAATTACACTACCCATCACTGTGATATGTTGAAAGAACTAAATTGGCTAATACTTGAATCCATACATACATACCATTCATTTTTCTTACCTAGTTTATAACAACTTCGCTGGAAAGCTACCAGGCAACATAAGCAGCATATAAAAATCACAAACCTTCCTAGGAGCTAATACTCATATGAAAAAACATCAATAAACAAAATATATTTTCTTTATTGATGTTTTTTCATATGAGTATTAGAGCTTAGGAAGGTTTGTGATTTTTTTATCATTTTTTTTTAATTCACTTTTGTGTACTTGTTTCCTACATATAAACTTTTCTGGGCAGCTTTACAAAATATACAATATGTCTTGCATGTGTATATCAGCTAGAGATAAAAGAAAAGCTCAATTGAAAATATGTTTTGAACAAAATTCAGACAAAAAGGAGAATGAAATAGAATATGGTGATTTAAAGCAAGATTTTTACAAACTAGTAAACCTTCTGAGCATGGAGTTGAGACATTGGTGGGACCTGCTGTTGCGTGGTCAATATCTGGAGAGGAAAATTATCCCCAGGGGTACAAAAATATCCTTCTTTTCCAGATGCAAAGAGATGAAGATGATTATATCACTGTGCCTGTGATTCTGACGCTCTTACTGGTCTGTTCGCTTCCTTGTGTCTGCCTGACGGCAGTATGGAGGGTGACTACTGGTTTTATTGGCCGTGACCAATTGATTTGGTCGGTCTCCCAGTTGTTTTGGTGGCCCAGTCTTAGGGCAGATTGCTCAGCTTTCCTGGCAGCATGTACCATTTGTGCTTGTGCTAAGACCCAGAGACATCTTCCTGTGGGTCCACTCCTAACTGTCCCTAGTGGCGAATGTCCCTGGTCCCACGTTTCCTTAGACTTTATAGTGGAACTACCGGTATCCAGGGGGTGCACAGTCATCCTGATGATAGTGGACGGATTTTCGAAAATGGCTCACTTTGTCCCGTTCCAGGGATTTCCTTCCTCCAGGGAATTGGCCGAAGTATTTGCTAGAGAGGTGTTTCGACTCCACAGAGTACCCAAGATGCTGGTTTCGGATCGAGGGAGTCAATTTGTGTCTAGCTTTTGGAGGTAATTCTGTAACCAGATGGGTATCCAACTCTCGTTCTCCTCTGCATACCATTCCAAGTCCAATGGTGCTGCCAAGAGATCCAACCAAGGGATGGAACAGTTTTTGTGTCGTTTCATCTCGGACCATCAAGACAATTGGGCATCCTTGCTACCATGGGCAGAGTTTTCCAGGAATTGTGCAGTGAACTCTTCCTCACAGAGTTCTCCTTTCATGATCAACTATGGGTTCCAGCCCTCAGTGCTTCCTGACTCCTTTCGTGCACATTCCGGCTCTGAAAGAGCACCTTAGGCAGCTCCTCTCCACTTGGGAACAAGTCCAGAGAGCCCTACAAAGGTCCACACAGCATTATCAAAGACATGCAGACCGGAGGAGTCTGCCTTCTCCTGTGTTTCAAGTTGGGGACAGGGTTTGGTTATCCTCCCGCAATCTGAACCTCCAAGTGCCGAGTAAAAAGTTGGCCCCTCACTTTGTAGGTCCATACTGGGTACTTTGCAGAGTGAACCCTGTCACCTATGCTTTGGACCATCCACAATGTGTTTCACGTATCATTACTCAAGCCCCTGATTAGTAATTGCTACACTATGGCACCGGTGGTACCAGGGCCTATGCAGGTAGATGACCATGAGGAAAATGAGATACAGAGCATTCTGGATTCTCGCAGAGTCAGAGGTCGCCTCCAATATTTGATACACTGGAAATACTATCTTGAGGAACATTCCTGGGTGACTAGTACTAATGTCCATGCTCCTGCTCTGCTCTGGAAGTTCCACTCTTGTTTTCCTGATAAGCCTGGTCCTCTTCCGCGGGGAAGAGGTCATTGAAGGGGGGGGAACTATCACAGTGGCTGTGATTCTGGCGCTCTTACTGGTCTATTCGCTTCCTTGTGTTTGCCTTGCAGTAGCATGGCAGGTGATTACTTCTTGATCACTCATGCGTCATTCTGAGTGCTTACTATTTTATAGTTTCCACCTTGATTGACCTATGTTACTCTGCCTCCTAGAGAGGCCTTATATGCTGCATTCTATCATTGCCTCAGTCCCCTTTTGTGGTTTACCTGAGTGCTTTCTGATTCTTCCATTGTGATCCATTCCTGGCTGCTGAATCTGATTTGTGTATGACCCTGGCTCCATCTGACTACCAATTTGTGCCTGAACCTCTTGTCTAGCTGATTGTCTGCTCCGTACCAACTTTGGCCTTGTCTGACTAACTGCTCCGTGCAAAGTACTTTGGCTTGTCTGACTACCCGAATCATTTGACCATTGGCTGGTAAGTCTCTGTTGCTCCCTGAGGCCTGGCACCCCCTTGTAGGTTCTCATTCTCAGTCCTTGGTCGGGTTAGTCCTGTCAGTAGTGCAGCAGCACCTAAGTCTTCTGGGGTTTGTTGTCCCTCTAGCGTTCTAGGGTGCACGGTGTGCTGTTACCCTAGCATTCTAGGATATTGTGGTTGTGTCCTTGCCTTCTAGCTGGTAGGCCTCCCTTGTCTGCTCCTCTTTAGAGCATGCTTACCACTTTCGCTACCTCAGTGGTTCAGCTCTCGCTACTGGATCACTCCTAGCTTGTGCATCAGTCTGGCTAAGGTTCAGTGTCAGCTCCTGGTAGTGGACTGCACACTGTCCCCACGCCTGACCCTGGGAAGGTTGGGGAAGTGTCTATATTTACTTGCTTGTGATTATTCTTAATAAAGTGGAACTGATTCTATGTACCTGTCTGAGTGATTATTTACAAATCTCCCGTGACAGATTACTTGACAGATACAATACAAACATACGGTATAATAAGTCTGGTAATCAAAATAATTCGAAAAATAACAAATACAAATTGGATAATAGAAATAAAAGTACCAACCATGGAAGCATTAGAAATAATGCAGACAATGGGAGGGTATTGCAAACACCTAGATCAAATTCTGGTTAGAAACAAGTAGGGACCCATTCAAGTAAAAAGGAAATTGTTCCACAAAAAATAGTTAATACAAAGCAAGGTGTGGAAAACAAAATAGAAAATAAAAGTAGAAAGTAATAATCGATTTTCAATATTGGCAGAAATGGAAGAGAAAAAGAAAGTAGAAGAAGAAGATAGTCTAATCTCTATGTCTTCAAAAACAGAGGTTTTTTGGGTGGGAAGGCCTAAGAAAAGAAAAGGAATTGGGTACAGATGTTCAGTTAACAAGCAAAGTTATGGGAAGAAAAAGAGGAGAGGAGGATGTAGAAGAGGAACTAGGGGAGGCAAAAAGAACAAAATTAAAAAACATTGAGTAACTTTGAAATCGGGACTTTTTTTGATGGGATTTATAATTTGTCAAGTGTGGATCTGAATCCAGAACAACTTTCACTTTTTGCGAAAGGGTTTGAAGTTTGCACCGACTGCAGCCCCAAATGATTTCCAATTCTTTATTGACTTACAAAAGTTTGTGAGAAAAATCACATTAAAAAGTTTTTTGCTGGAAAAAATGAAGAATTGAGAGAACAAAAAAATTAGGAAACGGTCGGTGAAGAAAGAGAAACCCTACAAATATTATTAGATCGACAAAGGGAAAGTTTAGGAATGGATGATCAACAAAATATGGATGTAGAAAATGAAAAGATAAAAGATCCTATATTATTAATTCCCACCTTAAGAAAATGTCCAATTTTTATCCTACTCAATGTAAGGGACCTTACATTGAAACATTTGCAAAATTAGTAATGATGGCTTATAACAAAGAAATAAAAAATGTAAAAAATATAATCTTACATTACATGAAAGGCAAGTAATGAAGGATTTTTCTCTTAACCATTCGGGAGGCTGATAAGGGGGGTTCTGTAGTGATACAGGACGGCAAAAAGTATCTGTTAGAGGGAAGTTGACTTTTGGAGGACAAAACCTCATATCGCAAATTAAAGGCTAACCCTCATGAGGAGTTTTGCAAACAATTGATCTCCCTAAGGGATGGGGAGCTCAGGCAGGGTATCATCACCAAGGAGGAACACAGGTTCAATAATATTAGTGAACCTGTGGTTCCTTTTTTCTATCACATTCCTAAATTATATAAAACAGTGGTGGACCCCCCTGGGCGCCCAATCATTTCGGGAATCAACTTTTACTGCAAATTTATCGCATATATCGATTACTTACAAAAATACGTCCAAGAATTGCTGTCTTACATTCGAGACACTCAGCACATTTAAGAAAAAGTTTCACAATTTCAGTGGTGTAAAGGAAATCATGTCTGGGCTACGCTAGATGTCACAGCACTTTACACCTCTATAAGGCACAATTTAGGTTTAGAAGCAGTTGAGTTTTTTCTAAATAGTGATAAAAATATGTACATACAACAGAAATAATTTATTTTGTTGTGTATTAATTTTATTTTAAATCACAATTTTTTTGAATATCAAGGAGAATATTATTTGCAAATACAGGGGACTGCAAAGGGCACCAGATTTGCCGCCACATATGCAAATGTATTTATGGGATACTGGGAATTAATGGAAGATCTTACCCAGGGCATGTGCGGGGGCAGTTTGGTGCTATATGGAAGGTTTATTGATGATATTATTTTCATTTGGGAAGGCATTGTAGATTCTTTATGCAATTTCTTTAATAAACACTAATTATAGAGGAAAACATTTAACGTATAATATCAACACTGAAGAAATTCAATTCTTGGACGTATTTTCAGACTACTAAGCATGGACATATTCAAATTACTATCTTTAGAAAAGAAGTATCATGTAATCCATATATGGAAGCCACCAGTTGTCATCTGTCTAGGTGGCTAATGAACATTCCATTTAGTCAATATCATAGACTAAGGCGAAATTGCAGTGATTGGGAAGATTTCCTGTATAAGGGTGAACAATTACAGCAGAACTTTACAGAGAGAGGGTATGCAACAAACGTGGTCCAAAAAGCTTTTGATAGAGCAAAAACATTAGATAGAAGTGAAATCTTAGTTCCCAAGAAAGTAGAATCACAAAATCAAAAATCTCAGTGGAAAAAAGAAAAATTCAGTTTATAGCACATATAATATATTTGCTAGAGATGTATAGAGCATTGTAAAAAAGACATTGGTCAGTACTGAAACAAGACACCCAATTAGAAAGCATCATAAGTGAAGGTCCTACAATGATTTATAAAAAATTTAAAAACATCAGAGGGTATATAGCACCCAGTAGACCAAAAAGGTTAGATAGAAAATAGAGCATACGGACACTGATCATGGTGTTCCAAAACACTTTGGTCAGTGTAAACTTGATTCATCTAAGAACTTCCAAATAAAAGGGATAGATTATGTAGAACCCTCAATCAAAAATAGATATCAGGTCCTTTGCAAAAAATAGTCCTTCTGGATTAGAAACCTTGTCCCCGGGAGGACTCAGTGGTATGCCTTTTTGCAGATGATACAAAGATCTGCAATAGGGTAGACATTCCAGGGGGAAAAAGCCAAATGGCGAATGATTTAGGTAAATTAGAAGAATGGTCAAGAGTGTGGCAGATGCACTTTAATGTTGATAAATGTAAAATAATGCACTTGGGACATAAAAATCCAAAGCAAAAATATACTATTAAGGGTACTGTGCTGTCAGAGACAACAGAGGACAGGGAGTAATTATTTCTAATGACTTTATCACGGTCCCCGTGATCTTCCTCTGTCACTCTCTCTTGTGTGCTCCCTCATTGGTTGAGCTTGTTTGGCCCACCCCTGGTGATCCTTTTTATACCTGACTATGGCACCTGTCAGGTGCCCTTTCGTGGTGTTCCTGAGCCAGTGTTGCTGTTGCTGTGTTCCAGTGTTCCTGATTTCCGGTGTACCCCTTTGGCCTGGCTGACGTTCCTGCTCGTTGCTGATCTGGCTTGTCTGCGAATCTCCTCTGTGATCCGACCCGGCCTGGCTGACGTTCCTGCTCGTTGCTGATCTGGCTTGTCTGCGAACCTCCTCTGTGATCCGACCCGGCCTGGCTGACTTTCCTGCTCATTGCTGATCTGGCTTGTCTGAGAATCTCCACTGTGATCTGATCCGGCCTGGCTACGTTCCTGCTGCTGTTGTCGCTTGGGCGACATTCTGATTCTTGCGGAGTTGCAGCTGTTTGTTCGAGACTGTTCCTGTTATCCCTTGTGCTGCTGAGTGTCCGGTTACACTTGCAGAGCTGTACTATGACGCTGAGTCTCCGGTTACGCTTGCAGAGCTGTACTACAAAGCTGAGTCTCCATTTACGCTTGTAGAGCTGTACTACCATAAGGCTGAGTCTGCAGTGGCACCTGCAGGGCAATACAGATACGCTGAGCCTCCGCTTACTTGTTGTTCCAACCGGGTGCTGTGGTTAACTCTTGCAGAGCCGTATCGTTCACGCTACTCCTGCTGAGCCGGCTACGTTTGGGCCTAGGTAGACGGCGGCTCATATTGTCATTCCCATTAGCAGAGTAGTCGGTATCCGGTTACGTGCCGGTTTGGTCTCTGGGCTCTTGCTCCTTCGCACCGGTGGTTCCATTACGCCCGGAGGGGCTATTGGCTCTAGCAATCGCTGTACAGTTCCGATACGCCTGTGGGGGCTAGCAAGTCACGCTCTTGCAGTGCAAAGTGTCTGGTCATATGCCCGTGGGGGCTACTCGGCTCCAGCTCTTCCGGTACGGTTGGCCTCGGTTACACGCCCATGGGAGCTAGCGATTCATGCTCTTGCAGCATCAATAGTCTCCATTATACGCCCGTGGGGGCTAACGACTCGCGCTTCAACATTGCAAGTGGTGTCCGTTATACGCCCGTGGGGCTATTCGCTACTGCTCTAAAAGCGCTCTGTGTCAGTCTCTGCATTATCCAAGCAGCTTACTACATGAGTGGACTGATAGTGCTGTGCTATCTCGCACCTATTGCTGCCTTTTCTTCACCTTGGGCGTGCCAAACACCACAACAGAGACTGACGAGTTCTATGTGTTAACTATTGATTGCTTATTACCATTTTGAGCCTGTCCTGTGACAGTATATGTATCATCTGTATTCTGTATACTGGTCCTGTGAAGGTCTCAGTGTCTATCTCTTGCTATATACTGTGTGGCCTATTGAGGGCGACCTTGTTCATTTATTTTTTGTTGTAATAAAACTGTGTTTTATTCAAACCTGCTGTCTGAGTGTCTGAAAACCGTTACAGACTTAAAGGTAAGCAGGCAATGTAATAAAGCGGTGGGGAATGCAAGCAGGGCACTGGGTTGTATAGCTAGGGGCATTAGTAGCAGAAAAAGGGAAGTAGTCATGCCACTCTACAGATCTCTAGTTAGACCTCACCTAGAATATTGTGTACAGTACTGGAGACCCCATCTCCAGAAGGATATTGATACTCTAGAGAAAATTCAAAGAAGGGCTACTAAAATGGTGACTGGTCTACAGGAAAAGAAATATCAGGACAGACTAAATGATCTGAATATGTATGGAGGAGAGAAAAGAGAGAGGGGATATGATAGAAACATTCAAATACATGAAGGGATTCAACAAAGTACAGGATGGAAGTATATTTCAAAAGAGTAAAAACGTTAGGACAAGAGGCCATAGTCTAAAACTAGAGGGACACCGGTTTAGATGTAATGTAAGAAAGTTTTACTTCACTGAGAGGGTAGTAGAGAAGTGGAATAGCCTACCAGCAGAAGTGGTAGATGTCAATACAGTGACAGAATTTAAGCATGCATGGGATAGGCATAAGGCGGTCCTTAACATAAGAAAAGACCAAGGACCAAAAAAGGTTTGAGGTTGTGTGTTTTTTTTTTTTTTTTTTTTGTTACAGTAGGAAATTGGGCAGACTAGATGGGCCGAATGGTTCTTATCTGCCGTCAAATTCTATGTTTCTATGTTTCAATGTTTCAGTGACCAGTTAGATCTGAATTGTTTTATGTAAAAGATATTATTTTAAATGTAAATACTCCCCCAAAGATGCTACCATTAACCCTTTGAGCGACGGAGCGGTAGCCCTCCGGTGCTCAAAGGGTTACTATTGGTGGCATCTTACTGTTAATATAAAATATAAATATTAATTGTCTTTATTATGTGTCCATATTTTTAATATCTGAAAATCCTTTACCCCCATGCCTCCGCCGCCGTCTCCACTGGCAGCGGAAGGCATTTGGACCGGCATGGAGGGAGCCTTGTGACCTCTCGGGCCGTTGCCCAAGTCAGAGTGCCAGAATTTTGAACCGAGACTGGCTTTTGTATGTCAGTCTCGGTTCAAAATAAATTGGCAGTATCCTATTGATTGGGAAGTGCTTATGCAACTCCCAGCCAATCAGCTTCTAGCGGGTTTGTCACCACCCACTCTAGAAGCTGATTGGCTGGGAAGTGCATAAGCACTTCCCAGCCAATAGGAGACTGCCAATTTATTTTTGAACTGAGATTGACATATAAAAGCCAGTCTCTGGTTCAAAATTCTGACTTGGGCAACTGCCTGAAAGATCACAAGGCTCCCTCTGTGCTGGTCCAAATGCCTTCCGCTTCCAGCGGAAGATGCAAAGGGGTAAAGGATTTTCGCATTATAGAGTACACATATGGACACAGAATAAGGACAATTAATATTTACATTTAAAGTGAACAATAAGATGCCACCAATAGTAACCCTTTGAGTGCCAGAGGGCTACCCCTCCAGCGCTCAAAGGGTTAACGGTGGCATCTTTGGGGGAGTATTGTTTAAAAAACACTAATGGATTTTTTTATTTTAAAGCAAGAAAAAAAGAAAGAAGATCCGAGGAAGAAAAGAAGACTGAAGAAACGAAGAAGTCGACCGCGACCCCGCTGGACATCAGGATTACTGGTAAGTTTTTAAGTGTCGGGACATGTGTGAAACTTTGTGGATTAACCCTATGAGTGTCAGTGTATAATGCGATGCATACCCCACTGACATTCATAGGGTTAATCTTTTTCTATTTTTTAACCACAAGTATGTGTTGGAAACCAGTTTTCCAACACATATCGGTGGTTTGACCACCTGTTTTGGGCTGTGCATCTGCCTTCTAATGGCGCAGGATCTGTGCCATGAAAAGTGCCTCTTAAATATGCGGTGAAGCCAACGCATGGAATAGGATAGCAAAGGTGACTATTTTTAGTTAATCTTCAAAGAATGAAATTTGTGCACCCGTTGAACATTTTTGCATGTTTTTTTGGTGCTGACAGTACAGTTTATAGAATTATAAAATGTGCTGTGAAAACCAATACCTCCTGTTTTGAAAATAGCAGGGCTAATATTATTGAGCCCTAGGATTGTCTACTGCTGGTGATGTGTGAGGGAGAGCATCCCTTCCACATCGACAGCAGTTTGTCAACATTGTATGCTAATGGCGACCTTCTCCTCCCCTTCCCTTGCATCCCTAAATTTTAGTGCATATGGTGATGTGTGTCTGCATCGAAATGTCGAAGTGCTTTGAATGCATCAACAAAATCATATTGCCACAGCATCGACCTTTAGTGAATTTCCCCCAGTGTGTTGGAGATATTTCTAGAATTCAGCAGGTTAAAGGACCCTTTTAAGTTAATGTAACTTTTACTAGTCCTCAGAATTGCTCCAGTTCTTTATAGCCTCAATGAATTAAGTATTGATATAAAACTGTTGTCATAGTTTTTTAATCAAAAGTCAAGAAACGAGTACTGCAGCATATGTTGCAGCAGTTTAATAGGAGAGTATTAAATTGAAGCAGGTGTGTAAGTGCACTGCTGGGAACTAATTAATGTGCATTCAAACTGGATGAAAGGCTTACAGCATATAAAAAAGCACAGTTTTGCTTTCAGATCAAATCATGTTATGTTAAATCCTAAAGCGTGAAAGAGATCAATGACATAGAAAGACAAAGCTGAAATTTAATTTTCCAACCTTTGTTTTATTAAATAGTTATAACCAGTCAGAATTCCACAAAGTAATTAAGCTGTTACTATCATATTCTATGGGAGATTCTACAGTCAGTGACTCACCTTAACCATAGTATGCAACATAATAACAGTAAGAACCCCAGGTTTTACTTTATGGACAGCAGTAGGCACTGTTAATGTATATTCAAAAAATGTTTTAACTATAATAACTCTTAAGTGACATTTCTCATCAGTGGGTGTACACTTGTTTTACTCAGTGGAAAAACCCCTACAAAACACGTTTTTCTCATTAAATAAACAAGTTTATTCATCCTATAATTATCCAAAAGTCTTTGCCGACAAGGTAGTGGCCCTCTCTCTTTTATATCCCATTGGATTCTGGAGAGATATCTAGTGCAATGTGAAGCAATGAGTTGGGCACCTGTCTAGCACCAAGTGGATATTACAATATTCATTGCCAATTCTGATACAGCAGACAGAGGCAAACATAACAATTATAATGTGAAAAGCTTTAAAAAAAATCTCACAGATTACCTAATTTGAAAAACTGATGTGATCAAGTCAGAATACACCTTTGGAAAAGCAGACAAGCAAGGATAGACGTTTTAATCTGCGACCGGCAGAATGTGGCACTATATGCAATCATATGGACAAGTTATAATACACTTTTAAACCAAAGCAATGCATTCCGTACCCCTCTGGCACTCAAAGGGTTAATCTGAAACCAGCTGAATCATACATAATTATATATCATCAGCAGGGTATTACACCATAACAGTATGTGGTGAAATGGTATCGTTTCTTTTAGAAATCACCCCTCAAGGACTACAGTACTCAAGTACCTGTGACTGTAGAATTCTAGGCTATGCCTGCCTCAGCATGTCAGCTAGTATAAATGTCTGAGAGTAATTCAGGGAACTAAAGATGAACAACTCTGGAGCAAACCAAATGCCCCATCGGGGATGAATAAACATTATTAAAATGTCTATTCATTTAAAGGAAGGTTTTAATCAAATGAATGGCAGGGATGTCTCCAAAGCCTTGTTCTGCAATGCACTTGGCATATTTCGAGCAGTCAAGAGGTTAAAACCCCATGTAAAATCAATGGGAATTTTCATTGCAGTGCAGTTTGATCTAGAATCTTTTTTCTTCCTGAATATGGTCCTGAGAACCTTAAACGCCCACCTTGCTCAGGTGCCAATGCCCTTAGAACAGTTTGTTATACTCGAGAACAAGGATTTCAGTCATTTGAACACAAACAGGGAAATTCAACTTATAGTTTGGAGAGAACTGTGACTTCATGACACCCCCCTCTGTGATTTGCTCTCATTGATTATACCTTTTAACCCTGTGAGTGCCAAGGGGTGACCAATGTATTGTGAAACACCTGCCACTCAAAGGGTTAAGTAACAAACAAAACACAGAGGTGTTGCAGAGTTGAAGTTCTCCACTCCAGATTATATTTCCTTGATGTTTCAATGATTGCAAACCATAGCATCAGCACTGATTGACTGAATGACAGAGGGGTATCCAACGCTTTGCTCTGACTCAAAGATTTAACATAAGTTTTTTTGTCTTTAAGATTCAGGTAGATTCATGTCACAGATACAAAAGTGTAAAAAATATAGATGAAATGAAAGAAAAGTATAGGCAGTTTGACTTTACATATGATGTACTTGCTGAAAATGTTAAATTATACAAGAGGTTGACTCGCTTTAAGAGGAGAGCAGTGGATGCAAAGGAGAGGAGTGAGAAATGGAGATCAAGGAGGAAAGTGGACTGTGGGCGGTTATGGAAAGATGGAAGACAAGTGAAAGGTGGAGGGTAGTGGAAACAGGAAGTGGAGAAAGCATGGAAAGAAGATGAAATGAAGAGACGAACAGGGGATCAAGGATGTCAAGACATACGTATTTCAGCATATTAAAAGCTGGAGATCTCTGATACTGTCAGTAAATATATACACACTTACATTTTTGTATTTTAATATTCACTTTTTTTTAATCCTTTTATTATTTAAACCCCCACATTGCCTCTTACTGACCACTGAATTAAGGGATAAGATGTAATGAGCCTGCATAATCACTACAATAACTCATTCCAGATTAGCCCATTAGTGATAATGAGGACATTCACAACGGTTTCTAAACTGAGAAGCTGCAAATGTCTGCAAGTTTTTTCATGCAGTTTGTTGTAAGGATCTTATACAGAATGAAAATTGGGAGCAATCCAACTGCACTATAGCAGCCAAATGAACATTCACCTTCAATTAAATGGGGTTTTAACCCCTTGAATGCTAGAGAGGTCAGCAACGTATTGTTACAGTTGGCTGTGCCGGATTTAAACTACTTTTTCTTTCTGCACTAGACCCTATGGAGGAGATGCATAAAAGTGACACAAACCTAAATCTGTCACTATTTTCTCTGATCCTTGTGTAAAAAAAACAATGATGACATAATTTGCAGGTGTGGTTAACCCTTTGAGTGCCAGAGGGGTACGGAACACAATGCATTGCGTACCCCTTTGAGTGCCAGAGGGGTACGGAACACAATGAGTTGCATACCCCTTTGAGTGCTAGAGGGGTACGGAACACAATGTGTTGCGTACCCCTCTGGGAAAGGATTAAAGAATTTTTTCACAATGTATAAAAATGTTTCATTTTGCAACCGTTTTAAAACTACTTTTGTTGATTTATCTTCCACCATCTCCTTGGCGTAATCTCAATATTAGTTATGTTAGTCTATGTAAAAATATACTGTTTATATATATATATATATATATATATAATCAGAATGTTGGGGGAAAAAAGTGGCACAGATGTCACAGAAAGGTCCCAACTGCGACTTTTCATTGAGTTTAATGTGTATAAAACTCATGCAGACTTCTATATATATATCACCTAGCACAAACACTGCACGAGAACGTATTACTGATTTTGCGGAACTTTCACTACAGTAACATAGTGCTGCAAATGATTATTACATTAGCGATATGCACATACTTTTATTTATTTTCAAGTATAATTGCTGCTTTAATGAAAACTATAACCTTTTATGCAGGCAGACACCAGAGAATAGAGCAGACATCTTGCATCTCTGCGTCTGCGCTGTCCAACCCCTTCAACTCCACGACTGGCGAGTTGAATGCCACTGTGCCAAAAGGCACCAGAAGGGACTGACAGTGCAGGAGCAGACAGAGTCTACAGCAAGATCCCAGCCTGTGCCTGCCTGCATAGAAAGTTATATTTTTCGTGAAAAGGAGCAATTATACTTGAAATTAAATATAAGTGTGTGCATATGGCTAATGTAATAATCATTTGCGGTGCTATGTTATTGTAATGAAAGTTCCGCTTTATAGAGGAACTTTCACCTCTAATACGCTTTGTCTTACATGATTAACCCCTTAGTGACCGACTGCGCGCGCACGCGGCTGGCACTTAATGCCCTCCGAATATTTTTTTTTTCATTCTACTGAATGACTTCTGGCACGTACATGTACATCCTCTGTCCACCTGGGACATCCGCTCGGGACATACATGTGCATCCTCGGGAGCTAAGGGGTTAAGCTAGTAAAATGGCATGTGGATTGGCTTTTTTTTTTCTTTCTAGGTAGATTTTCACTCTAAAATGCGGGCATTTCCACATTCTGCAGTACAAGGTAATGTCTGCACAGCAGTACAGGACTTCCCAGTCCTCAAATTCTCCTCCCTCCTAGCTCTCTCAGGGGGCGCATTCATGATTCCTTTCGTGTTGATGTGCATCAAGTATATTGTAACAGCAAGCTCCATTTGTCATTATACCAAGCTGCATTTTAGAGTGAATATCTACTAAAGTATGTACCTAGAAATGAAAAGAAAAAGCCAATCCACATACCATTTTACTAGCTTAATCATATGAGACAAAGTGTATTAGAGGTGAAAGTTCCCCTTTAAGGGCCACATCGTCAAAAGAAACTTGGAGGAATTCTGGGGCAAACTATTTGCACTATAGGGGAGAGATAAAATGCCCAAAATTCCCATTGATTTAAATGAAGCAATTCTAGAGAAGCAATAGGTTAGAGACCTCTCTAGCATTCAAGGGGTTATAATCCTCATTTAAAACAATGGGAATTTGTAATTCTCCCCTACAGTGCACATGGTTTACCCCAGAATTCACCCACTTTTCTTTAGAACATACGGCCCTTAGACCATTTTTATGCCTTTTCTTCTATGAGCCCTATTCACAAAATAAAGGAGGGGCAATTCTGAAGCACTAGCTGCATCAAAAGGGAGAAATACAAAGTCTCATTGATTTTTTTAACCCTTTCAATGCCAGAGATCTCCAACATTCAAAAGGTTAACAACCCGATTTAAATGAATGGGAATTTGGGGCATTTTTTTTATTTATCCTCTATGGTGTATCTGATTTGCTCCATATTTTTTCTCTTGGGTGGTTATACATCTGAAGCTATGAGTTTATTAATGTGGAAAATGTGATTCAAACATGCCTTATAGACCATGGGGGTTTTGATCTATCATTCTTGATTATCAAATATTTTTCAAAGGCATTCAATTATTACATTACACAATCTATTCTCATCTCCAGTTATTGGGACACACCAACAAGTCAGACTTTAACCCCTTTCACCTAGTGTAAGCCACCTCCCCTCAGATGTGGAATCTGGTCTCTTGACCAGACAGATCACAGCAAGAGACAATTTTCTTACTGTGAGCATAAGGAAAACCCTATACCCCTTGGCAGGTTTTTCCCCTATGCTAATTGAAGATTGTCCCTCTCTGCAAGCTATCTGAACACCACCTTTCTGTTCTCAGGTGAGCAGTGTTACATCAGTAAATTGGGGGGAGAGGGATACTTTATCATTCAATTACTCTTGAACTACAACTCTGACAGTATTAAAATAACACTCTCCATGGCCCAAATATTATGAAGAGTAATTGGAGCTGCTGTTTTTGTGAAGCATTACTATCCCTTTAAGGTGTTAATGAAAAGCCTAATTAAAGGAATAGAAGGGATACAAGTCTTTTGCCTTGTTCTTCTGTTTCTAATTAAAGGTATAGTAATATCAACATAGAAAGTTATATTAGATTGTTCATTGTAATTTTATATTATGCATACTACTGTTTGAAATTTCCTTAGCTTTGTATTGTGCTTGTAATTTAAGTTGAAAGTTTCCCCCTCCCGTCCCTTTCCACTACGTCAGTCATGGTTCCCTTAACCTAGGCTGACCAGACCTCACCTTTAACCAGGGACGCATAGGAAAAATGCATACTGCAGGACTGCTTTGATTTCAGCGAAGCACTGAAAAATGGCTTTTTCCAATGTGTCCCCGGTTAAAGGTGAGATCTGATCAGCCTACCTTAACCGGACAGATAACAATGATGGACAATAATGTGTGTCTGTATAAGGAAAACCCTTCCCCCTCTGTATAAGGAAAACCCTTCCCCTTGACGCTGACACAATATTTTCCCTCATTGCAATCGGTCCGGACTGGCTTTCAAATCAGACATTACCATCCCTTTAAGCACAGGTAGAGCAATCAAAATGACAGAGCCAGTGATTACCCACCTGTGATCAAGCAGGAATGTATTGAAACCAAACGTGTCCTGAGGAGCAATGTTCAGAATCACTTATCTATACTATTACATTGTATGGGACATTTTAGTGCCAGAGAGCATGGATGTCAGCAGAAACCTTTACAGGGAGAAGAGCCATAATATTCCCCATAGGCCAGCACCCCCGACCCTATGTTCTTCTAAGGGGGGCAAGTGCCCCCTCTTTCAGGCTGATCAGATCTCACCTTTAACCGGGTATGCATAGGAAAAATGCACACTGCAGGACTGCTTTGATTTCAGTGAAGTACTGAAATATGCCTATTTTAAGCTAGAGAGGTTTTCTATGTGTTTTGAAGCAGTATGCTAGTGGCCTATACCTTTCACAGGATTAAAATAGGGCTGCCAGCTCATCCGTTTAACCCTTTGAGTTCCAGAGTGGTATCCAATGCATTACAAAGGGTTAAAAGGTGACACATTAAAAATGCCTGATGCAGGGCTTCAGTGGTTAATTACGAGCTTGCAATGGTTCTTATGTATCATTACAGCAGGAATTTTTCGTACCAACACAAATAAGATAAATACAGAAGAAGAAAAATGGACAGCTTGCACTGTAGATCTCTGAAGCACAAAGAGATTCTAAACGAGCAGTGTCATTGTCACAACCCTCATTACCCTACCATCCACTGACAGAAGAATCAATGTGAATCACTATTGAGTCAGGAACTCTATCGTTTAAAATTGTCGGGGAGCCACAAATAGGATACTTGTGTGTATTCCTGTATATCCTGTGGCTTAAGGGCATAAAAGTCATTTATTTATCCATACCCTTTGGCTTTTTTGCAATATGCCTCTTTAGCCAGTCAGAATAGTTTATTAACCATGATACAGTGGTTTGGCAACCTGAGGCCATCTTGCTGTTTAGGACTTCAATTCCCGCCATTCCAGCCAGTGAACAGCTCGCTGAGGTTAATGGGAAATGTAGTTCTGGACAGCTGGAGGGACTTAGGTTGCCTACCACTATCCTATTCATATGTTGCACCGCGCAATGTGTGACTTCAAATGTCGCATTTCTTTGGTCACGCGTCTTTAAATGACGCATCTCTTTGGTTGCATGTCTTCGAATTACGTATTTGAAATATCGCAATGCAAAATAACGTGCTACATACAACGGTATCCTTTTCATATGTCGCACCTTGCAACACGCGACTTATGCATATACATAATTAACATCAATATGTATATGGCTACCTGCAGTGAGGCAAGGCTGGGGGTCAGTATGTGTGATTCTATGGTTTCCTGCAGTGAGGCAAGGCTGGGGGTCAGTATGTGTGATTCTATATCTACCTGCAGTGCCGTTGTTTAGCAAGGAGCTCTGTACTGAAGTAAGCACCTCCAGCCTCTCTCTGTTGTTTAGGTACATTCTGTAGCGAACCCACATATGGTTTTATAATAATAATTCATTACTCCAGGGGGTGGCACAAGTGACGTTTTTTGTTTAACTGCTGAAACAAGTGGAGCGGAGGATGCTGGGACTTGAAGGCGCGACTTAACAATCTCGCGCTGTTCTCAGGTCACCCTTTTAATCATGGCGACTTGCTGACTGCGCGCTGGAAGCAAGCGCTATTTAAAGTGAGACATATGAAAAGGATACCAGTGTCAAGTAGCCTCCAGCCTTCAGAATGTTGCAAAGAGGACCATAAAACATGCAACATGGTTAAAACTACAGTATAAACAAGTGTTGCAAGACACACACCACAACTACTCCCGGCATCCGTATAATATGTGTAATGGAGAAATCGAAGTGATAAGAAAAGCAGAAAAAGGGAAAAGAGAAGAGATCAGTATAATTAGATGGAGATAATCCAAAACTACCAGTTAAATAAAGATATGCAGCAGTGCAGGGAGACGGTGTCTGGCACGTATAGAGGGAGAAATGGGACTCCCTTGCATTGCACAACACCAGTATACTCAGAGTGCCAGGCAAATAGCCAATTTACAAACAGAATGAATAGAAAAACCACACTGCAAGAGACTAGCTAAACATAGCAAGAACTCAGATGAGTGCCCAATTGCAGCCACTGTGAAACAGACACTTCTTGTGACATTGATCTCACAGCTAAGAGCTGCCTTTTATGTACCATACTGCAAGAAACTAGCTGAACACAGCAAAAACTCTGCTATGCTGCTGTGCGTGAACAGGTCACAACAAGTGACACCAATACATTATAAGTCACTGGATACAAAACTGTGTAAATTATAAACAAGCAGGGAGTAGAGGGAAAAGGAACAACATTTTATCATAAAATATAAACCTTTATCAATGAACAAGTCGAGTAGAGTATACTTGTCCCAGTTTATGAATGGGGCCACCTGCATGGCACATTGCCTCTAGTGCCGGTACAAGGTGGCAAGTTCCATCAATCACACTAATCGCAAATGAGTTAATATAAGAATTCCGAATGAACGAATTGTGCGTATGATGATAAACACTGATGTTTACAGCCATAAACTGATATCTGCTAATAGACAAGCCACAGACTGAACCATCATCATTACACAAACTGGAAGTTATAAAGATATACATGCCCAGGGCGTGACTGGATATGTAGCTGGTCACCAAGTATTTATGAAAGTGTAGTGTCACTAGGATAGGGTATGATGACCAGTTAAATAGAGTGACATCAATTGCACAGTGACAATGCCAGGGGTTTAATGTGCAGCAGATAATTATAACGGACTAGAGAGAAAATCCTCAAATATTGACCAATCTGAAGCAAATCATGAGCTCCAAGTATCAGAATTATTTTGAGAAGAAAAGATGCAATTGTAAAACACCTTAAGAGGTTAAGGTAATAGATATAACCCAAAAGGCAAATAGATTCCAGACTGCTGCTGTGGAGCTGGTGGCTAATGAAAATGTCCAAGTCCTATATAAAGGAGACTGCAAGGACAGCGGATAAAGTAAATAACATACGTAGTAGTGCATATGATGCTGTTAGATGTACCAGTGTCACCTGTTGTGACCCGTTCACGCACAGCACCTTAGCAGAGTTGTTGCTATGTTCAGTTAATCTCTTACAGTATGGTTTTTCTATTCATTATGTTTTTGGCTATTTGCCTGGTACTCCAATTATACTGGTGCTGTACAATGCGAATGAGCCCCATTTCTCTCGCTATGCATGCCAGACACCAGCTTCCTGCACTGCTGCATATTTTTATTTAACTGGTAGTTTGGGATTATCTCCATCTAATTATACTGATTTCTTCTCTTTTTCTGCTTTTCTTACTTCACTTTGATTTCTACATTACACATATTACAGTGATGCCAGCGCTAGTTGTGGTGTGTGTACCTTTATTGTCTTTCAACACTGGTTTAAACTGTATTTTTAACCATATTGTATTTTTATGGCCCTCTTTGCAACATTCTGATGGTTGGAGGCTACTCAACACTTAAGTGAACGACATCAGAATGTCGCCCTTTTCATGCGGCAATGTCGCCCTTTTCCACCAGGCGACATTTTTAATGCTCCATTTCGCTGGTTGCTGAATAGTGGGCGAGATTTCAATAATGAATCATGTCATTCTGTGTCTACCAGCTGGCAGTGGATCAAGGCTTGGGAAGCAGACAGTATCCATAGTTTTGTGACTACCAGTGGAACAAGGCTAGTGTGTCAGACAGTGGATGCTATGAACTAAGAAGAAATTGAACATTTTTGGACCAAACTAAATGAGTTATGGGGCAAAATATAAGTCCTCAAATTATCATTGATTTAACTCTTTTAATACCAAACCCATACAGAATTTGACCACAGAAATGTGTTCATCCTCAGGCCATGGATGTATTCCATACCTGCATGAGTATGGTCGTTTTTTTCTCCAACCCTTTTTACCATCACAAAACTTTAACACAAGAGATCAGACTTCAGTGAGGTGGGGGGCATCATGACTCTAATGATACTTCCCCCTCCCAGCTATTGCTTACCCAGCCAATAGAGCTGGACAATCAATAGTGGTGACCCTGTAGTTGTCACGGTAATCAGGAAAAGAAGGACAGACAACAGTATAATGAATAAAACCACCTTTATTGATAATACACAGTAATGATAATAATGCCCACACAACCTCAGACCACTGGATGATAGTCCACAGTCTACTACCCGGAGCTGACCACTGTGCTGAGCACTGCACTACTGACACTATACCGGAGGATACTGGGAATATGCCTATGGTTCTAGCACCGAAGAATCAGGCTATTGAGGTAGCTCGAGTCTCCAACAAAGTTATAGATAACCGGAGACAACAGGGAGCGAAAGCAAGCCAGAGCCACAGGTACACAAATGCAAATGGTCAGACAAGCTGGGTAATGCACGGAGAGAGTAGTCAGCCAGAGTCACAAGTCAGAACCGATGTGGGTAGTCAGACAAGCTGGGGTCAACATGGAGCAAGTTAGTCAGCCACAGCCACAGGTCAGAACCGATGTGGGTAGTCAGACAAGCTGGGATCATACACAGAGCAGATTCGGAGGTCAGACACGGGTCACAATGAGAATGCAGGAACACCACGTAAGGGCAATGACTCCTAGGCCCAGGGAAGTTTAAATAGGAGCTAACCAAGGTGGGAACCAATTAGGCAAATCAATACTAGCGCATAAACAAGCGCATGTCGCTGCGCCCACTCTAGTGAACGTCAGCAATGCGGAAGTAGCCAGTGTCCATGCCAGCCGATAGCACAGCCGAAGAAGGAAGCACAGGAGGGCTAGGCTACCTAGGGATAATGTGATAGGAGGGAAACATGCCTCCCCAGATTCCACTTAAGAGTGGGTAGATAAGAAGTTGACTGGGTAGATACCACTGAGAGGCTACTGCATTCATCTAGAGTAGTATTTAGAAAGGGCCAAAGAATCATTTTCTCATCTTCTTAGAAGGAATGGCCAATTTCTGGTTTCAAGTAGCAAGACAGACCTTATCACCCAATTAGAGTATCATGGTGGTTCTGATAGCAGGTGGTGGAGCAGGAGAATATAAGCCACATAGGGACCCCCACCAGGGTTTGTGCCCCAAGGTTTGTTTGGCTATCACTGGGCAGTAACTGTAACATGAGTGTGGTTCCAGAAGACAGGACAGATATATAAAAAGAATGCAGGCCAAAGGTCGTTGCAGGCTGGGCTCAGACATAGACAGAAATGGGACAAAAGTCTAGGTAAAATGCGTTCAAGAGTAGTCAATAAATAAGCCATGGGTCAGGGAAAGCAGAGAGAAAGAGAAATCCAAGAGCAGGCCAGAGTTGGGAAACTGGGGCAGCACTAGCCAATCAGAACTGTAATTACCAAGTTCTCAACTACAAGGTCTAACAACTAAGAGTCTAATTGAAGTGTGTGCAGAACTGGAAACTAAGGAAAGTACATGATTGCAATCACTGAATAGCGAGTGCGTATGTGCAAGCAAGACTTTCCGCACAGAAGCACTAGCTTGCAAACAGTTGTGCATACGATCTGGATTGAGCACATGTGCATGTATGTCATAACTTAGAAAGGAAGAATTTCACCTGCATGTGCACACAAGGATGGCAGAAAGGATGCAAATGAGAAGACCTGAACCCATGAGGAGGATGGATACCAAGTAAGCCATGATAAGCATATATACTTTAACTCCCCAGCCTTGTTCCACTGTTCACTGGTAGTCACAGAGCCACACATACACTCATGCTTCAGCCTTGTTTCACTGGTAGCTGTAAAACTACACATACAAAGTTTACTTCTCCAGCCTTTCTCCACTTGTAGCCATGCTTCTGGATCCCCGATGATATTTCAATCCATACCAATGGGGTACCAGATTTCATGGTCTGGCACTAGATACTAAATACAGCACGGAATTCAGCAGTGTTGAAAGATTTTAATATCTTTGGAGCTTCAGAAAACCTATGCATTTTTCCCATACCACCATGTTCTTGAAATATTTGTGCTCACGAGTCTAGCAGTAGAAATTCAAGTGACTCCTCATTTGATTTCACTGGTTGTCTACTTTCCAAAATAGTATACTGTGCATACCATTTCTATAGCTGTTACAACCATTTTAGTACTGACAAATCATATTGGAAAATATGTATGAAAAATTAAATAATGCAGTTACTATAGTTCTGTGCAACTGTCAACCCTATAGTATGTCAGTGTCACGGTTTATTATGACTCTCAGACACAAGTTTTAGATAAAAATCAATTTTATTGAAATAATAAATTGATAACGTAGGATGGCAATCACATACATACAGATATATCCAGAATATAACAAGACAGAAGGCAGACTCTACCGGTCCTGTCAATATACCGGACAGGACAGTCTGAAGTAATAGAATGTTAGGCTCTACCGGCCTTGCCAATACCGGGTAAGGCAACCTGCAGATGGAATCGCATAACGGTTCTACCGGCCTTACCAAATTACCGGGCAAGGCAGCCTCAATAGATTCATAATGTAGGCTCTACCGGCCCTGCCAATACCGGGTAAGGCAACCTCAGATGGAATGTGGCAAAAGGTTCTACCAGCCTTACCAATACCGGGCAGGGCAGCCCAGAGATAGTAGCAGCAGTCAGATGGTAATGGCAAATTGACAGGATCGCAAGCAACCCAGTGTACACACACTGAGACTAACAGGGGAATCGTAAAGCCGCAAGGCTTTGGAGCAAACCAGCGTCCGCACGCTGGGACCAACACTGAATTGTATAGCCGATAGGCTTAGGAGCAAACCAGTGACCGCACACTGGTGTAACAAGCGAGTTAGTATAGCCGTAAGGCTTAGGAGCAAACCAGCGTCCGCACGCTGGGACCAACACAGAATTGTATAGCTGATAGGCTTTGGAGCAAACCAGTGACCGCACACTGGTGTAACAAGCGAGTTTGTATAGCCGCAAGGCTTTGGCGCAAACCAGCGTCCGCACGCTGGGACCAACACAGAATTGTATAGCTGATAGGCTTTGGAGCAAACCAGTGACCGCACACTGGTGTAACAAGCGAGTTTGTATAGCCGCAAGGCTTTGGAGCAAACCAGCGTCCGCACGCTGGGACCAACACAGAATAGTATGGCTGATAGGCTTTGGAGCAAACCAGTGACCGCACACTGGTGTAACAAGCGAGTTTGTATAGCCGCAAGGCTTTGGAGCAAACCAGCGTCCGCATGCTGGGACCAACACAGGATAGTACAGCCGACAGGCTTTGGAGCAAACCAGTGACCGCACACTGGTGTAATAAGCGAGTTTGTCTAGCCGCAAGGCTTTGGAGCAAACCAACGTCCGCACACTGGGACTAACACAGAATTGTATAGCCGATAGGCTTTGGAGCAAACCAGTAACCGCACACTGGTGTAACAGGCGAGTTTGTCTAGCCGCAAGGCTTTGGAGCAAACCAGCGTCCGCACGCTGGGACCAACACAGGATTGTATAGCCGATAGGCTTTGGAGCAAACCAGTGACCGCACACTGGTGTAACAAGCGAGTTTGCCTAGCCGCAAGGCTTAGGAGCAAACCAGCGTCCGCACGCTGGGACCAACACAGAATTGTATAGCCGATAGGCTGTGGAGCAAACCAGTGACCGCACACTGGAGTAACAAGCAATGTCGCCGACGCGACCAGGCAGGAGGTCGCCAGGATACAGGAGACAGGCGATGCGATGACAGGAACCAGCAACGATCAGTCAGGTCAGGAAACAGCAGAGAAGAAGTTCAGCAGGAACTGCAACACCAGAGACTAGGCCGGAACCAGGACTGGAAGTACTTCAGCATGCAGGGAACACTGGAACAGTAGAGATCAGGAACTCAGGAACACATGAGATCAGGAACTCAGGAACACTGGAACAGAGGCCCAGCTATCACTGGCATAGTGATAGCAAGAAGGTCAGAAACAACACGAAAGTGCAACCAAAGGGTGCCCAATCCAGGTTTAAATAGGCAATGAAAGGCGGGCTATCTGCAGACAGCCAATAGCAGCCCCCTACTGGTGACAGACAAGGAACTGCAGCAATCACGGGCACCGTGATCGTCAGCTCATACCACTGGAGTGCAGTTTTTCTCAGAAGAGCAGTAGTTAATGAATACACTAGGAAATGCCATAGTTGTCTAAGGTTTCATTACATTTTAA
This sequence comes from Rhinophrynus dorsalis, assembly GCA_037306005.1. Classification (NCBI taxonomy): domain Eukaryota; kingdom Metazoa; phylum Chordata; class Amphibia; order Anura; family Rhinophrynidae; genus Rhinophrynus; species Rhinophrynus dorsalis. The sequence continues at coordinate 577,704,400 of CM074718.1, forward strand.
TGGGTGGGAATGTATAAAAAGGCCATATTTTCTTTATCTCTTGTGTTTTTCACACCAGGCTAGGGATAGTAAGGCAATTGGCCTCTCTTTTAATGCAGTGGGGAATCTATTTCAAGAATTATATACTTTTTGGTAGTTATTTTGATTCTCTGGACTAATAATGCATGCAAACTACGCATAGTGCAATTTGTTTATCTGCACAAAAAGGCCATTAAAAATGATGTGCTTTTATTAATTTGGGGTCCCAGAGAAGGAACATAATGTGTGAACCTATACATATTTGGTATTGGTGTACACAGGAGGTATGTGACATTCATTTTTCATACTTTATTTTTATGCTAAGCTTGTTTGAGATGTACAGTATGTTATGATTTGACTTTTAAAGAAAATGTCTTTGCTTCATCATTATGTATAGGAACGAAGCAGCCATTTTTGGATTTGAATGTTAGCCTACTTGCAGGAAATATGTACTTTTATATAGTTACTGGGCTGTTTAAAGTAGTTTTATCATGTAACCAATGGAATTTGCATTCAGTCCATAAAGTTGTAAATATCCTTTTGTACGCCTGTTAAGTAGGGATATGTACACACCATGCCTTTAGGTAAAACAATGCATATATCATTTTATCAGTGTACAAGAAGGATTCAGGACTTTTAATAATTATTTGAACTATCACAGTCAACAGAAAATGTATTCAATTTATAGATTATGATATTAGGAAAACAAATAATGCTTTACTTTTTATGGTTTCATGACAGGAACTTCTTCACACTGCAAAATGTACTTCATGTGAGATGTCCTGAAAAGGCTGCATTTGTTCTATAGAATGTAATTCTATTATATATACTTTCCTTTTTTATAAACACAATTAGATCCTTCAGAATGATCAATACATTTATTGATTCACATGTATTGGTATGTGGAGAGACTAGAATACTAAGAAAAGGAAAAAAGACATTGCTCTATAGCTGCACTCTAATTTGCCAGAATTGTAATCTCGTGTTTATTGTATAGGATCACCTGTCAATTATATACACATAATACTGCCAGTCTTTACATGTATTTAAACCAGAAAGAGAGTATGGGAGACACAACCAAAGTTCAAGACTCAAATGTGAAGTAAAATAAAATAAATCAGCGATATTACTTAAATAAAATATAACTTTTAATAGAGAAAGTTAAAAATAATTGGTATGATCTATCGATTTAGATAAATATATAAAAGAAGCTGCGAATTATTTAGAAAAAATCACTCTGATGATTGAAAAAAGCAGTGTATACCTTTACATAGAGTTATAGAGATAAAGAGTAAGGATGAATCTCTAAAACTAAATGTATATTGACCGTGATCACAGTTTAGAAACCTCTTCGTGGCCGAGAAGTGATGACTCTCAAATAACTTCTCGGCTACGATAATCTAATAAAATAACTCCGGATAGGGAGAAATCAATATCCCAGTGTGGTACACGGACTAATATCCTCTCTGTGCCCGGATCAATGCTAAGAAGTAATAATACTAAGATACCCTCTCGGCAATGATCGTCAGATAAAGAGAATCCGGATAGGAAGAGGTTAATATCCTAATGTATTAGATTATAGATCGATCAAATACAAATCACCCAGAATTACTAAGTAGAAATATATAGAAGAGTTCCTGCCCTAAAGGATAACTAATGTCCAAGATAAAACGGAGTAAACTTGTATTTCAAATTCTAACTGTACATGATAGGTGTATATTATCTATGATCAGCCAAATTGTAGTAAAGTAGATCTCCAGTTACCCAGGAAAATATATCTCCGTTTTATTAATAGAAGAACCCTAAATAGTAAGTATACGTATTCTTCATAAGAAAGCTCAGTATCTTTCTACACTGGGAAATGACCCTAACAATGATAGGGTATTCAAGTTATACAAAGGTGTCTAACTTGGAAAAGGCTATAATTCATTACGGTATGGGATCACCCTTGTAATGTTCGTAGGACTCAAGGTTGTTAGTATTCTCCACCATTAATTATATAAGTTATATGAGCAGCCCTGAATATTATTCATAGCATATGTATCAATTCGGTTTATATTCAGCGATTTTGATACCGAAGGGGTGTTCAATAAGTAATAGGTGGTGACTCCCTACGATAGGAGGACACCCTTGTGGTGCTCTCAAAGCCTAAGACTGTTATATTGCCCACCACCGATCACAAATTGTATACACTCGCCTAAGATTCTAGTAACATAAATTACTTCGATTACAGCAACTATCTATATAAGTGAAAATTCTTGTGACATTGATTACTTCAATTGCAACAGATATTTGTATAGATGAGCGTGTTTAATTCGAAGTAATAAGGTACGGCGTTCTCTGCAAAACATGTGCAGACAACGTTTGAATTCTCAGAGTGATAAAAAGCGGCATACTATGTATATTTCATGCTGACGCCGAATTGGATTATTTAAAGTAAATCGAACGGCATTTTTTGCATAACTTATATAGTAGCCGGGCCAGTTAAATGAATAGATTAACTCTTGAAGTAGTAAGAATCGGCATTCTCTGCCTGGCATATGCAGAGGCCGAACTGATTTGAATTACGCGCGTTTCGCAAAAAGCTTCATCAGAGATGAATGTCGGCTAGGGGATCACTTGTATTTATAATCTCAAACGCCCCTCGCGTTTGATGTTGGAAATGATTCAATTATTAAAAAAGAGATACTATTAGATATAATATCATAGTATTTTAAAGATCTAAAATAGAAATATTTTTTATCATTGTGTGAATGAACAACACTAAATAGATATACTACTAAGATAATGAATAATTAGATCTTTATGTTATTATAGATGCGCACTTAGACACATCTCTTCATTCATTCCATAAGGCATTAAAGTATTTAAAAGAAAAATCCATTTATTTTCCACTTGTAGAAGATTCTTTTCCAGGTCTCCACCTCGTATTCCCAAGTTTAGTTTTTGTATTTCCCAAACTTGTAGTCCTTTAACAGATGAATTATGATGAAGAAAAAAATGTTTGGCAACACTTGTGAGAGGTCTTCCTTGATCAGATGTTGTATTGGCATGATTGATGTTACCCATATGTTCTAGGACTCTTTGTTTCAGGGTTCTAGTAGTCATGCCAATATATTTCATGTTACAGGGACAATTAAGACAATAAATTACTCCCTTGGTATCACAAGTGATAAACTGATTGATATAGTGTGTTTTGCCAAACCTATCTTTTATCTCAGTGGTCTTAATCATATGCTTGCATAGTTTGCATTTTCCGCATGGGTGAGAACCTTTAATACGTGGAGTTTTATTCCTAATGGCTTGAAAATGACTTCGTACCAAATAGTTGCTGAGATTGGGTGCTTTCGTGTACGTAGTATGTATTTTGTCACCTAGTATCTCTTTTAATTGAGAATCCTGCAATAAAACTGAAAAATGTCTATTCAAGATAATCTCAATTTGTCTGTATTTTTTATTGAATTGTGTGATTAACCGAACACAATTGTCTTGCTTTTTGGTTTTAGGTTGAAGAAGATCCACTCTGGGTTTTCTTAGAGCCTTATTATATGCCTTTTTGAGAATTGATTTGCTATAACCTCTGTTTAACATTCTACAAGTGAGTTCTTCGGCTCTTATTTTAAAAGTACCAATATCAGAACAATTCCTCTTAATGCGCAAAAATTCTCCATATGGAATATTGTTTTTTACACTAGGTAAATGATGGCTGGTAGAATGTAATATACTATTGGTAGCTGTTTCCTTGCGAAATAAATCACTACCTAGACTGCCATCTTCTTGACGATAGATGGTTAAGTCTAGAAAATGGATAGTATTAGGATGAAATTCCAATGTTAATTTGAGATTATATGGATTATTGTTGAGTAGAGATACAAAAGACTTCAATGTTTCTACAGAGCCTTTCCAAAGGAACAGGATATCGTCAATATAACGATACCAAATTAAGATATTTTTGGTATATATTTCCATGGTCTCTGCAAAAACTATCTCCTGCTCCCACCACCCAAGGTATAAATTAGCATAAGTTGGAGCACAAGCTGTTCCCATGGCTGTGCCACGGGTTTGTAAATAAAAAACATTATTGAAGAGAAAGTAATTGTGTCTTAACACAAAAGAGAGCATTCGTAAGAGATACTGTTGATTAATGGTATCCTTCCAATTATTTCTTATAAGGTGATATTCAATAGCTTTACATCCTGTGATATGATCAATTGATGTATAAAGTGATTCTACGTCACAGGTAACTAAAAGAGTATCTTGATCTATTGGAAGTTGATCTAACTTTGAGAGGATATCCATTGTATCTCTAACATGTGAGGACAGAGTGTCAAGCATAGGTCTTAATTGTTGATCTACTAATTTGCTCATGTTTTCACAGAGACTATCATTACCAGACACTATTGGTTGGCCAGGGGGATTTAAAGCATTTTTGTGTACCTTAGGAAGCAGATAAAAAGTTGCTATTCTGGAATTCTTTGTTGAAAGAAAGGCCTTTTCTGTGTTGGTAATTACTAGATCTTTGGCTGCCTCTTCAACTAATTTATTATAGAGATGAAGGTAATCAGAGGTGGGATCACTGAATAATCTTTTATAACTACCAGAGATAGTTAATTGTTTCTTAGCTTCCTGAAGATACATTTCTATAGGCCATAAGACAATATTGCCCCCTTTATCTGAGGCCTTAATGACAATATCTTCCCATTTGCTTATTTCATGTAATGCTCTTCTCTCTGAGTACGTCAAATTATTATTACCCTGGGTATGGGAGAGTTTCATGACATCATTCATTACAAGATCAATGAAGATCTGGACATTGGGACAGATCTGGGTGGGCGGTGTATAATGAGATTTGGGTTTTAGTATCTTTGGTCTCACTGATGTTTCAATTTCTATATCTGTATTAGTATCGGAAAGAATATCATGCTGACTTGAATTGTCCCTATCAGTCGTGGGTTTGAAGAATTGTTTAGCTAGTAGTAGCTTACGACCATATAAATGGAGATCCTTAAAAAAGGTAAACTGATTCAGATTAGTGGATGGTGAGAAAGAGAGTCCTTTAGATAGTACCTTTATATGGACATCTTGAAGAGGGTGGTTGGATAGATTGATTATTTGTAAGGAATTTTCTTTATTTAATGAGCCATCCTCTGAGATCTCATTCTGCCTCTTCCCCTGTGAAACTGTCTGGGATATCCCCTTTGATTCTGAATTCTTAAGAATGTAAGATCTGATCCTCTTGCCCTCCCCCCCTCTACGTGTCTTGTGTTTCTCTCTCTTAAGGACAAACGTCCTATTCCCTGGCGTGAGGCCAAAAAAGGGGGGTTGGAAGGACCTGCTGTAGCTTGTGTTTCTGATCTACTGAGGTCCACTAAATCAGCTATGATTTCATCATCTCCCTCTGCTTCTGAGGCAGAAGTGTCTTCATCAGGTACCATGGATTGAATATGATCAATCTTTCTAATATTTTTTGGCCAATTATACACTGATTTCTAAAATCTTTAAGATCTCTAGCAAATTTCCTCCTCTTTTTATCTGTTATGGTGGTTTCTAAGGAATCCAGATCTTTATTGAAATTGTCAATATCTATCTGCATAGACTCTACAAAATCCAGTTTTTTAAGTTCTTCTTCAATTGAGGCTGATATTGGTACTTTTAAAATAAGAGCCGAAGAACTCACTTGTAGAATGTTAAACAGAGGTTATAGCAAATCAATTCTCAAAAAGGCATATAATAAGGCTCTAAGAAAACCCAGAGTGGATCTTCTTCAACCTAAAACCAAAAAGCAAGACAATTGTGTTCGGTTAATCACACAATTCAATAAACAATACAGACAAATTGAGATTATCTTGAATAGACATTTTTCAGTTTTATTGCAGGATTCTCAATTAAAAGAGATACTAGGTGACAAAATACATACTACGTACACGAAAGCACCCAATCTCAGCAACTATTTGGTACGAAGTCATTTTCAAGCCATTAGGAATAAAACTCCACGTATTAAAGGTTCTCATCCATGCGGAAAATGCAAACTATGCAAGCATATGATTAAGACCACTGAGATAAAAGATAGGTTTGGCAAAACACACTATATCAATCAGTTTATCACTTGTGATACCAAGGGAGTAATTTATTGTCTTAATTGTCCCTGTAACATGAAATATATTGGCATGACTACTAGAACCCTGAAACAAAGAGTCCTAGAACATATGGGTAACATCAATCATGCCAATACAACATCTGATCAAGGAAGACCTCTCACAAGTGTTGCCAAACATTTTTTTCTTCATCATAATTCATCTGTTAAAGGACTACAAGTTTGGGGAATACAAAAACTAAACTTGGGAATACGAGGTGGAGACCTGGAAAAGAATCTTCTACAAGTGGAAAATAAATGGATTTTTCTTTTAAATACTTTAATGCCTTATGGAATGAATGAAGAGATGTGTCTAAGTGCACATCTATAATAACATAAAGATCTAATTATTCATTATCTTAGTAGTATATCTATTTAGTGTTGTTCATTCACACAATGATAAAAAATATTTCTATTTTAGATCTTTAAGATACTATGATACTATATCTAATAGTATCTCTTTTTTAATAATTGAATCATTTCCAACATCAAACGCGAGGGGGCGTTTGAGATTATAAATACAAGTGATCCTCTAGCCGACATTCATCTCTGATGAAGCTTTTTGCGAAACGCGCGTAATTCAAATCAGTTCGGCCTCTGCATATGCTAGGCAGAGAATGCCAATTCTTACTACTTCAAGAGTTAATCTATTCATTTAACTGGCCCGGCTACTATATAAGTTATGCAAAAAATGCCGTTCGATTTACTTTAAATAATCCAATTCGGCGTCAGCATGAAATATACATAGTATGCCGCTTCTTATCACTCTGAGAATTCAAACGTTGTCTGCACATGTTTTGCAGAGAACGCCGTACCTTATTACTTCGAATTAAACACGCTCATCTATACAAATATCTGTTGCAATTGAAGTAATCAATGTCACAAGAATTTTCACTTATATAGATAGTTGCTGTAATCGAAGTAATTTATGTTACTAGAATCTTAGGCGAGTGTATACAATTTGTGATCGGTGGTGGGCAATATAACAGTCTTAGGCTTTGAGAGCACCACAAGGGTGTCCTCCTATCGTAGGGAGTCACCACCTATTACTTATTGAACACCCCTTCGGTATCAAAATCGCTGAATATAAACCGAATTGATACATATGCTATGAATAATATTCAGGGCTGCTCATATAACTTATATAATTAATGGTGGAGAATACTAACAACCTTGAGTCCTACGAACATTACAAGGGTGATCCCATACCGTAATGAATTATAGCCTTTCCCAAGTTAGACACCTTTGTATAACTTGAATACCCTATCATTTTTAGGGTCATTTCCCAGTGTAGAAAGAAACTGAGCTTTCTTATGAAGAATACGTATATTTACTATTTAGGGTTCTTCTATTAATAAAAAGGAGATATATTTTCCTGGGTAACTGGAGATCTACTTTACTACAATTTGGCTGATCATAGATAATATACACCTATCATGTACAGTTAGAATTTGAAATACAAGTTTACTCCGTTTTATCTTGGACATTAGTTATCCTTTAGGGCAGGAACTCTTCTATATATTTCTACTTAGTAATTCTGGGTGATTTGTATTTGATCGATCTATAATCTAATACATTAGGATATTAACCTCTTCCTATCCGGATTCTCTTTATCTGACGATCATTGCCGAGAGGGTATCTTAGTATTATTACTTCTTAGCATTGATCCGGGCACAGAGAGGATATTAGTCCGTGTACCACACTGGGATATTGATTTCTCCCTATCCAGAGTTATTTTATTAGATTATCGTAGCCGAGAAGTTATTTGAGAGTCATCACTTCTCGGCCACGAAGAGGTTTCTAAACTGTGATCACGGTCAATATACATTTAGTTTTAGAGATTCATCCTTACTCTTTTTATCTCTATAACTCTATGTAAAGGTATACACTGCTTTTTTCAATCATCAGAGTGATTTTTTCTAAATAATTTGCAGCTTCTTTTATATATTTATCTAAATCGATAGATCATGCCAATTATTTTTAACTTTCTCTATTAAAAGTTATATTTTATTTAAGTAATATCGCTGATTTATTTTATTTTACTTCACATTTGAGTCTTGAACTTTGGTTGTGTCTCCCATACTCTCTTTCTGGTTTAAATACATGTAAAGACTGGCAGTATTATGTGTATATAATTGACAGGTGATCCTATACAATAAACACGAGATTACAATTCTGGCAAATTAGAGTGCAGCTATAGAGCAATGTCTTTTTTCCTTTTCTTAGTATTCTAGTCGTTCTGTAACATTGCCTTGCACCTTCGAGCCACAAAAGTTACACATGATACGTTATTTAAAGGTGTAGTGCTACCCGGATCTTTTTTGTATTTATATGTGGAGAGACTGAAAACTTGTGGTGTTGGGGGTTGTAAATCTGGTTTAGAACAGGGGGGTGTAATCTAGTTAGCTCGCCAGCTTTTGGAGATTACAACTGGAAAGTCAAAAGTTGCATACCCTGATTTGGATATTTGTGATCCTGCACTAATTAGTTATATGCTTATGGGCAGACCCGGACTGGCCATCGGGCATACTGGACATTTGCCCGGTGGGCCGGTCCGGGAGTTTGGCCCTCTGAGTGCCAGAGGGGTACGCAATGCATTGCAAAGCAATGCGTTGCGTACCCCTCTGGCACTCAAAGGGTTAAAAAAACCCCAAAAAAACGAACGAACTCCCGCAGCGCCCCTCCTTTCCCCATGTAATGCTCAAAAAATAAAAATGGGCCGCTCAGCCTTAAATGCCCGGGCCTTTTTTTGTCCCAGTCTGGGCCTGCTTATGGGCCGTATGTTCAAAAAAAGGGTGGAGGGTTTATGGGACAAACCAAATGCAACATGGGAGATTAATTACAAAAATCCTGTTTAATCGTTGATTTTAACCCCTTGAATGCTAGAGATGTATCACGCATTGCAAAGGAAAACTATAGAGCGCACTCTAGCATTTAAGTGGTTAAAAAGCTCCACTAAAAACAGGAATTTATCTTTCTCTCTTGTGCAACTGGTTTGTTCCAGAATCCTTCCACTTTCTTTTGAACATAAGGTCCAAAGCCTGGTCCCTGTTGGATTTTTCACTGATGTGTGAATAGAAGTTGTGATCAGCAGGTAAAGTTATCAACACGTTAGTGAACCAGGAATATTTATCATGTACAGTGGTCACAGAAAACTCTACATCTGCTTTCCGTAACTTCAAAAGTGCATGTTTAATGATGTTTCTGTTTTCGCGATTACCAATTAACAAAACGTATTCAGAAAAGTGTGTAGTGCACTTCTCAGTGCGTTGGACAACCCTTTGGCACTCAAGGAGTCAACATTTCACAAAGAAAATAACTAAAAATAGAGGCAAAATTAAACAGGTTGCCAAAAATTTTTTTTTTTAAATGAGAATTTCCAAATGAACGAGCAACTTCATTTGTAGATTCTGCTTTTCTCAAAGAGAAAAGGGGATGCTGAACGCTGTGACGCACTGCCACAGCTTGTATTGGGTCCTGCATTTATGTTGGTGCAGTCAGGGAATGTTACATTATCAGATGGAGGAAGGGGGAGTTGTAAGCAATTGATTTCCCTTTTAGTACCAAGGAGAGCTACACAGCCCGGAGCAGAGCATGGAAGTAGCTTTCTCTTACTAGAAAGATTCACATTTTGGTCGAGTCCTTGGCACGTCTCTCTGCGATGTCCTACCTGCCCCATGTACAGGCATTTCGGATACCTTGTCTCTTTTGGAAGTCATTAGTAGCAATACGGTGCAGTCTATCGACCTCTTGAAGCAGAGCTTGCAAGAATAGGATCCAGGTTACAGAGCCGAGTCTCCAGCACATCCATCACCTGGAGGTAGGGGGCAGCAACAGGACCCCTTGTTCTGCACGTGTTTCCCCTGATGGACCAGTGCCAGGTGATTGCTGTGCTTCCTGGACCCTGGGCTTTCCAACTATCTGAACAGCATCGGGCTGGAAGGAGGGACGAGCCCCAACCAAGAGAGGAGGTGGAGGGACTGGGATATCAATCTCTGCGCTGCCTACTTTAACTCAACGCTTGATGGGAGGATGATCAGGATTAATGAATCCAAAGGGAATACAGGTCCGTGTAAGTATCACACAGCCACCCCAGCCATTCTGTACTCTGTTACTTACCCGCAATGAAATTAATTTGAGATAATGAATAAAGTGACAGGATCACTCAACCGCATTAAAGATATTACTGCGGAGGCAAGAACTAGAGTTATAGCAATTGACTCCGTCCTCTCTGAATACTGGGCTGCGTCCACACACTCTCCTACAGCAGCATCCCAGTACCCCACTACAGCCCATGGGACTTTATAACTACAGCCCAGTAGTCTATATCTGCCACCAGGACTGTATGCAGGACCCCATTTCTCCCACCAAGACTATATAACAGCAAAAAGGACCATACGTCACTCCGCCAGAACCCTGCCTTACCCACCAAGATACAGCCTTATGTCCAGGTCATAGCTCTGGGCTTCCCCTCTCATCACGCCCCCTTGCTGTGGCTCTTCCTGGGCTGGACTAAAACCCCTGAAGTCCCTCTACTGCTGTTGCTTCCCCTCCAGGCGCCGCCAGCCCAGAAACTGCAAAAGCTCTATAGAGGGGATGATGGAGCAGCTCCAGGGAGCCCCTGAGCCCCAGCACTCATCCTCCCTCCAGGCCCGATTGTGGAAGAACCTGCAGCTCGGGAGGTCCAAGAAAAGCGCCTGCAGCAGGACAGGAACGGAGCGCCGCAATGCAGGGACGCCCTGTCCTTCTCCACCCCCATCCAAGAAGGAGCCGGGGCAAGCGGAGGAGGTGATACCAGGCATGATTCGTTGGAGCGGTTTAAAGAGGAAGAAACTGATGCTGGATCGTGTATTTTCCTCTTCTCAGCCAAACCTCTACTGCAACTTGGTTGAGTCTGTTCCATCCACTACCCCCTGTAGCACCCCTAGCAGCATCGCCAGCACTCCAGAGCCTGGCTCTGCTCTGCGCCGACTGAAAGAGCACCTCCTGTCCCATACGAGGGCAAGAGAGAGAGATGGAGACTCCCAGAAGCCTCCTTCTTCCAAATCCGGGGGCCCCGGCTCCGCCACCCCACTTAGAACGCACCCAGGATGTGGCCACCATCTGTCCCATCAGAAGAGCTACTCTCTGCCTGGCACGGACAGCCTGGAGCACCTCCTGCCTCAGCCTACAGTCAGCACCAAAGACAGCGACCTAACTAACCAGAGGACAATCGGCTTCTGCCACACAGTGAGTGCTGCTGTCTTTCAATCGCTCAGTTTAATTGTTTTTTTAACCCTTTGAGTGCCAGAATGGTACGTAATGCATTGCTTTGCAAGGCGTTGCGTACCTCTCTGGCACGCAAAGGGATATATATCAAACATCGAATACTGAAGACTAAGCACTTTGTTAATGAAATATACAAAGGATAACTAACGCCTCATATTACCTGGCTGTGGCCATAAAGTCCCAATGGTCCTATTACTTTTTCCTTTGCATCTTGTTTCAACAGGTAACATCTTCAGTCTATCCTGAATGTCATGCCCATGGAGGTGGACATGACAGTTGCCAGCAGGAGGACGCTAGGTGGACATTTTATCCTTTTTTAGGACTAAAGAGGTGCACATAGAAAGGTTTAAGTATTCTCATGGACTTTGTTTAAAACAATTCCCTCAAATGTCCTGTCTGCTTCCATGGACATGTCATTTTTTTATTAACAAAGTTGCAAGGGCAAAATTAAAAGTACCATTAGGATTTTTTGGCCAATAAGGTAATTAGGGCGTTATTATTATTATAAAGGGTTTAAAGAAAAAAGGGTAAGAAATACTTTGCATACCCCTCCAGTCCTTAACACTTTGAGTGCTAGAGGCGTTGCTTCACAATGCATTACTTACTCCTCTGGCACTCAAAGGTTTAAACATACACACACCATGATTTCCAAAAACTCTTGCTCAGGGGTATCCAGTTGTGGACCTCAAGTGCTATCAATAGTGCAGGTTCTCAGGATACATCTGGTGGTCCACACGGCGATCAATTAAATTGACTGAGTTGCTGACTGATTCCCCTGACTGATCCTGAAAACATGTATCATAAGGGACATGCATGGTTCTCATTGATATAAATGGGGGTTTCCAACCAATGAATGCTAGCTAGTTCTTCAATCAATTGGATACCTATCTGCCATTAACCCTTTGAGTGCCAGATAGGTATCCAATGCATTGCGCTGCAATGCATTAGATACCTCTCTGGCACTCCGAGGTTAAATGGATTGAAAGCCTCACCTTAATATTCTTTTTGGGGAAATGTTATTTGTCCCATAGAATGCATTTGGTTTTCCCCAGAATTGTTCTATTTCTTAGTACAGCAGTCAGCCTGTTGGTAGCCGAGGACCAGAGTTGGTTACCCAGCTACGACTGTCTCTTTCCTATACAGTACCTTGCAAAAGTATTCAGGACCCAGACCAATTCTTTCATATCATTGAATTACCAATAGTAAATTGTCATTTTCTTCTGTATGATATTTTAATAAAAACACAAATGCAAAATCAGTTATAGTAAGATGATTTTGGTGGTAAGTTGGGGAATATTCGTGCAAGCATTTTTTAAATTTTCCTAACATAAAACCAATGGCACATTACAATAATTCATTCAGTGTTTTAAAATAAACTATCATACAGAACAAAGTTACAAGGTACAAGGTACAATTTGTAATACAGTAATATGGGAGAATTGTTCAGGAGTTTGAATACGTTTAAATCACTGTATATGTTGTATTTACAATGTCTCCATATGCCTTATTGCATACATCCTCTCTGAACTGGCCATGCCCAGTAATGGTTTACACATCTCCAGGGAATAACTGTTTTATATATTTAACCCTTCAAGAACCAGAGGAATGTGCAAAGAATTGCTTTGCAATGCTTTACTCACATCTGGTCCTTAAAGGGTTAATTCAATAACTGTCAGAATATTGATCTAGGGCAGGACTGTCCAAGTTCAGTCCTCAAGGGCCACCAACAGGCCAGGATGTAAGGATTTCCCTGATTAAGCACATATGAGTCAATCACAATGATCCATTGATTAACACACCTGTGCTTAATCAGAGAATTCCTTACATCCTGGCCTGTTGGTGGCTCTTGAGGACTGAACTTGGACAGCACTGATGTAGGGAGAATCTGATTGTTTAGATGGAATCAGGTAAATTATATTATATTTTTGAGGCAGAGCCGTAATGAGAGTTAAGGAAAAGTAGCTCTTTATGTAAGGGCATAGTATGTACAGTTTATTGCCTACACATTTATTTTCTCCATCTTCACCTACATTTTACACTTTTATATCATTCACATTGAACTGCCTGGATCTGTTTCCTGAAAGCTTTCTAACAAGGGATATAAAAGCAGGTCTAGTGATACAATGTAAACAAGAGAACATGGACTATTCAGTGCTGAAGGGAGAGTGGAACATTGCATGCTTCGGTCTCTTGACAGAAAACCTTCTGAAAACAGAGTTCCAGGGAGATCACTGTTAGGGACATAAAAATAGTTAAACTAATTAAAAAAAAAAAAAAAAAAAAAAAAATAAAAAAAAAAAAGGTACAGACAATTTGACTGTATGTATTCTGTACTTGCAGAATATGTTAAGTAAAGATAAGTTGATACGATCCCTTTAACCCCATAAGGACCGTCCGTGCACGCATTCGGTGGTCACTTAAGGACCAGGGACTTTTTTGCGACTCCGATTCTGGACTACCCGACTGGTGTGCAGCCGCGCTGGGAGCCTGGAATTCCAGGACAGTCATGGGTCCTTAAGGGGTTAATGGCATGTTTTATTCTGTGTTTCCACTGTTAGTCCTGCTTTGATTTCAGTGCATTCCTGAAATATGCCTATTTGCTAAGTGTCCGGGGTTAAAGGGAAGGTCTGGTCAGCTTACTTGAATGGTAGCGAAGTCTCCAATGCATTGCAAAGCATTCAAGGGGTTAAAGCTCTATTTAACCGTTTGAGTGCCAGATACCTCTGGTACTCAAAAGGTTAAATCAGTAGGGATTTTTAATTGTTCCCTATGGTGTAGCTGGCTTGCCTTATAATTGCTCCACTTTTATCTTTTGCCGCAGTCATTCAAACTGCATCAGTTTTGTTTGTTTGTTTTTTTTGCCTCCTTCTGGGTCAACATAAAATGCATCGGTGAGAGGGTGAACTTAATTGATGCTGCTATGTAACATTCCTGTGTAGATATGCACAGGGTCTATTTAATCTGCTCTGAGAACTATGAAATGCAAACAATAAATCAGTTATATGGGGATCAAGGGCAAGCAATATTATACAATACTAAGACTTGTGTCAGGATGCATTCAGGGAAATGTGATTGTGTATGCATAATTGCACACTATTACTGCTCTAATAGAAAAAGTAATGCTGACTGCTGCTAATCAAAATATAAACCAGCAAATTTCAAACCGTGTCACAACTCTATAGTTTGAATGTTTTTTTCCGGTTATTCTGGGACAATTTTAATGTATAGTGAAAGCTCACCTGATGCCTGTCATCACTGGGGAATTCCTCAGCAGCAAGTAGGCCAGGTTTACCCTGATTGGATTGGACATTGTACAAATCTCACAAGAATCCTCCTGGATTTTATACATTGGCTTCCTAATTAATTTTTTTTACTATGGCCCTAAATAACATGCCTTTAATTTTGTATATTTCTTTCCATTTTGTCCTATGGTGTATGATAGGATGTAATCCCAACAGGAGGGCATTCAGTTTAATTTGAAGTTGTGTAATAAACAAGATAAGAATTGCAATCAGAAAAATAATGCATTGTGCCTTTATGTTCTATCTATGACTTGAAGAAGTCCTACAACAGGTTTGGGGCAAGCCAAGTGCACAAACCATAGGGACAAATAAAAATTCTTGTTGACTTAAAAGAATGGGTTTAACAGCTCCCTTGATCCTATACCATCCCACCTCCTCATTCCTCTGCAACACACATTAGTACCCATGCTAACTCGGGTGTTCAACTCTCCTCTATCCTCTGGCATCTTCCCCTCCTCATTCAAACATTCAATAGTATCTCCAATCCTCAAGAAAAGTTCATTAGACCCCACCTCCCCATCCAACTACCGCCCCATATCTCTCTTGCCCTTTGCCTCTAAGCTCCTTGAGTGCCTAGTCTTCTCTCGTCTACTTACCTTCCTCAACTCCCATAACACTCTGAACCCCCTGCAGTCTGGCTTTCGGCCCACTTTCTCTACAGAAACCGCCCTTCTCAAAGTAACAAACAATCTCCACACTGCAAAAACCAAAGGCCATTTCTCTCTTCTTATCCTCCTAGACTTTTCGGTAGCATTCGACACAGTTGACCATACCCTTCTATCCCAGATTCTCCAATCACTTGGTGTCTGCGGACTGGCACATTCCTGGCTTCTATCCTATCTCTCTCAATGGTCTTTCTCTGTGACATACACTAACACCTCCTCACCTCCAATTCCCCTCTCAGTAAGTGTACCCCAAGGCTCTGTTCTGGGACCTCTTCTCTTTTCTCTGTATACACTCTCCCTGGGGCAACTGATAAAATCCTTTTGGCTTTAACTACCATCTCTATGCAGATGATACACAAATATATCTCTCTGCACCCTCAATATCACCTGAAATAAAGCAGCGGGTCTCAGATTGCCTTACCGCTGTCTCTTCCTGGATGGCTCATCGTCGCTTAAAACTTAACATGTCCAAGACTGAGCTCCTTATCTTCCCTCCTAAATCCTGCACAACACCTCCATTTTCTATAACTGTCGAAGGGTCCACAATTTACCCTGTAGACAAGGCCCGCTGCCTCGGGGTAACTTTGGACTCTTCTCTTTCCTTCTCCACCCACATTAACAACGTTACCAAAACCTGTCGCTTCTTTCTTCGGAATATAGCAAAAATCCGGCCATTCCTCTCTCACTCTACAACAGAAATCCTCATGCATGCTCTTATCCTTTCTCGCCTGGACTACTGCAACTCTTTACTTACTGGTCTTCCTACTAACCATATCACTCCTCTTCAATCAGTTCTTAACTCAGCCACCAGTATACTCTTCCTTTCCTCCAGAACAGTACTCACCCCACCACTCTTAAAACCACTGTCATGGCTTCCCATAAAGCATCGTATCACATTCAAAATCCTCTTCATTACCTTCAAGGCTCTCCATCACTTGTCCCCGTCTTATATTTCATTTTTCATATCCCACCATATTCCTGCACGTCCACATGGTGGACGACTCACTGCCCCATTAACCACTATCGCTGTTTCACGATTGAAAGCTTTCTCACTTGCTGCCCCCTACCTCGGGAACACCCTGCCACCAAGTATTCGCCAAGCCTCAACCCTCAACAACTTTACATCTAAACTAAAAGAGCACCTTTTATCTCTAGCAACAGTGTAATATGGAAACATTATCATCATAAACCAAACACTGCACTTCCTCCTCTACCAGCTTGTATCTGTATGTCACCCATCCTATACTTAGATTGTAAGCTGTACGGGGCAGGGAACTCTTATCCTAATGTATACTCACCTGTCATTCCCCTTATGACTGCCTATATAAGCACTTAATCACCGCACTTATTCTACCCCTTCTTTATTAAATGTAATCTGTAAAGTGCCAAGTACACCAGTTGGCGCTATATAAATAAAATTATACAATATACAATACAGCTTGAATGTTAGCTATCCAATACATTACATCACAATGCTACATATACACTAATTGTGAAACTACTGGGGGAATTGTTAGAAAAAGAATTTATGGCGCGATGCAAGAAACGTTCGCATCAGATAAAGGCATTTTTGTGCGCAGATAGATTTTGCGCATGTTCTAATCCAGGATGCTAAATACCGAACGCTTCTTGAATTGCGCATGAAAAATTCCATTTTATGACAACAATACACAGATGTAAAAATTAATTCGCAATAGCAGTTCTTGCATTAGGCGCATTCACTATTCTACTCACACAGATTCGGTAATCTTAGCCACGCCCACAAAAAAAATAAATATACGCAGCTGTTCCCTAATCTTGAATTTTCATGAGCAATTCAACAAAATCATGCGCAAACCTATTCCCTAGTGGTTTTCACACGGGAATTATCGATTGCGCATGTTTCCTGCATCGCGCCAATAGAGTACTGATAGGTAGAAGACTTCACAGCAATGTGCAGTGACATTTAGCCACTACAAGAGCCAGTACGGTGCTATCATGTATTAAAAGGGGAATAGATGCACGAAATGGGGATTTCTTTCTTTCTTTATAAATCCTTGGTAAAGACTCATCTAGGATATGTACACTAAGAATACCGTTCTGGGCACCAGTTCTTGTCATGGGTAAATCTGACAGAACGACCCATGATGTACTATGACCGCCATGGAATTCCGGGCTCCCCCGTGGCTGCATGCCGTTCGGGGAGTCTGGAAGCAAAAAAGATTTTATAAAAAAAAAAAAAAAAGTTCCGTGGTCCTTAACTGACCGCGCCGCGCCAAACGGACAGTCGTTAAGAGGCTAATCATGTTGAACCATTATAATCAATGACGTACTTTCTAAGGGAATATTGTTTATTTTTCAGACAACACCTTATAACAGTTTCATCCATCATTTCTCATTGTGTCATTAATTAACCTTTAGCATTGAAACTGGGAATCTCATAACCATTATTTATCACTTTCTTTTTGCCTACATTAGATTTTTTTTCTTTCTAATACTGAACCTTTTAACAGTTGGTTTCAAAGCAGATAGGATATTGATCCTATGCCATCTGAGGTCAGGAAGGAATTTTTTTAGCTACTTGGGGCTTGTTTGAAAATGGATTAAATGGTATTTTTTGCCTTCCTCTGTATCAACAGGGCGATGTGGCATAGGCTGAACTTATGGACGTCTGTCTTTTTCAGCCACTTCAACTATATTAATATCGTATTAATGCACTGGAAACCTCTGTAGAATTTGAAGGGTTAAACTCTCCATTGAAATCAATAGGTATTTTGGTAGTTTTTATTTATACTGTGTAGTACAGTTGGTGTGCCCTATGAGTGTTGCAGTGCATTGGGTACCTCTCTGGCACTCAAAAGGGTTAACATTTTGCAAAAGTGTGGCATTGTGAAATATTCATCTGTGTATTCCAGAGACTCCTATGGACAGGGTGGCACTTTATGCTAATTCCATGACCGTTTCCTGCACAGTATGCTAAACCGTTCGATTCCAGGCAAACTTACCGCTGCATTATTATACACACTCCAGTGTATGGGTTTTGTCTGGATTCAGTCATAACACAGTATGTGTGCACCAACAAATAAAGGTTGATTTCCCAAAAATGTTCATATTTCAAACAAATGGCTTGTACATCATATTTGAAGTTTTTAATTGTCATTAAATTTCTGCCCATGTCTTATTCATTTTGACTTTGGTCATCAGTAGGAGGTTTATAGGTATAGTATCACTTAATATTTAGTAACATTTGATATTGTAAGGTTTATACTCCAGAGTACAACAAGGATACTCCCACTGCTTTTTATTAAAAAGTTATAGCAGCTCAGACCTTAACTGAACTTTTTTTACGTTCAGTATCACTATGGCCTGAAACTATATAGTGGCGCTGTTGCTACTGTACATCATTCTATGGAATGTTCTGATCAACTGACCATAATCTTACATAGGATGGTGTAGTATCCTTGTTGTACTCAGGAGGATAAACCTTACAATATACATTTTACTATCTGCCAAATGTTACTATCCCTTAATGAAGATAAGAACAAGAGAAGACCTTTGAATCTGCTGGACCCTGAGAAATTAAGAGAAGTGTGAAAAGATAAATTTAATACAAAAATCTGTGCATCTCAAACTTTTTGGGGCCACTTAAGTCATCGATAAGCTTCCCAATGTTATAATTATTTTTAGAGAAGGTGCTGCCCCTTTAAATAGCTCTGTTGCAGTGTACGATAGGTAAAGTAAAGTATAGTTTATTTACATAAATGTAATTGCTTGGATGCTGATGATATTTACAATGTATTGGAAGGCAATTTGTGGGAGATGTCAGCAACATCTAAATTGTTAAAGTTAGGGCCAATAAATATGATAACCTGATGTGAAACAATGAAAATGTATATAGTCACAGATACAGGATCATGGGCTCGATTCAAATGCAGGTGATAATATATCTCTGCTTTTATCTCCAGGTATCCCCATAGACTTCAACAGGAACATTTTTGATAAAACAGGAGGTAACATTTATCTCCTGAATTTGAATCCATCCCCATATCTTACCATCACATCAGACAGCGCAGGTCTCAAAGTTCTGAACATTTGATAAGTAATAGTAATGAAGCAAAAATAAAAATTATTGTGCAAGAATTGTTCCATTTTTGTTTTGTGGTATAAAGGGGTGTGGTTTTTAGAAAGCAACAAATTGCTCAGGTCTATGAAGACCTTAAGCAGAAAAGAGAAGCCAATTTCCAGATTCTGCACAATTCAATAATCCTAAACAGGCTGCTACTGAATTCTGATCATGAGCAATAGCAATCAGCTATTTGTTTTTTTTTTCTTCAACAATACTGATCCCATTATTATGCAGCTTTATTGAATCCTGCTCTAAGGACTTTCCCGAACCCCCGCCAAATTCTGCAGGGGTCTGTAGATGATTCCTGCTTTCACTTGATCATGTAGTGAGTATGAGGTTAGAGCAGGGACAAGTGTCTTCCTCACACAAACCAAGTATTGCTAGCATGTGCATATATTTATTTCAAACAAACTCAACCTCATTATGTAGCTTCCATTTAGATCAATGGGATTTTCGGGACTTTGCACTTGTCCTCCTATGGTACGGTAGTTTTGCCTCAGTTACTCCACTATTTTTTTTTTTTTAAAGTAAGGCGCTAAATAGTTATTTCTCTCGTGATGAATTTATGCAAGCACAGCATGCATGAAGTTGTAGTATTGGCATAGAAGCAGAAAATAAATCCTGAGAATTTCTTTCACTGAGCCGAATTTGATTCTCTTTTGTGCAATTAAATCTTGAGGCACCTGTCAAACCCTTCTGTGTGGGGAAACTTATTTCTCTGTGTTCAAAATGTTAATAGTGAAAGACAGTGGGTGGAATTTTATTCACGGTGTTAAGAAGAAAATGTTATCAGAATCAATATAGAAATATATTGTTAGAGATGTCTCTAATAGCTAGGGCCACCACAAAGAGTGGATGAGGGAACTGTTGTCTTGGACCTGGGTGTAATGGGGGGCCAGGGCCCTATGTATGGAGTTGACATATGTTGTTTATGAATGTAACTTTCTTCATAGGTCACATGTCCAATTTGTTTGGTTACTGGGCATGGAAGAGTCAGGAGGTCATTGTGTAGGCTTCAGCGACATGGCAAATCTTTTAGAGTCAGAGAGAGGCCCTCCTCCTGTGTACATTCTGTCAGCCCCAGTAGAGTTTCTGTCTAGAGACAAAAGTGATGCAAGTGGAACATCTGCCACTCATGTTAACATGTGAACCTGCCAGAAATGAGAGCATAGTTTGAGTGACTATTGTGTTTTGCTATCTCCCCTTCACAGGATCATAAGTGTGCCACATTCAGTGGAAGAATGAACTGAAGAAAAGTTGATGATGAGGGAGTGAAAAAAAAGAAATATGTGTGTGAGAGCGCTGTGAGTCTATCAGTCCTCGGTGGAAATATTGTAAACTTACTTGGGGCAGGAATGTTGAACACACAATAATGGCGGCAGATGGATAGTCCATCCAAAGCCACAGAAGGTGTGCTGCCCTCCCCTCCCTCTCAGTGTCACCCTATCAAGGGGACAGGGTTTTCCTTATGCTCACAGTAAGTAGACTGTCCCTTGCTGTGAGCTGTCCTGTCAAGAGACCAGATTCCACGTCTGAGGGGAGGTGGGTTACACTAGGTAAAAGGGGCGGGAGGGGGATACTTTATCATTCAATTACTCTTGAACTACAACTCTGACAGTAGTGAAATAACACTCTCCATGGTCCAAATACTATGAAGATCAATTGTAGCTGATTTATTTTGAAACACTACCATCCCATTAAATTCCCTTACTGCACTAACATGGGGGGTGGGGCTCAGAAAGGTTCCAATGTGTATAAACTGATCTGAGGGCTCTTACCTTCCCTTCATGTCATGCCTCCTATTTTCTTTGTCCATTTTACCTGCTTCTGTCAAGTGATCTCGCTTTATCTAACTTTTTCCTTTATGCACATTACAGCTCTCTCCTTTTTATGCAAAATGTGATTCTCTCCATATCCTTCCTCCCACATTTTTCCCTTCACCACCAATACTATCTGCTTCATTCTCACAGCAGCCCACTTCTTATTCTTCCTGCTACTCTACGTTGTTTACATTATGCCAGTTTAAGGTCTCACCCCCAACAAACTATTTCTCCTGCCACGTTCTCTCCAGTAATTCCTCCTGGCACACTTCATCCCTGCCACATTTTCTTATTTAACCCCATTGCCAGTCTCCTATTTCCATAATCTTCCCGATTTCACTGCCTCTTTCAGGGCAATTCTACAGCCAAGTGTGGGGTATCATGTAGCGTAACTGACATATAATTTAGTGCAGGACATTTATAATAGGCACATCAATTCTCACTAGGATTATACATTGAATTATTTTAATTATCTTTGCATCCAGTGCTATGTATTCAGTGTGGATGGACCTGCCAGTTACTCTTATCCTGTGCTGACAATGGCCCTACTAAAAGCCAATGGCATAAATGGGAATTTTCCTTTGGGAACAAACTGTAATAAAAAAAAAAGCCTGTGCTGAATTGTATAGCTCCAAAATGTCTCCTATCAGCTGTTTGGGTGTCAGAAACATGCTCAGCTGGAATGCTGCCTGGAAGTATGTGGCTCTCAGATGAACTCCAGGGTTTCTTGCACAGTCCCCACAGACATACTGTTGTCCTTGAATGCCCAAAACAGGGTGGGGCCTATTTTGATGTGCCTACAAGGCATGTTCCCTGAAATATTAAATCACTGCACGGATTTCAATTTGAGTCCAGGGCTACCCCCAGTGTGCAATCGATCACATCTCCAAGTAGATGTATGGGAGGAGCTGTGCTCTTTGTAGAGAGGAGAGAAGAGACATGATAACCTTCTATCATTATTGTATGGAGCCTATGCACCAAGTTAGAGTGCATTGGATGCCTAGATTAACTGGGGAATTGCCGACACTGGAAAAGTTATCTCCAGCTTATCACCTCTTTATCACAACTTTTGTGCATCTAGCATCCTAAAAAAATGTTCTGTAATACCCACCTCTGTATGTCCAGGGAAGAGGAGCAGGCTGACTTATTTTAACCTTCTTTCAGGAGCATCCCTGCTCTAGAGGCATTTTGGGTAAATAGTGAATATACCTTGGCGTAACAGAAAAAAATGAAACAGGAATATAATGAGATGCATTAAGGAATACAAGTGAATAGACGAATCAATAGATAATGGAGATAAAGTGAATTTGTTAAACGATTCTTAATGGGAAGCCGGGGGGGGGGGGGGGAATTTCAGCAGCACAGGAGATAGAAAGCATTTTGGAAGAAATGCAGTAGATTTTTCAGCCACATCCTATATAATAATTTGCTGAAGCGTGTGTAACGCCGAAATCCTGGTCAGTACAGACTGCTGCGCGTGCTGCAGTCATGCACAGCAGAGACTGGCCGCACCGCGGCTGATACAGAGCTGGACGCCCTTTACAAAACATGACTTAGTACTTGGTGGCAAACCCTTGTTGTCAATCAGAGGTCAAACGTTTCTTGTATTTGGTTACCAGGTTTGCACACATCTCAGGAGGGATTTTGTCCCATTGCTCTTTGCAGATTCTCTCCAAGTCCAAAGTTTTGAGGCTGACGTTTGGCAACTCGAACCTTCAGCTCTGTCTATGGGATTAAGGTCTGGAGACTGGCTAGGCCACTCCAGGACCTTAAAGGGATAGTAATACTTCGTTTTAACTTTATTTTATTTTGTAGGCATTAAAAAAACATGAAGAATGATACAAGTCTTATCTCTCAAACCTTTATGGTTTAAGAGATATTCACAAGCAAAGTTTCCCCTCCCCGCCCCTTTTTCGCAGTGTAAACCATCTCTTCTCAGATGTGGAATCTGGTTGTAAGACCAGACAGATAACAGCAGGGGACAAACTTCTTTGTATGAAAAGAATGAAAGCCCTTCCCCCCTTGACAAGTTTTTCAGGTTTTTCCCTTATCTTAATTGAAGATTGTCCCTCTCTGCAGTCTACCTGGGCACCTCCCTTCTGATGTGGCTGAACGGGGGGGGGTACTTTGCTTGTGAATATCTCTTAAACCATAAAGGTTTGAGAGATAAGACATATCGTTCTTCATGTTTTTTTTAATGCCTACAAAATAAAATAAAGATAAAACGAAGTATTACTATCCCTTTAATGTGCTTCTTCTTGAGCCACTCCTTTGTCTCTACTGTGCATGACTGCCCCGCTACCGGCTGGCAGTGGCACTGTGGCCCGTGTAACGGGCTCTTCAACTAGTATAGGATATATTCTAGAATTTAAAAAGATAAGAAATTTTAGCGGGAAGAAGGCCAGAGGATGAGGTCAAAGTTGAGTCTGAGTTATCATTTTAGCTGTGGGACAACATAGGAAAGAATGCATCTTGGTAATGTTTCCAAAAAGTGGTCAGTGATATTGGCAATGAAAATTGCATATCAGTGTAGAGCTTATAATAAAGTGAGCGTATTTAATATTGTTATCCATTTTATAAGCATACAGAGAAACTTAATGGGTTAATAATCAATGTAATACAGTCTACTAAGAATGTGTGAAACGATTCCGGAAGTTTATTTGTACAAACAAGCTGTTTCTCAAGTCCCAAATTATGACCTTTGAAATTGGTGTTTCAATTTTAGTATTTATTGCCATTTTAAAAATTGGACAGCTGCAAAAAGGTCTGTATATAACTCCACCCCCCCCCCTGCTCATCTAATTTCTAATCACACACTGCAGTACCCTCTCTTTTTCAGTCCCTTTGCACCCTCCTACATCCTGTGCCTCACGCTCCCAAATCAGTGCTCCTTCTTGCTCTTCTTACTCTCACTCCCTGTTCCCTGCTCTCTCCCACTCTTTTTTTTCATTCCTTTACCCTCCCCTGGCTCAAACTCGCCTTTTCCCTCCACAACTTGTTCTGGAAACATTTTGACAGACATGGGATTTTTTTCTAGGTCCTCCATATCATTTTGCTAATTAAATTTAGGATGTTTTAATCACCTTAAATGACTGCATTACTATACTCTCCCAATAATTTAGGTAATATAGGATTCAGGCTAAGTGATTACTGCAGCATATAAAGACGGAGTAGGTCTGCACATCCAAAGTCAAGTTGGAGATCTACTTGTAAATGCTTCTAAGCCTTTAAGGAATGGAGGGATGAAAAATGCATTGCACACCTATCTGGTTCTGAAAGTACATAATATGAAAAAGCAGATGTCCTATACTTTTTTTTTTCCCCCTGTCAGGTACATAAAATTGTTAAAAACATAAAATAAACTGTGAAGTTGACTTTACATATTCTGCATAGATTATCCAATGTAAAGTCAGAAGTAGGCTGGCCGTTACTTTAAAGGGTTAAAGCTTAAAAACAAAAATACATCATTAAAAGAAATTGAACTGAAACAGGACATTTTAGTAACACCCTTATAAAGGGTTAAAGGGATAGTAATGTCAGAAAAAAAGTATTAACTATATGGTATATACAATTAAAAGAGAGTACTTGCACTTATTTGTATCTCTCAAACCGTTATGGTTTGAGAGATATAGGAAAATAAAGTTCTCTGGTCCCTGCCCTTTCTGCTTGACGAGCTGTAAAGCTGTCAGAAGCAGATTCTGGTCACTTGACCAGATATGGCTCTTCAGCAGCACCGATATAACGATATCTAAAGACAAATACTTCATTTAGAATGGTCTACAAAGTGTTCCTGGTTTGCAAGCACACTTTGTAGACTGTTCCAAAGAAGTGTTTATTTCTAAATAGCGTGATTTCAGCTCTGCTGAAGAGCCTATGTCTGGTCAAATGACTGGAATCTGCAGCTGTCAGCTAGATGGCAGACTTGAATGAAACAGCCAGGAAAGGGTAACTTTAGCAAGTTATATCTCTCAAACCATAAAGGTTTGAGAGATAAGTCTTACATAGATGTTAACTTTTTTTAATGTCTACAATATTAAATCAACTTAAAATGAACCATTACTATCCCTTTAAATGCTGGTTTCAGCACAAAACTTGTAGGGTGTAGTGATAACTTGCATACCATGTTTGTTTTTACCACTTCTTGTAAACCACTAACATCCAAAGGGTTAAAATGTTTTTATATTTGGTTCATGTGACCTCCCTTTTATCAGCTTGACTAATTAATTAACCATACTGAAAAAAGATATACAAAATAAAATTTCCAGGAGCCGCCATACAGCTCCACCCACACACTGTTTCTAAAGTGAGAGAGAGAGTCTGCAGAGTCAGTTTCAATAGTCGAAGACCTTTGAATTCCACCGATTTTATAATAAAGAACACAATTAAATGGTAAATAGTGCAAAACAATTTATGCTTTTGCTTTGTGTTTTACCGGTATTTTTAAAGACATCCCATGATGTATGCAAGATATCTGGTGACCTAGACCCAAACAAGTACATATGCCCCCCCCACAATGCAATGGGAATGTGTAATTGTATCCTAATACACTGTTGCTATACTCCACAATTGCACTTCTTTTCTTTTGTGTCAATTTATAAGCTTAAATTACTTTTATTTAATAATAATATAGCAGTATAATTTAAAGGAGCAATAACCCTTTTTTATGAATATATACACTACCCTTCAAAAGTTTGGGGTCACTTAGGAATGTCCTTGTTTTTGAAAGAATAGCAAATCTTGTCCATTAAAATAACATCAAATGGATCATAAATACAGTGTAGACATTGTTAATGTTATACATGACTATATTGTAGCTAGAAATGGATGATTTTTAATGGGATATGTAAATTTGCTGCAAATGGAGGATTCTTTGATGAAAGCAAAGTTTGAAGGACACAATTATTATTTCAATTAAAAATCTTGACTGTATTTCCTATTCATTTTGCAACTTTTTGATGTATGCTTTCATGGAAAACAAGGGGATCTCAGAAGTGACCCCATACTCTTTAACGGTAGTTTGTATATACACACATATACAGTGAGGGAAAAATGATTTGATCCCCTGCTGATTTTGTATGTTTGCACACTGACGAAATGATCAGTCTATAATTTTAATGGTAGGTTTATTTGAACAGTGAGAGACAGAATAACAACAAAAAATCCAGAAAAACGCATTTAAAAACAGATATAAATTGATTTTCATTTTACTGAGTGAAATAAGTATTTGAGCCCTTTGCAAAACATGACTTAGTACTTGGTGGCAAAACCCTTGTTGACAATCACAGAGGTCAGACATTTCTTGTAGTTGGCCACCAGGCTTGCACACATCTCAGGAGGGATTTTGTCTCACTCCTCTTTGCAGATCCTCTCCAAGTCCAAGATTTTGAGGCTGACGTTTGGCAACTTGAACCTTCAGCTCCCTCCACAGATTTTTTTATGGGATTAAGGTCCTGAGACTGGCTAGGCCACTCCAGGACCTTAATGTGCTTCTTCGTGAGCCACTCCTTTGTTGCCTTGGCTATATGTTTTGGGTTATTGTCATGCTGGAGTACCCATCCACAACCCATTTTCAATGCCCTGGCTGAGGGAAGGAGGTTCTCATCCAAGATTTGATGGTACATGGCCCTGTCCATTGTCCCTTTGAGACGGTGAAGTTGTCCTGTCCCCTTAGCAGAAAAACACCCTCAAAGCATGTTTCCACCTCCATGTTTGACGGTGGGGATGGTGTTCTTGGGGTCATAGACAGCATTCCTTCTCCTCCAAACATGGTGAGTTGAGTTGATGCCAAAGAGCTCAATTTTGGTCTCATCTGACCACAACACTTTCACCCAGTTCTCCTCTGAATCATTCAGATGTTAATTGGAAAACTTCAGATGGGCCTGTACATGTCCTTTCTTGAGCAGGGGGACCTTGTGGGCACTGCAGGATTTCAGTCCTTCACGGCGTAGTGTGTTACCAATTGTTTTCTTGGCGACTATGGTCCCAGCTGCCTTGAGTTCATTGACAAGATCATCCCGTGTAGTTCTGGACTGATTCTTCACCGTTATCATGATCATTGAAACTCCACGAGGTGAGATCTTGCATGGAGCCCCAGACCGAGGGAGATTGACAGTTATTTTGTGGTTCTTCCATTTGCGAATAATAGCACCAACTGTTGTCACCTTCTCACCAAGCTGCTTGGCTATGGTCTTGTCACCCATTCCAGCCTTGTGTAGGTCTACAATCTTGTCCCTGACATCCTTGGACAGCTCTTTGGTCTTGGCCATGGTGGAAAGTTTGGAATCTGATTGATTGCTTCTGCGGACATGTGTCTTTTATACAGGTAATAAGCTAAGATTAGAAGCACTCCCTTTAAGAGAGTGCTCCTAATCTCAGCTTGTTACCTGTATAAAAGACACCTAGGAGCCAGAAATCTTGCTGATTGATAGGGGGTCAAATACTTATTTCACTCAGTAAAATGCAAATCAATTTATAACTTTTTTTGAAATGTGTTTTTCAGGATTTTTTGGTTGTTGTTCTGTCTCACTGTTCAAATAAACGTACCATTAAAATTATGGACTGATCATTTCTTTGTCAGTGGGCAAATGTACAAAATCAGCATAGGATGAAATACATTTTTCCCTCACTAATATATATAAAATATACTAGTTTAAAAGCCAGTGTACAAGGGCCACAGTGCCACCCAGCAGCCTTGGCTGGTGCCAGGAGCCTCTCTGCACACTACCCGCGCTGCAGTCATGCGCAGTACAGACTGCGTAAACACGCCGCGGCTGAAATGAAGCGGGGCGCTCCAAATTTGGACCATAGTCTTCTCTGCGCGCCTTCCTGGGACCAAGCGAATTATGATTTTTATAGTAAGAAAGCCTGTGTACGCAGATTAAAGTGCCACCCAGCGGCCTCGGCTTCTGATCCGGAGCTGGGAGCAGAGACAGGCGGTGAGCCATTCGAAGCACCCTGCTCTGGATCAGCTCGTTCAGTCTCTGTTGCGCATAACTGCATCATTCCGGCAGTCTCTACTGGCCATGTGCTGTTACATACACAGGGAGCTTCGCAGCCTAGCAATTTATATTATATATCACAAGATACCCATGCATAAATATGTCTCCTCCATACTTTGGAAAACTTGTATACTATCCCTAAGTAATGAAGGTACCAGATAAAATGGGACTGCATTCAATAAAGGATTAAGCAAGCACAAAAGAAGGTCTCCAAAATCTAAAACAAAAAATAAAACCTAATGTAAGAAAAAAGGTAATGTAAATGTTTCATTTTTAAATAGATAAACTGCTTTAAAGTGCTAAGCCCATTTTAACCTTTTGAATGCTTTTGAAAAACAATGTGTTATGTACCCCTCTGGCACTCAATGAGTTAATATTTATGATGACCAGTAAATCTGAAAAATGTTGACTATGCTAATAAAAGCAGGTGGGCTAATGTGGACTTTAAACATTAACCCCCTTTCACTGTATTACAAGCCTACCCAGGTGGTTAAAGAGTTAAGAGAAAGTGTGATTTTCATTTGATGGAACATTATTACATGAATTTAAACAGGATGCTTATTGCTGGGGTTTATGTAAATGGGTATTACTGTGAAAACTGGAGATGTTTTAGCATTATTTTTGTGCTAAACAGTCAATTAAATCTTGTTTTAATGTGACTTATGTGTATTTGTATCTTTGAATGAGGAATGTTAGTGTATTCTGATGCACTGATTTTAATTGAGGCATTAATTGGCATATCTAATTGCTTGCCATATGTTTGGAACTTCAGCATGTAGTGTGAGCATCCTATATGCTGATTATGTTTTAAGCAGATTAATTGCATTAGCCTAGATTTCTCATTAAACTTTACAAACATACTGTACCACACTAAGGTGATGAGCATTAATAGGGCAAAAAGTGTATTAGTTTACTAACCATTTGTATTGTCTGAGATTTAACCCTTTGAATGCCAGAGGGGTACGGAGTGCATCCCTTTAAGATATCTTAGTGCTTAGGCTCCATAGAGTAGCATAGGATTTGGATCACTAAAGAAGTCATCTCCACTTTATCACAACTTGGTGTATAACCCCCACAGGTATTATTAATTAGATTACTTAACAGGTGATAAACATTATCACTTAAGGGTATTCTATATGCTCAAGTCAGCCTCCTTGAGAGGTGCAAAGATTTGCAAATATTGTAGTGTGACTATTTTTTCTAATTTAAAAAAATACTAAATTCGGCTTAATTCAATATGTGAAATATGTAACTTTTCAAGTTACGATTGTTATTGATGATTGCAGTTGCTGTCTTGTATTTATCACAAAAATCTCTAATACAAGCCACTAAGGCTGGTGTACTAAGAAGAGCTAGAGTAATTCTGGATCAAACCAACTGTAACATCAATTTTAAAACACAATTTCCAGCACCAATTGCTAAGACAGTCCACTAGTAACTCATCATTCCTCTCAATGTTTTCCATTGACAATGACCCACTGTGTTCTGTCTTCTTGTCAATATTTTAACCAGCCAACTACCTGGCTCATGTGCCTATGATTAAGCATCATAAAATGTCAGGTATACATAGAGCCTCATGCAATTTTGATCATATGTTAAATAAATATAATACAACTAGTTGAACAGCCCGTTACACGGGCCACAGTGCCACTGCCACCTGGTCGTGGGGCAGTCACGCGCAGTAGAGACTGCCCACACCGCGGCTGATACAGAGCTGGCGCTCCGAAGGAGCGGGCAGTCTCTACTGCACATGACTGCAGCACGCGCAGCAGTGTCTACTGCGCATGTCGCGGCGTTACACACGTTTTAGCGAATTATTATATAGGATGTTATGTGCTCACACCTAGGTTCCAACAAAGCTAAGTGCTGAAACCTACACTAGCTTGCTTAAATACTGCATTTCACACCCACTGTCACACATTGCTGAGTTGTTATACCTGGATTCAAACACTGTAAAGAGCGAGATCCAGAAGGATCTAAACTGTGTGTTATGATAGAATTTCTCCTTGTACTGTGGAAGACCTTCCAGTGGTGGGACCTGGAAGCTGTCCTCTTTTTCCTGTTGTTAACCTGTTGAGTGCCAGAGTGGTATGGAACACATTGCTTCACAATGCTTTGCATATCCCTCTAACAGCAAAGGGTTAAAATTGCCATGATCCCAATATCCACTATCTGTGGAATGTGGTGAGCGTTATTCAGAATATAATAATGCTCTTTACTCTTACTGGTGACAGTAAAATTCAGGTGACTAAAGACAAATGTTTCAAAGAATTTACAGCCTTCTTCCCCAATAAAATAGCAATCTTGATTTCCACAGTGTCATTTTCTGAAACACTGTTCCCTCAGGCTGAAGTAATGTGTGTCACAATTTTACTGCATTAATTTGGGAACCAAATATTTTCAAAC
This sequence comes from Rhinophrynus dorsalis, assembly GCA_037306005.1. Classification (NCBI taxonomy): domain Eukaryota; kingdom Metazoa; phylum Chordata; class Amphibia; order Anura; family Rhinophrynidae; genus Rhinophrynus; species Rhinophrynus dorsalis. The sequence goes on from CM074718.1 coordinate 577,735,115, forward strand.
ACAGGAGAGAATAGGAGAAATATATCACTGGTGTGTCTGAATCTCTGTAACAAGTGCGATTTTCAGGATTTTACGAGTCAAAGCATAATGGATCGATATGATTTTATTTAACCTATTAGATGCTAAAGAAGACCCCAACATATTGTAAAGCAAAACATGAAGATGTCTTTATCATTGAAGGGGTTAACAGATTTACATACGTGCATTTATGTTATCCTGAGATGTCTTCAACCCCAATTGAACTGTATATTCATTTAAATGGAGTGGGAGTGTCTACAGTTACATCTCCCCCAAAGTCCAGGAGAGGAAAACTCAAGCTGGCTGTCCCAGTCTGTGGTCGCCTGTCATTGTAGGTAGCTGATATGATTGGCTTCCTGAAATTTGTATAAAGTTAACTTATTGTGATCCATAGTATCAGAAGGAGGAATTGATTGGGGAGAAGGTCAGTATTAACCATGTGCTATAGTGCAAGTGAAGTAAGCCAGCCTGGCTTCCCTTCTTACTACTGGGAACTAATAATAAGGAGCAGAATCAGGAAATATATATATAAATGGTCAGTCCATGGAGCACTCACTGAATAAATTAGACAACTTGCCTGGGTGCCAGTCTCCAAGGGTGGCAGGACACAGTAAATGAGGAAAAGAAACACACTCGCTGGACTTCTTAACCCTTTGAGTGCCAGAGGGGTACAGAAACATTGCTTTGCAAAGTGTTGCTTACCCCTCTGCCACTCAGATGGTTAAAGTTGTAAAACCGTGCTGATTTATTGAATCAACATTTCGACCCTAGCTTGAGTCTTTCAAGATTATAGGCAGAGGTGTAAGTGCACTATTAAATACCTAATAGTGATTAAATTTGGCGCTAATCGATGTCACAGAAGGAAGGGGGAGGGGGGGCAAAGAGATTACCATGATTAACATCAAACTAAAAAAGAGAAAATGTTTTCTCTTTTTTAGTTTGATGTTAATCATGGTAATTTCTTTGCCCCCCCCCTTCCCCCTTCCCCCCCGATTAGGTATTTAATAGTGCACTTACATCTCTGCCTATAATCTTGAAAAAGACCCAAGCTAGGGTCGAAACGTTGATTCAAGTAAATCAGCACGGTTTTACAACTTTAAGAAGCCCTGCGAGTGTGTTTCGTTTCCTCATCTACTATATATAATATATTATATTTTATTGATATGATCAATATGGTACCAACATGAAGCTTATCCTAAAAAAGATATATAGTTGCACTGGTACTCTAAATAATAAACCAGTGAGACAATAGCCTGGGTGCTTTAAAGAGTTAATGGTGCATATAGCTTATTATGATAAGTAACCTTAAAGGGCAGTTATCACATATTACTAAGTCTGGACATATGGAATAGACAATATAAAAGCCTGGAATTGCTCTGTGCAGCCCCAAAAGACTCCTGTCGTCAGTTAGAGGGGTCAGAAGATAGACCCACTTGATTAGAATGCAGACAGATAGTAAGTATGTGGCTGTCAGCAAAAACTCCTTGGGGGGGATGTTATGGCAGTGTGTGTCTGGCGATGTGTGGTGAGTACATGGCCTTGGCGAGATAGACACACATTGTGATATTCACTGCAAAATAAGTATGAAAGGGGAGGGAGGGTCAAAATGAATCATTTCATGAAGGGTTGTACTACTGGCAACATGTAAGGAATGCCTTCCTTTACACATCACCAGCAGCATAACAACCCTGAAGTCTGAGAGCATCCTCTCTGCTCCCCCACTTGCCCAATTAAGGAATGGAGAGGATGTGCTCAGACATCAACACCACAAGCAGAATTGCTCCCTGACTCTTTCATTGCCAATACTGAGATGTCTAGCTGCTGTAATAGTGAAGCACCTGTGCTTTCAAACTTAAAGATGCTTGCATGATCTTCCCCATGATGATAAGATGGTAAGAAACGAGAGTGACAGACACACACAGATCATTAAATTATTCAAATGCTCCTCGGACAGCCCAAGTTTAAAGTTTTGATTTGAGAAAAAAAAAAAAAAGAGTAGAGTCAGTGATCCACAATTATCGTGCACTGTAGGATGGAGAGGAAGGAGATATTTAATTTAAGACTGACAATATTTCCGTGTCCTAAAAATTCACCTGCTGCTTGTGCTTAATTATTTACGCAAAGAGCTGATCTAAGCACAAGAGGTCATTTATTAAGACTAGAGGAAAGACTCTTTCGATTAAAACAAAGGCAGGGATTCTTTACAGTAAGGGTGGTAAATCTATGGAATTCTTTGCTTCTGGATGTTGTACTTTGAGGATAATGCGACTGCTTTCAAAAACGCAATGAATGCCTATCTAGCACAGAACAATTATGAAGATTATGACAGATGTCTTCAGTGCTGATAGGTTGTTGATCCAGGAAGTACCTGACTGCCATTTGAAGTCAGGACGGAATTTTTTTACCCACTTGGTGCTAAATTTAAAATGGCTTCAGAGGGCTTTTTTGCCTTCTTCTGCATCAACAGGGGTGTTTTGGCATGGGCTGGACTTGATGGACACATGTCTATTTTTGAGCCTCATCAACTATGTTAATATGTAATGTCTGACCTAAGAAAATATTACTTTATTTACACCAGTCTCACAGTGATATGTCCCTAAAATGGACATTTTCCTTATTAAAGTTTCTTTGTCTGCTTTTTGATGTATGTAAGGCAATTGACATATATGTTGCTCCAACCATATTTCTATGCTTTGGCAAATTAGCTGCTATTTCATAATATGAGCACGTGCTCCGATTTATAGTGTCATTATTGCTAGCGGGAGTAAGATATACTTAATTACGTTTCTGAATTGTCAGTTATTATACAGTGTGTCACTCAATAGTTTGTAACCATTCCCCACTTTTTTATTGTTGGGTGAATCCCCTTTAAGTTAGGCACAATATAGCACAGACATTCTTTGATCTCCAGACCTGTCTGAGTGCTGAAACCCACTGAAACATACACTAGTGTTCTCTGTGAGAAAAGGCCAGCACTCTGAGTGCGGCAGCGAGAAGAGAAGGCCAGAGTGACAGAGGACTGAGGACTCCCACAGGAGGAATTACATCATAGAAGAAATGAAGCTTTATAACTGAGGTACCAGTTTATTTGATGAGCCCATTCAATATTTACTTCAAGTTAGGTCACCCCTGTACCATAAGGACTACTGATTAAGCCACATCATGTGATGCTGTTATAGAGACCTTTGTTTGTAAGTGACCATTACTGCTCTTTATTTGCTTGCATTGTACCCTCAAGCCTTGGTCCACCTATATAACTGTTATGGTTCGCATGTCAGTATTAGAACTGTGCTTTTTATCATACCTCTTCCATTCCCACTCTTGACACAGGACCACACCTAGTCATTATATCCCAGCTTTTTTATATACTGGTTTCTGCACATTTAGCCACTTTTATGTCTATTTCTCTCACTTTTTTCCTCACAAGTTATGTCAGGTATCAATCTGGTGATTTAGCAGTGTTAGATATCGGTCTTGCTGAATACTCTTTGTATTTTTATTATATATATTACAAAATACCTTTTGTCATAATTTGTATGCTGTGCGTGGAAGAAAGTGCTTGGGCAAGAGAGGGATAGGGAAGGTGATGAAAGGGACGGGGTGGCAGAGTGGTAAAAGAGAGCGATGGTGAGGAGAGATGGATGAGAGAGGGGGAGAAGATAAATAAATGATGGAAAGCTGATGCAGGGGACAAGTGGATGTGAATACTGGGATTTGGGAATATTTAGGAACTCTGTTGCAGAGGAAGGATCTCAGTATAGTGATGTTTGTCTGTGTACTGGGACACTGTTTTTCTAAACCTTTCAGTGCCACAGCAGTGTGCAATGTACATACTTATGTCACTCAGAGGGTTAAGGGAGTGATGCTGTTTGTGGTGCTGAAGTCTGAGTGGATCTTCTCTGCCCCCCCATGGCATTGTGGGAACAGGGAACTCTGACAGCAGAAGCAACTATTTTAGCTTAGTGAATTTGGTGAAGTGACACATTTACATTTGAACACACCCACATGAATACCACCATGGCTCATTAAAGTGCAAATTAGCCATTGTCAAAGTAGTGAGTGCAAAATCAAAACCTTGTTGAAGGCATGGCAGATTCATGGTGATGTTTGTGGATTGGTGGCATATTTGTCGTATTCACAGGGGTGTGATGGCATACTGTCAATATGCCATCGACACACATACAACACATAATTGCCTTTATAGATATTTAGTGCATCTCCCCCAGGTTTCATGCACACTCCCCGCTGACTTTCTGTGTTGGGCCTTCAAGCCTAATACAGACGGTCTAAAGGAGCTTGCATCACATAGGGCACAAAACAGTCCTGCACTTTGCAGCATTAATAAACTAGGGATACAGTGATGGAATTTTTTGTACCCTCTGTTCTGTTGCCCTGATGGTGAACTGTTATTACAATGCAGCTGTGGTCTACTTGTTTTCCCCCCACAATTACTCCACTTTAAAGGGATAGTAATACTTCGTTTTAACTTGATTTTATTTTGTAGGCATTAAAAAAACACTATGAACGATATGTCTTTTCTCTCAAACCTTTATGGTTTAAGAGCTATTCACAAGCAAAGTTTCCCCTCCCGCCCCTTTTACCTAGTGTAAGCCATCTCTTCTCAGATGTGAATCTGGTTGTAAGACCAGACAGATAACAGCAGGGGACAATCTTCTTTGTATGAAAACAATGAAAGCCCTTCCCCCCCTTGACAAGTTTTTCAGCTTTTTCCCTTAACTTAATTGAAGATTGTCCCTCTCTGCAGTCTACCTGGGCACCTCCCTTCTGAGTTGGATGAACAGGGGTGAGATACTATGCTTGTGAATATCTCTTAAACCATAAAGGTTTGAGAGATAAGACTTATATCGTTCTTCATGTTTTTTTAATGCCTACAAAATAAAATAAAGATAAAACGAAGTATTACTATCCCTTTAAGGCCCTTAGTAGTTTTTAATTGTTTAAATACATATTATTTTATGTACATATAAGTTGAAGAGCCCATTACAAGGGCCACAGTGCCACTGCCAGCTGGTTGCAGGGCAGTCATGCGCAGTAGAGACTGCCCGCGCCGCGGCTGATATCAGCCGCGGCGCGGGCAGTCTCTACTGCGCATGACTTTGTTGTTACACACGTTTTAGAGAATTATTATATAGGATTCAGTTAGGTTTTAAGGCAGATTTGGCACAGGTATTCTAATATGAGTGGGTTGTATTTGTTTTTCTTTTTTGTTTTACTATTGTGAAGCAATGAGCTAGAGATGTTGCTAGTATCCAAGAAACTGGATTATCCATGTTTTAGGAGAATACATTTAACTTGGTTACAGACCCATAAATGCCTGCTTATTACCTTTCTATACCATCTATTATTGTGGCACCTGGGCATCTATTATGGTTGCACTTGGGCAAGGTGTGTATGTAGGGTTGGGAGAATCTTTAATTCCCAAAAGAGAATAGTGGGAAAAACAATACTTCCCACCTTCCATGGGAATTCCTGTGAAAAAATGCTGTTTTCCTACTTTTTCGTGTGTGTGTGTGTATGTGTGTTGAAACCAATGATGTAATGCTGTCCCCCACCATGGAGGGAGTTCCCCCAGTTCCCAGCCTGCTAAAGTATAAAAGGGGTGTCCATTACTGCATGCTGTACATCTGTTTGGGAGTGAGAGAAAGCACTTCTGATATGTTGACGTTGGCTAATAGTGTAGGCAAAGAGAGGGAGTTGCTTGAAAGGAATGCAGACACTACAAGTTGTTCTCTGGATGTGGGTGTGAAGAGAAAAGTTATGGTTAAAAAATAATTAAATAAAAAAACAAAACCGTTTGACTGCTCAGTGACAGTCAGACATGCAGGTGACATGATCCAGGATACTACCTGAGCTGTCTTAGCCTGACACTCTACTGAGACAGATGCTATGCAGACAAACATAATACACCATGCATTCAAGATAGACAGGTAAAACATGACCACTGTTTGTGTATATATTCACTCACTCTTAAAACCAAAGAACAAGAGGGACAAGCATATATTGAGGTGTTTTGATGTGCACACCTGCACTGTTTGCTGTGTAATGCACTTTATCCTTTAATTCAAGATGCTGATTCTGAAGCAAAAAACTGTATCCTATTGTTTACTACAGAAATTAATACTGCGGTAAAGTAGGGCACATCTCTCCAGGAGCAGCGTTATTAGGCTTAAATTTTTAAAAATTAACCAACATCTAATACCATACATGTATCATTTAGCAGAAGTGTGAAAAAAACCTGCAAGACAAGAGCATAGGGCACATTGTAGTAGTAGCAGCACGGATGAGGAAGAGGAAGGAGTGGCATAGTTGCTACCATCTATGACCAGTTCTATGAAAACTGATGAATGACTGACACATAATAATACAAGGAGATATTATAATCATTGTAACGGGGTTCGTGGTCCACGGATAGACCCAGGACCCTTTACCAGGGATCTACTATGCTATAGCTGGCTACTCTCTAGGCAGATACCTCGGTTCACTCTGCAGCTTCTCCTCCTAGGATGGGGGTCACAAGAAGACCCTTGATACCATCCCCCAGTAAAGTGACAGGACACAATTCTGGATCAAGCAGGAACACTTTATTTTCACGCAATTCCAGCACTTTTATGTACAGTTAAACAGGTTAAGCTAACTTCATCAATTCTGACATACAAAAGGCTGTATTCACATAACAATGGCACACACATAACTTCATTAACCACACAAAGGAGGGGAGGAGTGGGAACATTGGCTACAATGGATGTTAAGGCATACAATGGGCCGGGGTAGCCTGATTGAACAATGGGGAGAAGACTTAGAGGCGCCAGAGACTTAGCTCCGCTTCTGAGTCTCAGCCAATGAGCGGCTGAGCTACTGAGCCCTCGCAGCCAATCCCAGGGCTGCCGACATTTTCCCATGTTAAGTCAGTGGCGTCCCTTTAACTCAGTCCCTGGGTCGGCGGCCAATCAGGAAGCGGCCGACAGCTCCATTATGAGTCAATGGGGTATTCTCCTTGAGCCATATGTTCGACAACCAATATGAAGAGGGCCAACCGTTCGCCATGTTATCCCTATGGCAGCCCTTTAACTCTGGCTCCTCCAATGGGCTGTTAGCCAGCCGCACAAAGCCCCCACAGTATTGTGCATGCCCCGCGCCCCCGTGAATTCACACTCTTTTGAAAGAACTAGTTGTGTCCGTGGCATTTGAGAAGACCTGTCCAGTAACTGGTCCCTATCCGTTACAATCATATATAATAGTGCATATATGTCTAGCATTCATTCATCCCCATATATTCACCAGTCACCACACTACCACCATCCACATCCACTCTGTTAAAGTAAACCTTTAATTATACAATGCATTGCAATACAATATGCTGGATACCACTCTGGCCCTCAAAGAGTTAAAGCTTCAACAGTATATTAAACAGTTTTGGGTGAGGGACTAGAAGATCCTCCCACTTGCGCTTAATTTATTATAATAATAATAATAATAATAATAATCATGTTCATTTGATATCTTTATTTCCATTTGAAAAAATTCCCTTGGCAAGAGTAACATTGTTTGTATTTTGATTCAGAGCTAGCAATACAGAGTATTAATCACACTCGTGATGTAAGTAGCAGGTATGCCTATACAAATATTAACAGGCCTACAGTAGTATGATTATGGAGGCAGGACTGGTGTACTAGAGGTGTCTTGGTAATAGAGCAGTAACTTACTTAAGTAAGCTTTTGTAAACATTATTTTTGTAACCAAGCTTACTTGGCAACTGGTATGCCCCTTTACAAAGATTGTAAATTATTCAGGCTTTCACGGAAGGGTTAACCTTAAACACCAGGCTTTTCAAATATTTTTTACAGCTGGTTAGCTGTAAATTGAGCCATTCAAAAGTTGTAAAAGTGGCTTATGCATTGGCTAGGTTAGCTGCCTTTGCAAACATTATAATTAAAGGTAAAACCTTTAGAAACATTGTTAGCATAGCCTACTACATAGGTAATTTTTTTTTACCATGCCTTCAGCAAGGTAAGCCTTAACCCTTTGAGTGCCAAAGGGTGCACAGTGTATTGTTTCTCAATATGTTGTGTACCCCTCTGACATTCAAATGGTTAAAAAGTGAACAGGCAGGACTACCACAAGGTAAGATTTGAATTGCAATCACAGTACTGCAAGGTCTGCTGTAAAACTTTGTTAGGATGCCACCAAGACCACTATGCCTCCAGTTATATTATGTTGTTTGCTAATGTTGGATACATGTATAGTATTAGTGATGTTGGGAGTGGGGCTGAGATTATTATCCCCATTGACATTGATGGTAGAATAGTCAGGTGGTGGTGATTCCTACTAGGCCTAGTGCAACAACAATATAACAAATTGGCACCACTTCAAGTGCATCTAGGGATGTGTCCATTCTCCATAACCCTTCAAATGGGTCATTACCACTCAATTAAAAATAATTAACCATCAGTGATATGAGCTTGATGTATGGTGGACAGTCTACAGAGGCACCCTATCCCCAGCATTCTATTGGTCTCCATTACATTGCCATATGTGCTCATTGCACCACATAATGTGTAATGTGTGGAGATATAGTTCTCTCTTCTGACATCTGCAGACTCTCTTTCTGCTGATGTTGCTGGCAATGTCAGCTGCAGTGCTGGCAGGACACCTTGGATATTACTAGTCCAGCTATGGAGCTAGCATAAAATGACAGGTGATACCTTCACTGACATTCCTGGCTGCTGGGGAGGGTTGGCTTATGCACTTTTTTTAGGGATTTTTTTTAGCCATATTTTTGTTGCTCAGGGAGGACTTTTTTTTTTCTTGGGATGGTTCTACATGTTCAAGATAGAACTCAGGATGGTTATGAAGCATGTGTTTTTATTATGATCCCACACATTGGGGGAGATTCACTAAGCGGTGATAGAGGTATTAATGTGGAGATGAATTCTCCAGTTTATCACTTCTCCAATTTCTGTTATTCCATGGAGCCTATGCACTAAGATGTCTTTAACTTTGGAGATCTTAGTGAATAGCCTCTATAGAATAACATAGGAACTGGAGAAGTGATTAAACTGGAGACGTCTTCTCTTTATCGCCACTTAGTGAATCTCCTCCCTTTTACACAACCTTGTCAACAAGTGTGCATTTTGCAGTTCAAGTGCATTGGGAATTTATGAATTTGTATTTGTCCCCTATGGTGCAGTTGGTTTACTCCAGAATAACTCCAGTTTGCTTTTTATAAATATGGGCCATCATGCCTGAAGAAATTCTGCATATAGCGGTGTACGAATTGGTAGCACTATATAAGAATAAAGATTTCGATATTAAATAGTTTTACAAGTGCACCAATTTATTATTATTAGTAATTTTGCAATGTTCTATCAATCATTTTGTACACAGACAGAGGCAGATGTACCAAGAGCCGGGGGCAGAGGGTGGTGTACACTGTGGGGTGAGAAAGTGGAGATACAGTCTCTATTGTGATAAATTCAATTCCTATGTTATGTTATTCTGTGGAACATCTGCTTATAGATGTCCCAAACTGGAGACATTAATGTGTAGGCTAAATAGAATAACATAAGAATTTGAGAGTTTATCACACTGAAGCAGCTATTTCCTCTTTCTCACACCTTAGTGCATAACCCTCGGGAGTAATTTTGGGCAAACCAATGCACCATAGGGGAACAAATAAACATTCCCAAATGCCTATTAATTTAAATGGAACTTTTTAAACTCTTGAACACTTGAGGGGTTTCCAGTGTGTTGGAAAGGCTCATTCATTTCAGCAGAGATTTGATGAATTATTTGTTCACTTTAGTGCCATGGATTTGTTCCAGCATTATTACAATTTTTTTTAATATATCATCTTAATTGAATGTTACTTCAGAGATCATGGAACAGTTTAAAAGGTATACGCAACAACAATTTTTATATCCATTATGTAGAAAACTGTTTTCTCTCTGATTACTGCAGCTACGCAATGGCAAGTGACAGGAATATTGGGAGACAGCCAAGAAGACAGAAGGAGATTAATTATTGGAGTCACAGATATGTGCTGTTTGTTCTTGATTTTTGGTCAGGCTTCTACCACCACCTGTGTTAATAACCTAATCGGATGTTTATTTTCTCCATCAGGGATCATGTCCTGCATTCCCCCACAGAAGGCTACTTATTGCCAAATCATATATATAGATAGTCCTGACACAGATATCACTAAAATCTGCTTGCATTACCTGATAAATCACACATGGGCAACTGAGGCCCCTCAGTAATGCTACTTTGGATCTGTTGCCAGTTGTGAAAGGTGCCATGGGGGGGTGCATAATATACACAAGAATTTATATATACTAGCAATGTGGGACGGTGATGCCTGTCATGTTTTGCGCACGTGTGTGAAATGTAGACACACTGATAAAAAGAGACATATGCAACACACAGACAGACACATACTACACTGTGAGCGGCAGAGACGTGCAAAAGACATGCACACACAAAGACACACCGGAGATGCACACATGGACACACATATGTAACAGAGATGTACATACATACACACACAACATATATTCGCAGAAACACATGCGTGCATGAGTTGTGCACCTCTCTGGCACTCAAAGGGTTAAGGTATAGAGAGGCATGTCAGAGTTAAATAGCAGTGGGAAGTGTATTCATACCTGGGAACTTTGACTTGTGGAGTCCCTGGAGGGGACTTCTGTGGTGCTGATGTGGAGAGACAAATGGGGCAATCTGGGTAAAAGTGGGCGAGGCTTAATCACGAGTAGGGGCGGGTCTTAAGAGAAATGGGTGGGGAGTGTTAGTAATAGTCTGGGGAAGGAGGAGAAGTGGGAGGGAAATGCAAGTTTACAGTGTGAGGGGTTTGAACGGACTCCCTGAGGGGTAAAACTTGATACACAACCCTGTGGTAGTCAGTGGGTTAAGTATGTACCTGATGGCTGCCTGTCCTGTGCCTTGCATGGCAAATGATGACAGTCAAGAAATAATTCAGCAATGAGGGCCTACCTTAACCCTTTGAGTGCCATTTTGTTCCCCTGGTGCTGCAGCACCCTTCAGTGGCTGTACTACAGGTCCTGCTGAGGCCACTGGGAGTCAGGGTGAGTGACTATGTGTGTCAGCCATATTTCTTTCTGGCTTTGTGTGTGTGTTTGGTGCTGTGTGTGTGTTTGGTGCTGTGTGTTTGAGTGGGGCATGTGTGTGTGTGTGTGTGTTTGGTGCTGTGTGAGTGAGGCATGTGTGTTTGTCTGTGGTGTAGGAGCAAATGGCATCCATTTTTTTTTTCTGACTTTGATAATGGTGGGCGGGCTGCATAGTGGGGGCAGGCCAACTCCCTGCATGATTTTCACACCAGTAGCAGTGGCCTTTGGCCACTGCAACTGGTGTGAAAATCACGCCCCCATTAAATCACCCAATGGGAACAGTAACTCCTCCTTTCTGCCTCCCCTGGGTGTGTTTTGGCAGGCACAACGTATATATATATATATATATATATATATATATATATATATATATATATATATATATATATTATAATTTTTTTTTTTTTATTGTGGCTAAATAATACCTTGCCTCTCCCCCCAGTGCAATTCTCCCTTTAAAGATTATCCTTACTTTCACTAAAGTCTGATTCCATATCTTCCCTGTGGGCAGCATGCTTGCATTTGCCGCCTACTTCCTTCAATGCCCTGTGAGGATCTTCCTCTCCCAGAAAAATGGTAATACCCTGTGAGGATCTGCCGTCCACAGAGTAGATGTGGAAGTAAAGATAATCTTTTGAGAGCGAATTGCGCTGGGGGGAGGCAAGGTATCTGGCAGTCCTCATTATTTATTTATTTATTTATTTTATTTTTTGAGTAAGGGGGAAAACAAGAGTGTCTTTTATAACTAGGTACTCTTGTTTTCCACACATCAGACATGTGTCTCCTGTATTTTTTTGTTTTTTTCAGTGGTGGGATGTAGGATAAAAGTGAGTAAAGATGCACAGGCAACAGAATAGTTGCAGGAGGCTGCTGTAGTTCTGTCTACCATGTGAAAGGCACTATAAGGTTGGAATCCATTGCAGGTGATTTCTCACAGATACGGCACTGGTTTATCTTGCAGATTCCTATTGTCGTCTTTTGGGGAATTCGTAAATTAAACTAGTAATAAATGTATCATCTGCAATGGAATATGGTGCTTGATAAGAAGAACTAGAGCAATTCTGAGTTAAATCATCAAGGGCTGGATTCCATTGCAGGTGGCAACTTTATCATTAGCTACAGATTTTCCCGTAGACTTAACCTGTAGGTTAAAACCAACAATAACACTTATCATCTGCACTGAAGTCCAGTCTTAAATCAACCTGATGGTGGTTTATTTAGTTAAAACAACTAAAGTAAATTAAAGATATATTCAGTGTTGTCCCCCACACTGCCTTTCACTCGTTGGTGAGGAGAGAGAGAGCACAAGAACAACTGCAGCAGAGCTCAAAGGGAAACTGCTATTAGGTGGAAACAACCTCTACGGTTAACCCTTTAACCCCTTCGCGTCTGACGTACCCGGACCGTCACGCTGGTCTGGCACTTAAGGACCAGTGACTGTCCTTGCACGTCATGGAGTTCAGGGCTCCCGGCGCGGCTTCACGCCACTCCGGAAGCCCTGAACCGGAAGTAATTTAGAAAAAAAAAAAAAAGCCCTGTGGTCACCAAGTGCCAGCTGCGCTCCGGTCGTTTAGAGGTTAATGACAGGAGTGTGCAATGCAATATGTTGTCTAACCCCGTGTCCGATAAAGGGTTAAAGGAATACTGATGACAACAAGGAATACATTCGAGTACACAGCCTTCTAGAACAGACATTAGTTGGTTGACATTTTGAACTCTTAACTTGCTTACTCTGAACTTTCCTCTCCCACTCCCCACCCTCTGTTTATCTCCCACATCAATCTGACCCCAAGAGCTCTAGCCGCTATAGAGAGAATCAGATCCTTCTTTACAGAGACCATATCTGCATTCACCTTCAGAGCATTATATATCAATCCTATATGATAGCCTTGACACAGATATATCTTATGTCTACTTGCAAATGCCAGATAACATACGAAGAGGCTGACTGAGAGCTGGGTTCCATTGCAAGTTCACTGGTTCATTTCACATAATCTATAGGAAAGCAATCAGAATGCAATGGAATATAGGGCATAAAGTATATCTAACAATTTATAATGGGTTTGATAGTGATTTTGTAAGAGCTTTCTTGAATGTCCAATCTGTCATGTATTTTGTATTCAGTCTTAATTCCATTCCTGACAAAGAGACATAAGTTGTCTTGACAGCTTGTATTCTAAAGCTACTCAGTTTGCCAATAAAGATATCACTTTTACTCTTTGAGTCTTCTGCTTTTTCTGTGGTTAACATGGTAGCACCTTTCACCTATATCTATATGTATGTTAGCCATTCTTTATTTCAATCTATAGTGTGAGATACTTAGCTTTATTTATTTGTCATTTTGTGCACATAAACCAGTAGCTGACAGTTAGGACATGTTAGTTGGAAGGGAGACTGGAATGTTAGTATCTCTCACACCAGGGTATACAGTTAGTACTGCCTAATTTGCAAAAACAAACAACTAAAATATAAATATCCCACACTATAGTTTTCTTAAAAAGGAATTGCTTACATCTGTCATTTTAAAACCTCTTTTAAAATCTCCCAATTCAAATATTGTGTTCATAAGGAGCAATACCCTTTTTATGAAAGACCTTGTAGAAAATCCCCCTTGTTACTCTCACTGTTGGGACATGCATCTTTTCAGAGTTACTAAAGTTTAAAGTTATCTTTTTTTATGTTAGCATTGCTCTCTAGTGACCAGATTTTCAATAGTTAATCTGTTGCATTCATTGGGAGAGTTGAGTCACTGACAGTAGTTGTTCATAGAATGTGATGGTAAATGCTAAGTAGCTTCCTGTCAATTTGAACATTCATAAAGTAAGTTCCCTGGATTCCTTTTTCAAGTGAGTTTAACAGTTTTGAACTGGTATAGCATCTGAATAAAATGTCAACAGTGAGAGTACCCTTTATGTAAGCCATATACAATACAGTGCAAAAGTCAAAGGCAGGTGTGAAAAAATGCTGTAAAGTAAGTATGCTTTCAAAAATAGACATGTTAATGGTTTATTTTTTATCAATTAACAAAATGATAGTGAGTGAAGAGAACACAAATCTAAATAAAATCAAAACCACATCAATTCTTCTAGATACACTTGCACGAATTCAGGGAGTTTGTAGGCATATAGTCAGGTGTATGATTAAACAATTATCCCAAACTGTGTATCACTGTAACATGTGGATTGAAACGCAATCAGAAACAGCTGTGTAGGAGGATTAAAACTGAGTGAGGAACAGCCAAACTCGGTTAACACGGTGAGGTTGCTGAAGACAGTTTAATATCTAAAGTCCTAGCCCATGGCAAGACTGAGCACAGCAACAAGACACAAGGTAGTTATACTGCGTCAGCAGGGTCTCTCCCAGGTAGAAATGTCAAGGCAGACAGGGGTTTCCAGATGTGCTGTCCAAGCTCTTTTCAAGAAGCACAAAGAACAGGTAATGTTGAGGACCGTAGATGCAGTGGTCGGCCAAGGAAACTTCATGCAGCAGATGAAAGACACCTCATGCTTGTTTCACTTCACAATCGGAAGATGTCCAGAAGTGCCATCAGCTCAGAATTGTCAGAAAACAGTGGGATCCTGGTACACCCATCTAATTTAAACTCGGTTAACACGGTGAGGTTGCTGAAGACAGTTTAATATCTAAAGTCCTAGCCCATGGCAAGACTGAGCACAGCAACAAGACACAAGGTAGTTATACTGCGTCAGCAGGGTCTCTCCCAGGTAGAAATGTCAAGGCAGACAGGGGTTTCCAGATGTGCTGTCCAAGCTCTTTTCAAGAAGCACAAAGAACAGGTAATGTTGAGGACCGTAGATGCAGTGGTCGGCCAAGGAAACTTCATGCAGCAGATGAAAGACACCTCATGCTTGTTTCACTTCACAATCGGAAGATGTCCAGAAGTGCCATCAGCTCAGAATTGTCAGAAAACAGTGGGATCCTGGTACACCCATCTACTGTCCGGAGAACTCTGGTCGGAAGTGGTCTTCGTGGAAGACTTGCTGCCAAAAAGCCATACCTCCGATGTGGATACAAAGCCAATCGACTCAACTATGCACAAAATCACAGGAACTGGGGTGTAGAAAAATGGCAGCAGGTGCTCTGGACTGAGCAGTCAGAATTCAAAGTATTTGGCTGTAGCAGAAGGCAGTTTGTTCACCGAAGGGCTGGAGAGTGGTACAAGAATGAGTGTCTGCAAGCAACAGTGAAGCTTGGTGGAGGTTCCTTGCAAGTTTGGGGCTGCATTTCTTCAAATGAAGTTAGGGCTTTGGTCAGAATTAACAGTCTCCTCAATGATGGGAAGTACAGGCAGATAATTATCCATCATGCAATACCACCAAGGAGGGATATGATTGGTCCCAAGGAGTCCTGAATAGGGGTGGGCAAAAAGTGTGAACATTTCCCACATGACTTTTCACGAAAACGTGCTGATTTCTCACTTTTCCCGTGAAAAATGTCGCCTTTCCGCCAATGCAAAAATGTCCTCCTTTTTGCCTATTTTACCAAATTTTCCGTCTGTTAACACATTTTTTGCCTATTTTATCACATTTTCCGCCTATATTTCCTATAGGTACTACATTTCCACTGTAATATTTCTACTTCTGAGGACTAAAGTTTAGAAATAAATGGCTGAAAGTCAAAGTTGTGAGTCCTACAGCAAAATATGGCTTGAAAAATGTGTTAGCATGCAGAATGCATTTGTCCTTTGCCCACAGCACTTTCTTGCTTAAGTGACACTGGCACATACTCACGATGATATCAAGTAATAAAGTACAACCTACAATGTGGCAGATATGTATAGTGGTGGTGGGGGGGGACTGGCATGGTGTGATTTGTGTATGTATTTTTACCATTGTCATACTCTATCCTCCTCAGATTATTGACACACATTACTTATTGGTCATAGCAGTGGACCCATCTGTCCTCCACCTCCTCATCTGTACTGCTTTTGATATATTTGTCCTGCCTTTATCTGTCATGTGTGGTTTCTGCTACTACTGGAGTTAGATGTTGATATAATTCTACTGACACTACTATTAGGTGTCAAAGGTGCAGCATTTACAGCAGCAGCACCAGAGGTACTCGTCCTATCTAACACTGTGGATGTTAACCTGTGTTGCTATTGCTGGGGGCTCAAAACAAGTGTGTGTGGCTGACCGTGACTTGGACTTTGAAGACGTGATGATGCCGATGATGACTGAGAGGGTGACTGTGTGCTTTTTGACATTTGTGCTTGTCCAAGGTCAGACTTTCCAATGGCTTTCTCAAACACTTTATAGACCGGCACAGTGCTCTTTAAAAGTGGTGGAAGATTCAGCCTTTGACTTGCAGCTAATCTTATAGCCCTGTCATCATCCTCACTCTCAACTTTATCTGTATCTGATCAAGAGAAGGATGCTGGAGGGATATATTCTAGATTTGCATCATCATCAGCCATCATTAGGTCATCCTTGACAGCATCACCTGACAATTCTTGCCCACTACCCTTATATTCCTCTAAGCTTTTGGAGGTCTCAAACAATTTCATTTTACTTTTACTGTAACAAAGTTCCCTACTATGGGTGTTTTGGTGCTTGTTTGTCTCACTATCTGATGTAGCAGGCGGTTCAGATGCTACACCTTCCTCTATTTTGCTATTGCCAGCATCATCAACACTTGAGTGTGATCTTCAATGTTCTTATATGGTTCTTTATTTCTGCTGGCACTGGTGGTGCTGGAACTAGTTTTTCTGAGACCTTGACAAACTGGATCCTCCCTTGGAGTAGGGGGATCATCATCACTGATTGCACACGCTGCAGCAACCATTGCTGCAGTCAGTTTTTGAACTACTACTTTACTCTCACGTCTCTGCACTGCTCCACCCCTCCCCTTTCTCCTTGTGCATTTGCTGGACAATACGCAACTATACTGTACGGTGCAAAACACAACTGATGCAGTTGTATGATGCCTTGCCTAAACCCAGTCAGCTGTCTGTCACTGTCACCTAAGATATTTAGTTTTTTATTCTTTTTTTATTTTTTTTTTTTAATTGTCCACCCTGTTGTCTTATCACAGTCTGTCCAAAAAAAGTTATAACTGAAAAACAAAATCAACAACATCTTTCCCCAGACTTCCTCACCCAGCACAGAGACAATAACAGCAAGATCAGCAAGCAAATAGGTCCCTAGCTGTCTGTGTCTTGCCAGTCAGTATCATGGAATTTTGGAGTATTTGGGGGTCAGAAGCATGCTGCTGTCTCCTCTCACAAACACAGAATGGCTGCTGTGAGAGCCTGACAGCCTTTTATATGGCTGTAGAAAACTTTCCTGTGGTGTAGAAATATTTTTCTTCCCATTGATTTCAATGGGCGGAAAAGGCGGGAAAAAGTGGAAAAATGGCACTTTTCACTGCAAATGATTTGCCAAGCGGAAAGTGCCATTATTCACCGATTTTCAGTTTGAGGCGAACATTTTCGCCCATCACTAGTCCTGAAAGTGATGGTATGTCCCACACAGAGCCCTGATCTCCACATTGTTTAGTCTGTCTGGGATTACGTGAGGAGAGAAGCAACTGAGGCTGCCTAAATTCACAGAAGAACTGTGGTTAGTTCTCCAAGCTGTCTGGAACAATCAACCTGCCGAGTTCGTTAATAAGCTGTGTGCAATGGTACCTAGAAGAACTGATGTTGTTTTGAAGGCAAAGAGTGGTTACACCAAATTTTGATTTCATTTAGATTTTTTTTTGTTCACTCACTATCATTTTGTTAAGGGATAAAAATAAACTATTAACATGTCTAATTCTTGAAAGCATTCAAACTTTACAGCATTTTTCACACCTGCCTAAGGCTTTTGCACATTACTGTACATCAATAAGCTGATGTTATATTGCTTCCAGGTGTTTGTCTTCACACCTCTTTAATTCAGGAAGATGATGATAGTCACATTTCAGGATTGATTCAAATTGGGGATCATCCCCTAGTTTGTTCAGTGCTATGCATGTGTAGATTGCGACATTCTGGAAGGGGGGTTTACCCCTACTTCATCATGTAGATTTTAAAATGTAGATGAGTTTGAAACCGTTATACACCATAACAAATACCAACACTAATATTAGTGTTAGAGGAGTATAAATGGAAATATTTAAACATGCAATAAATATAAAGTGCAATAAGTATAATTATTATCTAAATTACTGTATCAGTTACATACAATATTCAGCAGGAAATCCCTATAACACATTGGCTTTCATAAAAAAAAAGTACTACCACTTTAAACTTTTAAGTGCTAGAGGGATGTACAATGCATTACAAAGCATTGGACACCCCTCTTGCACTCAAAGGGGTAAATAAGAACTGTAGCACACGAACAACAACATAGGTGACATATAAAATTCCCCAAATTCAGAGTAATGTGTTGGCAAACTTTCTACTTTCAAAGAGGTTAAAATCTCCACTTAAAATCAATGTAATTTTTACTGGTTTTGTGTGGTACAGTAGCTTTACCCTGAATTACTAAAGGGCAGGAGATGCACTAAGGCATGATAAAGCAGTGATAAAGTGGAGATAACTTCTCCAATTACTATTGTATTCTGTGGAGCCAATGCACTAAGATCTCCAATTCCTATGTTATTCTATGGAGCCTATGCACTAAGATCTCTCCAACTTTGGAGAAGTGCTATCAATGGAGAAGTCCTCTCCACTTCATCACCTGTTTATCACCACTTAGTGCAGCTCCCTGCATATCTTATTAAATCAGCCTCATATACCTCAAAATCCATAAGAAGATGCATCCAACATCCATGCGTTAAACGCCGCAGAAAATTGGTTACCATAAGAGGAGCTGATTATAACCAAAAAGGTTATGACTGGATCCATTTTGACCTTGTAGGCTTTTGTACCTGTATTCAGTCTGTCATAAGCATTCCTTTGACCTTGCACCTCTTTATGCAAAACTATATGTTGTATATCTATTTCTGCTTGATGAAACACAGGTACTCTCACTGCTGAGAGTTGCTTTAGTTAGTTTAAAGGGATAGTAATACTTCATTTTAACTTTATTTTATTTTGTAGGCATTAAAAAAACATGAAGAATGATATAAGTCTTATCTCTGAAACCTTTATGGTTTAAGAGATATTCACAAACAAAGTATCCCCCCCCTGTTCAACCAAATCAGAAGGGAGATGCCCAGGTAGACTGCAGAGAGGGACAATCTTCAATTAAGATAATGGAAAAAGCTGAAAAACTTATCAAGGGGGGAAGGGCTTTCATTGTTTTCATACAAAGAAAATTGTCCCCTTCTGTTATCTGTACTGTCATACAACCAGACTCACATCTGAGAAGAGATTGTTTACACTAGGTAAAAGGGGCGGGGAGGGGAACTTTGCTTGTGAATATCTCATAAACCATAAAGGTTTGAGCGATAAGACTTATATCATTCTTCATGTTTTTTTAATGCCTACAAAATAAAATAAAGTTAAAACGAAGTGTTACTATCCCTTTAAACCTTTCACACAATCACAAAGTGGTGAAACTATTGCTATCAAATTTCAGAAGACTAGTAGAGTAAATATACCTGTATTGGCTAACTGAGTGGCTCTAGGATGCAAGCTTTCAAGACAATTAGGTCTCTTCTTCAGGCATACTAGTTGTCTTGAAAGCTAGCATACTAGAGCCATTCAGTTAGCCAATAAAGGTATCGTTTTTACTTTACTCTTCTCCAGCATTTGCTGTGGCTAACACAGTACCATGCTTTACCAACATCACGTTTCATGGAGAGATGTAGTTAATGACTCCCCTCTCCTATAGAATGCAAAAAAAACTGGATCCCATGTGATCAGTCTGGATAGCACTGTTTAATGTATGAAAAGTAAATCATTTAAAACTGTAACCACATTGGAATAATGCATCTCCCAGCAATAGGAGTACCCTTGTTTTATTCTCCAGTAAACACCATATAACATAATTTTCATAAAAGGCTTCGTCTGCTATTTCTTCAACAACAATGAATGAGAGACAATGCATGTAGACACCCCTATTGGGGAGCTGAATACAGAATTGACCTTCATGTTAACTTGCTCACGATCATGAACTCTCCCCTCCCACATCCCTCTCTCTGTTATTTCCCTCTGTGTAGTCATCAGGCCCCACAGAGGACTATCAACACTAGGTTGAGCTGGCCACAACTTCCTGACTCCAACCCGGGAGCTACAGGGCTATTGTGTAACGCTGCTACATGCGCTATAAATGTCATTGTAATCAAGTCACTGCATTGTGAATCTCATTTCTCTGTACACAAAGATTATATACCTGCATATCTGTTCTTCTGCTTGGGCATGATGTTTTTATGTGCATGTTGCCATTTCTCATAGTCCAGCACTGGCTTTAATTTTAGTCACAAAAGTCTTTGAGAAATTCAGCCTGTAGTGCAAAAGTGGCCAACATGAAACCCTGCAGCTGTTGGTGGACTACAATTCCCATCATCCTTTAGAAGCCATTGGCTCTTCCATCCCACCTTAGCAAATCCTGAACTCATCTTCTTCTTTTGTCTTTTATCTCGCCTTCCTTCCTGCTGATTCTCCTACCCAGTTTCTGGTATCACGCACATCCTGCATCTGCTTCATGATAACTCTAAGCCCCGCTCCAAGGCTTTGAATTCAGTGCCAGAGGTGTATGCAGTACATTGCTTTGCAATGCTTGCATACCTCTGTGGAACTCATAGGGTTAATGGCAACCCCTGCACACACTGTGCCTTATGTGTAAGAACAAAGTGTTGCAATTCTGGGTCAGACCAACTGCATTGAATGCTACATAGGTCTCCAAAGTTTTGCTTCACATTGTGTGGGAGACCACTCTAGCAATTAAGTAGTTAAAAGACACATTTGTATCAAATATTATTTTTGTCTCCAATGATGCAGATGGTTTGTCCCAAAATTGCACCAGTTTGCATTTATATATAAGGCCCTTTAAAGGCAAAAGGGAGTAATTCTGGGGAAAACCAAATGCATCATTGGGGACAAATATAAAAATGCCCCACATTCGCATTGATTTAGATGGGGATTTAAACCCCCTGTGGTCTCTCCGCTGCTTTGGATCATTTTATTTGCCCCTACAGTGCAGATGGTTTACCCAGGAAGTATTGCTGTTCATCTTTCTGCATAAGGCCCCTTGTATTTTATGTATATCCCCAGTGTCCTAGATTGTAAACCCACAAGAGCAGGGCCCTCTACACCTGTTGTTTCAGGGAAAGTTAACACCTTGGCAACTAGAGGGGTGTGCAGTGTATTGACTTGCAAAGCATTGCACACTACTCTGGTCCCCAGGTGGTTAATGGTGGGAATGTACAGTAATTCCAAGCTAAAACAGGTATTGTGATTTCTAGCCCTACTCCTTCCTAATACTGACTAAGGTACTTATGCATACAATTCTCCCTTTAATGAGACTTGCTCCAGAGTATGATAGGGTGGAAGTATATGGGGGTTTGGAGAGTTCCTTTCCTCTTTGCTTTGTTGTTCATGATGTAGTAATAAAACACACAAGAAATCTGCATTCGTTAACACCATTTTCTTGCTCATGCTACTGGGCAGGCATAAGGGGTTTGCTGGCATTAAAATCTTAACAATGACAGAATGAGTTCACCAGTATGTTTAAAGAGAAAATTTGAGAGCCAGTCAGTGACCCCTCTCCTTTTATCACTGACTCTGTTCATTTTGACACTTTGTCCACTGAAAATATGATGAACTGGTACTTCTTATTTTAGAAAATCACCCCTGCATCATAAGCTTGGGTGCATACCCTACGGTGCAAGCTAACTCCAGGGTAATACCAGGGGAACTGGCTAGTTTGTTCATTCACCCCATTGTCTCTGTCTTTGGAATTATTGTTCCCCTTATTGTATAGGACTGTAGATTATGTGGGAGACTGGAAACCTTTATTTAGCCAATAAAAATATCACTTTTACTGTACCAGTCTCCTGATTTTTCTGTGGCTATCACAGTACCACCTTTTATGCAGATTATATGGGCGATTTATATATATATATATATATATATATATATATATATATAATAGTAATCCTCTGCTCCTCTATTGCTCAAAGTGTTAAACGGAAGTTGTTTGGCTTCCTATATTTATACCCATCTTTACACTTCAAATGATCTGATTTAGTACCCTATGGTATTTCTCATTGTCTCTTTCTCACTGCTATAAGCTGTCAGAGCTAATGACACTGCTATGAAATTGAATTCTACATATCAGAGGAAGTCTGTTTATCGCCAGAGTATGAGATGAATTGGATTAGGGACCAATTGGTATATTATTTGTTTCGTAATGTAGCAACATATACAGAGAAGAAATACAGGGTTGAGTTTAACGCTTTGTGTGCCGCAGAGTGGTATCTAATGCATTGCTTTGCAATTTGTTGGACACCCCATTGGCACATAGTATTAATTTGAGGTCCAGGGTTGAGATGAACATCAACACTTAAAAGGTTAAATAAATACTCTAAAAACTGGGAAGACTGAACCATCAAACAGTGGGTCTGCCTAAATCTACACTCACTGCTGCTGTTATACTAGAGACAGTGGTGCAGACTTGGGTCAAACCATATGCACCATAGGGAACAAATAACATTCCTCGTTGATTTAAATAAGGCCTTTAACTACTTTACCAATTAAAATCAAAAGGAATATGCATTTCTCCCCTATGTTGCAGTTGGTTTCCCCCGAATTGCTCCACTTCTTCTCTGTACACCATCCTCAATGTTTGTGTGAGAGAGGGATGGGGAATGGTGAATATAGTGATTAGTAACTGACTATTGACATAACAATAACAGTGTGGGGGGGAAGTAGATTCTGTGGTAAAACTGGTGCTGTAACAGAATTCCTAGTGCTATGGCTGCATGTGTCAAGAGGAGGGCAGTGGAAAGTATATTGGTGTTTTAAAGTGTTCTCTTCCTGTGCTTCTTGTTTAGTAATACATACTAACAAGATACCTGTACATAGGAAAGTAGCAGAACTTTACTCCATATTTCGGCATACGCTATGGGAAGGCAATCAGGACTTCCTAGCATTAGATTAATGAGCAGTGCTGATAAATTTGTACATTCATCAAAAATTACTACTTCATTCCTATGGTAGATATGGTGTGCTCCAGAATTGCTCCAGTTTCTTTGTTCATCAGCCTCAGTGTACACATTCATCCATATTGTATGCATGCTAGCCATGTTGGATAATCAGATATGTCAGATTGACAGCGTTACATATTTCCAAGTATAGCAAATGTCTTTTAGCCATTGGTTCTGGCTTGGCATCACAGGTGTTACAAGTGTCCTTCACCCATCTTGTCACAAGTTGGTCAAATCTTGGCTAATCCATCATTGGTCACTTACAGTCAAGTTATCATGTCCAGATCAATGTACCTGGAATGGCCACTAAGGGACTTATTTATAAAGATAAAAGGCCCACAATTTTCATAATTGGCAGGGGATGATGGGAGTTGCAGTTTTCCAACAGCTGCTCCAAAGGTGGCCTTCCCCTAGTTATTTGTCATTAAGGGCTGTATTCAGGGAACTAAACGGGTGACATTCTGAAGCAAACGAACTGCATCAGAAGGGGCAAATGAAACTTCCTATTGATTTACATGTTTTTTTTTTTTGTTTTTTTTTTAACTCCTAGAATGTTAGCGAGGTGCATAGTGAAGGAATGTGTTGAAGACCTCTCTAGTACTCAAAGGGTTAAAGATCCATTTAAATCAAAGGAAATGTTGGTATTTGCTCCCTATGGTGCAGTTGGTTTGCTCCAGAACTTCACCTGTTCAGCTTCCGGAATACAGTCCTTAGTGACAAATGACTAGGGAAAGGCAACCTTTGGCTTTGTATATTTATGGACATTGTTATATATAAAATGTTGGTTATTCTCATTGACTAACCTACAGTAACTATATAGTTATGCATTTGTACCCTTCATTACTCTTTGACAGTTGATCTGTCAAATGTTAGGGATACCTTGAAAATTTCAGACTATATGTCTCTTGAGCAGAAGAAAAGATTGAGAACCACAGATCTAGGAAGTCTGCCACAGTGGTGGCATAGTTAACACCTTGAGGATCAGAGATGCTTATTCACATTGATTTTCAATGCATTGCACACTCCTACTAAAACTCATCTGTTGTAAATCGCAGAATCTTTTCTCCTTGTTGCAAACTGCGTCTAACACTGACAATCTGCTACACTGATATGAGTCTGTTGAGATTGACACACCAACTGAAAAAGAGGTGCAACGTCCAATATGGTACAACTGGAGAGTATGCATGGTCACCAGCAGGGGCGGATTGTGGTGCAGTACCAGCCCGGGGGATTTTTTTATTTAACCGGCCCACTGGGGGGGTTACACAGTGCGTTGCTGAGCAATGTGCGGTGCACCCCTCTGGCACTCAGAGGGTTAAATACAGCTGTTTTTCCACACACTCTGTCCTCCTGCTCAGCCTATTACTTCCCCCCACACACACCACTTTTCTAAAGAGGCATAAATGCTCATCTATTAACCCCTTAACCTACTGTATGCAATAAATTATCAGTTATAAACCCCTTGTATGCCAGAGAGGTATACAGTAATGTGTTCTGCCATTAACCCATTGAATGCCTCATAGGTGCACAACACATTGCACAGGAATGTGTACCTCAATGAGTAACCCTTTGTGTGCTAAAAAGGCATAATTCATCATTAACTAACACCTTTATTCACCTTTGTGGTACAAAAGGGGTCAGTTACTGATGAATTATGCCTCTCTAGCATGCAATGGGTTAATCAGTGAGGTACTTCACATATGAGGAATCCAATGGGTTAATAACAGAATATTGCTGTAAATTATACTTCCCTAAAGCATACAGGAGGTTAAAGGTGTTCAAAGGGTTAAAACATGATAAACTAGCCTCTCTAGCAATGTGTACAGTTAGTTAGGAAGAATTAAAACATACCAGTTTAAACTGCTAGGCATTTGGGACTCAGAAGCTCTGCTTGCTAATCACTAACTGCACAGGACACACACACACAGGCAGAGCAGGGCCAGCTAAGACAGCCTTGGTGGCGGGACAATTACAGAGCACAGGACCCGGTCTCTTCTCTGCACTACTGCACAGCTCCGGTGAGTGAGATATCCCTACCAGCCCATGACAGGGCGGCCCACCGGGGGATGCCCGATCCCCCGATAGGACAATCCGCCCCTGGTCACCAGTGCTTTACATTGGCTAACCAATTGAGTGCCAGAGGGGTACACAACACATTGCAAAGTAATGCATTGCGTGCCACTCAGGCACTTAACCCTTTAACTCAGGGATAAACTTAATAGCAACTCTTTTATTTAACTCTTTTCATCTCTTCTGTCAACCTCACTAACTGTCTATTTTCAACTGTCACTCCTCCACTTCCTGATTCCTGCCCTTTCTCCTTAAAGGGAGAGAGATGCTTTGCTGTATGTTACAGAGGTCAAGCCTCAAACACCACTATCTATTTGTTCCCTCAGCATATTGCTACGCTGCCTCAACTGAAGAGGCACCGTGTGTTATATTGCTATGTTACCATAACTTAACCCTTTGAGTGCCAGAGGGGTACGCAACGAGTTGCAATGCGTTGTGTACCCCTCTGGCACTCAAAGGGTTAAGTAAGGAGGAGTTACTGCTCCCATTGAGTGATTCAATGGGGGAGTAATTTAAATGATGCAGGGAGTTGGCCTGCCCCACTATCCAGCCCGCCCACCACTATCCAAGTAACTGAAAAAACAAAATGGCTGCCACTTGCTCCTACACCACAGACATAAACACATCAGCCAAAAAACACACACACTCACACTCAATCACACACACTCAATCACACACTCACACTCTCACTCTCACTCTCATACACACTCAATCATACACACTTACAATAATTCACACACTCACACATTCACTCACACTCAATCACACACACACTCACACATTCACTCATACTCAATCACACACACTCTCACACACTCAAACACACTCACACTCACTCTCACTCATACTCACAAACTCTCACTCACACACCCTCACTCACACTCTCACTCAATCACTCTCATTCACACTCTCACTCATACACTCACACATTCACACTCTCTCACACTCATTCTCATACACACTCACACTCTCACACTCACTCACACTCACACACTTTCACTCAATCACACACACTCACTAACACACTCACGCAATCACTCGCATGAAATCACTCACACGCAATCACTCATTCTCTCACTCACTCACACCCCAGGAGCCAGCACGATCCACCTTCCACCATAGTCTCACTCACACCCCGAGAGCCAGCACGATCCACCTTCTACCATAGTATGTGCAATTACCACATGCATTTCAACTACATGAATGAATGCCACTCACTCACA
This sequence comes from Rhinophrynus dorsalis, assembly GCA_037306005.1. Lineage (NCBI taxonomy): Eukaryota > Metazoa > Chordata > Amphibia > Anura > Rhinophrynidae > Rhinophrynus > Rhinophrynus dorsalis. The sequence continues at coordinate 577,761,681 of CM074718.1, forward strand.
CACACACTCACACTCACTCACACCCCGGGAGCCAGCACAATCCATCTTCTACCATAGTATGTGAAATTACGACATGCATTTCAACTATATGAATGAATGCCACAGTGGAGGCATAAGTACAAACACAAACTCATTACAATGACACATAAGTCACCCCCTTATGAATCACTTCTGTGTGTGCCTGTTTGTTCCTCACTGTGTGTGTTATGTCTGTATCACACGCTATGTGCCTGCATGTTGTTCATTGCATGTTTGTGTGTATGACTGTGTCGCTCTTTATGCATCTCAGTGCATGAGTGTGCATTTGCGTGTGTGTCTCTGTGTGTGTGTTTGTCTTGCATCCATGTGTGTGCATTAATGCCTATATATCCTGACGGGCAGCGCCGTCCCACATTGCTAGTATTTATATATAAAAATAAGAATCTATGTGATTAAGGTATGGAGCACAGCAAAAAATAAATTTGGCCAAAGAATGCAACTAAAACCCGCATTATTCATTTTATTAGTAATATTAGCACATTGGTATGATATATGTCTTGTACAGGGTTCACATTTGAGTTCGTTGTATGGAGCAGACCAGGTTTGTTATATTTCTTGCTCGTGTTATAAGTTTTTCCTAATTTTGGGGGAGCCGCAGAACCCCCCTTCATGTCTTGCGGCGCTCCATACGTTTTTCACATAGATTCTTATTTTTGTATATAAAATATGTATTAATTATGTGTTCTAGCACTGTGAGTTTTATTTTTCCTTTGTTTTGCACACATTTTCTCTTTCACGTTCAAGCTGCTTTTCACCATGTTTCATTTCACTTAATCACACAGTGATAAATATGACTTATGGTAATATGCTATTTAAAGTCTCAACATACTCAATCGCTGCACAATAGGGGTTACTTTAAAGGTGTAGTGTAAGGCCTTTGATTGTTTGATTAGCTGCCTTGGCCTTGGTATTGCCTTTTAATTCTGGTTTGTGCTAAAGATTGTATGTAGCTGGCAGTGGAGAAGGTGGGTTAGGCCTATAAAGGGGACTGGTGGTGTTCCATTCCTTTTGGGTCATTGCTCACTAAACCACTGTGGATGATTCCTGATGGAAAGCAGATGAGTCTGACCTAGGGGGATATTAGATGTTTTAGGTAATTTTAACTAGCCGTGCTGACATATTTCTTTAAACCCAATAGGATAATATGCAGATGTTTTTTAATGGTAACATATACAGGTAAGGATTCACTCTAAACGGGGTACCTTGGCAGGTGAGCGAACTTAAACATATTTTGGCCAAATTATGCAACTAAAATCTTTTTTTCCATTTTTTTCAGTAATATTGACACATTGGTATGATATGTGCCTTCCCCAGGGTTCACATTTGCATTATTTTTTATAGAGCAGTACAGGTTTGTTTTGTTTCTTGCACATATTTGCCATATTATATGGCTCCATATTCAAACCTCTAGCTATGAATTTATAGGCTTATAATGAACTGCTAATCGGGAACACATGTAGGGTTGCCACCTTTTCTTCAAAAAAATACCGGCCATGGCATTCCCTCATTGGCTTAACATTGGACAGAAACCAATTTTTTACTGACCTGCCGGTAAAATACCGGCTGGGTGGCAACCCTAAACACATGTACTATGCACAGTGACATTCAATTCATGGGACAGGCTTTTACCCAAACTGTTGCTTTTAACCCCGTGGACACCAGCAATAGATTGAATACTTCTCTGGCACCCAGAGGGTTAAATATTATTGTGCTGCTTTTAATAAGAGCTTAAAAGCTGGCGTGGTTGGTTTTCCTCTGATAATAAGGAATAATATAACAATATGAATGATGTAATAATGTGGAGTTTTCAGGAAGAGCTGGAAATATGAGGTGAATGACATAATCTCAGTCCTTGAGGTATGTGACAAGTGCCTAGGAGCATATTCTATTTGCCACTGGAGTAAATCTTTTCAGTAAACTATAAGCTGAATAAAAGAAATACAGAAATATTGAGGTGAGTCATTTCTGCACACGCTATTTCTTTGCCTTGAGTCATAGGAACTTTATATACATCTAGGGCAGGGTGAGCAACTTGAGGCCCTCCAGTTGTGGAAGACTGCAATTACCAACCTCCCCAGCCAGCGTTTCCTTGGGGATGATGGGCGTTGTAGTCCTCCACAGATGGAGAGCCTGAGATTGTTCCACCTGGATCTACAGCCTTATGCACAAAAGAAGACTCGATTAATTCTGGAGCAAACTATCTGCACCATAGGAATAAATAAAAATCCCATTGATTTAAATATCTGTACCAATGTCTTTTCTAATCCCTCAAAGAGGGTGTATACAAGACTGACTGAGCACAGCCAAGAACTCTCCTGTTTTGCCCCGGAGACTTCAGTTTTTGCTGCTAATTACCATGTCTCCTGGGCAGAGGCTTATTCTCCGGATGTGGGGAGTTTTTAATAAAACTCAGTCCACTTCTCTGTCTTCCCAGTCTGTTTCTCCCTCTCCCCCTCCCACTTCTCCTCCTTCCCCAGCCTATTTCTCCAACTCTGGCCATGTATTTAAGCCCCACCCCCACTTATGATTAAGCCACTCCCTTTTTGACATAAATTGTGTAATTTCTCTACCCCCAGCAGCACCACAGTGAGGAGTCCACAAGTAAAAGTTCCCAGGTATGTGAATGAGGGAAGCTAGAATTAAAGGGATAGTAAAGTCCCAAAAAATAGTATAGCCCAAATGATAGGAATTAGGGTATTACGTATTTTTTTATTGTACCTATCTCTCAAACCTTTATGGTTTGAGAGATCTAACAAAATAAAGTCCTCTGCTCCCTCCCCTTTCTGCCTGACGAGCTGTAAATCTGTCAGAGGCAGAATCTGGTAGCGCGACCAGACGTGGCTCTTCAGGAGCGCAGACACTGAGATATCTAACTATAAATACTTCATCGGAATGGTCTACAATGTGTGCGTGGTTTGCAAGCACACGTTGTAGACCATTCTGATGAAGTATTTATAGTTAGATATCTCGATGACAGCTCTACTGAAGAGCCGCTGTCTGATCCTGGAAGCAGGATCTCATGCCGTCAGCTATACAGCTAATGCATGAGAAGGGGGAGGGAGCGGAGGACTTTATTTTCTTATATCTCTCAAACCATAAAGGTTTGAGAGAGAGGATTTAGGGCATTATGTATTTTTTTATTGTTCCTATCATTTGGGCTATATTTTTTCAGGACTTTACAATCCCTTTAACCCCTTAAGGACCGGGAAAATCAGAGGTGGATTTGACTTAAGGACCGGAGCAGTTTTGACCTTTTTGACTATGTCTTTGTTCAACAGTGTTTTCCCTCTTTTATTCCACCCCCATAAATGATATACTGTTTTTTTTACAAACAAATAGGGCTTTCCTTTGATACCCCACTTATATGGATAACCCACCATTTACTTTATTAAAATTAAAGAAAAAGGTAAAAAAAAGTAAAAAACCCACCATTTTTGTTTTTTCTCTTGGGATCAATTGGGCGCAAAGGGTTACATTTTTATGGAGACTGCACGAAAGGTATGACCAGTCAGTCATACCTACAAAATGCGCAGTTTAAAGTGGCCACTGTCCCCCCTGGGTGAAAATCCCCATGTCCCTTTTTCCCACCCTGTTTTCCCACTTTTTTGTTCATTACATTTGGCGGTGTGTTTAAGTGTATTACATAGCTCCACAACAATCACACTTCCAATTTTGTTTCTTGAGATGTTTTTTTTTTTTTTTAAATTAAATATTTTATTTGTAAAAAAAAAAAAAGTGTTGTTTTTATTTAAAAAAAAAAAAAAAAAGTGTATTTAGCAGGTCAGAAATTGACCTGCATCTAGCCATCCTCCTGCACCAGCAGTGAAGGAGTTAACACCCCCAGCTGCTGTATTTTTTATTTCCACTAGGTGTCTCCTCTCTGCTTCTCTGTCTCTTACTTTGATGTAATGGACGCATTGGCAGAGAGGAGACACTAGAGGCAGTATGTAGCACTGCCTCATTCTTTGCTTTAGAATGCCGGTACATGTGATCACTGATGCAGCGATCACATGACCTGGCACAACCGACAGAGGCTGAGACTGAACGGTCCGGTACTGGACCGCTCAGTCTCAGCCTGGAATGAATGGTAGCAGCGTGCACGGCGGCACGCTGCTACCATTTAACACTTGACGTACCAGGACCGTCACTGGTCCTTAAAGCAGATTTACCCTTGACGGTCCTGGTACGTCAAGGGTCGCTAAAGGGTTAAGGTTAGAACTATGGGTGGAATGCAAGAAACATGCAGAGTCACTATTTACTATGTATTTTGATGGAAAAATGATTAGCGCCAAAATGTTATTGAATTCTGCAAGTTTTTATTAGCAAATGTGTGCTCTTTTTTTTAGCAAAATGGATTTCAAAAAGTGAGTGTGGCTAAACATCTGACATTTTGTGAGAGGATCAGAGATTGTGCAAGCGGCACAAACTTTCATACTTCTGGCTATCTTTGCAGTTAATTTAGGAACATGTGCTATTTAGCATTAAGGCGTTTCTTGCACCAAAACTTCAGCAATCAAAAACAGTGCATACATTTAGGGCTTTCAGAAAAACGGTAATTAGACTACTTATATTACATGGTTAAGTCAACGAAGAAGAAAGGATCATTTTAAATGTGGTGGTTGCAATATGTGTAATTTTATATGATATAAGATCTCCAGAGTTGAGAAATCTTAGTTCATTAGCTCCATAGAATAACACAGGAACTGGAGAAATGATATCACTGGAGAAGTCATCTCCACTTTATCAACTCTTTATCACACCTTTGTGCGTCCCCCTCTAGGACTTTATCAGCTGTGTGACTTGGTTTATTGTATATGCTCTAATTTGTCCATGCAATTTTCTCTCTCTCATCAACATATATAATTTGCTAGAATGCATCTCTCCCTGTGTGCTTAACATGCACATGTGTAGTAGAGACTGCCAGAACGATGCACAGTAGAGACTGGCCGAAAGCGCCGGCCTCCAGTCCGAGTGGAGGCATGGCTGATCCAGAGCTGGGCGCTCCGAACGGCCCACTGCCTGTCTCCGCCCCGGGCAGCAGCTGAGGCCACTGTGTGGCACTTGGGCCCGTGCACAAGGGCCTTCAATACTAGTGTGTGTATTGTGTGTGTATATGTATGTATGTATGTATGTATGTGTATGTGTGTGTGTATGTATGTATGTATGTATGTATGTGTGTGTGTGTATATGTATGTAGGTATGTGTGTATATATAATATGGAAGGTAATAACACCCCATGAAGGAAAGAATAAGAGAGCACAAGGCAACTTTTAAAGAAGACCTAACACCTTCTAATAATAGCCCTCCATTACTTTACTACTGTCAGAAAATCCTAATGACCCCTGAGAATTTTGACCTTGTGATTTTGTTCAAGCGATAACCTATTCAAACTGTCCTGCATGTCAGGTCCATGAAGGTAGACATGACCGTTGCCGTTTGAACTGAAGCAGGTAGAGAGCATGAGCCTAGATAAAACATTAAAGAGTATGGTGCATTAAAGAGATGGTGCACAATCATTGTTAAGGAAAAGTGTTAAAGGGATAGTAATGTTTCATAATAAAAGCAGCTCTAATTACCCTTTGAGTGCCAGAGGGGTACGCAGTGCATTGCGTACCCCTCTGGCACTCAAAGGGTTAATTATCATAGTATTTGGACCTTGGAGAGTGTTTATTTCAATTCTGTCAAAGTTGTAGTTCAAGAGCAATTCAATGACAAAGTATCCCCCTCCCACCCCTTTTACTGATTGTAACACTGTTCAGCCAGATCAGAAGGGAGGGGCCCAGGTAGATTGCAGAGAGGGACAATCTTCAATTAAGATAAGGGAAAAACCTGAAAAACTTGACAAGTGGGGCAGGGCTTTCATTGTTCTCATAGGAAGAAGATTGTCCCCTGCTGTTATCTGTCTGGTCTTACAACCATATTCCACATCTGAGAAGAGATGGCTTACACTAGGTAAAAGGGGCAGGAGGGGGAAACTTTATCCTTCAATTACTCTTGAACCACAACTCTGACAGTATTGATATAACACTCTCCATGGCCCAAATACTATGAAGATTAATTGGAGCTGCTGTTTTTGTGAAACATTACTATCCCTTTAAGTGTGAGATGTTGAAATAGTAGTCATAATTAAAAAAAAAAAAGTTGGATAGTGATTTGGCGTTGAAAGAATGGAAATATTTTCAAAAAATTTGTCATAAAGCATTAAAACATTATGGTAGAAGATATTGATGAATATTGCCCTTTTTTTTTTTTTTTTTTTTTTTTTTTTTTAACCAATCAGCTCAATACTCCTGCTTCTCACTTCTTCTATCAGTACTTTAATTTGTCTTCTCCAAGTTTAGACCTATTTTGTCAGGAAAATATGATGTTAATCACACACAAAAGTGATGGCCAAAAGAATATTTTTTTCTGAAGATACCTTACAATATGATGGAAGATTAAGTAACACCCACTTTTAATACTGTTTTTTCCCTTTGACGGAAAGGGTAGAATTGAATGCAGAAAATGACGGTAATATGTCTGAGAACTGACAGACCATGGAGTAAGAACTTTTTTTTTTTTTTTTTTTTCTGAATTACAGACAATTTCTTGCTCTAAGAGTATTGTGTGGTGGGCAGAGTCTTTTCATGTGGTCCTGCTAGCAACTATGATGTGTGCCTTCATGTAAATGACATTCAGGACTGGTTGAACTGAAGAAAAATTAACTGGATAAATTGGATATTTTCAATAGGTAGTAAACGCACTACAGGTCAAAAATAGTCAAATAACTCAAAACAGAGATTTGTAGTTGCACATTACAACCATCGTACAGAGTACCTTCAGTGGTACAAGTTCCTACTCATTGACCAGTTCAACACAGTGAGAGGAGTTCATAATTAGTTTGGTTAAAAAGTAACCTTTATGATTTACAATTAAATACTACATTTAGTTTATCTAAAATGACCAAATATGGTATAAAGGGTGCTCTCTTGTATCAGTGATTCTACTAGTTGGTCCTCCAATTTGTCATTAATTTAGTAAATAATACAGGTAAAGGTAGAACAAAGTCCCTACAGCTCACGTAAGAGAGGGGCACTATTAATACCACACAGATGGTTTTCACTACGCCAGTAAACCATCCCTGAGACACATCCGAAATTTGTAAAGAGTTGAGCAGAATCGCTGAAGTGAAATCCAGAGTATGAGGGATACAAAAAGAGGGTTCACTATTTAAAAGTCACCCTCTATTTGGCGACCATCAAAAGGGAGACCTTATAACGTCACTTGCATCAAAAGGCTGACATCAGAATGTCGCCCACATCAAAAGGGCAACATTCTGATATTGCACTTTTAAAGATCACCCTGCAGTGGTCGCCAAATAGAGGACGACATTTCAGTCTTTGTGTTCCTCAAATGACATGCACAAGTAGTAACCCCTAAGCTACCGGGACACATAGCAACCTTCTACATGGCCGTGCAAGGTGCTCCTAACTCTTGGTATCCAGTACACAGTCGGTTTTGGGATCTCGCTGAAGTTTGGCCTCTGTGTCCCAGGTGCTGGTTTCAGTGTGCCAGGCTTCATGTCTTGGGTGCTGGTTGCAGTGTGCTGGGCCTCATTGGTGCTGGCTGTATATCGCCGGGCTTGCAATGTCCCCAGTGCAGGCTGTAGAGCGCCAGGCTTGATGGCTGCTGGCTGTAGAGTGCCAGGCTTGCTGTGTCCCGGGTGCATGGCCGTGCAGGACGACCCTTAAGCCTTTGACTGCCGGAGAGGTATCCAATCCAGTCAAAGGGTTACGTGTGCGACAGAAGAATGCATCTCACTTCGAATGTTTGATTCCTGTATGGCCATGTAGAAGGTTGGCCATGTGTCCCGGTAGCTTACTTAAGGTGTGATTGGACCCTCCCCAGTGTATGTGCACCAATGTAGCCAGATCACTGCTTTTGTGTGTGCAGCGCAACACTTAACCCTTTGAGATATCCAACCTATTGCATTGCAATGTGTTGAATACCACTCTGGCACCCATAGTGTTAAGCATGCCACATCAGCCATATATCTCTCAGCCTCCCCTTGTAATGGGCACCAGTGTCGCCCTCTAGTTGGCGACCATTAAGCCTGCGACATCAGCATGTCAACCCATTATTGGGTGTCTTGCAACAAATTCCCATTAACTTATTTTTTATTATTTTATATTACCGTAAAATCCCAGTTATAATACGCACATGTGTAAAATACGCAGGTATAAATTATACCTAAGATTTAGAGTTTAGAGTTCCTATGTATAATGCGCACCATTATTTTCCCTCTTTCTCACAAAAAATGTAGAGTTGCCAGATTCCTCCACTCCCCCCTACAGCAATCTGCTCTCAGCAGCTTCCCTTAATTCACTCAAGTCTCCATTGAAGTCTTACCCCATCAGATTCCTCCATGACAGCATCGCTGCGGGTGGCATGCTTGCATTTTCTGCCTGCTTCCAGCAATGCCCTGTCAGGACCTTTCAAAGTAAGGCATGTGAGGACCTCAAGGTCCTCGCAGGGAAATACCATAAATCCAATGCTTAGACATCTAAACAGTGGATCTGCAGTATTGCCCTGCGAGGACCTTGATGTCCTCATAGGGCATTACCATTGGCTTACAATGAAAGTTCCTGACAGGGCATGTCATGGAGGAATCCAACGTGTGTGAGACTTCAGTGAAAGTAAGGGAAGCTGCTGAGAACGGATTGTGGTGGGGTAAGCAGAAAAGAAAATATATACAATTTTTTTCTTGTGTATAAGGTGAAGAGGGGAAAAAATTGTATGTATTATACCCGCAATTTTACGGTTTGTATTATGTATGCCCCAGTGTGTATTTCAAGCCACAGGGCCTCTACATCTCACTGGATCCTTCATTTACATTTTCCCTTATACTATGTTTTAAGGCCCGCTTTACATATAGGCATACCCCCTTCCCTTTTATTAACCATATCCCTTCTAAAAAGTGAATAACCCTCTAGATTGACTGCTAAGTCATTTGTATCATCTAACCAGGTTTCACACACACACACTAATTAGATCGTACTGCCCATACACTGTAATTATTTCTAGTTCCCCGATCTTACCAGCCAGACTACCAGCATTTACATGCATACGTTTTATTTTATTGCCATTCTAAAAAAATTAAATTCTTTGAAATATGTATTTTGCTTCACTTATCCCATTTGCTCAGTTATACTGCCTTCCCCATCCTGTGTTGCATCACAACTATATAATTCTTTCCACTGGTAAGATTTGTGTAATATAGACATTCTTGCTGTCCTTGATTTGATGAAAGAGGCAATTTACTGTTGAGAGTTATGATTAAACAAAATTTACTGCAGTTGGATTACATCTTTAGCCTATTCTGGAATACATGGGTGGGTGGATATGAAGAGAAGACAGATGACTCATGTCAGTCATAGGCAGGCGAAAAATACTTGCCAAGGTAAAGTCAGAACAGTGCTTATATATGCCCAAGGCAAACAAACAAACAAACATATCACGGAGTGCTTCCAAATGAAGGGCAATACAGATATCTCATTAGCTGCCTTAGTCACAAGCACATACTTCTCATAACTCCTTGGGGATGCATCAGTTTGCAACTGTGACACACATTACTCCTGGCAAGATGATTCTAATGGCCATCAAGACAGAGATATATAACACAGACCATCAAAAAAATGTGTAATGTCACCAAGCATCCAAGAATGTACACCAGTAGTTCTTAATCTTTTTTGCTCAAGGTGTACCAAATGCTGTCTGGAAATGTTAGGGCATCCCTAACATTTTATAGGTAATTTGTCAAAGACTTATTGAAGGGTGCAATTACATAAATGTTTAGTTTTTCTTGGGTCTCGCAATTATAATAACAAAAACAAGCATATTGTGCATGACAATTACTGAAAATATGCACTTTTTTGTCAAGGTTTTCATAGAAAAATGGTGGCACCCTAGTCAGAATTCATTTGATTCATACAATTAGCCAATTATATTCCAGAGACATCTCTAATGCATTGAGTTACAGATATCTGTAGCATCTGAGGCAACATCATGTACTAAGCAGACTAAAAGTGGACCAATTATGGGGCAAATTAAATGCTAAATAAGGATAAATAAAATCACTGTTGATTTAAATAGGTCTTGTTACCCCATAAACACCCCATGGAAATCATTCCCTATTTATTTACATGGAACTTTTAACCCAACTTTCAACCCCTTGAATATAGAGAAGTCTTCATCATACTGCGAAGCAATGAGCTGAAGACACTTCAAGATTTCAAGTCGTTAAAATCCTAATTTAAATTTGGGATCAGATAGTTTCCTTAGATTGCTCCACTTTTTGTTTGTTCAAATATTCATAAGTGGGTTCCTCTTTGAGAAAGCTCAGTAACTAGCCTGTCTCAGCCCTATTTATCCCCAAAGGAGGTGAACTATAATTGTGTGTCCATATTCTGACCGTAGCAACTAGCAGTTATACAAGGATACAGAAGACTGATGATCAGGACTGAAGCCATTGGCTTTACTTGCAGCACTGCTGATTCTGTAAACCTGAATGGTTGAGATTTGATTCAGTTCATTATGATCTAAGGAGAGTTGCATATGCATCTTCAGCAAATGGATTTCAGTCTGCATAATGGACCTGTACAATCCAAAAAGAGAAGGCCTGTCAGTGGGAGACTGGCATGATCATTCTCTTTTTAGTTGTTTTTTCCTATGGTTATCACTTTGGAATACTTACAAGAGCATGCATTATAGATTTAGAAATTAAGGCCAATGTTTGCTATGGTGTATTTAAAGCTCAATATTGCTATGAACTAATCCCCTTTATATTTGCTGCTATTCATGAGAATTATGTATATAGATTGGCTGTGTATACGTGCATATTGAAGAACTGTAATACCAACCCCTAAAATAGAGAGCTTTTATTGTAATCCGTAACCCTCAAGTGTAAGCTAGAAAGGAATCAACTACCCATACTTAATAAGTAGTTTTAAAACCGTCACACTGTGACAAAGAGATCCAACCAAAACAATGTACTGCAATGTGCTTGTACATATATGTAAATTACTATTTTAGAGAGTGGAGTACCTGTTTGTATCACTAGGGCTCATATCCATATTAAATGACAGACAATATAAAATACAGTACTTTGTAGCCAACACTGTACTGGCAACAATGTGTTTGTTATTTAACCTCAGCTGTGCTGGTCTCTGTATCAATCCACTACTATTAGAAGTGTTTGAGAGATGATAGTCCCACATCAGTTCAGCGTTGTATGAATCAGATGATGAAAAAATCACAATAACAAAGAAGAACTAGTAGAAGTGTCAGACTATAAGATCCCTTATACGATAATAGCCCTGGTATAGTGCCTCTGAAGAAGTCCGCTTGGTCGTACAAGATGTGTAGGGCTATTATTGTATTAAGGATCTTATAGTCTGACACTGCTGCTGGTTCTTCCTCGTTATTGTGATTTTTTTCACTACAAATTATTGATGTGTTAATACAGCACCGTGGCTTTCTCGGATTAAGCAATCCTAACAGCATTCTGCTCTTTTGAGAGAAAGAAAAACATTAAAAGATTTGCCTTAATGTGAAGGGATCAGGAAACGCAGACCCAAGGGAGCCAAACGTTTCCTTGGAACACAGAACATACTTAAAAGTAAAGCTGACAAAATTTTTTTACATTTTGTATTCAGCAAATATTATGTTCTGATGTTAAATTACCAGAAAACAGTCACATGTGAATGCTTTATCTTCAAACAACAGAACAACCAGCTTGTTTTGTAGTTAGTGTCCCTAACTGCAAGAAACACTGCATTTACTGAATTAACCCTTGCCTTTCTAGCATTCAAGGGTTAAACAGTGCATGTTTAACCACTTGAGTATTAAGAGAGAGAGGCAAAACATTGGTCTGCTAACTTGATGATCCTCTTTACTAATAAATGTATATCTGTAAACTTTTTGAGGGGGACCATATTCTATGTAATAATGTGCCTTGAATCTGCATCCTTCATGATAACAATCAGTCCCATAATTATGGGCTATAGTTTGCCACAACTATATTTTATTTGTTCATTAAATAAGTTGTTTTGATTTTTTTTTTTAATTACAAATTGCAAAATTAATTTTTTTGCACAAAATTGAATTTTTGTGTTTCACATAACAGATTAAACTTTTACAAAACTGATTTTATAGCACAAAATAAATGTTTCACTTATACCTAATAGTATTTTCTGTACATAATTTATATTTATAAAGGAAAAATCAATTTTGTGAAATAACCTATATTTGGTTTTATTACTACAGAACTAGCATATGTTTTCTTTATCACAAGTGCCACTCTATACTTGTCCAAGACCTAATTAATCAGGGGAAGGCATTTCTGTGCCCCATGGTCACATGATTCAGGGCTGCCTGTCAGACGTCCTCATGTCTGAGCAGCAATCCAAACTAGATGGGATCTGGGATCTCCACAGACCACAGTGCTGAAATGAATAACAGGGGTACTCATAAGTTCTCCCTGATATGGAGAAACAAAAATACGATGTAGGCTGTATAGTGATTATCTGTGGAATGCATTATCTTGTACAAACAGAACACCAGAAAAGGCGCAAGCCATAATAAACCTTTGTATGTTGGATCTTAAATCAATACTCACACCTCCAGTTGGGCACTGGTTCCTCTAGGCTTCCACTGAGTTTGGCATCTATGAAGAGTGAGAGGCAGGTCATATTATTCCGTGAGTGAATTAAACGTTTATGTATTTTTAAATTGTGGCATTATCATAATTCTTTGTGATTATTAGGTCCTGATGAAGAAGCATTGATGCTTCGAAATGCTTAGACCTATATAGAATTATTGTATAGCCATTTCTTTTTATTAAATATTTTTCAACTTGAATGTCAGCGTTTTTTCCTGATTCTGTGGAATGCAGTCCGAATCGGGGCAAATTTTAAAATCCCAGTTTGCTATTAGCAGTTTTATGTTATAGCCAGTGTCCAAATGGCGGTGTGAGTATTGTTTTAAGATCCAGCATATGGAAGGTTTGTGGCTTGCGCCCTTTCTGGAGTTCTGTTTGTTTTGTCCAAGGGTGATTTTGACGCCTTTGAAATTTCCTTGAGGAGCTGCATCCATTTCCCTTTGGAGGAGTGACAGAGTGGGGGATGTCCTGAATCTCTCACTTGCACAGTTGTTCTTATTTATTGTGAATACGGTGGTGTAGCGGTGGTGGTGGTTCAAGACTATTACTGTATTTCACTTTTTTTTCTGTTCTTATTATCTTGTAGAGCTGGTCATAATTCTCTCTGCCATCTCTGCGGAGCTTTTCTGTCTGCCCTTTAGGCTTCCTCACACCGGAACCCGATATGTGAGGGAGCAATTGGCACAGACTGCAAAGCTGCTCAGAGATGCAGTGATGGCAGATATAACTATGGTCAGCTATACAAGAGATGGCATATATTCCATAAGTGATCAATTACAGTGAGTGGATCACTAATTTTCCTCTGTTTACCTTCCATCACTCTGCCATTTCCTATCTTCCCCTTCCTATCTATTAAAGAGGAAATTTCAGAGGACAAATAAAAATCCCAGTTGATTTAAATAAGGCTTTTAACCCCTTGAAAACTAGAAAGGTTTTCAATGCTTTATTAAGCAATTCTTTGAAGAGACCTCTAGCATTCGAAGGCCGTATTTAACACTTTTAATGCCAGAAAGGTACCCAACGCATTGCAATTCAAAGAATTGGGCACACCTCTGGCATTCAAAAGGTTAAATCAATCGGAAAATAGGGGATAACTGAAAATACACCAATGTTCCATTCTTCTTATTACAACAACTTCAGGATACCTACCCCAACAGATATCCATTGATTGGCTACAGTGAAATATATGTACAATTCTTCTATAAAACATTGACAGATTCCTCTTTGTGATCAGAAAGAAGGCAAATGCAAGTCACATTGCTCCCTAAAATAAGTTCCCTAAGCATTGCATACAATGAGAGTAACCTAAAGGAAATGAAGACAAGCCAAAAAATGTTTGTATTACAATGCACTACTTTACTTAATGCTATTCAAAGTAAATCACAGATACATCCTTTTTCTATACTAGTGTTCCTGTACAGTAGTAAACTTTTTTCAGCTTTGTAAACAAAGGGTCATCCCGCTGTGAGACGATTCTGTCCAAAGTTTTTATACTTCAAACTGATTTGTTTTTAACTATGTTAAACTGCTAGCAATAGCGCCACCTCATTCTCACAGTCTAGCTGCTGTCCAGACAGTTCTTTTATTCTATTCTGTTGGAGAGGTGGACCTCTGCCTATAGTTCTCCATATAATGTGAAATAATCACTCTACCAATTCATGACAGTTTGAACAGCAATACCTTTTAAGTAAAGCAACTGCTAGCAGTGAAAATACCCTTATTTTACTCAGCAGGGAAAGCCATACAATGGATGTTATGCAGTAAAGCAGATAAAGAGGTGATAAAGCCAAGATTACTTCTCCAGGCATATCACTTCTCCAGTTTCCAAGTTATTCTATGGAGCCTATTCACTAAGATCTGCAGAGTTCTAGAAAACTTAGTGAATTGGCTAACTAGAATAACATAGGAGCTGGAGAAGTTATCTCCACTTTATCACCTCTTTATCACACCTTAGTGAATCTTCCCAAAATGTTTTTTATTTTTCATAGTACAGTGTTACCGAACCCTTTGTATGCTAGAGAGGTGAGCAATTCATTGCAAACACCTCTGGCACTCAGAGGGTTAATGCAGGAGGACGACTAGCAGCCCACTGAGTTAGGATATATTTGTGTGAGTCTGAATGACCTTTCTACTGACTTTGTTCCTGTGGATATCAGTAGGACAGATATAATGCTGTTCTGTTAAGCATCCCATTCTATTAATTGAAATGATCCTTTAAGCCTTTATTTCCCTTTGTCTCTCACCCACACATGCCTATCAGTGCTGTGTTGTCATAGTTATGTAATCCTTTGTAACCATGAGTTTAAATCTTCCCTTCCTTAATTTGCCGAAAACAGCTTGTCAGTGATTCTGCACAGCCAGCATTTTATTTATTTGGTGGATGGTGTATGTCGTTTCTGCACTCTTAAAGGAACTCTAATGCTAACAGTGAAACAAAAGAATATAGCCCTTATGCAGAAAGCAAAATATTAATAACATAAGGGCACTAGAGGAGCGTGGGAGATATAAACATTCCTATTGATTAACTTGGAAGTTTGAACACCTAGAAGGAGTTAAAAACCCCATTTAAATAAATTAGAATTTCTTGAATTTGTATATCCCCCTACAGTGCAGTTTGTGCTCCTGAATTGCTTATAGTTTACATTCTGCATAGGGTCCTATGAAGCAACAATCTTAGACACACACTACATGGTCAAAAGTATGTGGATACCTGCTCATAGATCATCTCATACCAAAATCATGAGCATTAATATGGAGATGGTCCCACCTTTGCCTCTGTAACAACCTCCACTCTTCTGGGAAGGCGTTCCACTAGATTTTGGAACATTGTTGAGGAGATTTGCTTGAATTCAGCCACAAGAGGTCAGGCACTGATGTCGAGCAATCAGGCCTGGCTCACAGTCAGATTTCCAGTTCAGGCAGGGGTGTTCGTAGAAATTTTTCTTGGAGGGGAAACCATAATATGACCCCCCGGACAGCCCATTCAGCCCCTTTGTTTATATGGAGGGGTTAATTGTAGGGGCGGGGCAAGTGTTGAGGTCAGGGCTGTGTGCAGGCCAGTCAAATTCTTCCACACTGATGTTGACAAACCGTTTCTGTATAGATCTTGCTTTGTGCAGGGGGACATTGTCATGCTGAAACAGGAAAGGGCCTTTCTCAAACTGTTGCCACAATTGTAGTAGCACAGAGCCATCTGGAATGTCATTGTATGCTGTAGAGTTAAGATGTTTCTCCACTGGAACTTTGGGACTTAGCCCAAACCATGAAAAACAGCCCCATACCATTATTGCTCCACCACCAAGCTTTACAGGTGGCACTATGCAGACAGACAGGTAGTGTTCTCCTGGCATCTGCCATACCCAGTCGTGTTGGATTGCTCCGTGAGGAATCATGATTCATCAGTCCATTGAATGCTTTCTCACTGCTCCACAGTCCAATGGCAGCGAGCTTCACACCAATCTAGCCAACACCTGACATTGTGCATGTTGATCTTAGGCTTGTGAGTAGCTGCTCAGCCATGTAAACCCATTTAATGAAACTCCTGTCAAACAGTTATTGTGCTGACTTTGCTTCCAGATGCAGTTCAGATCATGGTAGTGAATGTTGCAACTGATTACAGATGATTTTTATGCACTTCAGCCCTCAGCAATCCCATTTTATGAGTTTACAGAGTTGTTGCTCACAGATGTTTCCGCTTCACAATAACTGTACTCACAGCTGACCATGGCAGCTTTAGCAAGGCAGAAATTTGACAAACTGCCTTGATGGAAAGGTTGTATCCTATGACAGTGCCACTTTGAAAGTCACTCAGCTCTGCAGTAAGGGCCATCACTTCCAGTGTTTATCTATGGAAATTACATGGATCTGCTTGAATTTACACACCTGTAAACATTGGGTATGGCTGAAATAACCAAATCAACTAATTGAAAGGGGTGTCCACTTACTTTTGGCCATGTAGTGCATTTAGTGTAGTTGATAATTTCTGAGATCTTAAAGGAGAACTAAAACACCTCTCCCCACTTACATTACTATGGCTAGAACATTCTAATACATTTTTCCCTTGTCTTTCTTCAAGAGTGCACATATTCAATCAGCCCTGGATGTCATAACCATGGAATTGGACAAGACTGTTTCTGGCAGTTTTTTCAAACTGTGCAGGAGCCTACTAAGCCCTTTTAAGGACCACCTTATCCTTAAAAGGTTAACTTTGCCATGTGCAGTGAGCAAAGTTGGAGGACACGTGACCTTTAGTATGAACATATCTAGGAACCTTCTTGTCCCAAGTCCCAGGAGAAACAATGTAGAGCTAAGGATGGGAGTGACCAAATTATGCTTTTCACTTTGTGGGTTGGGGTTAATTGGGTGGCATGGGTGGGTGGTTGAAAGGAGGAGCTTGCCATTAAGTGAGTGGGAAAATAGGCGGAATGTTCAGCCTACTCCCACCTCAGATTATAAAAGGAGTGGGGTTTTAGCTGAATTCACCAAGTGTTATGTCTCCACTATTTACCTGCTGGATTGTTTACATACCATCCTTTTTCTAGTCTCCTCGTCCTCCTTTCATCACTCATTGGCAAATGCATGATATTAAAACAATCCCGGGGAAGGTGCCTGCTCTTCAAGCATTTACGGTATTGTATTCATTCATGTTCAACCATGCTCTTCTTTACTGCCTTCAGCTTGTTGCATGACCAGACTTCCGTCAGAACCCTGGTACCATCTCCTGTCTCTGGTCTTGACTCAGCCCAGCTACTTGTCTCTCTCTCTCTGTCCTTCCCTTAACTTTGTATCTCCCAGAAATAACCCAGCTTACCTCTGGACTATGAGCTTCACCTTCTGGCTTTACCTACTGGGACAAACTTTTGTTTTGATTCAGTCCTTGCCTTACTTCTTCTGGCTTAGACACTCCATGATTGTCTATGAGTTCTCCATTATTCTCCTTTGTGTGCTGCTGTATCCTACTGGCTGCCTTCAGCTGTGTATCTGCCTCTGCTTCAGAGTGGTCTTCCGATTCAGCGAAGCATATTTAAAGAGACAGCTCTAGTGCTTCTGTTCTGCCAAAGCATAGTCAAATGTACATTTGCTTAAAAGACTGTTCCAGTTCTGCCTCAGCACAGTTTATCCATTGCATTGTACTTGATTTAGAGATTGTTCCAGTTCTCCAGTTATACCTCTTGGGTGCCTTTTTGTGGTGCACTGGGTGTCCTTCCTGTCATCTTGCCTCACAGCCAGCATCTTTAACCAGGGCTTTGGCTCCAGCAAGGACACACCATAGACTGCCCATTCACCTAAGCATTGCACCCCACTCACTGCTCCCAAGCTCCAACTGGGGAACTGACCTTCCCTGTGAGTGACTTCAGCCTTAATATCAAACTGAGAAATTAGCCCCTTTCCCCAGAGACCCAATAATTTAATCTGAAAACCGGAGAATCTGGGTCAGATCTGGAGAGTTCCCAGGTATGAGTAAGAGATGTTAAACTAAATACTGTAATTGATTTTAACCAGTTATCATATTTAAAATGCCTGCTCTTAAGAGAAAAAAAACAGAATGTCACATACATACTGAGGCTGATGAGCAATTCAAGAGAAAACCAATTGAATCCTAAGGGACAATTAAGGCTTTGCAATGCTTTTGAGATCTTAGCAGTCAAGGGGTCCAAAGACCCATTTAATTTAGTGAGGAGTGAGGCTGATGTTCTAAGAATGTGGAGCAAGTCTGGAATAAACCAATTGCTCCATAGGGAGAAAATTAACATTTCTGAATGTTACATTTGAATAAATATAAATAATTGTTTGTTCTCAGAGGAGTAACTACATGGGGTGCAGTTGTGCTGGGGTCCAGCATCCACGGGCACCAGGGCCCATAAGGTTCTAGTTATGCCTCTGGGGACTCAAAATATTAGTTATGCACGTTCCCTATGGTGCAATTGGCCAGCTCCAGAATTGCTCCCCTTTACCTTAGTACACTGGCTTTTAAGTGAGAATTTTTGGAATGTTTATTTATCCCCTTATTAGTTGATCTGCCCCAAAATTGCTCCAGTTCTTCATAGGATGTCCTCCCTGCCAAGACGAGTAAGCCAGCTGCACCATAGGGACAAAGCTATGTTCCAGCTGCTTTATTTTCTGTGGGTGCAGTTGCTTCTCTTGATCGCTGAGTGTTCATACAGCACTATAAATTGTACCAAGGATTGCATTGAATAGACCAATATTTCACTTTCCATTGTTTGATTAAAAAGCTACTCTGTATTCCCTTTTCCATTCCTAATATATACCAATCTATAATCTGTTATGTCTTTACTCACAAAATCGACTGCATGATTATATCCCAATGATTTGTTAGAATAAACAGCATAATATTACCATCAAGATGACAGAGGTTTGAAATAGAAACGTTATTGCAGTAATTTTTCATTGCATTGCATTTCAATAAAGAATGGACTCTAAAATACAAGGAATTAGGCAGGTTCATGACTCACATTTTTATGATACCATTAAATGGCAAGAAACAAATCAATGGATAATTCATCCTCTCGTGGCCATTCTGCTTAGAACGTTATTCTTATTTTCTTTTTTTGAGTACAAAAATTGTTAGCAAAAATTCACCCTCAACAATTGTATCTGCTGCTAAACTATTTCATAGTCCTGCTTATACCAAATCCATTCTCATTTTGTCATGACACACAGGCACTCTCCTAGGCTTTGTGATATTTTGCTTGAGGGCTCATTAACACAGCACTTCCGGCCTGATGTAGCATCCATTTGCATGCGCGGGTTTACATGGGAATTTGGGGGGTGCTTATTTGTCCCCTCTGGTACAGTTGTTTTTTTCTAGAACTGCACCTTTTTAGCTTATTGAATTCCAGATTATTTACAATAGGTGTAATTCTGTTAGATAAAAAAGTGCAATACTGGAGCAAACAATCTGCACCATAGAGCGATAAATCATACCTGGGAGCTCTCCGAATCTGCCCCTGAGACCCTGATTCAATTACTGGGTCTCCTGTGACAGAGGCTGTTGGTGAGTTCAGCTATAACTCCACCCAATTTTCAGTCTGTTTATCCTACTCCACCTTAACCCACCCACTTTCCCACCCATTTCATGGCAAATGTCTCCTTTCATCCACCCACCCACGTCCACGTAATTAAACCCCACCCACAATATGATGCAAAACACATAATTTAGACACTCCCTTCTTCAGCTCTAGAACTTTTCTCCAGAGATGTGGAATAAAAAGTTTCCCAGGTACGGGGATAAAGAAACATTCCTAAAATCCCCAGTGATTTAAATGGGACTCTTAGCCCCTTGAATGCTACAGATGTGTGCTGGAGAACTCTCTAGCAATCAAGAAGTTAAAATCTCCTTTTAAATCAACGTGAATGTTTAGTCCTCCCCAGTAGTGCAGTTGATTTGCTCATGAACAGCATCTCTTTAGTTACCAGAATTGCTCCTCTTCTGTTGTGAATAAAGCCAATGGCCCCGTGTTTATAAAATAGTTCTTCTGGAGTAAACCAACTGCACCATAGGGGACAAATAAAAAATCCTAAAGGCCCAAGCACTTGAATAGATCTTTTAACCCCTTGCATGCTAGAGGTCTCAAATGCAGTGAGAAGCAATACATCGGAGACCTCTCTAGCATTCAAGATGTTAAATGCTCAATTTAAAGGGGAACTTTCACCTCCTCATTATCCTTATTGTATCCCTTCCTTTGTGTCCCCTCTGTACATTGCGGTCTTTCTTTTTGCCTACAAATCTGTTTAAATGAAGCAAAAAGATACTTGAATTGTGTACCTTATGACGTTAGCAGCCGCACAGCCGCGCACGGTATGGTGCAGAAGACACTCCCACAGCCTCAGCTCCTTTCACTTGCCCCAGCATCCTCCGATGACGGAGGCGTTCTGTTAGTAAGCTGGAGAGAGATCACATTGGCTAGATATCGATCTCTGCCAATGAGATCTCTCCAGCTTACTAACAGAACGCCTCCGTCATCGGAGGATGCTGGGGCAAGTGAAAGGAGCTGAGGCTGTGGGAGTGTCTTCTGCACCGTACGGTGCGCGGCTGTGCGGCTGCTAACGTCATAAGGTACACAATTCAAGTATCTTTTTGCTTCATTTAAACAGATTTGTAGGCAAAAAGAAACACCGCAATCTACAGAGGGGACACAAAGGAAGGGATACAATAATGATAATGAGGAGCTGAAAGTTCCCCTTTAATTTAATAGGAATATTTGTTTGTTTGTCATCTATTGTGCAGTTGATTTACTTCAGAATAACTCCAGTTTGCTTTTATAAAAATGGACCAATGGGGAGATTCATTAAAAAAAAAAAAAAAAGTTCTTAGTACTTTTTTAAAGAATTGTCCTTATTTATTGCTTGTTTTTTTTATAAATATGGCTTTAAAGCACTTCTTTCTCTCACCCACTGACTGTCCGTTCATGTGACAGGAGGCACTTACACCCGATAGCACTTACTCCTTATATGTGTCCAGCCTACCATCCTCTAGACTGTAAGCTCTCAGGAGCAGGGCCCTCTGATCCTTTTGTTTTCCATGTTCCATTTGTACCATTTAATATCTCTGTATGTCTATTCCCTATTGTACAGTTCTTATGAAAAAGTTGGCGCTGTGTGTGTATATGTATACTAGTTGAACAGCCCGTTACACGGGCCACAGTGCCACTGTCACCCGGTTGCGGGGCAGTCACGCGCAGTGGAGACTGCCCGCGCCGCGGCTGATACAGAGCTGGATGCTCCTTCGGAGCGCCCAGCTCTGTATCAGCCACGGCGCGGGCAGTCTCTACTGCGCATGACTGCAGCACGCGCAGCAGTGTCTACTGAGCATGTCGTGCGTTACACACGAATTAGCGAATTATTATATAGGATGTGTGTATATATATATATATATATATATATATATAGATATATATAATAGCAAAACACCCTTCTGTCAGACATCTGCCCACTATCTAGATGCATATCTGTGCTATACCACTCTGACACCCTGAGCACTGTCCAGGATGGGAGGGAACTTTATCATCATTGTTTACTTGTCTGCTACTACCAGGACTTGTATCATGTATCAACATTTCCCATCTATACTGGGAACAGTGTTATCTTTACATTGACTATTTTGTAGCTCAGTTTTTACATTTTTTTCAGTGATATTACTGGTTTTTCATAGCACTATATTTGTGCTTTTCTATCATGTCTTAACAAGGGTTTTTCAAGGTATAATTTTTATTGTATATAATTTGAATAAAATGAATATTTGCTACTTATCTTATTGTATATGTTGTGATTATCTGACAGGGAATCTAGTGCTTTCCTGTTTCTATTGTTTTGCTTTGTGTATCACATTTGCCCGACACACTAACAGGACTGTTGGATTGCAGCAACAGAGTCCTCTTTCATTTAATATATTAACAGTGTTTTGAGACTGTGGTGTTAAGTGGGCGCCAATTTTCCTGTTAATTTTCATTATTTATATATAAATATGAATAACAATATTACTCTAATGTTAATACCTGGAATAGCAACATCCTATTTTATAGTACGCTAAGGATGTTTGTCAGAAGCTGTCTTGCGCAGTAGAGACTGCTGCACGAGCTGCAGTCATGCGCAGTACTGACTGCCCACTCCGCGGCTGATACGGAGCAGGGCGCTCCAAATTCAGACCGGAGTCCTCTCTGCGCACCTTCCTGGGACCAGTGTTAAAACTAGTATCTTTATAAATTCGCTGTGCAACTTTTTACAAACGTCATTATGTCATTTTTTTAAAAACATATTACATGCCATACAGCTTTCCTAAACTGGCGTTACTAATTTTATAACGATCGTAGACACTGTTACAGCCATTTTAACGCTTGTTTTTGCTTAACACCACTTTTTATAAATCTCCCCCAATCATGCCTCCCAACATTTCAAATTGCGAAAGAGGGACAATTGTGTTTTAGGGGGTGTGGCTGGTGGGCGAGGCATTAATGAGAATTTTCAGGCTGTTTCATAACCTATTGACACCTCCTTGTGTTACCTAATAAATGACTTATAACAGACCAAAGTATTTTATTTAAGCACACTAATTTATAAACACATATACTGACGTTTAAAGAAACAATAATGTGAGTTTTATTGCTATAGAGCAATGTGATACACTTATATACACACCACGCAATTTGATCTCCTAAAAAGAGGGACATTACGGTGGGAAAGAGGGACAGAGGGATTTGGGTCTAATAGAGGGACTGTCCCACCTAAAGAGGGACACTTGGGAGGTATGCACAATATATCTTAATTTCACTATATCAAGAACCCCATATCACTGTGTGTGCTGGCACGCTATATTAAGCTTTTTAGAGTGGTCTATAAATATTGTTTTAATACTATACCTGAATTGACAGTAAGCCCTAGGAAACTAAAAACACCTTTTAGGTGCCTTGCCAAGGATTTGCCTCTAATGTATCCTGAGAGGTTTGAATGTTGTTTGTAATTTGCAGCTGGCTTTCTTCTTTGCTAAACAAATGCAAAACATGAAATATTTAGAACTCTAAAAATCTGAAACAACATCACTTAAAATATATTTTGAGCACATTGTAAATTTAGTGTCAGAGTCTAATGTAAATTGTGACATTTAGGGCATTAATAAGGGTGGAATGCAAGAAAGTGGAGCTTTTAGCTGGTTTTTGAAAGCCATAAACTTGGTTGCTAGATGATGCGAGAAACATACCAACTCATTGATGGGGAACAGCACATGCAAAGTTAACCAGATGGATGAACATGTGTGCTAACTGCTGTGCTGAATTAGGTGCATTGGACAGGGGGCTTACTGTCAATCAGAGTCCAGTGGGAGAGGTTGCACCGCATTATAAAGCCCTGCAGCCCCTCCTCCCATGAACTCAGGCAATGCCTTCCATTTGCCCTCTGTGGTGCAGTTGTTTTACCCAGGAATTACTTTGGTTCTTCTTAGTACATCCTCCTCTGTGTATTAAATCTTTATGGTCCTGAGCACACAACATATTGGGCCGTATGTTCAAAAGGAAAATGGAGTTCTAAAGCAAATCAATTGCCCTATAGTGGAGAACTACAAATTCCCAAATTTCCCATTGATTATTTTGTGTATTTTCTCCCTTGAATGCTAGAGAGGTATCCAGCACAATGCTTACAAATGCATTCAAGACGTCTCAAACATTTAAGATGTTAAACATTTTATTTCTTCACTTTAGTACAAACAGTTTACCCCAGAACTCCTACACTTTCCTTTTGAACATACATCCCACTGCATCACATATCCCTGTTTCTTAAAGAGTTAAAGCTCCTTAGTTCCAGTGCAATTTCACACACTATTCATACCATGGAAGAACCAGGTTCTGAGAGCTGGTGTTTTTCTATATTTGCTATTTTTATTCACTTTGAAAAAAATGACAGTGAAAGCATTTTGATCAATAAAATCTTAAGAGAAGGTTGATTGTTATTGTAGAAGGCTATCATTTTTAAGATTGTAGTGTTTGCAATGGAAAGAAAAGCTTACCTGTCAGATGGTTGTAGCTCTATTTAAATGGACAGATGCATTTTAGCATCACTTAGGGAAAGTGTTATATCAGGGAGGGAGGAAATTTAGAACTCTCTATCTCTCAAACCATAAAGGTTTGAGAAATAATAATGGCATCGATGTACTTCTTATTTTATGCTCTACAATATTACTTTTTTATATATGTAAGACATTACTATCCCTTTAAATGTCTAATGATAATAATCTAGGCATGTATCTATGTGTGTTTGTATCTTAATTTTTATAGTGCATGCACACAATGCTTTACAGAAATAGTAATAGTACTATAAAAAATACAGGACTGGTTTAAGAGCATCAGGATAGGAGCGTTTTTAAAGCGGAACTAACACCCCTACAAGATGTAGCCTCAAAGAGAGTGCTATAATCCATTATAAGTCACTGTGTAATTATTTTTTTTAAACGTGTTATTAAAGAGTAATTCATAATTGCAAAAAGTACCTGGTGACATCTTCCCCCCAGAAAAGCGCATTGCGCATATCAGCACAGAGCCGATCGGCTCTCTTGTAACTCTCCCCGGCTACACGAAAACACCTACTTCATTAGCTTTAGATTCTCCTGCTGGTCCGAGAATCTAAAGCTGATGATGTAGGGTACCTTGGGGGACAGGCCCTAGGTGGCGTACAGCAGTCCCTAGATCCAGAAAATCAGAAACCTACTATCCAGGCTGTAATCTCTTGGGCAGAAAACTCGGTGGAGATTCTGGCCCTGGTTGATTCCGGTGCAGCCGGATATTTTATGGACAAGTCATTTGCTGCGCTACACAAGATTCCGTTGGTTGAGAGGCAATCTCCTTTAGCCATTGAGGCCATCGATGGCAGACCCCTGGTACCAGCTCAGATCACTATGGAAACGATACCGCTACACAACCCTAAGTCTGACTGGCAGACCTGTGAGATAACGTCTTGGTCTGAATATTGCATGAAGCATTGTGTCTCTCATCCGATTAAAATCATGTGTACCTCTCCCTCCTTGCCAGATGAGTATCATCAATTCAGTGACGTTTTCAGTAAGGGAGAGGCTAGAGCCTTGCCTCAGCATCGAACTTACGATTGTGCTATTGATCTGCCTCCTGGCGCCGTCTCTCCCCGAGGTCACACGTACCCGTTGTCGTGCAAGGAGAATCGGCCCATGGAGGAATATATCTCTGATGCCCTAGAAAGGGGTATTATTAGAAAGTCAACCTCGCCCATGGGGGTTGGTTTCTTTTTTGTAAAAAAGAAAAATGGCGAGTTAAGACCATGCATCGATTATCGTGGTCTGAATAAGCTTATGTCCAAAAATGCCTAATCGATTCCACTCATCACTGAAGTGTTTGACAGGTTGAAAGGCTCCTCGATTTTCACTAAGTTAGACCTATGGGCTGCGTATAATCTGATCAGAATAAGAGCCGGGGACGAGTGGAAAACGGCGTTCAATACCAGATCTGGACACTACGAATACCTAGTGATGCCGTTTGGGCTATGTAATGCTCCTGCAGTGTTCCAGGAGTTTATTAATGACATTCTCTGTGATATACTACAGTCGTGTGTGGTGGTTTATCTTGACGATATACTCATACATTCGTCTAGCTTGTCGCAACACATCAAGGATGTGTCGGAAGTTTTGCTCTGATTACGTAAGAACAAACTATTCTGCAAAATCAAGAAATGTGAATTCCACAAGTCTATGGTGCCTTTTCTGGGCTTTGTGATTTCTAAAGATGGCATTGTCATGGATAAGGAGAAGCTCGCAGCAGTGTTGCAATGGCCACAACCCAAGGGACTCAAGGCTATCCAGCGGTTTCTCGGTTTTGCCAATTATCATAGGAAATTTATCCGAGAATTCTCCACGATTGTTAAGCCGCTGTCTGATCTTACGCATAAGGGCACCAGTGCATCCCAGTGGTCTGAGGCAGCTGAACAGGCCTTTGTGACACTTAAGTCTGTTTTTGCATCCGCTCCTGTGTTATCCCACCCTAACCCCTCCCTTCCATTCACCTTGGAAGTTGATGCCTCCGAGACTGGTGTAGGGGCAGTGTTGTCACAGCGTCTGGTCCCTGGGAGTATACTGAGACCATGTGGGTTCTTCTCTAAAAAGTTGTCTAGTGCCCAGAGTAATTATGAGATTGGGGACAGAGAACTCCTGGCAATTATCCTTGCTCTCAAAGAATGGCGCCACTTGCTGGAAGGTACTAGGACTCCGGTGTTGATCTTGACAGACCATAAAAACCTGACGTACCTTTCGTAGGCTAAGAGGTTGTCCTCTCGACAGGCCAGATGGGCCTTGTTTCTGTCCCGCTTCAATTTCATTGTATCCTACTTGCCTGGTTCCAAGAATGTTAGGGCAGATGCCCTGTCCAGGCAGTTTGGTCCGGAGATAGATAAAGATGAGGTCCCCGTACCCATCATTCAGCCTGATCGCATTTTGGCTACCTTACGTACCAGCATCACTTCGCCCCTGTTGGAGGAGATTCTTGCTACTCAGGCTGCTGCACCCCCTGACACCCTAGTGGGCAAGTGTTTTGTAGCAAAGCCATTTTGTACCTGCCTGCTTGAAACATATCATGCATCTCGAGCAGCTGGGCACATAGGGAGAGATCAATTGATCTGGTCTCTTTCACAGTTATTTTGGTAGCCTTCTATACGTGCTGACTGTACCGCATTTGTAGCAGCTTGTACTACACGTGCCCGTGCCAAGTCCCCTAGACACCTCCCAGTTGGGTTACTTCAACCTGTGCCTAATGGCGGACGTCCTTGGTCCCACATCTCTATGGATTTCCTGGGAGAACTGCCAGTGTCTAGGGGTTACACTTTCATCCTGATGGTAGTAGATAGATTCTCTAAGATGGCACATTTTGTGCCCCTTTCTGGCCTTCCCTCGGCCCAGGAGTTGGCTATTGTTTTCACCAGAGAAGTGTTTCAGTTGCATGGGGTACCCAGGGTACTGGTGTCAGACCGCGGGAGCCAATTCGTGTCCAGATTTTGGAGAGCTTTCTGTGACCAGATGAGCATACAGTTGTCCTTTCTGTCTACCTACCATCCCCAGACCAATGGAGCCCCCGAGCATGCCAATCAGGGATTGGAACAATTCCTATGCTGTTTTGCGTCCGATCATCATGATAATTGGGCCGACCTGTTGCCATGGGCAGAGTTCGCCAGGAACTGTGCTGTTAATTCATCGTCCAGGAGCTCCCCGTTTCTTATCAACTATGGGTTCCAAACATGTTTGCTCCCAGACTCATTTCAGACGCGGCAGATTCCAGCTCTGGACGAGCATATCGAGCAACTCCGCTCCACCTGGGCACAGGTACAAAGGACCTTCAGTAATTTAGTTTCAGCGTTATCGGAGCCATGCTAATCGCAGACGGTTGCCGGCGGTCTCCTTCCAGGTTGGGGATAGGGTATGGTTATCCTCCAGAAACCTCAATTTGCAAGTTCCTTCTAATAAGTTGGCTCCCCAGTTCATTGGTCCTTTCAAAGTTATCCGCAAAATTAACCCAGTCTCGTATGCCCTGGATTTCCCAGCATCCATGCGAATTCACAATGTGTTCCATGTATCCCTTCTGAAGCCGGTAATATGCAACCGTTACACTACCAATCCTGCGGTCCCCGGTCCTGTTCAAGTACAAGGTCAGGAGGAGTACGAAGTTCAGAATATTATTGACTCACAAAGCTTCAGAGGGAAATTACAGTATTTGGTCCATTGGAAGGGCTATGGCCCTGAAGAGCGTTCCTGGGTTAACCAGAATGACCTCCATGCTCCCAGGTTGCTGCATACATTCCATTCCAAATACCCTCAGAAACTGGGTCCCTCCTGTAGGAGAGGGGGTCTTTGAGAGGGGGGTACTATCACGGTGCCCGTGCTATGCCGGCAACAATCTGTCAGTCTCTGTTAACTGCTGACGCTTATTGGCTGAAGTGACTTTGTCCCGCCCTGTATTTGTCCTTAAATACTGGACCTTGTCACTTCTCTGGTGCCCTTTCATGGTGTTTACGTTATCAGCGCTTGTTCCAGTTCTCGTGTGATTACTGTGTACCGACCCAGACTGCCTGACTACTCTGCAGTATCCGTTCGTGCTCGGTGTGCCGACCCAGCCCGGCTGACGTTCCTGCTCTGTGTACCGACCTGGCCCGGCTGACGTTCCTGTTCTGTGCACCGACTCAGATTGGCTGATGTTCCTGCTCTATGTACCGACCCGGCCTGGCTGACGTTCCTGCTCTGTGTACCGACTCGGATTAGCTGATGTTCCTGTCTGTGTACCAGCCCGGTAGGGCTACATCTCCCGTGTATCTCTACTGCCTGCAGTCCCATTCCGGTCCTCGGTTTGGGGCTCTCCTCCGGGCTTCTGTCTTCGGACAGTTCCGTTTGTGCCTTAGTGCCACTCCTGCAGTCTAGTCTCGGTTCAGTCTTTGTCTCGAGGGTGACATTCCAGTGTCTATATCCCATCTGTGCACTACGGTACGCTTGACCTCCTTCCTGCATATAACTGAGGTTAGTCTTACATTGGGCGCCTCAGGCTGTGCTTACGATCAGGCAGTCGACATTGGTCTTAGCTTTCGTTAACCCCCTCGGGGAAGGTGCCATTATTTCACCGGCTATTCTACCATGCAGTCTCCGTTGGGTGCCCTCCCGGGCATACTGTCTCAGTCCTCCATTACTTCTAAGGCAGTCCTTAAGCTAATCCTGGGCCTCCGTTGTCTACTGGGAGTTTCTCGCTATCTAAGCACTCTCTGCAGAGTGAGAGTATTAAGTGCCTCGCACTATTAGGGCCTGTCAGCATTCCTGGCCTAATAGTAACCCATTCATTGCTGCCTCGGTTGAGTTTCACACGAACTTTGCCTGACCTGTGTCAGTATATTGTAAATTCTGTATTGTACGTATACTGGACCCGTGTGGGTATATATATTGCTATAACCTGTCCTGTGTCAGTACTGTATTGTGTATACATATACCACTGGACCCATGAGGGTTACCATTTCTAAGTCTGTTCAATAAAACTGTGTTTTATCTCACCTACTGTGTCTAAGTGTCAAAATAAACCATAACACATCGCTTCCACTCTGACTGAAGCTCATGTAACAGTGATGCCAAAAGATGGCAAAGACCTCGCCCTGTGTTCCAGTTACAGGCCTATCTCACTCTTAAATTTGGACATCAAACTCTATGCCAAAATTCTAGCTGAAAGATTAAAATCTTCTCTCACCTCTCTCCTACACTTAGACCAAGCCGGGTTCACCCCTCATAGAGAAACAAGAGACAACATGAGGAAGCTGCTATCCCTCCTCCATTACATAGAAACGCACAAACTACCGTCAGTTTTTCTGACTACAGACGTAGAAAAAGCTTTTGACCGGGTAAACTGGTCCTATATGTTTTCCACACTCAGCTCTTTTGGTAGTGGACCCCGCTTTCTCTCCTATATTAAGTCATTCTACTCTTCCCCCTCAGCTAGTATTAGAGTTAATGGTTACTTGTCTTCTTCACTATCTATAACCAATGGAACCAGGTAGGGCTGTCCCCTTTCTCCTCTCCTTTTTGTTCTTGTTATGGAAACCCTAACACAACATGCATGTGCCAACCCACAAATTGCTGGGATTAAAGTCGCAGGTCATATCCATAAACTGTTAGTCTTCACAGACGATGTCCTTCTGATCACCTCAGATCCGATGCACTCTGTGCCTGCTTTTCTATCGGAAGTGGAAGTATTTTTTAAACTTTCAGATTTTAAAATCAATCTTCAAAAATCTGAGGCACTACCTCTTTTCTTATCTCAAGAAGCTCTTACCCATCTTAAATCTCGCTTACCTTTTCAGTGGTCTACCACCTCCATTAAGTACTTAGGTGTACATTTAACAATGGATTTCGAATCCTTATTCTGAACTAATTATCTGCTGCTTCTATGAGCAGTTTGCAAAGACCTTTATAAATGGTCCTCCCTCCATGTTTTGTGGATTGGTAGAATGCACACCCTTAAAATGATGATTCTTCCACGCTTTCTTTATCTCTTCCAGACCCTTCCCATACCTCTCCCAAACTCATTCGTCAACTTAGGGCTCAAACTCTTTTCATCCTTTCTTTGGGGCAATAGAAATCCTAGACTGAATAAAGTCACCATGTGTAGGCACAGGAAATTAGGCGGCTTACACGTTCCAGATCTTAGGAGATACTACCACGCTGTTTTATTATCTTCCATCCCAGACTGGTACAACAATGGTAATCACAAGTTGTGGGTCCAACTGGAACGATCATTTTACAAGTCGTTTGACCCCCTAGTTGAAGCCTTGCTCCCTCCATTGGAGAGAAACATCAGCAAATTGCCTCACCCTGTAATCCGCACTGAATGTTGCTATGGTCCAGATTAAATCATAAAAACATATTGACCCCTTTACCATCCCCTTCACCAGAGTATTCTCTCCCCGCCAAACCAATTACTCCCTCCCCTTGACTCAATTCCCACACTGGAAAATAATACCCGAAGTTACCATTCAGGATGTCAGAACTCAAACTACTGTTATTCCATTTGCTACGATCCAGGACTGATATTCTCTTCCTTCAAGAGAAATATGGAGCTACTTACATCTTAAACACTTCTTGATGAATCCCGAATTCTCTGACTGCC
The DNA here is from genome assembly GCA_037306005.1 of Rhinophrynus dorsalis. Lineage (NCBI taxonomy): Eukaryota > Metazoa > Chordata > Amphibia > Anura > Rhinophrynidae > Rhinophrynus > Rhinophrynus dorsalis. The sequence goes on from CM074718.1 coordinate 577,792,572, forward strand.
TCAGCAGGCCACTTACTCAATTTGAATCATCGTTTCTCTCTCCCAGTTGTCCAAGAAGTGGAAATATTGGTAGAATGTATGATATTCTCTCCCTATCTTCAGCCGTCCAATGCATATGCCTGTAAGAGAGAACTAAACTGTCCACTTTCTAAAGATGCCTGGTCAAACATATACTCCACCATACTTACCTCATCTATCTCAACTAATATGATTGAAATGAATGTGAAAATCCTTACAAGATGGTATTACACCCTGGCAAAACTTAATGTGTTTAACTCCTCTCTTTCTGCTACATGCTGGAGATGTAAACACGACAAAGGCTCACTTTCCCACATCTGGTGATTCTGCCCACTGCTCAAATCATACTCATTCAATGTGTGATATACACACGGACCAGTATCTAATGTAACTATTGACAGAGACCCCTGGCAGGTGCTTTTATGTTTTAGACTGATCACCACCTCACTCCCACAAAAAATTCTACTGCTGAGTATGCTTAATGCAGCCAAAGTTCTTGTTCTGCCTTAATGGAAGTCTACCGTGTCACCGACATTTGAGGAATGACGGGGAAAAGAAGATGATCATCTAATAGTTATAAAACTAACATGGATCCACAGGCACCAAGACCCTACAAAACTAACTAAGTGGATCTCAAAATGGTTTGCAGAGAAGAATTCTAGACCCAGGACATACTATAATGACTGTTCAGCAGTCCTTGGTCCCAAAGTCTCCATCTTTGATATCCTTTCCTCTACCTTCCAACACGAGAGCAGATACCTGGTTCTCACTTCCTTCTCTATCCTACTCTCTTTTTGGTTCTTATTCTTGCCCCCTTCTTCATTTCCGCTCTTCTGTCTTTTTCTCTACACTCTTCTCCTTTCTCCTCCATCATAGTTCCTCGTTTCAAAAATGGTTGTCTTAAGCGCCCCGTTACTCTGAAGACCAATTCATTCTGTAGAGATTAATAGACATAATGCTGGTCTAGAATGATGATCTCATATTTTGCAACTGTTTCACCTCATGTAACTTCTTATTTTATTATGTCAAATTATCCTACAGACATGTTATTATATCTGTATAATGTTTGTATTTGACAACCTAATAAACACCTTCATGAAAAAAAAAAAAAAAGTACAATTTGAGAGAGAGGAGGCAAAGCATTCTGTGCCAGCGATGCCAAGGGTTTATAATGTGTCCAGAAGGCATGCATGATTAGACTTGTGTACAGCAAAAATTTTCAGTAAAATTCGATTTTGGTAAAAAAATTTGTTTTTTTCCCATTCGGAAAAATACATTAAAACTAAATGAATAATAATGTTAAATCACTAATGAGACAGGAAGGGGTATTTTATAAACCCCTACACACTTATTAACCCTTAATAGGGCAAATATGGGGTGAGTGGCAGAAATGTAATATGGCTGTGTGATACAAATGAATATACAACAAACACACAAAATAAAGCCCTGCGCACAAACTCCCACTACTCGTGGGCAGCAGCAATGGCTAATAGTATACGTCACCCCAAAATACATAGTACAAAATTGAGTTACCTGCGCTCTGTCCCAAATCCCTATGCGCATTTAAATAATTGGAGGCTTTTAGTTTCACTCCAGTGGCCACTTGAATATAGGCTCACCTGCCGCGCCAAGGCAAGCCTCACAGGTGAGTCCATCAGGACAATTTCAGTTATTTTGAATTACTTTTCTTAATCTGCACCCATTATGTAACACATTATTACTGTGTTGTTTTTTTTTTCATTTTGTATTTTTTTTTAATAGTAAATGAGAATTTAATTATGTATATGTCATGGCAAATTAAAGCCCTTTCTGCCCTTTAAAAAATGGTATTTATTGCACAGACACATATTATATGAGAAAGATAGATAGGAATTATGGTTGAACACACACAAAGCAAAAATGCCAAAATTGCTTGTGTCCTTAAGTGGTTAATATCTGCACTTTGCATGAACTGTAAAGCACCTGTTTTACCAGATCTATTTTTAGCAGCATGTAGCAACATTGTAATGGTTTCAGGCAGCAACGCACCATCTGAATTTCCGAAATTTCAGACTAGGGGCGGACCTTGGCTTTCGGAAGGTCCGAATGATGCCGAATAAGCCTTATTAGTCCGAATTCCGAAATTGGCTGAACCGAATTGCACAAGTCTATGCATGATCAAAAGTGTCAAAGGCAGCAGAGAGGTCTAGTAGAATTAGTATACTCTTATAATATATAGCGGCTTCCTCAGGGCTCTTATAATCTCGGCGACCATCACATACTCCATTTTTATATTGTTTCAAATGGGCGTGTCAAATGATGTCCAAGCTTAGCATTCTATGTCTGTATGATGTGACTAATTCTTCATCTTTAATATAGTAGTGATATGCAGGCACAATGCCGCAGAGTAAAGGGTTAATGGTGATGAAAACTTGGATGTGCACCAATACTTTGTATATTTGTTTTTAGCTATTTTAGTCAAAATTGGTTGCACTCTAGATATATATAGAAAAGACCATAAACCTGCGCTCCTCCAGTGTACTAGTGATTAGTGCACCCTATATTGGGCATATATAATAACACTGTGTATAAAAATGAGGCATTAGTGCCAACCTTTTTAGGCCCAAAAAAGAGGGGGTAAGCTCGTCAACCTCATTTGTGGCAAGTACCTACTCTCAACACTTGATCCCTATCTAAAGAAAATAAAATAAAATAAATTAAAAATATTCCCTGATGAGATGTTATAATAACGCGTTGGAAGGGGGGACCCCTTTTCTTCATATTTTGTTAGATGTATGTAGGTCCCCATGTATGCAATTTTAAAACAATGAACAAACATTAATTTAAAAAATGTGAGAAAGGACTTGTGTACCTGTGTTGGGGAGAGATCACCACATAAGAACTGGAGCTCACAGCCCTTTTAGGCAATCAACCCCACAGGTCACATGTGGAATAATCAGTTGGAAACTAGCAGAGTGTTAAAACCCAAATTAATCTCTTAGGGCCTGAAATAAATAAAATGAATACAATGGACAGTGAGAAGCTGCTAAGGAAAGCAATGGAGATAGCTAGAAACAGACAGAAAAGACGACTTCCAGCACTAACTCACCTAAATGTGTAAAGAATATATGTGTGTGTGTGTATATATATATATATATATATATATATATATATATATATAATACTACTATTTATATTAAAGTGTCCATTAAAGAATTTTAAAGATAACTGAAGTGTGCAGCAAGGAATAAAGGCTTTCTCCAACCCCCCAAACAATATATATATATATTGTATATATATAAAAGAATAAGCCTTATTGCATAATTTATGGTACCTCACACACAGAACATAATTTATGACTCCTCAGAAAACAAACACACATTGAACAGAATGCCTCATTACATAGTTTTTGTCTCATTAGGAGACACAACTCCTGTTGGGTGATTCAATGGGGACTTTACTGCTCCCATTGGGTGATTCAGTGGGGGCATGGTCATCATACAGGGAGTTGGCCCACCCCCTCCAGCCCGCCCACCGGTATCCAACTGACAAAAAAAAAATATAGCTGCCACTCGCTTTTGAAGTAGGGGATATCAATAACTTCTCCCTGTCCACACACACTCTCACTCGGGATCATGACCCCACAAACACACTGTTTCACCTCCCACAGATAACTGTAACCCTCCATACACTCTGTTTCAGTACGAGGGTGTAATGTTTCCATAAAATACAAACTCAGGGATAAAATTAATAGCATCTCTTTTATTTAAATATTTTCATCTCTTCAGTCAACCTCACTAACTGTCTGTTTTCAACTGTCACTCCTCCACTTCCTGCTTCCTGATTCCCGCCCTTTCTCCTTAAAGGGAGAGAGATGCTTTGCTGTATGTTACAGAGGGCAAGCCTCAAACACCACTTTCTATTTGTTCCCTCAGCATACTGCTATGCTGCCTCAACTGAAGAGCCACCGTGTGTTATTTTGCTATGTTACCTCAACTTAACCCTTTGAGTGCCAGAGGGGTACGCAACGCGTTGCAATGCATTGCGTTCCCCCTCTGGCACTCAAAGGGTTAAGTAAGGAGGAGTTACTGCTCCCATTGAGTGATTCAATGGGGGAGTAATTTAAATCATGCAGGGAACTGGCCTGCCCCACTATCCAGCCCGCCCACCACAGTAACTGAAAAAACAAAATGGCTGCCACTCGCTCCTACACCACAGGCACAAACACATAGGCAAAAAACACACTCACACTCAATCTCACACTCTCACTCACACTCAATCATACACACTCATAATAATTCATACACTCACACTCTCTCACTCACACACTCACTCATACACTCAGACTCAATCACACACACCTCACACTCACACTCTCTCTCTCTCACTCACACACACACTCTCTCACACTCTCACTCACACACACACACACTCACATGCAATCACTCACATATAATCACTCACAACCCGGGAGCCAGCACGATCCACCTTCCACCGTAGTCTCACTCACACTCACTCACACCCCGGGAGCCAGCACATGCATTTCAAATACATGAATGAATGCCACTCACTCACACACTCACTCACACCCCGGGAGCCAACACGATCCACCTTCCACCATAGTATGTGCAATTACCACATGCATTTCAACTATATGAATGAATGCCACAGTGGAGGCATAAGTACAAACACAAACTCATTACAATGACCTATAAGTCACCCCCTTATGACTCACTTCTGTGTTTGTGTGTGCCTGTGTGTTCTTCACTGTGTGTGTTGCATGTCTGTATCACACTCTATGTGTCTGCATGTTGTGCATTGCATGTATGTTTGTATGACTGTGTCACTCTTTATGCATCTCAGTGCATGCGTGTGCATTTGCGTGTGTGTCTCTGTGTGTTTGTCTTGCATCCGTGTGTGTGCATTAATTCCCTATATATCCTGACGGGCAGCGCCGTCCCACATTGCTAGTATATATATATATATATATATATATATATATATATAAAGAAAAAGCCTCATTGCATAATTTATGTCTCCACAGAAGACACACACACCCAGGGGCGGCAGGAAGGAGGAGTTATTGCTCCCATTGGGTGATTCAATGGGGGCGTGATTTTCACAACCCACTATCCAGCCAGCCCACAACTATACAACTGAGGGGAAAAAAAATAGCTGCCACTGGCTCCTACACCACAGACACACACACACGAGCCCCCTCCACACACACACACACAACGGGACAAACTCTGAATTATCTCCCCACACTGTGTATCCACGTTTTAAGTAACCTCTTACTCCGAACTACTCCTATGAAAATGTGCTCGAAGGAAAAACAAATGCAAATGACAGTAGTGGAGTGAGATCAAGCGTAGGTCAATGTGGTGCTCATGACTGAAAAGAAACACAATCCTCTAAGGATAACATACAGTGTTATACTTACAACATTGTGTGTTTCTTTTCAGTCATGAGCACCACATTACAAGAACAGATGGAAGGCTGACGCTGCTCAGTGCAGGGGGAGTGAGAGGTAGCGGCTGGACAGGCGGCAAACTTATATCTGACTTGAGTCTGGACTGAAACTACCATGATCCTCAGCCACTAGCGTCTCCATAAATATCACTGTTAATGCACTGCCTCCCTTGGAATGCATCCTCACTTTTACATCTGACTCTTGACCTTACACATACAATTCACCGACTCAATGGTCTTTCATATGTCCCTCCAGCCTACACTAACATAACACTTTCAGTCGTGCATGCTGTACCTCAGTCACATATTGAGTTAAGGAACATGTAGCTCTCCCTCTGCTGCTGAACTACAGCCCCCGTCAACAACGTCCCGTCCAACACTTAACCCTTTCAGTGATACATTACTTTTCTACATCATGCCTTGGAAAACATCTAAAGTCATTTAACCCTTTGAGTGCCAGAGTGCTATGCATTCCGTAACACGTTGGCACTCAAAGGGGGGACAAGAACAGGGATGTCAGGGAGAGCAAGGCCAAACCAGCAACTATTCATGGAAATCAGGCACAGTGGCTGCTTTGTATTGTGTTTTTAAATCACTGTCTCGAAGCTTCAGTTTAATGTTAACACTTTGAGTGCCAGAGCAATGAGCAATGCATTGCACACCCCTCTGCCACTCAAACTATTAAAGCTGTGGTACAAAACCTAACCTCAACTGCAGAACCACAAGTTGCTCTACACTGCTTTACCCGGACACAATGACATGTGGATGTGGCACTATACGTCCTTGATGACTTCTGGCCTCTGATTTTTACAGGTAACAGTTTTAATGGGTAAGGCTGGGTGAACGACCTCTGTTATTCTCTGGCATCTTTGGGGTATCAGGCAGTGCCTCCCTTGGAATGCATCCTCAGGCCCTGCAGATCACACTGGATGCATAACACCACAAGAGACATGGAGGAGTTGCTTGTGGAGACAGTGAATGTCAGCCTCCCTGCACAGGACAGCCTGATGCCCACCCCTCCATCAGTCCTTCCCTCCCTGTACTGGACAGCCTACCACCCCCCCATCAGTTCTTCCTTCCCTGCACTGGACAGCCTACCACCTCCCATCAGTCCTTCCCTCAGTGCAATGGAAAACCTACCACCCCACCCAATCAGTCCTTCCTTCTCTGTACTGCACAGCCTGCCACTACCCACTATCAGTCATTTCCTCCCTGTTCTGGACAGACTGCCAACCCCATCAGGTCATCCCTTCCTATACTGGACAAACTGACACCCCCATCACACCATTCCTCCGCTGCACTGGACAAATTGCAACTCCATCACACCATTCCTTCCCTGCAGTGGACAGACTGCCACCTCCAGCAGTCCTTTCCTCCCTGCACTGAACAAATTGCAACTCCATCACACCATTCCTTCCCTGCAGTGGACAGACTGCCACCTCCAGCAGTCCTTCCGTCCCTGTACTGGACAGCCTCCCCCCCCGCCCCCCCCACCAGTCCTTTCCTCCCTGCACTGAACAAATTGCAACCTCCATTACACCATCCCTCCCCTGCATTAGACATGCTGACATCCTCATCACTGCACACATGTATGTATCTCCATGTGCTGCATTGCATGTGTCTCCTCTATCTGTATGTCACTACGTGTGTTTGTTTCTGTTTGTCTCCATGTCTGTATGTCTCTCACTCTGTTTGTATGTGTGTTGCATGAGTGTCTGTCTATCACTGTTTGTATGTGCGTGCGCATATCTGTTGCATGTCTGTGTCTCTCACTGCCTGTATGAGTCTGCCTGTGTGTTGCATATGTCTGTGTGTATCACGGTCTGTACATTGAGAGATGTACGGCCAATAGTCATAACATGACAGGCAACGCCGTCCCTCATTGCTAGTGTTATATATATATATATATATATATATATATATATATATATATATATATATACACATATAATATATATATGTGTGTGTGTGTGTTCTTGAAACACTTGTTCTTTATTTTAATCGCACTCTATATTAGTAAGGAGCAATTGTAGAGATTTCAATAGTGTATATACAATAAAAGTTAGGTCTTGGTGAAATCACAATAGATTTGCCTGTACTGAACTGGTCTCTGGTTGTCTGTTAACATTATGGTGAAGTGAGTCTGTAGTAAATGACCAACAGTATTACGGTATACCATTTTTTTGCATTTTTCTTGTTTGTTTCAACTGACCCTGAAAGAATTGGCATGGAATTGGGTGAGCTAACCCCTAACCTCCCAAAATAGAATTGCTCTAGTTAGGGACTTGTGGTCTTTCTTTCTAAATAGATTTGATTCAGGTTTTACTGTTCCTTTAATTAAAATTATTCACCTAGAACATCCTGGCTTCTGAATGTGCCTTCATTCTGGTTTCTTAGCTAACCTCCATCAGTCTAAATGAATTGCTTGTGTCTGAGCTGTCAGATATTTCCGAATGATTTAAAAGAGCGACTTGTCCTAAAAGCTTGACATTGCAGCTTTGCTTATCGCAGCATGTTACAGTTCCGTTTCTTAGAATACATAAAATAAACAAAATCAATACAAAATGGAGAGACTGATTACTTTCAGGGTAAAGACTTGCATAAAATAATGATCTACTGTTAATTTTTAATCAACTGATAAAAGTAATCTTATTTATGCAGCAAACAAATAAAACTAATGCAACAGATGATCTTTTATAGACTTTTTATAAATGGTTTGGTAAAGTTGCAGATCAGTAATTTGTCATTAAGTTGTGAGAACAACTCTGAGTTCTTCTGATACAGGCCTACATTCCTTCACTGTTAAGTGTTATCAGTGCTTTTAACTGACAGATAAAAAAATCTACGGAGAATTCTGTAGATAAACCCTTGATAAAGTTATCCAATGGGGTTATGCACTAAGGCTTCGATTCAATATACACTGGTAGAACAGCAAGTAGGGCAGAAATGGCCAACGGCCTGTTGACAAAATGTGTTAACAGAGCCATTCAATTGCCCTACCAGCTGAAATCACAATGAAAATGACTGGCCAAACGTCCGTCATGTGTTTTAAGTTCCCAAAATGCACGCTAAATAGTGTGAGTAATGGGAATCAAAGGAAAAGAGCTAATAATCGGTGCCTGACACATTATCTAGCACCAGTCGTGAGCTCAACACACAGTCACTGTCCCAAACATTAACCCTACACTACCCCTAACAGTGAAGTGCACCAATACTTCCCCTATCACTAGCCTAACTACTGTCAGTCTTCTCCTGTCATCTTCTGTCTTCCTTCTTCATCAATCGCTCCATATTCTGTGTTCTTTACTTCTGTCTTCCTTATTTCAAATAGCTTCCTGTAAAGAGAAAAACATTAAAACATTAAAAAAATTAAACATTTAAATATGCCTCAAAAACAAAACTTTGAAACATGTGCATCGTTTAAAGTAATGCACATATTCCAAGTCTGAAGTTAATATGACCCACGATTAGCAAATCTGTGTCCCAATCCATGTTGCAATAAAATATTATCCATTGCCAAAATACCAGGCCAATGTGCAAATAATGCTGAATCGTAATAAATAGTTCTGTGCGGCAGTGGCAGAAGTAAGTCTGGTGGACAAACCCTTCCCTCTTGGTACCTTACAGGCTGATGCCCTAGCCAGTGTGTGGGAAATTTGATCAGAGACTGGGTTTTATATGGCCAGTCTCTGTTAAAAATGTTTCCCAGGCATCCGTTGGCTGGGAGGTATGCTTACACATCACCCTGTCAATCATCTTCTTCTGGGTTTCGTCATCCCCACCCCACTAGGATCTTATTGGCAGGGATGTGCACACATCCCAGTCAATGGACATCTGGGAGACATTTTGAACAGACTGGCCATATACAAGAGGGACACCAGGATGGGAAACTGGAATTTACCAAAAAAATCTCAAATACAATACACATCTGTGTATAATAGGTGTAAATTATACCCAACATTTTAGGGGAAAACCAGAGTGCCTATGTATAATACACACCCTTGTTTTCCCACTCTGCTCCCAAAAATAAATTCACTTTGAGGGCTCTGATTTCCTCCCACCGCAACCTGCTCCCAGCTTACGCTCCTGCTCCTCACCCCTCCGGAGTCCTCAATGACAGCTTCACAGCGGGCAGGAGGATAAGCAGGTAGCAGCTGCGATGGGTGCAAAAATAAATGTTTGTTTTTGTCCTCATGTATAATACGCACCCCCCACTTCGCATGAGGTGAAGAGGGGCAAAATTGTGTGTATTATATGCAAAATTTTATGGGAGGTCTCAAAGAGGGACTGTCCGTTCTAAATAGGGACACTTGGGAGATATGTCCTATGGAGCCATGGCACTGATACACTGGTGTTCTCCACCTGATCACCTCTTTATCACCTGTTTATCACACCTTAGTGCATTCCCCCCCCAAGTCTTAGTCGACTATAAAAAGGAGTAGGCAACCTTTGACTATCCAGCTGTTGGAGACTACAACTCCCATAATTTCCAACAGCTAACGGCTGGTTGGGGATGATGGGTGTTGTAGTCCCTAGCAGCTTGAGAGCCAAAAGGTTTTCTACCACTTAGGAGGATTGTAATACACTGTGTGTACAATTATTAGGCAAGTGAGTATTTTGACCATATCATAATTTTTATGCATATTTTCCAACTCCAAGCTGTATAAACTTGAATGCTTATTGGATTTAAGCATGTCAGGTGATGTGTATTTGTGTAATGAGAAAGGGTATGGCCTAAGGAGATGAACACCATATATCAAGGTGTGCATAATTATTAGGCAGCTTCCTTTCCTCAGGCAAAATGGGCAGAAAAAGAGAGATAACTGACTCTGAAAAGTAAAAAATTGTAAAAAGTCTTTCAGAGGGATGCAGCACTCCTGAAATTGCTAAGATATTGGGGAGTGATCACAGAACCATCAAAAGTTTTGTTGCAAATAGTCAACAGGGTCACAAGAAATGTGATAAGAAAAAAGACGCAAATTAACTGCCAGAAATTTGAGAAGAATCAAACATGAAGCTACCAGGAACCCATTATCCTCCAGTGCTGTCATATTCCAGAATTGCAACCTACCTGGAGTGTTCAGAAGTACTAAGTGTTCAGTTCTTAGAGACATGGCCACGGTAAGGAAGGCTGAAACCTGACCACCACTGAACAAGACACATAAGTTGAAACGTCAAGACTGGGCCAAGAAATATCTCAAGACAGATTTTTCAAAGGTTTTATAGACTGATGAGATGAGAATGACTTGACAGTCCAGATAGATGGGCCCTTGGCTGGATCGGTAACGTGCACTGAGCTCCACTTTGAATCAGAAGCCACAAGGTGGACAAGGCTTACTGGTATGGGCTGGTATTATCAACGATGAGCTAGTTGGACCTTTTTGGGTTGAAGATGGCCTCAAACTCAACTCCCAAGCCTACTGCCTGTTTTTAGAAGACACTTTATTCAAAAAAATCTGCATCTTTCAAGAAGACCATGATTTTTATGCAGGACAATGCTCCATCACATGCATCGAAGTACTCCACTGCGTGGCTAGCCAGTAAAGGCCTTAAAGATGATAAAATAATGACATGGCCCCCTTCCTCACCAGACCTAAACCCTATTGAGAACTTGTGGGCCCTTCTTAAACGGCAGATTTACGCGGAAGGCAAACAGTACCCCTCTCTGAACAGTTTTTGGGAGGCTCTGGTTACCGCTGCACAAAAAGTTGATTGTCAACAGATCAAGAAACTGACAGACTCCATGAATGGAAGGCTTATGACTGTTATTGAAAAGAAGGGTTGCTATATTGGTCACTGATTTATTTTATTTTATTTTTTTTTTTAATGTCACAAATGTTTATTTATAAATTTTGAGTTGTCTGTTTATTTTCATCTATTAAACTGTGGGAATACTAAACAGGTAAGAAGGGAAAATTATCGTTTTTCATTTAGTTGCATAATAATTCTGCACATTAATAGTTGTCTAATAATTGTGCCCACATAGATATTCTCCTAAGAAAGCTAAACCTCACTTTTACTTTCTTAAATATTCAGGTTTAAGGTTTCTTAACATTTTGGATTGACGGAGAGCACTGTAGTTGTTCAATAATAAAATGAATCCTCAAAAATACAACTTGCCTAATAATTGTCACACAGTGTATAACTAAAATAGTTTATTTTGTGTTATTAAGAGTTGAATACTTTTTGTATTAATGAAAAGTAAATGTTATAAGGTGTTTCCTGATGATTAACCCTTTGAGTGCCGGGAGGGGAGGGTATGAACCCCCTCTGGCACTCAGAGGGTTAAATCAAGATTACTCAGTGTCAGGAGATTACTTTTCAATGTTTTGGAAACCTCTCTAACATACAAAGGGTTAACAGTCCATTTAAAACAATGGGAGTTTTTATTTCTGAGCCAGAAGAGGGCACACAGAGGCTGATGTACTGGAGTAATTCTAGAGCAAACCATCTGCATCATAGTGGACACATTACAATTTCCACTCATTTAAATGGGGTTTTTAACCCCTTGAATGCTAGAGAAGTCTCCAATGCACTGTGAAGCAATTTTTTTAAAGAAGTCTAGTATTCAAGCTGTTAAAATTCTAATTTAAATCACTGGGTATTTGGGGAATTTATTTGTCCTCTATGGTGCTGATAGTTTGCTCTAGAATTGATCTGGGATAAACATAGGGGCCAAAGCATCTCAGTGCTGATAACCAGATCTTTACATGGTATGAATTGTTACACTAAAGGTGAATGAAATGGACTGGTAGGCAATACAGAGGATCATCTTGATTCTTTAGAACAGGGCTGTCCAAGTTCAGTCCTCAAGGGCCACCAACAGGCCTGGATTTACAGATTTCCCTGATTAAGCACATGTGAGTCATTCAAAATGAATGAGCCACTGATTAACTGACATAAGCTTAATCACTGAAATCCTTAAAGCAGAACTATAACCATCATAATATTGCCCCCAATCTATTACTAATATAGCTATAGGTAAAGCCATACTTTTATCATGTTGAATTAGTAACAGTTATTGAAGAAAATCAACTTCTTCTGTAGGCATCCATGGCACAGAGCTTACAAGAGAAACTATGTGCGCCTCTGCCTTCAGCAACTTCCGTTACCTTAAGGTAACCAACGAATGTCACCTCCAAACCTGCAAGTGTGCGGGACAGACCACAGACTCAAATGTAACTTTCCTCTAACATGTCTGCACTGTTGTCCGCTGGATGCCTTAAGAAGAAGCTGGTTTTCTTGACAACGCTTACTTTTTTAGCATAATAAAAGTATGGCTTTACCTATCGCTACATTAGTAATGAATTTAGGGGGGAATATTATGATTGTGATTGTTCCGCTTTAACCCCTTAACGACCCTTGACGGTCATAATATGTCATGGGTCGATCTAACGACCCATGACGTACTATGACCGTCATGGAATTCCGGGCTCCCCCGTGGCTGAACACTGTTCTGAGAGTCCGGAACCGGAATTTGAAAAGAAAAATGTTCAGTGGTCCTTAAGTGACTGTGCCGAGCCGATCGACCGGTCATTAAGGGGTTATAGGGATAGTAATGGCTTAAAATATTAAGAAATAATATTGTAGACAATGCAAAAAGAAATAGATTGGTGCAAGTCCTATCTCTCAAACATTTATGGTTTGAGAGATAGACCTTTTTAAAGTTCCCCTCTCCCTGTTATCAGCTGTAAAGCTGACAGCAGGAAATTTGAGTCGGCCAACTCGAAGCGGCTCTTCAGCAGAGTCCAGATACCGAAATCTAAAAAGAAATACTTCATTGGAAAAGTCTACAAAGTGTGCCTGGTTTGCAAGCACACTTTGTAGACCAATTCCAGTGAAGTATTTCTTTTTAGATTTTGGTATCTCGGCTCTGCTAAAGAGCTGCAGGACAGCCCCGGACCAGGATCTCCTGCTGTCAGCTAGACGCTGACGTCCGGGAAAGAGGAGGGAGAGGAGAACTTTAAAACATTCTATCTCTCAAACCATAAAGGTTTGAGAGAGAGCATGTGCACTGATCTATTTCTTTTTGCATTATCTACAATAGTATTTATTATTTTAAGTCATTACTAACCCTTTGAGTGCCAGGGGGGTACACAATGTGTGTTGCATACCTCTCTGGCACTGAAAGGGTTAAATCATGGCTTGATGGTGGCCCTTGATGATGGAACTTGGACATCTCTGCTTTAGAACCATGTTATCTTTCCTCACTGCCATTATTTATGTGATACTTAATGTACACTATATTTTGTAGTTCAGACTTTCAGTGCTTGCTTTTAATATCATACGGTTACTTTCATTTGAGGACCTCTAGTGGTTAATGATGAGCAAGACAGACTGTTAATTTTTCTCTGTTGCATGGTACAGTATTAATTTAACCCTTTGAATGTCAGAGGGGTATCCAACATATTGCAAAACAATGCACTGGATACCCCTCTGGCACTCAAATGGTTAATGTACAGTATTTGCTGTAACTTTGGTTTGGATACATTAAGCTCACATTTAGGATGATTTACTAAAACAAAGTGGAGCAATTGTTGAGTAAACCAACTGCACTGTAGGAGACAAACCATTGATTTAAATATTGATTTAACCCTTTTATGCCAGAGAGGTCTCCAATGTATTTCTTCAAAATTTGTTTGAGACTACTGTTTTATACAGTAGAGTATTTTGATATGTTTTCAAAGGAGACATTCTAGTCTTCTTCCTTCACTAGTATTTGGAGACTCACAAGGGCAGAGACCGTTTTTCTTATAGCAAATAAAAAAAGTGGTAATACCCCATTACAGAGCTGTCCAATTTCAGTCCTCAAGGGCCACCAACAGGCCAGGATGTAAGGATTTCCCTGATTAAGTACAGGTGAGTTAGTCACAATGAATGAGCCACTGATTGACTCACCTGTGCTTACTCGGGAAAATCTTTACATCCTGGACTGTTCGTGGCTCTTGAAGACTGAACTTGGACAGAGATGCACTATTAGGTTAATCTAGCTCCATAGGATCTCATATAATAGTGCAGCTCTGTCCAAGTTCATTCCTCAAGAGCCACCAACAGTCCAGGATGTAAGGATTTTCCTGAGTAAGCACAGGTGAGTTAAATCAGTGGCTCATTCATTGTGACTGACTCACCTGTGCTAAATCAGGGAAATTCTTACATCTTGGACTGTTTGTGGACTTTATGATTTGGGAGATATTAGCAAGTAAAGTTTCCCCTGGAGTGACGTCATTGCTCAAGCCTTCAGATTTGGAATCCGGTCCGCGGACTGGCCGCGGCTCTTCAGAACTGCCGAGATCACAATCTTTAAAAAGAATTTCTTAGTTGGAATGGTCTACAAAGTGTGCTTGCAAGCCAGACATACTTTGTAGACAGTTCCAATGAAGTAGATATTTTTAAAGATCGTGCTCTCGGCACTGCTAAAGAGCTGCCCGCTGATCTGTGGACCGGATTCCAAATCTGTCCACTAGATGGCAGACTTGGCTAAAACAGCCAGGAAAAGGGAACTTTACTTAATTTTACTTGCTAATATTAATATAACCTTTATGGTTTGGGAGATCAGACATATCATTTTTAATGTTTTTTTTTTTTTTTTTTTTTTTTTTAAGGGCTACAATATAAAATAAAATAAAATTATTTTCAAGCAATACTATCCCTTTAAGCTTTCATTTCTTGACATAGTTCATGGTTAATTTTGAGGTATGTTTTGGATCATTGTCTTGTTGTAATACCCAACTTCTTTTCATCTTCAGTTTCTTCATTGACTGTGGAACATTAGCTTTCAGGATTTGTTGATACTTAGGTTGGATTCTGCTTTCTTCTGCCCGCACAATATTTCAAATGTCACTGGATGTCACACAACCCCAAAGAATACTAGAGCCAACTCCAATGTGTTCTTTTCTGCAAATGTTTCTCCTTTTTACTTGAAACATCCCTTTTGATGATTGTAGCAAAAGAGTTCAGTTTTAACTTCATCAGAAGACAACACTTGGTTCAAAACCCCTCCAGTTTATTAAAGTAATTAATTTTATACTTTAGATGTTGACATTAGTGATAAGATCTCAGGTAAGGTTCCTTCTAATGACTTTTCCATGCAGGCAAGCAATGCTGCACCGTGAACTGGGGCACTACACCTGTGCCAGCTAAACTATCCTGCAGTTCCTTTCCAGTGATATAGGGGTTTTGCTTTGTATTCCATGGCCAGTCTGCAAGCAGTTCTGTCAGATATATTTTCTTGTCTTCCAGATACTGTCTTGATTTCAACAGTTCCCCTTAACGTCCAATTCTTAGTGACATTTCAGACAGTGGAAATTGCAAGCAGGAAGTGTTTAGATATTTTTATTGCCTTCCCCTGCTTTGAAAGAGTCAGTTATCTTTATTGTCTAATCATCAGTCTACTGCTTAGAGGAGACCATTGTTGCTGAGTGTAAGCACAACACCTTGAGAGGTTTGAAGATAATTATTATCACCTAACTTAGAATAAGGCCTAACATGTAGATTAAGTTCTGAGACCTTACAAAAAATAAAATTAGTGGATCTGGAAGGTGCCCAGACTTCTCTACGTGCCACATTTTCTTTTCATTTATTTTTTCAATAAATTTAGCAAATAAATAATGACATTACATTTTGCAAAAATATGTCAAATTGTGTTAACATATTTTCACTTACAACAAGGGCTTCAACGTTTTTTAATCATGGGCCACATGGCCAGAAAGCAATAAGTGCCGCAGTATGTTTTTAATTTTTTATTGATAACAGTGATGAATTGTACCCTGTCAGTAATTCAAAACTGTATGTGCTTCTTTTTGATCAGGACAGTTTACTTTTCCATTAAAAAGCAAGTTTAGGGTTAGGATGAAACATATGCATAATTATTTTTACAAATACTAGGTATAAGTACATGATACTGTACATGGTTATATCAACTTATTTAATTTTTAGGTGTTAGTTTTTATTTAAATAATTGTAGTGATGTTGTAAGCATTTGTTTTATTAATGCAATGCTTTGGTAACTCTCTCAAATTTAAATGGTTAAAGGGATAGTAGTATTTATATAATATTTTATCATAGTGTTTATCCCCCTGAGTAAAACAAGAGTACTAACACTGCTGAGGTGTTTTATTCTACAGTTATTACAGATCAAACTTTCTTTTTTAGTTGTAACATTTCCATGGCCTGAAACTGTTCTGTGGGCTGTTTTCATCTTATGGACAGCTCTTGTCAGTTGAACATAAATCTCCATAGGATGATGTAGAAACAACGTCACTGTACAGGTTCAGGTCAATTATGAGTTGTAATAACTTTTGAATAAAACACCTTTCAGTAGTGGGAGTGCCTTTGTTACTATCCCTTTAATGATTACAACCTAGCTTGCTTATCCACCTCCCTCTACTAAGCTCTTCCTACTAGTCTCACCTTGACCATTGGTAGATTGACACTTTGCTCTGAAAAGATGCTGTGATAGTGCTGTCGTTTAATGCACCAGATGTACAATCTGTTCAAACCTCAGGGTCATAGGTCCTAACAAGGTTTTCTGAGTTAAATGAGTACCCAGGGCATATATGAAAACAAGAGACTATCCTTCCTGGTAAAATACTTCAATTATAAAAGCTTAGCTAACCAGTACAGCAGGGAGTTTTTGTGTCAGAAAGCCACTCGCTCCCATCACTTCCACTGTCCTGGCAGTGATTCTTTCCTCGGATCTAATTTGAAGCAATATAGAAAAAATGCACATACATCCTTTCAGTGCAACTACTATGAAAAGGAAAAAACATGCAGAAGCTCAGTCTTTATCTAGTTAATCAGAGCTACTCCCACCACCTTGGAGTAGGGACATTATAGTATTATAGCTTGTTTAGAGATCTGCCTAAAGTTCTTCTTTAGTCCTTTTAGCTGTGCCCACTGTAAAAGCAACCAGCAGAAGTTATTGGCTGCAGTTGAGCACCAGCTCTGGGAAGGACTCCTACAATTAGCTCTGTTAGTTTATAATACTTCTACTGCCACAGATGGGAGTAGCTGTAATTAACTGAGACTCAGGATTACTGAATGGCTTTTCATTTTTTCCATATTAAATGCCTTTAATAAAAAACTCTCTCTCTCTCTCTCTCTCTCTCTCTCTCTCTCTCTCTCTCTCTATATATATATATATATATATATATATATATGATAATACATTGATATCTGCAAAGAGAAAATAAGTGAATTATCCATTTATTTAATACTAGTTTAAAAGCCCGTGTACACAGGCCATAGTGCAACCCAGCTGCCTCGGGTGGTGCCTGGAGACTCTCTGCTCGCCAGGCGGTCCCAGGAAGGTGCGCGGAGAGGACTCTGGTCCGAATTCGGAGAGCCCCACTCAGTATCAGCAGCAGCACGTTCGGGCAGTCTGTACTGCGCATGACGGCTTCTGACAAACATCCTAGCCTTTTATTATATAGGATGGAATGACTGCCTTTTCAAAGTAACTGAACTGAATGTTAAGTGAACAGTGTAAAGTTATTCAAAGAAGATCAAAGCTGGTAAGATTCCAACTTTATATTTTGATACATTAGCAAATTGACTCTGGTGGCAGTCTTGGTACCACACCCTGGCACCCTAGGCTTTAGGCTATGTGGACTATAGTTGGAGACATATTGGAATATTAGAGTGTAAGAAAAGCAGAGGTTATAAATTAAAAGGCTACCATTGTGCCACAGAGGAACGATTCGTATTGCTGAGGATAGGATGAACCCTTTGAGTGCCAGAGAGGTTATCAGCACGTTGCAATGCATTGAATACCTCCTGAAGCACTCAAAGAGTTAAGGAGAAAACAGGTTAGCGTTTCAAAAACACAGATTTGTTACCTATTCATTCATTTAAATGTAGGGCTGAATTTTCCATTGGTAGAGTAGGCAGAACTAGTACATCTAATTGTAAAGGGACATACCATGTTGATTTTATGGATTTGTCAGTACAATCCCAACACCAGTTTAGGTACCCCTTTTGACATTCTCTTGTTTAAAATCACGTCTTGTAGGAAGGTCTTTAGCACATTACTTTGCAATGTATTTGAGACTTCTCTGACATCATATGGATTAATACATTGTTTGTGTTTGTTATAGCAGGTTCTGATTCTGTGTCCGGCCTCCACGGGGGCGGCATATGCAGAGTGGGTGTGGCCATGGGTTAAGGCAAAATGCACCTGTGCTGCCTTGCCTAGGGTCTCATGAGAGGTAAATCCAGCTCTGCTTGAATACAAGCCAAGTATGAAAACTAGTAGTTCCCTAAGCAGTCCTCAGGTTACACTAACAGACTATGACTTAAAATGGACCGGTCATCTTCAATTCAAGTTTACATATCTTAAAACTTGATTAAAAAGCACCTGTGTATCATGTTAGCCAAAAGACTAGCAGATGCACAGCGTAGGAGATATTATTACTTTTATTTCTCTTGAGTGCAGTGCTGTATGCAAATTAAGTTTTCAGAGAGGTTTCATGTGCTAGTTAAGCTCTGTGCTGCGATGAGAGACTTTCAGTTTTCCCAGAAATAAAAGTATGAGCATCTCCTCATCTTTGTACGGTAAGGTATTTTGGCTAACATGATAAATAGGCAGTTTTGAATGAAGTTTTCAAATATTCAAGCAAATTCAGGTGAAATATCCACTTTAAAGTACACTTGTCAACAACCAGATCTTAGTTTTGTTAAAGGTATAAATGTAAACTGCCTTTAACTTGTACTTTTTATGTTTAAATCAATGGTATGGATTTAAAGATTTTTGTTAAAGGAGCAGTAAACTTTTTTTTTTATGAAAACACATATTTTATAGAGCTTTTCCTGCTGAATAAAACAAGGTCACTCCCATTGCTGCCAGATGTTTTAGTCAAATATTATAGCAGTTTAAATAATCAGGAAGTGAATTTACTGTGTTTACATCCTGATAGTTCTAACTGACAGGAAGTGACAGGCAGTTTTTATCACATTCTATGGAGAACTGTATGTCTCTGACTTTTCTGACTTTCCTCTCCATTAGAATCTAACAGGAAATCTTATTAGAATTTGACCACTAGAGGGCACTGCTAATATAAAAAAACATGGGTTTAAACTGTAATAACTCTGGAAATATAAATCTCTCGGCAGTGGGAGTACCCTTATTTTACTCAATAGGAAAATCCCTACAATATATATTTCTTCATAAAAAAAGTGTACTGCTCCTTTAAGTGGTTAGGGACTCTTTTTAAACTCAGCCAAGTGCGGTTCTTTGACACAGACTACATCATTAATTACTGTCCTGTCCTGAAATTGCATTAGTCCTACTCCCTCATTCCTACTTCTGATACTGCCAGAGCATTTCAGCTTCCAGTAAGATGGTGGAATAAATGAATATGCAGGAATAATCATGTAAATCCTGTCAAAACTGATCATCCTAATGAGTTGAAAATGTGGACAGGTGATAGCGCCTCTTTAAATAAATATTAATGGGCATTATGAATCCATTCTAATGAACTGGAGCTGCAGAGTGAATGTTTAGTATTTGTCACATATTGTGTGTAGTATGATACTGATCTGGTTTTTGTGAAAAGAGAGGGTTAACAGGAGAGAAGAAGCTTTTATTTAGGAACACTAACAACAGCTGAACAACTGGGACTGGTCACTCATAGCAGGCAGAAGGGAATTCAGATTTAAATAGACAAAGCTTATACACAGTGTTCAGGTAGTAAAAAGACTGTCAAGGCAAGCATAGGGTGAATACACTGAAATAGAAACAAGTAAGCCCAGGAGCCATAAGCATAAGGGCACATGACAGCAGATCGAATGTCCTGTAACCAGGTCTTATAGATTAAGATTAGTGGGCTATAACTGAAAAAGTAACTACACATGGATTTGGGAAGCAAAGGGTTAAGTAAGAAGCCTGTTGGCTGTGTGGGGTGGAGCTATGGCAGGAAATGGCTTAGAAGAAGTGAAGATACTTCAGTCTTCCTGGGCCTGAGCAAGTGGTAACAAGTCTGTGCTGTGCTGAACTCATAGTTTTACAATTATACATCTGGGTTTTAAGTGCAATGTATTTATACACTGTTTATCAGGGGGATATAGACTTATACAGGTTGTTTAACATTCTGGTGTTTTTCTGTTGTGTCTCTTGTTGGTGATATTCTGTGCTAATCTTCTTTGCTATTGGGGTTTCTGTCTGCTGTTGATTTTGTTGTGTGTGACAGGCATGCTGTTTTTGGTATTCTGTGGTGTATGTTTGAATTTGGGTTTTTTATCTGTGATAAATTGTTTGCTGATACTGAGTGTGTTATGTGCATTACTCTGCTGAGGTGTTTTATTTGGTGTACAATGCCTGATAGTATTGAAGTTTTTCTTCTGTTGTACGTGGATTTGGTTATATTGAGAATGAGGCTGTAGCACTTATATACTGTTCTTGTGTTTGTCCAGCTTGATGTGGCAGGTTAGTTTGCTGTGGGATGTTTTGGCTGTGGGCAGAGTAGCTTGCTGTGGGATGTTTCTGGCTGTGGGCAGATTAGTTTGCTGTGGGTTGTTCTGGCTGTAGGCAGATTAGCTTGCTGTGGGATGTTCTGGCTGTCTGTAGGCAGAATGGCTTGCTGTGGGATGTTTTGGCTGTCTGTAGGCAGACTGGCTTGCTGTGGGGTGTTCTGGCTGGCTAAAAACAAGCCAAAAATGATGTGAGAGGCTCTGAGTACGAACAAAAAGCACAATGGCCTGTTCTCCGGCTAGTCACCGCTCAAGAGCATCACATTTTAGCTCTCTAGTGCCATTACAGAGGAGAAATTTCCACACACATATTAGACTAATCCCGCCCATAAGGGCGGTCCAGTACCAAAATGATGGGCAAGTCTCCTCTGCACGGAAAAACCAGCTAACCCCAGACGTACGTTTCGGCCTTATTTTGGGCCTCGTCAGTGAGGTGCAGCTGGCTTCCCTAGGCACTGAGAGCAAGGGGTCCACGTCTGGATTACCCTTTACACTTAGGGAGAGACCCTAAGTATGTCTCAAAAACAAGCCAAAAATGATGTGAGAGGCTCTGAGTACGAACAAAAAGCACAATGGCCTGTTCTCCGGCTAGTCACCGCTCAAGAGCATCACATTTTAGCTCTCTAGTGCCATTACAGAGGAGAAATTTCCACACACATATTAGACTAATCCCGCCCATAAGGGCGGTCCAGTACCAAAATGATGGGCAAGTCTCCTCTGCACGGAAAAACCAGCTAACCCCAGACGTACGTTTCGGCCTTATTTTGGGCCTCGTCAGTGAGGTGCAGCTGGCTTCCCTAGGCACTGAGAGCAAGGGGTCCACGTCTGGATTACCCTTTACACTTAGGGAGAGACCCTAAGTGTGTCTCAAAAACAAGCCAAAAATGATGTGAGAGGCTCTGAGTACGAACAAAAAGCACAATGGCCTGTTCTCCGGCTAGTCACCGCTCAAGAGCATCACATTTTAGCTCTCTAGTGCCATTACAGAGGAGAAATTTCCACACACATATTAGACTAATCCCGCCCATAAGGGCGGTCCAGTACCAAAATGATGGGCAAGTCTCCTCTGCACGGAAAAACCAGCTAACCCCAGACGTACGTTTCGGCCTTATTTTGGGCCTCGTCAGTGAGGTGCAGCTGGCTTCCCTAGGCACTGAGAGCAAGGGGTCCACGTCTGGATTACCCTTTACACTTAGGGAGAGACCCTAAGTGTGTCTCAAAAACAAGCCAAAAATGATGTGAGAGGCTCTGAGTACGAACAAAAAGCACAATGGCCTGTTCTCCGGCTAGTCACCGCTCAAGAGCATCACATTTTAGCTCTCTAGTGCCATTACAGAGGAGAAATTTCCACACACATATTAGACTAATCCCGCCCATAAGGGCGGTCCAGTACCAAAATGATGGGCAAGTCTCCTCTGCACGGAAAAACCAGCTAACCCCAGACGTACGTTTCGGCCTTATTTTGGGCCTCGTCAGTGAGGTGCAGCTGGCTTCCCTAGGCACTGAGAGCAAGGGGTCCACGTCTGGATTACCCTTTACACTTAGGGAGAGACCCTAAGTGTGTCTCAAAAACAAGCCAAAAATGATGTGAGAGGCTCTGAGTACGAACAAAAAGCACAATGGCCTGTTCTCCGGCTAGTCACCGCTCAAGAGCATCACATTTTAGCTCTCTAGTGCCATTACAGAGGAGAAATTTCCACACACATATTAGACTAATCCCGCCCATAAGGGCGGTCCAGTACCAAAATGATGGGCAAGTCTCCTCTGCACGGAAAAACCAGCTAACCCCAGACGTACGTTTCGGCCTTATTTTGGGCCTCGTCAGTGAGGTGCAGCTGGCTTCCCTAGGCACTGAGAGCAAGGGGTCCACGTCTGGATTACCCTTTACACTTAGGGAGAGACCCTAAGTGTGTCTCAAAAACAAGCCAAAAATGATGTGAGAGGCTCTGAGTACGAACAAAAAGCACAATGGCCTGTTCTCCGGCTAGTCACCGCTCAAGAGCATCACATTTTAGCTCTCTAGTGCCATTACAGAGGAGAAATTTCCACACACATATTAGACTAATCCCGCCCATAAGGGCGGTCCAGTACCAAAATGATGGGCAAGTCTCCTCTGCACGGAAAAACCAGCTAACCCCAGACGTACGTTTCGGCCTTATTTTGGGCCTCGTCAGTGAGGTGCAGCTGGCTTCCCTAGGCACTGAGAGCAAGGGGTCCACGTCTGGATTACCCTTTACACTTAGGGAGAGACCCTAAGTGTGTCTCAAAAACAAGCCAAAAATGATGTGAGAGGCTCTGAGTACGAACAAAAAGCACAATGGCCTGTTCTCCGGCTAGTCACCGCTCAAGAGCATCACATTTTAGCTCTCTAGTGCCATTACAGAGGAGAAATTTCCACACACATATTAGACTAATCCCGCCCATAAGGGCGGTCCAGTACCAAAATGATGGGCAAGTCTCCTCTGCACGGAAAAACCAGCTAACCCCAGACGTACGCAGAATGGCTTGCTGTGGGATGTTTTGGCTGTCTGTAGGCAGACTGGCTTGCTGTGGGATGTTCTGGCTGTCTGTAGGCAGAATGGCTTGCTGTGGGATGTTCTGGCTGGCTGTAGGCAGAATGGCTTGCTGTGAGAAGTTCTGGCTGGCTGTAGGCAGAATGGCTTGCTGTGAGAAGTTCTGGCTGGCTGTAGGCAGAATGGCTTGCTGTGGGATGTTCTGGCTGGCTATAGGCAGGATGGCTTGCTGTGGGATGTTTTGGCTGTCTGTAGGCAGACTGGCTTGCTGTGGGGTGTTCTGGCTGGCTGTAGGCAGAATGGCTTGCTGTGAGAAGTTCTGTCTGGCTGTAGGCAGAATGGCTTGCTGTGGGATGTTCTGGCTGGCTATAGGCAGGATGGCTTGCTGTGGGATGTTTTGGCTGTCTGTAGGCAGACTGGCTTGCTGTGGGATGTTCTGGCTGTCTGTAGGCAGACTGGCTTGCTGTGAGATGTTCTGGCTGGCTGTACGCAGAATGGCTTGCTGTGGGATGTTTTGGCTGTCTGTAGGCAGACTGGCTTGCTGTGGGATGTTCTGGCTGTCTGTAGGCAGAATGGCTTGCTGTGGGATGTTCTGGCTGGCTGTAGGCAGAATGGCTTGCTGTGAGAAGTTCTGGCTGGCTGTAGGCAGAATGGCTTGCTGTGGGATGTTCTGGCTGGCTATAGGCAGGATGGCTTGCTGTGGGATGTTTTGGCTGTCTGTAGGCAGACTGGCTTGCTGTGGGATGTTCTGGCTGTCTGTAGGCAGACTGGCTTGCTGTGGGCTGTTCTGGCTGGCTGTGGGCAGAATGGCTTGCTGTGGGATGTTTTGGCTGTCTGTAGGCAGACTGGCTTGCTGTGGGGTGTTCTGGCTGGCTGTAGGCAGAATGGCTTGCTGTGAGAAGTTCTGGCTGGCTGTAGGCAGAATGGCTTGCTGTGAGAAGTTCTGGCTGGCTGTAGGCAGAATGGCTTGCTGTGGGATGTTCTGGCTGGCTATAGGCAGGATGGCTTGCTGTGGGATGTTTTGGCTGTCTGTAGGCAGACTGGCTTGCTGTGGGGTGTTCTGGCTGGCTGTAGGCAGAATGGCTTGCTGTGGGATGTTTTGGCTGTCTGTAGGCAGACTGGCTTGCTGTGGGATGTTCTGGCTGTCTGTAGGCAGACTGGCTTGCTGTGAGATGTTCTGGCTGGCTGTACGCAGAATGGCTTGCTGTGGGATGTTTTGGCTGTCTGTAGGCAGACTGGCTTGCTGTGGGATGTTCTGGCTGTCTGTAGGCAGAATGGCTTGCTGTGGGATGTTCTGGCTGGCTGTAGGCAGAATGGCTTGCTGTGAGAAGTTCTGGCTGGCTGTAGGCAGAATGGCTTGCTGTGGGATGTTCTGGCTGTCTGTAGGCAGAATGGCTTGCTGTGGGATGTTTTGGCTGTCTGTAGGCAGACTGGCTTGCTGTGGGGTGTTCTGGCTGGCTGTAGGCAGAATGGCTTGCTGTGAGAAGTTCTGGCTGGCTGTAGGCAGAATGGCTTGCTGTGGGATGTTCTGGCTGGCTATAGGCAGGATGGCTTGCTGTGGGATGTTTTGGCTGTCTGTAGGCAGACTGGCTTGCTGTGGGGTGTTCTGGCTGGCTGTAGGCAGAATGGCTTGCTGTGAGAAGTTCTGGCTGGCTGTAGGCAGAATGGCTTGCTGTGGGATGTTCTGGCTGGCTATAGGCAGGATGGCTTGCTGTGGGATGTTTTGGCTGTCTGTAGGCTGACTGGCTTGCTGTGGGATGTTCTGGCTGTCTGTAGGCAGACTGGCTTGCTGTGAGATGTTCTGGCTGGCTGTACGCAGAATGGCTTGCTGTGGGATGTTTTGGCTGTCTGTAGGCAGACTGGCTTGCTGTGGGATGTTCTGGCTGTCTGTAGGCAGAATGGCTTGCTGTGGGATGTTCTGGCTGGCTGTAGGCAGAATGGCTTGCTGTGAGAAGTTCTGGCTGGCTGTAGGCAGAATAGCTTGCTGTGGGATGTTCTGGCTGGCTATAGGCAGGATGGCTTGCTGTGGGATGTTTTGGCTGTCTGTAGGCAGACTGGCTTGCTGTGGGATGTTCTGGCTGTCTGTAGGCAGAATGGCTTGCTGTGGGCTGTTCTGGCTGGCTGTAGGCAGAATGGCTTGCTGTGAGAAGTTCTGGCTGGCTGTAGGCAGAATGGCTTGCTGTGAGAAGTTCTGGCTGGCTGTAGGCAGAATGGCTTGCTGTGGGATGTTCTGGCTGGCTATAGGCAGGATGGCTTGCTGTGAGAAGTTCTGGCTGGCTGTAGGCAGAATGGCTTGCTGTGGGATGTTCTGGCTGGCTATAGGCAGGATGGCTTGCTGTGGGATGTTTTGGCTGTCTGTAGGCTGACTGGCTTGCTGTGGGATGTTCTGGCTGTCTGTAGGCAGACTGGCTTGCTGTGAGATGTTCTGGCTGGCTGTACGCAGAATGGCTTGCTGTGGGATGTTTTGGCTGTCTGTAGGCAGACTGGCTTGCTGTGGGATGTTCTGGCTGTCTGTAGGCAGAATGGCTTGCTGTGGGATGTTCTGGCTGGCTGTAGGCAGAATGGCTTGCTGTGAGAAGTTCTGGCTGGCTGTAGGCAGAATGGCTTGCTGTGGGATGTTCTGGCTGGCTATAGGCAGGATGGCTTGCTGTGGGATGTTTTGGCTGTCTGTAGGCAGACTGGCTTGCTGTGGGATGTTCTGGCTGTCTGTAGGCAGAATGGCTTGCTGTGGGCTGTTCTGGCTGGCTGTAGGCAGAATGGCTTGCTGTGAGAAGTTCTGGCTGGCTGTAGGCAGAATGGCTTGCTGTGAGAAGTTCTGGCTGGCTGTAGGCAGAATGGCTTGCTGTGGGATGTTCTGGCTGGCTATAGGCAGGATGGCTTGCTGTGAGATGTTCTGGCTGGCTGTAGGCAGAATGGCTTGCTGTGGGATGTTCTGGCTGGCTATAGGCAGGATGGCTTGCTGTGGGATGTTTTGGCTGTCTGTAGGCAGACTGGCTTGCTGTGGGATGTTCTGGCTGGCTGTAGGCAGAATGGCTTGCTGTGGGATGTTCTGGCTGGCTATAGGCAGGATGGCTTGCTGTGGGATGTTTTGGCTGTCTGTAGGCAGACTGGCTTGCTGTGGGATGTTCTGGCTGGCTGTAGGCAGAATGGCTTGCTGTGGGATGTTTTGGCTGTCTGTAGGCAGACTGGCTTGCTGTGGGATGTTCTGGCTGTCTGTAGGCAGACTGGCTTGCTGTGAGATGTTCTGGCTGGCTGTACGCAGAATGGCTTGCTGTGGGATGTTTTGGCTGTCTGTAGGCAGACTGGCTTGCTGTGGGATGTTCTGGCTGGCTGTAGGCAGAATGGCTTGCTGTGGGATGTTTTGGCTGTCTGTAGGCAGACTGGCTTGCTGTGGGATGTTCTGGCTGTCTGTAGGCAGACTGGCTTGCTGTGAGATGTTCTGGCTGGCTGTACGCAGAATGGCTTGCTGTGGGATGTTCTGGCTGGCTGTAGGCAGACTGGCTTGCTGTGGGATGTTCTGGCTGTCTGTAGGCAGAATGGCTTGCTGTGGGATGTTCTGGCTGGCTGTAGGCAGAATGGCTTGCTGTGAGAAGTTCTGGCTGGCTGTAGGCAGAATGGCTTGCTGTGGGATGTTCTGGCTGTCTGTAGGCAGAATGGCTTGCTGTGGGATGTTTTGGCTGTCTGTAGGCAGACTGGCTTGCTGTGGGGTGTTCTGGCTGGCTGTAGGCAGAATGGCTTGCTGTGAGAAGTTCTGGCTGGCTGTAGGCAGAATGGCTTGCTGTGGGATGTTCTGGCTGGCTATAGGCAGGATGGCTTGCTGTGGGATGTTTTGGCTGTCTGTAGGCAGACTGGCTTGCTGTGGGGTGTTCTGGCTGGCTGTAGGCAGAATGGCTTGCTGTGAGAAGTTCTGGCTGGCTGTAGGCAGAATGGCTTGCTGTGGGATGTTCTGGCTGGCTGTGGGCAGAATGGCTTGCTGTGGGATGTTTTGGCTGTCTGTAGGCAGACTGGCTTGCTGTGGGGTGTTCTGGCTGGCTGTAGGCAGAATGGCTTGCTGTGAGAAGTTCTGGCTGGCTGTAGGCAGAATGGCTTGCTGTGAGAAGTTCTGGCTGGCTGTAGGCAGAATGGCTTGCTGTGGGATGTTCTGGCTGGCTATAGGCAGGATGGCTTGCTGTGGGATGTTTTGGCTGTCTGTAGGCAGACTGGCTTGCTGTGGGATGTTCTGGCTGGCTGTAGGCAGAATGGCTTGCTGTGGGATGTTTTGGCTGTCTGTAGGCAGAATGGCTTGCTGTGGGCTGTTCTGGCTGGCTGTGGGCAGAATGGCTTGCTGTGGGATGTTTTGGCTGTCTGTAGGCAGACTGGCTTGCTGTGGGGTGTTCTGGCTGGCTGTAGGCAGAATGGCTTGCTGTGAGAAGTTCTGGCTGGCTGTAGGCAGAATGGCTTGCTGTGAGAAGTTCTGGCTGGCTGTAGGCAGAATGGCTTGCTGTGGGATGTTCTGGCTGGCTATAGGCAGGATGGCTTGCTGTGAGATGTTCTGGCTGGCTGTAGGCAGAATGGCTTGCTGTGGGATGTTCTGGCTGGCTATAGGCAGGATGGCTTGCTGTGGGATGTTTTGGCTGTCTGTAGGCAGACTGGCTTGCTGTGGGATGTTCTGGCTGGCTGTAGGCAGAATGGCTTGCTGTGGGATGTTTTGGCTGTCTGTAGGCAGAATGGCTTGCTGTGGGCTGTTCTGGCTGGCTGTGGGCAGAATGGCTTGCTGTGGGATGTTTTGGCTGTCTGTAGGCAGACTGGCTTGCTGTGGGGTGTTCTGGCTGGCTGTAGGCAGAATGGCTTGCTGTGAGAAGTTCTGGCTGGCTGTAGGCAGAATGGCTTGCTGTGAGAAGTTCTGGCTGGCTGTAGGCAGAATGGCTTGCTGTGGGATGTTCTGGCTGGCTATAGGCAGGATGGCTTGCTGTGAGATGTTCTGGCTGGCTGTAGGCAGAATGGCTTGCTGTGGGATGTTCTGGCTGGCTATAGGCAGGATGGCTTGCTGTGGGATGTTTTGGCTGTCTGTAGGCAGACTGGCTTGCTGTGGGATGTTCTGGCTGGCTGTAGGCAGACTGGCTTGCTGTGGGGTGTTCTGGCTGGCTGTAGGCAGAATGGCTTGCTGTGAGAAGTTCTGGCTGGCTGTAGGCAGAATGGCTTGCTGTGGGATGTTCTGACTGGCTATAGGCAGGATGGCTTGCTGTGAGATGTTCTGGCTGGCTGTAGGCAGAATGGCTTGCTGTGAGATGTTCTGGCTGGCTGTAGGCAGAATGGCTTGCTATGAGATGTTCTGGCTGGCTGTAGGCAGAATGGCTTGATGTGGGATGTTCTGGCTGTCTGTAGGCAGAATGGCTTGATGTGGGATGTTCTGGCTGTCTGTCGGCGGACTGGCTTGCTTTGGGTTGTTCGGGCTATCTGGGCAGTGTAGCTTACTGTGGAATGTTCTGGTTATCTGTCGGCAGCATCTTTTTCTGTGGGATATTTGGTTATCTATGGGCAGACTAGCTTGCTGTGGGATGTGCAGGAGATTTCCTGGGCAGACTAGCTTGATGTGGGATGTGCCGGAGATCTTTTGGGCTGAATAGCTTGCTGTGAGATGTGCTGGATTCTGTTGGACTACATGGTTGCTGCGACTGGCTTCCTGTGAGATGTGCTGAAGATCTGCTGTGTAGAATAGCATGCTGTGGGAAGTGCTGGCTATCTGTCTCTGTAGTTTTGTTACCCTCTACTTATGGCAGGGGTGATGGGACACATAGTTCTGCAGTCTTGCTGGCTGTTGCGGTGGGTCCTCATTGTGTTACCACTGATGTATGTCCACAGACGTATCACTGTGTCTTGCTTTGGGTATTTCTGTATGTGTGTCCTGTATGCAGTGTGCATAGATCTCAATACAACATTCAACCATATTTAGTAAAATGAGACAGGCACTATTGCTGGCCCTTATGGTGGATATGGGTATGTCTGTGTATATATTCTTCAAAAATGAAGCATAAAAGGTTTATTCAGAGGGTCTGTACTTTTTGGTCATAATATATATATGCATGCCTTATGGGTCGATGTGACAGACTGTGAGCTAACTTGATGTTGTTTGATGGGAATGTAATCTCTCAATGCCTGGTTCCTTGTATATGGCTGTGTGTGATTGGTGAACGGTATGGAGCTGTCAGTGTATTCTGTGTTAGTTGGTGACGGTCCTGGTGAGTGCTAGGTGTTTTTTGTTGCATTACTTTTGACTGGCTTTCCTTTCAGGATTCAGTTATGCTATTGTTTGGGCCTAGAGACGTTAGTCTTAGTCGGGGTCAGGGATCTGGTTTTGACAATTCTTCAACAATCAATGAATAATAATACTACTGATTACCCCCCCCAGGTTTCTCAAGAGGGCATGTGGGTACAATGCTGTCAAATACTACATTTTGTTTTCCATGGCTACCTGCTAACATGAATATGCGGCAGGTAGTTCTATGCTACTGGGCATGGTTCCTGGAACTTTTTGTCTAAGGGCACGGGGTCCCTGGGAGATGGTGATGGTGAGTATACAATTTTTGTTTTTAAATGGCTACCTGCTAATGTGGATATGCGGCTAGTAGTCATGTGTTCTTCCATGGGCATGGTTCCTGGAAATTTTGGTCTCTCTAAGGGTACGGGGTCCCGGAGAGGTGGTGATGGCGAATATTCCAATTTTGTTTTCCATGACTGCCTGCTAATGTGGATATGCGGCTAGTAGTCATGTGTTCTTTTCCATGGGCATGGTTCCTGGAAATTTTTTGTCTCTCTCAGGGCACGGGGTCCCTGGGAGATGGTGATGGCGACTATGCCATTTTTTGTTTTACCTGGCTACCTGCTAATGTGGATATGCGGCTAGGAGTCATGTGTTCTTTTCCATGGGCATGGTTCCTGGTAATTTTTTGTCTCTCTCAGGGCACAGGGTCCCTGGGAGATGGTGATGGCGAGTATGCCATTTTTTGTTTTACCTGGCTACCTGCTAATGTGGATATGCGGCTAGTAGTCATGTGTTCTTTTCCATGGGCATGGTTCCTGGAAATGTTTGTCTCTCTAAGGGCACGGGGTCCCTGGGAGATGGTGATGGCGAGTGTACAATTTTTGTTTTTTACCTGGCTACCTGCTTATGTGGATATGCGGCAGGTAGTGCCACGAGCAATACACAGCGGTGACGGCATGACCTTTTGTCTTTACGTGACTACCTGCTGCGGTGGATATGCGGCTGGTTGTCGCACGTTTTCTCTACGGGCATGGACTCTGAGACTTGGTGGTGGAAAACGTTACATTTTGTTTTATGGGTCTACCAGCTAATGTGGAGGCGTGGCTCATAGTTACACATCTTTCTCTATGGCCATGCTTTACAATTATGTTTAAAAAAAAAAAAAAAAAAAAAAACTGTTTAATGCAATGAATGACTCTATCTGTTTGATTATGTGACTCTGCAGGTGTTTGTTGGTCTTTATGATTGGCTGGTAAAGACAATCCCGGGTGATGTAAGTTCTGTACAGTGTTCTGGAGTGGGAGTTGGGTCCCTGTTCTGGGGTTCTTAATTTGTTTTAACCCTTTGGGCATGGTCCCATGGCTCAGTTTGTGCATGGATTCATTTAAAACACAATATATAAACAAAACAAAACAAAAAAAAAAAGTGTGTATGTATCTGTATGTATGTATATATATATATATATGTATGTGTATGCATATGTATATATATATATATATATATGTATATGTGTATATGAATGAAGTGGTTGAGTAAAATTAAAGGTGGTTTGACAAGGGCCTGCTTAGTCTGGATGACGATCAGGTATCGCTTCCACTACGCACCTGGAACGGGATAGCTTGGTTGCCCCCAAGGGCATAGGCACTGGGAGATGTGGTCGCTGTGTAAAATGGCCAATTTTAAGGGGGGGGGGGATGAATGGAATAATTACATCAGTTATTCTGCATCACCTGTAGTTTTGTTACGTGCAATTTAAGTAGTTTGGTCAGGGTGAGGATTGGGTTTCATTGTTTGATGGGGACGAGACCATGGAAGGTGTTCAATGGTCTCGTTATGGCGGGAGGACCTTGCCAGAGAAATGCATGTAAGATCAGTTTGACGGGGTGAGTAAGGAGGGTATCCCCCGCTTATAAAAGATGGAATGATTGGGAGAGACGCTGCTACTGCCCATGCTAGATTACTGCATGTTTTGATCCACTCTTATCGGTGCTGCCCTCACCTGGTAGCAGCAGCAGTCAAAATATTCAAAGGAGGACGGCACGGCATAGTAGGGTACTCTCATTGAATGCTGGTTATGGAATTTATTCTTCAGTATATGTAGTACTGGCAAGGTCCTCTTTATTTATTTATTCATTGGAAATAAAAGGCTGTGGCCATTTTTACCCATATCTGTGTCTTTGTGTTTATGTATAAATTGAACAAGAGGGGAACTTTGCTGGGTGGAATGTTCACAGATAGGAAGGACAATTGAGGATTCTGCATGTCAAGTAAGCCCAGGAGCCATAAGCGTAAGGGCACATGACATCAGATCGAATGTCCTGTAACCAGGTCTTATAGATTAAGATTAGTGGGCTATAACTGAAAAAGTAACTACACATGGATTTGGGAAGCAAAGGGTTAAGTAAGAAGCCTGCTGGCTGTGTGGGGTGGAGCTATGGCAGGAAATGGCTTAGAAGAAGTGAAGATACTTCAGTCTTCCTGGGCCTGAGCAAGTGGTAACACCCACCCTCCAGCCCTGTTTATAATTTTCTTATACAGGATAGGTAGAAGGGGCAAAAAGCAATCTTTGATATGTAACTTGCTAACTGCATTCCATGTTACTTCCTTTATAGAATGTCATTCCCACTGTTATGTAGCCACTTATGGATAGGCAATGGGAGCTTTGTTCCTGGCTTGAGGGTCCCCTTATGCAATTTTTTATTTCATCCTGGGATAATATGACGAGGTGTAGGTTGGTAGTTGCTGTTATGGGGGATAGGTATGGGTGGAGGGCGTAGGTTTTGATTGTGGGGCAGGTTGGTTTAACCACTCTCAAATCCTTCCTAACCCGTTTTATGCATTCTTCTCCTCTTTCACTACCACAGTTGGGATGTGTCTGCATCTTCCCTTTCTCTTGTTTCCTGTAATTTGTATTGCCTTCCTTTTGAATTTTTGCTTGAAATGTTATAATTTATTTGTCCAGGTGTCATCATTATGTGTAACCTGCCCATGTGTATTTCACAATGTCTTTGTACATATATGTTTGTGTGTATGCATATTTATATATGTCTGTGCATATATGATTTATTCTAGTAAATTGTGTGTATAAAGGACAAAGCATAGTCTGTTTTATTATCTGCATTCACATCTTAATGCCTAGGGGAATGGGCAGTCCTCTCAGCCATGGTTCCCCAGAGGTTTCCTCCACAGGGGTTTTTTCCTCTCCTGAGTGCTGAAGGATGGATCTTGGTGTGTCCAGTGGCTTAATTTGTCTCTTAACTTAATGGAATGCTGTTTATTGTCACAGTCGCGGGAGGACCTTGCCAGAGAAATGCATGTAAGATCAGTTTGACTGGGTGAGTAAGGAGGGTATCCCCCGCTTATAAAAGATGGAATGATTGGGAGAGACGCTGCTACTGCCCGTGCTAGATTACTGCATGTTTTGATCCACTCTTATCGGTGCTGCCCTCACCTGGTAGCAGCAGCAGTCAAAATATTCAAAGGAGGACGGCACGGCATAGTAGGGTACTCTCATTGAATGCTGGTTATGGAATTTATTCTTCAGTATATGTAGTACTGGCAAGGTCCTCTTTATTTATTTATTCATTGGAAATAAAAGGCTGTGGCCATTTTTACCCATATCTGTGTCTTTGTGTTTATGTATAAATTGAACAAGAGGGGAACTTTGCAGGGTGGAATGTTCACAGATAGGAAGGACAATTGAGGATTCTGCATGTCAAGACAGTTGACCATATGGTTGAGAGTAATAACGCAGTCGGACACTAACTTGGAGAATGTGAGACTATATAGCACAAGCAGGAATCAGGCTACAGCAAAACAGACCAGGAAAATGGTGATGGGGAGCATTGATACAATGATTAGATGATACTAGGCAAACAGGAAACTTGATATATAGCAGAAAAAGGTACAGATGAGGCTACCAGGTGACAGAGGTATGTAACTGAGGGTGAGCGATAAATGGGAAGCATGCAGTATGTGACTGAACAGGCAAGAAGCAGGAGCGATACTGGGAAAGATTGGACACTATACTAACACTGTGATTCTGAGGGGCTGCAGGCCTGGGTGGTGTCTCCAGAGGAGCCCTCAGGAACACAAGAATAGCAGAAACAGAGCTCTGGGACCAGGTTCTTACAATACTGGATATTATGTCCAAGGAGGCAGATGTTGTTCTTTTTTCAGGACCCCAAACTCCTCCTCCTAAAGTCTTCCTTGGAAGGAACAAAGCCCTCAGTTGTCGGTGTTTGTGGTCTTGGACTTCTGCAGCAAAGATTCATGTCTCACTTCATGGACATGATATAAAACACTGATTACAAGTTTATTTTGGGGAACCAAACAACCCAGAATTTACCCATAATACCTATTAGAATTTTCTGTTCAGATTAATATGAGGTGGTATTATGAGGTATGAGTGTTCCTTTAAGGGTTCCCTTGCCTGTACAAAAAGGTGAGTGGATCAAAATGACTGTCTGCTGGTTAACTCATCTGCACCAAAGCAGGGAAATCCTTAACCTTTTCATTGCCTCATACCTCCCAGCATTTCAAATTGCCAAAGAGGGACACTTGCGTTTTAGAATGTGTTGCTGGGGGTTATTTCATAACCTCTTTGTGCAAGTGAATAAATGAATTAGAGTAAAGTAATTCATTTAAACAAACTAATTTATAAACACATATACTAAAGTCTATACAAAATTGAATGGGATAGTAATGTTTCAAAATAAAAGCAGCTCCAATTAATCTTCATAGTACTTGGGCCATGTAGAGTGTTATTTCAGTACTGTCAGAGTTGTAGTTCAAGAGTAACTGAATAATCCGCCTCCCCTCAGATGTGGAATCTGGTCTTAAGACCAGACCGCTCACAGCAAGGGGCAAACTTCTTACTGTGAACATATGGAAAATCCTGCTCCCCTTGACAGGTTTTTCCATTATGCTAATTGAAGATTGTCCCTCTCTGCAAGCCATCTGGACACCACCTTTCTGTTCTGAGGTGATTAGTGTTACACTAGGTAAAAGGGGCGGGAGGGGGATACTTTATCATTCAATTACTCTTGAACTACAGCTCTTGACAGTATTGAAATACACTCTCCATGGCCCAAATACTATGAAGATTAATTGGAGCTGCTTTTATTTTGAAACATTACTATCCCTTTAATGTGAGTTTTATTTCTGTGAAGCAGTGTGATACACTTATATACACACAACTCTATCTGATCTCCTGAGAAGAGGGAAACCAGGGTGGGAAAGAAGGACAGAGGGCCTCAAATAGGGACTGCTCTTCCTAAAGAGGGACTTCTCTTCCTAAGGAGGGACTGTTCTTCCTAAAGAGAGACACTTGGAAGGTTTGGTGCCCAATGCATTACTTTGCAATTTGTTTTATACCCCTTTGGCACTCAAACAGTTAAGTCTTGCACACTACAGTTTGAGAGTCACTTCCCTAAACAATTCAAATGTCGAATCTCTGAAAATGTATCTTTGTATTATAACATTTAGTTTTGCCATTGTTTCCCACTCTCTTCACCCTTTGTAAATGTTCACCTTCTGGAGTTTGCATTGTGAGGACTTAGCCTTTCTGCTTCAGTAAAAGCATGGGATGCTGTAAATGTCAGTCAAGTTGCACTTTCAGAAATCTAATTACACAGGTGTAGATCAGTCATCCAGACTCACGACATGAAAAATGCCTCTCAGAAATGATGCAGTCGGCAACCTTGTGCAAATGATCTATTTCAATGTCATGGCAAAATACAGTTAAAAAACATAATTTTTTCTAAAACTTTGTTGATAAATCTAATATTGAACCCTTTGAATACCAGGGGGATGTGTGTCACTGTGTTGAGAAATGCTATTCATGTTAACACACACAATTGTCTAAAATATAGGACTGTCCCCAAAACCAAGGTATACAGCTTTAAGGATTAGTAAATAATGCTTTTCTCACCCATCTGGCACCCAAAGGGTTCTAAATCCCAGCTAAATAAGCAGTATTCATAGAGCACTGAAATAGAGAAAATAAGCTTTTAAAGGTGCAGTCAAGCTTTTATTGAATAATGATACATTTTCCTCTGTGTTCCCCCTCACGGCTACTAGTGTGTATAGTCTCCTCCCTTTAGCTGATGTAGGGCCAATTAAAAAATAGATTAAAAGCTCCCCTCTGAGTTCCCCGGTAGTCTTTTTTGCCCTACAGCTGTAGTAGGGCAGCTGCGTCCAGCTCATAATTTATTTTCTTACACATGCTAAAAATTTAAGATTTGGTACATTATCCGCATGTTCGGGAGATTTTCGGCCACATACGTTGCTGCCCAGACTGGGAGAGCAAGGGTAATGTTCTCATGAAGCCCTGGTTCCACCGTTGGGTCAGCCAGGGAGCCTTTCGCTTCCCCTTCCAACAGCCCAGCTTCAGCGAGGCTCAACCACCGGATCCGGATAGGACGTCTCATCGTGGAATGCAGTAACCAGGAAGGGTCTGGAGGAAGAGAAACAAGCTTACCGGTCGGTCAAGGGGAAGAAGGGCACCTGCCATCGCACACACTACAGCGCTAAAGGGGCAGGTAACGGGTAGTGCCCGATTTTTATACAAAGTTCCTGCTTTTCATCTGGGCGTCCTCTAAAGGAATGGTGCCAATACACCTTAATTATTGTCTCTATTTATAGATCTCTGTGTAGCTTGCGCTGTTTATTGTAGTTAGCCTGTTTTTTTAATTGTTCATTATCATGTCACATAACACTTCTTCCTCTAAAGAAAAAGGTCCTCCAGAATCTAAGGAACATACAAGAACATAAGATTTTAAAGTATGTCAGAATTGCTCTAACCATCTGCCTGGGACAGACTGCAGCAAACTCTGCAGTTAAAGGGATAGTAATACTTAAAATGTAAAAAAAATATGTTGTAGGGTTT
Organism: Rhinophrynus dorsalis; assembly: GCA_037306005.1. Classification (NCBI taxonomy): domain Eukaryota; kingdom Metazoa; phylum Chordata; class Amphibia; order Anura; family Rhinophrynidae; genus Rhinophrynus; species Rhinophrynus dorsalis. The sequence goes on from CM074718.1 coordinate 577,829,149, forward strand.
ATCCCCCTGAGTAAAACAAGAGTACTCCCAATGCTGAAAGGTGTTTCATTCAAAAGTTATTAATTTTCAAAGTTGAATTTTTTAGGTGCAATATCACAGTGGCCTGAAATTGTACAGTGGTGCTGTTGCTACACGATCCTATGGACAGCTCTGGTCCCAGGACCATAAATCTCCATAGGATGGTGTAGCAACAGCGCCACTGTACATTCTCAGGCCACTGTGATATTGCACCTAAAAAAATCAACTTTGAAAATTAATAACTTTTGAATGAAACACCTTTCAGCAGTGGGAGTAATCTTGTTTTACTCAGGGGAATAAACCCTACAACATATTTTTTTTTACATTTTAAGTATTACTATCCCTTTAAGTTTGAATAAGTTTACAGGCCAGTCCATGCAGGGACAATTTCAAGATTTCATTGCATGAAGTCATCCATGCAAGATACTTTTTCTGCTATACAGTTCACTCCTAGAAAATGCCAGAGATTGGAGGATCCCAGCAAGGGTACCTCCACTAGGGTGGAAGATTTTGATGAAGACAGCGGGCCGGAACTGTCTCCATACTCCTCTGAAAAAGGAGGAGATATAGTAGAAGAAGAGGGCTCTTTTAATACTGATAAAAAAGAAGGTTTCTTAAAACAATTACAAACAACTGAACAAAAAGAATTTAATGTAATAGATACCGCCTTCTTAGGAAAAAAGATACAAGTTCCAGTTTTTCCAGTTCATCAGGCAATTTCTGACATAGTAACTTCAGAGTGGAACAAGTCAGAAAAAAATAGTTTCTTTTTCTAAAAGATTTCATAGGATGTATCCTTTTAGTGAAGCAGAAACTGAAAGTTGGTCTAATCCTCCAAGGACTGATGCAGCAATAGGCCAGATTGCGAAAAGAACCATTATACCAATGGAGGATGGTTCATCACTAAAGGATAGTATGGATAGGAAAATGGAAGCCACCCTGAAAAAGCAATACACCTTTTTTGGGCCAAAACCTGAAGGTAGCTACTGCCATGGCCTGTGTATCCTATCAATCTGGCTTTCCAACCTAGAAGTGAGCATTGAGTCATCAGTTTCTAGAGCTAAACTGATGAAAGAAGAAGCCAAAATTAAAGGAGGCCATCAGATTTTCCTGTGATGCATCCATGGATGCCATTAGGCTGTCCGCCAGAGCTTCATCCCTGACAGTTACCTCAAGAAGAGCCCTTTGGTTAAAACCATGGGTGGCTGACCCATCGTCAAAATCCAAACTTGTTTCACTTCCCTTCTCAGGTAATCTTTTTGGAGACCGTTTAAGTGATATCATATCCAAAATGACAGGAGGAAGAAGCTCGTTTCTACCCCAGGGCCGTTGGCTTGGAACATTTCCACAAAGATCATCTTATAGAAGTAGAAGGCAGTCCTTTCGGGATCCAAAATGCTTCTCCACATCAGGACCCTATGATCAGAAGAAACAGGTCATGGCTCTGAATTCAAGAGGAGGTTTCAGAAAAGATAACACCCGAAAGACCTATAGAAGAGACCACCCCTGAAGGGCTGAGAGCCCAGCTCCTAGCTCCAGTGAGGGGTCGACTGGAGTCATTTGTTCACATACGGAAAACACTACTACTACTACTACTACTACTATGCAGGACAAATGGGTGTTGAAAAACTTAGAAGCTGGGTATCCACTAGACCTCCAATACAGAGGAGAAAAGTTCTACAGACCATCAAAGCTTCCATCGGGTCCCCACAAAAGATAAGGCCTTCTCAGATCAATCCAAGATCTGTCAAGAGAGAAAGTAATAGAACCAGTACCGGAAGCCTTCAGAAAAAGAGGGATATACTCCATAATATTCCTAGTCCCAAAGCCAGGAGGATCATACTGAACAATCCTGGATCTGAGAAGACTAAATGCACATATAAAGCCTCAAAAATTCAAGATGGAGACAGTTTTATCAGTTCTCAGAGCAGTCACTCCAAGGCGTTTTCTGACTACAATAGACCTAAGGGATGCTTACTATCACATTCCCATAAAGGATTTTCTCTGGCAGACCAGCACTGGCAGTACAGGGCACTCACTTTTGGACTTTCCTCTGCCCCAAGGATCTTCACAAAAACATTAGCAGTTGCCTTGCAGTTCCTGAGGATGGAGGGGATTTGCATAATTCCTTACCTGGACGATTTACTCCTAGTGGCGGAGTCCAGTCTTCAGTCACACATGGAAAACCAGAATACTGTCATCTTCCTACAGAAACTGGGATGGATAATAAACTTCAAGAAAAGTCAACTGACTCCATTGTAACAGTCAACATTTATAGGCATACTATTCAACACCAAGAAAACCATAGCGACTTAGCAACATAGAGAAGAAAGAACCTAAAGAACACAGTTAAACAGCTCCTAAAGTCTCCATGTCCCACTGCTCAGGACTATATGCAGATTCTAGGAACAATGACATCTTCAACACAGATAGTTCGGTGGGCAAGGGCCCACATGAGACCCATTCAGTCACACTTCCTGAGGAAATGGAACAAGGACTCCAGAAACAGCTCTCAAAGGATTCCATTCCCAAAGCAATTGAAGAGAGAACCCAAAGTTAAACCCAAAGAAGTTGGGAAAGGGCAGATCACTCCTGTGAAATTTTGACCACGGATGCCAGCCTGTACGGTTGGGGAGGACTCTGGAACAACAAATCAGTGGACAAAATCAGAAAGAAAGCTTCACATAAACCTGTTGGAGTTACGGGCAGTCAGACACTGTCTACAGCACATCAGAAGTCACCTAAAAAGAAAGAGAGAGAGTAAGAATACTCATGGACAACATAGCGGTAGCTATGTACATAAAAAAACAGAGAGGAACAAGGAGCAAATCTCTCAGCAGGGAAACCCACAGAATCCTCAGATGGGCAGAGAAAAACCTGACAGAATTGTCAGCAGTACATATTCCGGGGAAGGAAAACATCCAGGCAGACTTCCTCAGCCGGAACACAGTAGACCAGGCAGAATGGTCCCTCAATCAGCAGATTATTCTAAAAATCTGCAAAAGATGGGGAGATCCAGTGATAGACCTGATGGCCTCATCAAAGAACTCAAAGTGACAGAACTTCTCAAGAGTCCATCACCCAGTGGCTCTTGAGGAGGATGCCATGAACTTCAGCTGGAACCTCGGACTGGTATACCTCTTTCAACCCATTCCCATGATTCCTCTAGTACTGAGAAAGATAAAAACAGACAAGGCAAATGCAATTCTGATTGCACCATACTGGCCCAGAAGAATCTGGTTTCCGGAACTAATAAAACTGTCCATAGAAGCCCTGTGGACTCTACCCAGCAGGCCGTACCTTCTACATCAGGGACCGATGCGTCATCCAGATGCATCTTTTTTGAAACAGACAGCTTGGAGGTTGAAAAGTGGTCACTAAGACAAAAAGGGTTGTCAGATCCTGTAATACAAACCATCATAAAGGGAAGAAAAATATCAATATCTAACATATATTGCAGAGTATGGAAGACATTTAGGAAGTTGGGTATTAAACATAATATCGTGGATAAACCTATTTCTTCAGCCCAGATCCTGGATTTCCTTCAGGCTGGATTTGGACTCGGTTTGAGCCCAGCCTCCTTTAAAGGTCCAGGTGTCATCCTTGTCAGCCACGTTGGCACAGCAATTCGCTCAGGGCATCCTAGTAAAAAAATACCTTTTTGCAGTTTCTAAAGCAAGACCTAGAATTAAGAAGATAGTCCCCCCTTGGGATATAAACCTGGTCCTGAAACATTTAGCAGGTTCGAGCAAATTTGAACCATTAGATGAAATACCTCTGAAGTATAATACTCTGAAGACTATCTTCCTAACAGCAATCACATCTGCTAGATGAGTCTGTGAATTACAAACATTTTCAGCAAAATCCCCATACTTGGTCATACACCAAGATAAAGTGGTATTACGCATGAAACCAGGATTCATATCTAAGGTAGTATCTGATTTTCATCTGAATCAGGAAATTGTACTGCCTTCATTCTGTAAAGATCCAGTAACAAAGGAGGAAAAACTGCTTCACAACTCAGATGTGGTTAGGTGTATTTCCACATACCTAGACAGGACAAAAGAGTTCAGGAAAACAGATACTCTTTTTGTTTGTTTTCAGGTAAAATTCAAAGGACAAACTCCCTCTAAATCATCCATCACCAGATGGATTACAGAATGTATTAAACTAACCTATTTAGAGGAAGGGTTAGATCCTCCAAAACTCCTCAAGGCTCACTCCACCAGGGTGGTGTGCACATCATGGGCATCAAGAGCCTCTGCTTCTGCTGAAGACATTTGTCGAGCAGCCATTTGGTCTTCTATATCAACATTTATAAGACATTATAAGTTAGATGTTTATGCATCAGCAGAAGCAAAATTTGGGAGAAAAGTCCTCCAGGCTGCTACCAGATCTTAATGGGTAAGAAGGTCTGTGACCCAAAAGAGGATATTTTTTGATTGTCTTTGGCCTATCTGAAACACTAATTTATTTTTAACACATTATGGATTAAGCTTGCCTATGGGAAACTGGGTAGATTTTTCGTTTATATCTTCTCCCCACCCTATTTTTCACTGCTCGGGTATTTCTCACGCTAGTAGCCGTGAGGGGGAACAAAGAGGAAAGGATGAAATTTCTTACCGTTATTTCCTTTTCCTGTGTGTTCCCACCATGGTGCTCCCTACCCATAACCTCTTTTGTTCTATATTTTTCAGCTTTGACAAAAGAAGACTACTGGGGAACTGAGAGGGGAGCTTTTTATCTATTTTTTTCATTGGCCCTACATCCGCTAAAGGGAGGAGACTATATACACTAGTAGCCGTAGTGGGAACACAGAGGAAAAGTAAATAACGGTAAGAAATGTCATCCTTTTCCTGCTGTGGAACATGCTACCACTACTGAGATGTATTACTTCAACAGTTATTGCAGCCAATGTTGTTTCTTCACAGTGATGCTTAATGTTCTATTCCGGCCACTGGCAGTGCCGTTCTTATCACTTACTATGGGGAGCACTAGTCAGTAAGGCTAGCGTACCAGGAAAAAGAGATGCAATTCTGGAGCTAACCAACTGCAAAATAGGAAACAAACACAAATCCCCTACAGTGAAGTTGGTTTAATCTAGATTTGCACCTCTTTTCTTTTAGTACATGGGCCTCAGTGACTGCAGCCTTCCCACAGAGTGCATGACAAAAAAACGGTTGTCTTTCGGACATTGATCCTGTTGATTAACAGTTTAACCCTCTAGGCTATATGTTCAAAGAAGTAGCAGAATAGCTTTTGTCGTTTGTAAAGACATTTCAAAGTGCAGTGTCGTTCGGCTCATTAGTATTTTCAGAGAGTGTTGGTTGTGATCGGAAATATGTCGTTTTGTTATTGGAGTACGATTCCTGACTGAAATTGTCGACAAAAATGTTGTATGTAACTACAAAAATGTCTTACCTAAAGACAAAGTAGTCTGTATATAGGTATAGTAATTGTGCTTATGTTGCGTTTCCTTCAGTTATAGGTTTCTCATATTCTGAACTTCATGTTCTCTCCACTTTTTTCTTAATGTACAAATTTTGTCTTTTGCAAGACTTATTTTGTCGTTGTATATGATCAATTTTCTTTTCCTCTATGCGACACAGGAGAATAGTTTGGCCGCGCCCTTGCCCGGCAGTTCTGGAGTTATGTCGTACACAATGGACATTATTCGTTTTTTCGTTGTATACTGGATAGAAAATTATCATTCATGCATACAATTACTTATTTTTGTCATTCATGCAACTTTTTTTGTGTCGTTATCCCTTTGAACATACTGCCCTTTGATTGCCAGGGGGTATGCAATGCATTGCAAAGCATTGCTTACCCCTCTGGCACTAAGAGAGAGTTAGGGAATGTGTTGTGCAGCACCAAGCTTCTCAACACATTGCATCTCTCATTCTTACAAGGTTAAAAAATGGCAAATCTCCTAGCAGTGGGGAACAATTGTTTTATTCGGCAGGCAGCAATACTGGGGCAAACCAACTGCACTTCAGAGGATATAAAAAAATCCTCATTGATTTAAAAGGTCTTTTAACATCGTGAATACTAGAGAGCATTATGAATCAGTGTGTTGGAGACACATTATAGGGGGGGATTCACTAAGAGGTGATAAAGTAGAGATGACTTCTCCAATGTTATCACTTCTCCAGTTCCTATGTTATTCTTTGGAGCCTATGCACTAAGATTTCTTCACCTTTGGAGATCTTAGTGAATAGGCTCCATAGAATACCATAGGAAATGGTGAAGTGATAACATTGGAGAAGTCATCTCCACTTTATCACCTCTTTATCATTTCTATATCATGGCTTAGTGAACCTCACCCAAGGAGTTAAAATGCCCATATCAATCAATGGAAATGTTTATTTGTACCCAGTGATGCAGATGGTTTGCTCCAGGATTGTTTCTTTTTCCAGTAACATATTTGGTGTAGTTTCTGTTTCTGGATCGAAAAAAATCTTTATTCTTAACATTTTCAGGAAATATGAGGCTGAAATGAATCAATTGGTGAATGGCAGACACACAAGATAATATAGTAGTACCAGGGCCGGATTTATAATTAGGCAGAGTAGGCATCTGCCTACAGGCGCACCCCACAGAGCGACGCCTACCATTGGGATCATGTTGTGTTTTTTTTTGTTTTTGTTTTTTTGTTTTTTTTTTAATACACCTCACCTGGCGCCGCAACATGGTGAACACAGGTCTGTGCTGCTGAGCTCCTTCTTCGGGTCTAAAGTAATACAGACACTGGGAGATGACATCATCAAACTCTTCTTACTGTCTTTATTTATGACACGTTTTCAAACATGATTTAATTCTGCAAAATATTGTCCTTCTTTTACCACCGACTCATGATCTGACAAATTTTTCATTATGATGACTTTTTGATCATCTTGCTCTAATTGAGAAGCTCAAGTACTTTCATGTTTATATACCCAGTCCTCCCTGTGTAAATAAAGGTCATACTTAACACTCACCACGTCTGCTACCACTGAATGCAGGGAAGGGGATTTCAACAATCTCTATTCGAATGCAACAAGAAAAAATAATATACTCACAGTGAGAACATGATGAATCACTCAGAGATAAAAGAGAAGCTTTAGTATAATGTAAAGTCCATTCACACACAGACACCAGGACTGGGTAAGTCTAAAACATTTTGTGTGGCAGCCACCCATGCTTGATTATACACCATGGCCTATGGCTACACATGGGTGAATGCCACACATAAAGCTTTTATCCATGAGTGCTTATCACTGTGAGTGCGGTATTTCTTGTTCTGTGGAACTGGCACGTATGCTGTATTCATGGGTTAGGTGTATATGCAGAATTGTTACACATGCAGTGTGTTCATCAGTTAAGAGTATTTGTAGAATTGGTACACATGCATACCTCCCAAGTTTCCCTCTTTAGGAGGGACAGTGCCTCTTTTGGACCCAAATCCCTCTGTCCCTCTTTCCCGCCCTGATATCCTTCTTTTTAGGAGATCAGACTGTGTGATGTGTATATAAATGTATCACATTGCTCCACCGAATTAAAACTCACATTATTGTTTGTTTAAATGTCAGTACATGTGTTTATAAATTAGTCTGTGTAAATAAAATACATTGATCTTGTTATAAGTTTACATAAGGAGGTCTCAATAGGTCAAGAAATAGCCTAAAAATTCTTGGTAATGTCCTGCCCACCAACCACGCCCCCAGCAACTAGGGTTGCCACCTTTACTTAAAAAAAATACCGGCCATGGCATTCCCTCCATAGACTTAACATTGGTCAGAAGCCAATTTTTTACCGGCCTGCCGGTAAAATACTGGCTGGGTGGCAACACTACCAGCAACAGCCCCTAAAACACAAGTGTTCTTTGGCAATTTGAAATTTTGGGAGGTATGCACATGCTCCATGTTCATGGGTTAAATATATGTGCAGAATTGTTACACATGCTAAATATTAATTGGTTAGGTAGGTGTATTTGCAGAATTGGAACACTTGCAGCATGTTTAATGATCCGTCGCTCTTCAAGGTTAGATGCTGGTATTTCCTAGTATAGGCCAGGATTAGACCCAGAAACAGGTGTAACAAATGCATTTTCAGAAGAATCTACAGCAGCGGGAATCTCAGACACTACTATCTCCCAGAGCAAGCAGATGTCCTTAACTAAGAAGAACAATTATCTAAATTTTTTAACTTCTTTAAAAATTCTATAAAATCTTCTTTCCAAATTTTTTTTTTTTAGACAATTTTGTGTTTTCTGATTTGAATTTTGCATTGTGTCCGGTTATTACAATTTGATGTGGATTTGAGTTTCAGCATAATTGAGTACACTTCAATGGCTTCTGAGCACATGCAGGAAACAGAGACACTACAGGAAGCCATCTTGGAGACAGTAAGTGCTTTGGGATAGGAAGGTGATTTGTATTGGTTTTGCTTTAGTGAGAAAGAAAGATCAAACTAATTGGGATATGTGAATGCTGTCTGGGGAAAATTGCTAGAGTCTGGTTTAGCTGGGGTTGACACTGTAACTTTGTTTAATTTTGGGGCGTTTATTTTTTAGATTACTTATAAACAGGTAGCCATGTAGATTTTTTTAACCCTTTGAGTGCCAATGGAGTTGCATCCCCCTCTGGCACTCAATGGGTTAAGGGGATAGTAATGTTTCATAAAAACAGCAGCTCCAATTAATCTTCATAGTATTTGGGCCATGGAGAGTGTTATTTCAATACTTAGAGCTGTAGTTTAAGAGTAATTGAATGATAAAATATCCCCCTCCTGCCCCTTTTACCTAGTGTAAGCCACCTCCCCTCAGATGTGGAATCTGGACCACAGACCACACAGCTCACAGCAAGGGACAGTCTTCTTACTGTGAGAACAATGAAAGACCTGTCCCCATTGACAGGTTTTTCCCTTATATTAACTAAAGATTGTCCCTCTCTGCAATCCACCTGGACACCACCTTGCTGCTTTGAGGTGAGCAGTGCTACATCAGTGAAAAAGGCGGGAGGGGGAGACTTTCATTCAATTACTGTTGAACTACAACTCTGACAGTATTGAAATAACACTCTCTGTGGCCCAAACACTAGGAAGATTAATTGGAGCTGCTTTTATTGTATAACATTACTATCCCTTTAAATACAGTACTTCATAATAGTGTAATTGGTTTGCCCATATGGTCATAGTCCAATGATTTCCACAAAGTGCAAAAATAACAGTGGCACCATAAATTGCACCCATTTTCCAAGATAGATCGATGTTATTGTATAATAATGTTTGAATGAGACTGCGGTGGGAATATCCTGGTTTACTCATAAAATGTTGTGCAAAACAGTCATATTGTATAATAATTATTAGTAGGAGGAGCATTCAGGGACTTATTCATCCAGCTAAAGACAAGCAGTTTTAAAGCAAACAAGCCTCCTAGGTTTGAAATGAAAATTCTGCAAATACTGATTGAATTAAATTGGGCTTTTAACCCCTTGAGTGCTAGAGTGGTCTTTGCAATGAATGGGAGACCTCTCTGAAGCCCAAGGGATTAAAATAACAATATAAATCAGTGAAAATTTTCACACACCCCTGTATGGCGCAGTTGGTTTGCTCCAGAACTGCACCTCTTTAGATTGATTAGCCCCTTTACAATCTGAAATGTTCCAACTTTTCTAAAACAAGTTACATGGGGCATTTTAGTGACTTGTGTAATTTAACTGTTAGATGCCACGTGGTGAAAAGGCTAAATTATTGTACAGTCTGAAGTGCAAGATCTATCCATAAATAATGTGATGAGAGAAGACTTCCATTGCTAAGACTGAGGCATGATAAAATGAATCATGCATTCTGCTGCATCATAATTAAATGTAAGAAAATACTGAGGCTGACAGACATAAAAGAACAGGAGGTATTTGGGGTAAACCAACTGCACTACAGGGGAAAAATATACGTTTGATTTAATGTAAATGGGGCTTTAAGCATTGCAAAACAATATTTTTGAAACCTCTCTAGCATTCAAGAGGTTAAACATCCCATTTAAATCAATGAGAATTTTGGTTCACTCCAGAACTGCTCCAGTTTAATTAATCCATCACTTGGATATATGCCTCATGCTATAATGTGCAGTCACACGTATTGGTTATCTTCAGAAAAGGTTCTGTTATCTTGGATCAGGAGAGTGAGTAGACTTATAATTGTGATATTTCAGATATTTGAATGCTGTGTTCAGTCAGATTTTCCTATCACAAATAAACCCATAATATAACCTATTGAAGTAATATGTCAAAGACAGATGCTCTGTGACATCTATTACATTTTTATAATTTAGTTGCTATAACTAAAAATAAATTCAGATATACATAAAATCACTTTAACCCTTTGAGTGCCAGAGGGGTACGCAATGCATTGCATACCCTTCTGGCACTCAAAGTGTTAAATTTGTAAATTGTGCTTTTTGTATACTGTAAATGTATTTTATTATATTATTCTTCTGTTTTAACCTTTTCTAAGTGCCAGAGGGATATGCAAAGCAATGTGTTGTCTGTCCCCTGACACTCAAAGGGTTATCACTTCAATTTAAGAGGTATGTCTTCAAAAACTTGTACCCTAAATCTAGGACATGCACTAAGTCACATTTAGGTCAGTTCCTCTCATATTTTACTATTGAGAATAATGAATGTTCTCATTAGTAAGAAGGGATCCTGGGGTCTTCCATGCAAGCATTCTGGGAATCCTGACAGAGCACAACCTTCTTTATTACAATTATGCTGACAACCTGTGGCTCTCCAGATATTGTTGGACTACAGTTGTCAGGTTCCCCAACCTTGGTGTGAGAAGACCAGCCTGTATTTCTCAATCTGGGTCATGCACTAGAGCATGCCCCATCCCTTTACATGTGTCCATATTTAGGCCATCCCCATATATGTTCATTCTATTGGGATGGCTCCCAGCCATAAGAAGGGACCTTTTGGACAACCTGTGTTGTTTCCTGACAATACTGCATGACTACCCCAGTCATTCAGATCCCAATCAGTTATACTCAAAAAGAATGTGAAGAGAACCAGCTGATCAGCTATCCTCTCTTCCAGGAGGCTTTTGTTTCCTGTCCACTGACCGCAGTCATTGAAAGAATTAGGCTATATATAATTATAATTGTATACTTTTTATATGCCACCAATACTATACTTAGAGTATTTTACGTGTTCTTTTGCATTGCCCCTTTTCTTTATTTCTTAACATGGGGAAATGGACAAATGATGAGTGGAGATGAGATTAAGTCATGCTCAGTCTTTGCATTGTATTAACATGATGGTTTAGGTTAAACCAGTGTTGATTTCATTCTGAATGTTATTTGAATTATTTATCTGTTAGTAGGAAGAGCAGTCTGTGGCTGGTCCCTCATTAACCCTGTTAGTGCCAGAGGGATATACAATGCATTAGAAATCAATGTGTTACATACTTCATGGCACTAAAAGGGTTTTAGTAGCTCATAAAAAGAAATAAAAAAGATAGGGACTGCATCTTAGTGCAGTAGCTCAGACAGGTGCAAATACAAAATTATGAATGTATATATATAAGCACAATAAGTAAGAGCTAAATACATATAAAATAAATAGGAAAGATTAGATTCACACGTATGTATGTATGTTTGTAAGCTTCAATATATATCACTGTATTTTAACATATTGTGTAGCGGTCATAAGTGCAGCACTCTGATATTCCCTCTGCAATCTAGTATACCAACCAATTTACTTTGAGGAAGTCATTTTCACAAATGGATTTCTTGGACTCCAGGATTACTCGTATACTTTTAATGGCTATGATCATACCTGGGAACTTTTTCTTGTGGACTCTCCAGAGGGTAGTCCTGTGGTGCCTCTGGGGGAGATAAATGACACGATGCTTAATCATGAGTGGGGGTGTGGCTTAACCGTGACTTGGGGCGGAGCTTAACAAACAGAAAAGTAGGAGGAATAGGCTGGGGAAGGAGGAGAAGTAGGCAGGGAGTGGGAGGGACAGACTGGGAAGGAGGAGAATTGGGTCATTAGAAACTCCTCACATCTAGGGAGTCAGCCTCTGCCCCGAAGACCCTGTAATCAACATCAAATTGGGGCAAATTCGGAGAGTTCCCAGCTATGGCTATGATGAATAGAGGGCTTTTTTAATGATATTACTAATAAAGGATAAGTTTTAACCTACAATGTAAAAATAAGCTGTGATAAGACTTCATAGTATTTACATTTGAACTCAACAGAATAAGATTAACTTGACCTTCTGTTTTGGGAGATAGCATATGAACAATGTCTGTTCATGATGAAAATGGTACCCTTTCAGTGCTGCAGGGGTCATCAGTGCTTATCCTTATGACACTGAAAGGGTTAAAAAAAATCAGCTTCTGTTGCTGAACACTAATAGGGACAGCAAACTGACCTCTGGCTCCATAGAGACCTATAGGAATATCTCAACATCTCATCCTCAGGTTTTTGATGTTGGGACTGTGAACTCTTACAGGAAAGGCTGTAGCAAAGTACCACATTAACATATAAGCACACCCCCATGAATATAACAGTGGCTCATTAAATTGAATTTCCATATGAAAATGAGCCACCGTTGAAGTAGCGCAAAATTGTAAATCTAAATATACAAATCTATCTGGTGCTTCCAATGATAATAATATAAATGTACTGTATATATATATATATATATAATTCACTACACCACAGGTTAGTAGATATTAAATTTATAAAATGTATTATATGTTCTCTTGCATTCATGACTGTAGTACACAAGTATTAAGAGAAGATGTTCCGTCACAAGATAATAGTGAATGATGGGAATAAAGTGATTGCACTACCAAAGTAGTGGGGTGAGATGCTATCATACACCCAATATATATATTAACTCTTTGAGTGCTAAAGTGATCTCCAATGCATTGCTTTGAATGAGTTGAAGAGCTTTCTAGCATTCATTTAGTTAAAAGCCCCACTAAATAAACGTAAATTGTGACTTCCCCCTATGGTGCAGTTGGTTGAACCAGAGCTGCAACTCTTTAGCTTCTTGAATAAGGCCCACTGTTTTTATACTTAAAATATCTACTGTGCTACATTCTGTGCTTCCCACACAATTGATTTCCTCTACATTGCCTAGAGTAAAAGCTGGAAACAGGTGATCTTTTTGCTGTAAGGATTGTTTGTGCTTTACAGAATATAGATTCTGGAGTTAGAGGGTGCCTTATTAACCCTTTGCATACAATGGTGATGTGTTAAGTAGTGCTGACAGGGTTGGATTGTTTGTCAGTGGACACTACCACCTAGGTCACTAATTGTAAGTTGTGCCTCAGCCATACTGGCAATTCCCAAGTGTAGAACTAAGGGTATGGCCAAAACAATCCCAATATCCTTGTGCTACCAGTTTACATGCCTTTGTTGTATTTAGCTCCTTAATGATCAAGATGTCTCCAGTGTATTGCAATGCAGTAAGCTGGATGCCTCTCCAACTCCCATCTTTGCATACCTATCATTGGCTGTCGGGGGATGATGGGAATTGGTGTCCATCAGCAATAGAAGGATCTCATGTTGCCCACCCCTCTGCTTAAAAGATTTTAAAAAATTAAGACTTACACAACATTTGTGGAAAAAAAAAGCAGCAGAAGATTGTTTTTAAGAGGAACCATTCCTTAGAAACAAGTGATTCTTATTTGTTTAAAACATTGACTTCGCTAAGGCAGATGTCCTTCATAAAGAAGCCATGTGTATCTACTGTATATATTTTTACATTATATCAGCAGTTTCCTTCATTTAGTGATACCTACTGAATTCTGTCTGTAGGTCACTATCTTGACAACAAGCAGTGGGCTTCAATATATCTTAATGCTTTGTAAGGGACACTAGTCTTTATCACACTATAAAAAGAAAGAACAGTAAACTATCATAGAGATCAAAACAGTAAATAGAAATAACCACTGTATGAAGGACATGTACAGAGGTAAGTCCTTCTGATAAACAAGTTAAAAGGCACTTATTCTTAGGGTGTAGTTATCCTTTAAGAACTGACTGTAGTGCAGAGCAGCACTTGAATTTTATCTCAGGCAATAAATTAAAATCAGGGCCAGAGTAGGCAGCTGTCTAGCACACCAAATTCCAAGGAGTGCTTTAGCTGTTCTGGCCTCATCCACAGCTTGATGGATGGGAGCGGCCAGTGTAGTGTCACTGCTGCCTTCACCAGACACCTGCTCCTGGTTTATGGTGGCCTGTTTATTTACCAGTTTACATACCCTTTAACTGGCTTTAATTTAACTCCTTTGCTTCTACTGAGGTCTTCAGTGCATTGCAAAGCAATACTTTGGCAACCTCTCTAGCAACTAAGGGATCAAAAAAATTGTCAGCATCTCAAATGCTCCTAGGCAATGCTCTAAAGGCTCCTTTGGCCACACCCACACTCCTCGCATGACCCTAACCCCAGCACCATTCGCTTTTTCCTGGCATGTAAAACACCCATAGCTAGTATCAGACAAACACATAAAAAGTTTTTCTTCTCATATTGAGAACTGTAATATGATGACATTTCACATCCAGCCATTATTAGGATTTTAGAAACTGAAAAAAGGTTAATTTACTCCTGTCATGATATTGTATAAATAAAGCAGATCATTTTGACATTGTAACACTTTGTTAGGTCTAACAGGAGAGTAATCCTTTTTCACCCTATTCATAGTGATTTCTGCCGAGTTCAATCCTTTTCTAAACTGACCTTTGAGTTCTCAACTAGATGCATCTGTCAGTATTGTATCAGTGCTTCTATTTTAGACATGAGGGTAGTCCTAAGTACTCAAGAGTATTTGTCACTGTAACGGCGAGGGGCTGGCAGACAGTGTATATTTCACACCTACTGAGGGATTTATTACCAATTGGACAGGAGTTATGCCATAGAGTTCATAAACAGGAGAGTGCTTATTTTTATATTCCAAATATAGTTTACATGAGTTATAGAGCAGTGGTTCTCAACCTATGCCCTCAGTGGCTACTAACAGGCCAGAATTTGAGAATTTCCTTTTAAAGGGATAGTAATGTTTCCTAATAAAAGCAGCTCTAATTAATCATCATAGTATTTGGACCTTGGAGAGTGTTATTTCAATTCTGCCAGATTTGTAGTTCAAGAGTAATTCAATGACAAAATATCCCACTCCCGCCCCTTTTACCGATGTAACACTGCTCACCTTAGAACAGCTGGGAGGTGCCCAGATAGACTGCAGAGAGGGACAATCTTCAATTATGATAAGGGAAAAACCTGAAAAACTTGTCAAGGGTGGCAGGGTTTTCATTGTTTTCATAGGGAGAAGATTGTCCCCTGTTGTTATCTGTCTGGTCTATGGACTGCATTCCACATCTGAGAAGAGATGGCTTACACTAGGTAAAAGGGGCGGGAGGGGAAACTTTGCTTGTGAATATCTCTCAAACCATAAAGGTTTGAGAGATAAGACTTATCGTTCTTCATGTTTTTTAATGCCTACAAAATAAAATAAAGATAAAACGAAGTATTACTATCCCTTTAAGAGCACAGGTGAGTTAATCAATATGACTGAGCCTCTGATCAATACACTTGTGTTCTTGCAGGGAAATTCCTAAGTCCTGGCCTGTTAGTGGCCACTGAGGGCATGGGTTGAGAACCTCTGTTGTAGAGTACTCCATTATCCCTCTGCTTTGAAGGAATTTCTACCCAGCAAAATCCCCTTAGCTAACATACATACCTCCCAACATTTCAAATGGCCACAGAGGGACACTTTTGTTTTAGAGGGTGGTACTGGGGGAGTGGCTGGTGGGTGGGGCATTCCCAAGAATTTATAGGTGATTTCATGACATATTGACACCTCTTTGTGTAACTTAATAAATGATCTAGAGCAACACCAAAGTATTTTATTTATACAAAGTAATTTATAAACACATAAAATGACATTTAAACAAACATTGATGTGAGTTTTATGGCTGTGGAGCAATGTGATAGTACGCACACACCACATAGGGTGATCTCCTAAAAAGAGGGACATTAGGGTGGGAAAGAGGGATTTGGGCCTCAAAGAGGGACACTTGGGAGGTATGAACATATAACATACAGACACAGAGATGCATAAAAATGGTTCAGCATTTTATTTACAATTTAGGCATACATTATACTTTTGAGTGCCAGAGGGCTACACAACGCATTGCTTCATAATGCGTTGCACACACCACTGGCACTCAACTGGTTAAAGGAACCTTGCCAATACTACATATAGGGAAGAATAATGCCTGTAACCAGCATTTTATGAGGGTTAACTGCTATGCCCTGACTACTTTCCTTGAATATGTACCCTGCTGCACCACCACCAGGGGTAGATGCACTAAGGTGTGATAAAGAGGTGATTCAGTGGAGATGACTTCTCCAGTGTGATAAAATCTCCAGTTCCTATATTATTCTATGAGGCCAATGCCCGAAAAACTCTTCAGCTTTGAAGATCTTGGTGCATAGGCCCCATAGAGCAACACAAAGTGGAGATAACTTCTCCAGTTCTATCACCTATTTATTATCTGTTTATCACACCTTAGTACATACCTCCCGCCAGGTGAGGGCAGTGAAGATAAGAGGGTGTCAGAACACACTGTAATTCAGCATGCACAGAAGCTGTGTCTCTACTAATCATTCTGCCATTTAGAAGCAGAGGATACCCTCCTATCTCACCTACTAACTGATCTTAGGAGCATTTACCTGGCAAGGTTCTCTGGCTGCTGTGGCAAATAGTACATTTAAAGTACAGCCAAACCACACAGATTTCCTTGAATCAGGGCTAAAGTTAGGCTTATTTTCAAGTGCTCAAAAGAGGATAAATCCCACTGTGGACATAGGGCTGACAGGACTGCCTTTCTACTGGGTATTAAGAGTTCAAAGAAAAAATAATGAACATATAGTACTTTTCTTTGTTCTTCATACACTCATTTTTCTTCTCTGAGAGCGAATTAAGTGACAATGCTGCACTGTGATTCCCCAGAAAACTTGCCCTATTCACTAGAATTCAAACCAGGATATTTCTGCCTCTCAGCCACAAACTTCTGGGTTGTGTATACAGTCTCCATGGACCTGCTGTGTCAGGCTTTCAAGCTCTTAAATTTGGTCTCTTGGGGACCAGTTTCCTGTCCTTCGTGATGCAGCATTCATGCACTAGAAGAGCAATGGGGCCTTTCTTTGGGCCCCTATTATGTCTTCTCATTGGCCTTGGCCTGATATCTGCCTGCCTTTTTTAATAATAATAATAATAATAATAATAATAATAATATTTCTTTTATATATTACTTTTCCCTTGGGGCACTGGTATGTTTTATTAAAGCTGAACTACCACCTATTTTAAACTTTGTGGCAAATAATTACCCATCTGGTGACTAGCTGCTCAGTAGTGCTAGTCATCAGAATAATTAACAGGTTAATGAGAATACCCTGCTCCAGGGCTGACAGGCAGTAAAGAGTGCAGACATCTTTCCATAGTGATGTCTGCGCTGTCAGTCCCTTTTGGAGCCAAACAGCTCCCAGCAATGCCTTCTAAAGCTGGCTGGGACTGACAGCACAGGCGCGCAGACATCACTGTGGAAAGATGTCCACGCTCTTTACTGCCTGTCAGCCTTGGAGCAGGGTATCATTCTCATTAACCAGGTAATTATTCTGGTGAGTAGCACTACTGAGCAGCTAGTTGCCAGATGGGTAATTATTTGCCACAAAGTTTAAAATAGGTGGTAGCTCCGCTTTAAATGATGTAAGGGCTATATGTATAAAGTCAAAGTGTAATAAGTCTTGTGCCACCCAACTGCACACTGTAGAGGAGGTAGTAAAAGTGCCCATTAATTTAAATGGATAATTTAACCCCTTGATTGCAAGTGAGATCTTTAAAGCATTGCAAAGCAATGCATTTGGAAGCTCTCCTGCTTTCAATGGGTTAATAGTCCCATTTGATTGGCTGATTTTCTAGTCTCTTGTTTAGAGACTGGTAACAAGGCCATAGTCTCTTCCTTAAAGGGTTAGTAATAGCTTTAAACAAGAACAAGTAGTAATGTAGATAAGGAAAATAGAAATCCATCGGTGCAAGTACTATCTTTCAGACCTTTATAGTTTGAGAGATAGAATGTTTTAAAGTTCTCCTCTCCCTCCCCTTTTTCTGACGTCAGCGTCTAGCTGACAGCAGGAAATCCTGATCCTGTGACTGTCGGGCGTCTCTTCAGCAGAGCCGAGATTCTGAAATCTAAAAAGAACTACTTTATTGGAAAGGTCTACAAAGTGTGCTTGAAAACTGCTGAAGAGCCGCATTCTCCTGCTGTCCGCTTTGCAGCTGACAGCAGGGAGAGGGGAAGTTTAAAACATTCTATATCTCAAACCATAAAGGTTTATGAGATAGGACTTGCACCGATGCAATGTGTTGGAGACCTCTCTAGTTTTCAAGGTGTTAAAAGCCTCATTTAAATTAAAGGGAACTTTAAGCTTTAAAAGTTTCCCCTGTGATGGAGTTAGCTTGATTCAAAATGTCTCCTGTTCCTCTTAGTATGTCAGCCTAAATCATTGGCTGCCCTGAGACCGATATACTAAGAACTGGAGTAATTCTGGAGCAAACCAACTACACCATAGGGGACAATTATAAATTCCCATAAATTTAAATAGGACTTTTAAGCCCTTGAATGCTAAAGAGGTCTTAAAGGGATATTAATGGCTGCTTTTAACAAAGTTTAATATTGTAGATATTAAAAAAATATCTTATTTGTCCCCTGTAGTGCAGTTGGTTTGCCTCAGAATTACTCCAGTTCATCCTAGTAAATCAGCTTGATTTTAACATGACAAGCTTTATACTTCAGCAAACAGCTGCACTGTCTGCTTCAGTTCTGTGTAAGAAACCAACACTATGGTAAGATTTGCATTCTCTTTTCATACAAATGTGTTTGCAGGGTGGAACAAACACGCACATTTATATTTACACTTACTGAAGGTCTTATTCATTCCCCCCAAGTGTTCTCCTTTAGGTGGGACAGTCGCTCTTTGAGACCCAAGTCCATTCTGTGCCACTTTCCCACCTTTTAGGAGATCAGACTATGTAATGTTTATATAAGTTTATTACATTGCTCCACAGCAATAAAACTCACGTTAATGTTTGTTTAAATTTCATTACGTTTGTTTATAAATTAGTCTGTGTAAATAAAATACCTTGGTCTTGATCTAAATAATTTATTCAGTTACATAAAGAGGTGTAAATAGGTTGTGAAATAAACTAAAACTTCTGGGTAATGCCCACCCCACCAGCCACGCCCCACCAACAACACTACCTAAAACACAGGTGTCCCTCTTTGACCATTTAAAATGGTGGGTGGTATGTCTTATATTCAAAAGAAAAACTAAGTAATTTCAGCACAAACTAATTGCACTATAGAGGAGAAATAAAAATATCCCATTGCTTCAAATTTTACGTTAATACCCTTGATTACTTAATAGGTATGAAGCATTTTGTTAAAAAATATACTGGAGACCTTTTTAGCATTCAAAGGGTTAAAAGTTAAATTCAAGTTAGTAGGAATTTGGAGAATCTGTATTTCCCCCTTTATACCAGTTGGTTTGCCTCAGAATTCTGTTATTTTGAACAGAAGACGCTAATTAATAGCTGGATTTCATTAGAGGTGATAAATGCAATCACTGGTTGCCTCTCACAGATTCCTATTGAAGTCTATGGAGAAAATTGCAGTTAATTCCAGTGATAAAGTTATCACCTTCAAAGGAATCCAGTTCTGTAATCCAATAGAATGCTAGACATTTCATGGTTGCTTTTTTCAGTTTACTGGAGGCTGATGTATTAAGTGGCTCAATTATGGGACATGCCAGCTGTTCTGTAGGGAACACATCAAAGTTACATTGATTTTAACAGGGAGTTTAACCTTTGGATGTTAAAGAATTCTCAAAATTGTTAATGATTTCAATAGGCGTTTTAAATGTCAGTGAAGTTATGTTGCAATATATTGGCTTCTCTAGCATTCAAGGGATTAAAGCCTAATTTCTATAAAAATAAATTTGATTTTGTGAAGTGTTTATTTGTTCCATATGATGCAAATAGATTGCTCAGGAATTATTCTTCTTTTATTTTAGTCTCTGTATACTTATTACATACAAATCTGTACTGCCTGGCAACAAACATGCAGCTGAGTATTACAAACAGACAGCTGTTACTTCAATACAATGGTTTCCCACTTATTGCCAAAGAGGTCAGAGATGCATTGTATCATAGTGCATTACTGGCTACTCTAAAACATATTCAGTACAGATAACTGTTATTTATCCATATGATCACACAGGCAGCCAATGTGAAAATAACATATACTTACAG
The DNA here is from genome assembly GCA_037306005.1 of Rhinophrynus dorsalis. Lineage (NCBI taxonomy): Eukaryota > Metazoa > Chordata > Amphibia > Anura > Rhinophrynidae > Rhinophrynus > Rhinophrynus dorsalis. The sequence continues at coordinate 577,849,526 of CM074718.1, forward strand.
ATACCCAAATGCACATATTATAGACACTAATTTTATATATTTTAAAGAAACACAAAGACCTCTTATTATAATACTTCATTTGTTTTAATCTGGACAGAAAATCCTAATGACTGTTATGGACTGATTCTCAGGGCTGGATTTACATCCCAGGTGCCCCTCGGCAAGAGACTCTTGGTGCCCTTAGCTCCACCCATGACCACACCCCCACTCCTCACACGACCCTGCTCCCAGTCCCATCTACTACATCTTGGCACACAACATATCCTTGGCCAATAAAAATAAAGCCAAAAAAAGCTTTGCGTTGGAGATCTAACTAGCATCCAAGGGGTTAAATAATATCTTGTAAAGGGGTATAAAACTGGTGGAGGGACATTGCTTTAGGCACACCCACAATTCAAAATTTGGGTGCGAGCAGAACAGTTGCCTACTTTGCCTTTTGGGAAATCTGTCCCTGCTGATTCACCAGAATTTATGTATGTATACATCTTTATTTATAAACGCCATACATGTGCACAGCGCTTAATATAAGTTGAAATAATACAATGCAACAATACAGAACTGGCTTAAGAGCATTAAGCTAAAGTGTGATCATTGCATTATTTGTGTGGGAAAGTGCAACAAATCATACACTGGGAAAGGGACCCTGCCCCAAGGAGATTGCAATCTAATTAGATGTATTGTAATGAATACAACACATAGGCTAATATTATTATACAAGTATATTAAAATAAGTAGCTGGGATTTATCTGTGTCACAAGTACTAAAATGTCACACCACATAGATATCTTGCATTTTATATATTACCATCAGTTCATGATGTTCAAACACACTGGACCATTTACACAAAAAAAAAATTAGTAATTCTAGAACAAACCAACTGCAGTATAAGAAACAAAACAATTCCCCAAATTCCATCAATTTAAATGAGACCGTTAACCCCTTATATGCTAGAAAGGTCTTTAATGCATTGTGAAGCAATGCTTTTGAAACCCTGCAATCATTGAAGTAGTTAAAAGCCCAATTTAAATAGATTTTGTTCCCTGTTATGTTTCCACAGAACTGCTCCACATTACTTTGTGAATATGGTCCAATATATTGTGTTTTTTTGCTTATGAACTAGAGGTTTATAGTTCTGTATGCTTTAACCCCCTTGGATGCTGGACCCTCTCTCATCCCAGGATATAAGACATTGCATATGGTATGCAATTACAGTGACAGATTATATTGATATCAACCCATTTATGATCATGCAGCATCCATGCTCTCCAACAAGATGGCACTGCAGCTCCTGCAGTGGAGTCAGGAAGTTCATATCTGTTGTCTGTAGTGCTTCGCAATCTGTGTACACAGTAGAATACAGCCATTTATTATAGACTTGCTCAAACCTGCCCTCAAATGCCCCCATTCTGTAGGATTATAAGATATCTTCAATAAAGACCATGAATATAGCCACTGACTAATCCACCTGTGATCATAAGAGGAGATTTTGTAACACTACAACAGGGGTGGATATCCAGTGGACCTACAGCTGTTGCTGAATTACTACTCTTAATGTCTTTTCTCAGCATTGCTTATAAGCGTATTTGCTGAGTGTTTTAGTTGTAGGGTGCTGCATTCCTCTGTACATACATGATCATACCTGGGAACTTCCAGCTGAGGGCTACCCGGAGGGGAGTCCTCTGTTCAGCAGGGGAGACAAAAATGATGCTAATCGCGTCAAAAAGGGGCGGGGCTTGACGCGAGCGGGGGGGGTGCTTAAACCTTTGAGATTCAGAGTGGTACGGAATGCATTGCAAAGCAATGCATTCTGTACTACTCTGGCACTCAAAGGGTTAAAAAGGTCACACAGAAGGCTGGGGACGGAGGAACAGCGGGAGAAAGAATGTAAGTGGGTAGAGTTTCAATAGAAACTCCCCACATCCGCAGTAATCAGCCTCTTCCCCGGAGACCCGGTAAATCTCTGTCAGAACCGGAGTCTCCGGGGCAAATCCGGAGAGTTCCCAGGTATGTACATGATATAGGAGCCAACACTCACTAGGCTATACAGTAAGCAAATAATGTGCCTTATTAGGAAATGGAGTGATGCTTTAAAAAGCAAATGTGCAGATGCAGTTTTCCTAGCATGACCTTTGTAAATATGACCCTTTGTTTAATAAACAGGCACATTTGCTAATTATTTTACATGTAAAAAAGTGTTATTTTAGTAAGTGAGACCCATAAACGCAAACAGCTTTTATTTTATAAAATATAATAGTTTTTTAATTCAGCTATTTGTGCTTTAAGACTTTTTAAATGCATCCTAATTTAATTTTAATCAGTTTTGTTTAATATACTTACTAATTTATATTGCATATAAAAACTGCTTGAGTGACCTTAGTAAATGTGGCATGTAGGGTCTAATGTATTAAAGCAAAGTGGTGCAGTTCTGTGGCAAACCATCTGAACTGTAGGGGACAGATTAAAAATTCCCCAGATTCACATGAAGTTGGGCTTTTAACTTGAATACAAGAGAGGTGAAGCAATGTGTTGAAGATCTTTGTATCATTTAGGGGTTTAAATCCCCCCTTTAAATCAATAAGAATGTTTTTGTCCCCAGTGTGCAGTTGATTTAGCCAAGAATTGCCCCACTTTGTCGTTATACATAGCACGTATAGTGCTACAATGATGCAGCTTTTCATCATAATATTTGACGCTGAGAAAGAATCTCCTTGATTAATAAGATGATATTTACCTTGGGCAAATATCATTGCTACATCCCTTTACAATACATATTAACCACTGTGACTGTAAGGGGTGATGTATGAATATGATTTTGTGTGAAACCAAATTCTAGAAGAGATTTTCATGTCCAGCACCTGTCTAACCCCAATTTACTAAGTTATGTACACCAAACATTATCCACTTAACAACACTTGCACCCAGGAGAGGGCAGTGGGGAAGTGTATGGGTTTTTTTCTGTGTTTCTTTTCTCTGCTCTCTCTATGATGTACTAACAAGTAACATTGCAAACTGGAGTAACTACCCCATTTCCCTGTACATGCTATGGAGCAGAGATAAGAGGTTTGCTGGCATTTAATAAAGTCTCTTACGCACTAATGTGATCATACACTCTAGTGCATAACTTCTTTGTACAGACACTTCATTGGAGGCTAACGCCAATTGAACTGTGCTGGCAAATTCTTAAATTCCCTCCTTGTCACATTTTTTTCTTGTATTCACACATTTGTTCCCATTTAAGCTCACAGAATGTACTACACAGTATTGTACTATAAATGTGCACCCATTTTGAGGAGTGATCATGCCTGCGTCATCTGTATCACAGTTTCTGGTCAGGAGCAGGCTGGCAACATTTCACTGGTGGAAGGGGAGCAAGTAGAAGTAAGTGGGCCCATACTACAGTGGTTAACCCCCAAACTTGTGTTTTATTCTATTAATTTTGATAGCCCAATCTGGTGAACTATTAGAGCTTGTCACCTACAAAGATTGAACCACAGAGTTTATCATCCATGGAGGAACTGTGCATATTACCTATATAGAATGAGTCACAGAACCAACACTATGCAAACTTTACTTTTCGAGTTTATAATACATAGCAACTGATCATCATGTAACTGACCCAGACAGTGTGTAGACTAGAGTTATCAATAAAAACTTGCTCTGCAGTTGAGGAGACTATATCACAACATTTGTTATCAGCAGGAAGTCTATTCTATAGATCATATCATCTACAGAAGAATCTGATCCATAGAACCGGTATTTAATGAGGACATTGATCCACAAAGCTTATCAGTAATGGACACACTCAGCTTTATACCCAAAAAGCTTGCAATCAAGAAGGAAACTGACTTACCCAGTGTACAACTGAAACTTTTATATCTTTAGTATTTCAGGAATGACTGCAGAGCCTGTATTAACCAGGGACCTACCCCACAGCGTTGGCAATAGATAGCCTAAAAAAATAATAGAGTAGCTATGCAGCATGCTAAAGTAAAGCTTTCAATCATTGCATGGTAGATATGACTGCAGTGCATTACTTTGTAATGTTCTGGAGCAGTGTCTAGAATTTAAGTATTTAAATTATGTAAAAACAAGGACACATTTAAGGATAACCTCACATTAAAGCGGATCTATCACTCAAATGAAAGTGTCCCCCAAATCAGTATGGATAGCAATATACGTATCCATACCAGTATTATCCTGAATAAGTCTGGTGTTACTGAGAAATCTAACTCATTCCGAGAGAAATAGGCAGGTATAATCGTAGACATCTTGCCAAAGAGACATCTGTGCTCCTGCGCTGTCCTTCCGGTCTCCACTAGGACGAGTTGTATTGTACCTTAAAGTACAGGAAGAGACTGATGGCACAGGAGCATAGATGCCAGTACAGCAAGATGCCTACCTGTCCGTCTCAGAACAAGTTGGATTTCTCAATAACGCTGGAGTTATTCAGGATAACAGTAGTATGAATATGCGTAACGCTATATGCATAATGATTTGTGGGGCACTTTAATTTGAATGATCCGCTTTAAAGGGATAGTAATACTTCATTTTAACTTTATTTTATTTTGTAGGCATTAAAAAAACATGAAGAATGATATAAGTCTTATCTCTGAAACCTTTATGGGACCAGATAGCTTTATTTTCCTATATCTCTCAAACCATAACTGTTTGAGAGATACGAATAAGTGCAAGTACTCTCTTTTAATTGTATATACCATATAGTTAATACTTTTTTTCTGACATTACTATCCCTTTAAATTCTGGGTTACTAGAGAAGTGTTTAACACAATACAAAGTAATAATTTGGATACCCTTCTAGTATCTAAGGTGTTAATGCAGAATATTAGTACTCTAGATCAGACCCATGTTAAAATAAGCTGGCTTGTAGATACTCTATAGGAGAACAGATCCAGTGTTCACAGTTCACAAAATGTAACTGAACATTACAGCTTGCGCTCTGTAACCTGTGTGGGTAAGTTCTCATATAGATTGCTTTGAGGGTTAGTTTCTCTGTTAATTAAAAATAAATTCACCACATCCTGTGCCCTGATTGACTGGAGGAGAGATTACCAGTCCAGTACAGGGTGACCACATTTCAAGCAGAACTACCACAGCTAAACACCTTGAGCTTAAATAATTCCCCATATGGCGACTAGCTCCTTGTTAAAGAGGATTGTCGATTCTTGTTGGGCTGACAGGCAGGACGGAGAGCAGACATCTTCCCATAGTGACGTCTGCCCGCCTGCGCTGTCAGTCCCTTTTGGAGCCAAACGGCTCCTAGCAACGCCTCCTAGAGCCAGCTGGGACTGACAGCACAGGCGTGAAGACATCACTATGGGAAGATATCTGCGCTCCATCCTGCCTGTCAGCCAGACAAGAATTGATAATCCTCTTTAAGAAGGTAATAATTGTGGCGACTAGCGCTACTAAGCAACTAGTCGCCAGATAGGGAATTACTTAAGCTCAAGGTGTTTAGCGGTGGTAGTTCCGCTTTCAATTCTGTCATTCAGGGACACTGCAGAGAGAAGAGCACACCGCAGAGCTCTAAACACTAGAGGGAGAGCCCATTATTTGCTGTATCAGAAAGTGATGTCTGTGGTGGGCTACAAGAAAATATACATCAAGCCTAAAACCTTGAAGGGATAGTGATACTTCATTTTATCTTTATTTTATTTTGTAGGCATTAAAAAAACACGAAGAATGATATAAGTCTTATCTCTCAAACCTTTATGGTTTAAGAGATATTCACAAGCAAAGTTTCCCCTCCCGCCCCTTTTACCTAGTGTAAGCCATCTCTTCTCAGATGTGGAATCTGGTTGTAAGACCAGACAGATAACAGTAGGGGACAATCTTCTTCCTATAAGAACAATGAAAGCCCTGCCCCACTTGACAAGTTTTTCAGGTTTTTCCCTTATCTTAATTGAAGATTGTCCCTCTCTGCAGTCTACCTGGGCCCCTCCCTTCTGATCTGGCTGAGCAGTATTACATCAGTAAAAGGGGCGGGAGGGGGATACTTTGTCATTGAATTACTCTTGAACTACAACTCTGACAGAATTGAAATAACACTCTCCAAAGTCCAAATACTATGATGATTAATTAGAGCTGCTTTTATTATGAAACATTACTATCCCTTTAACCCTTTGAATGCCACTCAAAGGGTTAAACTAACATCACACTACAACAATATTACACTGCAGCCCCCGACTGATGCCTAGATCAAGGCTTGGTTATCCATTTAGCGTTTTGAGCTCTGTCTGGAGGCCATTTTCTTGTAGCCCAGCAGAGGCATCACTTTCTGTCTCAGTAGGCAATGGGCAGTTCTCCTTCTAGTGTCTAGAACTTTGTGCTCTGGAGTCTTCATTCAGAGACTTTGTATTGTCCCAGAAGGGGGCTGCCCAGGACAAGGGACACACACATAAAATCCGGGACTGTCCCTGGCAATCAGAGACATGTGGTCACCATAGCCCAGTAGATGGAAGGGCAAATGTTGCCAGGAGACACTAAGAAAGAAGTTTGGGACAGTTGAGAGGTCAGTTACAAGTCAGCATTACAAAGAGTGGCACATCCTCACATAGCTGGTCAGCCCTACACACAGCATCTCATTCTAAATAGCGTGAGTCACAGCAATACTTATCCTCCACAGCCTGCTGCATGCAACTGACAGTGGACAATGTCCTTGGACAGGCCCAGCAGTAAACTGCTCCAGTTCATCCAGGTTTGCCTGTTCCTGTATGCATTTCTTTCAAGATGCATTGTAATATCTTGTACAGTGTATGCCTAATGCAGACAGAAAAAAACTGGAGCAATTCTGAAGCAAAACAAATTCACCTTCAGTAGCAAATAAATGGCTAAAATGCCCACTGAAATTAACAGACATACATATCAATCCCCTGTAGTACAGTTGGTTTGCTGTAGAACTGCTCCTCTTTTCTGTCCGAGGACCCTACACAACTATATTATTTGCAAAACTTCATATCCATGTAAGAAAGATTTCTTGGTGAGGGTTTTAAATCCATTGTATAATTGACTTTGCATTCATTACTCATCACGACACATAAGTGGTTCATATATAATACTTGCCTTTCTGCATTAGTCATAAGACACTCAATTTATTTTTGGGTATGTACATTATTTGAATTATTACAAATCTCAACAAACCTAAGTAGGCATGCAAATCTGGCAGGTGTTTTTTCTATACAACATTTACTTAACCGGCACATCATTTGCATTTTTTAAACAGATTAGTAACATTCAAATTAACATCAAGGTGACATTAAGCTCATAACTTTTTTTTTTTTTTTTTTGCTGATTCTCCATTGCAATCAACATGCTAAAAAAATGTATTTGGAAAAGCATGCCTAATAGCCTTGGCCTGTTTAACCCTTGGCATAACTCAGGGAATGGAGGTGAGTATTCCTTCTAACGTCACTGCTCCTGTTTCTTTTCGTTAACCCCGGAGGACCATAGCGTTATGCAAAATGTAGCTTTGCAATGCGTTGTGCACCACTCTGTCCCTCAGCTGCCTAATGTGGGCTTTGCTGGAGATACAGGCCTGTATTCAGAAAACAAAATAGTAGCCATCTGTACTACAAGGGGCAAGCAGAAGATCTCCTTATCTCCCTTTAGCCCTTTGAGTGCCAGAGAGGTATCCAACGCATTGCGTTGCAATGCGTTGATGCCTCTATGGCACTCAGTGTTAATTTAAATGAGTCTTGTAACTCCTTGAATACTAGAGAGATCTCAAATTCCTTACAAAAGCAATGAGTTTGAGACCTCTCTAGCATTCAGGTCCGTTAAAGTCCTCATTAACCCCAGGACAGTCATCGGTTTTTATACCCTTAAGGACCGGTGACAGTCATAGCACGTCACTTACTTTTTACTTACAGGGCTCCTGTGGGAACTTGACCACTCCAAGACCAAAGCAGTCTTTCTCAGCCTTCAGCTCGGCATGCCAGTTAACATAGAACGTCACGTGTGCCAGCACGTTGGCAAGGATCAAAGCAGTCCTTAAAGGGGCAGTAACACTTAATATGTAAATAAAAATATGTTTTGTTGGGTTTATCTTCCTGAGTACAAAAAGGGTACTCTCACTGCTGAGAGGTGTTTTATTGGAAAGTTATTGCATTTCAAACTTGTTTTTTGTAGGTGCAATATCTCAATGACCTGAAATTGCACAGTGGCTCTGTTGCTACATCACCCTATGGAAGGTTCTGGCCAATTCACCATAAACCTCCCTAGGATGGTGTAGCAACAGCACCACTGTCAAATTTCAGGCCATTGAGATACTGCACCTAAAAACATTTTTAGTTTGAGCTGCGATTAATTTTCCAATAAAACACCTCTCAGCAGTGGGAGTACCCTTGTACTCAGGAGGATAAATCTAACAAAATACATTTTAATATACCGTAAAATCTCGGGTATAATACGCACAATTTTACCCCACTTCACCTTATGTGAAGTGTGGGGGGGTGTATTATACATGAGAGTTAGGGTTGGCAGATACCTTCCTTCCCTCCCCCGGGCCAAAACGGCTGCCAAACCAAGACTGACTTTGTTCAAATTTAACTCCTCACTGAAGCCCACATCTCTCGCATTGATGAAAGGCAGAATACAAAGATTCCCAGCAGGCGGCATGCTTCCATTTGCCACCCGCTTCCTTCAATGGGCTTCCAGGACCTTCCTCCTCCAGCCAATTGGATGGAGGTGGAAAGTCATGAAAGCCCACTGAAGGAAGTGGGCGGCAAATGGAAGCATGCCGCCCGCTGGGAAGCTTTGTATTTTGCCTTTCATCAATGCGAGAGATGTGGATTTCAGTGGGGAGTTAAATTTGAACTAAGTAAGTCTTGGTTTGGCAGCGGTTTTGGCCCGAGGGAAGCCTTAAAAAAGTTTTAGCACGGGGGAAAACAAGGGTGTGTTTTATACATAAGCACTCTTGTTTTCCCCTAAAATCTTTGGTATAATATGCACCTGCGTATTATACACAGGTGCGTATTATACCTGAGATTTTACAGTGTATTAAGTGTTAATATCCCTTTAAGGGAAGGTAACCTTCCTGAACCGCTGGTCCTTAAGGGGTTAAATGAAAAAGTGGTTTGGAAACGTTTTTTGTTTATTTGTATGCTATGGTGCAGTTGGTTTGCTCCAGAATTATTACTTTTCTTTCTTTCTGAATATGACCCATAGGGCTTTATACAGAAAGCTAAAGAGGTGCAAATCTGAAGCAAACCAATTGCACACAGTGGGGAAATAATTCCCAATGATTTAAATGTTTTGCTTTTTGGCTCTGAAAAACTATAAATTAAATGCATTGGAGACCTCTATAGCATGCAGAAGGGTTAAAATACCTATTTAAATCAATGGGAATTTTGTAGAATTTAATTTGTCCCCTATGGTTAATGTGATTCAGAATTGTTCCTATTTTCTTTCAACATATGGCTCTAAAGGGTGTAAAAGCTTATAACAAAAATAACTGGGTACCAGGGGTTTCTTAAATCAAATGAATACCAGTTTATTTAACTTACCAAATAGGAAAACACATTAACTAGTATGCACTTAAAGGGATAGTAATACTTGAAAATAAGTTGATTTTATTTTGTAGCCCTTAAAAAAACATGAAAAATGATATAAGTCTCATCTCCCAAACCTTTATGGTTTTGGAGATATTCACATGTATAATAAAGAAAAGTTCTCTTTTCCTGGCTGTTTCAGCCAAGTCTGCCATCTAGTGGACAGATTTGGAATTCAGTCCACAGAGCAACAGGCAGCTCTTTAGCAGTGCTGAGATCACGATCTTTGAAAAGAACTACTTCATTGGAACGGTCTACAAAGTGTGCCTGGCTTGAAAGCACACTTTGTAGACAATTCCAATTAAGAAATTCTTTTTAAAGATCATGATCTCAGCACTTCTGGAGAGGCACAACCGGTCAAGTGACCGGATTCCAAATCTGAGGGGTGGAGCAATGACATCACTCCAGGGGAAACTTTACTTCTGAATATCTCCCAAACCATAAAGGTTTGGGAGATAAGACTTATATCATTTTTCATGTTTTTTTAAGGGCTACAAAATAAAATCAACTTATTTTCAAGTATTACTATCCCTTTAACTATCTCTAAGTGACCATTAGATGAATGAAAAGGGGAAATCTGAGGGCCCCATGCCATTTTGTCAGATCAAGAAGTCTGAAGTAAGGTGTGAGTTATCACTAACAGAATGACAAAACTTAACGCTTTGATTGCCAGAGGGTTACACAATACATAGCAAAGCAATGCATTACACACCCCCTCTGGCATTCAAAGTCTTCTAGCATAATTGTCATATTTTGCTATGTTTTCTTCTATAAGAACAGACAGTAAAATGACAGTGGATGGTCAGCCCCCAAACTGTGTCTATCAACAGTTAAGGGGGTCAGAAATCAAACCCCCTCAGCTAGAGCGTAAACTGGAAGTACATTTAGTTTAGCCACAAACTTTGTGGATTGTGTATGCAGCCCTATAGAACCTGATACAGAGCGTCTATGGGGACCTGCATCACTCAGGGCAGACAAACCAAACTAGTAGACATGTAGTTCTGTCTCTTTCCACAGGACCAACAAGGGTGAACTGTGACTGTCACAGTACCCAATGCTAAAACACAAATTGATGTACTAAGCAAGCATGTAATAATAGTCACAAATATATATCCATATTTTACAGTAAAAGGATTACTAGAAAAAACCTGGAAAGAGGTACTCAGAATAACACATCATACGCCTTGTAACTAGTTTGAGTTTGATCTGGAGTTTCTTATTGTCAAATCCAGTGGAACAGTTAACCAGGAGACAACAAACTGGTAGCCCTGATTAATGTTGCTTAGTTAAGAAATAGCAGAAAATTATAATAAAATCAATTGTTCCTACAATTAAAACAATTCTAGATAAGATTCAAGTCATTCTGGAACTAGACAAATAACACCTCTGTGGTTTGTAACAGCTCAAAAAATATCCAAAATATTTGGAGTCCCAGGAAACCAGGCATCAGAGTTTTAACTAGATGGATTGTTATACTGTGCCCCCTTTGTCAGAGGGGTATCCAATGCATTGCGACCTCTCTGGCACTCAAGGGGTTAAGTAATATAAAACTGGCCCTCGATACATTTGTTAAAATAATTGTGGATTTTAAGAGTATTTGGAATCAAGTCTGGACAATATTTGGCTTGCCTTCCATGAGCCTTCTTATGCAGAAATATGTATCTGCACAATGTGTTAAACGGCTTAGAATATGCATTATTTTTAGTGAACAATTTGATCTGACCCCCTTAACCCTTACCCTTCCCTTTGCTTTTTAATGTACACCTTCCATCCATTGTTATTGAAAACCCTTAATAAAGATAAGTTAGAAAAAGGAATGCTAGAACAAGATGATATGATCTAAACTTGGAGAGTAGACAATGACTGGAAAATGAAAACAAAGATGTATTTACATGGATCTCAAGTGATAGGGACTAAAATTACTGCATCTAAAGGTACATACACCCAGACCTCCATAAAATTATGTAGTATTAAAGCACACATAATGTAATTTAGGTGCATTATAACTCCAAACTTTAAATAACATATACACTGCTACCCCTCCTTACATCTCTTCCCTCATCTCCTATTATGTTCCTGGCCGCTTCCTTTGCTCAGCACACAATGCACTTCTTGTTGCACCATCCACACCCTCTGCCCTCTCCCGTCTCAAACCTTTCTCGCTTTCTGCTCCATACCTATGGAACTCTATACCTCTCTCCTTACGTCTAGAAAAATCCCCCTCTGTCTTTAAGTCTACCCTGAAGTCTTATCTTCTGGAGCACTAGGACCAAACTCAGCACTTGTAATCTCAGCACTTAACACCCTCTTACCCCATTGTATGTCTCCCTTTACCCATTTAGACTGTAAGCTCCTTGGGGCAGGGACCTCTCTCCCATTGTTTCTATGAATGTCGCACTTATTTCATCCCCTCTTATTTATTGTAACATGTCTATTGTAAGGTGCTGCGTACACTGTGTGGCTCCATATAAATAAAGATACATACATACATACATTTTAAACAACCCTACCTGTTATTGGGCTTTGCTTATCAGCAGTTATTAGTGGGTGCCTGCATTGTTGTAGCAGAGTTTAATATCAAGTAATGGCAGTCTCACCGATGATGCAAGTCAATTTATAGACTACATCTTAAGCCCTCATGTAGTAAGCCTTAATTCATATGTTTGTGATACATTGGATATTTTGTCCAAAACTGAAGCATTACCGATCAGTCCCAGTACTCTGCTTGTAACATGTGATGTAGAGTCCCTATATACATCAATTGACATTGACAAAATTTGGACAAAGCAGTCTTACGATTCAATTATTTTGTTTTTGAGGTTAAGTTTTATATTCAAATACGAGGTACAGAAATGGGGAGTGCTTGTGCCCCCTCTTATGCCAACCTATATTTAGGTTGGTGGGAGGAGGTGATGGTCTTTATTGACTCTAATATGGAATATACAGAACACATCTTATTATGATTAAGATATATTGATGATCTTTTCATCCTGTGGGATGGACCATCAGATCTATTGGTCAAATTTATATCTTACCTTAATGATAATCCAATGAATTTAATACTGACATTGGAATTAGATCTTCAGGAAATTCCATTTCCTGATATACTTATTTATAGAGGTCCCAATGACATTCTCAAAAGTGATCTCTACCGTAAATCCACTGCTGCTAATAGCTTATTACATCATAGTAGCCAACATCCCTCCTCTATTAAGTGTAATATACCTGTGGGGGAATATTTACGGTTAAGACATAACTGTAATGATATCCAGATTTTTAAAAATAGATCGATTGACCTAACTAAGCGTCTTATAGAAAGAGGGTACAGTAAAAGCTCAACTAAAAAGGTGTACAAAAGAGCCTTATGTACATCAAGACCATATCTGCTGTACAATAAGACAATTAAAAATGACAACAAACAACCGACTCGGTTTATAACCACCTATAATTGTCATTCAAGCTCTATCTCTCAAATACTGAACAAACATTGGCATTTGTTAACTAATGATGAAGATTTGAGGGAAGTCCTTGGCAACAGACCTTCCATGTGTTGGAAGAGAGCACCTAATTTAAAGGACCATTTAGTCTGCAGCCACTTTGCTAAAAAACATACAAGCAATTTCAGTGGCTCACATCCATGTTGTCACTGTGTGGCTTGAGAACATATGGTGCTAACTCGATCGATTGTTGATAGATTTGGACGACAACATTTCATCAAAGAATTCATAACGTGCCAAACCAAATCTGTAATATACTGCCTACAATACCCATGCAGACTTTTATATGTAGGCAAAACCACACGCAAATTGACTGTAAGATTGAGAGAGTATGCCAATAATATTACAAATGCGGCCAAAGACATCAATAATCCTAACAAAAAGATTTCTCCTGTAGCCGCCCATTAACTTACTAAACATAATAGTAATTCCCATTTATTAAAAGCTTGGGGTTTACAGAGTATCAGGATTGGCATAAGAGGTGGTGACATAAACAGAATCCGATGGATTTTCAGATTAAGTACCCTAAAACCTCATGGTCTCAATGAGGAATTTCCCTTGCATGTCCATTTATAAAGGATATTGATTAATTTAGAATTATCTCTGTGATGTTTTACAACAATATATGTTCAGTGATTTTCAATTCACTCTCATGTTCTATTCATATATTTTCTAATGGACACATAGATGGATAAGTCCTTTGATCTTAGTTTATTTACATCAGATGATTGTAATGAACATCATGTATTTGATTAAGTATATTTAAAGATAATCCTGTCAGATATTATGCAGTGACCATCTGATCATTTGTAATTGGAATGAGTGAGTTCGTTCAGAGAAGTAACTTCATTCAAATGCAGTACTTTTTTACATTCTTTTTATCGATGATAATTTTTGGGAATCATAAGGGCCTGTTTATTTCAAAGAAATATGGCACTAAATGATTGGTTTTCAGGCGCCAGCGGTATCAGCAATTATAAGCGCTTGTATTTACATTGTATTTTTTTGTTTAGATCATGATTATCTTCCTTCTGATAGGTCTTGGTAGAAGAGCGTCACAATGTTTGCAATCTAAGTTTGATTGGCAACAGTATCAGTCATTCAAACGAAGATGGGAGGTGCTTCCGGTTTAAATAGCCGGCTTTTTTTGAACATCGGAGTGAAAAACCTAAGAAAAAGCCAGGGTGAAACGCGCATCGGCGTTCTTATTTAGAGCAGATGTCTCTTTGTTGTTTTTGATAGGGATTACTTTAGGGCTTAGGATCTACTTATATCGAATGTTGATTTACTCTGTAGCAAGCATGTAGGGTTTGCAGCTCAGATTTCTCTTTATCTACAGAACTCGGTCTATTATTTAGCTCTAGGTTTAGCTTCCATTTACAACGGTCCTTTTAAGAACTGGTAATAGGGTGGTAATCCAGACCCTTCTTAGGGTTAGTATTTTGTTTTTTGGTATCAAAGGCCCTTTTTAGGGCTGGTATTACACTGGGTAATTATTACTTTTTTGAATTTTTTGGCAAGCCGGATTGTGCCCCAATATTAGATTAGTACTTTATTTTAACTAAGATTAGGTATACAGCCTAGTGTTTTTCTATCATAGATTGACACCTACAATGGTCCTTCTCAGGGCTGGTAATTAGGTAGAGTGGATTCAGCTGCCATAAATAACGTGGCTCTGCTAATTACCGAGCATTCAAATTTCCACTCACAACGTTCCTTGTCAGGACTGGTAATTAGGTACTTAGTGGTGTCAGATTCAATTTGTATTATTGCACAGCATATATCTAGCTGTGTTTTTCTACTTACAACGGTCCTGTTTTAGGGCGGGTAATTAAGAGATCTTATTTAGGCTGTTCTATTTAGTGGGTTCCCACATACCAGTCTGGTGTTATTTACATTTTGTGTAAGATATACCGAGTGGTAGTAAGAAAACAACATTTTTCTTTTACCACTCTGTATTATATCTACAATGTTACACTTGACTCTTAGGAGTCATTTGAATATTTTACCATATTTTAAGAAGGTACTGTCCCATGATTATGATTTTGCTATTCTTCTGTTTTTAGCTTTATGTTTAATAAAAGTTAAGTCTTATCCACTATTACTGATAGTTCCAACAGTATTATAGATACTATATCTTTGAGTGCTATTTAGGCAGGTTATCTGTTTGTTTCTTTTGTATCTTAATCATCTCCTGCAGCACCAGATATTTCTAATACTGATTCAGAAGAACTTATTATGAGCCCTCAGGTGTAGAGACAGAGTGCACTGGTTCATTTTTCTAATATTTGTAGCAGAGTTTAGCAAGAGGAGGAGGAAGCACTAGGGAACTCCATCTCTGGCCTCAACCCTGTGTGATGTCACCACCCCCAGAAATGTTAAGTTGTTTTAAAAGTACAGATGTAGCTATCCTTAATCAGAATCAATCTGAATTAAGCCATCTTGATCTGATAAGCAACTTCCATTTAATTGAATGGAGATCAAAGATATTAACATTTTTATAAACCATGGAATTTCCTTCAGTAGTCAGTACATAATGCCTGTCCCGGTTGACGGGGTCACTAAACTAAATCACCTCTACCACTGTCTTCTATGGGGACATATGCTTATTTTAGAACTGTTGTGGGTGATGCTGGGCTATTTAACCCTTTGAGTGCCAGAGCCTTGCGATGCGTCTGTACCCCTCTGGCACTCAAAGGGTTAAAATCCGCAACCTTTTCCAATTTTGTTTAACATAAAATGCTACAAGTTGGATGATCGACTAATCATCCAATATACATACTGTTAAAGGGATAGTAGTACTTCGTTTTAGCTTTATTTTATTTTGTAGGCATTAAAAAAACATGAAGAATGATATAAGTCCTATCTCTCAAACCTTTATGGTTTGAGAGATATTCACAAGCAAAGTTTTCCCTCCCGCCCCTTTTACCTAGTGTAAGCCATCTCTTCTCAGATGTGGAATGCAGTCCATAGACCAGACAGATAACAGAAGGAGACGATCTTCTTCCTATGAGAACAATGAAAGCCCTGCCCCCCTTGACAAGCTTTTCAGGTTTTTCCCTTATCTTAATTAAAGGTTGTCCCTCTCTGCAATCTACCTGGGCACCTCCCTTCTGATCTGGCTGAGCAGTGTTACATCAGTAAAAGGGTCGGGAGGGGGACACTTTGTCTCCTACTGTCCTCTGCTGCAGCCAGGCTTTTCCTGGTGGTCAGGTGGAGCACAGTGACATCCCCGCTGGACACTGACAGTACACTCTCCTTCAAGCATTGTGGGGCCAAAGACCTACACAGAGGTAAGTCCTGGTCCCACAGTTAACTCCTTCACTACCCCACTGCAGTGGATCTGATGGATCACATCCTTAACAGTTTTGGAAGGTATGCTAAGAATGTGGCTCATCATGTCATTAGCAGCAAAGTGGTTAAATAGGGAAATGGTCAGACTAGATGGGCCAATTGGTTCTTATCTGCCGTCAAATTCAGTGTTTTCTTTTTTAACTTAACAGTGATTTTCATTTTATAAGTCCTGAAAGTCTTTTGTTAAAGTTTTTCATCTAATTAAAATTAACTTTATGATAGATAGAGTTCTGTTTTCTTTCTCACACCTGTTGTATAATAATCACCAGCAGATGAATGATGTGTGAATATGACCCAGTTTACTTTGTAAAAGTTCTAGTTATTTCCATTGTCAAAAGAAATGTATCCAGTTGTAGCATTACTCTTTAAAGACCAGTGGCATTAATTTGTGTTTATAATGATGGATCGAGTTTATAGCTTTTTGTGAAAAAATTACAGAATCTTTTAAAATTTGTGATTAAATCTTGGAGTGCAAGAGAGATTGTTCACCTCTCTGACACTGAAAGGGTTAAATATTAATTTATACATTATCTGTCTTTTTTTAAGTAGGTAACTGCCTGGGCATAATTGAGAACAATTCCTTAACCATGCTGTAAATAGTCACTGTGCTGAGTTCTGGGCATTGCCAGTGAAATGTCATTGTCTTGCACCAAACAGGGGGAAAATACCTTAAGGTGAAATAATTGAGAGAAAAATTATCCAGTGTAATACACTCTTCAATCTGTTTTGTTCTTCCTATGCAGTAAGATCAGTGCAACTTATAAAAGTGGCTTCGTAGAGTAACATGAGTTGGAAAGTTTCCTCTCATCTCTTAAGGGGTGCAGTATCTCCCTTTGGCACATAACCTGCCTGTTCTTGGTTTATGGCGGATGCAGTGGCATAACTAGTGGAGGGCCAGGTGCAAGAAAAGTTTGGGCCCCCTCCCACAGCCATATACTAATGGGAGCCAGTGTAGGGATTGGCATAGGTGACTGATGTTAGAGAAGCGGTTGGAGAGGTAGATTAGTAGTGCAACGGAGTTCATTATGGACTGTAGTGGGGTTAGTCGGGTGAGAGGAAGGCTAGTTAGTAGTGAGTTACAGTAGACAAGACAGGACATGATGAGTGTTTAAATTAGAATTTTAGTATTGTCTTGGGTGAGGAAGGGTCGGATTCTAGAGATGTTGCGGAGGTGGAGGCGGTATGATTTGGAGATTGAGTGGATGTGGGGAATAAAGGATAGGGCGGAGTCAAATGTGACCCCCAGGCAGCGTGCTGTAGGGGTTGGTGTGATGATGGTGTTGTTGACAGTGAGGGCAATATCTGGGGTGGGGCTGGTAGGAAAGGGAGGGAAGATAATTAGTTTGATTTTTCCAAGGTTAAGTTTGAGTTGACAGGAGGACATCCAGGAAGACACAGCAGAGACCTGGGACAGGAGGGAAGGGAAGAGGTCTGGAGAGGAAAGATAGATTTGGGTGTCATCTGCATAGAGATGATGGCGAAACCCAAAGGAGTTTAGTAGTTTGCCAAGGGATGCAGTGTAAATTGAGAAGAGCAAGGAGCCCAGGAATGAGCCCTGAGGCACTCCGACAGACAGTGGGAGGGGTGGGGAAGTGGAGCCAGAGTAGGACACACAGAAGGAGCGGTTGCAGAGATAGGATGAAAACCAAGAGAGGGCAGTGTCACAGAGACATAGAGAGTGGAGGGCTTACAGGAGGAGTGGGTGATCTACTATGTCAAAGGCAGTTGACAGGTCCAGGAAAATGAGAAGGGAGTAGTGGCCTTTTGACTTTGCGGAGAGCAAGTCGTTGGTCACTTTAGTGAGGGCAGTCTGGGTGGAGTGATGAGGACAGAATCCAGATTGCAAGGGATATAGCAGGGAATGGGAGCAGAGGAATGTAGTGAGCTGGTTGTATGCGAGATGCTCACGGAGCTTGGAGGCGAATGGGAGTAAAGAAATGGGCCGGTAGTTTGACAGTGAGTTTGGGTCCAGGGAGGGTTTCTTTTGAATGGGTGTGATTAGTGCATGTTTAAAAGAGGATGGGAAGGTGCCGGTTAACAGAGAGAGGTTGAATAAGTGAGTAAGGGGTGGTGTTAGTAGAGGTGAAAGTTCTTGAGTGAGCTGAGATGGGATTGGGTCAAGAGGGCATGTATTACGGTGCCCGCGTTTCCTTGTTGTTTTGCTGTCAGTTATCCTGTGTAATGCTCTCATTGGTTGCCCTGTGTTGAGCCTGCCCAGTATGGCCTTTGGTACTAAGGTCTCTGCATCCTCTCTGCTCTCCATCTGCACTCCCCAAAGCATCAATACCTTTACCATATGCTAATGATCACAGTCTCTCCCTCTCCCCTTGCATAACAAATTTAGTGCATATACGAAGTGTGTTGTATGTTCCTTAGCGAAGTGATCCCCTCACATTGTCAGACATTCTTCACAATAAGACTGACCTTTAGTGCATCTCCAATTCTTAGTATATCAGCATCACTGGGTTTTACTCATTTACAGACAACGCTGAGTTTTCATATCTGCCTTCACAGATTGATTTGTGGGAGAGGGAGCTCCAGAGGGTCCCAAATGTTCTGATTGTCAATGGGCCCTGGGCAGCTGCCTACTTTGACTTGTTATATTATTCTTGATAGACACATCCTAACGACACCAATGGATTGTATATGTTTCCCATTATTATGTGTTGAGTAATTTGACTGAATTGTTACATAAAGTGAACATCACCTTAAGGTAAGTTTACTTAATTTGAAATAAAATTAAAATCTATTTGCTATTGTACTACCATGTTTTGTAGAATTAATAGCTTTTAAAAATTACTAATTTCTTTTTGATGGAACAGTGTGACACTTCATGTTAATTCCCTAAGCAGTGCCCTAGGTCTGTTTGATGCCAAATTTACAACTTATTGCTAAAGTTCACCCCCCCCCCCCACACACACACACACACACACACTCCCAGTGTGTGGGCTCTCCCTAGATTCATCCATAGCACAGTGTATGTTTTAATAACTGGCCCAGCATAGAAACTAATTAGCATAAAGGGTCAGACTGTGTCACCAATAAAGATTAAGGCCCATATTTCTAAAATCAAACTGGTGTTATTCTACAGTATACCAACTGTGCCATACGGGCCAAATGAAAATTCTTAAATTTCCATTCACTTGAATATACCTTTTTAACCCCTTGAATGCCAGAGAGGTCTCCAATGCATCTCTGTGGTTAAAAGCTCAGTTGAATTTTACTGGAATAATAGGATTTTAGTCATACCTGTTAAATCATTTTCTCTGTCATCCAATACAGGTTAGTGGTAACTTTGGGTAGGTGATCCGCCCCTTTAAGTAGACAGGAACAATTCTAGAAATGACTGCAGGGGGTGGAGCCTACCTTCCCTCCTTGACTGCAGCTAGCCAACCAGCTCCGGAAAGATTTGTTCCTTGGTGAAGATAACACAGGCAATAGAACAGTTCTGTTATAGTTTTAGAAAATTTTTTATTTTTAGATATAGAATACCACCATTAGGTAGATTACCATAACTGGCAATGCCCTTAGATGTGGCTAGCTCAGTATCCAGAAGCTTTTTCTGGACCTTAAGCCCTGAGGGATAAAATCTTGATTCCAAGTGCTTCCCCAGGAGTTACCCATTGAGGTTTCTTCTTACTAGATGGTAGTCTGAAGACAGAAGATCTGCAGGAAAGGTGAGCAACCCTTTGAGTGCTGCAGGTCCACTTGTCCCACAGTGCCCCTCCGCACAGGGGTTATTCCTGAGAGTTCTTATTGCACACTCCTGCACTCACTGGGGCTTTCTGTTATGTCTGTCAGTGTTTGGAGCAACTTTATGTGGTAAATTAGCCCTTTAACTGCTGGTTGGCAACTTTTGGGGTGGTTATTGGCGCTTTCCCTATTGGGTTGAGTGTTTTCTGGGTCTGATTACATGTTCTAGTGATGTTTCATGTATTTTTATTTCTCAGTTCTAACATTGACAAAATTGAGTTAAAGGTGCGTTGTACCGCATAGACGCCATTGCTCCATTCACTTCTATGGGACTGTACAGTTTGGGACATACCTCTGCAACCACTCAACCTAGCGACTTCAGAGATGGCTCATTTTACTTGTCTGCCCATGCTGTATCATCCGGTTCATGTTTCTAGTGTGTTGAGGGCCTCAGGGGGCTTAGGGCACTGTTTGGGGTACTTTTCTGGGAAAACTACATTTCCCACGAGCGCTTGCTTCGCGCTCTCATTTTTGATTGGCTCCTGCCGCGACAGCCATTTTGTGTCTTTTCCTGAACGAGTATCCTACGCAGGGCTTGGACTCTCCTTCTCTCCTCTGCAGGTTAACCCTTCGCCTGCCAGATAAGTGCATTTTAGCGATTTCTGGGGTGAAATTTTAATCTTACACACTGTAAATTGGGTTATTAATTATTCTGAACGTTGTTGACACTGTGAGAATGTCTACTCCGTTGGAGCTTGGGGCCAGGCCTAAGACTAAGGATGCTGTGGTCTCTGTATCCCCCATTGCGCACTGGTCCTCATGTCATACAGGGTTGCCTAGAGAATTCTCAGGTCATTTATGCCCAGCATGTTCTGATGTCACTGAGTCTATCCCAGGGACCTCCAGCCATGCATTAGAGCCAGTTTGGGTGTTCAAAGCTGCTACCAGGGACCTCAGGTCTACTTTGCAACTCTTTTCATTCCAGTTACAATGGGTCTTCCATTCCTGGCAGACCCCTTCCTCAGTCAGATCTTCCCTGCCCAAACCACAAGGAGTACCTGACGTTTCAGATTCCTCTGAAGAGGAACTGTTGGTAGATTCAGATGTTGAGGAATGTTCTGCTGTGGGCTCCTCTCAATTTTATCTTCAGTGTCCTCCCTTTGAGTCCTTGGCTACTAGTCCTCTACCCCTTCTGAAGTGGAAAATGGCCTTTCTCCTGGCGATCGTGTCAGTTCGCTGTGTCGCGGAGTTGTATGCTCTGTCCTGTAGACCACCATTTTGGTGTTTTACAAAGACAAGGCGGTGCTCCACACCTCTCAGGAGTTCCTTTCCAAGATGGTTTCGGTGTTCTACATCAATCTGGAGATTGTGGTGCCCTCTTTCTGCCCTGACACCACCTCTGACAAGGAGAGGGATCTCCACTTATTAGACGTGGTGCGTTGTCTCATCTTGCAGAATAGTAATAAAACCTGTATTTTAGACCAAGACAGTGCATTAGTATTTGTTACAAACATCTAAAATTCACACAACAAGTATTATTATTATTCATTCATAAAATTAATTTAAAAATAGCATAATGAATATGTGATACACATATCTTAATGCTACTCACTGCTCTTCGTTTCATTGTGCACCATAATGATGATAAGGAGTGGGGGAAACCTCATCTAATAGGGAAGGAGAATATATATGTGAAAAGGACCAAAGGAAAAATTATTAATATAGAAGATCATAGCATATTGATTAGACTATCCTCAAGGTATATTGCTTATTTGCATAGAACTTCATATTGTGTGTAATGATGGTAATTAGTTTTGTAAAGTTGCTGACCTCCATCTCTTCATTGAGCCCATTGGAGGATAAGGTATCCAGTGTATATAACCAAAATGCCTCTCTACGGCACAATTTAGAGAATCTATTGGGTCTTGAAATCAGAATGTGTTCAATACTAGTGATTTTGAAGTTGTTAATACTGCCTTCTTTACAATGAATGAAATGTTTCGGAATTGTATGATTTTCCACTTTTCTGCTGAGATATCCCAAAGTGCTCTCGTAGTTCTGCCTACATACTAGATGCCACAACCACATGTTATAACATAAATTACAAAAGATGTGTCACATGTTATTAGATTATTAATTTGGTATGTGTTGTGGTTTACTTTGTATATTCGTCACTTTATTTGTTAGGTATCTACAGTTTGTACATCTACTATGGAGGCACCTGTAGTTACCCACTGGGGTCTTGGAATTTAATATGCCTCTTTTATCTTCTTCAAATTCTTGGGTCTGCTGGCGGCCACATAACCTTGCAGATTTTTGGCCCTTCTATAAGTTATTTCAGCCTTAATCAGAAGAATATTTTGTAAGAGAGGATCCTGTCTAAGGATGCCCCAATATTTCTGAACAATCGAGTCAGTCACTATGGAGGCTCCATTGAACTGTGTGATTAGCGCCGGGGGTCTTCTGTCTGCTTTGGAATTTTCTTTATTTTTCAGGAGTTCTTCTCTTTTTATATTTGATGCTCTCTTAAATGCAGAGTCCACAACCAAAACTTTGTCCTCTTTCTAGCAACTGAATTTTGAAGTCTTCACTTTTCTCCAGAAAGTCTTGAGTGTTGCTACAATTTCTCCTCAATCTGTGAAATTGACCGAATGGGATTTTTTTTACCCATTATGAATGATAGCAGCTGTCTGCTCTCAAATATTGATTTCTTGAGACCTCTTTTTTATAGATGGTGCTTGTTATGTATTATTCAGAGATTCCTCTAAGTTGGAGATCCAGAAAAGTTATCTCCTGCGTGTTAGTCTCAGAGGTAAATGTCAGTCCCATGTCATTGGAGGTGAAGCTCTGTATAAGTTGTTGTAATGAGTTAGATGACCCTCCCCAAATGATGAGAATATCATCTATATACCAGCCATAGTATACTAGGCTGCCCCCCTATTTCTCCCTTGGCCAGACTGAGAGGTCCTCTCATAAGCCCATAAAGAGACTGGCATATGAGGGAGCAAACCTAGTGCCCATGGTCGTACCTCTAATCTGCAAGAAGAAGTCCTCTTGAAATAAAAAGAAATTGTGGTGTAGTATAAATGAGACACATTTGATGATGAATTCCATTTGCTTCTGTGGCAATTTTGCTTCAGTTTCTAAAAAATATCTAATGGCCTGTAGTCCCAAAATATGATCAAGACAAGTATACAAAGATGAGACATCAAGAGTTGCCCAGATGTAATTTTCTTTCCATGTGATTGATGATAGTATGTTCAGAACCCTTATATAGGAGGGAAGTGTGACAACGTGTTGTAGATAAAAATCTATATAAGCAGATAAGTTGGAGGTGAATGAATTAAGGCCCGAAATTATGGGCCTGCCTAGGGGATTTGTATTGTTCTTATGGAGTTTAGGTATATGATAGAAGAAGGGGGGATCAGCGTGCTCCAAGAGAATGTATTGGAACTCCTGTTTATTTAATATCCCTTCGTCTAACCCCTCTTTCAACAGGTTTTTAAGAGAATCATTGAAAACCTCAGATGGATTGTAGGTTAACTTCTGGTATAATTTTTCATCCATCAATAGTCTACGTGCTTCTTCCAGATATGCAGTGGTGTCTTGTATAACTAGGGCACCACCTTCACGGATAGTGATAGTTTTGTCGGAAACTAGTTGTTTCAGGGCATATCTTTCCTTTTTACTGAGGTTATCGTTGAAACTTATCTGTTTGTTTGCTTTTGTTTTTACTTTGAATTCTTTAAGGACCATCCCAAAGAAGGCATCCACATGAGGTCCTTTATATTGAGAAGGAAAGAACTGAGACCGTTTTTTATATGGGGTATGTAGTACACGTTCATTCTGTGGATCTTTTTCTGTTTCACTAAAATTTTCTAATTTTAATGATTCTAGTATTTGTAAATGTTCTAGATCTCTATCATTTAGAACGTAATTGTCATCTGTGCTTCCTGCACTGGACATTTGTATTGGAAAGTTTGTTTTCTTAATTTCAAAGTATCTGTGCAGAGATAATTCACATGTAAAACTCAAGGTCTAAGAAAAATGAGAAATTGTTAGGCTTGCTTGTTGGAGCAAATTTTAGCCCTTTTTCTAATAGGGTTTCCTCATTTTGACTTGGTGGTCTACTCGATAAATTGAAGATCGCTTTCCCTGTTGTTGCTACTGTTTTTTCTGGTTCTTTTGTTTCTGTTGGTCTGTTTCTTCTTCCTCCACATTTTCCTCTTTTTCCTCTGGATCCTTGGATTGATTTCATCTTGTGTTTTCCTTTTTCCTTGATATTCATGCCGAATTCTAAAAAAGGCCCTTGATGTTGTATATGATCTTGATTTAGTGACCTCTCAGCAGTTATTTCAGTTTGCAGAACTTCAAATTAATTTTTCAGAGGCATATTTTCTCTGGAAGTACATGGAAGTGAGTTATGATTTATTGAAGTGATTTCTCTGGATTTTGGATTATTTTGCTCTATTTCTATATTGACCTTCATTTTGTTGGTTTTACTACGGTTGCTATCGTCATAGGTGATAGATGATTTATCTGTGGTTTTAGAAGATTTTCTCGGGATATATTTTCCTTTGGTTTGTATTTTTTGTTGTGTTTTGGACCAAGATTTTACTTTGTTATTTGCATAATCTCTTTGGTCTCTTTTGAGTTTCTTGGTCTTTATTTTTTTCAGTTCCTTTTCCAGATTTTCCACCTTAGTTTGTGCCTTTTTATCTAATTCTTTGAATAATATATTATTCGTATGCTGTCCTAATGTTTTATGTATAGTACCTATGTTCAATGCTGGCCAAACGTTGGCTTCTAAATTTAATGATGTGCTTCATGAGACTAAAAGAGCAGTTATTTAAAATATTTTCCCATTTGTTTAAGAAGTGTTCATCATTGAACCCACATGTCTTAACTATTCTCAGCCCTCTAGGTACAATCTTATTATCAACATATTGTTGGAGGGATAATAGATCCCACCATTTTCTTAGTTCTTGACAAAGCAGATCTTCTAGATTGTTGAGGAACTTTTTAAGTTCACCATTAGGATCAACTGTACTTTTCTCTGTCATCCAATATAGGTTACAGGTAACTTTGGCATGTACCAACATTGAGTTTCCCAGAGGTGGAATGAAGGCAAGGACCAGGCGCTGGTCCCCAAAGTCACCAGAGCATATATGAACTAATCAGGTCATAACATAGCCCTTATAAGGAATAAAGTGTCAACTGACACAAAACTGGAGTATAACACATCAGAAACCATAACACAGCACACAGAACTAAAGCCAGCCAGGTTCAACAGTTAAGGAGTATGAAAGAGTAACAAGGAAAAACCCTAGACACGCATGACTGCCTCTTGGATCTTCCTACCAAAGCTGGCATCGGCCAATGCCAGGACATCAACACAGTAGTGTTTAGAGAAAGCCTGCACAGATGACCAAGTGGCCGCCTTGCACAACTGATCAGCTGACACTATCGCTAGGAGAAAAGCCATCTTCCAAGTCAGCAGATGGAGAGGGATAGTAGCCAAAGACTCAAAGGGAGGGTGCTGAAGGACACCCAAAACAAAGTTAAGACCCCTCTGAGGAGCGGGGTTCTTAAAGACACGGCGGGCATTAGCAACATCCTGAAAGAAAACCTTAACGTCTGGAATAATGGCAATGCGTCTCTGAAAGAAAACAGAGAGCACAGAAGCTTGAATCTTCAAGGAGCTCAGACTGACTCCCTTATCTACGCCATCCTGCAAAAAAGACAGGACCATAGGAAGGTCAAAGTCTTGGGAGGGAAGATCCTTATCAGCACACCAAGAGAGAAAGGTAGACCAGACTCTTGGTATGCCTTAGAGGAAACAGGTTTATGAGCACTAAGCATAGTAGCCACTGAGCCTGAAGAGATACCCTTCCTCATCAATATTGAGGATTCTATCGCCATGCCGTCAACCTCAGATGGTCCACATATTTCTTCCACAGGTAACCCTTTAGAAGAAAATCCAGTCTGTGGGGAAGCTGAAAGGGCTCTGCTATTGAGAGATCCAGGGGCTCAGGAAACCATGCTTGACGAGGCCAGTACAGAGCGAACAGAATTACTGGAGAACCCTCCAGACGCTGTTTCCTCATCACCCTGTGAAGCATGGGAATGGGAGGAAAGAAGTACGCTAGAGGAAAGCACCATGGAATCGACATGGTATCCACTGCCAGAGCCAGCGGATCGCTCCAGCGGGAACAGAACAGTGGAACCTTCCGGTTGTGCCTGGTTGCAATCAGGTCGACGCAAGGAAGTCCCCATTTCGGGACAATGAGGTTGAACACATCTCAATACAGTTCCCACTCTCCTCTGTCCACTGTGTGTCAACGTAGATAGTCTTCTAGAACATTGTCTGCTATCAGAAATAGTAGGCTGCCAAACTTGACCACACTGCTGGAGACTAGGCCTCAGCCACTGGTAGTCTCTGCTGGAACCAGGAGCAGGAACTAGAACACAGGATCTTGACCCGACATAGTGAGGGGGCTACCTGACTCACGCCTGCAGTCAGAAATGCAGCAGAGGATACCTGACTCATGCCTGCAGTCAGTATGTAGAAAGCGGAAGCTTGACTCACGCCTGCAGTCCGTTTAATAGCTAGCCTACTAGAGCCCCGGTCCGCACCAAATTGGGTGTATGCTAGGTACCGGGGAATAACAAGAGAATAGTCAGACAGAGCCACAGGTCAGCACCGGATTGGGTGTCCACTATAAGGATACGGCAGGAGAATAGTCAGACAGAGCCACAGGTCAGCACCAGATTGGATGTCAGACAAGCCAGGTCGCACACACAGCCCAAGGACACAGAACTGCTTTGTACAACAATGCAAGGGCAACTGAGTCAGGACTCAGGCTGCCCTTTAAACCCCTCCTCAGGAAGTAGGTAGGAGGAGCAGGCTCAGAGGAAGGAAGTAGGTAGGAGGAGATTACAGGAGGCATGGCATAAAACAGAGGCCTGCTTCACTCTGAAGACACTGCAGATCACGCGTGGAATGACGCCTAGCGTTGCTGAAGCGGCAGCACTGGAATCAAGGTAAGCTGTGGCAGTACCCCCCTCCTCATAGACCCCCCCCCCGTGTAAAACCGGCCAGGGTTTGTCAGGAAATCGAGCATGAAATCTGCACACTAAACAGTAGTGTGAACATCGCCAGCTGGAACCCAGGAGCGCTCCTCTGTACCGTATCCCTTCCAATGAATAAAGTTCTGTAGGTGCCTCGAACCAAACTGGAGTGCAGAATGTTTTGAACTTCATACTCCTCGTGATCTCCAACTCTTACGGGAGCAGGACGGACAGGAGCAGAGGTATACTGTTGCAGACCAAGGGCTTTAACAGGGAAACATGGAAGACATTATGTAGCAGAGGATACCTGACTCACGCCTGCAGTCAGTATGGAGAAAGCGGAAGCTTGACTCATGCCTGCAGTCAGTTTAATAGCTAGTCTACTAGCGCCCCAGGTCTGCACCAAATTTGGTGTCTGCTAGGTACCGGGAAATAACAAGAGAATAGTCAGACAGAGCCACAGCTCAGCATCAGAGAGGGTAGTCAGACAAGCTAGGTCATACACAGTTCAGGTAGTCAGCCAGAGCCACAGGTCTGCACCATATTGGGTGTTCAGTATAAGGATAAGGCAGGAGAATAGTCAGACAGAGCCAGATTGGATGGTCAGACAAGCCAGGTCATACACAGAGCCCAAGGACACAGAACTGCTTTGTACAACAACGCAAGGGCAATGGAGTCAGGACTCAGGTTGCTCTTTAAACCCCACCTCAGGAAGTAGGTAGGAGGAGTAGGCTCAGAGGAAGGAAGTTAGTAGGAGGAGATTACAGGAGGCATGGCATAAAACAGAGGCCTGCTTCACTCTGAAGCCTTGCGCCTGCAGATGACACGTGGAATGATGCCGAGCGTCGCTGAAGTGGTGGAGCTGGAAACAAGGTAAGCTCCTCTACAGACCACCAACCCTGGGATTTCAGGTGACCCAAGACCGTTCCCCAGCCGGAGAGGCTGGCATCCATTGTCACTGTTGTCCCGAAGGATACCAGGAAGGGCCTGCCCTTCAGGAGATTGGAGAGGTCGAACCACCATGACAGACTTGGCTCCACATGACCCTGACATCTTTAGGAATTTGTCTCACCCTTGCACACCTGGATCACGAACCTCTCAAGTTCTCACGTGTGAGCCATTGCAAATGGAACCTCCTCCATGGTGGATATGAACTTCCCCACTAGAGAGTTAAACTACTTTGCAGGGACTGAATCTCAAGCCAGGACTTCAGACACCTTGTGGATGATCTGGTGAGCCACTTTGTCCATGAGAAACACCATGCTCTTCAGGGTGTCAAAAAGAAGACCCGGAAAAACCAATCATTGAAATGGAACCAAATCTGACTTGTCCATGTTCAGTACCCATCCATGATGGGTTAGAGTGTGAATACAGTTCCGGGGAGGGGGCCTTCAAGAACAAGTCATCCATGTATGGAGTAACTGATGCCGTCCCTGTGCAGGATGGAAACGAAAGCACCCAAGATACAATTGAAGACCTGGGGTGCCGTAGTCAGACCAAAGGGAAGAGCAGAAAACTGGAAGTACCCTTGCCCAAACTTCTGCCGGCTCTCCGGATGGATGGCATCCTGAAGGTCCAAAGAAGTGAGAAATTCCTCAGGACATATGGCTGCTATCACCGTCCTTGGAGACTCCTTGTGATAATGAGTTTTGACTACAAAGGAATTGAGATCCTTGAGGTCTAAGATCGGACTGCAGTCACCGTCCTTCTTGGAAACCACAAACAGGTTGGAATAGAAACCCGAAGCCTTTTCCACCTCGGGAACCGGTTCCAGGACCTTCTTGTCCAAAAGGGTCTAGATGGCACAGTTGAAAAGACGGAAAGAACCTGAAAGGAGGAAGAGAGGTGAAAGGAATCCTGTACCCCTGTGAGACAACCTGCAAAATCCACGGATCCGCCACGGTGTCTGTCCAGACACTGAGGAAGTGGCAAATACGGCCACCCACTGGTGCATGGGGTCCGGTGTTCGGCGAGTCATGCCAAAGAAGATTTGGAAGTCTTGGGCTTGTTGTAGAACTGATTGGGTCTCCACTGCTGTTTGGGCTTGGAGGAGGAACGCGTAGCCTGGGGAACCACCTGGACGTGGCACACTCCTCAGCCTGAAAGGGACGAAAAAGCCTATTCTGTCTGACCTGAGGCTTCTTTTTGGGAACTAAGGCAAGAGGGTGCTTTTGCCCCCAGTGGCCTCACTGATGAGGCCCTTAATCTCCGGCCCAAATAAGGATGTTCCCAAAAAGGGCAACGAAAGTAAGGATATCTTAGAGATGGTATCTGTGGACCAAATTTTAAGCCAGAGAGCACATCTGACAGCCACAGACAAGATTGAAACCCTAGCAACCAAACGAATGGCATCAAAGATAGCTGCAGAAACATAATGCTGAGCTTCAGAGATGTCGGCCAAGAGCCGCAACAAGTTGGCCGTGGGAGCACCCTGACGTACAGCTACAGTAAGCTGTTCTGTCCAGAAATCAATGGTCCTGTCCACCCAAGCAGCGGCAAATGAGGGAGGTAAGCATGTGCCTGAAGCAGCAAAGATGGCCTTTAGAAATGCTTCAAGTTTAAGAATGGAAGCATCTGCCACAGGCAGCGCTGTGGATTTAGAAAGTCTAGAAACTGGGGTATCTACCTTATGGGGATGAGCCCACTGAGCCAGGGCTGCTTTCTAGACAAAGTAGATTTCTTGTCAGGGTTCACTACTCTAACACCAGCTGATCAAGAGTTGGGATTAGGTGGAAAAAAAGGAACACTGCTTCTTAGGTATGTGAAACACATCAGAATGGTCCTAAGGAACCTCAGAAACGAGAGGGATGTTTAGAGTATTGAGGACTGCCCTGATCAGGCTTCTCAGCTGAGGAATTGGGAGGAAACTTCCTCAGAACATTCACCCTCATCTAAGTCCACCAACAATTCCACCTCAGAGGAATCTCATACATTAGGTACACCCTGTGGTTTGGGTAGTGAAGACCTGAATGAAGTAGGGGGCTGCCAAGTCTGGAAGACCCCCTGTAATTGTGTTGGAAGGAGTTGTAAAGTAGACCTTAACTCTTTAGTAGTAGCCTTAAACTCCTGCATTCACAGTGACTCTAGTGCATGGCTGGAGGTCCCTGGCGGAGAGGCAATGGCAGCAGTGCATGAAGGGCATAAATGACCTGATTATTCTCTAGGAAGCCTTGCTTGACATGAGGAGCAATGCGCAATGAGGGTCTCAGACACCCCAGTATCCTTAGTCTTCTGCCTAGCCCCGAGTCCCAACGGGTCTGACATCCTAACTGGGTATAAACGTCTGAAAGTATTAGGCAAAACCCAAATACAGTGTCTAAGATTACATTTTCACCCCAGCAATAGTGAATATACACTTAACTGGCAGGCGAAGGGTTAATCTGCCGAGGAGAGAAGTAGAGTCCAAGTCCTGTGTGGGATACTCATGAAGGGAAAGGAGAAAATGGGGTCTGCGATGACAGCCAATCAGAAACTAGCTTGAGAAACTGGCGCTCATGGGAAATGTAGTTTCCCTTCAATTACGTCAAAGACAGTGCCCTCAGCCCCCCAAAAGACTCAGAACATTTACCTGGATGACAGGACAAGGGTAGACAACCAGAATGAGCCATCTGAAGTTGCTACGTTGAGCAGATGCAGAGCCCCAAAGTGTAAAGTCCCATAGAACATGGAACATGGCGTCTATGCGGTAAAGTGGGCCTTAAAGGCGTGGAACTCAAATAATGCAAAATAATTAAAGTGAGTCTAAAAGTAGAAAAACACATAAATACCAGAATAAGTAACACTGAACTCAGTAGGGAAAGTGTAATAAACCCCATAAAAGTACTCAAAATGGCAAACAAAGGGTAAATTTATCAGAGAAACCACAGTGCTCTAAACCCCCAACGGACATATATGTAAACCCAATGAGTGCAGGAGTATGTAGTAGGAACTCCAAAGGAGACCCCTGTGCAGAGGCGGAGGGTGGGACAAGTGGGCCTCAGCACTCAAAGGGTTGCTCACCTTTTTACCAGGTCTTCAGTCTTCAGATTACCATTCGTAAAAAAAGAAGCCTCAGTGGGCTTCTCCTATGGAAAAAACATGCTACACAAGATTTTCACCTCTGGGCTGGAAGATCCACAACAGCACCTGGAAACTGAGCACTCCACCATTGGGATGTCAATAATGGTAATCCGCCTAATGGTGGGTGTTCCATATATAACAGAAAACAAAAAATATAACTAAA
Source organism: Rhinophrynus dorsalis (assembly GCA_037306005.1). Classification (NCBI taxonomy): domain Eukaryota; kingdom Metazoa; phylum Chordata; class Amphibia; order Anura; family Rhinophrynidae; genus Rhinophrynus; species Rhinophrynus dorsalis. Next base: position 577,880,929 of record CM074718.1, read on the forward strand.
ACTATAGCAGAACTGTTCTCTTGCCTTGCTTGATCAAGGAACAAATCTTACTGGATGGGGACTGGCTGGTACACAACTAAGGAGAAAAGGAAGGCCCCGCACTGCACTTCTTTTCAAGAATTGTTCCTGCCTAATTAAAGGGGCAGTCGCCTTCCCAAAGTTACCTGTAACATATATTGGACCACAGAGAAACATATTTATCTCTTATGGTGCAGATGGATGCCCCAGAATATCTTCAGATTGCTTTTATAAATATAGGCCTTCATTTCTCTAAAATTCTCTTTAATACGAACAAATGGATGGAAATGGCAGAACATATAGTCAATGTTTAATTCCCTTTAAAAATGGCTAATCATATCTCAAGGTGACAGGTCCATAATGTGTATGTAGAAGTTATTTTTTAACCCTTACATACTAAAGAAGTCTTCAATGCATTGCTCTGCAATGTTTTGAAAACCTCTCTACTGTATACAGAGTGCCATTGAAGTATCCAGTGCACTGCAACAAAATGTGTTTGACAGCTCTCCAGCAATCAAAGGGTTAAAACAAATGCTGTATTTTGAACCAGGAGTTTGCAGTTATCATTGCCACAGCTTGATGTTACAGATGTACAGTAGAATCATGGCGTTTTCTTCAGCTCCAACTGTTTCCCAGGTGTAAGACGAAGAAGGGAGTGTTGTATCAAACTGAGCTAAGTGTGTACATAATCATCTCATGTTCACGCGCAGGAACATTCAGCAGCTCTATCATGGTTATTTTACAGTTCTCCTTTACCACCTACAACTTACCCAATTTTCATGACACCTGTTCTTTGATTTGTGGATATTTCAAGGAAACATAAAACAGTTTATTCCATAATTTACTATTATTGCCAGCAATTTTGAAAAGTGTCCAACTGCCATAGTCTCTAGCCAGTAACACCACGTGAATTAGTAAGAACTGGCTATAAAGTCAGTTAAATCAAATAAACTGTGTGAATACTTAGGCCCTATGAGTAAGTGTGTGTGGGCACTGGGTAGAAGACTGCTATTTGCTGCTGGAAATCTAGCATGAGAGCAATCAATCAAATTGACAAATAGATAATCATAATACAACTCTTGTAATATGAATTTTAAAATACTTTAAATTATATGTTTATTGACAAGAGATTTTTGTCCAAGGCAAGCAGGTTCAATATATTCAGGGCTTTATGTATAAAAGAGAACTGAAGCAATTTTGGAACAAACCAATTTTATTACTATTATTATTCTTTATTTATATAGCACCAACTAATTCCGCAGAGCTGTACGATAGGGAATAGATATACAGGGGCAGGGCTTAGAATTTGAAGTCCTTTGCTACTAGCCAGACCTGAAAAGTTACTCGCCACTGCAAACCATAACATACCCACCAGGGCTGAATTTCTACTCGCCAGGGCTAAATTTTCACTCGCCATTGGCTAGTGGCGACTGTAAATTTTGAGCCCTGTACAGGGGTATTAAATAATATAGTCAAATGTGGAGAACAGAAGGATCAGAGGGCCCTGCTCCTGAGATCTTACAGTCTAGAGGAAGGTGGGTATGACACAGAAGGAGTAAGTGCTTTTGAGTGTGTCTCCTGGCACATGAAATGCCAACCAGTGGGTAGGAGAGAGAGGTGCTACTGAGTGCAGTGGTCCAAGGAAGGGGTGGTTCTTGATGATAAAGTTTATGGAGGTAGTCGATAGAATTCCCTGAGGAGGTGAGTTTTCAGGGAACGTCTGAAGGCTGGGGGAGAACCAATTGCACCATAGAGGACAAATAAGCATTCTCATTGATTAACCTGGGGGGTTTAACCCCTTGAATGCTAGAGGTCTGAAACTCGTTGGAAAGGAGTGCATTGGTATCTTCTCTAGCATTCAAGGGGTTAAAAATCCTATTTAAATCAATGGAAATTTGGGCAATTGTTGTTTTTCCCCTTTGGTTCAGTTGGTTTGCTCTAGAACTGCACCAATTCTTCTTAGCATATCAGCCTCAGAATCCTCTTAAAGGAACGGTAAACCCCAAATAACAGATGTGTTTAGCCATTTGTGACCCCTCCCACACACACACACTCTGACTTTACACAAACAATCCTCTTTTCTTTGCCAATCATCTGACCTTGTTGAGGTTTCTGGAGGGGTCGGGTGATGGCAGTAGTTACTTCCTCCTGATGAGCGACTAGTGACTATAGTACCTTAGCAGAGACAAATGATTAGGTGGAAAAGCTAAAAATGGAACTTGCACATACTCAGTTGTTCAAGGAACACTGCTGCTTTGTATACAGAGGTCTGTGGGGCAGTAATGTTCACCAACTTAATCTGGACTTGTCAGTCTAGGCACTATTTGTTGTTTTGTAGAAAATGTGATTGTTTGTGAGTCATGTTAGCAATTTTTCTGTAAAGCAAACGTTTTTGAGAAATTACCCTTCATGTTTTGGTGGCACACAGCAACACTCTACACTAATTTCCTCCACAGTATGTAAGTTAGTTCCGTTAAAGGCTAACCACCTAAAATATTTAAATTTGAGCTGTAATAACTTTTGAATAAAACATCTTTCAGCAGTGGGAGTACCCTTGTTTTACTCAGGTGGATAAACCCTACAATATATATTTTTTTCATATTAAGTATGACTATGCCTTCAAGTGTTGGTGCCAAATGTTCACAATGTTTGGTCTATGATTAAGCACATACATTTGTGTGAAACATGATACATAGCATTATATCTTTGTCTGGATTCTGCTATGCTTACTTCATTATGCCCATGACAATTTTTTGGGTGTACTGAAGATTCCATACTGTATGTTTAGGTTGCCTTTAATGAAAAATATTGAGACTCACTGATGTAGACTAAAAATGAAATGGGATAATTAAAAATACCATCACTTTTGACTTCCTATAGGGAATATTTCAATCCTCTTAAAAACAATTTGGGCTTCTGATTTATAATTAGTTTTTTTTCCAGTGAAGGTGAAGCTATAACAATTCTTGAGCTTTCAAAATTAAACAGGAAATGGAAAAGACAAATTGTTGTAGCGGGACATTCCCTGATCTCTAGACCAAGGAGGTGTGAACGTGATGACATTTTGCCAAGGAAGCAAAGTAACAAGGAAATATCAACTCCTTAGTGAACAATCCATATTATTTGCTAAAAAATGTGGCAGTCCACACTGCCTAGTAAGATTCCAGTGTAAATTATATTCTAGCTACTGTCCTCATGGGCCGCCAGCAGGCCAGAAATCAGAGCAATGTAAACCTAGAAATAATGGGAAATATACTGTATGCGGCAGATTAATCAGACAAACAGAGAAGCTTTGGCAGACAGCTGCCCCACAAGATTTGTTTGGCCATTTCAGCTATGTGGGTGAAGCAAAGAACACAATGTGGATACAATCATGAACATTACCCAAGATGCTAGTTTATTTTTTAGTAGCGCCATCCATTTAGACATAGTTATCTTGTGAGCAACATTGAAAGCTGTTTCATTTTAATGATTAACTAAAACTACCTGTAACTGTTGGAATAAATGTATTATAGCAGAGACAGATGTCTTCAGTCCTTCCAGATTTTGTTGGACTACAACACCTGACCCACAAGCTAATGATAAATCTATGATTGCAATTGTAAGGCTGGTATATTTGCCCAGCAATGGCTACCCTGCAAACTGGATCACCAGAAGAAATGTGGTGGAGATCTCTCTAGTATTCAAAAGGTTAAAAATCCTCATTTAAATCAATGGAAAATTATTTTTTTCCCCTAAGATGCAGTTGGTTTGCCCCAGAATTCCTTATATTTTCTTTTGAGCATAAGGCCCTTTGTCATGCTGCTATAACCCTTTGAGGACCATAGTGGGTGGGCAAAGCATTACTTCAAAAACATCTAATCTACCAGCACACCTGGGAACTCGCCAGGTCTGACCCAGAGACTTCAGATTTTATGCTTACATAGAGCGTTATGGTACGATAAAAAGTCATATATGATTAATCATTACACTTTTTTATAATGCTCTTTACCTTTGTAATTGTCCATATTGGTGCAGTTGTCATATAATTTTATTTTAAAGTTTCCTCCTCCCACTTCTTTTCCCAATATCACGCAGACTCCACTCAGATCTGAAATCTAGTCGCTTGACCTGACGGATTACACCGAGGGAAGATATTGTGTCTGACTAAACCCTCAACATTTTTCAACAGTTATTATATATATTAAAGTTAGGGCACACATGTACACAGTTATTATATATGCATAAGTCAGGGCACACATTTGCACATTGAAATGGAGGAGCGCAGGTTTGTTATACATGTGCACTTTGGGCTTCGGCCTAATGTTTTTGGGAGTGCTGGAGAACCGTCTCATTCCTTGCTGCTATGTAGATGCCAGTTATTTAATCCTTTTTATCTAATTCACTACATGTATATACTATGGTGAGCTAGCGCTGTGGGCTTTTTCTGTTTTTGCTTTTGTTGATATTGTGTCTGAGACCATATTGTCCCTCGATGCAATCTGTTCAGACCAGCTTTCAAATATGAGGAGACTCTACTTGACGTAGGGAAAAGGGGTGCGAGGGGGAAAACTTAAAATAAAATTACACGATGACTGCACCTATAAGAACAATTACAAAGGTAAAGAGCATTATAAAATGATTAGAAAATCATTCCACCCACTTCACTGCCATCTCCAGTCACACTCCTTTCGATTTTTCCTTTTCTTTGTACAGTTTAAGGGCAATCCATCCAATTGCACAAACCTTTTTCAAGCCCTGCTCACTTTATGATATTAATTACTACAGTTAGACACCCCCACTCCAGACCTTGGTCATCTCCTGAAGCTTGGGACAAGAAGGCTCTGGGTTTGTCCACAAAGGGATAATTAAGATAACAGTGCACTGTGATAATGTATGGCACAGTTTTTAAATTACATTATAACCCCTTTCATGCTATTAAGGTCTCTGAAACATTGCTTAGCAAGGCGTCCTAGGCCTTTTTAGCATCCAAGGGGTTAATTTGTAAAATGTCAACAATATTTTTCTTAAAATCTTATGCTTGGACAAGTGTGCTAACTGAATTAGTGCCAGCAAATTCACTGCTAAGCGTCTGTAAATAGAAATCATGCACCTGACCAGTGTAGTTCCCACAACAAAGAACTGTATTTATCAATCCAAATATGTGCAATTCAGAGACAAATCAGCTGCACCATAGGGGGAAATAAGAAGTGTAATTGATTTAAATGGGGCAACCCCTTGAACGCTAGAAAGGTCTCCAATGTCTTGCAATGCATTCAACGAGTTAATCCTTTGAGTGTCAGAAGGGTAAGCAATGTCTCTGGCACATTTAACTCAAAGAATATTTGGATAATGTTTATTTGTTCCCTATGATGCAGTTTAGTTAGCTCCAAAATTGCACCTCTTGATGAATAAGCTCTATGGTGCAAACCAATCTCCATCTCTGAAAAAAAGTTTGCAGTTGAAACTGTGTTAGAGGAGGTATGTGAGAATCTTACATCTTACCTTGTCTATCGTAAGGTGTGGGACTATTTTGCCTCTAGTTAAAACCCCTTTATGTAGAAATTAAGATGTAGGAGTGCTGGGGATGTTTTTCTATAATTCTATTAAACTGTAAACACAACGCTAAAGATTGTAGTGCAGGTTTGTTTTTTTTTTACCTAATAAAGGCGCCTATTTTCAATACCTTTGTTGATCTTGACTACTGTATTCTTGCTTAAGTTGTCTGTTGTTGTCTATATATACTTCTATAGACCACTCACACTTCTCACATTACCTAACTCCCCAGCCTTATTCACTGTTAACTGTATGAATCTGCCAACACAACTCCAATAACTTTACCATCTAATGCTGCACTTAAGTAATGCACTAAAGTTTAGTATCACTACAGTGCATACTGGAAGAAGACCTACCATCTTTAAAGATTTAATATTCGCAAGGTCCTTATGCCAGCCACATAGTATACTCAGGAAAATACTGTAAAGTCACACTAATTCTCCCACTTCTTGTTTAGTATGTAGCATTAATCAAGGAGTAGAGGAATGCTCTGAAATGCCAATGGGCTTCTACTTTGAACTCCCCTTGTCACAAGTGACATTAAGGGGGTATTTCCTCTGTGTCCAATCTACGGCAATGTACTGTGAGATTGACTCCGCCTCCCAGCTGGTAGGACCAAATTAAAATATTTAAGTATCGGTTTTCCCCTCCTGGTTCAGTTAATTTGGTCCTACCAATCTGGAAGGACTACGGCATTTGCCTCTCTCTTCACATCTTTGTGTTATGCTATTTAGCTTTTCTTTATTGTTTTACCCCTATGCTACTTGCCTTAATCGCGGGTGCATGCCTAAAATAGTTGCCACAGTCTGGACCTCATAACTCGCCTGAGCACCAGGTCGCATGGGTCAAAGGATTGGAGTTTACAGCCAAAGCTCTGTGCAGGACCGCCACCCATCTAGTCAGCGTGGTTGCTCAAGTTCCGGCAAACAGAGGCACACGTTGATGACGCGCCTATACACCCATCCCCAACAGGAAGTCCGGGGCTTTGCGTGTCACTGGTGGAATGCAACCCTTACAAGTGATTGGATCACACGCTATAAAAAGAGGCGGTGGAGACCTGCATTGTGGCCATGTAAGTCAGTTTACTTTTGTATTCACTCCTTCTTAAAACATTGTGATACTTAGTGCTTTATTATTCAGCACTTAAAGTTCTTCATAGGATGCCTGGTTGCAATGCTTAGCTGCTGGTGCTAGGCTTAATTTCTACTATTTCTAAAGTACTATTGTTGTGATCATGTCCACATCTAAAGATGAAGGGGATAAACCTAAAGGGGCTGAACCTCCTAAAGAAGACAAATTGAAAGGCTGTGCTGGATGTGACAACAAACTCCCTGCCCATGATTCTTCCAAATTGTGTCCTGATTGTTAGCAGAAATTTGCTAATCCAGAGGTTCCTTCGCAGTTCAAAGAATTTTTAGGCTGGATGCGATCCTCCATGCAAGAAACTTTCAAATCTATGCAGGAATCAGTGAAAAAGAGGCCTAGAGTGTCAGATCCAGACGAAGGACCATCACATATATATATGAAGCTAGCATTGCTGAAATGGAGCCCGCCCAGTCCTCCACAGTGGATGGAGAGATTACAGAAGAACCGGGTAATTTTAACACCGACAAGATGGATGGGCTCATATGTCTGATGAGAAAATCTCTGAGACTAGCAGAAACCCACAAGGAACTTAATGTTATGGACTCTGCTTTCGTGGGATACAAGAAAGAATCTCCAATATTCCCTGCTCACAGCTCCATTCAAGAAATCATATCAAATGAATGGAAAACTGCTGAAAAACGCTCTTCCATGTCAAGACGATTCCAAAAGCTTTACCCATTCTTGGAAGAAGATACAGCAAAGGTGGACGCTGCAGTAGCACAGATTTCATGAAGAACAACATTGCTACCGGAAGACGGTACTACTCTTCGTGACAATATGGATAAACACACTGACAGTGCACTTAAGAAACAGTTCATAACTTTTGGTCAAAATCTTAAGACTGCTATGGCCATGACTTTTTTGTTCCATACATTACGCATCTGGATGGCGCAGTTTGAAGAGAAGGCTGAATCCTCTGTCTCTAGATCCCATCTACTTAAAGATGCGCTCAATTTCTTTTGCAACATGTGGTAAATGATGGGAATTTTGAGACTTGTTCTGTGTCTGCCAAGGAACAGATAGTTTGCTCCAAAATTGCTCATCTTTTCTTTGTGCATTAGGCCCTTTATCTTAGAAAATTCTGAATAGAACGGGATACAAATCTCCATACTACAAAAGATTTGAGGCACAAATCAAATCTGATTCTCAGAATAATTTCTCTTTAACCCCAATTGCCAGCAGAGGAAGTTCTCTTTCTTTAGTAAGCTGGAAAAACCCAATGACCTTTATGTTTTCATTTTAAAAAAGTTTGAATGGGACCCCATAAATGCTAGAAAATTGCTTTGTGATGTGTTCTAGAAATTAAAAGCGTTTTAATTTAATGTGAATTTGAAGACTTTTCAATTCAATTGTATGGCGTGGTTGTTCACACTTTAGCTTGATGAAAGGCACACAGAGACAGAGGTTGGTTACAATGTATCAACCCTTAAAGGTCCAGAGGAGTCCCGCAGGAATCGAGAGATTTTGGTTCTCTTCATATGCTTCCTGTTTAATAAAAAGTTTTGTTAAAAAGTTCCTACTTTGTCTAATGTCTTTCACAATATCTCCTTCATATCGTTTTGCTAACGTTTCTGTTTTAATATTTGACTCAGAGTTATCAGACTGCTTAGTACAATTTTATATGATACACCTATATTTTTAAAGCAATATTTTTTTTAACCAAATGGTATGCCACCCATTGTCCCTAAAAATAAAATATTTGCAATTATTTTTGATGTTCTTACTTATAATAACCCCCTGTTATATAAAAAGTGAATCTAAAAAGTCTATTTCATGTTTATTCACTGTATCATTATACCAGTAAAATGCAAAGTAAAATAATCAATACTAATTAGGCCAACAGGCTTAGTGCTCATTAAGCAACATATAGGTGATGATATTAACATCTGGAGGGTATCCGATGAATCGTTCAGAAAGTTAGTGACCTTATTAGTGATAATGATTTTAATTTGTCTTTTACTGGTACAGTCAATATGCCACTTTTCAGTTGTTAGGGGATTATTTCAAGCAGGAACTTCAGAATGAATACAGACTATAATGGTTTTATATTTAGGGACAGTGGGCATAATGACACTTAGTTAAAGAATATTTCCCTTAAGGAATTTTAGGTATATCAGACAAAATTGTACTAAGCAGTCTGATTACAACAGTCACATACCTGTGTCTTTCTTGGCAGGGCCTCTCTGGCCTGCTGCGCCTTGTTATGGAGCATGACTTTTCACTTTTTTCTGCTTATTTGATGGAATTTATACATTTTCCATGTGCATTTCTGCAACTACAAGTATTTATACGGGTTGTTTGTGTAAGAGGATGTCTTGAAAGCTCTGTGTTTTTATTCTGTTGACAGTTCGGTATCCTAACCCTTGGCTATAGTATTGGACCTAGAACCTGTTCTGTCAACCTTAGCCGTTGGCTATAATTAACTACAAACCTGTGCCGAACTCCAGCCTTTGGCTACATATCAACTATAAGCAGCTCTTTAGCAGTCCTAGTTCTAATCTGTGCCATGGGTTGATTTCTTGAATGCAGTGAATCCCGCAATCTTCTTCTTGTCTTATTGCCCCTTATCATCCAGCTTTTAGGTGCAATCATCTCTCTCCCGTCCTAGCTCAAATGTACCTAATATTACAAACTCATGATTGGCACTTCTTACCATTTCCAGAACCTGAAGCAGGGTCACACTGGCATCATTCTAGAACTATCCTTACTACCTTGAGATCACATATACTTTAGAAATTGCAGATGTAGCTCTAAAAATGACAGTAAGTCCTTCATCCAAGCCTTCAGGGTGGTCTTTAATACAGCTGGACACATAGGCCAAGCTCCTGAACATCAAGAAAGGGTAGAAATCATTTGGCCAGTGTGCTGTAGAAGTTCATACTTTAGCCTAGGTCATAACTCTTTAACTCTGGAGGTTTGAAGGCATTCTTTTGAATGAGAGACTAAAGGTTCAGCTGATTCCAAGTGATCTAGAAGAGATGCTTTCCATATGCTTCTCGATCAGACTGCATGAGTGGCAACTGTAAAGTGACCAAGGATGTAAGAGCTGGCAGTCCTTGAGTAATCATTTTAAGCCCACTCAGATGTGGAGAAGTAATGCCATTTGTTCCTGGGGCTATGTATTTTCTACGGAAAAAGGGCCATCTGTTGTGATCCTTTCTCATACGACACGGAAACGTCAAAGCTTAGAGGTCTAAGGAGAACACCCTCTGAGCATATTATCTGTAGGTGATCCACCCAGCCAGTGTTTTAGAATTTTGTTATGCCAATGTCACTCACTTCCAGCACAGGAATAATCGCCTTATCTGCTTGTATGTCACGTATTGGTCAAAACTGACACCCTTTTGTATATTGGCGATTTAGCACTACTGCAATACATGGGGGGAATGCTTCGCATGGGGTGAAGATGTATTATTATCACTGATGTCAAATAAAAAATGCAGGAAAGGGATACTTTTTGAAGGAATTCCCGAGGAAGGTATGATGTACCATTTGTCACTTTTTTTTTTTTACTTTTGAGGTGAAAACTTTCCAACATCCCTATTTTGGAGATGTGGCCTCCAGGACTGTACAAAGTATACTCAGTGAGGTCTTACCATAACTTTGATGTATAGAGTGGCATATTTACTACTTTATTTATGCTGAGACTACCTCTTCCTATACAGCGCAGTGCCTTCTTAGCATTTCCACTGATTCACTGCATTTCTTGCCTGTCTTCAAGTGATCAAAAATATAACCCTCAAGTCCCTTTCCTCTGAGGATTTTGTCAGTAAAGCACATTAAACCTACATCCCACCTCTGAGTTTCTGTGTCCTAAATGCATCCTTTTTCACCTTGCAGCATTAACCTTTAGATCTCATACTCGTGTCCATTCTTTCAGGTATGAACTGGGAGCTTTGCTATAAAGTGGAAAAGCAGGTGAGGTGCACAGTTTGTATCAATGTTGCTGGTTTCATGAATAAAATATTCCCTTTAAAATATTTAACTCATTGGATGTTTCACAGGATTGGAGTTTTCTGTAGCATCCAAGGAGTTAAATGAGCAAATGACAAACAGAAGAGTAGCACAATTTATCATTGTCTAACTAGCATAATCTTGGTATATTGTTGCTATGCAGATATAAAACTCAAAATGCTAGTGTAGCATAACTCTCAATAATTATCTATGATATTTTCTACACATTCGACAGGGAATTATTACTTAATGGGTCAGTAACCCCAGACCCTCCATCTGTTGCATACTACAATTTCCTTCTTTCCTAGCCATTCACATGTTGCCCATCCTTGATTAGATGAAAAACGGATAGGAAAAAAGGTGATGGAGACTCAAACAGACAAGAAAAAAAAAACCTGAATCACTGAGAGCTTTACAAGAGAGAGTGAAAATGTTGAACATACGTGTGAGTCATGAGGAGATTTACAATGTAAATGTTGTCTCCTTCATATCTAAAGAAGAGTTCACACCTCCACATTTTCTTCCCAAACCTACTGTAACTGTTACTATAAATGTATTGCTAGAAACTTCTTGGCAGTAACTTCCAAAGAAATGTGCAGTGCATCTCAAAGCTTCTTAGAGGGCATCTAACACAAAAAATGTGTGTATATATATATATATATATATATATATATATATGTCCAATGTGTAAAAAAGAATTGTGGCAATTCTACCACAGGGGACGTTTAAAATTGCCCAAATCCCCACTGACTGAAATGGGACCTGTAGCCCACTGAGAGCTAGAGTGGTCTCCACTACAGTGTGAAGCAGTGCATTGGAGACCTATGTGTTTTTCAAGAGGTTAGTTAACTCATTGAGTGCCAGTGGGGTGCACAACACATTGCAAAGCAATGCATTGCATACACCTCTGGCATTCAGTAGATTTGTATTTGTTCCCTGTGGCGCAGCTAGTTTTCACCAGAATTGCTCCAGTTCTTAAGACATAAGCCTCACAGGCCTCAGGAGACAAATCCTTTCCAGTCATCTCCTTTACAAAACTGTTGATAAGAGATACAGAGAGACAACTGATGATCCCTTTTGGCTGCTGTTGCCGAAGGTAGGACAATAAGCTTTGGTTTTGACTGTTCAGTTGGGGTGTATATTTAGTACAATGCTACTCCTTGATATAGTTGTAGTGGTGATTAACTAGTAATGTGTTTTTTATGTTAGTTTCCCTTTAACCATGGTGTTTGTAAATTAACTAATATTAGAACCTACAAACTTAGCACTGCATTTTAGTCTGTGAGCACTGGGCCTCTTTTATTAAGCTACAGAGATACAACAGCTGTGAGACCCATAACTGAGTAACCTTGAAATACAGAGAGTTTTTTATGAGACATTAAAAATAATCAGTAGTTTTTTATTATATTTTGTTCTCCCAGTTTATTGCTTCTTTAATAAATATCTCCATAAATTGGACCTGTTACCTACACAACATAGTGACATAGTTGATGAGGCTGACGTGTCCATCAAGCTTAGCCCATACCAAATCATCCCTGATGAGGAAGTCGGATATTTTCCTGGCTCAATATCCTATCTGGTTTGAAACTAACTGTCATAATTATCAATATTGTTCTGAACTAGAACGGTAGCCATTACTTTTTTATAGCTATTACAGTATCTTAAAGCATAGGAACCCAAAGCAAAGAATTTCATAAATCTACCAACCTCACTTTAAAAAAATTCTGGCCTTTGTTTTAGTTGAAATCATTTTTCCTCTAGTCTAGTAAATGGTTTGGTGGATATTTTTTTGTATTGACCTTGAATATATTTGTAAAGAGTAATCATATCACCCCTTCTGTATTGCAAACAAACCCAGTTTGTCTCATTAAATGTATCACAATTTTCAATGTCTTTAACTTCTGCATTTTATTTTACAAACAGGGTAATCGTTTAAAAGAGATTTTATTTAGTAGTTGGGGAATCTCAGTACATAGTTATGTGTTCTCTGACTTGGTTAGATAAAGCCAGCATCACTAATTACTCACATGTCCAGAAAATCACCTCTCTCCACCTTCCTAGGCTGATGTAACGTATAAGTTTCCACCACTATAATCTCCATACAGTTACAGAAACTGGCTAAAGGGTTCATTCCTAAGTCAACTGAAATAATAATGATTGCAAGAAGATTTCTGGAAACTGTATAAGAATTGTTCAAAATGTACAGGTAAACCAGTGATTCTCAACGAGGGTGCCTTAGCACTTTGGTGCACCACGGACATCAACTTAGGGAGCCCTGTGTTTTCTATAAAGACTAATAAAAATGGATTTTTAAATAAGATTTATAGAAATTGTTATGCACAATATGTTTAGTTATGTTACTATGATTATAAGACCTAATAATACTGTATATTTATGTATTGTACTCTTCATTATGCCCTTGATAAAGTACATTAAATATGGTAGGGGTGCCCCGAATATTCAAGATTACGTGTTAGGGGTGCCATGAGCAAAAAAAGATTGAGAACCACTGAGCTAAACATTGAGGGATTGTATCACCTCTTCCTGAGCATTAGCTGTAAAAGTTAAAACCTAAGAGACTAGGGTTGAAATTTTTTCCAGTTCTGTTAACTAAGTCAAAATCCTCCTTCCAGATAATAATTGTATTGTCCCTATAACATCTTTAGAGGACCAGGTTTAAGACAAATGTAATCTGTTTTAAGGGCATGAGAGAATCAATACGTTGTTTCATTTATTCCAATATGCAGTGTTAGAATAAAAACTTGGACATCAAGAGTAACACCTTGGTTACCCCATGTCAGAGTTACACTCCTTAAGAAACCTAAATGATGGGTAGAGTTCCTAATATAGGAGCCCATATCTAAAGAAGATAAATCCAACAATTCACAGAGGTTTGAAGTGTCATTGGATGCCAGATGTGATGGGGCAACCAGGAGGACAGTAGAAGGACATATATATATATATATATATATATATATATATATATATATATATATAATATCTTTGGTAGAATATACTATATGACGGTATCTTATATATGCAGATGTCAATAGGAAATGTGTGAGTGTATAAGCATTTAGAGTAACTGGTTCAAACAATACCATTTATATGGCTTGGCAGTACTGATTATGCCATTCACTTAACTGGGAGCATACATCTGGCAGAGACGCATGTAAAATGCATAAAGTGGGCCAAAACTAGAGATGGGCATAAAGTACTGTTTTTTTTCTCATGGGAAATTTTTCAAAAAAACACTTTCCTACTTTTTCACAAACTTTCACTCACATTGAAAATCAAAAAAATGTCTACCTGTCCGCTAACTCCAATACATTTTTTGTCTATGCCCAAGAATTAATGGTTCTATACAGATTCAGTGTGTGTGGTTATATGGCTACCAGTGTAGTGGGTCAATGATGAGACTTTTGGAAGGTAAGTATGTGTGTTTCCTGACTACCTGTGTTGTAGGACAAGGCTAGGGGGTCAGTATATGGTGTTCTATGGCTACTGTGGGACAAGTCTGGGATGATGGGCAATCGGAGGCCCTCCATCTTCTTCCAGACTAGATCTCCCATCATTCACAGCTAGCTGAAGACATAAACTGAATCCTGAATCCTAGGCAAGTCATAACAAACACCATAAACTAACTCTCAGACAAATTGTCTCATACAGAATGTAATGGGAACTAGAACAGAAAAGTTCCTTCTTAATTTTTTGAGTGCTTCTATCTCAAGAATCCAGAGTGAAATGGAAAAACTGTAATTCATTTGCACTCACAAGATTGTACCTTGACTTGACAAAGCACTCATTTCTTTATGTGGATGTGAATGAGATCCCTAAATTAAGAAGTGATCAGAAATGACTGATTGTACCTTCTCTGCGGTTTAAATCCTGCCACCAGCTGCACTGTTAGATTAGTTAATGTAAAATGAAATACAATGTTGTTTGCAATAAATCATTGTAATATTGTACAGTGGCCTGCCAGGTCTTCACCAGCTGTCCATAATAGTTTGTATAAAAATGTGCTGGTAAAGTAAATTGTGATTCTTAACCCTTTTGAGTGCCAGAGGGCTACACAACGCATTGCTTTGCAGTGCGTGTGTACTCCCTTGGCACTCAAAGAGTTAACACTCAGGCTGATATAATAATAAGGGCTGGAGAAATACTGGAGCGATCCACAGCACCACAGGGAAGAAATAAAAATTAACCTTTTGAGTGCCAGAGGGGTACACAATGCATTGAAAAGCAATGCGTTGCCTAACTCTGGCACTCAGATGGTTAAATTGGGGTTTTGCCTGTTTAGTTCATATAGATCTCTAGCACATTGCTTTGCCAGAGGAGTCCCCAGCTCATGGCTTTGCAGTACTTTGGGTACTCCTGTGGTACGCACTCAAAATATATAACCCTTTGAGCTCCAGAAGGATATGCAGCGCATTGCTATACAATGTGATGTGTACCCCTCTAGCACTCAAAGGGTTAAAGCTCATTATAGTTATTTAACCCCTTAAGGTCCAAATGATGTGCCAGGACCATCAGGACTGTCCTAGCACGTCCTGGAATTCAGGGCTCCCCATGCGGTTCCATGCCAGTGGGGAGCCCTGAGTCAATTAGTAAAAAAAAAAAAAAAAAAAATGCTCCATGGTCCTGCAGGCCACCCGTCCTGAAGGGGTTAATATTAATAATTTAATGATTTTTGACAGTACTGTGGAATATGTTAGTAATATGTAAATAAATGTTGATAATTAAACTTGAGATCTTTAGGAATATCCTTTGGATATAACTTAAAAAATACAGACGTGATAAAAGTAATTAGACCATTTACCAGGACAAACTCATAAACTTACCAAGAGGAAAAGGGGGAGTTCTTAACCCCTTAAGGACTGTCCGCACACGCACGCGGCGGTCACTTAAGGACCAGCATTTTTTTTTTTTGTTTCCGGTTCCGGACTCCCCAAACGGCGTGCAGCCATGGGGGAGCCTGGAATTCCATGACAGTCATAGTATGTCATGGGTCGTTAAGTCAGATCTACCCATGACGTACTATGACTGTCAAGGGTCGTTAAGGGGTTAAGCCAATCAATTACACCACAGGGGACAAGTAGACATTTCCCAGACTTCCATTGATTCAGACTGGGCTTTTGGCTCTATGAATGATGGAGATTTCCGGTATGTTGCTTTGCATTGTGTTTGAGATCTCTCTAGCATTCAAGGTATTAAAAGATTTAATTAAAATAAATAGTTATTTGGTCACCTGTGGTGTTTTTTTTTTGGTTTTGTTTATCCCAGAATATCTACAGTTATTAGTAAATCAGCCTCCTCGTATGGGTGCACACCAATGTAGGTGTATACGCACAGTTTGACTTTATTATAAAAAGTAAAAAAAAAAAAAATAGCTTGAAAACACGATTCACAAAAATATTTTGAATTTTCACTTCAGAAACAATATAATCATGTGAATACGTTAACCCTTTGAGTGCCAGAGGGGTACACAATGCATTGCGAAGCAATGCATTGCGTTCCCCTCTGGCAGTCAAAGGGTTAAATTGTGGAACCCATTGACAATAAAATGCATCAAATCTCTGTATTAAAAATTCCTGTTATATTATTTACAAACTGTTTGATAGGTTAATCTTTTTTTAAGTTTTTTTGATTGAGCACAATATTTTATCACTCAAAGGTCACTCAAAAAGGAATATTTTGATGCAGGGGAAATCTTGCTTAACCAATATGTCCATAGGCCTTGTATATTTTTTTTTCTGGCAAAAACTGTGCAGATTTCCCACTAGATAGAGTAGGAAAATGGAGTGGGTGCAAAATTATGAGGTGGGCCTTGCTGGCCATGCCTACTGTGCTGAGTTTTTTTGGTCTTTTCCAACATAATCCAAATTTCTCCTGAAAAAAGGCACAACTTACTGGTTTATGGTGACTGCATTAGGATGATAAGTTCTTTTTATTTGCATGTTATAAATTAATGGTATTTTTCTGTGCCAGGTAACAATGGATGGGGCTGGCGAGTCATATAAGTGTGACATCTTTTGCACCAGAGATTTTATAAAAACTTTTTCTGTGGGCACCTCAGTAGTCAGTAAAAACAGGGCCTTGTGTTCCCTGTCCCTACCTCCTTCTGCTGGACAAGCTTGTGCTTCACATAATAAACTAGGGCATCAGGAGTTTTCAAAAACAGAAACAACTTTGTTCAACATAGCTGAACAACAATCTATTATTCTTGCACATACACACCCACCTTATAAGCCTGCAGACCCTAGCTTCTCTTCTTGGATGCCTTTGTTTCTAAGCTCCTTACTTCTGCCTTTCCCAGAAAGTGGGGACCCCTGTCCTTTGAACCCATTTTCATGCACAGATCTAGGAATCTTCAATTCCCTAGAAGACCCAGTGCTGATTCCACATGGAGTTCCCTTTCTGAAGCATATGTTCTATCTTCACCAGGGAGACTCACCCTCTGGAAAAGGCCAATATATATCTCTTCTCTTGTACCAACCTAATCTATGACATTTTGAGGTTCTCCTACTATCGAGGAGGAAGCTTAGGCAGGTCACTTTACCCAAGAGGTTTTCTGGCACATAAGCAATGGTGCGTGTGTGTGGTTATTGTAATAGCTGGAGGCATCTAAGGTTCCTTGCCTAGAGAAGTCTTGATATAAATCCAGCCCCGTATACCCTGATGTTTCCTCCTAATGTTCTTTAAAAAATTCCTATACGTAAATCTTAAAGGGATAGTAATGTTTCACAAAAACAGCAGCTCCCAATTAATCTTAATAGTATTTGAGCCATGGAGAGTGTTATTTCAATACTGTCAGAGTTGTAGTTCAAGAGTAATTGAATGATAAAGTATCCCCTTCACACCCCTTTTACCTAGTGTAAGCCACCTCCCCTCAGATGTGGAATCTGGTCTCTTGACCAGACAGCTCACAGCAAGGGACAATCTTCTTACTGTGAGAACAATGAAAACCCTGCCACCCTTGACAGGTTTTTCCCTTATGCTAATTGAAGATTGTCCCTCTCTGCAATCCATCTGGACACCGGCTTGCTGCTCTGAGGTGAGCAGTGTTACATCAGTAAAAGGGACGGGAGGGGGATACTTTATTATTCTATTACTCTTGAACTACAACTCTGACAGTATTGAAATTGCACTCTCCATGGCCCAAATACTATAAAGATTAATTGGAGCTGATTTTATTGTGAAACATTACTATCCATTTAACCACTTCGCGTCTGCTGACGTACCCGGACTGTCATGCTGGTCCGACACTTAAGGACCAGTGACGGTCCTGGTACGTCAGGTACTCACCGCGCTCCTGTAGGAGCACGGTGAGTAATACCGGGGACTGAAGTTGATAGCTCCAAGACCATAACGATCTCTTTCAGTCCCTCGTTCAACGTGCCGGCACACGTGATCAGTCACGTGGGGTGGCACGTCAAACTCACCTATCTGGTCCTTAAAGGACCAGACACCCCAGGACCGCTGGTCCTTAAGGGGTTAAGCAGCATAGACTGGTATAGAGTAAAACAGTGTTTTGCATTGTTTTTCTCCTGTATTTTCTTTTCTTGCTTAGAGGAGCTTATTAAAATGATAAAACTTGGAAGTATATTATGATCCTGACCTACAAGTAACATAGAATAATAATAATATTTTTAAAGAGTCCATTAACGTTATAGAGACAATAATGTACTTCATATTGTACCACAGATATAAAAAATGCAAGACCTTTTACACTACATAGAACACTTCTGTCATACTTCAGTATGATAAATCAGTTCTTCATTTTGTTATTTTGGAAATGACCTTTAAACACTTTTATGTGCTATTTTGCACATCAATATTGTGTTCCCGCATCAACTTGCTTTAAAAACACCACTATTTCCATTTTCTATTTTATGAGAAAATCAATCATTGCAAAAACGCAAAGAGAGAAGCTACAGAACATTTGTGAATAAAATGTTACAACACTGAAGCTGACGTACTAAAGAAAACTGGGAGGGATGCACTAAGGTGTGATAAAGTGGAGATAACTTCTCAGTGAAATAATCTCTCCAGCTCCTATGTTATTCTATGGAACCGATGCACTAAGATCTCTCCCACTTGAGAAATCATTGTGAACAGGCTCCACAGAATAACATAGGAACCGGAGAAGTGATTATCACATCTTTATCACACCTCCCTGGAGTATTGCTGGAGCAAACCACCTGCCCTAAAGGGGAGAAATAAAATGTCCCTTGGACAGAGGTCTCCAGTATAGTGCAAAGCAATGAAATAGAAGCCCCTCAGGCGTTCATGGGGCAAAAAAAAATCTGACAAATTTTTATTATTACTAGTGTAAAATCCCGTGTACACAGGCCAAGGTCCGGTGAGGTAAAGAGGAGGGTCCTGCTCTGTATACTGCCGCCACCTCACTGGTGAGCACGAGATGCAGTCATATGCAGTAGAGACTGCTGGAACAGCAGGTGTACTACCGCAGAACTACACCTCCCAGCATTCTGTGTGTTTGGCCAGTCATTACTGCACAGACTGTGTGCCTGTCTCCATGCCTGTGTCTGTCTCTCTCCTCTCTCGTTCTTCATCGCCATGCCCATCTGTCTCTCCTCTGTGTACAACCCGGTCTGTGTCTCCTCGCTCTCTCTCTGTTTCTGTGTCTGTCTCCTCTTTGTTTCCATGCCTGTTTCTCCTCTGTCTCCATGACTGTCTTCTCTCTCTTTCCATGCTTGTCTGTCTCAATGTCTTCATGCCAATCTCTCCTCTCTTTTTAGAATATTTCTGTCTATTCTCTCCATGGGCAGTCTTTACAGCGCATGAGCAACTCCCAGCATTCTGTGCATTCAAGCAGTCTCTACTGCGCATGACTGCATCGGACAAACACTCTGGACTTTTATATTATAGGATAGTACAGTTGGTTTGCTCCCGAAGTGTACCAGTTCTTCTTCTTCCTAATGATATAAAAGGGAGATTTTCGAAAGTATGGGCCATATGTATGAAAGGAGTTATTCTGGAGCAAACCAACTGCAACCATGGGGGACAAATTCCAGAATCTTCCACTAACTGAAACAGGGCTTTGAGTTGGAGACCTCTCAAAGCAGTCAAGTGGTTAAAACTCTTTTAACCTTTTATGTGCCAGAGAGGTATCCAACATGTTACTTTGTGATGCGTTGGATACCTCTGTGGCACTCAAAGGGTTACATCAGTGTGGATTTTTATTTCACCCTTATAGTGCAGTTGGTTTGGCCAAGAATATCTCCACTTTGCTGTAATATATAAGGCCCTACGGCCCATATTTGCTAAAGCAAAGTGGTGATAGTCTGGAATAAACCAACTGCATCATGGGGAACAAATACAACTTGAACTTTTGACCCCTTGAATGCTAGACAAGTCTCTAATGCCTTGAGAAGCAAAGCACTGTAGAACTATCTGGCATTTAAAAAGCTCTATTTAAATGCATAGCAATTTAGGAATTTTCATTTGTCCCCTATCATGCAGTTAGTTTACTCCAAAATTACCTCCGTTTTTATATATTTATGTAATGTATATTAGTATAATAATAGAAGCTAAGTAACTTTACATTTAGCTATATATATATCCTATATAATAATTCGCTAAAAGTTTGTCACAACACAGTCATTCACAGTAGACACTACCCATGAAGCGGCTGATATGGAGCAGGGCGCTCTGTGTGCCCCGCTCCATATCAGCCTCGTCACGGGTAGTCTTTACTGCGCATGACTACACTGCGACCAGCCGCACTGTGTACACGGGCTCTTCAATTAGTGTGTGTGTGTGTGTGTGTATATATATGCAATATATAGTCACTCACTGGCTGATCTACTAAAAGAAATGCTGTAGGTTTGGGGAAAATCATTTTCATCATAGGGAACACATAAACATTTCCTTTGATTTAAATGTCTGAATGCTAGAAGGGTATGCTCAGCAATGTGTGATGAACCCATCTGGTACAAGGGATAAATGTGGATTTTAACCCCCGTGAATGCTCAAGAGGTATCCAGCGCATTACTCATTGGTGTTATTGAATTACTAATAGCAAGTTACATTTTAAATAAATCACCTCTGTGATATACTAAAGGATTTATTTTACAGTGCTTCCTTGAAACATTATTTTTCTTCTCATCTTACAGATTTTTTTTTAACCCTTTGAGTGCCAGAGGGGTACGCAAGGCATTGCTTACCCTTCTGGCACTCAAAGGGTTAATTAACCCACTTGGGGCATCATTGGAAATGGCTTTAAAGGGACAGTAATGTCCCATAAAAAAAAGTATTCTTGTTTTGTAGATGTTAAAAAAAAAAAAAAAAACACTATGGTTTGAGAGATATTCGCATGTAAAGTTTCCCTTTTCCTGCTGTAAAGCTGACAGCAGGAGATTCGAGTCGGACGACTTGAGGAGGCTGTTCAGCAGAGCCAACATTGCTTTATTTACAAAGAACTTCTTAATTGGAATGGTCTACAAAGTGTGCTTGCAAACTGTGTAGACCTTTCCAATTAAGCAATTATTTGTAACTAACACGATTTCAGCTCTGCTGTCGGTCCCTGGACCAGAATATCCTGCTGTCAGCACAGCACTGATGTCAGGAGAATGGGAGGAAGGAATTTTACAGGTGAAACCGTAAAGATTTGAGAGAGAGGATTTGTGCCACATAAGTTATTTTTTTACCCTCTAAAAAACAAGAATAATTTTTATGGGACATTAGTGTCCCTTTAAGGGGATTTTTTTGCCTTCCTCTGGGTGATATGGCAAAGGTTGATCTTGATGGGTTCATTTATTTTTCAACTTCATCAAATATGTTACTATACCCATAGAAATGGTTTTCCCTTAAAAGTAAAGAATGACATTGAATGTTGTTTGATCAATGAAAGTAGTTAAACTAACTGGAGTGCTCTAGGATCCAAGAGGTATTGATTGCTGCTAATTGCTATATTACACAGTGCACAATTATTCGGTAGAACTGACATGATGTATGAAATGTCGGTTTTAGCCTGTAAAAGCTCATAAGTTCTGCTTTTTCCAGTTTTTCACCTTCTTACATATGTCTAGTGTCCTTACCCGTTCATCCAATCTGTATGTAAACATAATAGTAATGTCAAGTGAATATTTGTATTAGCTAGAAATAAGCAGGAAATTCTGCAGAATGTAGGAAACTGGACCAGGTCCAGATGCTGTTGAGTAAAAGTGATGACTCATTTGATCAGAACAGATAAACATTGTTTTATGGAAACCAGTTAAGTGTTTATAATCTAAATCTAGCAATAGATGGAATCCAGGGTAAAAAATATTTTTTATCAATTTAAAGTATTCCAGAAGAGTACAGAAAGCCAGTAGATTATTCACTTAACCCTTTGAGTGCCATAAAGGTATCTAGTGCATTGCAGCTCAATGCATTGGACGCTTTTTCAGCACTCAAAGTGTTAAAGGGATAGTAATGCTTTGTTTTAACTTTATTTTATTTTGTAGGCATTAAAAAAACATGAAGAATGATATAAGTCTTATCTCTCAAACCTTTATGGTGTTTGAGATATTCATAAGCAAAGTTCCCCTCCCCGCCCCTTTTACCTAGTGTAAGCCATCTCTTCTCAGATGTGAATCTGGTTGTATGACCAGACAGATAACAGAAGGGGACAGTCTTCTTTGTATGAAAACAATGAAAGCCCTTCCCCCCTTGACAATTTTTTCAGCTTTTTCCCTTATCTTAATTGAAGATTGTCCCTCTCTGCAGTCTACCTGGGCACCTCCCTTCTGATCTGGTTGAACAGTGGGGGGGATACTTTGTTTGTGAATATCTCTTAAACCATAAAGGTTTGAGAGATAAGACTTATATCATTCTTCATGTTTTTTTAATGCCCACAAAATAAAATAAAGTTAAAACGAAGTATTACTATCCCTTTAAGGCTGTGAGTATGCTGAATGAATTTAATCCACTCATGTTGCTATTCATATTTTGTTAACCATCCTTCCTCCTATGTAATAATTCGCTAGGATGTTTGTCACGATGCAGTCATGCTCAGTAGAGATTGCCCGCTTTTGGGCAGTTTCTACTGCGCATGATTGCATCTCGTGAGTGAGTCGACACAAGACTGCATCGAGTGGAGTGGTGAGGTAGTGGCCTCTTAACCCTTTGAGTGCCAGAGGGGTACACAACCCATTGAAAAGCATTGCGTACCCCTCTGGCACCCAAAGGGTTAACATTACCCGGACCTTGGCCCGTGCACATGGGTTTTTACACTAGTAAGTGATATTTGCTATCAGGAATATAAATATTATTTTCTAAAATAAATCCAGAATTGCTTTGTAGTAAAAACTGGTGGGACTTATTCAAGCAGGCTAGGAAAGTACAATTGTGGACCACACCAATTACATCATATGGGGTAAATGGACATACATATTGATTTAAATGGGGTTTTTAACTCCTTGAATACTAGGTCTTTATTGCATTGCAGATTCAATGAGACTTTGAATAATGTTCATTTCAGTCCAATGGTACATTTAGCTTGCTCCAGAATTGTTCCTCTTTAGCTTCATAAATAAGGCCTTATGAATTATTTAATTTGCTGTTTTATGTATGATATTTAAAGTTTTATCTATGGATAACATAGTAACATAGTTGATGAGGCTGCTAAAAGACATCAAGTTCTGCCCATGCCACTCATTGGCCAGTTTTCAGTCCATTCACTCAGTTTATCTAAATCCTTCTGCCCTGAATGTATTTCCTTACTCAACTTCAGGGCCGGATTTACATCTCAGGAGCCTGTAGGCACAGAACTGTGAAGCGCCCCCCCCCCCCCCCGATTTGCCAACTACACTAGACACCTCCACAATGCTCATCAGCTCCATATTGTCCCCCATCAGCTCCAACTTGCCCCATCATCTCCATATTGCTCCTCACATTGCCCCCATCAGCTCCAACTTGCCCCCCTCATTGGAACAGTTGGTTTGCCCCTTGCATATGGCCCTTATTGTTCCACCTAGGGCAGTGCAGCTTTCAGGATATCCCTAATTAACCCTTTGAGTGCCAGAGGGGTATGCAACACATTGCTTTGCAATGCGTTTTGTACCCCTCTGGCACTCAAAGGGTTAAGCAAAGGCAACTAAATAGCAACGGCTGTACCACTGCTCACCCACCTGTTACTAAGCAGGGATATCTTGAAAAGCTAACCTGTTTGTGTGCTCTGAGTACTGCAGCTGAGAATCACTGCATAGCTAGACTAATAAGGGTCATGTGCAACTCTTGGGAAAATAAACTGCTACAAGGAGAGCAAATAAAAAGCCCCAGTGAGACACACTGACCTATGACGATCACATTTCCTTTCTGCCATTCAGGAACATTATTGCCAAGATGACAGCAACAGAGTGCTTCTTGTCTCTATGCTGCTTCACGGGAGAGGGTTATGTAATATCACACGGCGAAACAACTTAACTTCCCAGTCATGATCCCCCCTCCATTTGTCTCTTTTTTCCCACTCTTGACCCCCCTCTGCCTCTTTCACCCGGTCTTGATTCCCCCTCTTGTCAAGTTGCCTCTCTTTACCCCTCTTGATTTTTCTTTTGCCATTCTCCTCCTCTTGATCCCCCTCTTTGCCTCTTTCCCCCCTCTTGCCTTAATCCAGCCTTGACTCTTGTCTTCATCCCCCTTTTGCCTCTCTCTCTCCCACTTGCCTCTCTCTTCCCCTTTCCTGATGCCCCCCTTTTGCCTCTTTATCCCCCTCTTGACCCTCCTCCTTTTACCTTTTTCTCCCCTCCCCCCACTTTCCTCTCTTGATCTCCCCTTTGCCTCTTTCTCCCCCTCATTAACTCTTGATCCCCCTTTTGCCTCTCTCTCTCCCCCCTTCCTGACTCTTGATCCCAACCTTTTGCCACTTTCTCCCCCTCCTGATCCCCCCTCCTTTTGCCTTTTTATTTTCTCCCTCTTGACCCCCCTCTGCCTCTTTTACCCGCTATTGGTCCCCCTTTTGTCTTTTTCCCCCTCTTACCTCTATATAAATTCTCTTGATTCCCCCCATGCCCCTTGCCTGTGATCGTGTCTGGCGTCTGACTCTGTCTCTGCTCCCAGCATCCCGCTCTGTCACACCGCCAGCCTACCCGGCTTCTTAAATAAAAGTGCTACATTTGCCACGCTTGCAGGCCATCACTCAGTAAACGCGACCGGCGGTTGTTCACATCTCGCGGCCGCAAGGTAACAGGCGGCCGCGAGATGTGAACAACCACCGGTCGCGTCTACTTAGTGATGGCCTGCAAGCGTGGCAAATGTAGCACTTTTATTTACGACGCTCCGGACGGCCCCCAGGGAAGCCCAGTGCTGGCAGCGCCAACGAGGTGCCTACTTTTTTTTTTTAATTAAAAAAAAAAGATTAAAAAAAAAAAAATCACAGTGGCAGGCGCCCCTAGGTGGCGTGCGCCTGTAGGCAACTTAGTTTCATCAGAAAATATTGAGATACTACTTTCAATTCCCTTTACAAGATCATTAATAAACAGATGAAAAAGCATTGGGTCCAGGACTGAACCCTCTTGGCAGCCCACTTATAACTTTAGACCAACTTGAAAAGGCTCTATTTACAACAACTCTCTGCCATTTATCCTTTAACCAGTTGTCTGTCTATGCACAGATATCACCTCCCAAACCGAAGCCTTTTCATTTATGCAGTAAGAGGCTTAGTATCAAAGGCTTTTGCAAAAAACAATTACTACTATATCAACAGCATTTCCTTTGTCCATATTACTACTTACCCTGTCATAAAATGCAAGTAAATTAGTTTGACTTGATCTCTTCATCATAAAACCATGCTGGTTCCTACTAATAGTAGTGATGGTCTTCACATAGTTCTGAATACTGACAGCTAGTAAACCTTCTAATATCTTACCCACTTTGGAAGTCAAGTTCACAGGTCTATAATTTCCTGATTTGGATCTTGCCCCTTTTTGAATAATGGTAATACAGTAGCTTTCCCTCCAATCACAGGGCACTGTGCCTGATGAAAAAGAGTCAATAAATATTAAGTATAATGGTCTTGCTATTACTGAACTAAGTTCTTTAAGTACCTTTTGGTGTATATAATTAGGCTGAGATGCTTTATTCACCACAACCTTTTCCAGTCTCTTTTTGACTTTGTCCTCACTAGTAAGCCATGTACATAATGGAGGAAATTCTTTGGTTTTATCTGTTTGTACATAGCCTGCCATTGTTGCCTTCTTTGTATATACAGTACTGAAGAAAAGAGTGTGCTTAAGGTGTCAGTCATAGCTTTATCCTTACTAATCAATTCACCTGTCTCAGCCACATGAGGAACAATATCAGCCTTAATCTCTTTGTTATTTATATATTTGTAAAATTGTTTGATTGTTCTTGCTTTCTTTTGCAATACTTCTCACATTTTCTATTTTAGCTAGCCTAATTGCTTGTTTGCTGATTTTATTACATTGTTTATATTTTTTTAGATAATGCATCTGACCCTTCTGAGCTAAAACTTTAAAAGCCTGATTCTTATTTCCCATTTCCCTGCTAACCTCTATATTGAGCCATATTGGTCTTAATTTGTTCATCTCCCCAATTGTATATATTAATTAACACATATATTTTTCAAAGATAATTTTAAACAAATTCCATGATTCTTTTGCATTTTTATCTTTGAAGATTATATCTCACTGGAATTAGCTTTTTGAAGTTGAATCTTTTGTATAAAGCCTTGCTAACAGGTTCATCATAACAAATGTCAAAGGATACAATAGAACCTCTACATTCCCACTGGCCTTTCATTAACCCTTTCAGCTCCAGAGAGGTACACAACACATTGCAAAGCAATGCATTGCTTACCCCTCTAGCACTGAAAGGGTTAATATATGCCTATATTAAGGGTTAATATATTCCCTTAAATTGGGTTTTAAAGCATGCTCTACATATAGGCATACCCACTCCCCTTTTATTAACCTTGTGCCTTATAAAAATGTATAACCCTCTAGGTTCACTGCCAAGTAATTTGTATCATCTAATCAGATTTCAGACACACCAATTAGATCATACTGCTCACATACTGAAATCAGTTCTAGTTCCCACATCTTACTAGTCAGATTTTGTTATTACTCTTTGAAATATGTATTTGCCTTTATCATTGGCACCTGCCTGTCAGATGAACTAGCACATTCCCCCTCTCCACTCCCATGCTCCTTCTCTTTTCCCATTTCCTCATTTACAATGCCTTCCCCCCTTTCCTAGTTTAAAGTCTTCTCCAACCCTCTAACCATCCTAACTACTAGCACCTTAGTCACCTTTCCGCTAAGCTACAATCCATCTGGAATATAAAGATCGCTACCAAGGGAAAAGTCAGCCAATGCTCCAGGAACCCCTCCTGCATATACCATGTATTTAGCTACACATTTAACGCCTTAATTTCCCATTTTCCTCTCTGATGTAGTGCATGCCACAGGTAGTATTTCACAAAATACTATAAGGGGTCCTTTGCTTAAGCTTATAGCCTAAATCCCTGAAATCCTTCATAATGGACCTCAATTTCCACTGACTTTGTCATTGATACCTACATATATCATGACAGCCAGATCATGCCCAGCACCTCCCAACACTCTATCAACCTGATGCACCACATGTCAAACCTGAGTACCTAGGAGACAGCAAACTGTTTTACTGTAGCAATCCTAGAAACAGATTACCCTGTCTGTCTTCCTAATACTAGAATCGCCTACCACCACCATTTGTCTAGATCTGCCTATGTCCTGGATCCCATCAGAACTAGAGGCGCTGTTTTCCTGTCTGTTACAGAAAGCGGTCTTCTCCAGCAAAGGCATTCCTGTGCCAAAATCCCCAACATCATCACTCAATGTAACAAATCTGTTTCATTGAGTAAATACAAGAGTGTCCTCCTTATTCCCCTGCCCCCTTGCTATGTCTAACTGTAACCCATCTAGCTTCCCACTCTTTCTTTATGCAGGCTGCACCCCCAAACCTTCATACAACAGCTTCCTTCTGCTCAGTGTACTGCAAAACCCTCTAAAGATTAACAGTCTCCCTCAGTGTTGCAACTTGCTTCTCCACTTCTTTAAGTTGAGCTTCCAGAGAGGCTATTTGAGCACATCTGCCACAGAGGTATGCACCCTGGAATGGCTGTTCTAGAGGTGTAAACATATGGAAGCTTGTGCATTATGTTAAATGGACAGTCAAACTGCCGCTCATTTTATGCCAGTTATCACAAGCTGAAAAGGCAGAAAAAAACATCTGCACAATAAATGTAATAATAAGTATTTGCTCCCCGTGTAATCTGCAGTATTTGAATCCCCTAGTATTTAAATTCCCAACATTTACTACACTCCTGCACTTAAGCTGCTCAAGATTCACACGTTCAAGTATTCATCATCCCTCTGCTTTATATAGCAGAAAGCCACACATTACAACCCAGCAAAAAACAAACACTCTCCCACCACAGACCCAGACTGCAGTCAAATCACTTATATTGTATTACAAGCATTATTTGAAGTTTTACATTACTTGAACTTAGAGAGATCGCCAAAGCCTTGAATTAAGACTTCGGCAGAGGGGGGTCTCTCTATAATCCAGTGGGGTAATGCTTAACTTGCAGTATAATCATAGTCAGAAGAAAATTTTGAGGTGCCATTCATGAGCAATGGTGTAGTTATCTGATCATGTGATGAGCACATAATCTTGAAATATAGTCATATATAATTGTGTGATATTGCTACTTTCTGGCTTAAATTACAGTTTAGTAAAAAGTAAAATGAAGGGTAACATCTGGACTGGCATAAATGCACTATTGGTGATTAATGCATTTTTATATTCAAGTCACCATTATATATCTCTATGCAATTGACTTTTTTTCCCTCTACAATAACCAGATATTGAACCCTTTTATGGACCAGGGGGTGCTTAAAGGGTTACAATACCTTTTTAATTTTGCCTAATTTTCTTATTTTAACCATGTGTGTTTCATATTCCGCTCAGGTGAAGTCAGTTTTAGATACAGGGCCATATGCAGAAAGAAATTAAGCAAATTTTGGGTAAACCAGCGCCATAATTCCCCATTGATTTAAAATGGGATTTTTAACCACTTGAATACTAAAGAGTTTTATATTGCAATTACAATTGAATGTGCTAAACACTTCAGCATTCAGTGGGTCTGAAATCCCTATTTAAATCAATTGACATTTTGAGATTTTGTATGTCCCTTAAGGACAGCTGGTTACAGTGCAGATAGAATGTTGATCCAGCGAGGTACCCAATGGCCTTTTGAAGTCAGGAAGGATTTTTTTTTTTAACTACTTTGGGCATAATTAGAAATGGATTCAATTTAGTTATATTTCCTCTGGATCAACAAAAAACAAGATGTTACCGCAAAGGTTGACCTTGATGCATGTCTGTTTTCAAATTCAATATGGTCTGCAATGTAACATCTGAGCTGTTTCCATAAATGTACAGACATTACCCATTCACATGATGAGATAGTCTCATGCTACAACTACAATTTCATTTGTTAAATGTAATGAATAATCAACACTTCAGAATAAGCATTCTGAGAATCACAGGCTGATGGCATCTCATTAAGCACAGCAGGGATTTAAATAATGTTTATAATCCCCACTGACACTCTTGAGGAAATGTAGAACACTTCAGATTTTGTCTTACGTTTCTTAATAATGTTATTTATTTTTAAATAGTATAGCACTTATAAAATTGCAGCCCTAACTGTACCGGTCCACACCAAAAGTCTTATTTAGCAAGAGATAAAGCTGCCAGTGGTAGCACCATTCCTATTGGCTCTGCAGGAGTGTGCATAGTTAAATGAATAAGGCAATGGCTGAGTAACAGGAGACAGAGTGTGGTAGTCAATGGAGAATATTCAAATGAAAGGAGTGTTACTAGTGAGGTACCTCAGGGATCTGTACTGGGGCCCATTCTTTTTAATATTTTTATTAGTTACTAGTGTAAAAGCCTGTGTACAGGGGCCCAGGTCCGGGTAATGTTAACCTTTTGAGTGCCAGAGGGGTATGCAACACATTGCTTTGCAATGCGTTGCGTACCCCTTTGGCACTCAAAAGGTTAAGAGGCCTCACTGTTCCACGCAATGCAGCCTTGCGTGGCCTCACTCACTAGATGCAATCATGCAAAGTAGAGACTGCCCGAATGCGGGCAGTCTCTACTGTGCATGGCTGCATTGTGACAAACATCCTAGTGAATGATTATAGAGAATATTGCAAAAGGTCTTCAAGGTAAGGTATGCCTTTTTACGGATGATACAAAGATCTGCATTAGGGTAGACATTCCAGGTGGGAATAAGCCATATGACAAATGATTTAGGTAAATTAGAAGAATGGACAAGAGTGTGGCAGCTGCAGTTTAATGTTGATAAATGTAAAATAATGCCCTTGGGACATAAAAATCCAAAGGAAATCTATACTATTAAGGGTAATGTGCTGTCAGATACAGCAGAGGAAAGGGATTTGGGAGTAATTATTTCTAATGACTTAAAGGTAGGCAGGCAGTGTGATAAAGTAGCGGGGAATGCAAGCAGGGTACTGGGTTGTATAGTTAGGGGCATAGAAGAAGAAGGGAAGTGGCCATGCCACTCTACAGATCTCAGTTAGACCTCACCTAGAGTATTGTGTACAGTACTGGAGACCCCATCTCCAGAAGGAATATAGATACTATAGAGAAAATTCAGAGAAGGGCTACTAAAATGGTGACTGGCTTACAGGAAAAGAAATATCAGGATAGACAAAAGGATCTGAACATGTATGTATAGCTTGGAGGAGAGAAGAGAGAGAGGGGATATGATTGAAACATTCAAATACATGAAGGGAATCATCAAAGTGCAGGATGGAAATACATTTCAAAGGAGTATAAATGTTAGGACAAGAGGCCATAGTCTAAAAATAGAGGGACACAGGTTTAGACGTAATCTACAAAAGTTTTACTTCACTGAGAGGGTAGTAGATAAGTGGAATAGCCTACCAGCAGAAGTAGTAGAAGTTAATACAGTGACAGAATTTAAGCATGCATGGGATAAGCATAAAGCTGTCCTTAACATAAGAAAAGACCAAGGGCCAAAAAAGCTTTGAGGTTTTTACAGTAGGGAAATGGGCAGACTAGATGGGCCGAATGGTTCTTATCTGCCGTCAGATTCTATGTTTCTATGTATGTTGCATCACAACAGCTAACAGAAGTCATCAGCTGACTGCAAAGGAGAAGCCCAGGGAACATAAGGCTATAAGTTTATAATGTGAGAGCTCCTAGTAGAAGAGATTAACTAAGACTATGCTTTAACATATATTTTGTAATTCTTCTTCATGTTAGCTGCCTTTTAAGAAAAATTAATAATGTCAGTTTATCCCTTTGAGTGCAAGAGAGATGTCCAATGCATTGCAAACGATGTGTTGGGTACCCCACTGGCATGCAAAGGTTTAAAAAAGGTACCACAACTCTTCGATCCATCCGCCACACAAAGAAAAATACTGGAATAAAATCACCATTCTCACCTCTTGTCTTAGCAACCATTCCTAGAAACTTCCTCCACTTGAGCCCCCGTAGAGGTCACATGTGCTGTTGCCAGGGGGATGTAAATGATGCTATTTGCTTTATAAAGGGGGCATGGCTTAATTGGGTGGGTGGGGCTTACCAGCCTTGTGTCATAAAGTTGGCTGGGTTTCAGAGGGAACTCAGCACCACTGGAGAATCAGCCTTTGTCCCCTGTGGTGCAGATGGTTTGCTCCAGAATTGCTCCAATCAGTTATCCTTAGAACATCAGCCTGTCTATGTAATGTATTTTCTCTAGCAATAGGAGAGCTTTGTTTGAAACTGGCCTGATATTGTATCATTTGTAGTGATTATATTCTGTCCTGTTAAAATATTGAAATCCTTGGCTACAACATATTTTCATCATTCCTTTCAAATGAAATAAGAATATATTTCTTATCATTTTGCAGCTTTTCAAAAGTAAGCAGGGAATATAAAAATATATGGTTTTATTTTGGTTGTAAAAATACTGTAAAGTAAGAATGCTTTCAAAAATACACGTTAATAGTTTATATTTATCAATTAACAAAAAGATAGTGAACAGAAGAAAAATATAAATCAAATCAATATTTAGCGTGAAAAACCTTTGCCTTGAAAACGGCATCAATTCTTCTAGGTACGCTTACACAAAGTCAGACATTTTGTAGGCAAATAGTCAGTTGTATTATGAAACAATTATACCAAACAAGCGCTGATGATCATCAAATTAAAATGTTGGTTGAAACATAATCATTAACTGAAACAGAAACGGCCGTGTAGCAGGAATAAAACTGGGTGAGGAAGAGCCCAGCTAATCAGGTGAGGTTGCTGAAGACTGTTTAATGTGAAAAGTCACACCATGGCAAGACTGAGCACAGCAACATGACACAAGGTAGTTATACTGCATCAGCAAGATCTTTCCCAGGCAGAAACTTCAAGGCAGACCAGGGTTTCCAGATGCGCAATCCAACCTCTTTTGAAGGAGCACAAATAAACACGCAAAGTTGAGGACTAGACGCAGTGGTCGTCCAAGGAAACTTAGTGCAGCAGATGAAAGACACATCATGATTACTTCCCTTCACAGTCGGAAGATGTCCAAGAGAGTCATCAGCTCAGAATTGCGTAGCAGAAGGCAGTTTGTTCGTCGAAGGGCTGGAGAGTGGTGCAAGAATAAGTGTTTGCAGGCAACAGTGAAGCATGGTGTAAGTTTCTTTCAAGTTTGGGGCTGCATTTCTGTGGTATCCTATTGAAAAGTTTCCTTGTATTAGGCGAGCACCAAAAGGTGCATTCAAAATGTCGAAGGTTCAAAATAATTACATGACAATGTCGCATGGTTCAAAACGTCGACATGAGAATGGCGCAAGGATGAAAATGCTGACATGACAATGTTGCCTGCAGAATGTCTCCCCAGTGCGTTGTATACCTCTCTGGTGCTCAAAGGGTTAAGATGGGGAACTTCATGGATTGACACTCTGCAAGCCCTGCAGTGTGGACTCACACTGGATGCTGCTCAGTGGTGGGTTACTCATAAGCGCCCTTTGAGTTCCAGAGAGGTATACAACACATTGCTTTGCAATTGGCTGATGCCAGTTTTGGGAGGAAGATCCTGGAGGCAGTCTTACTTGTCTAGGATCTTCTTCGATTCTTTGGTGCTTTCTTCACTTTTTAACCCTGTTTGCTCTAGTTCAATGTGCTGTGTTACAGGTCCTGGGGTGTTGTTATCCCTGGTCAGAGTCCTTTGACACTTCATCTGTTTTGTTGGGCTATCTCTGAGCTGATGGTTCATATCTGTTCTGGTGACTTTGGGGGCCTTGTGCCTGGTCGTTGCCTTACTTCCCGCCTCTGGGAAACTCAATGTTTGGACATCCTAAAGTTAGCAGTAACCTGTATTGGACGAGAGAGTAAAGAGGATTTTAGTCTTACCTGTTAAATCCTTTTCTCTTAGTCCATACAGGTTACTGGTCTTCCACCCTGTGAAGAGACTATGTTTGGCTCTCCTGTGGCAGACCGTGGGGGTCCTTTTGGGGTTATGCTCACAGGAGTCTTCTTTCCCTTCTACTCTCTAGTCAGTAGTTAGTGTCTCAAATCTTACTGGAGCTGATTGGCTAGCTGCAGCCAAAGAGGGAAGATAGGCTCCACCCCCTGCATTCACTTCTAGAATTGTTCCTGCATACTTAAAGGGGCAGATTGCCCACCCTATGTTACCAGTAACCTGTATGGACTAAAAGAAAAGGATTTAACAGGCAAGACTAAAATCCTCTTTTCTCCTCTGAATAATACCTAACATGCACTCTAATTATGGACATACACGTCTTGCTTGCTGTGTATTTATATATTGTTACACAGATATGGGTTTTTTTTCACCTGCATGTGCTGGCGACGCTATCTCTTACTATACAGTGCTTTTCCAAAGACTTAGACATTATCAAAGGGTCTATCAAACAGTTATTGTTTGTACTTTTTCTTGCAGCAAGGGCTTTTATTTGTTGGCTAAGGATTGTTTTTTGCAATGAATGCTTATGTTTGTCATGCTAAAAGAAAGCAGTTCTGTTAACCCCTTGTGTACCTATGTGGTGAGGCATTACAAGGCTAAAACTAGCAAGGGACACACAAAAGAAGAATCACTTCAGATGGCTCGTAAATATAACAACTCACCAAGGCTCAAAGGCCTGTGCAGGTCTGGAGTTACTCCCCACAGCCACGGCCACTGGCTCCGACAGACTAGACGTCACAGGAAGGGAGTGCTTCATGGACATACTAACTCCAAACAGCCCACTCAATCTCGTATCGTTGAATGAAAAACTTTTATTCGTACAAAAATAAAAACAAAAATAAAAACAGAACTATATTGTCCAAGTTTGTACACTTGCAAATGACATTCTAAACATTTCAGGGGTATCTGCTTCTAGACATTACCCTACACATCTTTCATTTTTATGGCTGTTCTCCCTTTATGTTCCAAGCAGATGAAGACCTTCTTGTTTTATTTATTGGTAATAATTAAAACATTGACCTTCCTTTTTACTAGCATATAATAAAATATTGCAGAATGTGTAAAACCATTAGATTCATGCTACAAGACGGGTATTTTATGTTTAATTCCAGCTGTTTTATATATTAAGAAATATAAAACATAAAAGAGAAATTGGGCTGGGTGAACTGATAGTAACTAAATGATACGTGTCTGTAACCAAAAAAATAAATAGGATTCTCTACCATCTAATCACCTTTTCCTCTCCCACCCACCACAACCAGGGACCAATTTAAGTTTAAAAAAACAAAAAACATACAACCAAAAAAACAATATGTACTAATACTAGAATACAAAACTAACTGATGTATTCAACTTATGCCTAATATATTATATATAGGTCTAGTTAATAGTTTATGGAGCAGTTCATGGCCACAGAAATATTAACAGTGCCATGTAAGGCAAGATGTACCACAGCTGTATGCCAAAATGATAAATACGGGCACAGACATATAAATGCAGTAAATGAAACAGTGTATATCTACACCCTGCCGTCTGAAACCTGAAAATGTAGATCCAGATGTCACACAAATGAGATCCTAATGAATATAATAATTCAGATTAGTACACACAATGAAAGTGAAAACTGTTAAATCGGATGTAAAAACAGCTATGCACATATTGTTCTCTTCATCTTGTAATGGCAATATTCAGTCCCATTGCAGACATTAAAAAATAAGAGGCTGCTACAAAGCTATCTGTTGAGCTCTGCAAGGTTACCTTACAGAGTACAAGAAATATAATAAACAGCAGTGAGTTGGGAAATATTGACTAACAATACCTTTCAATGCTATATATTACCTTTATCCTTTGGGGCAGTGGGGATTTTAGCCAGGACATGGTAGGTATGAGATATGGTAGCTTTTTATCTAGTTTTACATACCATCAGCAGAGCACTACATCATTACAAGCCAATAGCAGGGTAATACACCATTACAGAATGGGGACCTAGAAGATTTCTAAAAAAAATCACTCCTACCTGGCAGTATCCTGAGACCTAATCCTTTGGGGGCCACTACTCAACTTGGCAATGGGTATTTACACAGGTGTCACTCTGATCAGGTGAACTACACCAGTTACTCATTAGTCAATGGGCCTTCGTGAAAACTTGTTGGTGCACTTCAGTCAAACTCACTTGGGCACTAGAAGTTTTCCACAGAATTGTAGGGACATTTATTAAATAGGAATGGAACTGCAACATTGGAGTCAAAATATATTTTCTGTGCAAGTTCTTGACTCCTCCTGGAAGAGCTGTTATGGACCTGTTATGGGTCCATCACTCTCTTAGACAACTACTAGTCAGGGACTTCATTTGCTACCCTACTACTATGGTATGAAAAGTGGTTCTTGCTGTGCTTAAGATAGTCCTCAGGATCCCAAAAGAACCCAGTCTTGGACTTGGCTCTCTTGTGCTGATTTTTAGACAGATGGTTGACATCTTGCTTTTCCAGGTGGTTCACAGGAGCGGGGACCACTGGATGTGTGGTCTCTAGGCCACTGGGAGGTCACATCTGATGATCTCTCTTCATTTCCTGGTTGGAATCACTTGTCCAGGTGTACATGCTGCACACCAGTCCAATAATGACTGCCTGATAGGCAGCCTCTTATGTGCATTCCCATTTTGTGATAGTCCATGAATGTTTAACAATAGGAGAACTCTTCATAAAATGGTTGGCTATAAAGAAAACTAGCCAGAGGCTATCCTGTTACAGCTATATGAAAAATTAATGGAGAGTTGCATAGCACAGCATAAAGGACACAAATCACATTGTTTACATGGATGCAAAGCAGTTCAAATGGAAAAAACACCTCTTCATTGCCAAACTCATGCCAGACTCATGTGCCAAGGTATTATGAACATACATGTTCACTTATGGATTTATATATTCTGTTAATATGAGCAGTTGGGAATCCTGCATGTAAAGTGCAACTTTCTTTTATTTCTGTAGCTTTTCTATTGCTAGGGTACAATACATAGAGAAATATATGCCAAAATTGATACCACATGGGCTGCATGTGACCCCTTTTCACCTTAACTGCACTGCTGCCCATGGGGGACTTAAGTTCAGTTTCCCAGCAACAACAGAGTATGGCTGCACTAAGCCAATACCTGGAGTTTGCTAGTAACCCTGCCCCCACTCTGCCCACTCACCACCATTTCTTTACCTTTTTCAGTGCAAAATTCACCTTCTCTCTTCCTATTCCCATCCGTCCTCATTAAGCCCTCCATGCATTATGACACTAATGACATCATTTGCAGACTCTGTATTTGTGATTCTGTGACCACTAGTAGGACAAGGGTGTGGAAATATACTGTGTATGTGTGATGCTACTGCCACAGAAACTGTGTGTTTCTGTGGCAAAAGATTCAGTAAGCATACTGAATATGTGTCACTCTGTGACTAGCATTGGAACAAGCCTGAAGAAGCACACTCGGTATGTGTGATACCAATGGCAGACTATGTATGTCCACATCTCTGACTAGCACTGTGAAAAGGATCTGGAAATGTACTGCATGTGTGTGGTTCTGTGACTACCAGCAGGACAAAGCTGGGAAAGCACACTGTTAAGTGATTATGAGACTACAAGTGGAACAAGATTGGTGTGACAGTCTCTGTGACTACCAGTTAATAGTTGAATAAGGCTATATTTGTGGTTCTCTGATTACCAGTGGACACTGTAACAAATCTGGGTTGCCAGAGAGTATGTGTGGCTCCATTACTACCAGTGGAAATTAGAACAAGGCTGGGGTATGTGCATGTAGCAGCCAATGTTGAAAATACAGCCTTTGTCTGTATTTAAGTGTGACAGGTCTCCTGTAAGGTAGCTATGAATATAACTGTGTATGAGCAATGTTACTGAGAAGCGTGTGAGATGTAAATCTCACCTTTGGTAAATATCCGTTTCATTGTTACTCCTCCTAGTGATTTGAAGACTAAAAAGTATGATAAAAATCTGATGACTTCTTTATCACATATATCCAAAACATTAATATTTGAAATCTATAGTAATATCCTCATTTTATTAGATATACCAGCATCATGCCTTGGAGGTTTTAGTTAATATTCTTTAGAACAGTGGTTCTCAACCTGTGGGTCGGGACCCCTTTGGGGGTCGAATGACGATTTGCCAGGGGTCGCCTAAAAGCATCAGATATTTATATTTCGATTCATAACAGTAGCAAAATTACAGCGATGAAGGAGCAATGAAAATAATTTTACTGTTAGGGGTCTCCACAACTTGGGAAATTTTATCAAAGGGTCGCAGCACTAGAAAGGTTGAGAACCGCTGCTTTAGAACATTAAAAAATGCTTCATTTAACTATTTGACATAAAATGCATAAATCAGCCTACATTGTAATTACATTTGTCTGCAAGGAAACTTCTAAGTTATACTTTAATATTAATGACATTTTCTCAGCCATTAATGCAGGCTCCATTTTATTTTGAGTTTTCCAGAACTTGGGATTGTATGTACAGAAATAACCTTGAGATGTCAAGAGGAATATTTAGTTTGCTCCCTCTTTTACCTCACCTTTTACTTGTACTACCAGCTACAGGAAGTGTTTGTGAATCTTGTCCTACCATTAAGCTATGTAACGCGAAAGAACAATGGGAAATGTCATTCTATAGTGTCTGCTACCTTAAACACCTTGGATGCCAGAGATGGCATCTCTAGCACTGAGAAGGTTAAAGGGATAGTAATATTTCATAATAAAAGCAGCTCTAATTAATCACCATAGTATTTGGACTTTGGAGAGTGTTATTTCAATTCTGTCAGAGTTGTAGTTCAAGAGTAATTCAATAATAAAGTATCCCCCTTCCGCCCCTTTTACTGATGTAACACTGTTCAGCCAGATCAGAAGGGAGGTGCCCAGGTAGAATGCAGAGAGGGACAATATTCAATTAAGATAAGGGAAAAACCTGAAAAAACTTGTCATGGAGGCAGGGCTTTCATTGTTCTCATAGGAAGAAGATTGTCCCCTTCTGTTATCTGTCTGGTCTATGGACTGCATTCCACATCTGAGAAGAGATGGCTTACACTAGGTAAAAGGGGCGGGAGGGGGAAACTTTGCTTGTGAATATCTCATAAACCATAAAGGTTTGAGAGATAAGACATATCATTCTTCATGTTTTTTTAATGCCTACAAAATAAAATAAAGTTAAAACGAAGTATTACTATCCCTTTAAGGGATAGTTCTACACATGTATATTGATGTATACAGTGCAGTCCATAAGTATTTGGACAGTGACACAAGTTTTGCTGTTTTGGCTCTGTACTCCAGCACATTGGATTTGAAATGAAACAGTGACTAAGGATAAAGCTCAGACTGACAGCTTCAATTAATTTGAGCATATTTACTTCCATAAACCAAGAACTGTGTAGAAATATTTGTGACTCTTTGCTAATACAAAATACACAAATGAGAGATACTGAGGGCCACATGCAAGAAAAGTAGAGCAATTTTAAAGTTAACCAAATGCACAATAGAGAACAAAAAATACATTGATTTAAGCCAAATTTACATAAATTCACATATATTTGTGAATTTGTATTTGTCTCCTGTGGTGCAGTTGATTTGCCCAGAATTGTGCTACTTTAGTTTTGGCAACATGCACAAATTATTACTGGGCAAATGTACAAATTTGTTAGTGTAGCCACCCTGGAACCCTGGCTTGATAAATTGATGTTAAGTGAGTATAGGGTCTTAAAATTGTTTCCCATTCTCATAGCTCAGAATTGAATTTGTTTATTCACTTCATCGTGTCAGTACACATTGGATAGCAGTGCTGCAACAATCAATGAGATCAACAGCAAAAGAGAATTGCAAGGAATACAGAAATTGCTAAAAGTTTAATTTATTTCAGAGTGATGACAATGTTTTGGCTAAATGGCATTCCTCGGGGCAGTGTTTGCTGATTGATAAGAATCAGATAAAATCCCACACAGCAGTATAAAAACATTTTGAAGATTCTGAAATGTGTTCAGATATTTTTACTCAAGTATAATTAAAGCACAAATATAGTTCAGCTGAAACTATTTGTTATATTCATTGTGTGGAGAGAAAAAACTCTTTAGTTTACAGTAGAATAGAGTGGTCAATTAACTGGATTGTATGTGAGAGTTTTCAGGTGATGTTTATGTCAGCCAGTCTAGTAATTACTGGGGTTGTTGAGAAAGGTTTTTCAAAAGGGACCAATCTCATAAGAGAAAAACTGGTGTTTTATTTTCGGTCTTTCATTGTAATATTGTCCACATAAAAGCATTTCTCTATTAATGTTTAAAATAAAGCAAAAATTAAATATTCCTATGTGAGCAGTGTGTACTTCTCTTTAATCAAATGTGTGGAATGACTGGGAGGTAGTCATTGACTCACTGGTACTAGCACTCAACAAGTCTGTCATTGAGAGTGCATAAGCAGCATATCCAATATAATAATTCGCTAAAACGTGTGTAACGCCGCGTCATGCGCAGTAGACACTGCTGCGAGTGCTTCAGTCATGCTCAGTAGAGACTGCCCGCGCCGCGGCTGGTACAGAGCTCTATCAGCCGCGGCGCGGACAGTCTCTACTGAGCGTGACTGCCCGCGACCGGGTGGCAGTGGCACTGTGGCCCATGTAACGGGCTCTTCAACTAGTATTTTATATATATATTTAAAAAAAAAAAACATTTTACAAGAGCATTTGTTGTGTGAATTCAGCTGTTTGTTAACTTACCAAATGTAAGTGAAGGGTATATGGGTGCATACTCTAGAACACTGGCTATTTAGCCAAGCATATATATGTATATGCTGATAGAGACACTTAAGCAGTCTCCTGTAGTACTGTGCCACACTGAGGTTAATGTGCAAAACTAAACTGAGATATCTCTGAGGTTTATTAACAAGTGTAAATACAGGCAACATTTTCAGTGGGCTCAATGCATCCCTTCATCAGGCATAAGCACAATATACCAGATGCTTACCTTAAAAAGGTACAGGAAACAAGTATCTACCAAGATAAAAAATTCTTTTTGCATACATGATTTATTAAAAACAGCCTCACTGACATAATTAGTAATTGGAGCGCATTGGTGCAATCTTCTTTTTTTTTTTTTTTTTTTTTTTTTTTTTTACTCCTAACATAAAAATATTTTCATGGGCACTTCCCTATAACCTATTGGTCCCTGGGGCAGATATCATTTCAGTTGGATACTGGGCCCCAACACTCTGCATGACTTGTAGTTCTACCATTGAAGAGTGTTAATTACTGACACTCGGTAGCAGACCTTGCAAAGAGATGACACGTATAGTTGACAAAAAAGGAGGCATGCAACTACGAAATGTCAGTATTACACCAAAAAGTACCCAAATCCTAACAGTGTACTTTTCTATTTACTTTGAACTTACTTAATGTATTATCTTCCCTGGTTGCCAAATCAGTTAGAATCGGGGAAATGTTACTTGTCCTTTTTAATGTAGTTGCTTCATTCAGGAATCATGAGGGGGAGAGCCCCTTGCCTTCTTCCCTCTGGATGTGGAGGGCAGACCCTGGAACAAAGAGAAATGGTATAGCCTCCAGAATTGGTGGAAAGCTGGGAGACACCCCCATTCACTTTAGATGTGAGAAAATTAAAGGGAGGGACTCGGCCTTTATAATGTGAAATTGCCAGTACTGGCTATTACTACTACTTCTTGTTTTAACCGTTTGAGTGCCAGAGAGGTATGCAAAGTATTGCACTGAAAAACGCTGGATACCTCTCTGTCACTCAAAGAGTTAACTTTGGAGTTATAGTCCACAATAGCTGGAGGGCCTTAGGCTTTGTTTTTAATCTCATACCTTGAATACGTGCAACCTCCATTAGCCAAACCCAAAACTGATGTAGCTACCATCAAAGATTTTGCATCCAGGAAACTAAAAAAAATACTTCATTCCTTAGGATTAGTAAACTGCATCACATCATATATTTGTTAATTGTCAAGATCATGTGATAGTCTATCATATACCGGTTAAGGGATTTGTCCCAAATAGTCTAATAAGTCATGGGTTTGGGCATGTTCTCTATGGCATTGGTTCTCAACTCCTGTCCTCAGGACCCACTAACAGGCCAGGACTTAGGGATTTCTCTGCTAGAGCACAGGTGTGGTGATAAGAGGCTCATTCACATTGATTAACTCATCTGTGCTCTAACAAGGAAATCATCAAATCCTGGCCTGTTAGTGGGTCCCGAGGACATGAGTTGAGAACCACTGCTCTATGGGATATTATTGTTTAATTCAAGAAGCTGCATAATAGGAATGCTAATTGATAAAATGTTCTTATTCAAGTTAGGAAAATATCCCAACTGAATCCTGCTTTATACAATGCAGCGAAAGTTTGTTACTCAAGTTTACATTATTGATCAGAACAAATGCACTTTTATAGCACACTAAGGGCTTGATTCTATTACCATTGCAAAAAAAAAAAAAGTGTTGTGTTTTTTAAAGTCAGGTTTTAGTATCCTATTACCCGACTTGAGAAAACAAAATCAGAAGTAATTATACGCATCGCCAGTCAAAAGAAAGCCCATAGGAAACCTCTAAAAACAACATGAAAGTATGCAAGTATCATTCTATTACCCACGCTCAGTATTACCGCCTGTTTTGTGGTTACATTTTCTGTCGGTAATACTGTGCCTCACAGTTGAAGCATAGAAGCTACAACGACGGTTTCAAAACCATTGTTGTTCGAACAAAAGCAGTGGATAATACAGTATACAGCATAGAAATCCCCCCTTCGACATATTAACCCCCCTTTGAAATTCAAATTACAGTGCTTTCTTTCACCATTTTAATTCAACATTGTTCACATTCAACATTTTACCCCACCTTTAAAATTCCATTTACAGTGTTCCCATGACTTTTTCTCCATTTAAATTCAACATTGTTCGTCTATAATATTTTTCGACATGCCCTCGTATTTGTATTGCATGATTAACCCTATGAGTACCAGAGAGGTAGCAACTAATTTCAATGTGTTTTCTACCTCTCTGATACTCATAGGGTTAATAGCCTGCATACCGTGTCTGTATGCGTGTAATAAAACCTTTTTTTTATTCTATTTTAATTGTATTTAAAATAAATTGTTCAGACCTCAAGGGGGGTATCAGGACCCCTCCTGACACCCCCTTAGCACTGATCACCTATCCAGAAGGACAGGTGATCAATGCAGGCGACAATTGCCGGCATTTCCACTAAAGCCCATATAACACGTGTAACATATGTTATATGGGCTTTCTTATAATGGTTATTGTTATATTAGTTAATAAATATAATTTAGACCTCGAGGGGGATATCAGAATCCCTGCTGATACCTCCACTAACATTGATAACCTATCTATTAGGATAGGTTATCCATGTAGGTGACAACTGCCCGTTTTTTTTAAATAAAGAGCATATAACCTATGTTTAACGTAGGTTATATGCACTTTTACTACAATCCAATAATTTCAGACCTCAAAGGGAGCATCAGGACCCATCCTGATATCCCCCCATTATGGATCATCTATCCAGAAGGATAGATAATCCATGTGGTGACACAAGGGCATTTGAGAGCATAAATGAATGAACCATGTCACTGGGTCATTCTTAGACTGTGCAGCGCTACGCTTTCATCAATGAATAATGTTGAATTTAAATGGAGAAAGAATGTCATGGATGCACTGTAAGTCGAATGTTAAAGTGGGGGGTTAAAATGTTGAATGCAAACAATATTTGTCAAATTAAAATGGTGAAAGAAAGCACTATAATTCAAATTTTAAAGGGGGGTTAATATGTTGAAGGGGGTACTCTGTCAGATTTCGATAATGTGGGGAACACATCCAACACTAAACTTGATCTTTCTGTCTTCAAACATATGCCTATTTCCTTGGACTTTGACATTTTGCGTGTTTTTTTAGGTGGTAGTTGAATAGACGCAGATAGTACCAGTTTTGTTAGTACTCTGAAATGTGTGGTCTATGCCGGTTTTGTTTTATAGCGGTTCTGCACTGCACTTCACTCACTTCAATACGCTTACAGCCACTTTCCCCTCCCTCTACTCATCCCCTCCGGAGGCATCTGGGATATCTTTGCAGCAGGCCGCGTTCATGCATTTGCAGCCCACTTCCCACATCCTTGTGAGGAGCTGTGCTAATTCAAGATAGTGGTAGTG
Source organism: Rhinophrynus dorsalis (assembly GCA_037306005.1). NCBI lineage: Eukaryota > Metazoa > Chordata > Amphibia > Anura > Rhinophrynidae > Rhinophrynus > Rhinophrynus dorsalis. The sequence continues at coordinate 577,924,306 of CM074718.1, forward strand.
CCCTTTGAGTACCTGAACATCCTCACAAGGCACTACTATAGTTTCAGTGCACAAAGGTTCTATGTATCTATAGTAGTACCTTACGAGTACCTTCAGGTCCTCAAAGGGCACTACCATTATCTTAAATAACATCGGTCTTCACAGAGGGATGCAGGAAGTGGGCTGCCAATGCAAGCATGCCTCCCACTGAGCAGTATCTCAGATGCCTCCCGAACAGGGAGCGAGAGCAGGCCTGAACCATGGAACACTGAGACTGATGGTCAGGCACTCAGGAGGGTACTGAGCAAGTAGTCGGCCAGAGCCACAGGTCAGACAAGCTGGGGACTACACTGTGCGAGTTAGTCAGCCAGAGCCACAGGTCAGAACCTATGTGGGTAGTCAAACAAGCTGGGATCATACACTGAGCGAGTAGTCAGCCAGATCCACAGGTTAGGACCAAAGTGGGTAGTCAGACAAGCCGGGGTCATACACTGAGCAGATTCTCAGATAAAGCACGGCCGGCTCCAAAAGGGACTGACAGCACAGGCGCACGGACGTCACTATGACGAGATGTCCGTGCTTCCTGCTCCTGTGAGCCTCCGAAAAACTGGAAAATTTTTTAAACCAGGTAATATTTCTGGCGACTAGCGCTACTAAGCAGCTAGTCGCCAGATGAAGAATTAATTAATGTAAAGTTATTGCGGGGTGGTAAAATAAAGCTGGAACAAAATCTACGCGTTTTAAAAGACAGCTGCTTCCTTCCTCTTAGCAAAATATATAATATATATAGAATTCCCATCACAATACATAGGAGACGTCTCTAGCATTCAAGGTGTTAAAGCCTCAATTAAAGGGGAACTACCACCCCACAAAAACTTTATCTTAATCCACTCCCCAGCTGGAGACTAGCTGCTTAGTAGCGCTAGTCGCCAGAATTATTACCTGGTTTAACGGATTTTGTTCTGAGGCTGACAGTAGCAGGAAGCACGGATATCTTGCCATAGTGACGTCCGTACGCCTTCACTGTCAGTCCCTTTTGGAGCCGGAGAAGAGGTAATCTGGCAACTAGCGCTACTAAGCAGCTAGTCACCAGATGGGGACTGGATTAAGATAAAGTTTTTGTGGGGTGGTAGTTACCTTTTAAATCAAAATACATTTTGTGAATCTGTATTTGTCCTTTATAGTGCAGCTGGTTTGCTCTATAATTGCTCCACTTTTTCTTTTACCTATGTCCCCTGTTTAATCTGAGAAATGCTCCTCCTTCTCCACTCTGATAATCTGCATCCACCATTGTCTTGTGAATACAGGGATGCTGATGTACTAAAAATAGCTGGGGGTGTATGCATTAAGGTGTGATAAAGAGGTGATAATGTGGAGCTGGTTTCTCCAATAATATCACTTCTCCAATTCCTGTTATTCTATGAAACATATGCTCTTAGATCTCTAAAGCTGGAAAAAAAATTAGTGAACTAGTTCTTAGAATAACCTAGGACTTGGAAAGTTTAGACAATGGAGAAGTCATCTCCAATGTATCATCTGATTATCCTCTCTTTATCACACCTTTGGGCATCTCCACCCTGCAGTCACTCTGAAGTAAACGAACTGCATCATAGGGGAAATACACATTTCCCAAATGCCCATAGATTTAAATGAGTTTTTAAAATAATTGACTACTAGAGAGGTCTCCAATCCATCGCTTTGCACAGGTCACCAGAATAGTGGCATTTGCACCATTTTTTATCATATTCCAAAGCTTCTCATTCACAAGGCAGGGAAATAATGATAAATTATTCATACATACCCAAAGGTATCCTTCAGTGAACACAGAGAAGAGCTGTTAAACAGCAGCATATTTGAGACACTGTTTTTCCTGCAGTTTGGTTAATTTAGGCCCGGATGTTTTTTCACAGGCTTATATATTAGAGTTAAAGGGATAGTAATACTTCATTTTAACTTTATTTTATTTTGTAGGCATTAAAAAAACATGAAGAATGATATAAGTCTTATCTCTGAAACCTTTATGGTTTAAGAGATATTCACAAACAAAGTATCCCCCCCCTGTTCAACCAGATCAGAAGGGAGGTGCCCAGGTAGACTGCAGAGAGGGACAATCTTCAATTAAGATAATGGAAAAAGCTGAAAAACTTTTCAAGGGGGGAAGGGCTTTCATTGTTTTCATACAAAGAAAATTGTCCCCTTCTGTTATCTGTACTGTCATACAACCAGACTCACATCTGAGAAGAGATGGCTTACACTAGGTAAAAGGGGCGGGGAGGGGAACTTTGCTTGTGAATATCTCATAAACCATAAAGGTTTGAGAGATAAGACTTATATCATTCTTCATGTTTTTTTAATGCCTACAAAATAAAATAAAGTTAAAACGAAGTGTTACTATCCCTTTAAGGTCCATGTTTCACATACACTAAGAACGAGGGTCTGGATTCTATTGCAGGTGATAAATGTTAACACCTGTTGTATCAAACATTTTCCTTCTGAAGTCTATGGGGAAACCTGGAGATAAAAGCAGCGATAAAATTAGCACCTGCAATAGAATCCAGCCCGAGATGTTCAAAGAGTCAACATAATGAAAAAAATTGTCGGATCCTGAGTTGGTAGTAAAAGAAGGACAAAGAAGTAAATCCGTCATGTTTGAAAATGTGTCTAAAGAATTAAAAATGACGGTAACAAGATCTTGATGAACATTGCCTTTAAAAATTCTGATGTTAAAAATGTCTTTGATTTTGTATTTGAAATGAAAATTTTGAAAGGAACAAATAATTTTTTTTAGTCTTTGAAATGACAAATTGCTTCTCAATCCTGCTAACAGTACTTTAAAGGGATAGCATGGTAACGTTTTTACTAAAATGCATCCTGTAGCCATTAAAAATGTAAACTTAATGCTCCCAGTCCCATCTCTCAAACCTTTATGGTTTGAGAGATATTTGGCACTAAAGTTCTCCCCTCCCTTCCCTTTCCCTGACACCAGCGCTCTAGGTGACTGCAGGGGAATCCGGTCCCGGGACAAGTGGAGGCTCTTCAGCAGAGCCGCAATCGCGTTACTGGAAAATAAATCCTTCACTGGAATGGTCTACAAAGTGTGCTTGCAAAAAGAGGGAGGGGGGAACTTTAGTGCCAAATATCTATCAAACCATAAAAGTTTGAGAGATGGGACTGGGGCATTAAGTTTAATTTTTTTATGGCTATAAGATGCATTTTAGTAAAAATGTGACCATACTATCCCTTTAATTTGTCTTCTCTAATTCTTATTTTCTCAGGAAAAATGTCGTTAATCAGACAAAAAAGTGACGTTGAAACAAATATTTTTCCTGAAAATACCTTACAATATGATTAAATCATTCCCACTTTTAAGATGGCTTTTCCCTTTGATGAAGAATGTGGAATGAAATGCAAAAAATGAAGGAAATGTGTCTGAGAATTGACGGATCATTTCAGTTACCACCATTTTCTGAACATCTCACCCTAAGACAATTCTGGGCAGCCTATTGCCCAACAGCTATTGTTGGACTACAACTCACCTCATCCTCCAATAGCCAACAGTTGAGGATAATTGGAGTCTAATAACAGCTGGGGTCTGCACATGACCCAGCACTGCATTTTAACGTTCTTCTGGCTAAACTGAAACAAGTTCTGTTAACCCTTTGAGTGCCAGAGGGGTACACAACGCATTTTGACAAATGAAAATGTTCATTTCAAGAATTAAAGGGATAGTAATACTTAAAATGTAAAAAAAAATATGTTGTAGAGTTTATCCCCCTGAGTAAAACAAGGGCACTCCCACTGCTGAAAGGTTTTTCATTCAAAAGTTATTAATTTTCAAAGTTGAATTTTTTAGGTGCAATATCACAGTGGCCTGAAATTGTATAGTGGCGCTGTTGCTACACCATCCTATGGAGATTTATGGTCAACTGACCAGAGCTATCCATAGGATCGTGTAGCAACAGCGCCACTGTACAATTTCAGGCCACTGTGATATTGCACCTAAAAAATTCAACTTTGAAAATTAATAACTTTTGAATGAAACACCTTTCAGCAGTGGAAGTACCCTTGTTTTACTCAGGGGGATAAACCCTACAACATATATTTTTTTACATTTTAAGTATTACTATCCCTTTAAATCTAGTGTTCTCATAGTAGATTTAGGCTAACATAAGCTTAACATTAAATTGACAAGGATAATGACTTAAATAACTGAAAGTATGAGCTACAGAGTGAACTGGTTTAATAAAAACTGTAGACTTCGTAGGATTTGAGTAGTGATTGTTAAGCTGCATGAGGTAATGTGTAATTAAGGACTTCAAGTCAGTCAGAAAATGCTTCTCTTTCTCCAAAAAGTGCATGTAATTTCATTATTTCTAAGAGAGAACAATTCCCACTGCCACTTCTTGTGTTTTTCAGCAGTGTGTTTTCACTTCAGGGGCCTGCTTATTGGTGCGGTTCTAAAAAGTTCATTCTGAAAGTATGTTATTTTATTGACTTTATCGTGCTGGGCCTTTTTGTTGCACTTGAGTATTGCTTTCAGTGCCATGTGGATCAATGCATATGCAAAACCCACATGGGTAAGGAGAGAAACAAGTAAATGAACTGCATCAAAATAATGCATTTAGGGCAGTACGTTCCCCAAATCCTCATTGTTTTGAATGGAGAATTTAATGGAGCAGGACAATTTTTTAGTAAAATCAGGAAAGTGCCACAGCTGGCAGTAGTTTTATTTACCCTTTGAATGGCAGAGGGATATGCAATGCATTGCGTACCCCTCTGGCGCTCAAAGGGCTAAAAGTAATAATTGTTCAAATAGAGATAAAGCAATTATTATCACATTCTGTAGAGAACTGCAGTCATTGATGCATGGACACCAGAGGGCACTGTAACCCTTTGAGTGCCAGAGTGGACCTCAATGCATTGCAAAGCCCCTCTGGCACTCAAAGGGTTAAACTGTAGTAACTTTTTTTCCTTGCCACGGAAATACCTATAATATATATTTTTTTCATTAAAAACGTGTATGTCTCCTCTAACCACTTGAATGCTATTGAGGGCTCCAACTATATGGTTTAAAATGCATTGAAGACCTCTTTAGTATTCATGGGCTTACACGCTTCAGTTAGATTGCTAGGAATTTTCACTTCTTGTGACAGAACCCCGCTACCCTGACTGGGTAGCTCCGCCAACCTGTGCTCCCTTAACTTTGGCCTGCACCTACAGATTTATCCAGCCACCCAAACCACTAGTCGCAACATAGTGTAGGGTGAAAATAAGAGCTCTTTATTGAAAAATACACAGGGTTTAGATACACACATAAACAGGTTATCAACACACATTATAATACAATAGGATCCAAGTTATTGCATACAACATGTGGGAATACAATGTGGTGAGCATAATTGGGTTTACACATAACTCAATCACAGGCCGAAATACAATGCATTTCACTCCCCCTGCAATAGGATCCAAGTTACCGCACACTGAACAACAAGGTGAAATTCCCTGAACAAATACACTACCCTAGCTGGATAGTGTGTAGAGGCCTGGACTGGGCAGATCAGACTGGGTTTTCTGGTCACCCTGTGCCCCCAGTAAGCACAGAGTAATTTAGACCCAAGATGGGACTGGGAAGCTGTGAAAGGCGCTTCCCCATGAATGGAGTTCATAGTCTGTGGGCAGGAGGCTGGCCCTCGGCCCCCTCCTGGAGCCCCCGTGGTGCAGTTGGCCTGCTCCAGAATTGCAACTCTTTGGATTATTGACTAAGGCTATGATCACACAGGTGACTTTAGTGAAGAGTAGGTAATCCTGTTACAATTCAAGAGTTAATCCTGTGCTTAACACCCGTCATGCAGTGCCTGCCCCAATGGCTCTATTCACAGGGCCAGATTTCACAGTGGAAGAGTAGGCAATTAAATAGCACTCCAAATTCTGTGGGGTGCCTCAGCTGTGCTGGCCACACCCACATTCTACATTTCTAAATTGTATGGTAGCGAGAAGTCCAATGTAATACGTGGTTAAAACCTTTTTTTTTTGCTTCCCTTTTTTAGGCAAAAGGTATTTTCTGTGCCAGGAAATAGTGGATGGGTCTGGGCCATGTGACAAATGGGAGTGTGCCTTGCCTAGGATTACCTGGGATGTAAACCCAGCTAGAGACATTTTCAGTGCATTCATTTACCCTGCCATCTGACCATGCCATTGGATGTATTTTGCTCCCAAGTACCTCTAACATTAAAAGTGAACCTGTTACATACAAAGCTTTTAGTGTCATTAAATGTATTTATTAAAACTACATATAACTTAAAGGGGAACTTTCACCTCTGTAAAAGTACTTCTTTTATGAAAGTGCTATCTAAGTTAATGTTCCATCCTTATTTTTTTTAATGTAATGCAGTATAGCCTGAGATTTTACCTTTTAAAAATAAACCGGTTGAGGACAGGCTGCATGTCACTTTACATAATCAAATAAACCATGGGTTTGGTTTTCTGAGGGTTATAGGCGAATCCAGACATGGACCAATTTCTCCAAGGTGTCTATAGAGAACAGCTGCACCTCAAAAAAAGATGAGCAGGGAGGTTGAAGTGTGTTCTAATGTTAACTGCTTCTCTCATTCAGAAGGGAATTTCCTGTCACTTCGTGGCCGAACTGTCATCCGTGCAGAATCAGTCAAATGTGCTTCAGATTTTTTCTTCTCTGTGCACATAGCTGTGAGCTAAAGAGATTGCACCCTGGGTAGGATTAGGTACTGCAGAGCCTGCTGCAGTATTTGGTGGGCTTCTATCTAGTTGAGTATTGCAAAACTCACTTTGCTTTGTTAAGCCGTAATCCATTATACTTTACTAGTTGAAGAGCTTGTGTACACGGGCCACAGTGCCACCCAGCCACGGCCGTGGTGCAGTCATGCACAGTAGAGACTGCCCGAGTGGCGGCTTATATGAAGCGGGGTGCTCTGATTTCAGACTGTAGTCCTCTCTGTGCACCGAGGACTACGGTTTGAATTCGGAGCCCTGCTCTGTATCAGCCGCACCGCGGGCAGTCTGTAGTGCGCATGACTGCAGCGCTCGCAGCCGTCACTACTGCACATGACAGCTTCTGTCAAACACACTTAGCGAATTATTATCCGGGGAACTATTTGACACACACACACACACACACACACACCTACACTGGAAATTGCTCCAGAGGGCTTTTTTGTTGCCTTCCTCTGGATCAACAGGGGTGTTATTGGCATGGGCTTGACTTGACGGACGCATGTCTTTTTTCAGCCTTATCTACTATGATACTATATAGGATGTAGGGAATTCTCTTCCTATGGATATTTATTAAGCAACTTATGTCAGTGTTATCCATTTTATTACTTAAGTGTTCTCTGGATCATTACATCAACAATGTGTTAGACACCCTTGCGACACTTAAAGGGTTAAAAAAAAAACTTTGCTTGCAAGAAGGATGCCAATCACCATGCTTTTCTACACTTCTCTGGAACTCAATGGTACATTCATAAAGGAATAGTATTACTTAAGATGTAGAAAAACAATATATTGTAGGATTTATCCCTCTGAGTAAAATAAGAATGCTCCCACTGCTGAAAGTTATTACAGCCCAAACATAAATTTTAGCTTCAGTATATCAGTGGCCTGAATTGAACAGTGGAGCTGTTGCTACACAGATCTATGGAAAGCTCTGGCCAGCTGACTATAAATCACCTTGGGATGGTATAGCTCCACTATACAATTTCAGGCCGCTGAGATGCTGAACCTAAAAAATTCAGGTTTGAGCTGTAATAACTTTTGAATAAAACACCTCTCAGCCGTGGAAGTACCATTGTTTTACTCAGAGGGATAAGCCCTACAATTTATATATTTTTTACTGTATTACTGTCCCTTTAATTTGCAACTCACCACTTTAAAGAAATAGATCATTATTTAAATTATTCATGCCTGCACAGCTGACTCCAAATGTTCTTGTCATCTCTGACTTCCACTTCTTAATAAACTTCCACATTTGTCAAAAGTTCCCTACTGTAATAAGTCATTTTCAGGGCATACAATCTTGCTCTACCTGGCTATATCTTACTCCAAGACCATTTGTAGTTGAATTTCTGGGTCATATGATGGTAAAGCTCATGAGTCAAGATTTCCCTGGTCTCCCCTGCAGCAATGTAATGTTATTGTTGCGGTGCTTTATTTCAGTCCATAATTTTCTAGATGTTCTGGTTACCTTACGTTGTTTTCACTCTGAGTGTGTTTGTGGGAGTAGGAGTCACTTTTTTATGTATTATTAATTTTCATTTTTATTGAAAGAAAAAAAAGGATGGTACAGAGTCAAGCCTAGATAGACAGCAAGGTACAGAGAATAGTGCATGGCCATACAGACAGTGGAATACAATGTACAGAAAAATGATTGCATTATCATTAAATCAAACTTCAGACTGGTAGCATGATGAAACCAATTGCAGGAAGCACAACAGCAAGGGAGCACACAATTAGTTTGATGGCAATGGTATGGATGGAAGAGAGGGTGAGGTACAAGGGGTTACAGTACGGTAGGGCAAGATAGAGAGGGTAGCCTGTAAGACAGTTAAAGGGAAAACAGAGGAGAGGTGTGTAATGCTGGTCTACAGCCAAAAGACAGTGGACCAGCCTCACAGGCCACAGTATAACGGTCATATGACCAAGTACCAGCACCTGGGAAACCCAGGAGCTAGAGTAGGGAGAGGAGCTCAAGAGCAAATGAGCACATGCAGGGCACGGGCAAGAGAGCTTATGAACAATGCCTGGAGGGTGTGGGCAAGGGGAAGTAATGGTATCCTAGAGAGCAACCAGTAGGAAGGGAGAAAAAAAAGCATTCCAGCAATAAACAGAAGGACTGATAGAGCCCCATTGTAAAACCTTAATAGCGGGTCCCTGCATTCAAGGAGGGTAATCCTCCCCCCTCCCTGGGAAGATGGCGGGGCTATATGACTCACCCAAGGAGGCTAGTTAGCGAAAACAGAAAGGATCTCGAGTCCCAGAAGCCAACTTACAATAATAGTAGAAAACATATCAAATACAGTAGAAAATATGTCAAACACGCAGGTCTGTCGAGAGCTCCAAACTACCGGGTGGGCCACAGAGGCCTCCAAATGAAAATCAAATTAAAGCCATTGGCTTCATCTCCACCAGCCCGCCGTTCACAGAGCCAACACCGACAGAGCCGCTCATGCTGCTCGGATTACCCCCACACCACAAGAGCCCAGGCACCTGATGGGGGGGGATCAACCTACACTAGTGTCAAGATCAAAAATAAACAACTTTTTCAGGGAGCTGCCGCAGTATAAGAAGCAGGTCTAACAGGGTAGCCCAGACCCCGAGGACTGGCTGTGGAGCCAACAAGACAGTCAAGGCAAAGCAAGGCCAACGATCAACCAGTGGCCGGCAAGGGGGGGCAGAAGGCCAGATCCAGCAAATATACATACACCATTCGGGGAGCCTCCACACTGGAAGTCCTGGGCACCCTCTGTGGGAGGCCAGGGCATCCCAGGGGAGCGAGCAAACCCCATGTGTGCATAGTTACCAGGGGTTGCAGACAGAGAGAGGGAAGACATTCCCAAATAGGATAAATATAGTGTGCCTCACCTTCGTCTCTCACCGGGGACCCAACACCACAGTAGCTGGATCTGGCCCACCAGGGAGAGAGTGCAGGCAACCCACAGCCCAAAGAAGTATGCAGTGTGCAAAGGACACATGGAGCAAACATAAGGCATACCATGCATAGACCACCTAAACTGTGTGTTAAAGGACGTCTTGGGAGTTCATCAAAGGTAGTTGGAGCAGCCAGAGTAAAGGGCCTGCCAGAGGGAAGACTGTACCTGCTACACCCTTCAAAGGCATGGTCTAGAAGAGATTGGAAAGGGGCCATAAAACGGCAAGCAGTAAAGTTGTCAAAGTCCTCTATGGGTCCAGGCTGTGGTCACATGGCATTCCCTGTTTCTTTTCCAGGATTTCTCTGCCAGCAGATGCCAGTTGCTGGTTCTTCTGCAAATGGGCACCTTGCACCTGGATGGGTCTAGCAGCTGGGGGAGGCAATGGAATTGCCAGACTGGTGCACAAGGAGGAGATCTCATCGGCTTCCGCAGGGAGGCAGACTGGCCATTATGTGATGCTCGGAGCTGAAATGGGTAGTCTCATTTATAATGGATGTCTTGTTTCCGTAGATGCTCTGTCAGGGGTTTCAACTGTCCTGGAGAAACAGAGTGTGCGGTGACAAGTCCTGGTAAGCCTGGATGCTCACCCTTGCGTATGGGATGGTATCCAGGTTTTGGCAGGCTGCAATGACAGTTTCCTTGTCACTGAAGTAGTATAGGAGGCATATTGCATCCCTAGGGTTGTCTCCAGGGGGCCCCTATCCAGGAGCATGATGTAGGTCTCATGGAGTCGGAGTTCATCAAACTTCTATCTCCATTAGCAGTAAAGGTATTGTTTGTACTGGCGATACAAGTTTGAAAAACTTTGACTCCATGACACCTACATCGTATTGAACTAATAATGGCTATTATTCATCTGGCTTTACAACTTAAGGTAATATAAGATAAAACCAAATTGTCAAGCACTTTTGGGTGAGTGCATATTACATTTTACATTACATACCTTCGTACTATATAGTGGAACACATTGTTAATTCCAGCACAGTAAAATTTACATTCAAGAGTGTCACTATACTTATATTCTTGCCAGCAATGCATGGGTTAACAAGAGTCAATAAACTATGAGTTTCATATTGAGTATAGGATCGCACATTGTGAGCTCCTAACTGTGCGGGACATTTATTTACAACAAACAAGTACATTTTGAAGATCTATACTTTTGGGTTCCGTAGCAATCCACTAAAAAGACAAAGTGAACAATGTCTATTTAAAGGCAAGGTTATGCCCTACAACATCTTATAAAGGGAGACACCATTGGAAGAAAACTGACTATGTTAAACATGTTTTGAGAAGTAGTTATTCATAACATTTGGACGATACACAAAGTGGAAAATTATTCACTACAAATTGGATAATTTTGCGTCTGTGATATTTATCGGATATTGTTTCATCTGCAGCGAACATATTTTTAAGCTCCTCCATCCTCCATTTTTTAGTTTTTATTCTTGGTATTTTTTGTATCTTATAATTGTGGTATTATTCTGTTTTAATATGTTTGCAGCATAGGGAAGTAATTGACACTGTTTACTGTTGCAGTGTATCTTCCCCATGTTTGCTGCAACTAAAACACCAACTACAAATGTTGCACCTTACAGGGATGTGTCTGTGATGCAGATATATATATATATTTTTTTTTTGAGGTTGGTACACTGTATTTACTTATTGGTATTACACCATTTTAGTACACTTAGGATACACTTGTATATGGTCCGATTCTAGGGTGAGATTGGTGTTTGCATTTGAGATAATACAGCGTGTAATAATTCTTGTGCTTCCCCCCCACACACTTTGTTCGGGCTAAGGCACATTATTGGGATAATAGGAATATTATTTTTATGTGTTTCATATATATCCTATGAACCATGATATGTTTTGGGCAAAGTTAAGGTGAGGTGCTGCATTGGAGATACATACTAGTCTTTTGTCACTGTTGGTGATACCAGGTATTCTCTTTTCTCCAAGTGAAAGGGGCTATAAGAAAATTGTATAGAATTGGAAATATGTAAACAGTACATGTGATTTTATAATATAGATTTATTTGTAATATTTTACCAGTAGATTTTATTAAAGACATTTTGTATTATATTCCCAGATCTCTGATCTTACTTCCTAGGTGCAGTAGCGCACTTTGGTCCTTCTTTTTGGGTCCGTGTGGTGAGGACACTTTTTCTGAAGCAGCACTGCATAAGGGTTTAGATTTTTCCTGCCCCCTTCCAGTAATTCTGCATTCTATATAATCCATTTTCAGACGGTGAATATGTAACATATCTCTAGAACTTATATACGTAATCATACAGGTGTTCAATTTTAGCTATATGTAATCTATAATAAATATCACTTTGCTGGAAACTTGTTTTCATATAATACTATGCTTAGTAGTGTTTTCTTGTTTTAATCCCCCTGCACTCTCACCATGGCTTTATCTACCTCTACGTCCACACATAAACATGAACATACTTTTTAAAAGGTCATATCTTGATTTGGATAAAAATCATTTAACAACCCATAGGCAATTTTGAGAGCTACATCCATTTATTAAAAGCGTCTTGAAGGTGGAAGTTCAACTACAATCTATAGCTCTGTGTCCAGCTGAGGGTGATGGGAGATGTAGTGTAGCAACAACTGGAGAGCACCTTGCTGATCACCCAGATTGTTTGTGCTAATCACCCAGACTGTTTGTCCAGTCTTTTGTCAGTTGTACAATATAATGATCAGGAGGGATTGACTTGTCTCTTCTTTTACATAACTATGAAGAGTCATTAACGGGATAGTAATGTAACCTAAAAAATTGTTTCTAGTTTTGTAGAGCTCAAAATAATAAACTAAGAGCTACAAACCCTATCTCTCAAACTGCTATGGTTTGAGAGAGATAGGCATTGAAAGTTCCCCCCTCCCTCCCCTTCTCCTGATGTCAGCTGTAAAGCTGACTGCGGGAGATTCAAGTCATAGGACTCAAGGAGGCTCTGCAGCAGATCCGAAATCTCGTTATTTAAAAAGAACTACTTTATTCGAAAGGTCTACAAAGTCTGCTTGGTTTGCAAGCACAGTTTTCCAATGAAAATAATTATTTTTAAATAACGTGATCTTGGCTCTGCTGCAGAGCCGCCTGCTGGTCCCCGGACCGGGATCTCCTGCTGTCAGCTAGACACTGATGTCAGGAGAAGGGGAGGGGGGAACTTTCAATGCCTATCTCTCTCAAACCATAGCGGTTTGAGAGATAGGGTTTGTAGCTCTTAGTTTATTATTTTAAGCTCTACAAAACTAGAAACATTTTTTATGGGACATTACTGTCCCTTTAATCGTTTGGATTCCAGAGAGGTCACCAATGCATTGTTTTTGAGACGATCCAAGTGGCTAATACACAAAGGAAAACATACAATGTAGCACACTAAAAAATTGTTAAAAGTGAAAATAAAACTACTATGAGTTGTATATAGTAAACTAAATACGACAAGGGTTGGGAAACCTGAGGTTTTCCATCTCTTAACCCCTTAAGAACCACTTTGATCCTTGCCGGCGGCCGGTACACGTGACCAGTTACGCGTACCGGCGCACCGCTTTGAGGCCTAAGAGAGATCACGCCGGTCTTGGAGCGATCAATTTTAGGCCCCGTTTTTACTTACAGCTCTCCCGGTAGAGAACTGTAAGTAAAACATACGTGACGTGATATGACCGTCACTGGTCCTAAAGGGTATAAGGACTGTGACGGTCATAGCACGTCATGTAGTCCTTAAGGGGTTAAGGACTACAGTTCCCATCGTACCCATCCAGTTCTTGGCTGGCTTGTGGATAAGTAGTAGTCCTAAACAGCTGGCGGTTTCAGGTTGCTCAACCCTGAAATAGGGGCAATTCTGGGGTAAACCAACTGCACCCTAGGAGACCTATGAAAAATCCCCAAACTTCCGTTGATTTAACCCTTTGAGTGCCATAGGGTTGAGCAACGTATTGCAAAGTAATGTTTTGTACACACCTCTGGACAGGCAAAGGGGAGAGGGAAAGTTTCCCAGCAGAGTGGTTGGAGCTAATACAGTAAAGGAGGGAAATCAGTGTTTTGGTCAGTCTGAGGACAGGTGCAACTTACACCAATGTTTACAGCACCTGCCCAAAATTCAGAGCCAGTGAGTGAGTAATAGCAGATGTGACCACTTTAATTTGATTGATTTATTTATAGAATCAATCTTATATCGTATCTTTAACTCACACTGTTACTAGACACTCAATGAGAGCGAGGACATTTCAGACAGCTGAAGTGGTCGGCTAGCAGGATTAACGTCTTGGATGCTAAAAGCATGTTCAGACTGATTTTTCAGTGTGGTGGAGAAGTCCAATACATTGCTCACCCCTCTGACACTCAAATGAGTAAATCTGTTTTCAAATAGTTTTTACTAACAATCAATATATATAATTTGTTAGAATGCGACGCTCCCTGTGTGCGTAACTGCACATGCACAGTAGAGACTGCCCGAACGATGCAGTAATGCTCAGTAGAGATGAACGCGCCGGCCTCCAATCCGAGGTACCGCTGAACCAGAGCAGGGCCTTCCAAACGGCCCACTGCCTGTCTCTGTTCCCGGCTCAGGGGCAGCAGCCGAGGCCGCAGGGTGGCACTTTGACCTGTGTACACGGGCCTTCAATACTTGTTTAAAATAATTTTCAATCAGTGGACCACAATGCTTTGCAGCATGCATTAAACAATTAAGCTGGCTAATATCCTTTAACCCCTAGAGGATATTGCACAACCCTTTGGGCCTCAAGGGGTTAGCACCCTGAATGTTAGACATTTTTTTGTAAATGCTAGCATTCAAAAGGTCAAAAGATTTCATTTTAAACCGTCTAAGTGCCAGAAAGGTGCGCAATGCATATGCATTGTGTACCCACCTGGCACTCAAAGGGTTAAAGGTACAGTATCACATTAGAAGTGAAAAAACATGCTTTTCAGGGTTTATTCTGCTGAGTAAAACAAGAGAACTCCCATTGCTGAGAGCACAGTTTAAACTACTGTTCCTGTAGCAGATGCAAAGCCCACTGAATGCTGAACATTGAAAGATTAGGGTGTTATAATAGTTTGAAGAGGATTGCAGACCCCAAATTAATTTTGTACATGTGCCCTCTTTCACTAGATCTACCATCGACTGAGAGATGTTTAACCCTTTGCTTTGCAATGCTTTGCTTACACCTGTGATACTCAAAGGGTTAATTCAAGTTATTACAGCTCGAACTTGCACTTTCTTTAGGTGCAGTACTTCCATGGCCTGAATATTGTTGTGGCTTTGTTGCTGTAACATTCTCCGGACAGCTATTGGCAGTGAGAGGAACCCTCCATAGACTATTGTAATACCAACTGCAATGTAAGATTTCAGGTCATGGCAATATTGCACCCAAACATTGCAAGACTTAGATGAGATGCAGTAACTTTTGAATAAAAAAATCACCTTTGTGTTACTGAGTTTCAATGGTTTATTCAGCAGGGTAAACTCTGCAACATATATTTTCATTATTATACAATACTATCTCTGTAACTAAAACAAACTTTTAGATAACTGTTATGTCATAAGAATCTGAGTGGGTGGGGGTGGTTTTTATTGGCTACTGATATGGAATTCCCTTACAATAAATTACAGCTGTTGTCAGTGTGTTAAATCGATTCAATTGTCCCCCTTAGGCCAAACAACCTCAAACAGCATTTTTTTTCAAGCATTGTAAGCTATTCAGTTCACAGTGCTATGAAAAAATGGTAGGAAAAAAATCCCTTGCTGGGCGATAAAGTGAAACAAATGCCTTGAGTTGCAATTCAATGGACTGTGTTAGCTGTTAAGATTCGATAAGGGACTCACTTTAGCGCTTAAATTTTACCATTTTTTTCTCACTAAAGTCCCTTATTGGATCTTCCCCAGTGGATATATTGATAAGGGGCCTAAAGCCCCATATCAATACATCCAAAGTACCTACAATGTGCCCAAAGTTAGTAGAATTAACCTTATGATTGCCAGTGGGGTATAATTACCCCACCGGCATTCATAGGGTTAACCTGACTAAGTTATAAAGCAACATCCCACTTCCCATTAATGCTGATGTCCAGCGGAGTCCTCAGCATCCTGGTCGTCTCTTTCTTCAGCCTTGCATCATCTTTATTCTCTTCTGTCTTCTCTTTATTCTTCTTTCTTCTAGATGTAAAGAAAAAATAAGAGTATGAATACAAGTTTTGCTGAAATATCCACACTAATACATAGCTTAACCCCTTGAGTGCTAGAGGGGTACGCAACGCATTGCAGAGCAATACGTGGCGTACATCTCTGGGGCTCAAAGGGTTAAACCATGTATTACTGTCCAGTTCAATAAAAATATGCCTCCCATTATTACAATATGTCCAGTTGGTCAAACTAAATATTCTGAAATGCCATAATAAAATACTTAGCTTTATTTTATCTGTCTCTGCTTCTGTAATGTGTGGCACTATCCCCCTGTCCTGTTCCTCACGCGCTGATGCCGTTCCACACTGAGGGAATTTGAACAGAGACTGCCTTTATATATGTGCAGTCTCTGTTCAAATTCCCTCATGGGATGTGCTTAAGTGTGGAACGAGCATCGGCCCATGAGGTACAGGACTGGGGGACTGTGCCACACAATACTGTCTCTGCTTCTGCAATCTCTGCGGCTGGATGCACCGATGGAGACAGATAAAATAAAGGTAAGTACTTTATTATGGAATTTTGGAATAATTATTTTGACCAATTTGAACATATTGTAATAACTGGAGGCATATTTATATTGAATCAGACAGTAATACATGGTTTAACCCTTTGAGCCCCAGAGAGGTAAGCAACACACTGTATTAGTGTGTGGGATGTTTCAGCAAAACATGTATTGATACTCTTATTTTTTCTTTACCGCTAGAATAAGGAAGAATCAAGAGAAAACAGAAGAGGAGAAAGAAGATACAAGACAAGAAAGAAGGGAATACAGAATAAAAACAGAAGGAGACAGTGGATAAGAGGTAAGTTTAACTCATATGAGTTAACGATTGGTGCGTGGCAGTATGTCAGGCACCGATGATTAGCTTTTTTACTGTGAAGTTCCTGTGCCTTTTAGTGGTGTTTTGGGAACTTAAAGCACAAAACGGGCATTTGGCAATAAGATTTTTTCTGTGGCCTCACATAAGTTGTGAATTTAGCCAGTAGGACAATTGAATACCGACTTAGACATTTTTTTTTTTGTCGGTCGGTATCCATTTTGCCCTATTTCTTAGGTCAGGTTATTGAATCGAGCCCATGTCCCATGGATGACAACTTATTCTTTCTTGTAGCGAAAATGGAATATAAATAAAAAGTTTACCAATAGTAATCATAAAGAAGCACTAGTATCAATCTTTATAGTGTACAAAGCCAGATTTGCATCTGAGGTACTCATAGCCCCACCAATGACCACTCCCCACTCATCACATGATCCAGTCCCTAATCCCATACACTGTTACCCAATCCAGAAAATACCTCAGACAAATGCAGAAAAAAACTCTTAACTAGGGATTGGCAAACATTTTCGCCTCAAACCAAAACAAGTAAAAAACGGCACTTCCCGTCTAGCGGAAAATTTCCCACAAAAGTTGCTGTTTTTCCATTTTTTTTTTTTCGCCTAGCTCATTGCATTAAAATTAGTGGGAATTTACACGCAACACATAGCAAATTACAGTTTATTCCCTCAGGCATAGTATAAAAGAGGTCTTAGGGTAGCTGTGTTGGTGGAGTCTGGGAAAGAATCAGTTGAGCAAGGAATTTTTTTAGGAACGTGTTCTTGTCTGGGATTGGGGGGACAGTTAATAAAACTATGACATTTCCTACTATGTTTATTAGCATCTCCTCTCCTAAGAGAAATTAAACCCTATTGGTAAGAGCTGACATATCATAGGTGATGCAAGAGACATAAAATACCTTAACCAAAGTAAACATTCTTTCTTAGGTTTGACCTGCCTGTACTTAAAAACCTATTACAAGTACATGAAGAAAAGGTAAAGAAGGCATACTAGTTTGGACAACCCACTACATTTGTCTTACCAAGCCTTGGCACTATGGGAAAATATATTTTATACTTGCACTTCAAAGGTACACAGATTTTGAAAACCATGGAATTTCCTAGTATATTCAGCATCTACTGCAAGTAGAAACTTTCTTCCTGGTAACACTTTCATTGCTCCATGTTGGCTGAATAGAATAGAATAGAATAGAATAGAAAGGTCTGGTTCCTCTAGAACAGTGAAAGACAAAGTAGTTTTAATCTGAAGGATGAAAATGTGGCCCCTGGGTCACCAAATGGGTTTGACATTATGTTTCATCCTTTTTTGAGCCTATTGCAAGCTAGAGGATCCAAATAATTATATGTGATTAGGAGACAGGGTGGCTGAAATGAAGCAATTCTAGGAAAAAACAACTAGACAAATAAAAAATGAGATTAAGTTAAATAGGGCTTTTAAGCCCCTTAAATGCTATAAAGGTTTCTAACACATTGCTTTGCAACACACTGGAGATCTCTCTCGCATTCAAGAAGTAGAAAGCCCCATTCAAATTAGTGGGAATTTGGGGAATGTGTGTGCGAGTGTGTGTGTGTTAGGGTAACCTAACCACCCATCTAGTTGTGACCCATGCAGTCCGACTTTGGTCACCCCTGTCCATTTTTGTCAACACTTTCACTGTTTCAGAAGTTCCAAATCCTGAACAGTTTCAGTTTCAAGCTCTTGTGTTCTCATTGGTTAGAGCACACATATATAAGCACTAATTCTAATTGGCTGGACATGCAGCTGCCTGCTCATTAAAATTGGACTTTTAACCCTTTGAATGCAAGAGGTCTGCAAAGCATTACTTGCTTAACCCTTTGAGTGCCAGGGGGTATGGAATGCATTGCTTTGCAATGCATTCCGTACCCCTCTGTCACTCAAAGGGTTAAAAAAACTCCTGCAGGGCATAAATAATGCGTCCCATTGGAAATAATTATAAAGTTAGAAACTAACCACCAAAATATATTGTGCACATGACTGAACGTGTGTGCGTGTGGTCTGATTTTGTAGGAGAACAGATAGTGAACACTTATTTTCAGGGTGGATACAGTAGAGGAGTAATATCCTCTCTTTCCACTGCACAAGAAGGCTACCTTCCTGGATGGTAGGGAAAAAGGGAAGGGCTGACTGCAGAGCACATCTCCCAGTTTGAAAATATTTGGGTTTATTCCTCCTTGCCATTGACCCATGGCTGGTGAGTGTCGCTGGGAGGAATAGTTTATATATATCTCCCCGTGGTCTGACACATTTCATGTAGCATCCTGTCGGTAGCATCGTGGGGAAATAAAAATTGCACCTTGTTTCTTGACATGGAACCTGCCGATATTTCTTTGATCTTGGAGAGGGTGAGGACACCGGCTGTTCAGGACGGAGGTATCTGGCTGTCTCAGATTTAACATTCTGATGCACAGCCATTGGTGTCCATTGACTCCGGAGAGGCATCATGAGGTCCTGCTCCCACTACCCGTCTTTCTTCTGGGTGTGCTAAGTGTTCAGTAACAGCTGCTCCAAAAGCAGGTCTGAATCCTTTGTCTCTATGGTGAATAAGTGCAGGTAGGACTTCCCCATTTGATGGTGCTTATAACACTGAACATAATGTGGGCCTACAGGAAGGGCCAGAAAAAAGGCTGGCTGCGGTGGAGCTCTGCTCCCAGTAGTTCAGCCGTTAATGGTCCTTGCTAGTGGGAAATGGACTGTTATTCTTACCCTTTAGTTATAGGCTATCACAGTGCCTGTGATTCCTGTCACTCTCTGTGGTGCTATCTCTGATTTGCTGACTGAGTTTGACCCGCCTCCTGATGACCTTTTTATACCTGGCTATCATATATGTCAGATGCCCTTTCTTGGTGTTCCTGAGCCAGTAGTGCTGTTGCTGTGTTCCTGTATTCTGAGTTCCTGTGTACCGATTCGGCTTGTCCTGACCATTCTCCAGTGTACCTGCTTGTGTATGACCCGGCTCGTCTGCGTACCACCCTTGGATCCTGACCCGGCTAGACTGACGTTCCTGCTTCTGTATGACCCGGCTTGTATGACTACCTCCTACGTGCTCCGACCCGGCCCGGCTGACTTCCTGCTCCGAAGATCGACTTCCAGCTTGTTCCAGTGACCTGCGTTCCAGTTGTCGCCGCCGCGACATTTCCAGTCTCTGCTGCCTGCGTCAGTGTGACTGCCTTGCCTGGTGCTTCCCTCGATTAAGTGCTGTGCCTCGTTACTAGTGCAGAGCTGTGTGTATATCTGTGGGGCTTCCTCTCCGTGCAGAGCCTTGCAGTACCGCTGAAAGCCTCGAGTAAACGTGCATTTTAACTCTTGCTGTGCTGCCTCGAATTCACTCTCGCTATCTCCTGTACGAGCCTCGTTATCCGTGATACTGCTGCTGAGTTGGCCGCTCTCCGTCGGCGACTCTAGTCCACCATTGCAGAGTGTTCACATAGTTTGGGTCGTTTGGGCGCCTAAGGCTCTCCAGTATTGGTTACCGACAATATCAGTGACACAGAGTGTTGGCAGAAAGGCTTCAGTGTTGGCTTATCCGGTACTACGCCCGAGGGGGCTAGTGGCTCTTGCTTTCATATTCCAGCATTCGATTACACTTGAGGAGGCTGTTAGCTCTTGCATTGCCGGCCGGTTTCCGTTACGCCCGTGGGGGCTATTGGCACTTGCACAAACCAAAGCAGTTCCTGTAACTACGCCCGTGGGGGCTAAGTTATTTCCCAGTCTGCTTACTATCCAACACCTTGGCAAGGCAGCTCGATCTTCAGCACTTGATGAACTTTGTCTATACAGCACAGCCTTTTTAACATCCAGGGCGTGTCAAACCTTCACATCTGAGACAGACTGTTATTTAGACATTAACCCCTTGGGGTCAATATCATCTTAGTGCATATTGTCTTGCATTTATGTCTATTGTACTATTACTCTTGTAATATCTCAGTTTCCTTGATCTGTGTATTACCTACCGCCTCTAGAGGGCGTACTTGTGCATTATTCACTTTAATAAAGTGTGTTTTATTTTCACTTACTGGTCTGAGTGTCCTAAAAAACCGTGACAGTACGAAAGGGCCATGACCTCAGACGGTAAGGGTGAAAGTAATACTCAGAACATCCACTGGAGAATGGATGTCCATGAGCAGCGCCTGGACCAATTGGCACTGGCTCTACAAACATTACTTGAACGTACAGTGCATTTGGACAAGTCTGGTCCTAATCCGGTGGTCCCCCCAGTCGTGACACCGGGCAATCCCTCTGTATCTCCCAGTGCTAACTCAAGAGGGTTAACGGCAGCGGTACCGTTACCCCTAAGATATGATGGCGAACCCTCCCTATGCAGAGGTTTTATTAACCAGTTGGAGATATTTTTGGAATTGGCACCCCAGGCATTTCCTAACGACCGTAGTAAGGTCGGCTTTATGATATCTCTGTTGACAGGCAAAGCTTTGGCATGGGCAAATCCATTATGGGAAAATGCCAGACCCTGCACACTGAACTTTAGAGATTTCGTGATGAAGTTCAGACGTGTGTTTGAGGTTCCTGGCAGGTCTGCCTCTGCTGCCAAAAGGCTGATGGAGATTCAGCAGGGCGAACGCACTCTGGGCGAGTATGCTATCGAGTTCCGGACCTTGGCAGCAGAGGTAGGCTGGAACGATGAGGCCTTACTTGCTGCCTTTACTCAGGGCCTCGCTGAACAGATTAAGGACGAGATAGCAG
Organism: Rhinophrynus dorsalis; assembly: GCA_037306005.1. Taxonomy (NCBI): domain Eukaryota; kingdom Metazoa; phylum Chordata; class Amphibia; order Anura; family Rhinophrynidae; genus Rhinophrynus; species Rhinophrynus dorsalis. The sequence continues at coordinate 577,945,714 of CM074718.1, forward strand.
CTCGAGATGTACCCAGCGAGCTGGATGAGTACATTGACTATGTCATGTTAATAGACTCCCGCATCCGGGAGAGACGTTTGGCTAAAAGGACCAAAGCAAAGAGTTATGGCCAGAACCATTTCCTTAACCCACCCACACCACCCGTTCTACCTGAGCGAACAGCTGACAGCGCTGAACCTATGCAAGTAGGTTTTACTAGGCTCACTAAGGAGGAGAGGCTGTATCGTAGAAGGCAAGGCTTATGCCTATATTGTGGCAAACCGGGCCATTTATTACTCAATTGTCCTGTAAGGCCGGGAAACGAACGCACCTAGGGTACCTTGGGGGACAGGCCCTAGGTGGTGTTGAACAGTCCCTAGATACTTGCACCACTAAACCCACCATCCAGGTGGCATTTGCTTGGACTGATAAGGTCATCGAAGTCCTAGCACTGGTGGACTCCGGGGCAGCCGGATATTTCATGGATCAGTCCTTTGCTGATTTACAGGGCATTCCGTTATGTAAAAAGGACTCTCCTGTGGCAATAGAGGCAATTGATGGCAGAGCCCTGGATCCTGCTTTCATTACGTTCGAGACATTCCCAGTGACAATGACTGTGGGGGCTTGTCACAGGGAGCAGATACGATTTCAAATAATTCGATCCCCGCATCATTCAGTTATTTTGGGGTTCCCTTGGTTACAGACACACAATCCCCAATTTGACTGGCAAAGGTGTGAAGTTAACTCTTGGTCTGAGTACTGCAACAAGAATTGTCTCTCTCTTCCTGTTAAGATTATGTGTACCTCTCCAGCTGTGCCAACAGAATATGGGCAATTCAGTGACGTGTTTAGCAAAGGAGAGGCCAGCGCATTACCTGACCATAGGCCATACGATTGCGCCATTGATTTGCCTCCAGGTGCGGTGCCCCCCAGGGGACGTACGTACCCACTGTCTTGCGAGGAAAATAAGGCGATGGAGGAGTATATCGCAGATGCCCTGGAGAGGGGAATCATTCGTAAATCTACGTCTCCGGCTGGTGCCGGATTTTTTTTTGTTAAAAAGAAAAATGGGGAACTCAGGCCTTGCATTGACTACCGTGGTCTGAATAAGCTGATGCCCAAGAACGCCTATCCCATTCCACTTATTACAGAATTATTCGACAGATTAAAGGGCTCTTCGATCTTTACTAAACTTGATTTGCGAGACGCCTATAATCTAATCAGAATTAAAGAGGGTGACGAGTGGAAAACGGCGTTTAATACCAGAACAGGGCATTATGAATATCTGGTGATGCCGTTCGGCTTTTGCAATGCGCCTGCAGTATTTCAGGAATTGATTAACGATATTTTACGTGACCTGCTCCAGTCCTGTGTGGTAGTATATCTAGATGATATATTGATTCACTCTGCTAACCTTGCCCAACACATTAAAGATGTCTCAGAAGTCTTGCTTCGACTTCGTAAGCACAAGTTATTCTGTAAATTAGAAAAGTGCGAATTCGATACATCTCAAGTACCATTCCTGGGGTTCATAATATCCAAAAGTGGCATTGCCATGGATCAGGAAAAATTGGCAGCGGTTCTGCAATGGCCTCGGCCTAAGGGGTTAAAGGCCATTCAACGATTCCTAGGTTTTGCGAACTATTATAGGAAGTTCATCAAGAACTTTTCCACGATTGTAAAACCACTGTCAGATCTGACTCATAAGGGCGCTTCTCCCTCTCAGTGGTCTGAGGCAACTGAAGACGCATTTGTTACCCTGAAATCTGCCTTCGCATCTGCTCCTATACTGTCCCACCCTAATCCCTCCCTGCCGTTTACTTTGGAGGTTGACGCTTCAGAGGTTGGGGTTGGGGCGGTGCTCTCCCAACGTCCTGTGGGAGGTGGCACTTTAATGCCTTGTGGGTTCTTCTCTAAGAAATTGTCCAGCGCCCAGAGTCATTACGAGATTGGCGACAGGGAACTGTTGGCCATCATACTTGCGCTAAAGGAGTGGCGACACCTCTTGGAGGGCACTCAGACTCCAGTACTAATTCTTACTGACCATAAGAATTTAACCTATCTCTCTGAAGCCAAAAGACTGTCTTCTCGACAGGCCAGGTGGGCGCTGTTTTTGTCCCGGTTCAATTTCCTAGTATCCTATCTTCCTGGCTCAAAGAATATCAAGGCTGATGCGTTGTCACGTCAGTTCGCTTCTGACACTGAGAGGGAGGAAGTCCCGGTACCAATCATTCAGCCAGATCGGATCCTGGCTACTATTCGTACCACCATAACCTCGCCACTGGGGGAGGAGATACTGGCATCACAATCACGGGCACCTAATTGAAACCCCAGTGGGGAAGTGTTTCATAGATGAGTCATTCCGTGTCCATCTGTTGGAGACTTATCACGCCTCTAAAGCGGCTGGGCATATTGGTAGGGACCAACTAGTATGGTCCCTCTCGCAGCTATTTTGGTGGCCTACGTTGAGAGCCGACTGCGCCGCTTTTACGGCAGCTTGTACCACTTGTGCCCGTGCCAAGACCCCTAGGCATCTCCCCGTGGGCTTATTGCAACCGGTGCCTAACGGAGACCGTCCGTGGTCTCATATATCCATTGACTTCTTGGGAGAACTACCGGCATCTAAAGGTTACACGTTCATTCTTATGGTGGTCGATAGATTCTCTAAGATGGCACATTTTGTGTCTCTGACTGGCCTTCCATCGGCCCAGGAATTGGCTATAGTTTTTGCCAGAGAGGTGTTCCATCTGCATGGAGTGCCCAGAGTGATTGTCTCCGACCGGGGGAGCCAGTTCGTTTCTAGGTTCTGGAGGGCATTTTGTGGTCAGATGGGCATCCAATTGTCGTTTTCCTCCGCCTACCATCCCCAGACGAATGGGGCCGCTGAGCGTGCCAATCAGGGACTGGAACAGTTCCTGCGCTGCTTTGTCACCAATCATCATGATAATTGGGCTGACCTGTTGCCATGGGCGGAATTTGCCAGAAACTGTGCGGTTAACTCATCGTCCGGGAGCTCCCCGTTTCTCGTGAATTATGGTTTCCAGCCTTGTCTGCCCCCGGACTCCTTTCAGGCGCAGCAGATTCCTGCTTTGAACGAGCATTTGGCACGACTTCGTTCCACTTGGGCACAGGTTCAGAGGTCCCTCAGTCAGTCTTTCAGGCGGCAGCAACGGCACGCTAATCGCAGACGCCTTCCAGCGGTCTCATTTCAAGTTGGGGACAGGGTATGGCTGTCATCCAGAAACCTCAATTTACAAGTGCCATCCAATAAACTGGCTCCCCGGTTCATTGGTCCATTTAAGATTATCCGCAAGATTAATCCGGTTTCTTATGCTCTGGAGCTTCCACCCTCTATGCACATTCATAATGTGTTCCATGTGTCACTCCTGAAACCCTTGGTGTGCAATCGTTATACTACTACACCAGTGATTCCTGGGCTGGTGGACGTCCAGGGCCAAGAAGAATATGAAGTCCAGAGTATTATTGATTCCAGGAGATTTAGAGGAAAGCTGCAATATTTGGTTCATTGTAAGGGCTATGGCCCTGAAGAACGTTCTTGGGTTGATCAAGGGGATCTCCGTGCACCGAGATTAGTACGCAGCTTTCACTCTAAATATCCTTTGAAACCCAGACCTCAGGCAGGGAGAGGGGGTCTTTGAGAGGGGGGTACTATCACAGTGCCTGTGATTCCTGTCACTCTCTGTGGTGCTATCTCTGATTTGCTGACTGAATTTGACCCGCCTCCTGATGACCTTTTTATACCTGGCTATCACATATGTCAGATGCCCTTTCGTGGTGTTCCTGAGCCAGTAGTGCTGTTGCTGTGTTCCTGTATTCTGAGTTCCTGTGTACCGATTCGGCTTGTCCTGACCATTCTCCAGTGTACCTGCTTGTGTATGACCCGGCTCGTCTGCGTACCACCCTTGGATCCTGACCCGGCCAGACTGACGTTCCTGCTTCTGTATGACCCGGCTTGTATGACTACCTCCTACGTGCTCCGACCCGGCCCGGCTGACTTCCTGCTCCGAAGATCGACTTCCAGCTTGTTCCAGTGACCTGTGTTCCAGTTGTCGCCGCCGTGACATTTCCAGTCTCTGCTGCCTGCGTCAGTGTGACTGCCTTGCCTGGTGCTTCCCTCGATTAAGTTCTGTGCCTCGTTACTAGTGCAGAGCTGTGTGTATATCTGTGGGCCGTCCTCTCCGTGCAGAGCCTTGCAGTAGCGCTGAAAGCCTCAAGTAAACGTGCATTTTAACTCTTGCTGTGCTGCCTCGAATTCACTCTCGCTATCTCCTGTACGAGCCTCGTTACCCGTGATACTGCTGCTGAGTTGGCCGCTCTCCGTCAGCGACTCTAGTCCACCATTGCAGAGTGTTCACATAGTTTGGGTCGTTTGGGCGCCTAAGGCTCTCCGGTATTGGCTACTGACGATATCATTTGACACAGAGTGTTGGCAGAAAGGCTTCAGTGTTGGCTAATCCGGTACTACACCCGAGGGGGCTAGTGGCTCTTGCTTTCATATTCCAGCATTCGATTACACTTGAGGAGGCTGTTAGCTCTTGCATTGCCGGCCGGTTTCCGTTACGCCCGTGGGGGCTATTGGCACTTGCACAAACTAAAGCAGTTCCTGTAACTACGCCCGTGGGGGCTAAGTTATTTCCCAGTCTGCTTACTATCCAACACCTTGGCAAGGCAGCTCGATCTTCAGCACTTGATGAACTTTGTCTATACAGCACAGCCTTTTTAACATCCAGGGCGTGTCAAACCTTCACATCTGAGACAGACTGTTATTTAGACATTAACCCCTTGGGGGTCAATATCATCTTAGTGCATATTGTCTTGCATTTATGTCTATTGTACTATTACTCTTGTAATATCTCAGTTTCCTTGATCTGTGTATTACCTACCGCCTCTAGAGGGCGTACTTGTGCATTATTCACTTTAATAAAGTGTTTTTTATTTTCACTTACTGGTCTGAGTGTCCTAAAAAAACGTGACATAGGCATTGTGAAGTCAGTCCATACCCCTAACTGGGAGGATAGAGACTGGTTGACTGTGCCCAGTATCATGCCACCTGGAATAGGCAGGCATATCAGTAAAATTGTAAAATGTTTTAATAAATCACTGTGGCCCTTTTCTTACCCAAGTTGGTTGTTTGTCTAGTTCTTGGGTTTGAGAGGTGTTGTTTGGGTTGTATGTGCCTCTTAATCAGACATATATTTTACCGGGGAAGCAACCTAAGGCTGCATGAGGTGTCTGGGCTGCCAATTGCTCACCACTGATCTAAAGCGAATGTACAAAGGTGATCGTTCTACTTAAAACACAAACACATTTTGTGAAAGCCGGATAACTATCAGTGCTGCTGTAAGATAATGTTATAGATGGAAAGAAAATATTACTTGGGCCTTTGCTGACAGTTGAGGATTTGTATTATGTGACATATAGAAGTAGATTAAGCTGACTTATTATTGGACACCATAATTTAATGTTTCTGTTTAAAAAATGCAATGCAAGTACATGCTATTATTTCTTACAAGCAATGATATCACTTCACTTATTGCCAATTAAAAGGTAAAATGAACCCATAAAAAAAGCTTTTGTGGATTGAACCTTGAGCAGTAAATGATGTTTTAGTGCTGTGAAAAGCAGTTTACTGTGCAGCACTGCTGATAGCTTCCACATGGTATTGCTGTGTTCTCTGTAGAAAAGAAAAAACTGTGCGGTAGGAAAAATGAAATCAAAAGGTTATAATAATTATTCGCCACATTCGTTTTGTAGATTAGATTACTAGATAATTAACATTTGAATCAGGTGGGTAACTAAGCATCCAGTTGTTGTTGGCAAAATGAGGATAATGGGAGCTGTAACCCAAGAACAGAAGTCTGTCCACCTCTGCTTTAGATATAATTGTTTTTCTAAAGGAACGAAAACACCTCCTAATAGAGCCTGCCCACACAGACACAGGGCCGGATTTAGAATTAGGCAGAGTAGGCATCTGCCAACAGAGGGGCACCTGTCACTGGGATCATGTGTGTGGTGTTTTTTTTTTTTTTATTATTATTAAATTCGCCTGAGTCGCCTCGCCGCCCAGCGCCATGAAGACAGGTCTGTGCCTCCTCCTTCGGCATAGACCTGTAGCTGCTGCGCTTCCTCGTCGGGTTTTTAGTACTACAGAGCGCCGGGAGATGACATCATCTCCCAGTGCTCTGCATTACTGAAGACTGTGTGGAAGATCCAGAAGCTATAGCTCTGTGCAGAAGGAGGAGCTCTCTTGCCGCTGGACCACCAGGGAAGAGGTAGGAAACGGAAACTGGGGCAATGTGGGGGTAATAAGGAGTTGATGGGGGAAATGTGAGGGCAATATTGAGCCTATGGGGGGCAATATGGAGCTGATGGAGGCAATGTGGCACTGATGGGGGCATTGTGAGGGCAATGTGGAGCTGATGGGGGCAATATGGAGCTGATGGGGGGCAATGTGAGGGCAATGTGGAGCTGATGGGGGGCAATGTGAAGGCAATATGGTATATGGAGATGATGGGGGCGGTATGGAGCTGATGGGGGCAATGTGAGGGCAATATGGAAATGATGGTGGCAAGTTGGAGCTAATGGGAGGCAATGTGGAGATGATGGGGGCAATGTGAGGGCAATATGGAGATGATGGGGGCAACATGGAGATTAGGAGCATTGTGGAGGTGTCCGGTGCAGATGGCCCACGGTGGGGGGGGGCTTCAGATTTCTGTGCCTACAGGCTCCTGACATGTAAATCCAGCCCTGCACAGACACACACACGTTAGCCTTATTCTGGAAAGAAATCCGTAAAGACCACTATGAATTTTGCCTTTGTGTCTTGGTTCAAGATATCTGTTTCAAGGAGCACTAGATATCATATGTAAGGAGGTGGACATTATTCGTATTGGCACCATTCGTATTGTCACCATGAAAGAGGCATGGTTAGGACTTGTCTGGGGTGGAAGTTCTACAATGTACTAAAGATGCTTGACTTCTCTGTGTAGGTTTTTTACAGAAGAAGAAGAAATGTACAGCATTGTTAAATTTTTCATGGAGCTTAATAGGAAAGCACCCCATATTTCTTCATTATACAACCACGACCACAGGCCTGGTTTCAGGGTCACTTTAAGCCACTGCTCAATCCTTGCCAAAGTGTAAAGTACTGATCCCCCTAAAAAGAGAACTAACACCTCCTAATAACCCCTCACCCACATACTTTAATATGACTAGAAAATCCTATCTAGTGTGTGTGTGTGTGTGTGTGTGTGTGTGTGTGTGTGTGTGTGTGTGTGTGTGTGTGTGTGTAAAATACATACTCAACCCCAGCAACTCCCAGCCCCTTTTCCCTACTCTCTCTCTCACCCCAAACCTTTTCCTCACTCATTCTCTTGCTCCAGCCCATTAACATCTCTCTCTCTTTCTACATACAGGCCCCTTGGCTGCTTCCTCTTCCCGTTTCTCCTCCAGTATATTTCATCCCCTCTCTTTTCCCGTTGCCCCCTCCCCTCTTCTCATGTTTTTTCCTTTTTTCCTAATATTTTCCTCAGTTCCCATCTCTTTGAACTGCCCCCTTTCCTTCCTCTAGTTTATTTTGCCCACTCTTTTCTCCCACCGCTTCGCACGTCTGCTTTCCCCCTTAGTCTTTTAACCCCTCTCCCTCTTGCTTTTCAACTGAGGATGTCTTTTTCCTTGGTGGTCCAGTGTGGGGAGTGATAGGTCTGTGCAACAGCCAGCACAGACCTCCATATCTGCTTTCCCTTTTAGTTTCCATGTGAGATGAGCATATAGGTGCCAACATATGATGCTATGTCCTGGAATACAGCATTAGCAGACCTCTCAAGGACTGTGAGGGAGCACTGACTTGAAAGTCTGTGCCAGCAACTACACAGACCTCTCACTCCCTCATGTGTAAAACATTGTGGGCCAGGGACGGGAGATCCTCTGATCTTTATACATAAGGTACAAAGGGTTCCAAAACAAAATGTACAACTCTGTCTTTGACTGTGGAAAGCCCCCTTCCACCAGTGGATCCTGGTCACTATACCCTATTGTTGAAACAGCCCTGCTTATATCAGTGTTGTGCAGGGATTTAAATGGGGCAACTATTATCCATGATGGTTTTACTTTAAAACAAACTTATTTTAATCATTTTGAAAATGTAATTTAAATCTGTAACATTTGCTTACTTGAGGTTCTAGGTCAAACTTCTGGCGAAGACAGATTTGTTTTAGAAATGTCAAAGTCTCAGAACTGTAGAAGGGATCCTGTGGGACTTTTCCACTCAGTGACATTTTCTCCTTGGCCTTCAAATAGGTACAGCTTTGATGGAAGACATTCACAGGCAATTAACCTCTGCCCCATTAAACCTTCTGATTTTTATTTTTATTTTATTTTGATCTCTCCAAACATTTAATAAGAGCAAAATTGAGCAACAGCAATATTTTTCTGCAAAACTATCTTGCCTTAGCAATACAAGAAAGATACGAGTTATTGACGTTTGGTTAATTACCATTTTTTACTTCCTTTCGATTTCTTCTAGCTATTGTGGCTTCAATTTCACAGCACATCAAGCCAGACAATTAAATAGTTATTGTGGGTATGCCTTGGAATTAATCAGTTCTAGGATGTCTTGTATACTTTCATTAAAATCACTGACTTTTGTGTACCTTGCATGTGCATCCTAGCCCACCATTATTCAACCCAATCATCAAAGATCACTGGCCTGCCAGACTGTTGGGGCTTTAGGCAGAAAAACTAGAGAGGAACAGTTCTAGGTCTAAACCAACTGCATCATTTGGAACAAATGAAAATTCCCACTGATTTAAAAGGAAGTTTTAACATATTGAATGCTAGCAAGGTCTCGTGTTACAGACTCTATTACTGAAGGTACTGAAAGACAAATTTAAACCAACAGGAATTCAATACATTTTTATTTGTCCCCAGTGGTGCAGTTGATTTGCTGTAGAATAGGGTGACCAGATGTCCCGGCTAGAATGTGTCCCCGGATCTGTCCCTGGATCTAGATTATATAAGCCGGTACCTTGAGGCTGCTGTATTGTAATTAACAATAACTATTAATTCAGGACCAGAGGTGTGCACCTTGTGAAATAACATGCTGCAAGCACCTCTGATCCTCAACGGTTTAAATGAGCTGCGAAAGATGAGAGATGGAGACCAGACCAACATCATCTCCTGATAATATTTTGCCCAGAAAAATGAAACACCAGCCTCTACCTCTAGGGGTCGATGTTGCAGTGTGTCATAGTGCATGATGTCATTGCTTGTTCTCCTGCTGTGTACTAGGAGCGATGCTAAGAGCAGACAGGCCAGGTTTAAAATTTGCTGGAGATGGTGCATCAAGCCCAGTGGCACCCAACTTGAACTTTTGGTCCAGCAAGTAAATGAAACTTCTGGCTATAATACAAATATTTTAATCTGTATTTCATCATCATGAATTATGTACGGATGCACTAAATGGGCACGTTCAAGAGTTGGACAATTACTTGCTACCCCAGTTTGGCATGTAATAGCATTTTTTTACACTGCTTTTGAGGAGTAGTGGCATTAAAGTTAGTGTTTGCTGTACTCCACTGGCATGGGTATGCAATATAAAGTACTGCACACATCCTACCACAAAAAGGAAAGCAGCAATCACATTTTAAAGCTGCATCTACTAGCAGTGGGCTTACCTTTTGTTTTACTCGGCAGTTTGTTTTTCAAAATAAAGTTAATATACCTTAAAATTTTAGTACTTGGATTTTTAAGTATAATGTGGGTAAGCTTGAGTATTAATTTGTGTTAAGCCACTGGTGGACCATGTGCTAAAGTATAAAGTAGTGGGCTCCCTTAACCTTTTGAGTGCCAGAGGGGAACGCAAAGCATTGTGTACTTCTCTGGCATTTAAAGGGTTAACCCCTCTGGAGGCCTGTTTAGCATCCCAGGGATTAAATCAATAACTATATAAGTTTCCCTATCAATGTTGAGATCACAACTGGGTTCCCACAGTCAGGGGCAGGCTCCCTCTTGCTGTTGTAAAGCAGTGGTATAATTTCTCCAACTAGAGTTGGCATCAAATAGGACAAGAGTGACTGGTGTCACAGGCCCAGCAAGCAGAGAAGGAGGGCCTCGGGCAATGTGGGAATTTTTTTTCCCACTAAGCCCCTCCTACTCTCTGCTGTGAATAAAATGAGGTGAGTGCGGGAAGCTTCCCAGCACTCCCACAGACTTAATCATGTCAGAAGCATAGGAGTCCAATCAGTGACTTTGCTGCCTGCCGCTACTGTGCACACTCTGCACTAGCCTACTCCACTGGCCAGCGCCAATTCTACAACTTTCCTGTGGCCAGTCTGAGCACTTCCAGTGTCCAATCTGTTCTTCCTATTGGCTAATGCATTTAACAGGCCAAATGGCTCCCATTGCCCAGGTCACTAGTACTGAAAAAGATTCCACTTTGATTTGAACCCTTTCAGTGCAAGAGGGATGTCCTGTACCCTCTAGCACTGAAAGGGTTAAACCCATTAGTGACAGAGAGAAATGTGTCCAGACCAATGTACGGGAAAAGCAATGCATTGGAAACCCACCTGGTATTCAAAGAGTTAATGCAGAAAGAGCCACAACTTGAACACACATAACCAGTTTGTATAGAAGCAGCTCTTGTGTGCCAAGAGGATGCCACAACCGCTGGCACCCAAGGTACTAAAGTGGATTAGCCACAGGTAAGTACAAGGATTCGTTTGTGCTAGATACACCTCTGGCACTTACAATTAATCCAATTTAACCCCTTTGACTGCCAGAGGTTTGAACTCCCCTCTAGCACTCAAGAGTTGTTGCTATGTATTATACTGATGTTCAAAATACCCTATTACAGTCCAACCCCAATTAGCCAGGGGATTATTTTAGTTGTGGTTAAACAGTTGCTGGAGAGCCACAGGTCAAACATCCTTTTTGCATGGCAATAACTCTTTGAGTGCTAAGAAAATGCAAGTCCCCTGGCATTCATGGGGTTAAATTAATTTACTTTTAATGTCAGAGGGGTATCAGAGGCCTAGGATTCAAATTGGTCATGTAATGTGTGGTGTGTGCTTCCCCATGCCCCCCTCTCTCCCACTGTACACTCTGCTTATTGCCTCTCTCTCACACAAACACACTTCTGGCCTTACCTTTATTCCTCACTCTTGCCTTTCTTCCCCATTTTATCTTCCCCTTTCTTTTCTTCTCCTGCTTTGCACTTTTTCTCGACCCCCCCCCCCCTTTGCCTTCCTCTTCCTGTTTGATATCTCTGTTCCTACATTTGAAATATAACTACCCTAGTGATACCACAGACCTTTCAATTCTGTGGCAAACCATTGCCTCAGTTTCAGTTGTAACCTCTGTTGTATCACTGTGTATCTCCATTTAAATTATAAGCTTTATGGTATCAATAATGCAGCTCCATATAAATTGAAATTTCTGTGTCATCACTAGTGTAGATTCATTTCAATTGTAAGAGCTGTGATATCAATTGTTTAGCTCCATTCCGGTTGTAAGCACTGTGGCATGACTAGTGTAGTTCCATTTCAGTTGTAAGCTCTGTGGTACCATTAGTGTAACTCCATTTCAATTGAAAGCTGTGTGATATCACTGGTGTAGCTTCACTTCAGTTGTAAGCTCTGTGGTATACCTTGTGTAGTGCCATTTCAAATGTAAGTTCTGTGATATCTCTAGTGTAGATACATTTCAATAGAAAGCTCTGGATACCACTATACCTCCACTGCAATTGTAACCTCTGTGGCATTAGTAGTGTTGCTCCATTTCAACTGTAAGCTTGGTATCTCAAAAAATAATTAGATCAAATATTAAAAATAATTCACAGTTAATAATTGGATTGTCATATTACCACTCACATCAGGTGCTACATAAGAAAAACACAGTGCAAGGGAACACTACTACAAATGTACATCTGTTTAAATAACTTATATTTGCCTTTCTTTGCAACAATAATAAAATAAACAGAATGAGGTGGCCTAGTACAGAGGGCTAGAATGATAGTAGAAATGGGCCACTTGATTGTACCTGCCCCACAGGCTAGAATTAGCCAGCCCTCCCCTGATCTCAGAGCAAGCGGAGCAGGAACACAGGCATCAGCAGGGCACATTTCTAGAGTCCATCAGGACTTCTCATCTTGAAGTGAGTGCCTGTTCTGTATTTGGATAACACCATTCAGCGGTGCACCTTCCTGTTTAGTAGAGGCATATAATAATAACTAGTTGAACAGCCCGTTACACGGGCCTCAGTGCCACTGCCAACCGGTTGCGGGGAAGTCACGCGCAGTGGAGACTCCCCGCGCCACGGCTGATACAGAGCTGGACCGCCCAGCTCTGTATCAGCTGCGGTGCGGGCAGTCTCTACTGTGCATGACTGCAGCACGCACAGTAGTGTCTACTGCGCATGTCGCGGCGTTACACATGAATTAGCGAATTATTATATAGGATGCCTGAATCTGTATATCATATAAATACTAATGATAATTTTATTCTGACAGTGTTGAGGTGGACAATGTGGCCAGTGTGGAGGTGGACAGTGTGGGCAATGTGGAGGTGGACAGGGTGAACAGTTTGTGGAGGAGGATGGGGTGGACAGTGTGGAGGTGGGCAGTGTGTGCAGGTGGACAGTGTGGGCAGTGTTTAGGTGGGCAGTGTGGACAGTGTGTAGACAATATGGGCAGTGTGGACAATGTGGGCAATGTGTGGGAGAGGGCAGAGTTGAGGTGTGGTGGTGGGCAGTGTGTAGAGGAGGACAGGGGGGGCAGTGTGTGGAGGAGGATGAGGTGGACAGTTTGTGGAGGAGGATGGGGTGGGCAATGTGGAGGTGGACAGGGTGCGGAGGAGGACAGAGTGGGTAGTGTAAAAGGTGGACAGTGAGTGGGGAGGTGGACAGTTTTGAGGTGGGCAGTGTGGAGGAGGACAATGTGGAGTTGGGCAGTGTGGGCAATGTGGGGGTAGACAGTGCGTGTGAAGGTTAGTGTTGAGGTGGACAATGTGGGCAGTGTGGACTTGCACAATGTGAAGGTGGGCAGTGCTTGGAGGAGGACAGGGTGAACAGTTTGTGGAGGAGGATGGGGTGGGCATTGTGGAGGTGGGCAGTGTGTGAAGGTGGACAATGTGAGCAATGTATAGGTGGGCAGTGTGGACGGTGTGTAGACAATATGGGCAGTGTGGACAATGTGGGCAATGTGTGGGAGAGGGCAGAGTTGAGGTGTGGTGGTAGGCAGTGTGTAGAGGAGAATGGGGGGGCAGTGTGTAGAGGAGGATGGGGTGGACAGTTTGTGGAGGAGGATGGGGAGGCAATGTGGAGGTGGACAGGGTGCGGAGGAGGATAGGGTGGGCAGTGTAAAAGGTGGACAGTGAGTGAGGAGGTGGACAGTTTTGAGGTGGGCAGTGTGGAGGGGGACAATGTGGAGTTGGGCAGTGTGGGCAATGTGGGGGTAGACAATGTGTGTGAAGGTGGGCAGTGTGTGTGGACAATATGGGCAGTGTGGACCTGCACAATGTGAAGGTGGGCAGTGTGTGTGGAGGAAGACAGTGTGAGCAGTGTGTGGAAGTGGACAATGTGGCCAGGGTGGTCAGTGTGGAGGGGGGCAGGGTGGACAGTGTGCGAAGGGTGAACAGGGTGTGAGAGTAAACAGTGTGTGGACAGGGTGTTAGGGTGGAAAGGGTGTGGGCAGTGTGTGATGAGGGTGCACAGAGTGTGGGCAGGGTGTGAGCGTGGACAGAGTGTGGGCAGTGTGTGGCCAGCATGTGGAGAAAAAAATGTCCCCAGATGTCATTGAAAAAATCTGGTCACCTTACTCTAGAATTGCTCCTATTTAGTTTTCTGCAAATGGCTAGAGGGTTTCTTTCTTTAATATTAATTTAATAAATTCCTAAAGGGTGGGCAAAAGGTCCCGTTGTGTTCCTGTGAAAAAATCAGTGAAAACCATGTGGTTGTCTTCTTTTTTTGCAGGAAAATCCTCTATAAACTAAGCCCCATTAAATGTTCCCTGTTTTCGTCTACTGACAACAGTTTTTGATATTTTATTAAGTGCCTACAATCTTCCCTCCACCTTGCTTACATCTACTTCTCATTTTCACACCAAAAAGTGACATTTCCAGGAAGGCAGTTTACATTTTGTTTATATTCTGAGAAGTAAAGACAGACAGGTGCAGACGATGGAGGTGAAGAATAGAAGAGCTGATGTAGGTGAAGGATAGAGGAGATGAGCTGGGGATATGCAGAGTTGTATGTATAACAGATTTAAGGCCATATGCAGAAAGATGAAGAGGTGCAATTCTAGAACAAACCAATTACACCATAGGTAACAAATAAACATTACCAGTGGGGATTTTAAGCCCTTGAACGTTAGAAGTCTCCAACGACTGCTTTGTAGAATTCAAGAGGTTGAAAGCCCCCTTTACATAAGTGGGAATTTATGGAATTTGTATTTGTCCCCATAGTGCAGTTGATTTGCTCCAGAGCTGCACATCTTTAAAGGAGTAGTAAACTTTTTTTTATGAAAACGCATATTTTACAGAGCATTTCCTACTGAATAAAACAAGGTCACTCCCGTCGCTGTCAGATGTTTTAGTCAAATATTATAGCAGTTTAAATAATCAGGAAGTGAGCTTACTGTGTTTACTTACTGATAGTTCTAACTGACAGGAACTGACAGACAGTTTCTATCACATTCTATAGAGAACTGTATGTCCCTGACTTTTCTGACTTTCCTCTCCATTAGAATCTAACAGGAAATCTAATTAGAATTTGACCAATAGAGGACACTGCTAATGTAAAAAAACATGCAGTGGGAGTACCCTTATTTTACTCAGTAGGAAAATCCCTACAATATATATTTTTTCATAAAAAAAGTTTACTGCTCCTTTAACCCCTTAAGGACCATTGCCGTGCCAGGACCGTCATGGCAGTCCGGCACTTAAGGACCAATGACGGTCCTGGCATGGCATGGAGTTCAGGGCTCCCGGCACGGCTGCACGCCGCTCCGGAAGCCGTGAACCGGAAGCAATGATAAAAAAAAAATGCCCCATGGTCCGCAAGTGCCGGCCGCGCGTGCGCGCGCTGGTCCTTAAGGGGTTAAGTTCCAGCATAAAGCGATATGTGAGAAATGGTGAGAGAAGTAGTGCAGGGGGGTCCATACTGAGGCCTAGGGGTGCAACCCTCTGACAAGGGCAATCTGTCCCCATCTTAAATCAATTAAGATGAGGGCTTCTATGTTCCATAGGGGATTTGGTTAAAAAAAAAGACCTAATTCCATCAAGTTCTACCTTTTGCTGCAGTATACCTAGGATATGAGAACCACATAATTCTTCTGGACTCCAAAATGGGAGTTGGTAAATTAAACAGGAAGTTATGGTAACTTTACCAACACACAAGCTAGCCCTGTATGTTCCTTTCTGCTATAAATGAATCTGCCCTTCTCTTACACATATCCATTGTTTATGCTATTACTACACCCCTAGGCTAAGAGTTGCACAAAAATTCCAGAACAATGGCCCATATTTATAAAAAGACTAGAGTTATTCTGGAGTAAACCGACTGCACCATAGGGGACAAATAAAAAATCCTATTAAAATGAATTGGGAATTTAACCCCTTCTCTAGCATTCAAGGGGGTAAAAAAGCCCCATTCAAGTACATGGGAAATTGGGAATGTTTATCTGTCCCCTAGAGTGCAGTTGGTTTACTTCAGAATAACTCCAGTTATATAAGTAAATATGGGCCAATATTCCTTTAACAATGACCAAAATGTAATGCTGAGTAAAATTCAGTGTAGTTTATTAGTCTAGTGGCTGAAATAAATATACTATATATACCCCAGCTGTGATGGGTTTGTGAACTCAGAAGCATGAAGTGCAATTCAAGAGGTGAATTTCTGGAGCCAACCACCTGCAGCTTAGGGGAAAAATAAGAAGTCCCAATGATCACAGCTAGTGATGAGCGAGCACCCCAATGCTCGGGTGTTCGGGTGCTCTGACCGAGCACCCCCTGAGGCTCGAGTGCTCGGCCGAGCACCCGAGCCCCATTGAAGTCAATGGGAGGACTCGAGCATTACACCAGGCACCCCCTGCTCTGATGAGGGGAGGCTGCCTGGTCCATAGGAAAAGGGCAGAAAAAGATGGAAACACTACAGAAATGGTTCAGGGACAGCATAGGGAGGATGTCTGGATGCATCTTGGACTCCAACATCGCTGCTGGGAACGATCTTTCGCCCGTAGTACGCCATTTTTACAGACTGACCATAAAACACACAAAAAGGAAAATAAAAACGACTTTAGGCGAAAAATTGTTACCAAACAATATTTGCTGTATATTTACTTGTATATCATCTGCAAATTCTCCCAAAAATTTCCTTGATTTTCGGAAGTGAGGCCATGATTAAGAGGGAAACGTGCGCAGAGGCAAATTCTCCCAAAAATTTCCTTGATTTTCAGAACTGAGGCCATGATTAAGAGGGAAACGTGCGCAGAGGCAAATTCTCCCAAAAATTTCCTTGATTTTCAGAACTGAGGCCATGATTAAGAGGGAAACGTGCGCAGAGGCAAATTCTCCCAAAAATTTCCTTGATTTTCAGAACTGAGGCCATGATTAAGAGGGAAACGTGCACAGAGGCAAATTCTCCCAAAAATTTCCTTGATTTTCAGAACTGAGGCCATGATTAAGAGGGAAACGTGCACAGAGGCAAATTCTCCCAAAAATTTCCTTGATTTTATTGAACTGAGGCCATGATTAAGAGGGAAACGTGCGCTGAGCTGACCATCTAAAACATTATGGGTGAGGGTCTGCTGCAGAGCTGACCATCCTAAACATTATATGCGAAGGCCCGCTAGTGAGCTGACGCTATAAAACATTATATGTGAGGGCCCGCTAGAGAGCTGACCCAATAAAACATTATATGAGAAGGCCCGCTGGTGAGCTGACCTATATAAAAATTGGCAAACAGGGCCCGCTGGTGAGCTGACCCTATATAAAAATTATATCACAGGGCCCGCTGGTGAGCTGGCCCTATATAAAAATTATATCACAGGGCCCACTGGTGAGCTGGCCCTATATAAAAATTATATCCCAGGGCATATGGAAGAGGAGGAGGAGGATGAGAAGATTAAGAGTCAACCATATACCCGTTTTTTGGGTGGAAGGGGTGAATGGGAATACAGAGTATTCCCATCATTGTAAATAACATATATAAAGTGAGTTTATGTTCCCCCGGGGCTTTCCTCCAGTGGAGTGGAGAAGTCAGGGGAAATCCAGGCCTTGTTCATTTTTATAAGTGTCAACCTATCAGCATTGTCGGTGGAAAGGCGGATACGCTTATCTGTTATGATGCCACCAGCAGCACTAAATACCCGCTCAGACAGAACGCTGGCGGCAGGGCAGGCCAGCACCTCCAAGGCGTAGAGTGCCAGTTCATACCACGTGTCCAGCTTGGACACCCAGTAGTTGTAAGGCACAGAGGGATCATTGAGGACGCTGACACGGTCTGCTACGTACTCCTTCACCATCTTCCAAAACTTTTCCCTCCTTGTGACACTAGGCTGCGCATCAGGGTGAGGGTGCTGGCGGGGTGTCATGAAGGTGTCCCACGCCTTGGAGAGTATTGCCCTGCCTTTCTCGGAACTGCTGTGTGCTCCCCTTTTCTCCCCTTCTCGGTTGGCCAAGGTAGCACGTACTCTGCCGCCAGCGTTGTCAGATGGAAAATTTTGGAGCAATTTTTCAACAAGAACCTTCTGGTATTGCACCATTTTGCTTGTCCTCTCCACCGGAGGAATGAGAGATGAGAAATTCTCTTTGTAGCGGGGGTCCAGAAGGGTGAACACCCAGTAATCCGTGTTGTTTAAAATGCGTATAACGCGTGGGTCACGGGAAAGGCAGCCTAACATAAAGTCAGCCATGTGTGCCAGAGTACCAACAGTCAAGATTTCGCTGTCCTCACCAGGAGGATGACTCTCAATATCCTCATCCTCTTCCTCCTCTTCTGCCCACCCACGCTGAAGAGATGGAACTAAAGTTCCATGGCTACCCTCTGTAGCGGAGGCAACCGTGTCTTCCTCCTCCTCCTCCTCCGCCTCCTCCAATTGTCGCTGAGAAGACGAAGTGAGGGTGCTCTGGCTATCACCTTGTGTAAGCTCTTCCTCCCCCATTTCCACCTCTTCCACATGCAAAGCGTCGGTTTTAATTGTGAGCAGCGAGCGTTTCAGTAGACACAGAAGTGGGATGGTTACACTGATAATAGCGTTATCGCCGCTCACCATCTGTGTCGATTCCTCAAAATTGCGTAAAACCTCACAGAGGTCTGACATCCATTCCCACTCCTCACTTCTGATTACAGGAAGTTGAACGGAGAGGCGACGACCGTGTAACAGCTGGTACTCCACTACTGCCCTCTGCTGCTCACAAAGCCGGGCCAACATGTGGAAGGTGGAGTTCCAGCGCGTGCTCACGTCACACAGCAGCCGGTGAGCTGGCAATTGTAAGCGCTGCTGCAGCTTCAACAGGCCGGCTGAAGCTGTTGATGACTTACGGAAATGTGCACACACGCGGCGCACCTTGGTCAAGAGATCATGCACATTGGGGTAGGTTTTTAGAAATCGCTGCACCACTAAATTAAATACATGCGCTAGACATGGTACGTGTGTGAGCTTGCCGAGCTCCAAAGCCGCCACCAAGTTACGCCCATTATCACACACAACCATGCCTGGTTGCAGGTTGAGTGGCGAGAGCCACTGCTCGGTCTGGTGACTAATCCCCTGCAACAGCTCTGAGGCCGTGTGCTGTTTGTCCCCAAGGCAGATCAGCTTCAGCACGGCCTGTTGACGCTTCCCCACTGCAGTGCTACACTGCTTCCAGCTACTGGCTGATGGGGGAGTGGCGCTGCGTGTAGAGAATTCGGAGGTGGAAACGGAGGAGGAGGAGCCAATAACGTAGGTGCTGGTGGAAACCCTGATGGAGGTAGGGCCCGCAATCCTCGGCGTGGGTAGCACCCGTGCCATCCCAGGGTCCGAGTCGCTCCCAGCCTCCACGACATTCACCCAGTGTGCCGTCAGGGAAATGTAGCGTCCCTGGCCACAAGCACTTGTCCATGTGTCAGTCGTTAAGTGGACCTTCCCAGTAACTGCGTTGGTCAGGGCACGGGTGATGTTACGGGACACATGGTGGTGTAATGCGGGGATGGCACACCGGGAAAAGTAGTGGCGGCTGGGGACCGCGTACCGAGGGACAGCTGCTGCCATCAGGCTGCGGAAGGACTCAGTGTCCACAAGCCTAAATGGCAGCATTTCGATGGCCAGTAATTTGGAAAGGTGTGAGGTTAGTGCTATGGCCTGTGGGTGGGTGGCTGGGTACTTTCTCTTGCGCTCAAATGCCTGGGGTAACGACATTTGGACGCTGCGCTGGGACAGGGAAGTGGATGTGGTCGCTGATGGTGCTTCAGATGGTACAGGTGCAGGGCGGGAGGTATGCGTGCCTGCGCCTTCGACAGGCCATTGGCCGGCACCGAAAACAGGGGAAGAGGAGGCAGTGGTGTGGCCTGCAGACACAGATGGGCGATCCAGGCGTTCCTCCCACTTACTACGGTGCTTGGATGCCATGTGTCGGATCATGCTGGTGGTGGTGAGGTTTCTAGTGTTCATGCCTCGGCTCATTCTGGTGTGGCACAGGTTGCAAACTACAATTCTTTTGTCGTCCGCACTTTCCTTAAAAAAACGCCATACCGCGGAACACCTACCCTTTGGCAAGGTAGATTTACGCAAGGGGGTGCTCCGTGGAACATTTGCGGGCCGGTTTGGTGCGGTCCGCCTTCTTTCTGTAGCCACACCACTGCCTCTTCCAGCCTGTTGCGGTGCTGCAGATGGCTCACCCTCAGGACTGCTGACATCGCTCGGCTCTACACCTTCCCAGGTGGGGTCAGTCACCTCATCGTCCACCAAGTCCTCCTCCACTTCCTCACTCTGATCATCCTCCTCAAGTCTTGATCCCACCACATACTCAGTCATTGACAACTGTATAACATTCTCCTCAACAAGGTCTTGAGACGGAAATAGTGGTTGATTTAATGGCAACTGTGTCTCATCATCATCATCATCATCCACTACTTCCTTTGACCTTAAATGCCGTTCACATCTGTCATCTTCTTGTGATTGGGTAGCCTCTAGAGGTTGTGAATCAGGGCACAAGATGTCATGTTCCTCTGCAAGCGTGCTTGGAGAGAGGGTCAAATGAAGGATTGGTGATGAGACGAGCTCCTCACTATATCCCAGTATGGGATCACTTCTTTGACCAGACCGTGTATGGTGGGAGGAAGGATGATCAGAGTGAGGATTATTTTGACCAGACTCTTGGCTACTGAGAGTGGACTTGGTGGAAGACAGGGTGGTGCTTAACCGACTGGAAGCAGTATCAGCTGTCATCCAACCGACCACCTGTTCGCAGTGGTCGGACCTCGAGAGTGATGTCCTGTGACGCCCTGTAAAATTACACATGAAGCTAGGTATGGTGGATGTCTTTCTTTCTTGTGCTCTGGCACCAGGCACAGTTTCTCCACGTCCTGACCCGCGCCCTGAACTTTCAGGATCACGTCCACTTCCCCGTCCCTTTTTACCCGCCTTCTTCATCTTACACAGAATATGTGACTTTAATGTTTGAGTTTGAAAACTTAACACTATTTCTTACTATTCTGCAACTATGCAGAGTACACAGAATAGGCTGCTAAACGGCGGTGATACACACTGAATGGAATATGTGACTTTGATATTTGAGTTTGAAAACTTAACAGTATTTCTTACTATTCTGCAACTGTGCAGAGTACACAGAATAGGCTGCTAAACGGCGGTGATACACACTGAATGGAATATGTGACTTTGATATTTGAGTTTGAAAACTTAACACTATTTCTTCCTATTCTGCAACTGTGCAGAGTACACAGAATAGGCTACTAAACTGCGGTGACACACACTGAATGGAATAAGTGACTTTAATATTTGAGTTTGAAAACTTAACACTATTTCTTACTATTCTGCAACTCTGCAGAGTACACAGAATAGGCTGCTAAACTGCGGTGACACACACTGAATGGAATAAGTGACTTTAATATTTGAGTTTGAAAACTTAACAGTATTTCTTCCTATTCTGCAACTGTGCAGAGTACACAGAATAGGCTGCTAAACGGCGGTGATACACACTGAATGGAATATGTGACTTTAATATTTGAGTTTGAAAACTTAACACTATTTCTTCCTATTCTGCAACTCTGCAGAGTACACAGAATAGGCTGCTAAACGGCGGTGATACACACTGAATGGAATATGTGACTTTGATATTTGAGTTTGAAAACTTAACACTATTTCTTACTATTCTGCAACTGTGCAGAGTACACAGAATAGGCTGCTAAACGGCGGTGATACACACTGAATGGAATATGTGACTTTGATATTTGAGTTTGAAAACTTAACACTATTTCTTCCTATTCTGCAACTGTGCAGAGTACACAGAATAGGCTGCTAAACTGCGGTGACACACACTGAATGGAATAAGTGACTTTAATATTTGAGTTTGAAAACTTAACACTATTTCTTCCTATTCTGCAACTGTGCAGAGTACACAGAATAGGCTGCTAAACTGCGGTGACACACACTGAATGGAATAAGTGACTTTAATATTTGAGTTTGAAAACTTAACACTATTTCTTACTATTCTGCAACTCTGCAGAGTACACAGAATAGGCTGCTAAACTGCGGTGACACACACTGAATGGAATATGTGACTTTAATATTTGAGTTTGAAAACTTAACAGTATTTCTTCCTATTCTGCAACTGTGCAGAGTACACAGAATAGGCTGCTAAACGGCGGTGACACACACTGAATGGAATATGTGACTTTAATATTTGAGTTTGAAAACTTAACACTATTTCTTACTATTCTGCAACTCTGCAGAGTACACAGAATAGGCTGCTAAACTGCGGTGATACACACTGAATGGAATATGTGACTTTGATATTTGAGTTTGAAAACTTAACACTATTTCTTACTATTCTGCAACTCTGCAGAGTACACAGAATGTGCTGCTAAACTGCGGCGAAGCACACTGAATGGAATATGTGACTTTGATATTTTAGTTTGAAGACTTAACAGTATTTCTTCCTATTCTGCAACTCTGCACAGTACACAGAATGTGCTGCTAAACTGCGGCGACGCACACTGAATGGAATATGTGACTTTGATATTTTAGTTTGAAGACTTAACAGAATGTGCTCTAATCTGCAACTTTGCACACTAAACAGAATGTGCTCTAATCTTCAACTTTGCACACTAAACAGAATGTGCTCTAATCTGCAACTTTGCACACTAAACAGAATGTGCTCTAATCTGCAACTGTGCACACTAAACAGAATGTGCTCTAATCTGCAACTTTTCACACTAAACAGAATATTTTTTTTTTTTTTTTTTTTTTTTTCCCCCCACACAAAATAACCTGCTGCCCCCACACACAGTAGTCCTAAAAAGGACTTTTGGTTCTTTTTTTTCACAATTTTTGTTTTTTTCCTCCCTACACTGCCTTTCCCTTCCTATCCTCAGCTCTCCCTGGCTCAGACTGAGCCGAACTCGATGGTCAGGTGCTATACAGCACCCGACCACGGGTTCTGGCCAGCCAATCAGTGTAATGCCAGCAGCCAACATGGCTGCTGGCATTACACCGATGTCAGAGCCTCCCTGCACGTTTATTGGCTGCGCAGCAGCCGCAAAACGTGCGGGGAGGAGACCCGAACATGGCGGGCGAGCACATGCGGTACTCGTACGAGTACCGCCATGTGCCGAGCAGAGCGATGCTCGAGCCGATCCGAGCATCGGCCGAGCATGCTCGCTCAACACTAATCACAGCCCCTTGAATACTAGAGAGGTCTCCACGGCATTAAAAGCCCAAAAAGGGACAATAGGTAGTTTAGCACTAGGACAGCCAATTACAGCAGACTGAGTGAACAGCTGACTTTTTTCTCTTGTTGAGAGCAGTTTCACAGCTGTAGGGAACTAACACTGCATCCACAAGAGTTCAGTTTTGCCCTTATCTGGCACAATATAAAATGTTTTACTGGAAATGCTACCTTGAAAACAAAGAGTAAGGTATAACAGCATGCACAGGAGTCTTTTTGTTTATATCTTTTTGTTTGTATCTTTTTGTTTATGGCTCCTGAAAAGTTTAACTTTCTTCCATTACATTTACCATTTTGTCATTCACTGACAGTGACTGTTATTACTGGGCTGGTAGGTGTCTGTTATATTCTTCCCTGCCAGACTCGCTGAGCTCCATTGACAACGTCCAATCATTATTACATTTCCTGGTGTCCTGCATTCCCAGTATTCATAGCACATTTTAAAATCAGATTTTAAACCTATACTATATATATAAAAAGAACTGTAGCAATTAATTAAATGTAATTAAATTTTCTCCACAACATTAAAAAACAATGTGTTGGAGACCTTTCTAACATTCAAAAGGTGAAAAACTCCATTTAAAATGATGGAAATATTTGGAATGTTTATTTGTTCCTTCTGGTGCAGTTATTGTGTCCCTGAATAGCTCAACTCTTCCTTTTTGCTTATGAGAAGCAAATATACTTCACAGATTGTTGCAGACCTCACTAACATTCAAAGAGTTAACATTCCCATTTAATCAATGGGAACATTTATTAGAATCTCATGATGAAGATTATTTTCTTTGCAATTTCTCCAGTTCTTCTTATAAAATCTGCCTGTAGTCAGTAAAGATGGGTAAAATGTTTTGTCTCAAAAGTGAAATGGCAGAAAAAGGCACTTCCCCCTGGGTGGGAAATTTTTCATAAAACATGCAGGTTTCCCACTTTTTTCTACCTTGATCATTGCATTGAAATCAATGGTAAGACTGAATATCTCCTTCTCTTCAGGTTCCCAATGCATGTCATTCTCTGTTTGTTAGCGATAGAGAAAGTAGCATGTTGTAGGAGCTACTACAATCAAAAGAAAGATATCCCAGCTATAATATAACTCATCTGTTAACTAGTCCCAAATACTCCAAATATTGGTACTAAGATTCAAATGGGGGAAAAATGTAATATTTAACCTTTATTTAAACATATTAAAATACAATGGACAAATGTACCCTGAATTATGTGTTTCTGGGGCACACAGCCGGATTGCCACTGTAACTGGATTGCAATGAGGTTTAGTAAATATAATACTAATCCTATATTATAATTTGCTAGGATGTTTGTCAGAAGCCGTCATGCACAGTAGAGACTGCTGCGCGTGCTGCAGTTATGCGAAGTAGAGACTGCCCGCTCTGCAGTCATGCTCAGTACTGACTGCCCGAAAGTGCCACGACTGATATAGAGCGGGGTGCTCCGAATTCAGGCCAGAGTCCTCTCTGTGCAGAGAGGACTTTGGTCTGAATTTGGAGTGCCCCGCTCCATATAAGTTGTGGCGCTTTCGGGCAGTCAGTACTGCACATGACTGCAAACCCTGCCAGTGAGAAGAGAGGCTCCGGCCATCACCCGAGGTTGCTGGGTGGCACTGTGGCTCGTGTACACGGGCTTTAAAATGAATTTATAATATTTCATAATTATCAGAAAAATCATAATTATCTACATAAGAATGTATATTTTCTCAAAAATGCAGCTCCTTTTGTGAAATTAGTCTCACACAAAAAACTAAAACAGCAAATAGGAAATAGCTCCGTTAGATAAATTATTCCTCAAGCTATCCAAAAGCAAAAGAGTTCAATGTATCACTGAACTGATTAACTGGACTGACTCCCAGTGTGTATAATAGATTATAGCCTCCTAGCTCTCAGTCATATCATAATATATAAAAGAAAATTCAATCTGAAAAGGAATACGCCAAAGCAATATTTGGCATCTACTGACTGCATTTCAGCCTAACAGGTTGGTTGTGTGCCACAACAACACATTATTCAGGATACAGACTTATAAACATATATTTATTTTATTTTTTTTCATCCTTTGTATTTGAAAATATTTTAGTAAAAGTCAAGTATTACATATTTTCCCTTTTGAGTCTTAGTACCAGTATTTGGAGTATTTGGCATTAGTTAACAGATGCGTGCTGTTATGGCAGGGACATTTTGTTTTGTTTGCTTTACACAATTACTTTGTAAGCACCTTCAGGTTACCTTCTTCTTTTCAATTGTATTTGGACTATATTATTGGAGCTTCTAAAGAAAGCAAATAAAGAGTAGTTGTAGTTTAATTTAGGTAGTCTTGTCTTGTGGACAGGCAATTGTAGACAGGTACTGTGTTAGGGGAGTCTGAGAGAGTTTAAAGGGAGAAAGGAGATTTACCCAAAAACTCAAAACTCTTGACTAAACCTTATTGTGACTCACAGATGTATTTTGCAGAGTGACACCTAAGAGACTGTAAGTACAATTGACACTGAATCCTACTTTAGCTACAGGCAGAAGCAGTTTCGCTTGAAGAAAGTGTTTGTTTTTTTTATGTAGACAGAGACAGGGACAGTTGAGGAAAAAAACCCTATATATATATATTATTGCCTGGTAGGTGACAGAGACAGAAATCCTGATGTGAACTGATACTGAGGATGACTGTGGCAATGACATAATTATTGATGATGATGTTGATCTGGAGCATATCCATCCATCATACTCCTCTTCTGATACAGATGAAGTTGAGAGTGAGATTATGACATGGCCATAAAATTAGCTTACAGGAAAACTCTTCCTCCACAGAAAAAAGAACTGTGCATGTTTATAATCTGTTTGAGAATCAGTTGGAAAGTCTGACTCTGGACTAGAAAAGATGCATAACAATTCCCAATCACCCTGTTAGTCATAACCATTGTTGCTACTGCTTCCAAGTCCAAACACACACACACATATCGTCAACACAGGATATCAACATTCACAACCCTAGATATGATGATCTCTTCTGCTGTTGGAAGTGCACCTACTAGAAGTACAGTTGCAACAGCTATCCTCAGTAGTTGTAGCCTCGCAAGAACCCTGTAGTCTATGAAAAGTCTACAGAATGGGATACTGTACAGAGCATAACATTAACACACACATCCAAAAAATTCCCACACTGAAAACCTTAGTTTCGTATTCTCTTTTTATTCTCCTCTCTACCTTTCACCACTACTCCTCCATCTCCCTCCCTTTCAATACTACTTCTCGCCCTCACTTTCACCCCTTTAAACACTTCACTGCACTCTCCTATTTCCACACTTCACTGCCTACCCTCTTCCCATGCTCCACCTCTTCTGCACTCCCACCTTTTGCCACACGTCCCTTATACCTTCCGGTTATCACTGCCCACACATACTCACAACAAAGCTTTGTAGAGTCACACCTCATGTTTTGTTGCTATACTGGGTAAGTGCTCTCTGCCACTGCAATAACCACCAGGTCTAATGCATTCTCAGTGGGGTACTCTTGGTCACAAATACCATACTGTCCTTCATCTGTAACACACCTGTTATGCACAACAATGCAGTAGCTCTAATTATCTGAATGTCATATCTGTAGTAGTGGTCATACAGCAGTAGCAGCAATAGTCTTCTGGGCAAGTGATACCAGCCTGTGCAATTCCAAAATGTTACCTTCAGCCATTTACATAATGCATTTAACCCCTTCAAAGCTAAATGGCTTCTTAATGCGTTGGAATCCACTCTACCATTTAAGGGGTTAAAAGCCACATTTAAGTCTATGGACATGTTTGTTATCTGTTCTGCACTTCTCTTGTTGTGTCTTGTGTTTCTGATTAACAGCTGTATCAGTTCTAGCTCTTGCTACTCTGATAGAATGATATGTGTATAAAACGTCTACTTTATAATAAATGTACAATTATTCCTTAGTAGGGAAAGCTAGGATATGTGAGCTAGCACTTATTTTTTTATACAACCAGCCAGACTAGTTGGCCAGACAGAGTCTTCAGTGGCCAGGTCTGACGTTTATATCATATTTTTGTAATCTCAGCCATACTGACTAGAAAAGTGACAGAAAACCTTAGATTACTTGTAAACTGTGGGCCCTAATTAATTGCTCTATTAAGAGTGAATGTAAATATTAGCCCCTTGGACCATTGAGAGATCTCACTAATGTCTTTGTAATGTATGGTAGCCCTCTTGAGTAAGGGGTTATACATTCTTGTAATTTGTTTCAATTTAATCAATTCTATATTAACTGTAAAACTTATTTCATAATGCACCAGCACATTCATGTTATATTTATTTGCTAACTATGTACTATCAAATCGGCGCTATGTTCTCCTATATATCATAGAGGACATGATAATCCATTTAAAAACTCAATTGTTTAATCATCAACAAATAATCACAATGACAGAAAATTATTGCGTTCTACACATTCCTCACAGTTGGATATCACGACACCTTTCCCCCAGGACACGTTTCACAGAGCTCACTGTAAACCACATACGCGATCCGGATGTCACAACAAATATGTTCCGATTAGAGTCCTCCCCTCAATGGACAGTCTCCTCTCGCAATCTACCTGCATAAGACACACACTCACGTCTGCTAGCCACAGAAATGAACCCTACGTAGTCCTACTGGGAGGTACTTAGTATCCAACTAGGGAATATACATTAGCCACATATTACACAATTGCAACAGACCTCTTATAAAAACATAGGCAAATATACAATGTCAGACAAATGTAACTTAGTAACACCTCTAGAGAATAACATAACCCATTGAAAAACAATACTGTGAATATATTCTCAGCTTGTTATTTCAAAATGCCCATAAGTTTCTCTGTGAACTACAATAATTCACCCACAGAGAATCCAACTGCGGAAGTCTGTCAGTGAAATGTCACACACCTGCCATCAAAATTCTAATATCAAAATGTAGTACCAGGATAATCATCCCTCTCAAAAATGTGTACTTCTAAAATTAAAAATATAAAAACATACATAAAAACAGATGTGTATACACTTATTGTGATCACAATATGCTAAATCCAGTCCATAGCAAAAAATGAAAAAACTATAGAAAAGAATCTTCTCCTCTATACACACACATCCCCTTTAATTGAAGATGTATTCCTGAACTTTGTTGCAGCCTTATATTAGATCCTCTTTCTTCAATAGTGATATATACATATCAAAATCTTAGATTTCAAGAACTTTATTTCTACTAATAGCCTGGATATTCGCAATATCAGTCCCCATTCACCTCTTATTAAAATCCAAAAAATATTTAGGAATGCACCATTTCCCAGAATTTAATAATCCATACTTCCTTATTGGTCTTCCTTTCTTATATATATCATCTCTTTTATACTGGTGCTCATTAAATACTTGCGTTTGTTTACTTCATATATTGCACCTTGTAGCTGACCGCTGTTGCCGTGCTGCTCACTCGACGCCAATGTTGGTTATCTTGGCGTGTTGCTACATGTGACTCACAGCTCTCCACTGTTTACTTCAATCAGCACCTTAACACCTGCGTTTGTTTGCTTCGCGTGTTGTATCATATAGCCGATTGGTATTTCAGTGATACTCGTTTAACGGCAGTATTGGTTGTCTTAGCGAGTTACTCCATGTAACTCACAGCTGCCCGCTGTTTGTTTCAATTCGCATCTTACAGACCAAACCGTATGGTATCAATTTTCTGTTGGTGTATCCTTCCAATCCAATGTTTTCTTCAAACATAAACATAAAACAATTATTCATCCATATCCTTCATCATGTCTCTACTTTCCAACGCGTTTCGAAGCGCTCTTTCTGGCTTCTTCCTCAGGGAATCACTTGATCTCATCTTCGGAACAGATTTTATAGTCTCCCCTTCATACAAAACCGGAAATCCTACTACCTACTTTCTAACCTCCTTTTAACCCTTAGTATGTTGGACACCTTTAAATTTAACCCCACAAAACAATATACACAACCATCAACACATATTCTATATCTGCAGGGCCAATTCTATATACATAATCTTGAAATTATATCATAATAAATCACCTCCTAAACTTACACTCCTATTAAATCAAATAATTTAGAAGAAAGTATATAAATACCTCCCATGATATTCTAAATAGATAAACATATACCTCCAAATCTCTAAATACCCATATTGCTTACCCCAAATACCGTAATAATCTTACTATAATATATGCTTCATTCTCTTTAATTTGAATAGAAAAAATATTAATATTTATATTACTAATCTGTTCTATAGTAGTCCATTATCTTCATTCTATACCATATATCCTATCTTTATTTATGCACATATATATATATCTATAAAAATCCAAAAATTCCTGCATCCAAATTTAAACCATATGGTTGAGATGTCTGCATTTTGAAGATCCATTCTGTCTCCCTCCTGGACATTTGTTTTATAAAATCACCACCCCTCCAATCCTTTTTAACCACATCTATAGCCACAAAAGATAGATCTTTAATATTGGAGGAATGGTATTCTAAAAAATGAGCTGATACACTATGTTGTTTGTATCCAATTTTGATATTATATATATGCTCTGTTATTCTATCTCTCATTTTCCTTTTAGTCCTACCTATATATTGTTTTTTACATGTACATGTCAAGAGGTATATAACCCCCTCAGTGTTACATGTAATACCTTCCTTTATCTTAAATACCTCCCCTGTGGTACAAGATGAGAATTCTTTGATATTTCTTGCTATATTGCAATTTCTACATCCTATACACTCTCCACATCTATAAAAACCATAATTACTTTGTAACCATCCTTTTCGTATCCTCTTGTTTTTTATACTGGGGGCTATTTGTAAACCTAGATTTGGAGCTCTACTAAAAACTATTTTGGGTTTTTCTTGCAATATGGTATTCAAAACTCTATCTCCCTTTAATACTTCCCAATGTCTGTAAATAATTCTTTTAAAAATATTGTATCCTGCATTATATGGACAACTAATGACTATATTATTCCCTTTTTCTTTCTTCCTATCTTTCTCTATCAATAAATCCTTCCTTACTCCCTCTTTAACTCCCTGTATGTCCTTTTCTAACTTACCTCTATCGTAATTCTTTTCCACAAACCTCCTCAATCAATACATAGATTTTTATTTACAGGATAAAGTAAAGGAATTAAGGGCATACCTTAAGAATACGACACATATGATTTCTATTTTGGAGGAGTTAGAAATACAAGAAAATGATATAATGGTGACAATGGATGTATCATCACTTTATACGATTATTGAACATAGGAAAGGATGTGAGGCCACAAA
Organism: Rhinophrynus dorsalis; assembly: GCA_037306005.1. NCBI lineage: Eukaryota > Metazoa > Chordata > Amphibia > Anura > Rhinophrynidae > Rhinophrynus > Rhinophrynus dorsalis. The sequence continues at coordinate 577,975,968 of CM074718.1, forward strand.
ATTTTTTTTGGATAGGGATATGAATTTCACTGAGGTGCAATCACAGTTTATCATTAAGGGTATCAAATTTATTTTGGAACATAATTATTTTTGGTATGCTCAAGATTTTTACTTACAGATATCTGGATCGGCAATGGGAACCAGATTCGCACCGAGCTATGCGAATTTATATATGGGATATTGGGAATCCCAGTATATTTGGAAGGATAACCAGCTCGGTGCGAATCTGGTTACATGGAAAAGATACATTGATGATATATTTTTCATTTGGAGAGGAGGAGAAGATACTTTGAAAGAGTTCATTTTGGCGATTTCGGAGAACCAATATAATTTGAAATTTTCAGTGGATTATAGTAAAGAGCAGGTAAATTTTCTTGATTTAACTATATATGTTGAGGCAGGGAGAATCAAAACAAAAACGTTTTTTAAGAAAACTGATGTTAACAGTTATATAGACATGGACAGTTGTCATTATCCTCCATGGCTCCAGAATGTCCCTAAAGGAGAATTCAGTAGAATACGTAGGAATTGTACTGAGACAAGAATATTTGAAGAACAGGCAAACATATTAAAAGAAAGGTTTGTGGAAAAGAATTACGATAGAGGTAAGTTAGAAAAGGACATACAGGGAGTTAAAGAGGGAGTAAGGAAGGATTTATTGATAGAGAAAGATAGGAAGAAAGAAAAAGGGAATAATATAGTCATTAGTTGTCCATATAATGCAGGATACAATATTTTTAAAAGAATTATTTACAGACATTGGGAAGTATTAAAGGGAGATAGAGTTTTGAATACCATATTGCAAGAAAAACCCAAAATAGTTTTTAGTAGAGCTCCAAATCTAGGTTTACAAATAGCCCCCAGTATAAAAAACAAGAGGATACGAAAAGGATGGTTACAAAGTAATTATGGTTTTTATAGATGTGGAGAGTGTATAGGATGTAGAAATTGCAATATAGCAAGAAATATCAAAGAATTCTCATCTTGTACCACAGGGGAGGTATTTAAGATAAAGGAAGGTATTACATGTAACACTGAGGGGGTTATATACCTCTTGACATGTACATGTAAAAAACAATATATAGGTAGGACTAAAAGGAAAATGAGAGATAGAATAACAGAGCATATATATAATATCAAAATTGGATACAAACAACATAGTGTATCAGCTCATTTTTTAGAATACCATTCCTCCAATATTAAAGATCTATCTTTTGTGGCTATAGATGTGGTTAAAAAGGATTGGAGGGGTGGTGATTTTATAAAACAAATGTCCAGGAGGGAGACAGAATGGATCTTCAAAATGCAGACATCTCAACCATATGGTTTAAATTTGGATGCAGAAATTTTTGGATTTTTATAGATATATATATATGTGCATAAATAAAGATAGGATATATGGTATAGAATGAAGATAATGGACTACTATAGAACAGATTAGTAATATAAATATTAATATTTTTTCTATTCAAATTAAAGAGAATGAAGCATATATTATAGTAAGATTATTACGGTATTTGGGGTAAGCAATATGGGTATTTAGAGATTTGGAGGTATATGTTTATCTATTTAGAATATCATGGGAGGTATTTATATACTTTCTTCTAAATTATTTGATTTAATAGGAGTGTAAGTTTAGGAGGTGATTTATTATGATATAATTTCAAGATTATGTATATAGAATTGGCCCTGCAGATATAGAATATGTGTTGATGGTTGTGTATATTGTTTTGTGGGGTTAAATTTAAAGGTGTCCAACATACTAAGGGTTAAAAGGAGGTTAGAAAGTAGGTAGTAGGATTTCCGGTTTTGTATGAAGGGGAGACTATAAAATCTGTTCCGAAGATGAGATCAAGTGATTCCCTGAGGAAGAAGCCAGAAAGAGCGCTTCGAAACGCGTTGGAAAGTAGAGACATGATGAAGGATATGGATGAATAATTGTTTTATGTTTATGTTTGAAGAAAACATTGGATTGGAAGGATACACCAACAGAAAATTGATACCATACGGTTTGGTCTGTAAGATGCGAATTGAAACAAACAGCGGGCAGCTGTGAGTTACATGGAGTAACTCGCTAAGACAACCAATACTGCCGTTAAACGAGTATCACTGAAATACCAATCGGCTATATGATACAACACGCGAAGCAAACAAACGCAGGTGTTAAGGTGCTGATTGAAGTAAACAGTGGAGAGCTGTGAGTCACATGTAGCAACACGCCAAGATAACCAACATTGGCGTCGAGTGAGCAGCACGGCAACAGCGGTCAGCTACAAGGTGCAATATATGAAGTAAACAAACGCAAGTATTTAATGAGCACCAGTATAAAAGAGATGATGTATATAAGAAAGGAAGACCAATAAGGAAGTATGGATTATTAAATTCTGGGAAATGGTGCATTCCTAAATATTTTTTGGATTTTAATAAGAGGTGAATGGGGACTGATATTGCGAATATCCAGGCTATTAGTAGAAATAAAGTTCTTGAAATCTAAGATTTTGATATGTATATATCACTATTGAAGAAAGAGGATCTAATATAAGGCTGCAACAAAGTTCAGGAATACATCTTCAATTAAAGGGGATGTGTGTGTATAGAGGAGAAGATTCTTTTCTATAGTTTTTTCATTTTTTGCTATGGACTGGATTTAGCATATTGTGATCACAATAAGTGTATACACATCTGTTTTTATGTATGTTTTTATATTTTTAATTTTAGAAGTACACATTTTTGAGAGGGATGATTATCCTGGTACTACATTTTGATATTAGAATTTTGATGGCAGGTGTGTGACATTTCACTGACAGACTTCCGCAGTTGGATTCTCTGTGGGTGAATTATTGTAGTTCACAGAGAAACTTATGGGCATTTTGAAATAACAAGCTGAGAATATATTCACAGTATTGTTTTTCAATGGGTTATGTTATTCTCTAGAGGTGTTACTAAGTTACATTTGTCTGACATTGTATATTTGCCTATGTTTTTATAAGAGGTCTGTTGCAATTGTGTAATATGTGGCTAATGTATATTCCCTAGTTGGATACTAAGTACCTCCCAGTAGGACTACGTAGGGTTCATTTCTGTGGCTAGCAGACGTGAGTGTGTGTCTTATGCAGGTAGATTGCGAGAGGAGACTGTCCATTGAGGGGAGGACTCTAATCGGAACATATTTGTTGTGACATCCGGATCGCGTATGTGGTTTACAGTGAGCTCTGTGAAACGTGTCCTGGGGGAAAGGTGTCGTGATATCCAACTGTGAGGAATGTGTAGAACGCAATAATTTTCTGTCATTGTGATTATTTGTTGATGATTAAACAATTGAGTTTTTAAATGGATTATCATGTCCTCTATGATATATAGGAGAACATAGCGCCGATTTGATAGTACAAGATTTTTACATATGGATAACTATTGGGAATAAGTTATTTTAATCTGGCAGCTGTTTTCCTGTGATACATAATTAGGATATCCATTGCGCCACAAAAAGTAATTTTGTATTTGCTAACTATGTTAATTTCCAATTCTTGTGAAGGTTAGGGAATTATTTATCAAGGGCTGCTGTTTAGTGCCCCTGGATGTGGCGATTCCTCTCTTACTAGTGATCTATCTGTGAAGAGAAGTCATGTCATTGATGCATCTATCACTGAAATGTGCATTGCACATTCTTCATCTGTAGGGTACATTAAAAACATCCACAAATCGATCAGATTATATTTATCAAGAAAGACACAGTTGTTTTGATAACTCTTCAAGAAGAAATCCATTTTGAAGGTTCTGTGCATTTTTTTATTCAATGTGCCTTGTTGTGTTTTATTGTCTGAGCTAGGTTTCTCAGGAGGGGGAAAATTGTTTCTTCCAGATGACCCTTCTTGAGTGGAGGCACTGAATTTCTTGGGTGTGGGTGGGATAAAAATGAGTAAGATAAAATGCATTAATTCCATGTCAAATCCTTTAACATAAAGTCCTAGAATGTGTTGCTCACTGTGTGCGTAACCACACATGCGCAGTGGGGACTCGCAAAATGGGCTGATCCGGAGAGGAGAGCTCCGGAAGGCTGACAGGCTGTCTGTGCTCCCGGCTCCGGGGCAGCAGCAGCTGCTGCCCCTAAACCGGGAGCACAGACAGGCTGTGAGCCATCCAGAGCTCCCCGCTCCGGATCAGCCCGTGTATACAGGCTTTGTAACTAGCTTAATATAACTGAGCATGAAAGTCTCAGGATAAATAGGCAATAGTGCTGAATTGGCTTAATTTATGTATACATATACTGCTATTTGAATTTTTATAATGCACTAAAAGTCACATTCCTAAAAAAATATATATATGCATGCATCCAAAAGTGTGCACAAAAATGCATGTAGATTTAGATGCCTTGACACATTTTATTAATTTTGATCTTTTTTTTAGAATTAATGGGAATTTTTCCATAGACAATATACAATGAACTTTTTATAAAGCAATACAAGTTTTTAAAGTAATGTTTAATTTTAAATTTGTTTAATATTGTAGGCATTAAAAAAATAATTACATTGATGTAGGTCTTATCTCTCAAACCTTTATTGTTTGAGAGATATAACTTGCTAAAGTTACCTTTTCCTGGCTGTTTCACTCAAGTCTGCCATCTAGCTGACAGCTGCAGATTCCAGTCATTTGACCAGACAGACGCTCTTTAGCAGAGCTGAAATCACGCTATTTAGAAATAAATACTTCATTGGAATGGTCTACAAAGAGTGCCTGGTATTTTTTAATGCACACAATATTACAGAAACTTAAAATGAAACATTACTATCCCTTTAAGAGAAATTATGATTAAAAGTTATAACAAATGGAAACCAATGACATTTCTTTTGCACTTTGCTTTGAAAACACTATTTTTTTAAAATGTGTCCCCAGCTGTCCAAAATACTACAATGGCTCAGGAGCTCTTTAAGGCCAGTAAGCATCAATGTTGTTTTTAGTGTGTGCATTTAATGAGAAAGTTTTCATATTGCTATGTCTCTTTTAATGTTCCAGTTTGTTTTCAGTGTGGGTAGTTTATGGGGTAGGTCCATCTATGGTTTCTGTGTATAATAGCAGTATGTGAAATCTCTGCCTTCTATTCTTGTAATGTAATATCACTCTACAATTGTACGCCTGCCAGCCATGCTCTGACTGTCTTTGTTTAATAATGTAGTTAGAATACAAATGACTTTTAGAGGTAGTGGCTGTGACAACTCTGCTTTAGTTATGAGAACTAAAAGAACATAAATATTATTTTTAATAAATATCTGAAACTAGCCAGCCATGGTTTAACTCCTGAGGTTCAAGATAGTAGTCTAACACTTTTTATTAAGCTACTATAGGAGCAAGAGTTCATACTACAGATATCAAACAGTAAGCATCTTATCAAGTGCATTGTTTTTGAATTCATTAGTCATTGTTTGCCAGCCCAGAGAGAATCTCATATTTTGAGACTGAATAATGAATGAGTGTTGTGATTCTGCTGGCAGTAAGAGATGACATGGTTAAGATATGTTGATTCTAAGAACTTCACAATCTGCTAAGGATCTCCACTCACCCATATAGATACAAATAACACAGGGGTAGCCAACCCAGGTTCTCAAGACTGCCAACTGTGCATGTTTTCAGGATATCCTAGTTGGTGCACAGGTGGACTATTTGTGGCTTAGTACATTTTTTTCATAAAAACATATGACTATATGCTGATCCCATTTTTTTTTTAAATACTACTTCTAACCCTTCCCGAACTCTTTGTCAGTCAGTCACTTCTCCCACAGAATTCAACAGTATAACTGTCACGGTTGGCAAGAATAGACAAGAGTCTGACGGTAAAATTGAAATCACCTTTATTAGAATAAGTATGATATCAAATAGCATGAGCAGAGGATGACTCGAGAGGCTAGAAACTCTATAGGAGATAGCCCAAGGTCAATCACAACTTCAAGAGACTAGGCCGAAGCCACTGGTAGTCTCACTTCTCCTGGGAAATACTGAGTAGACCGTGAAGGTCTCCCACAATGAAGGCAACAAGAGAGGCCACTGATTCACGCTTGCAGCCAGTAAGAATAGACCTGTCTCCCCTAAAAGATGGAAACAAGGGAGACTACTGACTCACTCCTGCAGTCAGTACACATGAAATTTGCACACCAACCGAGGAGCATGCAAATCACCTGAAAGTATCCAGGAGCGCTCCTCTGGGCCATAACCCATCCAATGTATCTAGTATTGAAGGTGACCTCTGACCCACCTGGAGTCCAGAATGCTCTGTACCACGTACTCCTCATGATCACCGACCGTAACAGGAGCAGACCTGACTGTATTAGAGGTGTACCGATTACAGACCAGGGGTTTAAGCAAGGAAACTATCACGGTGCCCGTGATTGCTGCATTTCTGTGTCTATCACCTGTAGGGGGCTTCCATTGGCTGTCTGCCTTTAGCCCGCCTCACATTGCCTATTTAAACTGAGTTTGGGCACCCTTTGGTTGCCCTTTCGTGGTGTCTCAGCCTGCATCCACTTTCTTTATGCTACAGAAGCTTAATGGGCCTTTTTGCTGTGTTCCTGGTTTCCTGAGTTCGTCCTGTTCCTGAGTCTCCTGTTTGCTGTACTTGTTCCAGTGCCTGTTCCGGTTGAAGTCGTCCGAGGTTGCTGTTTCCTGCTTCCAGTCTTCGTTGCCATTCCTGATCCGGTTGACCATCATTGTGCTGGTTCCTGTTCATCTCCTGCGTCCGGTTCCTTCATCTGTGGCGACCTTGTTCCTCGGTCTCTCCGGCGACATTTTCATCTGTTGGTTCCAGCGTGTGGACACTGGTTCTCTCCACTGCCTTACGGCTACTACACTACTAGTCTGTTGGTTACCAGCGCGCGGGCGCTGGTTTGCTCCTTTACCTTACGACTCTATGCACAGCTATCTGTTGGTTCCCAGCATGCGGACGCTGGTTTGCTCCACGGCCTTGCGGCTATACACTACTAGTCTGTTGGTTACCAGCTCGCAGGCGCTGGTTCGCTCCTTTGCCTTACGGCTCAATACACAACGATCTGTTGGTTCCCAGCGTGCGGACGCTGGTTCGCTCCATTGCCTTGCAGCTAATACACTACTAGTCTGTTGGTTACCAGTGCAAGGGCGCTGGTTCGCTCCTTTGCCTTACGGCTCAATACACAACCATCTGTAGGTTCTCAGTGTGCGGACGCTGGTTCTCTTCACTGCTTTATAACCTACGTTATATCTAGTCTGTTGGTTACCAGCGTGCGGCCGCTGGTTCGCTCCATTGCCTTCTGGCCTACTATTTACTCAGTCTGTTGGTTCCCAGCGCGCGGGCGTTGGTTCGCTCTATGACCTTAAGGTCTACTTAATATCCAGCCTGTTGGTTTCCAGCGTGAGGGCGCTGGTTTACTCCTCTGCCTCATGATTCATATAGTCTGATGGTTCCCAGTGCGCTGTCCAGTCCTAGACAGCTAGTTATTCCCTCGGTATACGGGTACTGGAGTGTGCAGACTACCTGGTATTACCACTGGCCTCTACCTACCATCTCCATACTGTCATTGTCATCTGACAGTTATTGAGGCCCCTGTGGTTGACACCTGCTCCTTGGGCTGCCTTGCCCGGTATATTGGTAAGGCCGGTAGAACCTTTCATCATTCCATCCTGAGGTTGCCTTACCCGGTATTGGCAAGGCCGGTAGAGCCTACTATATTGGTATTCCGTTAGGCTGCCTTGCCCGGTATATTGGCAGGGCCGGTAGAGCCTGTATCAGCTGGTGATCCGTTAGGCTGCCTTACCCGGTATGTTGGAAGGGCCGGTAGAGCCTGTATCCTCTTGACTATCTATAGGCTGCCTTGCCCGGTATATTGGCAGGGCTGGTAGAGCCTGTATCCTCCTGACTATGTATAGGCTACCTTGCCCGGTATATTGGCAGGGTCGGTAGAGCCACCTATTTATTACTTGCCCAGGCTGCCTTGCCCGGTATATTGGCAGGGCCGGTAGAGCCTGATTTGCTATTGTCGCTACCTATTTGCCATTCCTATGTATTGTATGTACGTGTATAAAATCCTATGGGGTTATCTTAAACTTTTCAATAAAGTTGTGTTTTTACCTAACCTTGCGTCTGAGAGTCTTAACAAACCATGACAGAAACATGGAACACATTATGAATTTGCATGGAAGCAGGAAGATCTAGAGCATAAGCCACAGGGTTAATTCTGCGCAGCACACGGAATGGACTAACAAATTGAGGAGCCAGTTTGTTACAGGGAACCTGGAGGTTCAGGTTACGGGATGACAGCCAACTCGCTACCCCACCTGGAAGGTAGGTGCCGGCAAATGCCTACATTCAGCTTGCTTCTTTTGCCGTTGCGCTTAACCATGTAAGGTCTGCTGTACCCGAACCCAAGAGGAACAGAGTGCCCTCAAATTCTCATCCAGAGCCAGAATAGCTTGTGCCTCAAAAACTTCAGGAAGGACAGAGGGTTGAAACCCATAGTTGATCAAAAATGGAGAACTCTGTGAGGAAGAGTTCATGGCACAATTCCTGGTGAACTCTGCCCAAGGTACCAAGGTAGCCCATTTGTCCTGGTGGTCAGAAATGTAGCAACAGAGAAATTGTTCTAAGGCTTGGTTAGACCTTTCTGTCGCACTGTTAAATTGAGGGTGGTAAGCGGAGGAGAATGCCAGCTGAATCCAAATCTGCGCACAAAAACACCTCCAAAAACGGGACACAAACTGGCTCCCTCGGTCTGATACAATAACCCTGGGTATGCCATGGAGTCGAAAGACTTCTTTAGCGAATAGTATAGCCAGTTCCTGTGTGAATGGTAAGCCCTTGATTTGTACAAAGTGAACCATTCTCGAAAATGTGTCCACAATTTTCAGGATGACCATGAATCTCAAGGATCCTGCAAGGTCAACCATAAAGTCAATGGGCAAATGTGACCAGGGGCGTTCCCCATTGGCCATAGGTTGGAGGAGACCGACAGGCAAATATCGAAGCGACTTATTATGAGCACAAGCAGTGCATGCTGCTGTAAAAGCAGTACAATCGGATCTGAGCGTGGGATACTAAAATAGTCTAGCGAGAGACCAAATCAATTGGTCTCGCCCAATGTGACCTGCAATCTTATGAGCATGGTAAGTCTCCAATAGTTTAATGTGCAACTAAGCGGGAACAAACCACTTCCAGCAAGGTTTCTACACTGGACTGGAAAATTGAGCGGCCATTATCTCTTCGCCCAGAGGAAAGGTGATACAAGTTCTTATAGTAGCCAGGATCCAATCGGTCGGAATAATAGGTGTAGGAGGAGCTTTCTCCTTAGATGGACTGCAAAACTGATGTGAAAGGGCAACCGCCTTCACGTTCTTGGAGCCCATAAGGCAGGAAACCACAAAATGGAACCTGGAAAGGAACAATGCCCATCTGGCTTGCCAGGAGGACAAGCGTTTGGCCTCAGACAAATAAGTCAGGTTCTTGTGGTCCGTCAGAATCAAGATCGGAGAGCCAGTACCTTCCAGGAGATGCCGTCATTCTTTCAAGGCCAGAATGATGGTGAGTAATTCTCTGTCCCCAATCTGATATACCATTTCAGCCATGGACAGTTTCCTAGAGAAATAGCCACATGGACGCAAGGCCTCCCCCGGAGCCGAGCGCTGTGAAAGAAGGGCGCCTACACAGATTTCAGACGCATCAACCTCCAAGGTAAAGGGCAGGGTAGGGTTTGGGTGCACCAGGATAGGAGCTGCTGCAAATGCTGTCTTGAGGTTTTCAAATGCAAGCAGCGCACTAGGAAACCATTCTGAGGCTTTAGAGCCCTTACATGTCATAACAGTAAGTGGTTTGACAATAGTAGACAAGTTTTTAATGAACTTCCGGTAGTACTTAGTGAACCCCAAAAATCTTTGGAAAGATTTACGTCGAACAGGAAGGGACCACTGTAACACTGCAGACAATTTCTGGGCGTCCATGGCCAACACTGATGCGGAAATAATGTACCCAAGAAAGGTTACTTGGGATTTGCAAAACAAGTTGTTCTCTCTTAGCAGCTGCAATACTTTGGACACATCCGAATGATGAATCTCCAAAATAGGAGAGTGAATGAGGATGTCATCCAAATAAACCACTACACAACTTTTTAATAGATCTCTCTAGGTCTCAGTAATAGACCAAAGTGGATGACTAGATACTCATAATGCCCGCTCCGGGTGTTAAATGCTGTCTTCCACTCGTGGCCCTCCTTCATTCTGACAAGGTTGTAACCCACCCTTAAATCAAGTTTTGTAAATATCTTAGACCCCTTTAAGCGGACGAACAACTAAGTAATCAGGGGTATAGGATACGCATTTTTAACCATAAGCTTTTTTAACCCACGGAAGACAATGCATGGAAGTAACTCTCTGTCCTTCTTTTTAACAAAAAAAAAAATTCAGTGCCAGCGGGGGATGTGGATTTACGAATAATACCTCTAGCCAAGGCATCACAGACGTAATCCTCCATGGCCCTGGTTTCTTCCACAGACAGAGAGTATATCCGACCCTTCAGGGGGGTCATCCCAGGCAGTAGCTCCACCGAGCAATCATAAGCCTTATGCAGAGGTAGTACCCCAGCCTGGACTTTGTTAAATACATCAGTGAAACTTAAATATGCTTCAGGTAGTCCAGAGGAATTGGCAAATGCTAGTCTCACTGGGAGAGAGAGATAAGATTTGTCACACTGTGGAGACCAAGACAAAATCTCTTACTCCAATCAATCCTAGGGTTATGTGCCTGTAACCAAGGAAATCCCAGGACTATGGCATAGTGAGGGGAGTTAATCACCTGAAACTTCAGGGATTCTTTATGGAGGGCTCCCACTCTCAGGGTAAGTAGATAAGTTTCATGCGTAATGTGAGAAGGTAGAAGGGGTCTACCTTCTATGGCCTCAACAGCCAATGGAGAAGAACACGACTGTAATGGAATACAATTTTTAGCTGCAAATTCTGCATCCATAAAATATCCAGCAGCACCTGAGTCCAACAATGCTGGGACTGAGACAGACTCATTGGCCCAAGTAAGGAGCACAAGAATGGTTTTATCCTGGGCTCCATCAGGGGACTGAGAGATACCCCATCCCGACAGGATCTTAGGTGCGAACGTTTCCCGAACGTACCGGGCAGGATCTCAATCTGTGTCCTGGTCTCCCACAGTACAAACACAGTCCTTCCTTCCTCCGGAAGGCCCTCTCCTCCTCCACAGAGAGTCGGGTAGCACCAACCTGCATAGGTTCACCACCCCCAGAGTCAGAACCAGGCGGCATGGGAGGTGAGGGAGGACTGAGTGGGCAAGTTACGTGAGATGATGTTCTGGAAGGAGGCCTCCTCAGGCGCTCCTTAAATGAGGGTCTCTCCCAGCCCCAGGTATCTATCAGGATGATAAATAGTATTGGTTCATCCAAGTCTTTGAGTGAATCACCGGCAGCAATTTCATCCTTAATGTAGTCACCAAGCCCCTGGGAAAAGGCGGCTACCAGGGCCTCATTGTTCCAGCCGACCTCAGCTGCCAGGGTACAGAATTCGATTGCATACTCCACCACAGTTAAATTACCCTGGCGGATGGTCAAAAGAGGTTTGGAATCCGAGGTCGTGGGACCTGGCACGTCAAAGACACGTTTAAGGAGGCCACAAATCCACTAAAGTTATAGATTATGGGTTTGTTCGTCTCCCATAAAGGATTTGCACAGGCCAATGCTTTGCCAGAAAGGAGCGATATCATAATCCCAACCCTACTGCGTTCATTGGGAAAGGCATGCAGAATAATTTCCAAGAATATGCCCAGTTGGTTCAAGATTCCACTACAATGCTCAGGATCCCCACTATAATGCTGTGGGAGTGGAGCAGAGCCAGACAACCCTCTCACCAAACCTGCTTCAGAGACATTGGAAACCGCCGGTGCCAAGGTCGGAGCTGGGGTGGCCACGGTTGAGGGTTAGAGCGTTCCAAGTGAGCAGTATGGCTAAGCAAGTTTTGCAAAGCCAAGGATAAATGATCAGTACATTGATCTTGAGCCTGCATCCTGTCCAGGATATTCTGAAAAGGTGGATCGCTTTTACCGTCTGTAGTCATGACCCTTACATACTGTCACGGTTGGCAAGAATAGACAAGAGTCAGGCAGTAAAATTGAAATCCCCTTTATTAGAATAAGTATGACATCAAATAGCATGAGCAGAGGATGACTAGAGAGGCTAGAAACTCTATCAGAAATAGGAGATAGCCCAAGGTCAATCACAACTGCAAGAGACTAGGCTGAAGCCACTGACAGTCTCACTTCTCCTGGGAAATTCTGAATAGACCTTGAAGGCACAATGAAGACAAAAAAAGAGGCCACTGACTCACGCCTGCAGTCAGTAAGAATAGACCCGTCTCCCCTAAAAGATGGAAGCAAGGGAGACTACTGACTCAAGCCTGCAGTCAGTATGCTGGAGTCAGCCAGAGCCACAGGTCTGCAACAGATAGGATGTCCACTAGTCTAGAGGCCACACCGAGAGGATAGATGGACAGAGTCCCAGGTCAGCACCAGATTGGATAGTCAGACAAGCAAGGGTCATACACCTAGCGGATAGACAGCCAGAGCCACAGGTCTGCACCAGATAGGATGTCCACTAGTCTAGAGGCAACAACGAGAGGATATACTGACAGAGCTCCAGGTCAGCACCAGATTGGATAGTCAGACAAGCAAGGGTCATACATGTAGCGGGTAGTCAGCCAGAGCCACAGGTCTGCACCAGATAGGATGTCCACTAGTCTAGAGGCAACACCGAGAGGATAGATGGACAGAGCCCCAGGTCAGCACCATATAGGACAGTCAGATAGGCAAGGGTCATACACAGGAGATCAGGAACTCAAATTACTACAACAATATAAGGGTAACTGGATAAGGATCCAGTACCCTTATATACTCAGCCAGGAAGTAGATAGGAGGAGACTAGCCAGACCAACCTGTATAAGATTGAGGCCTGCATCAATACGCAGCCTTGCGCCCGCAAATGACGCAACGAGCCGAGATGCATCAAACACCAGCATTACTCCAGCGTCATCCCGAGCAGCCAGCCCGCCTAGCAAGAGGACACAGGCAGCCGCTGAAGACGCCAAGTGTGCCCAGGCCCAACGCCAGAAGCAACACTTGGGATGACGCCAAAGCATCATTTCAGGCCATCGATTCTCAGTGTCTCTGGGTATAAGGTACGCTGTGACAATAACTAATTGAAATCTCACCACCAAAAGGTGCTGTTAATGGCAAAAGAAAAAAAAAATCAGGTTTAAACTGTAACAACTGAAAATATGCACTTCTCAGCAGTGGGAGTACCATTATTTTACTCAGCAGGAAACCCCATGCAATATGTTTGGTTTTTTGTTTTGTTTTTTCAGAAAAAAAGCACTCTACTCTCTAAGAACTTGTTGGGGGAAATTCACTAAGTGGTGATAAAGGAGTGATAATGTGGAGATGATGTTTCCAGTTCATCACTTCTCCAGTTCCAGTGTTATTCTATAGAGTCTATGTACTAAGATCTCCAAAGATGAAGAAATCCTTGTGCATTGGCTCCATAGAATAGGCTGACCAGACCTTCCCTTTAACCGGGGAAACATAGGAAAAATGCATACTGCAGGACTGCTTTGATTTTAGTGAAGCACTGAAAAATGGCTATTTCCTATGTGTCCCTGGTTAAAGGTGAAATCTGGTCAGCCTACCATAGAGTAACATAGGAGTCTCGCACGCTATGCTGTTTCTGAACTGCATTTATTATATGCAGGAAGAGATTATATGTAGAGAAAACTAACAGCGCCTTAGAGCAGGGGAGCTCAAACTTGTCCTGAAACCCCCCTAAGAGTGCATTGTCAAGATAATCTCAATTAAACAAAAGTGAATGTTGTAACTCAGTCAGATTCTACAGAATGATTGTAACATTGATTGATTAACATTGAAACATATAATCTGACGGCAGATAAGAACCACCCGGGCCTTTTTTCCTTCTGTAAAAAACACCTGTGTTTAAGTGAAAGGATACTGAAATCTGTACCTTTGAGTTTCTCATACATGATCTTCAAGTACACCTAATAGTGCAGGTTTTCTGTCTTACCCAACCTAAGGTACACTAATCACAATGAAAGCTCCAATAATTCCTCACCTGTATTCAGACAGGAAGATGCTTAAAACTGCACTGTTAGGGGTATTTGTGTACCATGGTTGAGAAACAGTACCCTATGGTGCAGATGTTGTGCTCCAGAATTGCACATTTTTACCTTCCTGCTTAAGAACCAAGGAGCATAGGTATTAACATGTCACTGTTTTAAAAGTAGGTTACAAATGCAATTGTGACTTATTTGTACTGAATTGTTAAACAAAAAAAGAGTGAAAGAAAAATGTAAATTTAGTGACTCATAAGACATGTGAAAAGTAGATTTCGAGAAAATGCAATAGCGAACCTCAGGGCACAGTGTTCAAAAAATCGTCATAACAAAAAACATTTTCAGCAGTTTATATATGTCATAAAGAAAAAAAAACAGACGAGAAATCACTTTTTTTCTCAATATTCTTTAAACTGACTTTTTCTCCAAGTTAGAACTATTTTTACTTGTTTCGGAAAAGTGTTGGAAATAATAATAAAAAAAAAAATCACAGGTGGTAGAAGATTTAAAATAAAACCATTCTTACAATCTGATGTAGATTAAACCAAACCCACTTTTAAAGGGATAGTAATACTTAAAAATAAGTTTATTTTATATTGTAGCCCTTAAAAAAACATGAAAAATGATATAAGTCTTATCTCCCAAACATTTATGGTTTGGAAGATATTCACTTGTAAAATATAGCAAAATTCTCTTTTCCTGGCTGTTTTAGCCAAGTCTGCCATCTAGTGGACAGATTTGGAATTCGGTCCACAGAGCAACCGGCAGCTCTTTAGCAGTGCGGAGATCACGATCTTTGAAAAGAACTGCTTAACTTGAACTATCTACAAAGTGTGCCTGGCTTGAAAGCACACTTTGTAGACAATTCCAATTAAGAAATTCTTTTTAAAGATGGTGATCTCAGCACTTCTTGAGAGGCATGGTCGGTCAAGCGACCGGATTCCAAATCTGAGGGGTGGAGCAATGACATCACTCCAGGAGAAACTTTACTTCTGAATATCTCCCAAACCATAAAGGTTTGGGAGATAAGACTTATATCATTTTTCATGTTTTTTTAAGGACTACAAAATAAAATCAACTTATTTTCAAGTATTACTATCCCTTTAAGACTGCTGTATCCCTTTGATGAAGATGGCAGAGTTGAATGCAATAAAGATGGTAAAACTGTCTGAATATAGTGCCCTAAGAAACATATATACTAAATATAGTGAGAAACAGACACATCAGAGAACATGCAAAATGGTTTAGCTTTTATAATTAAACACAGCCTAGGTAGTCTTAATCATAATTATCTACTGAATAGTGGTTTCTTAGTGACATGTTGATACATACAGGTACGCCCTTATTTTATCTGCCAATTCGACTAGGTATAAATGTTTCTTTATAAAAATTATACATATGGACATCTCGCAGTCACTATGAAGTAACTTTTTATTCCAATAATAGTGTTCAGCAAGTAGTTGATACAAATATCCGTAGATCTGAAATGATAGCCTATACACATGGATAAATTAAATGGTATAAAACCTAATACATTTGCATTCTGTATGCTTCATGTAACAGTCTGCTAAAGAGAAACATTTTTTAATAAAATGTTGAAACTCATAACTGCAACTTTGTCCTGTTCATTTTTCAATCTTATTGCCCTGTGATACTGTATGTAACATTTTTAATACTCGCAGATAGGAAGAGAGTAATAGAAGATATCAATCAAACCTTGACATCAGATAATGAGCTTCAGTTCTACAATGGCTTCCTTCCAGTTAGTGTTAGATAATGCAGGATATGCAATGATATGTTTATGCATTAACTACACTTTTATATTGTATTTTCACTTAGTCCTTATTTACTCTGTGAGGATGATATGCTAAACAGTGGAGTCATTCTGAAGAAAACACAGAACCATAGGGGACAAATACAAATTCCCATTGTTTTAAATGGAGTTTGTAACCTCTTGATTGCCAGAGAATTCTATCTGGAGTTCTAGGGATTAAATATCCCGTTTAAGTCTATGGGAATTGTTTTAATGTTGTTTTTTTAACCCTTTGAGTGAGAGAGGGGTATACAACACATTGCAAATCAATGTGTTGCGTACCCCTCTGGCACTCAAAGGGTTAACCTATGGTGTATTTGGTCTGCTCCAGAATCACTCTGGGGAGAGGCTCAGTAAATTTCTGTAAGAGGCCAGTTTGGCGATCTTTTATCGTATTTGTGTCTGACATATCGATATGATGTCTTCTCCATCATATCCCTGTGAATACTCAACAGGTACACTGACATCACCATGAATCCATCATGCCTTTGACAGATTTATATTTACACTGACTGATTTGACAATGGTTTATTTGCAAATTGAAATACATTTTAATGAGCCAATGTTGTATTCATGTGGTTGTGTTTATATGTTAATGTGGCACACTGCCACATGCACTAAGCTCCGGTAGCTGCCTATACTGTTGGAATTCAAAGTACACCCTGAGGTTGGAGAAATTGGGATCTCCACGTTGCTTTCTAAGCACCTAGAGACATGGTCATAACCATGGTAACAACCCGCTCCTTTTTGATGTACTTGAATGCACCACAGGGGAATTGTTGAGTTAAGAAAGGAAGGCATGACAGTGTGTACTGCTGTGCACCAACCTGTGCATAGATTTACACAAGACACTAGAAACAAGCCAGTATATGTTATATGATAGTGTTGGGTTAGGGTAATCAAAGGGTTAACGTTGTATGATGAACAGCTTTATATTATTCATATTTGTACACTTGTGAACATATGCTAGAGATCACTTGCTGTATATGTCCTTATCCACTACGGAATACTAATACACTCTTTCATTCAGGCCTTGGAATAATGAATAATGAGGCATCAATTGATAATGTATTCACTCCAGCACTCTGTCACATCTGCTCACATCACCAGACACACTTCGCAAGGCCAGTGGTGCTTAGCAGTGCTGGCCCTGTGCAATGTGTTTTGGACAGGTGAGTGGATGTGAGATTTCAGTTGCTAGCAAAGTCACAGTCTGCTTGGCGAAGTTACATCCATTTACATTGCACAGTATGACTGTTGATGAGTGGTCTTATGTAGCATGCAAAGGTTTATGGCAGTGACTGATCAGTCTGGATCTTCTCTCTTACCTGTGACATAGGTGCATAACTAGAGATTAGCAAACCTGTCACAAGAATGCTTGTGGATAAATATCTCTGATAACTGGAAATATCAGACTCATAAAGCAGTAATTCAGCAGTTCTCCTACCTTGTACAGAAGAGTAATTTCTGACAGGAACCAGTTTTGAAAGAGCAAGATGAGATAAATAAAACAATCTGATTGGCTAATGCTGCAAATCAAAAGGTAATGAAAGACCAGTTAACACACAGATTATTTCAGGTACTGTGAAACTGGCTCGTTCACATGAACGCTGAAATTTTGTGTACCCCTATGCAACGCCTCTTACTATGACATCGCTCAGTGCTGCCTGGGCCCTATTACATTGGCAACTCATTGGTTTCATTTGGGCTCCATTCCCTGGCATTTCTTAGATGATTCCATGTATGCAGGTGAACTGTTCCAATGTTGGAGTTGATTAGCATTGTGTGAGTTGTCATAAATGCACTTCATCATTCACCCTCCCCATTATTACTTTGTCATGTGGGAATACAGAAGGTAGCAGGGGTCCTGGAGGAGGATAGAGAGTGACCAGCACAGGATCTGGAGGAGGAGAGACAAAGGACCAGCAGCAGTGATGGAAAGTGAAAGAGGACTAAGCTGGAGACAAAAGCGAAACAGTGTATAAATAACCAAGATCATTGTGTAGCACCACATGTCCTTTACTGTCTCCTTTTCATTTCAATGGATAAAAACGTAGCAAAGCGGTAATAGAGCACAGGGAGTATAGGGATTGTATGCAGTAATGGAGATTAGTGTTATAAAAAAAGGCGTAAGAGAAAATCTCTGATGCTGTGAGAAAAAAACGTAGCATTATGTATGTGATTACAACCTGTTTTATACAAAGGAAACAAATGTTATATTTAACGCTTATGTTCACAGTCCATTAAACATATTGGGGTACAGTAAAGAACAGGTATGGTTTAAGAACATCTTCAGCCTCTGATAAAATTGTGAAAAGAGGCTCCAAGTACAGAATTACTTTTGGAACTCCTTAACCCTTTGAGTGGCAAAGAGATGTACAATACATTGGAAAGCAATGCATTGCATACCCCTCTGGCACCCCCGGGTTAATTAATTCCATGGATGTTCTGCAATATATTGAAGACATCTCTAACATTAAAGGGATTGTTAAATAAATCACTTCCTTAGGCTCTATAATAATTATAGGTATAACAATCACAATCATCTGTTCTGATCCAAGTACACCCTAATTTCTCCCCATCTGACCACAAAATTAAATTGTTACCTTGCAGAAAACTGTGCTAAATGGGAGCTTGAGGTGAGGACCCCAGGAACAAGAGGCATCCATATTTCTTTGCACTAGAATGCCCCTGCTAAAGAGCTACAAGCGTATGCCCTTATCTAGTGACACTCAACCAAATCCACCATAAAAATAACATATCAGCCTCTTAAGTCCACCAAATGACACCACATTATGGTTAGTATTTCTAAAAAGTGATGGAATACAGTAGATTAATCCTTGGATGCTAGAGAGGTCTCAATGGGATTACTCCACATTGCTGTAAGTGCATAATATGTAAAGTCAAATAGCCTATACGTGTTTTTTACTTATCTTCTACTATTTTTGTTTACACTTTCATCTTCCTGAAAATGTGCCCACTGAATTTCTGTTGACAGGGAGGTTTCTGTCAGGGATTGTGAAAGCTGGGACAGTGATACAGTGTAACACTCTCCCTTCAGTAGAAAAGCCTACCTCTACTAGTACATACAGAGCACTCAGTGTTGCAGGGATAGAGGAATGCCCTCCTTGCTTTTACAGTCCAAGACAGAGAGCTCCCTGGAAAGAGAAAATCATTGAGCTCCTTGACAGGAATATAAAAAGTGTAGAATAAGATAGATAATGATAGAAAAAAACAAGAATAACAAGAACAAGAATAGGCAATTTGATTTTATTTATATTGCACTTGCAGAGTATGTAATGTCAAAAAGGAAGCTGAGTTAAGTGTGTTACCGATAGTAAAAACAGGAGACTAGTAGAAAGAATAATGACACCTTTATTGGCTAACTGAGTGGCTCTAGGATACAAGCTTGCATCCTAAAACCAAAGAGGAAGTTGACTCACTGGAAGATAGAACAGTACAAATATAAAGAGATATGTTCTGATACTTTTTTGGGGGTAAAAACAGGTTGTTTGTGATCTGGTAGAGAGAAATTTATGGGAATGTATGAATCACCCTACATAGCTTATTTCTTGATCTTAAATGATGGCATAAAAACAATGCTTTTACACCTCAGTATATGTAAGAGTGTGTACAATTGCTCTCGTACACTCTTTCCACAGTTGTGAAGGCTAATACAAGTAAGTCCTGAACATAACTCCTATAGCATGCACAAAAGAATGGACCAATTTTAGACCAATTGTCTCTGTGAGGAAAGGGGATTAGTCCACATGGAAAAACCACAGGTTCACGTCCCGGGTAGGTGGGTCTTCTTGGGTTCCCTGTTCAGTGGATTGCCAATCTTATTCCTCTTCTGTTTCTTGTCTTTATCATAGGAGTTAATTCATTTACGTCTAATCTCTCAGCTTATGTTGATTTCTATTTACAGAGACTACTGTTAGGTTTCTCCTTTTATTTACAAGATTCTACCCTTCTGCTATCTCTTTTAGTTTGGTCTGATGAGTATAGTTAGGTCACTCTTGATGTTTCTTCACTTTATTCCAATATTTCTCTTGGTAGAGGTTTACTAGCTACAAAACATTTCCTGCTACAAGATCTTCTTATCCCTGTTACACAAACAGATCTTCACCTTAAGATGCTTGCGTTTATATTAACTCACTAGTATGAAAGCCCGTGTGCACAAGCTAAAGTGCCACCCAGCAGCCCAAGCTGCTGCCCCGGAGCTGGGATAAGAGACAGGTGGTGAGCCGTTCGGACGCCCCGCTCCGGAACAGCGCATTCGGCCAGTCTCTACTGCATATGACTGCATTGTTCCGGCAGTCTCTACTGCGCATGTGAGGTTATGCACACAGGGAGCTTCTCAGGCTAGTGCTTTATATTAGACAGATATTTTGCTCCAGTTTTCAGGAATCTTGAATTCACTTCCACCAGCCATGATCCATTTTTAGACCTTGGTCACAATATTTCATCATGTACTTATTTTAAAACAGTTGACAAAAATAGTTATCTTGTGCTCTCTTGGAGGACTATGGCATTCAATCCATGGTCCTTCAAGAACGCTTCCTCCAAAACTCATACTCACCTTATCTGGTTGCTGACTCATATCAAGCAGCCAGAGCAAGTGACCCATGTATCTCTCATGGATGAAACAATCTGTCTCCTTTTTATCACAAGATTTAAAATAGAATCTAGGGAATTATTTTAAATTGTGAACAGACATTGGTCCATCCCTTTGAATGATCCTCTCCTAAGAAATATACTTCCAAAAAAGCCTTGTATTGTATTGTATTGTATATAGAAGAGCCAGAATACTAAAGAATATTCTAGCATCCAGTCGTTTTAAGACATCAAAAACAAAGTTAGACAATTAGATGGCAAACAAAATGTACCTCCAGTTTCTAATTTGGGTATTTCCATCCTGACAGGTAAATCGCATACTGGTAATACAGTTAAAGGGTCCTTTAGATGTTTCTCAACTAAGTGTCTTACATGTTTTTATATCCTGGATAAGGCCACTCAATTTACATCTCAAGTCACTTTGTAAACCTTTTTTTTATCCACAGCCTCATAAATTTTAGTTATTTTGTTATATACCTACTCATATGTGGATGTGGCCTCCAGTGTGTTGGTTGTACTACACAGAACTTTAGGGTTCAGTTCAGGTCTTTTAGCCCACTCAATGGTAGAGAGGTCCCTGCACATTTGTTGGCAATGTGTTGGAGACTTCTTTTGGCATTCAATGAGTTAAAAGACCCATACAAGTTGATAGGAATTTGTATTTATCGCCTGTAGTGTAGTTGGCTTTTTCCAAGAGTTGCTTCAATTCTTCTCTTAGTACAATAGCCTCTTAAACCCTTTAACGACCGCCATTAAAGACCACATATGTTTTTTTTTAGCAAAATGAATTCTGGGTGCCATCCCAGAATTCCGTGATCTGCCAGGACTGTCACAGTCATGTGACATTCCTGGCACATCATGGGACTTTAAGGGGTTAATATCAGATGGATATTACAAATTGACATATGTACCTTATTCTTTTGGTAATAATACATAGATAAATAAGGACTTCTAGGCTTTGTTTTGTTTATGCCATTATAATGTTTTTACACTGATAAGTTTGATACTTGTCAAGTAACAACCAGGGAGTTCATGGACTAATCTTTTTAATGCCGCAACAATGTTAAACATTTAACATTTTAAATGAGTTGTTATTTGATCAAGTGCCTACAGGTGGCATTTCACTCCCAAACAGAAATCATCTAGGGAGAAACAACTAGATGCAGACTAGACAACTGCTAAAAAAAGGCCTCTAAGGACGCCTACCTAGATAAATCTGTTAAAGAGATAGCAACCTTTCATTTTAACTTTACATTTTATGGAGGTACGTAATATGTAAAATCAAAATGCATATACTGTTTTTTCTTTACCTTTTTTTTTTTTTAACACTGTTTCTAGAGAGCTTTCTGTCAAGGACTGTGAAGGGAGGGATTTTAGATTGTAAGTTTTCGAAGCAGGGACAGTACTTCCAGTGTTTCAATTTGCAAAGCACTTGTAAGCCTGTATTGTCTAAACCCTTAAATTGTAAAGCGCTATATACACTTGTGGAACTATCTAAATAAACCTTTATATATATATATATCTATATATCTATATATATATATATATATATATATATATATATATATAATCTGCATTCATTCATGTAAGAAAAAAAATACAATTAAAAAAAGATAGGTAGTGTCCTTTAAAGAGATATTAATGTTTCACAAAAACGGCAGCTCCAATTAATCTTAATAGTATTTGGACCATGGAGAGTTTTATTTCAATACTGTCAGAGTTGCAGTTAATAAGTAATTGAATGATAAAGTATCCCCCTCCCACCCCTTTTACCTACTGTAATCCACCTCCCCTCAGATGTGGAATCTAGTCACTTGACTGGACAGCTCGCAGCAAGGGACAATCTTGTTTCTGTGAACATATGGAAAACCCTGCCCCCATTGGCAGGTTTTTCAGGTTTTCCTTATGCTCACTGAAGAGTGTCCCTCTCTGCAATCCATCCGCACTGTCTTGCTGCTCTGAAGTGAAAGGGGCGGGAGGGCAAATCCTTTATCATTCAACTACTCTTGAACTACAACTCTGGCCCAAATACTATGAAGATTATTTGGAGCAGCTCTTATTGTGAAACATTACTAGGACTTTAAAGCTAGAGGAAAAGCACTGTTGACAATCACAGGCATGACGTTTTTGCACTAAGGACAGTAAGTATTGGAACTATTTGCTTATGAAGAGCAGATAATGTAGCTACTTACAAAAATACTGGAATTTTTTTCGATCTCATAATAATATAAATAATGATATAATTTGATTTCAATGCGGATAGGATCTTGATCCAGGGGCATTTATAACTGCCTTTTGTAGTCAGGAAATATATATTTTTTTGTATATTTGTGAGTGGCTTTCTCCCTTCCCCTGTATCAACAAAAACAAAGATGATGCATCAAAGGTTGATCTTGATGGCATGTATTTTTATAAACCTCTTCAACTATGTTACTATTTTCATTAATTGCAGACCAATGTGTTGGTGACCAAGACCGGATTTGTAATAAGGCAGAGTAGGCATCTGCCTACAGGCTCACCCCACAGAGGGGTGCCTGTCATTGGGATCGTCCTTTGTTGTCTCCCCCACCTGGCGCCGCAACATCATGGTGAGGACAGGTCTGTGCCTTCTTAGGATCAGACCTGTAGCTGCTGAGCTCCCTTGTCGGCTCTTTAGTTATACAGAGCGCTGGGAGATGACACCATCTCCCAACGCTCTGCATTACTGAAGAGAAGACCGCACAGGAGCTCCAGCAGATACAGGTATGTGCAGAAGGAGGCACAGACCTCTCCTACCGCTGGACCACCAGGGAGGAGGGGGGGGATGGCAATGTCAGGGTAATATGGAGATGATGGGGGTAATGTGAGGGCAATATGGAGCTGATGGGGGGCAAGTTGGAGCTGATGGGGGCAATGTGACAGCAAAATGGAGCTGATGGGTGCAATGTGAGGGCAATATGGAGATGATGGGGGCAATGTTGAGATTAGGAGCATTGTGGAGGTGTCCAGTGGAGATGGCCAATGTGGGGGTCGCTTCAGATTTCGGTGCCTACAGGCTCCCGAGATGAAAATCTGACCCTGTTAGTGATTTCTTTATCACTGAAGGGGTTAAGAGCCCTTTTTGAATTAATGGGAATGCCCTTTGTGATGCAGTTGCTCCAGAACTGCTTTGTTTCCTTTATTCATAAGGACCAGTGAGTCTTATTAGATGTCAACACTTTTTTAGACATTGCTTTTGTATCGTATATACTCGAGACTCATGTATTATTTAGAATTAATTTTGTAAGAAGATGTCAATTAGCCATTGTTCACAACTGACAGCCTATCTAGGTTCTCATATGTCAAGTGAACTGAGTTCTACAAGCCCTCTGATAGACTGTATTTATCACAGACATCCTGCTTCTGTTGCACACAATGCAGAGCCGTATGCAGACAGAAGAGCAGGCCAATTTCTATAGAAGACAAATACAAATTCTTCAAATTTACATTTTTTTAACCCCTTAAGTACTGCGTTGTCCAGTGGTGGTGCACTCTGGAGGACCAGGACACATTTTTTTTCCCATGGAAGTCATCTGTGATCACATTGGGTTGTGCAGCCGCGTTGTGATCCCAAACTCCCGCGATGTGTCAGGACTGTCACCTGTCTTGCATTCATGGGATTAATAGGCCCATTTAAATCAATAGACTATTTAATTGGTCCCCTATGATGCAGTTGGTTTGTTGCAGAATTGCCCCACTTTCTTTCTACATATGACATGAATTGTCTAGAGAAACTATTGTTAAACCATTGATTTTTTTTTATAAATATATATGTGAAGAAACAAATCTATAACATATGACTCTGCAGCTTTTTGCTTATTTTCATTTGATTATTGGAAATGTGTCAGATCATCTATGTAATAAATGAACATTTAACTACTTACAGGGATAGTAATATATATGTTTTATAAATGTTTATTTTGTAGCTATTAAAAACTGAAACCTAATGCCCCCCGTCCTTTATGGTTTCATACACAATCACAGTTAAAGTTCCCCCCTCCCTCCCCTTTCCCTGACGTCAGCGCTCTAACTGACTGCAGGGGAATCTGCTCCAGGGACCAGCCGACGGCTCTGAAAACCAAGCGCATATAGAAGACGGTTCCAGTGAACAATATGTTTTTCAATATCTTGATCTCGGCTCTGCTGCAGAGCCGCAGGCTGGTCCCAGGAGCGGATTACCCTGCAGTCAGCTAGACCGCTGACGTCAGGGAAAGGGGTGGGAGGGGGAACTTTAACTACGATTGTGTATCAAACCATAAAGGACGGGGGGCATTAGGTTTCAGTTTTTAATAGCTACAAAATAAACATTTATAAAAAGGTATGTATTACTATCCCATTAAAATGTGATATTTAGAGACAGATGCATTTAAAGGATTAATAAAACTTTATTATGAAAAAGTACTTCCACCTGCACATAATAACATTTATTGACCATTTAACCCAGTGATTCTCAACCAGGGTGCCGTGGCACTTTGGTGTGCCACAATCATCAGCTTAGGGTGCCCCGTATTTTCTATAAAGACTAAATAAAATGGACCTCTAGATAAAGATTTGTATAAATTAATATGTACAATATGTTTAGTTTTTTTTATTATGATTATAAGACCTAATAATAACTGTATATTTGTGTATTGTACCCTTCATTATGCCCTTGATAAATTACATTAAATATGATGGGGGTGCCCCGAATGTTCTAGATTATGTGTTAGGGGTGCCCCGAACAAAATAGGTTGAGAACCACTGATTTAACCCCTTGGATTCTGGAGTGGTCTTCCTTCCTATGGATTAATTAAGATTTGGTAGAGGTCCTGGATCCTTTAACGTAGGTTCTCAAAGTTTGTCTTCTGGATTCCCTCAAATGTGCAGGCAGTAAACAGTAACTATTGTACAATTATTTAGCTTTGTTGTTTACACACATAAGGGCAGAGACGATTTCCCAATGGACAGAGCAGGAAGCTACCTAGAGCTCCAGATTTTGAGGGGAGCTTCAGCTGTGCCGGCCATAGCAATGTTAGTGTCCCAGCACCAGTTTTATACCCCTTTACAGATTATTATTTAACCCCTCTAATGCTAGAGAGATCTACAATGCATTCTGAAGCAATGAGCTAGAGATCTTTCTAGCACCCAAGGGGTTAAAGCTTTTGTCATACTCCTAGGGTATTTTCTGTGCCAGGAAATAATGGATGGGACTGCGGGGTGGGGCCATGGGTGGAATAGGGGTGTGGCAATGGGTGGAGCTAAGGGTACCTATTGTACCTTGCCTAGGTGCGTCTTGAATGTTAATCCAGCCCTGCATAGGAGCAGACCTGCTAAACTAGCAGAGCCAAATGACCTTTGCATCAGTTCTTTTCTATGCCAGCACACATACTAAAAGAAGACAGTTGTCTTTACATATTTGCTAACCAGCAGAAACACTCAAGTGAAGGCTTGTAGAGAATGCAAATGCTTTCCAGTTTTTCATAAGTAACCTCCTAGCATTATTTAATGAAATCTCAGAGGATTCATGTCTTTAATGTAATCATAATCACACAATGGTTTAATTAACCACTTATGTTTTCTCTACTACATTATCCATTTCAATAACCATTCAATTACCATCCGGAGCATTTGTGCTTTGCTAAATGTGTGAATCAATACATATTACTGTGCATGATAAACAAAAATTGGGATGAGGAGAAAATTGGTGCAAATGGAATATGCTTCAGTCACCTTATGACAGAGTAGTCATTTCTCAGGCCTCATAGTGTTGGGGACTACAGCTCCCATCAATGAGCCAATGGCTGGTTGGCGATGATGGGAACTGTAGTCTCAAGCAGCTGTAGGTCTGACTATTGACTATCTTTGTCTTATGACTTTCGCAGGTATACAGGTGAAAGCATTATTTTTTTTACCCTTTGAGTGCCAGAGGGGTATCCAATGCATTGGATACCCCTCTGACGCTCACTCAAAGGGTTAACTGATTCCCACGGTGTCGTGATATGCATTTTATTTATCTGAGGAATTTCAGGGTAAAGCAGAATTTTAAAGGAGCAGTAAAGTGTTTTTTTATGGAAAAAATAAATAAATAAAATATATACTGTATAGTAAGGCTTTTTTTGTTGAGTACAATAAGGATACTCCCTCTGCTGAGAGATGTGTATTTCCAGAGTTATTACAGTTTAAACATGTTTTTTTATATTAGCAGTGCCCTCTAGTGGTCAAATTCCTGTTATTCTATTATATTCTAATAGAGTGGGAATTCAGTGACATATAGTTCTCCATAGAATGTGACAGCAACTGCAGAATCACTTCCTGTCAGAACTTCCAGGAAGTAAACACACAGTAAATTAATTTACTTATTATTTGAACTGTTATAACATTTGTATAAAATAACTGACAGCAGTGGGAGTGCCCTTTCTTTACTCAGCAGGAAAAGCTCTGTAACATATACGTTTTCATCAAAACAAAGTTTACTGTTCCTTTAAATGCACATTAGTACTTAAAAAAAACTTTGAGTACTTTGCAATGCATTGCTTACCCTTCTGGCACTCAAATACCTTAGCTAAGTTAACTTTAACATTTTTTATAAACTGTGTACTGTATATGTTGAACTAGGAATTATTTTAATGTAATAGAGTTTGTATTTGTTGGTAGCACAGTATGACACTTTATGCTATTCTCATTTCTGTGCTGGGCAATTATTATCACACATTGTGCTGTGAACGAATCTCTACAGAGCACACAAACTGGAGCATTTCTAATTGTACACGAGTGATAAGTTTGGCCTTGAACAGAACTAATTAACATTCAAATGAGGTCGTTTCTATCTGGCGAGTGCCTCACTTGCATAACACACTCTCCGTCTTCACCCCAAGGTGGCTGACTTCAGGGACTCCTTTACTGGGCAACATCTACTGTGCTCAGAATGCTAGCACAGAAAGAGTAACTAACAGCAGTGTCAGCATCACAGTTTTTGTCTGCCATGTCTGTTCTGGACTGCATCTGCTTTTTCCACTTTAATCAACTTATATAATTTCTATCTGTTGGGTGCCTCACATAACTTTCTCTTTGTCTGTACCCCAAGTCTTGATGGATGCCAAAGGGCTACTAAATTATCCTGGAGCAGGCCCCCCAGGTATATTTTTATATAATTTATATATGGTGATATTCTGAGAACCTTTTTCCACCCTAATCAACTCATACCATTTCTATCTGTTGGGTGCCTCACTTACATAACTCTCTCTCTGTCTGTTTACCAAGTCTTGGTGAATGCTAAAAGCTACTAAATTATCTTGGCGCAGGGTCCCCAGCTATATTTTTATATAATTTACTAGTTGAACAGCCTGTTACACGGGCCACAGTGCCACTGCCACCCGGTCACGGGGCAGTCACGCGTAGTAGAGTCTGCCCGCGCGTTGTGAGTGGCGATCACCTTGAAAGGTACATGTTGAGACTTAAAAATATACTTAGCTTATAGTCCACTAGATCAATGAGGCAATAGTAGCTTTAGAAGCTGCCTTGCCCATGTTTGGATAGTATGATGAATGATGGATCAGATTCTTTTAAAGACTGAATGGCATGAGCATAGTATTTCAGATGCAGAACCTCATTTAAAGTATGTAGTCATTCTTCCTTTTGGTTCTATTGCTTTAGACACAAAGAAGGTAAAATGAGTTCCTGATTGATATGAAATGAAGAAATCACCTTGGACTGAAAAGAGGGAACAGTTCTCAATACAGATTTAGGCTGAGGAAATATTGGATAGAGTGACTAGCATGATAGTACAGATTCTATTTTGGCTATATACATAGCAATCAAGAAAACAGTTATACATGGCAAGTTTTAGTGATTATATTGTAATTTGTTGGAATGGTATTGGAAACACCAGAGTTAAATCCCATGGGGGGGTAGCTTTGTTCTACTGAGATCAGCTGATTCACAGTTTTCTACTCCTGGGATGTGAATGGCTGATATTACCAGAATGTAATTTTTCTGTCCTGTGAAATATCTTCTTTACCTCTAACCAAATTATCTTGCTTCTGGTTCCACTTTGTTGGCTTAATTGTAGCTGCATTGACTGCACCCTAGATGGACTTTCAAGATAGTCATCCATGTAAGTAGCACTTTTTTAAACCACACTCCGTTCCGGAACAATTATTAGATGTAACAATACTGTTTTCCCCTTTTGATCCTGAGCTTTTAGGATTGTAAACTGCTTACCATCCAGAAAGACTTGATTTAACCATAATCATAGACCAAACCAGTAGCAAAAAGGACTTTTCCAGACTTGATTTTTGTTCAACCACCACAGGAATGAGTGATGAACTGCTGGGGCTAGATGAATACTCTTCTTGAGGCAAGTGTTTCTCTTGTTCCACTTCTGAATTACCTCCAATTGTAACAGCTTTAAATTAAATTGAGCATATGATGCTGTCACCACGGTACCCACCACTCAGATGCATTCCCAAACTGGAGAAATTGATTTTTTTTTCAGGGTGGTGAGTTTGTTCCTGAGATAGTATAAAATATAGAAAAATAGAATTTGTTGGCAGTTAAGAACCAATACTTTCATACATTACATCTAAGCCTCTGACCTTCTGGTTTTAGACTGTGTCCTCTTGTCCTAACATTTTTACTCTTTTGAAATGTACTTTGTTGAATCCCTTTTTGTATTTGAAAGTCTCTAATATCCCAACTCTCTTCTCTGCTCCAAGCTCCTCTGAAAATTCTCTATTAACTACAACCCTTTATCACCTGTCACTACATCCAGACACAAACACTACAATTTATTAGGGAGGAACAGAGTTAAGAGACATACTGAAATCTAGATAAGCTATAAACCACCACCCCCCCACACCCACACCAGCCTATTAATTTAGTTAACCCAATCAAAAAATCTATTAGGTTAGTTTGGCAAGATCTCACTAAAGTAAAACCGTGCCGTTTAGTATCTTGCAAGCTGTTTACATTCAGATATTTAACAATTATTTCCTTTAAAATGGTGACCTTTATTTTTCCCACTACCCATGTAAGATTTACAGGTCTGTAGTTACCAGATTCTTCCTTGCTGCCCTCCAGTCTTCTGCGACTACTCCTGTCAATAGTGACTGACTGTATAATTCTTTTAAATGGTTTTGCTGGAACACTCCTAAGTTCTTTTATTAACTTTAAGTGTATCCCATCTGCTCCCATTGATTTGCCTGTTTTTTTTTACCTTAGAGAACTGAAGCAGAACTTCTTCCTTTGAAAACATGCATGCTTCACATGTCTTGCTGTTCCGATTTTCTATTGGAAGTACCTTCCATTCACCTTCCTCTGTAAAATCTGAACAGAAATATTCACTGAGGCAGTCAGCTAGACCTTTTTCCTCATATACATATTTTCAATTTTTTTGTCTTCAGTCCATCTATTTCTTTTATATTTTTTTCCTTTCACTTATAAATCTAAAAATGTTTTGTACCCTTTTTTATTAATTGGGTGATTTTCTCCTCTGCATGTGCTTTGGCACATCTATTAATTCATCTAGCTTCCTTCAGCCTAGCCTTGTACAGATAACTTTCTTCTTCTTTCTGAGTCTGCTTTTTTTCTTAAACACTCATTTTTTCTCTTTTAATACATTTGCCACATCTGCGGAGTACCGCAGTGGTTTCATTTTTCTTATACCCTTCTGACAAGTCTAATGGAATTCTCTGCTACTTTTAATAAAGCACTTTCAGACAATCCCATTTCTCCTGGAGTCCATCTAAAGATCTCCAATCTGTTAAAAACTGACTTAAATATGTCTCCGTTTTAAATAAATCAGCCTTTCTAAAATCTACAACTTTTATTTTAGTGTGGGCTGTTCCAGGAAATGATATGGTGTTCCACCTCCCGAGACAAGAGCGCAAAGGATTTGGAGTAATGATCTGTGTCAAATCATCCTTAAACCGGCCAGTCTTTTAAATGTGTAGCTGCTAGCATCTCAATAGATAGAGGATTTCAGATACTATTAATATACAGACCCCCAGTTGATGGTAAGAGAATTTTTCAAGAACTCTCAGACTGATTTAATCCTAAACAACCTAGATGGCTTATATTGGGAGACCCCAGATCCTTAGTCCAACTCTACAACAAATCTATGAGAGACACCCTAGAAAGCACTGCACGAACACGCATACCCAGTATCAAAACTCACAACAATGTACCTTGATTTGATAGCACCATCAGAGAAATGGAGATAACAGGCTGTAAACTGGAGAGAAGGCGCAGGACACATGACCCAGAGGACAAAGCTGCTCTTTCCAAACACCTCAATAAATATCAATTTAAGATAATTCATAAAAAAATCTTCATTTTTGTTGCATGAAATTACACCAGAACCACTGCAGTGGAAGGCCAGATTCTCCCAGTTTATGGTCTACTTTTACAAATGTGGATATAGAGGAAGTTAAAAGAACCATGCAAAAGTTGTGCCCCACTAAGTGTGACTTAGACCCTGTCCCAACTCATCTTATATCCGCATGCACTGAAACACTCACCCCAGCCCTCACAAAAATAGTGCAGTGTTCACTAAAAACTGGAAATTCCCAGATCCTCTAAAAGAAGTGGTAAAGCCTCTCCTAAAGAAACCTTCATTAGACCCAAACTGCATAGCAAATTACAGACCAGTATCCAACCTTCCATTTCTGGGGAAAATCATTGAAACTGGCAACTCAACTGGAAGCCCATCTATCAAGCTATAACATCTTTGATCCTTTATCAGTCAGGTTTCAGATGCTACCACAGCTCAGAAACCATGCTAGTCCGAGTGCTAAATGATCTCCTTATGGCGAGAGACAAAGATGATTACTCCATCCTAATCCTCCTGGATCTCTCAGCTGCATTTGACACCATTGACCATGGGATTTTAATAGAGCACTTGCAGAACATCTGTGATCTAGGAGGCACAGTTCTTAACTGGTTTAAATCTTTCCTCACTGGTAGATAACAGAGAGTAACATCAGGATCTTCCTCAACAGCACCAACAGAATTAGCCTGCTGAGTTTCACAAGGTTCCATCTTGTCTCCTATGCTATCTACAATTTAATTACTACCACTGGGGGACATCATCAGGTGACATGGCCTAAGATATCATTGCTACGCAGATGACACACAGCTCTACATCTGCTTTGCTCCAGATACTGAAGACCCGACATGCCTCATCAATAGTTGCTTAGCAGATCTCATAGAGTGGATGAATATTAGTTAGCTAAAAGTGAATCCTGATAAAACAGTTACTCTAGGTGAGGGGACCCCGGGCAACAAGAATATCTCATGATCACCCAACTGGCCTGGAGCTTGGAGGATCTGAACTCGTTATTTTAACAAGGGTATGAAATCTCGTAGTGATGATTGACTCTGTACTGTAATTTCTTCCATAATATCTGCCTTCTTTCACCTGAAAAACATAGCCAGGATACAACACTTAATTCCACCAGATGATATGCCAACATTATTCCATGCATTTGTGTCTTCTCATCTAGATTACTGTAATGCACTTTACTTGAGCCTCCCAGAAAAAGAACTCCATCGCCTACAGTCAGTACAAAATGCAGCAGCCAGACTATTGACCAGTCAAACTCGCATAACCTCGCATAACCACCTCCTGCACTGGCTTCCAATTAAATGGCGAACATATTTTAAAATTGGCCTGCTGACCTTCAAAGTCTTAAATAATCAAGGACCCCCATACCTGAAATAGCTCCTGACACCCTATATTCAATCCTGCTCACTGTGGTCAGCCAACAGATCCCTCCTATCAGTGCCCAGAATAAAGACAACCTCAGGTTCCCGGGCATTCAGCCATAACAGCTCAAACTTGAATTTTTTATTTGCAATATCTCAGTATTTCCTTTTTTGGAGATTTATAATCACCTCACCAGAGTTGTCTATAGGATGGTGAATCCCTACAAATTTTTTACATTCCATTTACCTGAAGGAAACAAGTCTCTGCCCATCAGGCAACAATTTTTCCCCCAATGATAAAAAATGTTCATTTTTGGAATATTACATCTACCATGTACCTTGCTGTGACTTGTATTCCAATAACTGGAAGATGACTTATCCACTTATGACAATAAACACACCCAACCAATCACTATCTCCAAATACAATAAAAATGTTGTTACGGTAACTGTCAGGCTTTGCTGAAACCCCATAAGTCTGAATTCTCCAATCTCTCACATATTTGTATATAAACATGCTAGGAGGCATCGCTGTGCAAAAGTATATAAATCAATTGGATTTAACCTGTATCATTCCGTTGCCCCTTCTAGTAGTTTACCCATACCCATTAAGAAAACTTCTGAACCATTCACTTAGAATCTCTCTTCCCTTTTGAGAACGTTGTAAACAATGTTTTTTGTACAGTTCCTTGTTACACTAAATAGGGCTGTTATGAAAAACAAAACCAAATCAGCATTCTTGTCCCATTTCCCTAGCCATGAATGAAAGTCTCTAATTCACTGTATTCTACCACACCTTTCCTTATACACTGGTAGACCCTCTGTAAAACACATGGTAGATGCAACTTGCTGCAGATCTGTACCTAGTTTATTAAAAACATCATGATAAGCCAATTACTTAGTCCTTAAATGGACTATGACATCCAACTCTTTATCATGTCTTATTTCCCTAACAATTTTTAAAATGTCTTCTGCCTCTGTGAGCTGGAGCTCCAGGAAGATACCTGACCTGTTTGCAACCCTCCAAATCACACCTCTTAGTATAAAGTCTCCCACTAATTGCTTCCTCTCACAAGAATTTGCACTTCATCCCTTTGTCTGTTTGTCAATGTTTGAAGTCTTATTTACCTGTGAATTTGAAGTTGCGGAGTTTGGAGACCCAGTAGCCTCTGTTTCAGGAGTCATCCCAGTACTAAGACTGTGTTCTGTGAGACATGCCTCTTATTCACAAGCCTTACCCTTCCAGAACCAACTGTAGTTCATCTGCCATTTCTTGGAAGTCTCTGATACATCGGCACTTGCTTCTGTTGCACTGTGTGGAACTACCTGAACACAATACCTTCAGTTTTTGCATTTGTCTTCTTTTAGTATTTAAAGGGATAGTCATACTTAATATGTAAAAAACTATGTTGTATTGTTTGTCCCTCTGAGTAAAACAAGGGTAATCCCACTCCTGGAAGGTGTTTTATTCAAAATTTAATACAGCTCAAACTTGGCTTGTTTTAGTAGCAGTATCTCAGTGGCCTGAAGTTGTACTGTGGCACTGTTGCTACACCATCCTATGGATATTTGTGATAGCTGTCTATAGGTGTCATAGGTATTTCTCTAGGACATGTTGACATTCAACTATCTGCCTTCAGAGATGACCTTCTCTTGTTTATAAGTGATCCTCAGAAATATCTCATGATTATTACCCATGTATTTCATGATTTTAGATTAGTGGATGCATTTAAAATGAGTTTAGAAAAATCTGAGGCTTTATGCTTAACCTTGCCTCCTCTTGCATTCAGCTTAGACTGTTCTTTCCACTTGGCCAAGCACTCTATCAAATTCCTGGGTCTACAACTCCCAACAGACATCATATATCTATACAACCTGAATATTCCCCCTCTCATTTCTCAAATTACCACAGATTTGCAAAACTGGAAAATGTGCCTCTTTCCTTTGTAGGCCGCTTGAATCTTATAAAATGATATTGTTGCTAAGCTGTTATATGCCATCCAAACTCTTCCAGTTTATATCCTGAGCTCAGATGTACAGCTGTTGAATAAGAAATCCTTGCCATCACAACTGTATACAGGGTGCCTCACTCTTTATCTCTGTACTGTTTGCTTCTTCTTTGTCATTCACACATACAGATGTGAGAACTTCATATCTACTGTTGTACTCCTCACTATTTGTCTTTTTCCTATTTTAAGTTTTGAAAAACAAAAAAAATCTATCTATCTATTTATCTATCTATCTATCTACACTTTGGGTTAGTTGTATTAGTTCAGTGGTGTAGAGGTCAAATTGGACTAAACTTTAATTTCATGAAGACAAGCTTTCAAGATATATTCTCCCTTGTTGCCTTGAGACTTGAGGAAGGGAGAATATCTCTCTAAAATTTGTCTTCATAAACTGTTAAGTTAGCCCAATAAAAAGGGTATTATTACATACTGGAATACCCATTCATTTGACCACCTATGGAGGAGAAAAACATTAAGAAGAGAATATACAAGAAAAACAAAAAATAAAAGGTAGGGTACCAATGGTGACTTAATGTATAAAAAATAAGCTTATCATACATATATATACAGTAATGTGCAAAAGTTTTAAGCAAGTGTGAAAAAACGCTGCAAGGTATGAATGCTTTCATACTTTCAAAGTAGACATATTTATAGTTTATTTTATCAATTATCAAAATTCATAGTGAGTGAACAGAAGAAACATCTAAATCAAATCAATATTTGTTGTGACCACCCTTTGCCTTCAAAACAGCATCAATTCTTCTAGGTCCACTTGCACGCAGTTTGTTAAGAAACTCAGCAGGTAGGTTGTTCAAAACATCTTGGAGATCTAACCATAGTTCTTCTGTGGACATATATATAGTAACATAGTAACATAGTAAATTAGGTTGAAAAAAGACACAAGTCCATCAAGTTCAACCTTCGCTTCATACCTCAGTAACTGAGAATTTTATAGCTTTCCTGCTACCAATTAAATTAGTCTTTATCAGACCTTCCTGATCAGCCTACTGATAAACAGTATAACTCTGTATGTTCCCTTTTGAAAGAAATGTATCTAATCTTCTCTTAAATGTATCCATTGTATCTGCCATAACTACCTCCCTGGGCAATGAATTCCACAATTTGACAGACCTTACCGTAAAAAAACCCTTCCTCTGCTGAAGTTTAAACCTCCTTTCCTCTAATCTCAAGGGGTGTCCCCTGGTCACCTGAGCAGGCCTTGGAATAAATAGCTCACCGCAGAGATCCTTGTATTGACCTCTCATATACTTGTGCAATGTGATAAGGTCTCCTCTTAGTCGTCTTTTCTCTAGAGTAAATAAACCAAGTTTGTTTAGTCGTTCCTCATATGTCAAGTCCTC
Organism: Rhinophrynus dorsalis; assembly: GCA_037306005.1. Taxonomy (NCBI): domain Eukaryota; kingdom Metazoa; phylum Chordata; class Amphibia; order Anura; family Rhinophrynidae; genus Rhinophrynus; species Rhinophrynus dorsalis. The sequence continues at coordinate 578,011,611 of CM074718.1, forward strand.
CATTCCCTTAATTAATTTTGTTGCTCTCCGCTGTACCCCCTCTAGTTCTAGTATATCCTTTTTCAGAACCGGTGCCCAAAATTGCACTGCATACTCAAGGTGAGGTCTTACCAATGATTTGTATAATGGCAAAATAATGTTATCCACTCTTGCTTCAATACCTCTTTTTATGCAAGACAGGACTTTGTTTGCCTTTGCTACTGCTGTTTGACACTGGTCACTGTTTCCAAGTTTGTAGTTGACAAGGATACCCAGGTCTTTTTCTAGCAACGAGTCACCTAAAATTATTCCATTAAGTTTATAAGTAGCCTTGGGATTGTTTCCTCCCAAATGCATGACTTTACACTTCCCCACATTAAACTTCATATTCCACGTTTGCCCAATCTGACATTGTATGTAAGTCCCTCTGTAGAGAGAAAATATCCTGTTCTGAATTAATGACTTTGCATAATTTAGTATCATCTGCAAATATTGATATTTTGCTTTCTATATCTATTTCCAGGTCATTTATAAACATGTTAAAAAGCAGCGGACCCAATACTGAACCCTGAGGTACTCCACTCTCCACTTTAACTATACTGGAGAATTTTCCATTTACAACCACACACTGTTCCCTATCCTTCAACCAGTTTTGTATCCAATTGCAAAGGTTATCTCCTAGCCCCAATTTCCTTATTTTATACACCAGCCTTCTGTGTGGTACTGTATCAAATGCCTTTGCAAAGTCTAGATATACTACATCTACTGCCTTGCCATTGTCAAGGGTGCTGCTTACCTCCTCATAGAAGCTGAAAAGATTAGTTTGGCATGACCTATTCTTCATAAAACCATGTTGATTCGTGCTAATGATCTTATTTTTTGTGTTGTAATCCTGAATATAGTCCCTTATTATGCCTTCTAATAGTTTTCCCACTACAGAGGTCAAACTCACTGGTCTATAATTCCCAGGTTCTGTTTTAGTTCCCTTCTTAAATAGAGGCACTATGTTAGCTCTTCGCCAATCCTGTGGCACTGAGCCTGTGGTAATATATGAGAATCATATCTGTATACATTAAGGCACCATTGATACCCTCCCTTTTACTTTTTTTTCCTCTTGTATATCCTCTTCTTAATGTTTTTCTCCTCCATAGATGAGGTTGATTTGTGTGGTGGTTCATTAATCTACTGAGAAATAGACTAAATTTATTGAGTTAACAATTTAACCTATTCAAGTTCAGAAGCAATTTGAGACTCAGTAGATTTAGTATTTGTCTGACTGTGTTTTATGAGTCACAGATGTAAATGGTGAACAGAATTGCATTTGTGACAAAAATCTGTATGCTAACAGGAGCTGAATTTGACAGTATTTTACTAGTATCGTTCTCTCTCTGGGCTCTGACATGGCAACCCTTGCCCCTCCACCTCCTTATTAAGAGAAATTATGAATTGAAATAATAAAAGCAATCATGCTGTCCCCTAATACAAACACTAGAGGAGGATCTGTAGTACAGAAATAGACAAACAAAAGGTGAAGAGGCCTCTGCCTGTGAGTGTTTACAATCTAGAGGGAAAGAGTACAAGTGAAACAGAAGTGGAGCAACTCTGGGGCAGATCAAGTGCATTCTAGGGGGCAAATACAAATATCTATAATTTCCATTGATTTCATTTGGGATTGAAACCCCTTGAATGGTAAAAAGGTCTCCATTGCTTCTCTTTGCATTGAAATGCGTAAAAGTCATGTTTACATTAATGGAAAGCTGCAGAATTCTCATTTATCCCCTTTGATGCAGTTCATTTGTCCCTGAATTGCCTCATGTTTGTATTTGTGCATATGGTGCAATATAAATAAGAGGATGAAAAAAATGATCTAGCACTCACTAGCGAATCTAGTCCCAAATGCTCTAGCACTCATTAGCGAATCTAGCCCCAAATGATCTAGCACTCACTAGCGAATCTAGTCCCAAATGATCTAGCACTCACTAGTGAATCTAGTCCCAAATGATCTAGCACTCACTAGCGAATCTAGTCCCAAATGCTCTAGCACTCACTAGCGAATCTAGTCCCAAATGATCTAGCACTCACTAACGAATCTAGTCCCAAATGATCTAGCACTCACTAGCGAATCTAGTCCCAAATGCTCTAGCACTCACTAGCGAATCTAGTCCCAGTGTACAGATTCATAGGCAATTAGAAACCGTAAGACACATCATCATATATATCACTTTCATTACACAGTGTTTTGCTTTTCATAAAAATATACTTGTACTTTATTTGGTTCACATACAAGTATATTTTTTATGAAAAGCAAAACACTGTTTAATGAAGATGATTTATATGATGATGTATCTTACGGTTTCTAAGGCCTAGATTTAAAGGCAGCCGTTAAACCATCCGCTAAGTAAAAAAGGCACGTCGGCCGCAAAGAACACATGTTTTACGGCAGATTCAAAGGTAAGCGTTCAAGAATAGCTATCGGGCGTAGGCACTACAAAAACACGTTAAACAAAAACCAGCGTCGCACCTGATTTTGCATCACCGTGCGTCCCAAACACCCGTTAAAACACAACTTAACTCAAAATGTTACATTACGGCTGCCGTTGTCTAGCAACCCTGATAGATGCACAAACAAAATTCAAACCTACAGCCAATCCCAAGGCCCCAAAGTATCAAAAATGTTCAAATACACCTATATATACCTCAAAATAACGGTTACACCCTGTCTGTGTTTCGAGTTTCAGCAAGCTAGAGCACAGGACCCAGGAGTGGAGGATAGCATTTAGAGAGAGAGAGAGAGAGAGAGAGAGAAGCATACAGAGGAGTAAGGTAGAAGGATTTTGGAGAGGAGAGAGTTACATTTAAATAGACACATAGCACACTTTTGCACATAGCACATACATCCATACAAACACATACACATACATACACATAGTCTTTTTTTTTTCATCACACCTTACACATTTTAAACTTTATTTTTACAGTGTGAATCCGTGAGTGAAAGTGTGTGACAGAGAGTGAGTGGGATCGAGTGTGTCTGTGAGGGCGTGTGAGAGTGCCTGGGTGTGACTGGGTGAATGATGGCCAGGAGAGGAGGACAGGAGAGAGGGATGGGGAGACTAGTGGAGGAGGAGGAGGAGGAAGGTCAGGAGGGGATCCCTCAGCAGAGCAGGGGTGGGAGAGGGAGATACGCAGGGCGGAGGGGGACCAGGCCCACAAGAACAGGCACACAAAGAAGAAGAGGGACAGATCCTGCAGTGGGACGAGGGGTAGTGCCTGGGGACCACCACACACAGGCAGGGGCAGAGCAGGCAGGACACTCCGGGTCTGACTCCTCGCATGCCGGAGCTGAGGGGGACAGGGTCAGGGATCCCCGATATACCGAGGAAGAAAACACGGCCCTCGTGGAGGCTGTGCTGGAGAGGGAGAGTGTCCTCTTCCCGGGGGACAGACTCCCTGGCCTGTCTGCGAGGAGGAGAGCTGCCTGGAGTCAAATCTGCAGCAGAGTTAATGCGGTGGCCACCTGCAGACGGGATGTGGACTCAATCAAGAAGAGATGGGGCGACTGCAAAAGGCAGGTGAAGAGGAAGATGGGGGATGCCGCCCTGCACGCCAGAGCCACCGGAGGTGGGCCACCTGTCCCCATCACCTACAGCGCATGGGAGGAGAGGCTGCGGCAGACACTGTCATCCACCCTCATTGAGGGGGTCCCTGGAGGATCAGACACTGGGGAGGAGAGGAGCCTCCACACCACCGGTAAGTGCATCACCCCAAAACCACACACCACCCCAAACCACACACCCATCACAAACAAGCACTCACATCCCAACATCTGCTCTTCATTCAACCACACAATTGCACCAACACAGCACCCTGAGGGGTTAAACAGGGATCAAGACAAGGACAAATGTCAATGTTCAACAAGGCCAAAACCTGTCCAACTCCCTGGTTAACCCTCATGTTGCTGTGCTCATCACACACAATACACACAAACCATGCTCAGTAAAGTGTTGTATGTTAAACATCACAATTGTTGTCACACAGTGTTACCCATGTTCACACAGGGAATCCAGCACATAACCCCATGAGTGCCAGAGGGATCATCAATGCATCGATCAACAATGCTTTGGCAACCCCTCTGGTACTCAAAGGGTTAACCAGACAACAAACACATGTCGATAGGTTAACAATTACATGACACATAGGGGACATTCACTAAGCGGTGAAAAAGAGCTGATGTAGTGAATTTGACACTTGCATACCCTCACTTTACCAATTACAATGTTAGTCTATGGAGAACATCCAATAACAGGATTCAAGCTGCACAGGCCCCATTGTGTGGACTCCATAGAAAACATTGCAGATGGTGAAATGAGGTCAGCGGAGAAGTCAGCATCATAATCAGTTCATCAGGTCCACTTAACCGCTTACTGAATCACCAACAGGATGGATCAGGTCACAAATCACAGTGCCACTGAGAATAAATGCTTGTATGTGCAACACACAGGCCAAAAACAATCACACATAAGTAAAGGTGAAAAAGTTGGCCTTGGTGTTGTGTATGCAATCATTTACTCTAACTTCAATTTACATAGCTCACATTTGATTCACATATAGATCCTCAGGAGTGCTGATGCCATGGATGGATGGTACACCAGACACTATTTGCAGGATAAATATGGGAACCAAATATGAACCATTGAGGTTTGGTCAATAACAGGCCAGGGATTATGGATATCTATGATCGGGTCTGGCTGCCTCACACAGAAGGATGGATGGGCTGATCCAGGAAAAAAAAGGCCTCAATCAATGATATCCTTCAAGACTGGCTTGATTGTTGCCCCTCAGGATTCAACTTGAACAGACCTCATGGACAGAATCCTGTAATGTACATCAATCCCTGATTGCCACGGTGGTATCCCATGCATCACAATGCTATGCATAGGATACCATCATGACAACCAGAGAGGGACATGTCTAATCTGACAAAATCCAGCACTGTACGGGATGAACTGATAACATAGGGATGAATACTACTTGAATCACACTGCAGATCTCTTCAAAAAAGATATGTACAGAAAGAAAAACAACCAGATTTGTATGTGGATATGTCCCTTTCAAATGGGTACAAATAGGTCCCAACAAGATGTAAACCCAGAGTTCGGTTCAGTACGTGTGATTGTCCAACTGCCCATATATGTGCACCCTCAACAAAATAACTCATATTGATATCATCATCACAGTACATATACCCAGTATATTACACCTACTTGGATGGGTATCACTTGTATCTATGAAAGTTAATTTGTGATGGCTGTACATATATAGGCAGTTAGACAATCACATGTTCTGAACAGATCTCTGGGTTCATATCTATCAAGGATATGTTTGTACCCGTATGAAAGGTACATATACACACATATCAGACCATATTCCTCACTGTGTACCTTGGCATGGCAATGGTTAATTTCACTTGATGTAACCTTGCAGGCATCATAAAGAGATGTTTAGAAAGATGTTACTGTATGTGACAGCTGGAGATGTCAGTCATATGACCACACGGAGGCTCTTCAGCAGACCCAAAATTGAAACAATTGGAGATGGATCCATCATTGACATGGTCCACAGAGCGTGCTTACAAACCAGGAACACTTAGTAGACAATGGCAAAGATGTAGTTATCTCCAAATGGGTCAATGTGGAGTCTGCTGAAGAGCCTCCGTGTGGTCAAATGACTGACATCTCCAGCTGTCACATACAGCAACATCTTTCTAAACATCTCTCTATGATGCCTGCAATGTTACATCAAGGTGAAATTAACCATTGCTATCCCGTTAAAGAGATAGTAATACCTAAAATGTGAAAGGAAAAATACATGTCATAGGATTGATCCACCGGGTAATGCAAGGGTATCCCCACTACTGAAAGGTGTTTCATCACAAGAGTATAACAGCTCAAAGTTGAATATTCCAGGGACAATATCACTGTGGCCTGAAAATGTACTATGCCAATGTTGCCAGACCATCCTCTGGCTAGCTTTGGTCCAGGGAACAGATATCCACAAAGGATGATGTGGCAACAGCGCAAATGTACAATTTCAGGCCACTGGGATGTGGCACCAAAGGAATTCAACTCTGAGCTGCAATACATGTAGAATACAACACCCATCACCAGTAGGAGTACCGTTGTTTCACACAGGGGGATACACCATACAACATATATGTTCCTTTACACATTTCAAGTATTAATATCAATTTGACACCATCATGGCTAAGTTTACTGATCACACAATCTCAATCCTCCACACAGGTTATGTGTCTCCAGCACATCAGGAGCCCATGGAGGAGGCCACCTCACCACCCAGTGAGGAGTATTTGGAGGAGGGGACCAGCCAGTGGGCACCGTACCCAACGACATCCACACCTCTTGGCCAGCTGGATGCACCAACTCTGCCTGCACCAACTCTGCCTGCACCAACTCTGCCTGCACCAACTCTGCCTGCACCGACTTATTACAGTGACTGGATGCCCCCCACCACCTCCAGGAGCTATTATCCCCCAGCAGCAGCACCACCACCACCAGGGAGGCAATGGCTGCCCGGTGATGTGGCCACCACCCAATACGGGCCATACCCACAGATTGACCTACCCTCCTGGATGGCTCCCCAGCATGGCCCCAGGTATGATCCTAGGTGGGGGCCAAGCACATACCAGTGGCCAAGGTTTGACCCTTGGCCACTCGACTACCAACACCTGGGCCTGCTTGGGGAGCCCCAACAGCCTATGCGAAGGGACGTGTTTACCCCACCACCTCCACCAGCACAGACATCGGTGGGCAGCAGTGGGTCAATTGATGTGGTGGGCACATACCCATCTGCAGCACAACCAGCACCAGCAGAGGAGGACACAGCAGCAGCAGAGGAGGACACAGCACCAGCAGAGGAGGATACAGCAGCAGCAGAGGAGGATACAGCACCAGCAGAGGAGGATACAGCACCAGCAGAGGAGGACACAGCACCAGCAGAGGAGGACACAGCAGCAGCTGATTCACCAGGCACAAGCATCACCAGCAGTGAACGGCCCACGGGGATGGAAGCTGAGTGTATGGCTCTGCAAAGGAGACTACTCAGGTCAAGCCTCCGCACCAATGACAACATCACCAGGAGCCGTAGGGAATCCCGTATAAACACTAACAGGATAGAGGCAAGGATCCATGCCCTGGAGTCGGAGGTCATGAGGATCAACACTCAACTCCATCAGCTACACACGGGGGTGATGGACCTGCTTGCACAGCTACTGGTGGAGTTGAGAGAGCTGAACCGCAGGGAGGACTTACGTTTGGAGAGGGAAAACCTGCGCTCCACAGAGGGATCCACTGCCCCCACCACCCCCTCTAATGTGACCCCCGAAGCCACACCTAGGGGGCAAAGGGTGACCAGGAGATCATCCAGGTTATCCACTTCTGCCACACAGTCTAAGCACCCCCCCCCCAAGAATTCACTGTGGAAGTATGTCCCCTTTATCACCTCTTTATCACTCCCACAACACATTAGTGTATCACTGCCACCATCTGTTAGCGTGAATACATCACTGAGTCCACTCACTTGCAAACAAGTGGTGGAGTCCTGTGATATGGGTGATGCCTTTCCATGTATGGGGATACTCTACCCTGGGTGTGGTAACGCATTGACAACTGTGTTCTCAAATATATCCTCCTACAGACACAGATAGAATGGTGATGGTTCATCTTTATTGTGTCTCAAAGTACATTAGGATGTACATGTGTTTTCTGTGTATTGCCTATATGCATTGAACACCTGTATGAGAACACTAAATGTACTTTGAAACAAAAAAATAGTACTTTAGTTACACTGCTGCCCAGCTCATGTGTTGTCCACAAGGTTTGACAACTCTGTAGCTGAGCATCCTAACTGTACAGGTTATAAAACTCAGGAATTAGTGTTTTCTGTGTCTATATGAAAATGATCCAGTAGAGGTTTGTGTGAACCTCAGGTCAAACTTTGCATCACCAACAACATCAACATAAACAGCAAGGGGTGATCTCCATGAAGGTGATGTCAAGACATCAATCCAGTCACATAGAAGAACTTCAGTTCAAGGATGGATCATGTTACGGATGCCTGTGGAAGAAGAGGACAGGATTTGGAGTAGTTGACTTGAACTGATCATCAAGCAACAACAATTTAGTCTTTTTGATCCCCTCAATTTTCACAGTTACAGGTGAGTACACAAACCATTGCTTGACAATGTGTTGTGTACTCATCTGTAACCAATTATGTGGAGAACTAAGGACATGTGCCCCAGCCCTATGGATATGTGCCCCTGACATGGATACACACATCAACAAGTGTTCTGAGAGCTCCATGGAAGTAATGAATTTGGGCTGCCACTGTTAATGTGACAGTGGCAGCCCAATGTCATTTGTTCCATGGAACTGTTAGGACACATTTGTTGATGTGTGTATTCATGTCGGGGGCACATATGTCTGCACACTCACAGGTCAGCATGGTGTCCCTGGTAATCTGATCTACGTCTCATGACCTCTACATTGTGTGCCCATACCACTGTACATCCACCCCTGTGCTGCTCTTCTCAGCTGTAGCACAGTACAGGTTCCATATTGAGTCCAATGGCCCTTTAACCCCTGATGTGACGGAGTATTATCCAATGCATAGCATTGGATAACACTCTTTCGCTACAAGGCTAGCATGGTTGCTCTGGCTATGCTCATGGCAAATCAAGTTAGCTGCTGTCAATCAAGCCCTGTAAGGCGATGAACATGGGTTATGTGTTGTACCTTGTTTCTCCTGAGGGTGTGCGTGATATCCTTGGGGTCTGTATGTCAACGTGGAGAGTGGAATGGAGGATGGTTTTTGAGTCCACACACACAATTTGCCACGTCCGCTGCAAGTGCAGTGCTGTGTCACTGTTCCTGTGGGGTGAGACAGAACAAAATGTGCAGTGTGGTTAGTGTCACAGGACTGATGGGGGACTTGCATGGATTGTTTGCATGCCTGTGTTATACTCACATGTAAAGTGTTCCGTGATGAGCCTGTCTCTGATCTGTGTCCCTCTCAGGGTCTCCTCAACGTGTCCGATGTCCATGGGCACTTCCTGTATGGGGGGGGCCTGGATGTGCTCCAGCAGCCTGGTGTCCACTGCGATGTTGTGCAGTATTGCGCACGCCACAATGATGTCGCACACCTTTCCAGGTGCATACTGCAGTGCTCCCCCCGAGTGGTCCAGACATCGGAATCTTGACTTGAGGAGGCCAAAGGTCCGCTCAATGGCATTCCTCGTTCTGCCATGAGCCTGGTTGTAGCTTTCCTGGGCATGTGTTCAAGGATTGGCCAGTGGGGTCAGTAGCCAGGACTTGCATCCATAGCCAGCATCACCTGTGTAATGTGAGTGACATGGTGAGACAGGGAGCACATGTTGTGTGAATGATGTTTTGTGTGGTAGACGTAGTAGCTGTGGGTCAGGAGCATGCTAAGCAGCGTTGTGTGTACGCCTGTGTATGTGATGTGATTTTGTATTGTGAACTCACCCAAAAGCCATCCCCCTGTAAAAGTTCCATTCTCGAAATCTCTGTGGACTGAGGAGTTTTGGAGAATGTATGAATCATGTGAGCTGCCAGGATACTTTGCACAGACATTCATTATCCTCATATGGCTGTCACACACCATCTGCACGTTGATGGAGTGAAAGTTCTTCCTGTTGATGAATATCTGTGCGTCACGTGCTGGGGCCTTAATTCGGACATGGGTGCAATCTATAGCACCCATGACCCTGGGCATGCCTCCCCTGGCGTAAAAGGCCTGCTTGACTTGTATCCAGTCCATGTCGGTGGTGGGGAAATGTATATAGGTACTGGCCTTGCTTTTGAGGGCTGGCAGGACCTGGGCCAGCACCCTGGAGAATGTGGCCTGGGACATGCCAGATGCGTAACCCTCTGTGGACTGGAAGGCCCCGCTTGCCATGAAGTGCATGGCACAGAGTAGTTTCTGCAGGCCAGTTAGGGCATGGTTGTAGATGTAGATGGGATCCACCTGCTCCTTGATGACCTCATACAAGGCAATGATGCTGTCAGGCCTCAACCTGTAGCGATCAATTACCTCATCATCGGTCATTCCAAAGAGGGTGACCCTTGGGCGGTATACCCTGGGCCTTGGTGGTCGTCTATACATCCTGTGCCCTCCAGGTGGGGATGGGCTCCTGTGTGGCTGCTGAGCCAGAGCCTCCTCACTTGCAACAGGTGGTGGCTGTTGATCAGGCATGCTTGGAGGTTGCTGATGTTCCCTAGCTCTCTCCCTTGCACGCCTTCTCTTCAGTCTTCGCAACAATATGTAACCCAACATACTGTTTGCTCTATCTATCTGTCTCTATCTATCTGTCTCTCTCTCTCTATCTGTCTCTCTCTCTCTCTCTCTCTCTCTCTCTCTCTCTCTCCCTCCCAGAGTGGAAAACAAGCCACAAGTGAGTGTGTTGAGTTGTCCCTTTAAGTACTTGCTAGGGCGTTGTGTGGGTGTGGTGATGAGGTGAGTGCTGACCAATGGTGAGTTGTTTTTGTCCAGGTAAGTGTTTGCAGGTGTGTGTGTGTTATAAGATGTGGTGTGTTGTGCTTGTTCTGTGTGTGCCATTTGCGGACATGCAGTTGTGGGGTGCAGGTGGCGTGTTGATGTTGCCCAGGTGAGCTTGTATTTGCAGGTGTCCGCTTTGTGTGATGACCCCCATTGTTCCGTGCCATGTTGTGTTGTTGTTTTTTAGTGTGTCGTTGTCCCTGTGGTGTTGGTTGTTGTTGTGTGTATAGTGATTTGTGTTGTGTGTGCATGTTTTTGTGTTGTTTTGGCATTGCACGGGTTAATTTTCCCATTTACATGGTTGTGCGGTAAGCCTTTTGTGTCTTTTCCTATGTAACGGGTGTTTTGTTTTGGCCGTTAAGTGTCTAACGGCTAAAAAAAGTGGGTCTTAACTTTTAGCCGTTAGGTGTGTCTTTTTTTCAGCCGTTATCAGTACCGCAAGCCTTTGAATAGCTCTGGGGTATGTTTTTCCATGCGTCTGAATGCACGTAAGTGTATCGGCCGTAAGGATTGTACAACTGCCGTTAGCTGGTCTTTAGACGGATCTTTGAATTGCAACATGTCACTTAACGCACCCGTTAGTGATTTTTTTTGTTAACGGCTGCCTTTAAATCTACCCCTAAGTAGATTTTTGTGTGTTTGGACTGTAGGAGTGAAACTCATGGTTGTGCTGCACCTAGCAATTATCTTCTCTGAAATCCCGTTAAAGCGCCACCTCAGAATTTGTTTATAAATAAGAGGATCCCATGAGTTGGAGGGAAGGAATGGACCAAGTGCAAACATTGGTAGCAAATAGGACTGAATATTAGGAGTAGGTCTAAATTTACCAGAGGTTCAAATCTGTGTGGTATGACTTTATACTGGACTGTGGGCCCTGGGCTACTGTCAGTTTTGTCCTATTGTTAAACATTCCTTTTGTGAAGCTGCTCTGGAAATATATTGCAGTTGAGTCTGGGAGGCGATTATATGGGGGACGAAGGCAACACAACTGATTGAGTGCATTATGAGATTAGCACAGATATATACAGGGGATAGCATTGCAGAGGCTTCTGCAGGTGAGTATCATGACTCATTCTGAACTAAGTGTTTGTTTATTTTCACTGTCGGACTAAAATGACTTGGCTCTTTCTCCTGGATGTCAGATATTTCTACGATTTATATTTTGGAAAGTTGGCAGTGATTTCTGGAATGAAGATAACATGTTTCCATGTTTATATTTTGTCCACTTTATGAAAGCTCTCCATGCCTCTTAGGGCAATATGCACTAATATAAAAATGGAGACATTATAGGGCAAACTAACTGTACCATTTAAAATTAATAATTATTCCCCAAACCTCCATAAATTTAAATGGGTTTTAAATGCACAATGTGTTGTATACCGCTGTGACATCAAAGTGTTAAAGCATCAGCCTCCTTTTTGCATTTACACAGTCTCCAAGTACCTAGCATGAAAAGTCAAATTGCTTGTACTTTTTATTATTATTGTTTTTCATCTTTACTTTTTTCAGTTTTTATGTCCCTGACATTGAGCTATCTGGATCTCTGAATCCAGTCAGCATTTAGCCAGAGATTGTGAAGGCTGAGATATTTGTACAACTTTGAAGTCTCCCTGCAGTACGTATTTATCTGTATGCTTTAGATGCAGGCTTTTCTAGACTGGTTTATTGTCTTTTTTTTCCTGCTTTCACAGTCCTACACAGAAACCTCTGTGGAAAGAAATGTAGAAAGCTCCCTTTCCAGGACATAAAAGTGTAAAAAAGTAGGTGAAGCTAAAAAAAGGAAAATAATAAAAAGTGTAGGGAATTTCACTTTACATTTTCTGGAATTCCATAATATGTAAAGTCAAAAGGATGTTGACTGTCACTTTAAATCAATAAGGATGTGTATTAGTCACCTATGATGCAGTTGATTCTCCTTAGAATTGTTTGGCATTTACCTTTACCCTCCAGCATTTCACAAATGAAAAAGGTACATTCACAGCCATTGCCTATATTAAAAAGTTCTAAAGGAGACACATGCAGAGATACACATGACGTACATACACACACACATACACAAAGGAATGGTTTGCACAGATGTGGTAATACACACATAATCATTTTATTTTCTTGACATAATATTGTTTACTATACTCCTATATAATAAATCGTTAAATGTGTGTTTGTTAGAAGCCATCATGCGCAGTAGAGATGGCTGCACGTGCTGCAGTCATGCACACTACAGACTGCCCGTGCCGCGGCTGATAACGGAGCAGGGCTCTGAATTCAGACCATAGTCCTTCGGTGTGCAGAGATGACTACTGTCTGAATTCAGAGAGTCCGCTCCATATCAGCCGCGGCGCAGGCAGTCTCTACTGTGCATGACTGCACTGTGGCCATTGCTGGGTGGCACTGTGGCCCGTGTACACGGGTTCTTCAACTAGTTAATAAATAAAATTCCATTATAGTACATGTCTTATTAACCATATGCCCAAGCTTCTCTGTTACCAGCAGAGCTCCTCCGTCCCACAGTGCTGGTAAGATGTACAAAATGTGCATGCTGTGCTAAGTATGAAAATGCCCTTTGCCTGGTAAAAACCTACATTTAGAGGGTAAGACTTTCTCCCGTCTATATGAGAGAGATGAGAGAGGCTCCTACCTAGTAAGAACCAATTACAACTTTAAGATGAATGCATAATGATGTTATGTCACAGAAATGACCACACAGCAGTGCTTCTTTATAAAAAGGCACACACTGCCTATGGGCTGATTCATTTCCTTCACAGACAGAGAAGCAACAGCATTTCAGCATCACGTCTCATTCCACTTGCATTTACTGTGCTCTGGTAGAACGCAGAAGCAATTGATATCTGTAAAAGAGGCTGTCGCTGGAGACTGGATGTGAGTGCAGATCAAGGAAGGCAAGCCATGCATGTAGAGGTGCAGAACCAGACTGTGGAGGATGTGTTATGTACTACTGCATCATTATGTTAGACATTTGCAAGCTGAGAAATATAGGCACTTTGCCACTCCTCTGCAGTCAGGTAAGGCTTTTATGCTTTTGATTTCAACTTCAGTAATAACTTTATTGTAAACATACATTATATTTCAGAGAATCCTACTGCTACCAGTCAGGGTTTATACAAGATACTGGCTGCCGGAGAAGTGCCTTTGAGTGACAGAGAAGTGTGCAACAAATTTCACAGTCAATTCACAGCAATGTTTTGGTAACTTCCCTAGAACCCACAGGCTTTGTGTATGTTATTAAGTTACAGATAGGAGTATATTAAATACTCTTTCATATCTAAAGGGGACTTAAAAAACATAACTAAGCATCTAGTAATTTGATTAAGAGAAGGATTTACCTAGGTTTGAGTGATATTCATGCATATAGTTCATCGTTTGCATAGTATCCTCAGTTGCCTGCATTTGTTGATTCCCTCAGGTCTACATTTAGTTCAAACCCTCTCCCAAAAGAGAACAGGCTTGAAATGTGTGATTGAGACAAGCCATAGAAAAATACACCTAATCAGTCATAGATAGATAGATAGACAGGTGGATGTTCCTACTACTGTTTAATGGACTCCTATCCATCGGAACCTTTTTGATGTCAGAGATGAGTCTGACTACATTGCTTTGGGAAGCAATGTGTTGGAGACGACTCTAGCATCCAAAGGGTTAAGAGTTTATTTTTTCCTATAGACAAAGGCAGTAGCCAATGCTTGTATCTTTCTCAATACTGCATGGATATGAACACACACACATATATATAATAGATAGATAGATAGATAGATAGATAGATAGATAGATAGATAGATAGATAGATAATAGAGAGGGAGAGAATGTGAACTGAAAATTAAAAATATGCAGCAACATAAGGCATTTTGAACCAGCAACACATACATGTAAACATATAAAGCTGTATGTTCAAAAGAAAAGTGGAGGGGTTTTGGGGCAAACCATTTACACTATAAGGGAAAATTTCCATTGATCTAAATGGGTATTTTAACCCCTTGAATGCCACAGAGGTCTCCAACACATTGCAAAGCAAAGTTTTGGAAACCTCTCTATCATTCAAGAAGCTAAAATCCCCATTTAAATCAATGGAGATTTTTGAAAATGTTAGTTCTCCCCTATAGTGCAAATGGTTTGTCCCAGAACTCCTCCACTTTTCTTTTGAACATACAGCTCTAATGCATATATGTGTATTTGGTAACCCTGCTATGTGTGATAAATGTGCAGTGCTATCAGACTTGGTTATGGTCCCATAGATATATTTGTAAAGTATCTTAGAAATGCTAATGATCCTTTTGCTGACATACAGAACCCACATGACAAATAAACAGGTTTTCTGTGTGACATAGCTACCACTAGATGTGTTGTGAGATGCCTGTAAAATGAAATGTGTCTAGTTACATGAATATATTTTTGTTCCATTTAACCTTTTGAGTGCCAGAGGGGTACGCAACACATTGCTTTGCAATGCATTGCACACCCCTCTGGCACAATGATTTCCTTATACTACAGTAGTGATAGGAATCATACGTAGACCTGACCACGAACTCATATGCAGAAACACACTGGAGTCCCCTGCACAAATAATGGGATAATTTCAGCATGTTAGAAACATCTTTAAAGGGATAGTAATACTTTGTTTTGTCTTTATTTTATTTTGTAGGCATTAAAAAAACATGAAGAACGATATAAGTCTTATCTCTCAAACATTTATGGTTTGAGGGATATTCACAAGCAAAGTTTCCCCTCACGCCCCTTTTACCTAGTGTAAGCCATCTCTTCTCAGATGTGGAATGCTGTCCATAGACCAGACAGATAACAGAAGGGGACAATCTTCTTACAATTAAAACAATGAAAGCCCTTCCCCCCTTGACAAGCTTTTCAGGTTTTTCCCTTACCTTAATTGAAGATTGTCCCTCTCTGCAATCTACCTGGACACTCCCTGCTGCTCTGGCTGAACAGTGTTATGTCAGTAAAAGGGGCGGGAGGGGGACACTTTGTCATTGAATTACTCTTGAACTACAACTCTGACAGAATTGAAATAACACTCTCCAAAGTCCAAATACTATGGTGATTAATTAGAGCTGCTTTTATTATGAAACATTACTATCCCTTTAACTCCTTGTATGCATCACAATGCTTTGGAAACCTCTCTAGCATCCAAGGATTTAACAAATGAACCAAGACAAATGCAGTCATAGCACCTTATAAACAACATTTGCGTCCTGTGGATATGTAATAACTAATCTGAGGCATGCTTGTACATAGTACACAGGCTTTCCTTTCACGAGGAGGAAGTAAAATAATAAACACTACTGAGCCAGTATGTGCATCTCGATAAAAAGTAATCTGTGACCAAGCTCTCAGTACTTAGATGAGACCAACACTGTACTCAGTCTGCTCTTGTCTGGGAAACAGCAATTTGTAAATGGAAAGGTCAACTTTGACACTTAGGGACGAATGCACAAAGGGAGTAGAACAATACTGGAGCAAAACAATTGCACCACAGGGACTACATAACAATTTCAACAATCTCCATTGATTTTAATGTAGGTCTGTCCAACACAATGCTTCGCAATAGGATGGAAACATCTTTAGAATTCAAGGGGTTTAACTAATTCCGAATGTTTATTTTTATCCAATGGTGAAAATGAGTTGTTCAACAGCTGCTCCCCTTTTGTTTTGTGCTTATGACTCTTAACTCTTTGAGTGTCAGACAGGTATCCAATGCACCTGTCTGGCACTCAAAGAGTTAGTGAAACTAACAAATCCCACTCTGCCAGCTCTGTGTCAGAAATCAAGCTGGTTGTGCCCACTGGTGAATGAGAAAACAATTCTGTACTTGCAAGTGTGAGCTGTGCTACCCATGTTTTCAGATCTGACTGAGACTCTGTGGGGGGGAATGTAGTAGGTACTATAAAGAGATAATTGTGTGATAAACTCTCCAAGATCAATGCTATTCTATGGAGTCTATGTAATAAGTTGTGATAAATAGAGTTATCACACTGGTGACATAATCTCCTGTTTGTCACCACTTTATCACACCTTTCCAATGCAACGTAAAACAGTAGGGATGATGTACTAATACGATTCTGCTCAGTCATAATTGCTGGAATCGACTTCTTACTAAGCTACTTACGCTTAAAACATTCCCTTTAACACCACTTGTGTGAAGACAGGGCAGTGGGACAGTGTATGGGTATACTGAGCATTTCCTATACATTGTTTAACCCTGTGAGTACCAGAGGGGTATGCAAAGCATTGCAATTGTGAACCCCTCTGGCACTCAAAAGGTTAACACTATTTACTATGAAAACAAAGAGGAAACTAGCATAACCTTCCCTCTTTCCCCTGTGCATGCCACTGGGAAGGTATTAATAGTTTATTTGCATTAGAACAACAAAATGCACCTGCGGGAGGTGGTGCTTAACACCAAAGGAGCTACACCAGCAGATTAGTACACCCCTATATGTTGGAGACAACTAGAGCATACATGGGGTTATTATTATTATTATTATTATTATTATAACCAACTAAAGGGCAACATGCCCATTAATTGTTATGACTGACAACTTTATAGTGATGGACATGCTTCATGACTTCACTATGTACAAACCATCCATAGCTTGACTGGCACAAAATGAATGCATTAAATATGCCATAACTTGAGAGACAGTGTCTGATTTACAAAGATGAGCTGGATTAAGTCTGGGCAAACCAACTACACTGTAAGAGTGATTAACCAATCATCCACTATCATCACTTTCAAGCATATCCTAAAACCCCACCTGCTAAAGGAGGCATTTCAGTAACAATATACTCCTTGTGCTGCTGACAGTCACATCAGAATCATTAAGCACTTCCTTTACTGAAGTTATATACTTGTACGTATGATCCTCCTCATACTGTCTCTGTATGTTGTCATGATTGCTAGTTAGATTAAAAAGTCTTTGGGGCAGGGTCCCCTTCCCAATGTATGATTCTATAATGCAATCATTGTACTTTAGCCTGATGCTCTTAACCTTGTTCTGTATTGCTATTTAGTAAAGAGCTGTGTACATGTATGGCTCTATATAACTAAAGATACATACATGCATGCAAATAAACATTTCACAACCTCACATTAATGTAAATGGGACTTTTAACCCGTTGAAAACAAAAACTGTCTCCAACTCATTGCAAAGCATAATTACTCGAATTCTTAATACAGAAGCCACCATATGAGACATATGGGACAAAGCAAAAGTTTGGTAAATCTGTAGCAACCCAATTTTACCTTCTTTGTCAAAAAAACGTTCCCAGTATTGATCTCAAAAGGAGATTGTATAACTGGTTTGTTTCATTTTTACCACACCGTTTGCCTTGATAGATATACACCAGTTTTACTTAACCCCTTAAGGACCAGCCGCGCACACACGGTGCAGTCACTTAAGGACCACGGAGCATTTTTTTTTTTTTTTACCCATTCGATTCCAGACTCCCCGAACGGCGTGCAGCCTCACTGGGAGCCTGGAATTCCATGACGTATATGTACGTCCTTGGTCCTTTAGGGACCGCAACCTCATGACATACATGTACGTCATGCGTCGTTAAGGGGTTAACCTCTCTGGTAGTCTAGTAACATACAACTGTAAGGTGTCAGCTTTGAGTTAATACTTACCCCTTAAGTGTTTGTTTCTTTTTTTGTACCATTTTTGTACCATTTAGAAGTGTATTCAGTTATATAGTATTACAGGGTATATTATGCCATGTACAATAACTGTAGTGTTAAATCTCAGTTATGCAGTGTACGGTATATATTACATACCTGACACAATATTATATATTTATATGTATAATTTCTTAATATACAAATAAACCTATATATTGAAATACGCATTGCATTCTGGGAAGCAAGAATAGTCATTAACTCTTAACCCCTTGGATGCTAGACAGCTCTGTGGCACATTGCTTTGCAGTGTAGGTCTCTAGCATGAAATCAGTGGCATAACCAGTAAGTGGCCCTCCAAAAATGTTTTGGTCCCTAAAACCACTATACAAACCTTTGGTAGGACGTCACCTTGAATATGCAGTGCAGCTTTGGGCATCAGTTCTGAAAAAGGATATTAGAGTACTGGAGAGATTACAGGGAAGAACAACAAAATTAATTAAGGGAATGGAGCATTTGAACTACGGAGAACGTCTAGCCAAACTTAGTTTATTTACTGCAGAGAAAAGATGCCTAAGAGGGGATCTTGTTACATTGTATAAGTATATGTGAGGTCAATGCAAGGATCTCTCTAGTGAGCTTTTCATTTCAAGGCCGCGTCAAGTACACAAATACAGTGTGCTCTGGAATAAGTGGACAGTTGGGACATCACAGCATTGGAAAAGTGTTATACTGATTTTGGGTTTACATCCTAACCTGCAGTAAGAAGGTTAAAGGGTTAAAGTTTAAAAGGTAGTTTGTTCTGTGAGTGTGTGTGTTTAATTAAGGGTGGGGGGTTTGTGAACAATCACCGGTGTAGGCCTGTATAAATCTTGGTACAGGACTCGCAGAGCGTGCTCACAAATATAATGTGCTCTTTACTAAGTTCTCTGGAATAAGTGGACAATTGGTGAAACACAGCAGTTAGTGCAACACAGCAGTTAGAGAAACAAAGGTAAATTAATGGTTTATATTTTTAAGAACTCACATTCGCACCATACATGATGAGCAAGCTTGGAGATCTCACTCAGTGCACATCTTGCCATATGTATGCATGATGGAACAGCAGTTCCAGGGTCCATACCGCTGTGGCAAGTGTGAGCAAGTGGCCTTTCTGGAAGCTCAGATTGGAGCTCTGGAGAGTCATATTGCAACACTGAGAGATATTGACAACTTTGAGAGGAGTCTCTTGCTAACAGCAGAGTCTAGCTGGGCCACCTAGCAAAGAGGGAGGAGATCAGCTAGAAGGGAACCAGGCACATAGTTGGGTGACAGAATTGGTTGCAGTGAGGGAGGGAAGAGGAAGAGGGCAGCCAGTCCTGAGTTTTTCCATCCCAACAAATTTGCTCATTTACGTGAAGATGTTCAACTTCAGCAGAGTAAGGTTTTTTTTTAAGTATGATCTGTTAAATTGTGGAATTCTTTGCCAAAGGATGTGGTAATTGTAGATAGAATGGATACATATAAGAGAGGGAACATACAGGGTTATACTGTGTATTAGTAAGTAAAATAGAAAGCTCTGGTAAACAGAGTAATACTCATTTTGGAAGCAGGACTTATATAATACTCATATTTCTGGGGTATGAAGAAAAGGTTGAACTTGATGGAATTGTGTCTTTTTTCCAACCTAATTTACTATGTTACTATGTGTCAAGGTTTGGCTGAGCTGCTCTAACTCTGCTGCTTGATTCTACTGTCTGAGCTTATCCAGTGCTCTGGTATCTGTTACTGCTGCCTTCCATTTGCTGAATCAGGCTGAATCAGCTGACCTCTCTGTGTTTGCTCCCCTGACTATCAGCCAGCCCTCCCAAGGTATTTAAAGCAGTTTGGCTCAAATTAGAAAAATGTGAGATCCAAGCAAACAGGTCACCTTTTTGGAGTACGTAATCTCAGAGGTGTGTTTCACTATGGACCCTGAGAAACTCTTGGCTGTTCTCGAGTGGTTGCAATCCGTAGGTCTCCGCTCCTTTCAGTGCTTCCTCAGGTTCGCTACTACTACAGGAAATGTATCCTAAATTTTTCCTAGATAGTAAAACCCCATACCGACATGACCAAAAAAGAAGGTAAGTCCACGCACTGGTCTCCGGAGTCTATCAAAGTATTTGAGGCATTAAAAGTCGCATTTGCAGCAGCACCCATTTTGGCACACCTGAAACCTAAGCTTCCATTCATACTTAAGGTAGATGCATCTGAGACAGGAGTAGGCGCCCTCCTGTCTCAGTGTCCTACTCCTGAGAGCCAGTTGCACCCGTGTGGGTATTTCTCAAAGAAGTCCTGCGGAGTGCAACTATGAAATTGGTGACCGTGAGTTGCTGGCTATAATACTTGCTCTTTAAGAATGGAGGCATTTGCTCGAAGGAACTTCAGTGACAATCCTAATCCTCACTGATCATAAAAACCTCACATACCTGCCCGAAGCGAAGCACATGACTCCAAGACAGGCCTTATTTCTGTCCCGTTTTAGTTATGTGGTCTCGTACCTGCCGGGCACCAAAAATGTCCAGACTGATGCCCTATCCAGACAGTTCTCTGGTGCTAAGGAGGAGAGCCCTCCTAGTCCCATTATCCCCCGGACCGAGTATTGGCCACCATATCTCCCCTCTGGGAGAGAGTACAGGTCACAAGTACATGCACCTGCTGAGACCCCTTCTGGGGGTGTACTTTCCACATACCATAATACAAAGTTAGCAGGGCATCCCAGTAAAAACCAGCTCCTCTGGTTGGTTTCCCATCTTTTCTGGTGGCCAAAACTTAACAAAGATATTGCTGCCTTTGTCGCTTCCTGTCCAGTATGTGCGAAGACCAAATCACCCCGTCACCTTCCAGTGGGCCTTCTCCAAACCATACCCAATGGGGAGAAGCCATGGACACACCTTGCCCTGGACTTCATAGTCGACCTCCCTTTGTCTAACGGTAACACAGTCATTCTCATGGTCGTTGACCGAATTTTCTAAAATGATTCACTGCATAACTTTCACAAAACTCCCATCCGCTAAAGAGTTGGCTATGAGCTTTGTCAAAGAGGTCTATCAGCTACACGGGGTTCCCAAAGTCATAGTTTTCAACTGGGGTAGCCAGTTTGTCTCAAGTTTCTGGAGGGTCTTCTGTGCACAACTAGGTATCCAACTCTTCTTCTCCTCGGCCTATCACCAGCAATCGAATGGGGCCGCGGAAAGGGCTAATCAGGCCTTAGAGCAATTCCTGCGGTGCTACATCTCAGACCATCAGAATAATTGGTCAGACCTGCTACCTTGGGTGGAGTTTGATCATAACAGTGCTGTCTCAGCTTCTACCCGGCTCTCTCCCTTCATGTTGAATTATGGGTATCAACCCTCCATGATTCCAGATTCGTTCTCTCCCCAGGGGATTCCGGCATTGGAGAATCATCTCCAGCGAATCCTTTCCACATGGGTGCAGGTCCAAGAGTCACTGTGACGCTCACAACAATCCCAGGAGCTCCAGGCCAATCATAAACGCTTACCCGCACCCTCCTACCCGGTCTGGGAAAGGGTCTGGTTGTCCTTCAGAAATCTCCACCTCCTAGTGCCCTCTAAGAAATTGTCTCCCAGCTTTGTGGTGCCTTTCCGTATCCTCTGACATTTAAACCCTATGTCCTATGCCCTAGACCTCCCTTCCAATATGCGAATACATAATGTGTTCCATGTCTCGCTGCTGAAACCCCTGGTATGCAATCGTTTCACTACAGTCACTCCTCGACCCCATTCAGTGCCGTTGATGGCCATTAGGAGTTCGAGGTCCGCTTCATAGCTGACTCTTGTAGGTTCTGGGGGAGGCTTCAATATTTGGTCCATTGGAAGGGGGGCGGTCCAGAAGAGCTGCTGCTCTAACTCTGCTGCTTGATTCTACTGTCTGAGCTTATCCAGTGCTCTGCTATCCATTACTGCTGCCTTCCCTTTGCTGAATCAGCTGACCTTTCTGTGTTTGCTCACCTAACTGCTATCAGCCAACCCTTCCAGGGTATTTAAAGTTGGCTCACTACCTGATTGCCCTCGTGCTGGCTTCTGGCTGCAAGAGTGTTCTACTGTATTTCTGATTTCCTGTGCATGACCTGGCTTCCTCTGACATCCCTTCTGGTTCCTGACATCGCTGATCTCTGTATTCCTGACCTCGGCTTGGCTGAGTACCTGTCTTGGTTCCTGACCCTGCCTTGTCTTTTGGTTTACGCTTCTGGATCACAATTTTGCTTTGTTTGCTTTTGTTATTTTAATAAAGGTGTTTTGTACTTTACATTTTTGTGTCTGTCTGGGTCCTGGTCCCTAACACTATGTTACAAAAACAAAAATATTTTACAGAGTCATAACTAGAACCTATTGGGCCCAAAAAAGGTAAAGGAAAACTATCACATTATAATATTGGCCAGTTTTCAGACACCAATTCATATTGCATTTCAACCTCTTTAGCTTCCGGGGTGTTAAAGAGAAAATATTGGCTGATTCCAATGCTTGAGGATTCTTTAAAGGGACAGTAATGTCCCATAAAAAATGCTTAGAGTCTTGTAGAGGTTAAAAAAATAAACAATATGACACAAAACCGCTATGTTTTTAGAGATATCCTCCGTTAAAGTTCCCCTCTCCCTCCCCTTCTCCTGACGTCATCTGTAAGCTGACAGCAGGAGTTCCTGGTCCGGGGACAGACAATCGGCTCTTCAGCAGAGCCGCAATAGCGCAATCTAAAAAGAAATACTTAATTGGAACGGTCTACAAAGTGTGCTTGGTTTGCAAGTACGCTTTTTTGATCATTTCAAAGACATCAGGAGAAGGGAATCTTTAGCGGAGGATATTTCTAAAACCATAAATAATGCGAATTCGGCTCTGCTAAAGAGCCTTCTTGAGTCGGCTGACTTGAATCTCCTGCTGTCAGGCCAACAAATATTTCATTGGAACGGTCTACAAAGTGTGCCTGGTTTGCAAGCACACTTTGTAGACTGTTCCAATGAAATGTATGTTAACAATCGCTCTATTTCAGCTCTGCTGAAGAGCCTCCATCTGGTCCCAGGACCAGGATATCCTGCTGACAGATTTACAAGTCACGTCAGAGAGGGGAGTTTAGTTTATTGTTGTAATAGCTACAATATTTTATTTTTTTACACAAAGACTTTACTATCCCTTTAAAAGCCCAGTTCATGTAAATGGTAATTTATATTTGTTGCCTATGATACAGCTGGGTGCCACAGATTTGGTTATTTACATTGTTCACATGGCCTTTAGAATATGAAGATAAACATGTATTTGTAATTTAGAGCTATGTTCAATAAGATAAACAGGGGCAACTCTGAAACAAACCAATCTCAAGAGACATTTTGATTTGCACTTTAGCAATTTCAGTTTAAAGGGATTATTTAATCTAAAATCCCACATGTTGGCAGAGAATGTAAGTAAATGATGGGTTTACTTAAATGGATAGTAATACCTTAAGAAGGTTTAATATTGTTCATACCAAAAAAATTAATGCATTGCAGTAACTCTCATTGCTTAAATGTGTATATTTTAAGATTTATAAGCTTTTAAAGTCCCCCCTCCCTCCCCTTTTACACATGTCAGCACTCTAGCTGACAGATCGGGTTTCTATTCATGCGACCGGACGGCTCTTCAGCAGAGCCAAAATAGTGTTATCTACAAAGAAATACTTCAATAGAACGGTATACAAAGTGTGCCTGTCCCAGGCACACTTTGTGGGCTGTTTTAATTAAGTGTGTCTTTGTAGATAATGCTATTTCGTCCAGGCACACATTGTAGATCATTTTAATGAAGTATTTCTTTGCAGATAATGTTATTTCGGTTCTGCTTTAGAGTCATCCGGTTAAATGACCAGAATCACGATCTGTCAGCTAGAGCGCTGATGTGAGTAAAAAGGGAGGGAGTGGGGACTTTAAAAGCTTATAAATCTTAAAATATACACATTTAAACAACAGGATTTACTGCATTTCATTTATTTTTTTTTTGGTTTGAACAATATTAAACCTTTTTAAGGTATTACTATCCATTTAAGCAAACCCATCATTTACTTACATTCTCTGCCAACACGTGGGATTTTAGATTAAATAATCCCTTTAAATTTAAATTGCTAAAGTGCAAATCAAAATGTCTCTTGAGATTTTATCAATTACTGTCCTCGGCTTAAAAGTGTCTGCAAACATCACACCGAAAGGTCTTCATTAGAAGTCCATAAAGTAAAGCTATTTTACAGCTTCTAATTGTAAAC
The DNA here is from genome assembly GCA_037306005.1 of Rhinophrynus dorsalis. Lineage (NCBI taxonomy): Eukaryota > Metazoa > Chordata > Amphibia > Anura > Rhinophrynidae > Rhinophrynus > Rhinophrynus dorsalis. Next base: position 578,036,086 of record CM074718.1, read on the forward strand.
AAATTGTATTAGTTTTCTTATAATCTCAGCTATAACTACAGGTTGGTGAGAGGGGCACTGCCCAGGTTAAATCATTCAAAGGCCCACAGAGTTAGTGTTGATCATAGTTAGCTACTAGTTAGCCTTTTGCTTATACTTAAAGGGCTAGTAATACTTAAAATGTGAAAAAAATATGTTGTAGGGTTCAACCCCCTGAGTAAAACAAGGGTACTCCCACTGCTGAAAGGTGTTTTATTCAAAAGTTATTACAGCTCAAATTTTAAATTTTTAGGTGCAATATCACAGTGGCCTGAAATTGTACAGTGGTGCTGTTGCTACATTATCTATGGAGATTTATGGTCTATGTACCAGAGCTGTCCATAGGATGGTGTAACAACAGCACCACTGTACAATTTCAGGCCACTGTGATATTGCACCTAAAAAAATTAACTTTGAGCTGTAATAACTATTAGATAAAACATCTTTCAGCTGTGAGAGTACCCTTTTTTACTCAGGAGGATAAACACTACAATATATATATTTTTACATATTAAATATTACTATCCCTTTAAAACAAAACAAAACAAACAGCATTGAGCGCTAAAGGCTGCATCACATGGGAGACTTTTTAGAAAGTGTTTTGTTGCATTGAATCACATGAAAATGTTGTTATACTAGTGTTGCAGTGATTATTTTCCCCAGCATCTCTTTCTCTGAACACAAAGGGGGATTCACTAAGCAGTGAAATGAGGTGATAAGTATTGATGACTTCTCCAGTGATATCACTTCTCCAGTTCGTATGTTATTCTATGGAGCCTATGCACTAAGAGTTCTTCAACTTTGGAGATGTTATATCCACTTTTTCACTGTCGTCCAATACAGGTCACTGGTACTTCTGGGAGGCGATTCGCCCCTTTAATAGGCAGGAACAATTATGCAAATGATTGCAGGGGCGGAGCCTCCCCTCCTAAGCCACCTTCAGGCCAGAGCCACCAGATTGATTTGTTCCTGGGTGCTGTGCACACCAGGTAGAGAACATCTATGCATTCAACTTAGTATTTTGTTATTTTTTATTCAAATATGGAATACCACGATTAGGAGGGTGACCATGGCTGTGAATTGCCCTCTTTAAAGTGGCTGGTGCCGCTTCCAGGGATTTTCTGTGGACCTTATGCCCTGAAGAGGGAACAGCTTGAGTTAAGCAGCTTCCCTACTGGGGAATTTTCCTCTGGTCTATTCCCACTTCATCATGGTCACCTGAAGACAGAAGTCCTTGCAGGAAAGGTGAGCCACCCATTGAGTGCTGAAGGTCCACTTGTCCCCACAGTGTCCCTTTGCTGGGCTTGTATTTGGGAGTTTGCTTTGCACTCCAGCACTCATAGGGTGTTTTTATTTGCATTCAATGTTTTAATGCAGTTTCTGTGGTATTCTCTGGGTTTGGAGCCTTGAATAGTGTTTATTTATGTGTTTAATGTATGTTTGGGCACTTTTTAATGTTTTGTTAAACTTTATTAAAAATGGTGTTCCGCGCCTTTAAGCGCGGCTTTTCCCGCTTAGACACTATGGCTCCTTAACTCTCTATGAGATTTCACAGTCTGGGACGTATCTCTGGAACCGCTTGTCACAGCAACTCCAGAGAGGGCTCATTTTAATGCTAAGCTCCTGCTCTATCATCCGGTGTGTGTTTTATTAGTGTGGGGTGTTCAGGGGGGCTTCGGGCACTGTTTGGGGTACTTGTATGGGGAAAACTACATTTCCCATGAGCGCCCGGTTCGCGCTCGTTTCTGATTGGCTATCCTGACGGCCGCCATTTTGTGGAGCTCTTCCTCAGCGAGTACACTACGCAGGGACCGAGCCTTCTCTCCCCTCAACAGATTAACCCTTCACTGGCCAGATAAGTCCAAAATTAGGCATTTCTGGGGTGAAACGTTAATCTTCCACACTCTTACTGGGTGATAGAGTTTAAAGTGGGGTATATTGACGCTGTGAGCATGTCTACTTCACTGGAGCTAGGGGCTAGACCCAAGTCTAGGGAGGGTGGGGGGTCTGCCCCCCCCATGGCGTTTTGCTCCTCTTGTCACACTGGGCTATCTAGTGATAATGTGGGGGATCTATGCCCTAAATGCACTGGTCAAGATAGCAACCCTGGGCTTCCCAGCCATGCTATTGAGCCATCTTGGGTGAGGGAGTTTAAAGCTGCCACTAGGGATCTCAGATCCACTCTTCAGCTCTTTCCCTCTCAGGTACAGGGGGCTCTCCAGGTCTGGCAGACCCCCGCTACAATCAGGACCTCCCTGCCTAAGCCACAGGGTGCTCCTGATGTGTCTGATTCTTCTGAGGAAGAACTCTTGCAGGATTCTGATGCTGAGGAACGCACTGTTATTGAGTCTAACAGGTCCATTGGGGACCCTTATGAATGTGACCCTGAAGTCTCGGCTGAGGGTCTGATTAGAGCTGTACTGAATACGCTCAACCTTCCTCTGACTCAGGAATCCACTTATGATCCTACTGACGTTTTTCAAAAGAAACCATCTAAACCTGTTGTTTGTTTTCCAACTAACCCTACTCTTGCCCGTCTAGTCTCTGAGGCATGGAAGAATCCTGATAAATCCTTCTCTGTCTCTAAAAAGTTTGCTAAACTGTACCCTTTTCCTGAGACTGAGCTGGCAAAATGGGTTCACCCCCCCAAGGTGGATGCTCCTGTTTCCAGACTATCCAAGTCTACCGCTTTGGCTGTCTCTGATGCCTCTGCCCTGCAGGATTGGACGGATAAAAAGCTAGAGCTTTCTCTTAAGTCTATTTTTGCCTCCATTGGCACTGCCATGCGTCCAACCTTTGCAGTGGCGTGGGTTAATAGAGCCATTGCGGCCTGGACTGAACGACTGACTGACGCAGTTCGCCAGGATGCACCAGTATCTGAACAGTTGCAGCTTCTTGCTAATATCACTGAAGCTCAGAATGATGTTGCTGACGCTGCCGTTGATGCTGTGCGCATGATGGCGAGGGCCTCCACTGCTTCTGTGGTGGCTAGACGTGCCCTTTGGCTGAAAATTTGGTCTGCTGATACAGCCTCTAAGAAAGCCTTGCTTTCCTTGCCCTTTCAGGGGAATTTGCTATTTGGATCTGAACTCAAAGAAATGATCAGTGAGGCTACTGGCGGTAAAAGTACTCTTCTACCCTCAGTCTTTAAGAAAAAGTTTCCAGCCAAAAGCAATCGGTCCTTTCGTTCCTTTCAGACTGAGACACTCTCCTTGGCCCAAACGGGTCCTCCCGCTACGCGCTCCTCCTCCAAGCCCAAACAGTCCTGGAAGCCCAAAGTGGCCCCCAAGGCCAAGACCTCCAAGACTGCTTCGGCATGACTCGCCGAACCCGGGTCCGCATCCGGCTGTAGGTGGACGTCTCCGCATCTTTCGCTGGACTTGGGAGGAGTCAGTGGCGGACCCGTGGGTTCTTCAGGTGGTGTCAGAGGGATACAGGATCCCTTTCTCCTCCCTTCCTCCTTTTCGGTTCCATTTTACTCGTCCTTCTCAGGAACCCACAAAAAGACGTCTGTTCGACGACGCTATTCAGGATCTCTTGGACAAAGAGGTTCTGGAAGTGGTTCCTCCGGAGGACACAGGTTCAGGATTTTATTCCAACCTGTTTGTGGTAGCCAAAAAGGACGGAGGGGCTCGTCCTATTTTGGATCTCAAAGATCTCAATGCCTATGTGGTGACTTCCCACTTCCGCCAGGAGTCCCTGCGCTCTGTGATTGCAGCTATGTCTCCAGGGGAGTTCCTTGCCTCCCTGGACCTTCAGGATGCTTATCTTCACATCCCTATTCATCCAGAGAGCAGGCGGTATCTCAGGATTGCCTGCCACAGGGGACACTTTCAGTTTTCAGCTCTTCCCTTTGGGCTGACTTCAGCTCCTCAGGTCTTCCAGAGAGTGTTGGGTTCTTTGATAGCTGTGCTGCATCAGGACGGGGTCAGGGTGACCCCCTACATGGACGATCTCCTCCTCAAAGCTTCCTCTGCGGAGCTTCTTCACCAGCAATTGCAGAGGTGTATCCACACTCTGACCCGCCATGGCTGGATCCTGAATCTGGACAAGTCGGACTTGGTCCCATCTCAGAGGCTTCTGTTCCTGGGTCTCCTGTTCGACAGTCGCCAATGCATGGTGTTTCTGCCGGAGGATGTGGCTCATCAGATAGCCGTCCGGGTGGCGGGGATTCTGGAACTGGACTTAGTGCCGGTAACGAAGTTGTCGTCCCTGGTGGTTAAGTTCATTTCCACGATCGAAGCGGTACCTTTTGCCATGGCCCACTCCAGGGAACTTCAGAGATTTGTGATCCAGACGTGCAAGAATCATCCAGATCATCAGCATCTGTCAGTCTCTCTACCTCCTCATGTGGATTCGAGTCTGCACTGGTGGTTGGATCTCTCCCATCTCCTGAAAGGGAGGTCCTTTCAAGTTCCTTGTTGGACCACGATCACAACGGATGCTAGCCTTCGGGGCTGGGGTGCTGTGTTGGGTCGCTTCAGTGCTCAGGGGAAATGGGGTCTGGAGGAATCTCTTCTCTCCATCAATGTTCTGGAACTACGTGCCATCCGGCTTGCCCTGATACACTGGGAATCTCAACTGACCGGTCGTCCGATCAGAGTGGAATCCGACAACGCCACTGCGGTGGCTTACATCAACAGGCAAGGCGGCACAAGAAGCGGCACCGCCTGGTTGGAAGTCAAGGATATTTTGTCTTGGGCAGAAGATCACGTGCCTCTCATCTCTGCAGTTCATATTCCAGGCGTGGACAACGTCATGGCGGACTTCCTCAGTTGTCATACCGTCGACAGCGGAGAATGGGCTCTTCATCCAGAGGTGTTTCACTTGCTCACCCAGAGGTGGGGGATGCCGGAGGTGGACCTGATGGCCTCCAGACACAACAGGAAGGTTCCGGTGTTTTGCTCCCGGCGGAGGGACTCCCTTGCTCTAGCAGTGGATGCCTTATCGATCCCTTGGGATTTTTCTCTGGCTTACATCTTTCCTCCTCTTCCTCTATTGATCAGAGTCATCCAGAAACTGAAGCGGGAGCGTTGTCCTGTTATCCTGATCGCTCCACACTGGCCTCGCCAGTCCTGGTATCCGGAGTTGATGGCCATGTCAGTGGCGGATCCGTTCCCACTTCCTGCCCGTCCGGACCTACTTCTTCAGGGATATCTGTGGAAGGAGGATGTTCACTCTCTCCATTTGATGGCATGGCGGTTGAATCCTCGATTCTAGCAAAGAAAGGATTTTCTCCTTCTGTGGTGTCGACTATGCTCAGTGCTCGTAAGCCTGTGTCCTCCAAGATCTATCATCGCATATGGTCAACCTTCGTTGCATGGTGCTCTGATAAGAAATTATCCCTTGATTTTCATCTTCCCACTGTCCTGGCCTTCTTGCAGGACGGTGTTGATAAGGGGCTCAGTCTGAGTTCCCTCAAAGTTCAGACTTCTGCCTTGTCTGTGTTTTTCCAGGAAAGGATTGCTATCCTTCCTGATGTGAAAGTTTTCTTCCAAGGTGTGACTCATGTTCGACCTGCCTTCAAGAGTCCTGCTCCCCAGTGGGACCTCAATTTGGTGCTGGGAGTTCTCCAGCGACCCCCGTTTGAATCCTTGGCTTCCATTCCATTACGTCTCTTGACTTGGAAGATGGCCTTCCTTTTGGCTATTGTTTCAGTTCGCCGGGTAGCAGAGTTACAGGCTCTGTCTTGTAAACCTCCTTACCTGGTGTTCCACAAGGATAAGGCTGTGCTTCGCACTACCAAGGAATTCTTACCCAAGGTTGTGTCCAAGTTTCACATCAATCAGGAGATTGTGGTTCCCTCTTTCTGCCTTAATCCTTCATCTGACAAGGAACGAGATCTCCATTTGTTGGATGTGGTGCGTTGCCTCAAGTTTTATGTTCATCGCACCAAGTCTATCAGGAAGTCTGACGCTCTATTCGTCATTCCTGAGGGGCCTAGGGCAGGGAGACCGGCCTCCAAAGTTACCATTGCCTCTTGGATTAAGGCTACTATCCGTGAAGCCTACAAGTTGCGGAATAAGCATGTTCCCTTCCGGGTGACTGCCCATTCCACCAGATCTATTGGGGCCTCTTGGGCCTACAAGAATCAGGCTTCCGCTGATCAACTGTGCAGAGCGGCTACTTGGTCCTCCGTGCACACTTTTTCAAAGCACTACCGTGTTGATGTGCTGGCCTCGGCTGATGCCAGTTTCGGAAGGAAAGTCCTGGAGGCAGTTTTGCCTGTGTAGGTCTTCCACTCTGTGATCCTTAGTGCTTCCTTACTGTTGAGCCCAGTTGGCTCTAGTTCTGTGTGCTGTGTTAGTTCAGGGATTGTTCCCTTGATTGGTGTCCGTTGACACTTACAGTTTGGGCTATGTAATTAACTGGTTCATAGCAGTTTTAATGACTTGGGCCTTGTTCTGGTCCTTGCCTTATTCCCACCTCTGGATCAGCTCAATGTTTGTACATCCCAGAAGTACCAGTGACCTGTATTGGACGACAGTGAAAATAGGATTTTAGTCTTACCTGTTAAATCCTTTTCACTTAGTCCATACAGGTCACTGGTCTCCCACCCTGTCAAGGGACCACACCTGGCTCTCCTGTGGCATTCAGTGGGAGACCTTTGGGGCATGCTCACAGGAGTCTTTCTTCTTGCTTACCTGGGGTCAGTTTTAGGGTCTCAAATCAATCTAGTGGCTCTGGCCTGAAGGTGGCTTAAGTAGGAGGGGAGGCTCCGCCCCCTGCAATCATTTGCATAATTGTTCCTGCCTATTAAAGGGGCAAATCGCCTCCCAGAAGTACCAGTGACCTGTATGGACTAAGTGAAAAGGATTTAACAGGTAAGACTAAAATCCTATTATCTCTGCTTTATCACCACTTTATCACTGCTTAGTGAATCTCCCCCAAAAACTTGCATGGAAAATGAAACTATTGCAACACCAAATTGCAATTGTGTGCTTTTATAGGGATATCATCGTGATTACATTGAAACCCATATCTCAGATTTGTAGATACATTAACACTGGACATTTGTAACAGATGGAACCTTATGACCAAATGGACCTTTAAGAGCAATGTGGTGCAATTTTAGGACAAATCAACAGCACTACAAGGCACAAAAAGACATTCCCAAAATCCCCATTGATTTAAATGGAGCTTTTAACCCCTTGAATGCTAGAGAGGTCTCCAACACATTGTATTGAAGACCTCTATAGCATTCAAGGGGTTAAACACCCCATTTAACTCAATGGGAAGTTTTTATGTCTCGCCTGTTGTACAGTTGGCTTGCCCCAGAACTGTATCACTTTGCTTTTATACATATGGACCTATACAGATACTTCACTAATGGATTTTTTTGCTAGTATTGTTGCAATAATATTGCCTTTGTGAGCAGAGCACATAAAGGATACAGACAAAGCACTACATTCTGTGGAAGCTGATACATTTATCACTGGTTTTATCTCCACTGTGTTCCATAGACTACATCATAAGAATTGATGAGGAAATATCAAGCAATAAATGTATCAACTGTAATAGAATCTAGCCCAAAATATTTAACCCTTTGAGTGCCAGAGGGGTACGCAACGCATTGCTTTGCAATGCGTTGCGTACCCCTCTGGCACTCAAAGGGTTAATTTCAAGAAGATAATATTTCTTAACCTTTTGATTGCCAGAGAGGTGTCAAACACATTGCAACACAATGGGGGAGATTCACTAAGCGGCGATAAAGAGGTGATAAGGTGGAGATAACTCCTCCAGTTTATCTCTTCTCCGCTTCCTATGTTATTCTATAGATCCTATGCACTAAGATCTCCATAGAGTAACAGGAATTGGAGAAGTCACCTTTACTTTATCACTTCTTTATCACCACTTAGTGAATCTCCCTCAGTGTGTTGGGTACCTCTCTGGCATTCAAAGAGTTTTAAATGCTTGAAAAAATAAATAGAATTACTAAGCTGGCTTGACGGCACACTATTTATCATTTGTGGTACAGAAAAGGGTTTGTTTTATAGTCTGCACGCTGCAGATTTTCTTCGCTAGTCTGAGATTTCAATTTTATTGAGGAAGACTAATGATGTAATAATAAAAACCTTCAACCTTGTTGGTAATAAAATAGTTGGACGCACAAATGAGAAAAATAAGAAAAAACAAAAGGGCACCAAATAGTGGCTTATCATAAAGAAACAGATAAGCAACAAGGGAATTAAAATGCACTCACATTAAATGATGGTTGTAAAGGGCAATCGCACCTACAACATATACAGCATGCAGAAAATATACGACCTGTTTCAGCTCAAGTGTCTCCACATTCTTCCTTTGACACACACTGCTCTCCCATCAATCAAATGGTTTCTCAATAGTTCATTAAAAACGGATTCAGTGACTAAACCCTTTGAGTGCCAGAAAGGTATCCAATGCTTTGCGTTGCAATGCATTGGCCACCTCTCTGGCACTCAAAGAGTTAATAACAATGATAATGGTCTTTCTATGCTTTTTGCAGAATAAATGCAACTTTATCAACAAAATATGGCACAAGTGACAAAGGACACATGTAGACATGCTGTTATTGTTTTTAAGATATTGAAGTAGTTTTTAATAAATTATTGTGAAACCATTTGTTTGGTGGCATAGCTGAGAACACTGCGGATTTGCCCTGGAGACTCCGATTTTGACACTGAATTACCGGGCAGAAGCTGATTCTCCATATGTGGGGAGTTTCTATTTCTGCTCTTTCCCACTGTGTTCCTCCCACTCCCCAGCCTATTTAACCAACTTTCTTCATGCCCGTTAAGCCCTGCCCATTTTTGATGCAAATCGTGTTATTTTTCACCCCCCAGAGGCACTACAGGACTCCTCTCCGGGGAGGCCACACATCACAGTTCCCAGGTATGGCAGTGTATCCAAGGAAGAGTTTGGAGATACCTGAGCAGAGCTAGGTTGTATGTATTTCCTGCATGCTGTATATGTTGTTAGGTGGTGTATACCCCTTAAACCATCATTTATTGTTAGTGTATTTTAATTCACTTGTTGCTTATCTGTTCTTGAATAACAAGGCACTATTTGGGGCCCTCTTGTTTTTTTGTTGTTTTATTACATATCATCTTCTTCAGTGTGGATAACTTGAGAGGAGCAGCAGCCAAATACCGACTAAGGATCCTAGAGCACCTGATCTCACTGTGGTTGAGGCAGTTAAAATATCCCTTCAGCATTATATGCTAGTGATACATATGTATCAACTCAGCCACCACTTTTGTGAGTAATATTCTTCTAGTTGCTGTTGGTGGTGTTGATTTCAAAATATTATAGAATATATTGCATTAGGAGCTCCTCTCCTTTTTTATGTTTATTCTCTGCAAAGGAGAAAAAACCTGGGATAAAATATGGGGTTGAACATCTGTTTTAAAGGGAAACTCACACCCTCGATACAAATCTAGTTACTAAGAAAGCATGAATAATGCTCTTTAATTCTTTAAGCACAAGAGAGTTGTCCAACACAGTGATACACAATGATTTGTACACCCCTTAGGCACTCAGGCAGTTAATACTACACCTGTTTGAGAGTCAGATGTTTATATAATTAAAATATTCCTTTTTTTATAGTTTCCAATAATAACTGATCAACCAGAACTAAAAATATACAATGAGTTTTTTAACACTGTAGAAAATAATAAATTACTGAATCATGGCCAAATAGCAAAATCCCATATCTCCCACTACACCCATAAAAAGAAAAGAGAAGACATAATTCCTAGATAAAAGGTCCAACTACTAGAGCCAGTGATATAATGACGTAGCATCGATATAAGAGACACATGTTGACACAAAATGAAAGTATGTTTCTAATGGCTGGTAATGAGTCAATCACTATAGTGAGATATCCATGTTAGAAATAAAGTATCCAAGCAGTTCATGTGGGGTTAGTAGCTTTTTTCAGTGGGATAGGGTAAGTAAATGCTATAGCAGTGAAGCAGATCACATTCAAGCGTCAAGTGAGTACTGGTTCTTGAAACAGTAGAAACAATTCTCCAAGACATACAATGTCACAATAAAGGACTCACCAATCAGGGTCTTCACATTCTTATACTCCTCCTTCCTGCTTTCCGATCAAATGCCCTTTACTCTTCACATAATTACGCTTACCTCGTCAAATACTCCAACACTCATTCATTTATTGATGTTATTATACCTCATTCCAGCATCCAATCTTCACATCAGATAACCATAAGCTAAGCCATAAATCGGCCACACTAGAGCGATGGACCAAACACACACCTATGCTTTTCCCCCATAATATTGGCCTTTTCAGGGTTACATGTCTCAGTGCTGCCACACTAAACGGTTATTTAAATCAAAACAGAAGTGGCAGTTAACTCTTAACATTGCCATCATCTCTCCAAAATGAGGAAGTCTCTCTGAACATCACCCCCACATCCACAGTACATCTCCATAATTTAAACCTTATACACAAATCAAAAGGAGCCATTAAAAAAATGCAGATGAGAAGGAAGATTACAAGAACATGCCAAAGTTTAACTCTTCATGAGTCCAAAGGTACTCAATGATTTTAGTTCAAATATCCACCTAGACTATTTTTGTATCAAAAGTTTGTCTATATCATCACCTCATAGAGTCTTTGGTACCTGAGTACCCCTCGCACATTTTTGCCCTTTTCAGATCAGAGAGATACAAAGTTTTAAAACCCCCTAATGAGAGAGGTTTGCTGCTGTTGAGCAGATGAGTGTCAAAGGTTGTTGGACCACAACTCCCATCATCCTCAGCCAGCTACTGGTGACAGAAAGATGGTGGGAAATTAAGTCCAGTAATACCTGAGGGCGTTTCAGTAGGGCATGCTAAAGTAGTGATAGAGGAGATAACTTCTACAGTGAGATAAATTATCCAGTTCACATGTTATCCTATGCACTAAAATCTCTCAAGTTGGAGGCATTTTAGTGCATAAGCTACATAGAATAATATAGGAATTGGAGGGTTCATCAGCGTAAATAGCTTATCTCCTCTTAATCATCTTTATGTCACACATTGTGCATAACAACACCGGAGGGCTGCAGGGATCCGGCCCCGGCCTATTCAAAAATATCTACAATAGTTGTTGATACAGAATGAAGCAAGATGAATTCTGTCTATTACTAATTCATAATTAACATTTTTTGGAAAAACCACTCTGAAAATCATGAGTAGACATTCAATGTCTTAAGTGAAAAATGTCTCATTCTTGCGCAAGTAAGAGATTCCTTTGCCACCACTGAGTTGCAGACAACCATGAAAAGTACAACATGGATATTATCACTGGTTAGCGAATCTCACCCCGTATTAGAGTATGGAACATATTCTGTGAATGTTACAATATAAGAGAGCAATCTGTAATTTAGAATTTACACAGAACTGCGACTGCCGCACACTAACACAATCTATAAAGTCAATATAAACAGTATAATGCCGGGTGCTCTTTTCTCAGCTCCTTAGCTTACAGCTAGAGAGCACTCACCAATAGTTGGTAATGTCCAGTGCTTTATTTAAGTAACATACATGTTGTACATATAATTTTGTTCAAGGCAAAAATTCTCTCAGGCCATAGACGTTTCTGAGGAATCCCCTTTCCTAAACTCGGCTGCTTGGGGGATTCACCTGAAACGTCTATGGCCTGAGAGAATTTTTTCCTTGAACAAAAATATATGTACAACATGTATGTTACTTAAATAAAGCATTGGAGATTACCAACGATTGGTGGGTGCCTTTCTCTTTACACCGTAATTTAGAATTACTATAGGATGTTTAATGAAAGACACTTACATTATAATTAGGTAGATGCCCATAAGCATTCATGCTCATAATATTCATAATAAATAGCCATTAAGATGATGCAATACTGTGTTCTGCCTATTCTTATTGTCTAGAGTACATGCACCCTTAAAGGGCCAGTAATGTCTCATAAAAAATGCTTAGAGTTTTGTAGAGGGTCATAAAATAAACTATATGCCACAAATCCTATCTCTCAAACCGCTATGGTTTGAGAGATATAGGGATTCAAAATTCCCCCCTCCCTCACCTTCTCCTGATGTCAGCGCTGTGCTGACAGACAGCAGGAGATCCTGGTCTGGGGACCAACCTGTGGCTCTGCAGCAGAGCTGAAATTGCATTATTGGAAAATAAATACTTAATTGGAAATGTCTACAAAGTGTGCCTGGTTTGCAAGCACACTTTGTAGACCGTTCCAATGAAGTAATTATTTTTAAATAATGCAATTTTGGCTCTGCTGAAGAGCCTCCTTGAGTCAGCCGACTTGAATCTCCTGTTGTCAGCTTTAAAGCTGACATCAGGAGAAGGGGAGGGAGAGGGAACTTTCAGTGTGAATATCTCTCAAACCATAATGGTTTGAGAGATAGGATTTGTGGCATATAGTTTATTTTTTGAACCGCTACAAAACTCTAAGCATTTTTATGGGACATTACAGTCCCTTTAAAAGTGAACTAACATCTCTTAATAATAAATACCCCACTTACTATAGCCAGAGCATCCTAATTATTCCTAGGGATTTTGCCTTCTTCAAAAGACAACATCTTCAATCAGTCCTGAATGTCACGTCCATAGAGGCAGACATAATTGTTACTGGTAGTTTTTTACAAACTGAAGCAAGCTAGTGTATGAGCCTACTTAAACCTTTAAGAGTCAGAGGGATGTGCAACTCATTGTGAAGAAATTAAATGCACGTGTTTCTGGTCCTTACATGGTTAAGAATACCCTGTGAGGTCCTGTGGTCCTGTTAGCGACTGTCTTGTCTGCCTCCATGGTCATGACATCCAGGATTGTTTGAAAATTTGATATTGAGCAAAAGACAAAATTCGTAAGGCCATTAGGATTTTTGACTATAGCAAGGTTATTGAGAGTTATTATTAGGAAAAGTGTGTTCTCCTTTAGTCCTTTAACTGCCAGAGGGGTATACTACTCATTGAAAACTTTAGTTCTCTATGTCCATATGTGTTAGGCTAATGACTAAGTTTTGGAGCTCAAACTGGAAAAATAATTATTTCTATTTTATAACAAAAATCATTCTTTGCTATGGGAGAATATTTGAGTTACAATGTCTAAGTGCTGTTCATGCTGGCTACCTGGTATTCATTTTAATTTGTTATGTGAGGACATTGCAATGCTAATGCTAAGCAATATAGAAGGCAAATGTTGTGCATTATAGATGGCTTCTTACATAGTTGGTTGCTGATGATTTTGAAGTAGTCATTTTTCACTTTTTTATGTAGTGTCTTGAAAATCTATTTGTTATAAGTCCTAGAATGTCATTAAAATGCTGTTTTTTTCTAGATTTCCCTTGAACAATCATGCAGTCACATCAGTTCTAGCTGTTTTTCGGGTGCTTATCACACTCTAAGGGCCTTATGTTCAAAAGAAAAGTCGAGGAGTTCTGGAGCAAGCCAGTTGCAAAATAGGGGAGAGCTAAAATTTCCAAAAATTCCCACTGATTTAAATGGGAATTTCAACCCCTTGAATGCTAGAGCGGTCTCCAACACATTACGTTACAATTTTTAGTTCTCTCCTATAGTGCAAATGGTTTCCCCTGAACTCCTATACTATTCTTTTGAACATAAGGCCCTTAAAAAATAAAGTGAAAAGAAAAAGGATTCTAACAGTGACACTCAGCCAATACATTTGTAACAGATATAAATCATAAAATCATAAAAAATAAACAAATTATATCAAAAATATAAAAATAATAATAATAATGAGACAAAGTCTCATTAAAGTCAGTAAAATAATCACTGTCTGTGATATCATGAAGAGAGAACTTAAATGAGAATGAATTTAATGATGATATCCAAATGACCTCTGAGTAAAGGCAGAGTTCAATCACATGAGTGAGACATGCAATGGAGATGAAGATGGTGTAGACACACATAGACAAAAAGATAGCAGCATAAGGTCCTTTAAAATGTTAAAGGGATAGTAATGTTTCAAAATAAAAGCAGCTTCAATTAATCATCATAGTATTTGGGCCATGGCGAGTGTTACTTCAATACTGTCAGTGTTGTAGTTCAAGAGTAATTGAATGATAAAGTATCCCCTTCCCGCCTCTTTTACCTAGTGTAATCCACCTCCCCACAGATGTGGATTCTGGTCCATAGACCAGACAGCTCACAGCAAGGGACAATCTTCTTACTGTGAGAATAATTAAAACTCTGCCCCCCTTGACAGGTTTTTCTATTATGCAACTGAAGATTGTCCCTCTTAGCAAGCCACCTGGACACCACCTTGCTGCACTGAGGTGAGCAGTGTTACATCAGTAAAAGGGACAGGAGGGGAATATTTTATCATTCAATTACTCTTGAACTACATCTCTGAAAGTATTGAAATAACACTCTCTATGGCCCAAACACTATGAAGATTAATTAAAGCTGCTTTTATTTTGAGACATTACTATCACTTTAAGGCATGAGACATTCTAATGTGGAGCAATTCTGGAGCAAACCAACTTCACCATAGGGAGGAAACGAAAACGTTCCATTGAATTAAATGGGGATTTTAACTCCGTGAATGTTAGAGAGGCCACCAACTCTCCATTGATTTGCAATGTGTTGAAGACCTGCCTAACATTTAAGTCCTATTTACATTAATGGACATTTTCACTTCACCCCTATGGTGCAGTTGGTATGCCCCAATGTTTTTGTCCATATGATGCAGCTGGTATGCCCAGAATTTCTACTCTTTTGCTTTCTATATTTTCTTCCTCCATGTTGTAATTCAAACTGATGTGTGTTATTGATTTTTCAAGAGATTTCTAAACTGTCAATACACAATAGCACACCTTGTAATACATACACATACCTCCCAAACATTTAAAATGACCAAAGAGGGTCACTTTTGTTTTAGGGAGTTTTACTGGGGGTGCGGCCGGTGGGCAGAGCATTACCAAGAATTTATAGGTGATTTCATGACCTAATGACACCTCATTGTATAACTTAATAAATGATATAGCGCAACACCAAAGTATTTTATTTACACATAAACAATGATTAATGTGAGTTTTACGGCTGTGGAGCAATGTGATGCACTTATATAGACAACACGCAGTCTGA
Organism: Rhinophrynus dorsalis; assembly: GCA_037306005.1. Taxonomy (NCBI): domain Eukaryota; kingdom Metazoa; phylum Chordata; class Amphibia; order Anura; family Rhinophrynidae; genus Rhinophrynus; species Rhinophrynus dorsalis. Next base: position 578,051,190 of record CM074718.1, read on the forward strand.
TCTCCTAAAAAGAGGGACACCAGGGTGGGAAAGAGGGACAGAGGGATTCATACCCCCAAGTGTCCCTCTTTAGGAGGGACAGTCCCTCTTTTAGACCCAAATCCCTCTGTCCCTCTTTCCCACCCTGATGTCCCTCTTTTTAGGAGATCAGACTGTGTGGTGTATATATAAGTGTATCACTTTGCTCTACAGCAATAAAACTCACGTTATTGTTTGTTTAAACATCAGTATATGTGATTATACATTAGTCTGTGTAAATAAAATACTTTGGTCTTGTTATAAGTAATTTACTAGGTCACACAAGAAGGTGTCAGTAGGTCATGAAATAGCCTCAAAATTCTTGGTAGTGCCCCGCCTACCAGCCATGCCCCCGGAAACGCCCCCTAAAGCACAAGTGTCCCTCTTTGGCAATTTGAAATGTTGCGAGGTATGGGGATTTGGGTCTCAAAGAGGGACTGTTCCTCTTAAATAGGGGCACTTGGGAGGTATGCATACACAAATACATGTTTGAGGCTTGCTCAAGTTAAAACCAGGATGCACTTAAATTTATACTAAAGATTATACTCTCTAGGACATACCCCGTAGTGCAGTGGGGATGATTATATACTCTAGTACTTACCCCAGAGTGCATCAGAGGACTCTAGTACAGAGCCCCCCTACATTGCAGTTGCTTAGCTCTAGAACTGCACCTCTTTATCGTGATGAATTAAGGCTATAAGGATCTTATGCACAAAAGAAAAGCAAATCTGGGACAAACCAACTGCACTGTAGGGAAGACTATGCTTTCAGTTCCCTATGCAGAGAAAGAAAGATGAACAACTCTGGGTCAACCTAACAGCACCGTATGGGAAAAATGAACATTCCCATTGAAGTAAATGAGATTTTTACCCCTTTGAATGCTAGAGAAGCCTCCAACACACTGCAAGGCAATGCACTCCCTCTAGCATTCAAAAAAAGGATTAAAACTCCAGTGATAATTTTAATCAAATAATTAACCATTAACGTAATATATAACTGAAGATTTAAGCAAAGTTCGAATTAAAAAAGAAAATGTGGTTATCCCTCTGTGTGATGAACAAATGCATTATTCTTAAGCTTTGGCTGGAAGCATTTTGACTGGGATCCAGATATGGGCTCATATTTCATTTAGATATATTGACTCTAGTCGTGATGGATAATAGAATGCAGTTGATGTGTGGAAGCAGAAAACTTTACAGCATTTTCTTTTAATTATTGAAGTCCTCTTCAGTATGTTGTACAACTCAATATTATATGGTATGGAGATCGAAGTTTTGCTTTTTAAAGGAAAACATTTACACATTTCTAAAAGAGCATGGTAAAATCATTAGAATTTAGGTAATGTACAAAAACAAATCTGCATCTAAATCTAGTTTTTTCGTTATGGGCACTTGATGATAAAACTTGTAGGAGGGCACCATTTTTACAATAGATTTGTTTTGTATTTGTATTGCCTTATAAGGGTCACTTGTATTTATACATTGTGAATTAAAGGGACAGTAATGTCCCATAATTTTTTTACAGTTATGTAGAGTTTAAAATATTAATCAAATCGCTCCAAACCCCTATCTCTCAAACCGCTATGGTTTGAGAGATATAGGGATTCAAAGTTACCCCTTCCCTCCCCTTCTCCTGATGTCAGCTGTAAAGCTGACAGCAGGAGAATCGAGTCCTACGACTTGAGGAGGCTCTGCAGCAGAGCCCGAATCGCGTTACTTAAAAATAATTAATTCATTGGAAAGGTCTAAAAAATGTGCCTCGTTTGCAAGCACACATTTTTCAGATCTTTCCAATGAATTAATTCTTTTTAAGTACCACGATTTCGGCTCTGCTGCAGAGCCGCCTGCTGGTCCCCGGACCGGCTTTTCCTGCTTTCAGCTAGACGCTGACATCAGGAGAAGGGGAGGGAGGGGAGAACTTTGAATCCCTATATCTCTCAATCCATAGCGGTTTGAGAGATAGGGATTGGAGCAATTTGATTAATATTTTAAGCTCTACGTAACTGTAAAAAATTCTTGGGACATTACTGTCCCTTTAAAACTAACTAGCGGTATATTATACAAATGCAAAAAAAGCATATAGAAATACCTGACTGCTGTATGAAGGATGACCCCCCCCCCCGAGGAAGTATTTATGCTTTTCGATATATCTATGTGTGTGTGTGTGTGTATGTATAAACTGGGTTATTACTTAACAGCCCTCTACCCATTAAGTTCCTCTTTTCTCTTGAATAGCTATGACTTGGGGTCAAATCCAGTCAAGGTGATAATAATGGAGGAAGGAAGAACCTCCCATGAATACCAGTATGCACTTTTGCTTGTTGGATACTGCCTGGTGGAAGACTTTTTGCACTTAGAGGAGGCCACGCTGTTCTGTCTATGTTTCTGGCTTTATGAAGGAAACCTACTTAGACAAGCACAGCTCATCTATTGTCAGTCTCCAACACCAATGGGAGCACTTCAGGGCATGCACTAGAGTACATGATTATTGGAGTGCATACCAATGAACACACACACTCACACATACTGCCATTGTTAAACCTTTAAGGCAAGCAAGCTCCTTATGCATAAGATACATGAGGGTTATGCACTAAGGCGTGATAAAGAGGTGATAAAGTGGAAATGACTTCCCTATTGATACCACTTCTCCAATTCCTATGTTATGCTGTGGAGCTCCTGCACTAACTTTTCTCCAGCTTTGGTGATCTTAGTGCATAGGCTCTATAGAATAACATAGGAACTGGAGAAGTGATATAACTGGAGACGTTTTCTCCACTTTATCACCTCTTATCACACCTTAGTGCATAACCCACATAATTTCCTCTGGCATTGTTTAACAGACATTGTACAACAAGTAGAGAAACGGAACTCTCCAAAAACCCTTAGATTGCCCTCTTTTCTTCCTCTTGGTGAAAATGTTGTTAAGGGGAGCCAGTGACGTAACAATAGGGGTCGCAGGGGTCGCACCTGCGACTGGGCCCATCACTCCAAGGGGCCCGGCCGCCCCCTGCGAACCCATCGCCACTCGCCCACAGCCCTGCCCGCAGCAACTCAACTAATCTCCCGGCGCTCTAGTAATGCAGAGCGCTTGGAGATGACATCATCTCCCAGCACTCTGCATAACTGAGAACTGTGCGAGAGATGGAGGTAAGAGATGTGCATGGGGCAACGTGAAGATTGGGGGGGGCCCAGGCCCGGTGGCAATTTCTGAACCAGGGCCCAGTGGCTGCTAGTTACGCCACTGAGGGGAGCATCTTCAGCATTATTAGCTTAGTAAATGGGTCTTAGGCTAGGGCTAGGAAATCAGTTCCAGGCCCTGGTTTTATTGAATAGCATCTGCACTTTCACCCCATTAAAGTCACTTATTTGTAATGCCTAGTTCCATTTTAATACAACTGTAAGGGCAAGGTCTCACAAATACATGACAAAATACACAAGTTTTAAATTCTGCAAATTCCCATAGTTTTAAATAGTGGTTTAAATCTCTTGAATACTTCCCAATTGCAATGAAGACCTCTTTGGCATTCAGGGAGTTAAAAGCCCTATTTAAATCAATGGGAATGATCATTTCCTTCTCTGTGGTACTGTTGGTTTGCCCCAGAATTGCACCTATTTAGTGTGATAAATAAGGCATATTGTAGCGGAGAGGCTGCTTACACAGGTGATTTAAGCATTGCTTGTCAACACAGACTGCTTCAACTTTTATCCAACTGGTTTTTAGCTCCATTACATTTCTATTATTGGTTTAAATGAGGTGCAGTGGAATCACATTAAGCTACAGGTAGCTGCATTTTCAGTGCATTATCAGCTGTTTATATTGTGAGCAAGGAATTCAGGGAGACAAATTTTGCAACAAATCTCATCTAAATCACATATAAAATGATGTAAAATCACATGAAAAATTCATGAAAATGCATCTAAAATGTATCTTTTTTCCATAGCATTTCACTGCTAAAATAGTAACCAACAACATAATGTGAAAAAGAGAACTAACACCTACTAATAATATCTGCCCACTTATCTTACTATGGCCAAAAAAAAAATCCCTATGAAGTTTGCTGTTGTGCTTTTGCAAATGATAGCATCTTCAATTAGCCCTGGATGTCATCATGTCCATGGAGTCAGACATGACAGTTGTTGGCAATTTCTTTTTTCAAATGAAGCAGGCAGAGTGCAGGAGCCTACTGAAGATTACCATGTACTTAAAGGGATAGTAATACTTAATTATTACTAATCCCTATATTAACCCTTTGAGTGCCAGAGGGGCCCTCTGGCACTCAAAGGGTTAAAGTCATATTAAAAATAAATGTATTGCCCTCAGTGTCATCTCTCAAACCTTTATGGTTTGAGAGATGATCGCTCCTAAAGTTACCCTCTCCCTCCCCCCTTCCCCGTAGTCAGCGTTCTAGTTGACTGCAGGGAAGCCTGACGTACGACCATCAGACGGCTCTGCAGCAAAGCCGAGATCGCTTTAATAAAAAAGAAATCTTTCACTGAAATGGTCTTCTATGTCTGCTTGGTTTGCATGTAGAAGACCGTTTTAGTGAATTTTTTTTTTTAATTAATGTGATCGCGGCTCTGCTGCAGAGCCGCCTGATGATCTAAGACCAGATTTCCCTTCAGTCAGCTACAACACTGACTTCAGGGAAGGGGGAGGGAGAGGGTTTGAGAGATGACACTGGGGCAATACATTTATTTTTAATAGGACTTTAATATAGGAATTAGTAATAATTAAGAATTACTATCCCTTTAAGAATATCATGTTCAGTGAGTAGAGTTATAGGTCTGGTGGTCCTTCTTCTAACAACTGATTGGACATAACATCTAGGACTGATTGAAGATGTTCTCTCTGGAACAACAGCAAAATGGAAAAATTCAAAGGGGGTATTAGGATTAGTAGAGGGGTTATTATTAGGAAGTATTACTGTTCCTTTAACATTAAATCCCATGTATTACATTTCGTAGGGTATATTGACATGTTAGTCTGCTCTCCACTCAGCAGTAAGTTGCCTCTTCCATTATAGTGTGCTGTATTCTAAATGGGTCGAACTGTGATCAATAATATCAGAACTTTGGCCATAGGTTCTCAGACTCTGTCTTTAAAGGGGATGTTTCACCCCTTGACAACTATGCCTAAATCATTTCATTATATATTATAACTAATGAAAAGTGTAAACATTTAAAAAAAACAAAAAAAAAAAAAAAAAAAAACGCTTGCTTGGAGATATTTAAAGAACAAAAGCATCTCTGTACCTACTTCCGGGCAGACTGTGGTTAACGAATCTGTACCGCATTCTGACGCTTCCATCCAGCCTCCTCAGATGATGGAGGCTGTCTGTCTGTAAGCTGGAGAGCTCTCATTGGCCAGAAATTCGATCTCTGCCAATGAGAGCTCTCTAGCTTACAGACAGACAGCCTCTGTCATCGGAGCTGCTTTTGTTCTTTAAATATCTCCAAGCAAGCATTAAAAAAAGAAAAAACATGTTTTCATTAGTTATAATATATAACAAAACGATTTAGGAAAAGTTGTGAAGAGGTGAAACATCCCCTTTAAGTATCACCACCAACACAGGTCTTATAAATATCCTTTGTGCAGCTATCAAAATGGCTGAGCCCTGATTGATCCTCCTTTGCTTATGCAAGTGGATCATTCAAACCTGCATTACGGATGACACTTGTGAACCAACACTGAGAACCTATGAACTATCTCAGTTGTTTTCTCAACAGATGTGTCACAACAGATTTATGTTTAACGGCACTAAGCTTTATATTTGACACTTATAAAGGTTCTTTCATTGTTATATTGATTTTAATGCACACTTCACAGAAATGTATATTTTCAACTGCATGTGTCGACTGAAAATATGGATGTGTCCCAATTTATGAGAGATTGTGAACCACTGACCTACTATGTGGATGGAAGATTGAGACCTTACAGACTTAACCCTTTGAGTGCCAGAGTGGTATTGAATGCATTGCAAAACAAAGCATTGGACACCCCTCTGGCATTCAAAGTGTTAATATACAACTCCCATCATCTTCAGCCAGCAGTAAGCTTTCACAAAATACACCTCTCATGGAGGTTGATGTACTAAGCAGAACTGGACCAATTCTGATGCACACACATTTCACCACACAGGTCAAATAAAAATACATAATTCTGATTTATTTTCTAGGAGCTTTTAACACCTTGAATACCAGAGAGGACTCCATCGTATTGCATACAAAGAGCAATGTACCAATAGAACTCCATCAGCTATGCACTGTGCTCCTTAGATCAATGTCCTATCTTGGCTGGTGTCTACTAACATCAACCCACACAACTTCTGTCAGTCAGTATGATAAGAATAGTGTTGGGGTTCCCCTTTCCTTTATTAAGCCTTTGAGCACTAGACCACAGAGAGTGAGAATCCCAGCCTTGAATTATGCACCAGGGCCATGTACTACATTCAAGCTATGATCATGCTCCAACACATTGAGCAGCAATGAGTTAGAGACCAAGTCAGTAGCATCCAAGGGGTTAAATGTCACAGATTTGCATTCAGCCACTGAAAAAAGTTTGGGAATCCCTGACATACTGTATGACCAGAAGAGAAACATTGGCTGTTACAGGCATACAACAATGACGGAGATGAACTCACCAATCCAAAAAATGGGGTAGACACCCTTTAAGTCATGAAGCAGCTGGAAATGATCGCACCCCAAAGTTGCATCGGAAAGTATAAAATCAAATATTTATTTTCTAACATACAGATAGGCACCGGGTGGGGAGAGGTAATGTCTCACACATTTTGCATTAAATGTGCTTAATCATAGACATCATATGTCAATGATTAAGCACATATAGTGTGAAACGTATGAGACGTTGCCTCTCGCCACCCGGTGTCTGTCTGTTTGTATGTTGGAAAATAAATATTTGATTTTATACTTTCCGATGCTACTTTGGAGTGCGATCATTTCTAGCTGCTTCATACTGTATGACCAGCCCAGAGGAGATACAGGCCAGGGCAGCCTTGTACTGCATCTTAAAAGTGGAGCAATTCTGGAGTAAATCAACTGCACCAAAGGGTTAAAAAGCCTAAAATTCACATTGATTTAAATTGGGCTTGTGACCCCCTAAATGCTAGAGATCTCCAACTGAGGGGTTAACACTAAAGCCCTTTTTAAATCAATGGGAATTTTGTATTTGCACCCTATGTAGTTCCATTAGTAATATGCCCTGAATTGTTCATCGATCCTTTTGCATATAACACACGCTGACATTCTTTTTCTTCTCCAAATGTACATGCAGTGTCATTTTCTGTGGCAGGAAATGGAATCAGCTGCAGCTGTCACCAGGGGAGGGCTGGCATCCTGTGGCCTGGGGGGCAAATACAATCTACTGGCCCATTTCTTCAGTCACTCCAGCCCAGTGTCCCAGCCTATCCCCTTTAGTTACTTTTAATATCAGTATTAATTCTGTTAAGTAAGGTAAACGAGACCACATAGCTTACAGTTGAAATGCGGCTACTCTAGTGATACCATAGAGCTTACAATTTAAGTACAGCAACATGATTGATACCATAGAGCTTACAAGGGAAATGGGTTATGCTGTTAGTGTAGCTCTATTTGGATTGTAGCTCTGTGGTATCATTTATGTAGTTCCATTTCAATTGTAAGCTCTGTGGTATCACTAGTGTAGCTCCATTTACAGCAGCATTTGGGAGACTGAGGCAGTGGCCCACTGGCCCAGACATGTGACCAGCCCAGGGGGCAATTGCCCCTCTGCCCCCCAGGCCAGCCCTCCCCTGGCTGTCACTCATTGGGACCACTGGAACTACTGACAGATCCTTGCAGTTGGTTTCATCAAAGAATGTCTGAAATTAATAATGAATGAATCTGCTTTTAGATAGTTTATTTAACCCCCTGGATGCTAGCGAGTTCTTCAACCACATGGATAAAAGCCTAATTTAAGGACAGTAAACCTCTTATGACTTTATGTATTCCGTAAAGTCAAGTTCCCTGAACTTTTTATTTATTTATTGTCATCTTCACCTATTTGTTTTAAACATTTATGTCCCTGACAGGGAGTTCTCTGTATGTGTTTCCAGAGAGCTTTCTGTCTGAAATGAATAATGAATGAATCTGCTTTTAGCTAGTTAATTTAACCTCTTGAATGCTAGAGGAGGCTCCAGAGAAATGCAGTGGAGACTGCTAACATTTAAATGAATTATAATTATATTCCAATAGAAAGATTTATTTAACCCATTGAGTGCCATCGAGGTATCTGGAAGGTATACCTCTCTGGCACTCAAAGGTTTAAAAGTTATGTATATGGTTGTAGATGTCTGTAGTACACAAGGGGTTAAAGTCAACTAAAATCAACATATGCCATGGACCAGGGGTAGTCAATGCTTTGATCTCTAGCTCTACCGCTCCCATTATCCCTTCTCTAGTTGGAGATGGGTTAGTTGTAATCCCTAATTGCTGGAGGGCCAAAGATACACTACTCCTGCCATAAATGCTCAAACCTGCCCTCAACTGCACCCCCCCATACAGTGCATGGCTTCCAGATCTTCTTGATTGTACCCAGGTGAACGTCATCAAAATTGACCTGTGCTAAGCTAAGTTTGTTTTACAGAGAAACAAAATCTGCCTATATGTGGAATGCATTTTTTTCGTGTGTAAAATAAATAGTTTTTCTTAAAGTTTATACTTTGATGGTACGCTATGGAATTGTATGCTAATTCCCTGCACAGTATGTTAATTAGTTGTGTTTGAGGCTAAACGTTTTGTTCACATTGTGTGTCTAGATCAGTGATTCTCAACCCGTGCCTTCTGCGGCCACTTACAGGCCAGGATTTGATGATTTCCTTGTTAGAGCACAGGTGAGTTAATCAGTGTGAATGAGCCTCTGATCACCACACCTGTGCTCTAGTAGGGAAATCCATAATTCCTGGCCTGTTAGTGCCCACTGAGGGCATGAGTTGAGAATCACTGGTCTAGATTAATTTGTAACATAGTGGTTGGTAATATTGGCCCAGCAAGAAAACTATTTAGCGGAATATGCCAAAATTTCTCGCATTACTCAAAAGCTATTCGGCTAGCTCAACATATAGGAAATGTACTGTAATTCTCTTTAAAAAGTTTATTTTCAGGTGGCAGTTCTGCTTTAAATAAAAGCAAAAAGAAAATTTCAAATAATATTGAAATTTCTTAGAGCACCCCTTCACCAAATGTTAATCCTTAGTTACAGGTCCACTTTAACACAGGCAAATCCTTCAGGCCTCTTTCACACGGGTGACAAAACAGTTGCAGCCCCCCCCCCCCCGCAGTAGTTCTATCGTCCATGTAACGTCACTCACCTCTCAATTGAGTTCCAGCAATGGTCTGGACACATGGTATTCTTTACTAATCTGTCCCACATTAACTCCAGCCAATATTACTGTCTGGAGCCCATCTGAGACAGCCATTCATTGGAGACTGTACTGAGCCATTCAGCCTCCAACACTGCTGGTATGAGAGGTGTGTGGGGGCCCTATAGTCCAAATCTTCCTTTCTGCAACTTTATTAAATTCCTCATTGAATGCAGTAAAGTTGCAGCATGTTTGAATTTGATGCATTCCCACAAAGTGATAGTCACCTGTGTAAAAGGCACCGCAGCCCAGCATGTTACCTTTCACCATGGGCAACATTATCAATGCAGCATACCTACATTGGTGTTGATTATAATAGTCTAAAATAAACTTAAATTACATTTACTGACATTGGATGCAATATAGAAACTTCTTTATTACACAACAAGATAACATTTCATAATAGAAAAAAAGGAGAAGCACTCTGTTTTTATTGCTGAAATGACTGAATATTTTGTACAGTAAGTCCTCATAATATTTACTTATTGGAAAGTAAATCGTGTTGCTCAACCTTCAAGCAGTTACAAGGTTAGAACTTGCAAGCACCTAAAAGCGACATGTTCTCCCATTACTCAAACAGATAAAATTCTGTGGACATATGTAGATCAGGCTGATTCTACAACATCCTCTGCATTTTCTCCCATAACTAAAAGATTAGGTTTAATCCAGACTACATACACTGTAGTGTGTGGTCAGTTGTACTGTAAATATTCAAATGAAGCTTGCAGGCTTGCTATTACCTTGTATAGGGATGTGATATACCAAAATCCATACAGAGGGGCAATGCAGAGGAATGTTGGCCAAGGTCTGTATTTTTGCATTCCAACCCCGAGTGGCAAGTCCTGGTACATTTTGAGAATTCCATTAATATCATATAATGTAAAACTGTTTATTTCCTAAGATGGTACTTTGTTGAAATATGCAGTGAGTATTTTGTTTGTTTCAAAACTGTGATGGGAATGGTTTCTTTACTCTGCACAGTAATAAGAATGGAAAAGCAGCAGTAAATTTTATTTTTCTGGAAAAAAATGCATGTTATAGGGCTTTTGCTGCTGTTCTGGTTACTAACTGGTACTGATCTTATTACTTATATTGGAAGGTGAAGTCAGCAATTTAAGGTCTCTAACAGGGTGCATTATAAAACAAATTGCCATCTGGACACTAGTTGACAATGTTGATAAAAAAGGCTGAGCTATAATAATTTAATAATGCCTATAAAATAATTTTTCATAAGAACTTTAAGAGAATCCCCTTGTGATGATAAACTTCAAGTCTCATACTCAGCGTAAAGTGAGGAGGCACAATTGCCATCACCCTTTCTCTTTTATGGATCACTCAGAGCCAGTATCCTCTTATCCTATGGTGGGCATCTCTCGGTTTCCGTATGTTGTAGCATCTGGCTCCTGTCCGGCTGAGAATGATGGAAATAGTAGTTTAATAAGAGGTGGAGTCCTGCAGTTTACCTACCTCTTCTCTAAACTGTTTCACAGATTGCCTCTCTCCCTTCTCTAAACTGTTACTTGACAGTTAACCCCTTGAAGACTAAGGGGATGTTGAAATATTATGGCAGTGATATTGCTACAGGAGTCTATGGACACACACACACATTTTGTGTAGCCCATGTCCTGGAAAAATAGTCAGAGCCAGTGAAAAATTTGAGGATTGAGCACCTGGGAGAAAAAGGCCCATTAACAATCAATAAGTTGATTTATTTCAGCCACCCCCATTCCTTGTCAATAGGGTGTTCCAGATGTATCTGAATTTATTTCAGTTGGGTGCTGTTCCTTCAACACTGTTTTTTAGTTAATAGATAACCAAGCAGCAGTGTTGCTTCTACTTTATTTGGACCAGTTTGTTCTGTGACATTCATCTCTCCATAGACAACAATAAAGCAACATACTAGGCAAAAAAAACTATATTTGACAATTAGAGTGGTGTGCAATGCATTGCATGCTCATCTGTTCCTCAAATGTGTAGGTATGCTCATTTGAGCCTGATACATAGGTTCAAGTGCATCAGATTCAACACTTAGCTTCCTAACAGCTATTTTCACCACTTATAATGCCTAATTCTCACCAAGTTATCTTAAAGTGACTACTTTCTTACCATTTGATATTGTCAACATTTATATCTAATAAAATATCTGCAATCTGTTTATAACTATCTGTAAAGTATTTTACATTAGAAGAAGGGAATAGGGGTGGACAGCGCAAAAAATATCTCTAAGTGTAGTATAAGTATAAACTTTCAAATATTTAAATACTCAAAGCATATTTATTATAAAATAGTAGACAATGTTAAAGATATGGTAAAACAATATCTCTTGTGAGTAAGAAAAAGTCATAAAATATATAATATCTGATAAAAGTTACTCCACAACCTAATCAAAAGAATAATCACACAATAGGATAAAACATCCCAATAATATAATCACAGGGAACTCGTATAGAGGATAATCCTGAGAGCAAATGAATAGTGAAGCAGTCCCACTAATAGAGTAAGTCCCCAGGTGTGTGAATTGTACGCTTACTGGATACACAATATAAATGTGACATATCCTTAAACAGTGAGGTTTTCTGCTTACTAGATACCCAGAACGAATGCGTTCGTCTGGGTGTTGCTGTACAGTTCCTCTGATTCCTTGCAGGTCTCAGCCGCCTTCCGGAGTATTGCTTGCATCCACGTCCCCTCCAGTAAACCTGGTCCCCTTCGGGTGCTGGCTTATCCGGAGTTCCGGTTGCGTTCGCGTCTCTTCCTCTGGCTGGCTCAATTCAGTGCTCCGTCTGTATGTCAGACACTCACACTGACAAGTTTCAAACAGTGAAGAAAACAGAGTGTGGTATCGGCGTCTCTGCCTGACCACGTGGCTCAACGCGTTTCGGCGCATACACAGCGCCTTCCTCTGGAGAAAGGAAGGAAGAGGAAGGGGGACATAATCCCAGATGTATCATATGATGTGAATGAAAAGAGTACATTGCACAAAATGATTCAAATGTATCATGTAATTGAAACTAAAAGAGACACTAGTGTATCTGAGAGGAAATAAAGTATCCGTTTGGGTGATGGTGATACAATGTATCATGACAGGGAAAAAAAGAAAAAACTGAATGGTTTTGTATATTTCTCCACTATATTCTCCTATTTGGAGAAAACGTGGGGAATTAACAAAGGTATACATATGATGAGGAGGTTAAAATTTTAATTGCAAAAATAAATAGCCTAAGATAAATCTGTTAATGGATAAATAAAATTCAAGAGGCAATGCTCAATATCCAAAGCAAACCGGTGTCAATGGATTAAAGAAAAAACCCTCAACAAGGGAATCCAATAAAAATAAATATCCCTTATCAGGGGTGCCTAATATGTATACACATATTTCATGACAAAAGCTCTCCATCTTTTGGGGATTTAATTGTATAATAAACAGAGGATTTTTTATTTCATGCATCATTGGTCTAATTCCTCATTCGTTCCCATAAGGGCCGTTATTTGCAGGTTAAGTATCCAATATCCCTAATGTGTATACACCTTTCATGACAAAAGTTCTCCATCCTTTAGGGACTTAGTTGAATTATAGTTGAAGGATTTCTTATTTCATACACCACAGGTCTAATTCTTCATTCAGTCCCATAGGGGCCATTGTTTGCAAGGTGAATATCCAGTAAGATTCTCGCTGGGCAAGCTTCATAAACCTGTCCCCACCACGATCTTGTGGTGGGATTTGATCTATGATATACAAAGAGATGCCTCTTGGATCCTGTTGGTGGTATTTGTGGAAATGTCTAGCGACACTGTGTTTCAGATTTCCATTGCTGATATGATTCTTGTGTTCCAAAAAACGTTCCTTCACAGGTCTGATGGTTCTTCCCACATATTGAAGCTTGCAGGGACATTCTAATAGATAGATCACATACTCTGATGTACAATTGAAAAATCCCTTAATTGAAAAAGTATTACCGGTAGTATTGCTATTAAAATTCTGAGTTCTATGTTTTATGAAATGACAGGTAGTGCAATATGTATGTCCGCATTTGAAAATACCTTGAATGAGTGTACCATCTATCACACTTCTAAAGCCTTCTTTCTGTTTGTTATTATTCTTGATATTTATGTTACTGGGGGCTAAACTGTTTTTCAAATTTTTGGATTTCCTATAGATGATTTCAGGTTTATTTGGAAGAAGTGTACGTAGATACTTATCACCTTTCAAAATTTCCCAATGTTTTCGTAAAATATTCTCAATTTGTCTTCCCGCACTGTTGTATCTTGTTGTGAATGGGATCTCCGGTGCCTTATTTCTTTTAAGACGTCTCTTTACCCCATTATTCTGTAGAGTCATTTCCCGTGGTGTATTCTCTACTTTATTAAAAGCCGAATTGATGTTTTCTTGTTTATAACCTTTTTCAATTAATTTCCTTCTGAGGTCTTCAACTTGCTCGTAGAAAGTGTGATCTTCTGTGCAATTCCGGCGTATTCGATAGAATTGGCTCAGTGGTACACTATTGAGCCAATTGGGATGATGAGCGCTGTTGGCTTGGATGAAACTATTGCCATTCACTTCTTTATAATGCGTTCTAGTCACTATCTGTTGTTCTGAATTGATACTTAGTACTAAATCCAGGAAAACCATAGATTGTTGGCTATATTGGGACGTAAATTTGATTCCCAGAGTATTCTCATTTAATTTTTGTTGAAAGGCCAACAAATCATCTTCTCCCCCTTTCCATATAATTAGCAAATCATCGATATATCTAGCATATAGGCAGAGGTTCGCCCTAAAATGTTGGTATAAATAGTGCTCCTCCCAGTACCCCATGAAGAGGTTTGCATAACTAGGGGCGAACCTCGTGCCCATTGCTGTCCCACAGATCTGTAGGTAATGCTTCTGTTGAAATATAAAGTTGTTATGTGTAAGGATGAAATGAATCGCTTTAAGGATGAAGTCCCTCTGAATTGCTGGTATGGACGCATCTTGGGTGATATAGTGATCCACTGCCTTAAGTCCCAAATCATGTTCAATACAAGTATATAGGGAACTAACATCACATGTCAGCCAAAGATAGTCTTCTTTCCATTCAATATCTTTTAATTTTTCAATAATATGAGATGAGTCTCGCGTATATGATGGTAGTTCCTGTACGTATTTCTGTAGATATAGATCAATATATTGGGATAAATTGCTGGTTAGGGATTGAATACCCGAGATAATTGGACGTCCAGGGGGGTTATGTAAATTCTTATGGATCTTAGGTAAGTGGTAATATATGGCAGTGATGGGCCTCAAGAAAGGGACCCTTTGAATTTTGAGGGTAGAATCTAGAAGGGGGCTTCAATTTGGAATGTACAACTGGAGGTTCTTGATGTATTTCATCTGGATGTTCTATAGATGCTTCCTGTAACAAATACTCTAAGCTTTCCAGAATTTCCACATCTGAATCATCATATATTTTTTCTTTGTCGTTTCTTGTATCTGGAAATGACGTTTCAAAGTCAATTTTCTTATAAACTTGTGGAAATCTATGAATAACTCAAAGTGGTTGGGTCCACTGGTAGGTGCAAATTTGAGGCCTTTAGAGAGAAGTTTTTCATCTGCTGTACTTAGTTGGTATTCAGACAGATTGAAGATGTTTCGAGACTGTTCTTTGGTGGTTTTTGGCATTGACGTTTTGTGCATCTTTCTCCCTGCTCTTCTTCCTCTTCTGCCTCTTTTGGTCTTTTTCCCCTGTACGGGGAATTGTTCAGAGTATTCTGACAATTCTGCCACTCCCTTCTCACCCAATTCTGTATGGATTTCCTGGTGCCCTGGGATAAAAAATGTTGTTGTTGGATATTCTTGGGTCTTGCTCCCAAATCCAATTTGGTATTTTTAGGTCTTGCTCCCAGATCTAGTTTGGGGATGACCTTCTCTTTGTCCAATAATGAATCCTTATAAATACTTTGATCAGCAGGCCTTTTATTATTCTTGTCATCGATCCTGGTGAGCTGGGGTCTCTGTACTGTAGAATTTGGGTTGGCGTTTTTATTCTTATGTTGTTGTTTTTTGGGATTTGTACTTCGTTATTTGTTACCACTGATGTTTGGGAGTAATGATGCATTTCCCATTTTTTCTATTGAAAACTGAGAATGTGTGGAGGTATTATGCATATTTTGTGTGATGTTACCACTATTCCGATTTAATGTAGATAGAGAATCAGTTGTCCTGTCCAAGTTTACATCTTCAGGCACCAGATGCAGAGTAGGCGTCTTATCCCCTTGTGGTCTATTTGTTATCCTATTAGGAATAATATTACCAGAAATCTGTACCCTGGATGTTGCTCCATTTTGTTGTAGTTCATTCGGTGTAATAGTTGCATTCCGTTCGCACATATCTTGTAAATTGGATGCAGTATTTCTTTCTCTAATGGTAATTGATGATGTGGTTAAGAGCTGTGATGGAACTGATGTAGGGTTCCGTGTATTAGTTCGATAGGTACTAGTATTCCTTCTCTTATAGTTTGGATATTGTGTGTTCCCTTGATGTTCTCTTTTTTTATTTTTATTCCAATACCTGACTCTTTCTTCTTTGTAGTCTTCTTCATCACGCTTAAGTTTTTTATTTTTCCTTGTAACTACTTCTTTCTCAAATTTCTCTATATTGGTGTTTATCTGTAGATCCATTTCTTTAAACTCCTGGGTGTCTATAAATGGTTCCAAAATAATTTGTAGTTTCCTTGATTTTCTCTTTCAAATCCTCCACACAAATTTGTTGATGATCAATAATATGTTTCATTAGATCAAAGGAACATTGATCCAGAATGGATAGCCATTTGTCATGAAATATCTTATTATCTAAATCATACGCTGGCTCTTTTACCAAACGCAGTCCCCTTGGTATTTGTTTGATTTATAATATTTCTCAAGGGTCACAATTTCCCACCAATAATTCATTTCACGTTTTAACAATTTTTCTAGCGTGAAGAAACTTTTCTTTAAATCAACAGTAGGAATCTCAGATCTTATTTCTTCAACATTGTTACCAAATAAAAATTCTGATTTTAATTTTTCTCGTCGTTCATCTCTATTGAGACATAGTATATGTATAACAGTTTCAGAGGCATTCTCCATATTGTATGGCTGCTAGTATTCTAGCCTGGTGTTCATCTTTCCACCTCTCGCTCCATCCTATTACAGGCACCTTCCTTGGTGTATTGGCGCTGTATTCCACATCCTTTACTTCTTTATATAAAGTATTTTACATTGTTTTTAGAAAACTAAATTCAACATCTAACCGCAAATTAGATATTTTATGTGCTTAGCATGAGAATGAAGATGCAATTGTGGGTGAGAGAGATGCATAATTCATTAAATACCAACTGGTCTAGGGATGCTGTCTGGTTTCTAAAAAACTAGTAATCCCAGCAGGGAAAACACAGTTAAAAATATGGAATGTATTATGTAACAATAGTTTAAATAATAGTTCAATTGCAAAACTAGTGTTATGTAAAAACTCCAACTGTAGCAATAAAAAATAAGGTAAAACCAAACCAATAATTAAAAAATAAGCTTGAAAGAGATGTTAATCCCTAAGACATTCTGGTATCCGTGGGGGGAAACATGTCTGCACACCGCCATACAAAAAGAGGATGGGTGGGCACTTATTTTAGCCTAATGGCCACATCTCTGAATAAAATGAATGCAGATGGCTACACGCACATTGCAGGTGTGTGTATATAATAAATATAACTGGAAACATACACACACTACCCACTACCTGTTAGCAATCCCCTTCCTAACTGAGATGCCAGTGAAAATGACAGAGAGTTAAGCCTGGCTTTTGCTTCTGATTATACAGCTACTAGACAGCTTAACAATTCTACCTCTCTCTGCACTTGCAGAATGATACATTGTATAAAACAAATGCTTTCTGATAAAATGTATTATTCTAATATCTGCAAAGAGCCGTAAGTAATATTTTATCAATATAGCAAAACTGCTGTTTGTGTACTACCAGCCAAACGCAAGGGCCTCATTAAATCAACCTGTGGGGTCTTACTTTGTCCTTTTCTGCAATAAAGAGTAATCCACATAATGAAAAAAATACATTATTTAACTTCTGTGCAGGGGAGTTGCTAAATTCCCAAAAGTCCTTGAGATTGGATCAACCCAGTGCAGTATTTGTTTGCTGTGTTTTCCATTTGCACCATTAGAAGTAGGGAGATCACCATTACATGGCACAGGATGGCAACAATGCTTTAAAGGGATAGTAATGTTTCATAATAAAAGCAGCTCTAATTATTCTTCATAGTATTTGGACCTTGGAGAGTGTTATTTCAATTCTATCAGAGTTGTAGTTCAAGAGTAATTGAATGATAAAATATCCCCCTCCCGTTCCTTCTACTGATGTAACACTGCTCAGCTTAGAGCAGCAGGGAGTGTCCAGGTAGATTGCAGAGAGGGACACTCTTCAATTAAGATAAGGGAAAAAGCTGAAAAGGGGGCAGGATTTTCATTGTTCTCATAGTAAGAATATTGACCCTTGATGTGAGCTGTCTGGTCTATGGACTGGATTCCACATCTGAGGAGTGGGGGCTTACACTAGGTAAAAGGGGCAGGAGGGGGAAACTTTATCATTCAATTACTCTTGAACCATAAAGCTCACAGTAATAAAATGACACTCTCTATGGCTGAAATACTATGAAAATTAATTGGAGCTTCTGTGTTTGTGAAACATTACTATCCCTTTAAAGGTGAGGTATGGTCACGCAACCCATGACCTACCAGGACTGTCACAGCTGTTATTCATTCATATTAAGGACCAGTGACAGACTGGATATGTCATGGAATTCAGGGTTCCCCTGATGCCGATTGGCAAACAAAAAAGTACTAGGTGGTCCTTAACTGTTGGCCATGTGCTACGTGGATGGTCATAAGCAGTTACGTTGTTTTAAGGTGACCGTTCCACATCAAGCTGAAATTATGGGGCAAACAGGAGGGTGGTGAAAATTCCACTTGATTTAAATGGGGCTTTTGACTCCTTGAATGCTAGGGGAGTGTACTCTGCATTGCTTCACACTGTTTTGTAGCTCTCCCTAGCATCCAGGGATAATTCACCATTTAACTCAAAAGCAATTTTCATTTTCCTCAAACGGTCACGTTGGCATGTCCCAAATGTACCGCCTGAGCTTGATGAATATGGACCAAGGTATCTATTTACCAGATTGATCAATGTAAATGGATTATTTGTACTTCTATAACCAGCTGACACATCACCTGCCGCTACTGGATCAGCAATAGAAACCAGTAACCCTAATTTTAATATCAGTATCTTGTAAGGCAGGTTACTGACTGCAACATTAACTATTTCCGTTATTATGAGTAACAGATTAAACTCCCATGAGACTTTACATGATGTGTTTAACCCTTTGAAGACCAGAGGGGTGTGAAATACATTACTCGCCCTCCGATCCTTAAAGAGTTAATGGAATCCATTTCTACACTTTGTAAAAGCAAAGCAATTACACTAACAGTATGGTTTTGGTGTGTGGCCAAATCAGAACAACATGGCACCAATAAATACTTTCTTTCCATACAACTGCTGTATAGGTCTCCAACACATTGCTTCACTGTGTTTTGAAGGCCTCTCTAGTACCAAAGCATTTAATACATCCTATAACATAAAAGGCCAGATGAATGTTTGTCCCATGCAGTCATGCTCAGTAGAGACTGCCCGAACGCACAGAATACTGGGTGCAGTCATGCACAGCAGAAAGCAACAACACCTTGCCAGTAAATAATGCTAACCGACCCACACACCCAGAGCATAGGAGACCTGTGAGATGAAGCGCATAGGAGACCCTCAAGGTGAAGCGCTCCAGAACATGGATGTCACCTTGCGGATGGCCCTCACTCAAACGCCCGACCTGGAGTAAGAGGAACGTGAGGGCAAAGCCTCAGACGCTGAACCACATATGCTTGATGACACGTTTTGGCCTACAGGATCGTAACCGATGAGTCGGCTCAGCAAACGTGAGGGGAAGGCAGCCAGGGAAAGAGATCAGAGCAAAAACGCTGGAGAGCTCAGGCCAGCTGGATAAGGAGAAACGGAAGGGGAACAGTACAGAACCAGAGGAAACAAATGCAGGATAAGCCCTGGCCCAACAAACACACACAAATAAACCAAAAGAATATAGGAAGAGATTGAAAAGGAAATATAGAAGAGTAAAATGGGAAATACCACAAAGGGCATAAGGAAGCCCAAGTAATAAGACAAGCACCAATCCCAAGGGAAATACTGTCAATTCCACACAAGCAAAAGCCCAATAAGTACAAGGCATACACTACCATAATCATATCATAATCATCCTATAATATAAAATGCCAGATGTATGTTTGTCCGATGCAGTCATGCACAGTAAAAACTGCCCGAATGCACTCTGGCCCGTGTACACAGGCTTTTAAACTAGTACAATTATAAAGTAATAAAAATACTTAATCCTTTGAGTGCCACAGTGGTACTCAACGCATTGCTTTGTTGCGTACCCCCTGGCACCGAAAGGGTTAATGAAACAATCCCCAAACTGCATCTGTATAGCAAATATAGGCAAATGAACCTTTTAAAGTTCATTTTAAGGACCATTTACTAAAGCAGTGATTATCTCAAGAAACACCAACAGGTCACTTTTTTCGATACATTCCTGCTTGATTACAGATGTGTAATCAGTAGCTCAGTCATTCTGATTGTATTACCTGTGCTTAATTTGGGATATCCTTAACCCCTTTGCACTGCAATGCATTGGCTACCTCTCTGGCACTCTTTGTACTGGAACTACAAATCATTATACTTAGTACTAAAGGGAAACCTGGAGATACTCCAAAAATATTTTTTTAGCACATTTATAACTTTATCAGTAACGTTAAGAAGAACCATAAACCATCAGCACCACAGGGGACATATAAAACATCCCCAAATTCTGCAAATGCAATTTAGACCTTTCTAGCATTCAAGGAGTTAAAACCTTCATTTAAATCAATGGAAAGTTCTATTCTTCACTTGTGGCTACTGCACTCAAATAGCCATTTCAGACTTCTGAAAAACACACACTGTAGGGTCTCAGTGGAACTTGTGCAATCCTGTAGAATGGAATTTCAGTAAGCCTCCTGTTTTAATATGGCGATCAGGTCACCCGTGGTGCAGTTGGTTTTCTCCACAACTGATCAATTTCTTCTTAGTACATCATCCTGAATAGTAATAAACTTGCATTGTAACATTCAAGGCGTTAAAAAGGCAATCTTGTACTCCCAAGTCTACGTCTTCTAATGTAAGGTCTATGATATCGTGCTATTCCGTTTCACTGCCTCAGTGATTATGATGTCTTGACTACCACAGTTCTTACTGTGAAACTCGATTTAAAAAAAAAAAAAAAAAGGCCCATTTAATTTAATGGGAATTTTGATCTCCCTTGATACTCTTGGTTTGCCCCAATATTTATACAATTTGCGCATGTGGCTCTAAGGGTCCTTACCTAATGAGAAGAAATTCTGGAGCAAACCATCAACATAGAGGGCAAAAGAAAATGCCCAATAATTTACATGTTTTTTCTCCCTTGCATGCAACCAAAACATCATCTCTTGAATTTAAGATATTAAAAGTCAAATAAAATACTTAAATTTTAAAATAATTGAGAATTTGGGGAAAATATGTATTGGTTCTGTATGATACAGTTTAATTGCTCAGGAATTTCTACTCTTTAGCTTGAATATGCCTGAGCTATACCAAGTTTTGAATTAACTCTTTGAGTGCCAGAGGGGTAGGCATTGCATTGCAAAGCAATGTGTTTCCTACCCCTCTGGTACTCAAAGGGTTACAAAAATTCTTATTTAGCCCTATGTGTACAAAGGGGTGTCCAAAGCATTTCACCTGGTTGTTATTCTTATGAATGGTTTGCAGTTAGAGAATGGCACTTTGTTTCCTGTAAAAAAAAATATATATATATATATATATATATGTAATTTTTTAAAAACTACTAAATCCCTGGACAATTCAAGAAGACATTGCCTGATGATAATGTATGAGGGAAACTGTTCAGTAGCATGCAGTAATTTGTGAAAGGACTGCATCAATAAGCGTGGGAAGCTTAAAGTGAAATTGAAGGTCATGCTCTCTTTACGTGGTCGATAGCTTGTTCAATATACATCTTTCCAACTGACATATACTTAGATCTCTGAGCTTCTGTAAAAAAAATACTGGTAACTCTTTGAAAATCATCAATTAACATAATGTAGTTGATTCACAGTACAACATGCATGGAATGTGCTAGCTTGCTGAAAACAACTATTACTGAATTCAAGCTCTCCCTAAACACTCCCCTGTAGGAGTGCTTTGCTTATCATAGGTTGGCCAGGAATGATGGGAATTGTTGTTCACACAAGCTGACATTGCAGGGCCCAGGGACAAACAAGTTTTTTGCCTCATATCACAAAAATCTTTTTTCAGAGACATAACTAGATGCTTGATGCAGGACCCAGTGAAACCATACTCTCTGCACCCTTATAGTCATAGCCTTGGCCCCAGGTTCCCCATCCCTAATGTCATGGAACTTGAAGTTGAGACTCTATTTTGCTATTTCTACAGAGAAACAGAGCATTGCAGGAGGCGACATATACACTTATTTAACCCTTTGAGTGGCAGAGAGGTATGCAACACATTGCAAAGCAATGCAGTGCATTCCCCTCTGGCACTCAAAGGGTTAAATGCAGTGGTAATTTGTGTTTGTTCCTTGGTTCAGTTGCTTTGCATAGAAAAACAAATAACCAATTCCCATTAATTTATATTGTGCTTTTAATCCTTTGAATACTGGAGAGGACTCCAATGCACTGCTGGCACTACAGGGGTCTCCAGGAAATGGGCTGTGATGTGTTCATTATAGTACATGGAGTAGCTTTAACCCACTGAATATTAGATTCCTCCAGTTCATTGTTATCAATGTTTCAAGACCTCACTAGGATTCAAATGGTGTAATGTCTATGTCCCTGATATCACAGGAGCAGTACAGACAAAACATCTGAATCTCCCTGGTGCACTCATAATTCATTCTGGCATCAAACCTCCAGGTTCAGATAGGACTGTTGTGTTCATAATACAGTTACTATAAGTGTAAATCGTAGCGTACAGAGCACTGAGGACAATCACATGTTTACATACAGAGCTAGGCAGAGCAGTGATTCATGTGCAGAAATGTCAGAGGGCTCTGCAGATCTCTCCCTGCAAACATGGGGGGACGGTATGCTTTGAGGATAGTGATACTGATTAAATTGGTCTTTTAAACTGTTTAATGCTGTAGAAATGTGTTGGTGACCTCCATAGCAATTAAGGAGGTAAATGCCCCATTTATCCCCTTAAGGACCAGCCGCCCGCCCTGCCCATTTAAGACTGTGGAACATTTTTTTTCCCTCTTACCAGAATCAGAGGTCCCCGAATGGCGTGTAGCCGCGCGGGGACCCCTGAATTCCAGGATGTGCATGTATGTTGTGTCCTTTATACACGTTCTCCCCATGACGTACATGTACGTCCTTGGTCCTTAAGGGATTAAATTAATGGAAATTTGCACTTGATCCCTATGGTGCTGTAGGTTTGCATCAGGATTGCTCCACTTCTCTTTGGCCCTCTGCAGCCAATAACAAGGTGTGTGCTTACTAATACTGTGTACAGTCTATCACAGTGTAGAGGGGTGATGGGAGCTGTAGTCTGGCAGCAGCTGCAGGGTGTTATAGAGAGGTAATAAAGAGAAGATCATTTCTTCAGTGTCCTAAACGAGCACAGGAGCCTTGATTCAAATTGATTAACTGACCTGTGCTCTAACAAATCCTGACCTGTTTGTGGGCCCCTGGGGACACGAGTTGAGAACCACTGTTCTAAACTCTCCAAGTCCTATATTATTGTCACAGCTTAGCTTCATGCGATGCTTGAAATGATGCCTTCGGTGTCAGCGGCCGTTCCATGCCATACCGCACGGATGGTCACAGGAATATGGTCGGGCGCATCAGAGCAGATGCATCATCTTCAGGAGCGAGGCTTCAGTATGTAGCAGGCCTCTGTTTTATGTGTTGCTTACTGTAGTGTCCTCCTACCTACATCCTCCCTCTGAGCAGCTCCTCCTACTTACTTCCTGAGGAGGGGTTTAAAGGGCAGACTGAGTCCTGACTCAGTTGCCCATGCGTTGTTGTACAATACAGTTCTGTTTCCTTGGGCTCTGTGTATAACCTGGCTTGTCTGACCATCCAGTCTGGTGCAAACCTGTGGCTCTGTCTGACTATTCTCCTTCCTTATCCTTAGATAGTGGACACCCAATCTGGTGCAGACCTGTGGCTCTGGCTGACTACCTGAACTGTGTATGACCTGGCTTGTCTGACTACCCTCTCTGGTGCTGACCTGTGGCTCTGTCTGACTAGTCTCTTGTTTGTCCCCTGTACCTAGCAGACACCCAATCTGGTGCGGACCTGGGGTTCTGGTAGATTAGCTTATACTGACTGCAGGCATAAGTCAGATATCCACTTCCTATTACTGACTGCAGGTGTGAGTCAGGTATCCTTCCCGTGGTTCTGAACCTAGACAATGTGTTCCTGTTCCGTTCTTGTTCCTGGTTCCTGCAGAGACTACCAGTGGCTTCGGCCTAGTCTCTAGCAGTGTGGTCAATCTTGGCAGCTTACTATTTCTGATAGTAGCGCTTGCTGGCTAGTGGCCCTCTGCTTATCCTGATACCTTACTACTGTGTGCTACCTTTGTTGTTATTGCATTTTACTATACCGTACGGACGCCTGAATATTTCTGGTGAACCATGACAATTATTCTGTGGAGGCAATGCACTAGGGTATCGCTAACTTGAGATGAATTTGTGGCTAGGCTCTATAGAATAAGATAGGACTTGGAGAGATTAGAACACCGAAGAAGTCATCTCCACTTTATCACTCTTAGTGCATAACCCCCTGGACTCTGTGTCGCTCCTGAAAAAACTCAGTTTAGACACTGACTACCACTGATGTCAGAACATGGATCATATCCTGTCATGTTACTCTGCCCATGCACCTGCACTAGAGCCAAGGAGAAGTACTCCTTGTTGCTCATCTCAACAGTGTCCCTGAATTGCAGGAAAAAAGTGGTCACCATAAGACCAGACTGCCTCTCCACTAGCATGTCCAGGAAGATGGAATCAAGTTGCATCTCTTTGCTCCTTGCCTTGTTTTACATATAATGTAAAATAAGACACATAGGAAAATAACTCAAAGAGTTAAAGGGAGAATTAGCTTAAGAGTAGCTTAATAAATTGTAATTCGGGAAATGTTGGGCTAAGAAATCAGATCTAGCATCTGGATTAAAATGGAATCATATTACCACATCCTTTCAAGAGCAGGGATGGCCAATGTGAGGTCCTCCAGCCGCTGTCACACTATAAATCCCCCACTGGCTGGTGGGGAATCATGAGAGATTAGCTTACCTGGGAACTTTCTCTTCTAGAGTCCCCAGCGGGGAATTCATGTTGTGTCCCTGGGGGATATAAATTACGTGGATCATGTCACAAAGGGGTGGGGCTTAATAGTGAGTGGGACAGGGCTTGCCTGAAAGTGACATAAAGTGGACAGAACAGGTGGGAAGGAGGAGAAATGGGCAGGAAGTAGGAGAACAGGCTGGGAAGGAGGAGAACTGGTCAGAGTTTCATGACAAACTTACCACCACCACCAGAGAATCAGCCTCTGTCCCCAGGGACCCAGTAATTCACTGCAAAAAACATTCTCTGGAGCAAATCCAGAGAGGTTCCAGGTCTGGAGATTAGTCAAGCAGCAAGTAGAGTGTCTTTGTCGTTGCATATAATACTTACAGCTTCTCATGGTTCCACAAGGGGAGGACTCTTGCTCCAGAACAGGGGGTGTTTTCTTTCCCCATTATGAGCATTTGTAGCAGTGTGACTGAATAACCTCATTTCACTTTCATAAACCCTACATTAGGAATGAACTGAAACATGAAGGAAGGAGTAAAACAGGAAGATGTAAAATGGTAATCCATTTGCTAAGGAAACAGCAGTTTTCTCAGAGGCAAATAAAAATGATCTTTGCTTTTGTATCTGTTAATAACATTAAAAAAATCTTTTTGTGTTTTTCAGAAAATCAACAACTTGGGGAATAGTAATGCGGATCTTTCCTTCCCAAACCTCGGAATGTACCAGTTGGATGTCACATTGAAAAGGGGAAATCATTTAGCTGCACGTGATCGTGGAGGTATAGTCATTTCAGTTTGCTCTCCATATAATACAGAATTTTCAAGCTATATAGAAAATATTAGAATGGTTTTTATATATGCAACATTACATCATATGTAACATTGAAATTAATAGTTTAGTGTTGTAAAAAGTGTTTTTATATATGTTATAATCTCTTTTCTACTTCCATAAAGGGCTTCATTTTATCCAGCCATGATACCTCTATTTTCTATACAGCAAGTCCCACTTTCTTTCCCTGTCAGTGAGTCTGTTTGGGAAAGGCTCAAGTATGCTAATATGGGGAAAATCTAATAATATTATTCTGCATAAAAACAATCACTGTAAACAATTTCCTGTTACTAGGCTAGTCTAATGCCAATGTACTAAGATACTTACCCTGAAAATTCTCTACATAAACGAACAGTGAACTTTTTAACCACTTAAGCACCAGCGGTCCTGGGACGTTTAATCCCGTAAGGACCGCTTTGATCCTTGCCGACGTGCCGGTACACGTGACCTGTTGCGTGTATCAGCGCACAGCTTTGGGGCCTGAAAGAGATCTCTCCAGTCTTGGAACGGTCAATTTTAGGCCTCATTTTTACTTACAGCACTCCCGGTGGAGCGCTGTAAGTAAAAAGTACATGACGTACTATGCCTGTCATCAGTCCTTAAGTATTTAAGGACCATGATGGTCATAGTACGTCATGTAGTCCTTAAGGGGTTAATGAAGGCTCACATGGTTTTTCCTGCTAACTATAATAATGGTACGCCCAATGCTGAGAGATACATTTCCAGGTTAATTAGAGTTTAAACTCTTGGTTTTTTTTCACATCAACATTACCCTGTATTGGTCAGCTTTCATTTATTTATTTTGCTGCATTCCATGAGAATGGTGAATCACTGACAGATATTTTTCCATAGAATGTGATAGTCACTGCTGAGTCATGGTGTCAGTTTGAACTTTCAGGAAGTAGTCACACTGTCACTCACTTCCTGATAATTTGAACTGTTAAAATGAATAAAATAACTACCAGCAGTGGGAGTATCCTTGTATCGGATTTGATAATAAAAATATGTCTATTCCTTTAGTGCTGTTCGTGCCAAGGTGAAAGCAAGTGGGCAGTTTGTGGGCATCTTGTTTATTGCCATGTATTGATGAATGTGTAAAGGACATGGCATAACTTTACCTACTTTTGCTGTGTATGCTGTGAGGGAGATGTAAGGGGCTTGCTGACATAGTCTTAACAGCTATGGAGTTTGATTGCTGGTATGCACTACAGCAGTCATACACTCTAATGCATACCCTGAAGTGCAGCCACTATGACTGCACATTCAACACATTGGCTTTAGAGATAATTAGACTTCAACCCCTTAAGTACTTACAAATGCGAGAATGTGTGTGGGGAGGTGATGATGTAGCACGCATGCGTTAGGGGGAGGTGCGATGACCCGCTGAGGATTGTGGAGATGGCGCCGTAAGACTTGGCGTTCTCTGCGCGCCTCTCCCTCGACCTTTCTCCCTGCTTGGGGCACGCTTGGGGTCCGGTATTGGCGGACGGCTAAACATCCCAGTTGGTGCTGGATACGATGGGGCTGGAGCTCCGGTTTACCTGGCGGCTGCGTTGGAGCACTTGACTGCCGAGGTCCTCGAGTTGGCAGGCATTGCCGTTTGGGACAGCAGGAAGTTCGTATTGTTCCCCGCTATCTTCGGCTTGCCGTGCACACTGATGGGGAACTAAACAGCCGTTCTGACGGTGTCATCATCGTTTAGGGCGGAGTATCGCCCAATATTCAAGCCGTGTTCCAGCCCAAGAAAACAGAGAGCCATAAACCGGTTAAGAGCAAATATGCCGCCGTGAGAATTTTTTTTTTTAAATGGGGTGGCTTGCCTGCCAGGATGGTTTCAGCCACCACGGCGCACTGGCGAAGAAGCTGTGGAAATAGAGCTTGAAGCAGAGAAAAGTGGCAGAGAAGGAAGGAAGGAAGAAGGAGAAGGAGAAGGGAGGAAAAGAGAATTAAACGGGAGGTGAAGAGAGAAAGAGAAAGAGAAGAGGAAGGAAGGAAAGAGAAGAAGGAAAAGAAAAGGAAAGAAAAGAAAAAGGAAAAAAAAAGAAAAAGGAAAAGAACCTGTAAAAGGACGGAATGGAGCAAAATAAACACCGGGAGGTTCCTTTGTATCACGGTGCCCGTGATTTGCTGCAGTTCCTTGTCTGTCACCACTAGGGGGCTGCTATTGGCTGTCTGCAGTTAGCCCGCCTCTTATTGCCTATTTAAACCTGGATTGGGCACCCTTTGAGTGCCCTTTCGTGTTGTTTCTGACCTTCTTGCTATCACTATGCTTGTGATAGCTGGGCCCCTGTTCCAGGGTTCCTGAGTTCCTGATCTCTACTGTTCCAGTGTTTCCTGGATGCTGAGTTACTCCAGTCCTGGTTCCGGCCTAGTCTCTGGTGTTGCAGTTACTGCTGAACTTCTTCTCTGCTGTTTGCTGACCTGACTGAGGGTTGCTGGTTCCTGTCATCTCATCACCTGTCTTCAGTATCCTGGCGACCTTCTGCCTGGTCGCGTTGGTGACATTGCTCAATTCCGTGTTGGTCCCAGCGTGCGGACGCTGGTTTGCTCCTAAGCCTTGCGGCTATACAAACTCGCTTGTTACACCAGTGTGCGGTCACTGGTTTGCTCCAAAGCCTATCAGCTATACAAATCTGTGTTGGTCCCAGCGTGCGGACGCTGGTTTGCTCCTAAGCCTTGCGGCTATACTAGCTCGCTTGTTACACCAGTGTGCGGTCACTGGTTTGCTCCAAAGCCTATCAGCTATACAAATCTGTGTTGGTCCCAGCGTGCGGACGCTGGTTTGCTCCTAAGCCTTGCGGCTATACAAACTCATTTGTTACACCAGTGTGCGGTCACTGGTTTGCTCCAAAGCCTATCAGCTATACAAATCTGTGTTGGTCCCAGCGTGCGGACGCTGGTTTGCTCCTAAGCCTTGCGGCTATACAAACTCGCTTGTTACACCAGTGTGCGGTCACTGGTTTGCTCCAAAGCCTATCAGCTATACATATCTGTGTTGGTCCCAGCGTGCGGACGCTGGTTTGCTCCTAAGCCTTGCGGCTATACAAATTCACTTGTTACACCAGTGTGCGGTCACTGGTTTGCTCCAAAGCCTATCAGCTCTACAAATCTGTGTTGGACCCAGCGTGCGGACGCTGGTTTACTCCTAAGCCTTGCGGCTTTACAAACTCACTTGTTACACCAGTGTGCGGTCACTGGTTTGCTCCATAGCCTATCGGCTATACAATTCTGTGTTGGTCCCAGCGTGCGGACGCTGGTTTGCTCCTAAGCCTTGCTGCTTAACGATTCTGCTATTTGCCAGTTTCATCTGTCTGCTGCTATTATCTCTGGGCTGCCCTGCCCGGTATTGGTAAGGCCGGTAGAACCTTTTGCCACATTCCATCTGAGGTTGCCTTACCCGGTATTGGCAGGGCCGGTAGAGCCTACATTGTGTATCCATTGAGGCTGCCTTGCCCGGTAATTTGGTAAGGCCGGTAAAACCGTTATGCTATTCCATCTGCAGGTTGCCTTACCCGGTATTGGCAAGGCCGGTAGAGCCTAAAGACTGTCCTGTCCGGTATATTGACAGGACCGGTAGAGTCTGCCTTCTGTCTGTGCTATATGCTGTATATATATATATGTATGTTATTGCCATCCTAAGTTATCAAATTATTATTTCAATAAAATTGATTTTTTTTTACCTAAAACTTGTGTCTGAGAGTCATAATAAACCATGACAGTACGAAAGGGCCATGACCTCAGACAGCAAGGGTGAAGGTAACTCACAGAATATCCATTGGAGGATGGATGTGCTCGAGCAACGTTTGGATCAGTTGGCAGTTGCAATTCAAACGATCCTTGAACGCACGGTACCTGCTGACCAATCTAGCTCTAGCCCGGTGGTCTCGCCAAGTCAGACACCGGAAAGTGATACCAGACCCCTAGGGGGTACTGTTAAAGGGTTAACGGCTTCTGCACCCTTGCCGCTAAGATATGATGGTGACCCTAGTCTCTGCAGAGGGTTCATCAACCAACTCAAAATCTTTATGGAATTGATGGCACACGCATTTCCCAATGATCGTAGTAAAGTGGGGTTCACGATATCACTGCTCACTGGCAGAGCATTGGCTTGGGCTAACCCCTTGTGGGAGAATGCTAAACCTTGTACTAAGAACTTTAGTGAATTTGTGCGTTCCTTTCGAAGAGTGTTTGAGCCTCCTGGTAGAACCACCTCTGCTGCCAAACGCCTTATGGAGATACAACAGGGCAGGCGTACAGTGGGCGAATTCCATCGAATTCCGCACATTGGCAGCAGAGGTAGGTTGGAATAACGAGGCATTATTGGCAGCCTTCTCTCAAGGCCTGAATGACCACATTAAAGACGAAATCGCTGCTAAAGATCTACCTATTGATCTAGATGATTACATTGAGTATGTTATGATAATTGACTCCAGAATACGTGAGAGATCAATTGCCAGAGATCGTAAGTTACGGTCAAAAAATAATGAGCCTAGTAGCATGTTTTGCCCACCCATCCCTCCCTTGGCATTGAAGTCTAGTGAACCAGTATGGGAAACAAGTGAACCTATGGAAATAGGCTTCACTAGACTAACCAAGGCAGAGAGACTATATCGCAAAAAACAAGGGTTATGTTTATACTGCGGTAAAAAAGGGCACTTGCTAAATTCCTGTCCGGTACGTCCGGGAAACGCACACACCTAGGGTACCTTGGGGGACAGGCCCTAGGTGGTGTACAATCGTCCCCAGTGTCGGGCATAATGAAACCCACCATACAGGTGGTATTGTCTTGGGCACAACGCTCTGTGGAGGTTTTGGCCTTGGTTGACTCTGGTGCAGCAGGGTATTTTATGGATAATACCTTTGCTGAATTGCACGGAGTTCCGCGCATTGAAAGAGAAAACCCCTTGACTATTGAAGCGATTGATGGTAGACCCTTAGAACCGCCTCAGGTTATATTTGAAACTATGCCATTGTCTATGACTATTGGGGCACTTCACAGAGAAGAGCAGCAGTTTCAACTGATTAATTCTCCGCACCATGCGGTAATATTGGGATTTCCGTGGTTACAGTTACATAACCCACAATTTGATTGGAAAAAGTGTGAAATTGCTGCTTGGTCCCAGTTTTGTATGGACAAGTGCGTCATCCAGCCTATTAAGGTCATGTGCACCTCCTCTGCTATACCGGATGTGTACCAACAGTTTGGCGATGTTTTTAGCAAAGGAGAGGCTAGTTTGCTACCCCAGCATAGACCTTATGATTGTTGCATTGAATTGCAGCCTGGTGCAGTACCTCCAAAAGGACGCACTTATCCATTATCTTGTGATGAAAATAAGGCTTTGGAGGATTACATTTCTGATGCCCTTGCTAGAGGGATCATACGAAAATCTACCTCTCCAGCTGGGGCTGGGTTCTTTTTCGTGAAAAAGAAAAATGGCGAATTAAGACCATGCATTGACTACCGGGGCTTGAATAAACTAATGGCAAAAAACGCATACCCAATACCACTCATCACCGAGCTTTTTGACAGGCTTAAGGGCGCTTCGATATTTACCAAATTGGACCTACGGGCCGCTTACAATCTGGTTCGCATTCGAGCTGGTGATGAGTGGAAAACTGCCTTTAATACTCGAGCTGGGCACTACGAGTATCTAGTAATGCCTTTTGGGCTGTGTAATGCACCCGCAGTTTTCCAGGAACTGATAAACGATGTTCTGAGAGATATGTTACAGACATGTGTTGTGGTGTACCTCGACGATATCCTGATTTACTCCCAAAACATGGCACAGCACATCAAAGATGTATCCGCAGTATTGCTACGACTCCGTGAGAACAAATTATTTTGTAAAATGGAAAAATGTGAGTTTCATAGAACCAGTGTGCCATTCTTGGGGTTCATAATTGGCAATGATGGCATTGCCATGGACAAAGAAAAGTTGTCAGCTGTCCTACAATGGCCAAAACCCAAGGGTCTTAAAGCCATACAGCGTTTCCTGGGTTTCGCTAATTATTATAGGAGGTTTATTAAGAACTTTTCTTCCATTGTCAAACCTCTGTCCGATCTTACGCACAAGGGTGCTAATCCTTCTTGTTGGCCAGTATCTGCTGAGAAAGCCTTTGAGAATTTGAAGCTGGCATTTGCTGCGGCTCCTGTGTTATCCCACCCCAATCCTCTACTTCCATTTACGTTAGAGGTTGATGCCTCAGATATTGGGGTCGGGGCAGTACTTTCGCAGCGACACGAGAAAGGTGGAACTCTCAGACCTTGTGGGTTTTTCTCTAAAAAGTTGACTGTCACTCAAAGCCACTATGAGATAGGTGACAGAGAATTATTGGCCATTATCCTCGCTCTTAAGGAATGGCGTCATTTGCTTGAAGGTACTAAGAATCCTGTCTTAATCCTAACAGATCATAAAAATCTGACCTATCTCTCGGAGGCCAAGAGATTGTCCTCTCGTCAGGCCAGGTGGGCACTGTTCCTGTCTCGATTTAATTTCATTGTATCATATTTACCAGGGTCAAAAAATATCAGGGCTGATGCACTGTCAAGACAATTTGAGGCCGACAGTGACAGAGTGGAAGCACCAGCACCTATCATCCAACCTGATAAAATACTGGCTACTATACGCACGAGTATCACTTCTCCTCTAGGGGAGGAGATCCTGGCCTCTCAGGGGTCCGCTCCCCATGAAACCCCAGTGGGCAAATGTTTTGTCGCTGAATCATTTCGTACTAGGCTGCTCGAAACCTACCATTCCTCTAAGGCTGCGGGACATATTGGTAGAGACCAATTGTTATGGTCCCTTTCTCAGTTATTTTGGTGTCCTTCCATGAGAAACGATTGTGCCGAATTTACGAATGCCTGTGCCACCTGCGCCCGCGCTAAGACCCCGAGACATCTCCCAGTGGGCTTGCTTCAGCCGGTGCCTAATGGCGAACGCCCCTGGTCTCATGTTTCCATTGATTTTATGGGAGAATTGCCTATGTCTAAGGGGTATTCCTTTATTTTCATGGTGGTGGACAGGTTTTCTAAAATGGCTCATTTCGTGCCCCTCCGTGGCCTTCCTTCGGCTAAGGAATTGGCAATGGTGTTCGCCAGAGAAGTATTCCGGTTGCATGGAGTGCCTAGGGTACTGGTGTCTGACAGGGGGAGCCAGTTTGTGTCGAGATTTTGGAGGGCATTTTGCCAACAGATGGGCATACAGCTGTCCTTCTCCTCTGCCTACCATCCCCAGACCAATGGAGCTGCTGAACGAGCTAATCAGGGCTTGGAACAATTTCTCCGTTGTTTCGTTACTGACCATCATGATAATTGGTCCGACTTGTTGCCTTGGGCAGAGTTCGCCAGGAACTGTGCGGTCAATTCTTCATCTGGGAGCTCTCCGTTTCTGATTAATTATGGGTTTCAGCCCTGCTTGCTTCCAGATTCCTTTCAGACGCAACAGATTCCAGCTCTGGATGAGCATATCGAGCAACTCCGTTCCACATGGGCACAAGTTCAGAGGGCACTTGGTCAGTCATTTCAGCGTCATCAGCGCCATGCTAATCGCAGAAGGCTTCCAGCGGTTTCCTTTCAGGTTGGGGATAGAGTATGGCTTTTCTCCAGAAATCTCAAGCTGCAGGTTCCGTCTAATAAGTTGGCTCCCCGGTTTATTGGTCCGTACAGAGTTATTCGTAAAATTAACCCTGTCTCCTATGCACTAGACCTACCTGCATCCATGCGTATCCATAATGTGTTCCATGTGTCCCTTCTTAAGCCTCTGGTTTGCAATCGCTATACTACCACACCTGTGGTGCCAGGACCTGTTGAGGTCGAGGGCCAGGAGGAGTACGAGGTTCAGAGCATTATTGATTCCCGTAGGCTTAGAGGAAGGGTACAGTACCTGGTACATTGGAAAGGGTACGGTCCTGAGGATCGATCGTGGGTGGATAGTATGGACCTTCATGCACCTAGGCTAACTAGGGTCTTTCATGCCAATTACCCACAGAAACCTAAACCCTATTCTAGGAGAGGGGGTCTTTGAAAGGGGGGTACTATCACGGTGCCCGTGATTTGCTGCAGTTCCTTGTCTGTCACCACTAGGGGGCTGCTATTGGCTGTCTGCAGTTAGCCCGCCTCTTATTGCCTATTTAAACCTGGATTGGGCACCCTTTGAGTGCCCTTTCGTGTTGTTTCTGACCTTCTTGCTATCACTATGCTTGTGATAGCTGGGCCCCTGTTCCAGGGTTCCTGAGTTCCTGATCTCTACTGTTCCAGTGTTTCCTGGATGCTGAGTTACTCCAGTCCTGGTTCCGGCCTAGTCTCTGGTGTTGCAGTTACTGCTGAACTTCTTCTCTGCTGTTTGCTGACCTGACTGAGGGTTGCTGGTTCCTGTCATCTCATCACCTGTCTTCAGTATCCTGGCGACCTTCTGCCTGGTCGTGTTGGTGACATTGCTCAATTCCGTGTTGGTCCCAGCGTGCGGACGCTGGTTTGCTCCTAAGCCTTGCGGCTATACAAACTCGCTTGTTACACCAGTGTGCGGTCACTGGTTTGCTCCAAAGCCTATCAGCTATACAAATCTGTGTTGGTCCCAGCGTGCGGACGCTGGTTTGCTCCTAAGCCTTGCGGCTATACTAGCTCGCTTGTTACACCAGTGTGCGGTCACTGGTTTGCTCCAAAGCCTATCAGCTATACAAATCTGTGTTGGTCCCAGCGTGCGGACGCTGGTTTGCTCCTAAGCCTTGCGGCTATACAAACTCATTTGTTACACCAGTGTGCGGTCACTGGTTTGCTCCAAAGCCTATCAGCTATACAAATCTGTGTTGGTCCCAGCGTGCGGACGCTGGTTTGCTCCTAAGCCTTGCGGCTATACAAACTCGCTTGTTACACCAGTGTGCGGTCACTGGTTTGCTCCAAAGCCTATCAGCTATACATATCTGTGTTGGTCCCAGCGTGCGGACGCTGGTTTGCTCCTAAGCCTTGCGGCTATACAAATTCACTTGTTACACCAGTGTGCGGTCACTGGTTTGCTCCAAAGCCTATCAGCTCTACAAATCTGTGTTGGACCCAGCGTGCGGACGCTGGTTTACTCCTAAGCCTTGCGGCTTTACAAACTCACTTGTTACACCAGTGTGCG
Source organism: Rhinophrynus dorsalis (assembly GCA_037306005.1). Taxonomy (NCBI): domain Eukaryota; kingdom Metazoa; phylum Chordata; class Amphibia; order Anura; family Rhinophrynidae; genus Rhinophrynus; species Rhinophrynus dorsalis. The sequence continues at coordinate 578,086,019 of CM074718.1, forward strand.
GTCACTGGTTTGCTCCATAGCCTATCGGCTATACAATTCTGTGTTGGTCCCAGCGTGCGGACGCTGGTTTGCTCCTAAGCCTTGCTGCTTAACGATTTTGCTATTTGCCAGTTTCATCTGTCTGCTGCTATTATCTCTGGGCTGCCCTGCCCGGTATTGGTAAGGCCGGTAGAACCTTTTGCCACATTCCATCTGAGGTTGCCTTACCCGGTATTGGCAGGGCCGGTAGAGCCTACATTGTGTATCCATTGAGGCTGCCTTGCCCGGTAATTTGGTAAGGCCGGTAAAACCGTTATGCTATTCCATCTGCAGGTTGCCTTACCCGGTATTGGCAAGGCCGGTAGATGCTAAAGACTGTCCTGTCCGGTATATTGACAGGACCGGTAGAGTCTGCCTTCTGTCTGTGCTATATGCTGTATATATATATATGTATGTTATTGCCATCCTAAGTTATCAAATTATTATTTCAATAAAATTGATTTTTTTTTACCTAAAACTTGTGTCTGAGAGTCATAATAAACCGTGACACTTTGTGAGTATGGCCTCTTCTCCATCCCCATGTATATTTTCTGCCACCATATATCTGGGTGAATAGCTATTGTAGTGCTGGATATCGCCAAATTGATATATGTAAATACAGATGAGTTTTGATGTCAATTGCCTACAGAAAGCAGACAGTCCCCTTAAGCCCCTTTATGTCGAATTTACATAAATGACCTAGAGGAGGGGCATATTGTTTTAAACTAAAGAGTGTAAAAAGCTTGTTCAATTATTCAATCAAGATGAGTCCTAAAGACAAATTGAAAAAGGCGGAGAGATCTGGGAAATTGGATAAGTCCAAATCACAGCCCATTAGTCCTTTTTGCTCCCCTAGGGTTCAGTCAGAGAATGCAACTATAGGTATTGATTCTACATGTCTGGAACAAACGCTTGAGGGGTCTGATATAGAGGCCTCAGTTGGCTTATCCATCTCAGGTTTGAATAACGCCTTAGAAGCTCTACATGTTAAAATTAAGCTGGACCTGGAAAAGAATATAAGTGATTTAAGATATGAGATTGCACAGTTTGGTCAAACTCTGACAGAAGAGATGGCACAGCTAGCGAAGGAAAATTTGGAGCTAAAAAAGCAAAATGAGCTTTTTAAGAAGAGTATACAAAGGATGGAAGGGAAGATAGCAGAAATTGAAGATGCATCCAGAAGGCAGAACCTGAAGATTAGGGGTATACCTGAAGATATTACGGAATTAGATGGTTATCTAATGGAATGCCTGACTACCTTTGTTGACTCTAAAATCATAGGGGAAATTCCAATTGAACGAGCCCATAGACTTCCTAAGCCATCTAATATTACAACAGGCTCAAGAGACGTTATCGTTCGTTTCAATAACTATAAGCTCAAAGAGCGTTTTTTGGAAGAATGGAGAAAAAAATCTGGGACTGGGAAATATGCTTCGTTGGTGATGTTTCCTGATCTCTCTGTTATTACTAGGAATATGAGGAAGACATATAGAGAAATCACAATGTGTTTAAGATCAAAAGGGGTCCCTTATAGATGGGGTTTTCCAACAAAGTTGATTGTACGTTATAGAGATTCCTCATATATATTTATGGACTCGCAAATGGCTAGACAGAAACTAACGGAGTGGAGTTTAATGCAGGGTTGAAGGATGATGGGAGGGGGGTAAACAGGGATAGTTTGGGGCGTTAAGGGAATTTCTTTTTTTTTTTTTTTTTTTTTTTTTTTCTTTAGTCAAGTGGGAATAATAAGACGACTGTTTATAATGCTGTACGAGAAGGAAACCCAGAAAGTCATTTATTTGTAATGAAGGTGGTAAAATGTAAAATGTATAATTGCTTGATGTTTAGGATTTAATAACTGATCAGGGTTATGCATAGGGACTGGTCATAATGGAAGTGTTCTTGGAGCTTTCTGGGGACCCCTCAGCAGGGCCGGATTTGCCATAAGGCAGAGTAGGCATCTGCCTACAGGCGCTCCCCACAGAGGGGCGCCTGTCATTGGAATCAATTATTATTTTTTTTTTTAATAAAAATAAATAATATATACCTGCTACCTGCCTGCCGCCCGGTGAGATCCTACTGTTGCTCCCTCGGTGGCTCTTTAGTAATGCACAGCGCTGAGAGATGATATCATCTCCCAGCGCTCTCCATTCCTAAAGAGAAGACCGCGGGGGAGCAACAGGAACTACAGGTTTGTGCAGAAGCAGGCACAGACTTCTCCTGACGCTGGACCACCAGGAAGGTAGGAAACCAGGCAATGTGGAGATGATGGGGGTAAGTTGGAGCTGATGGGGGTAATGTGAGGACAAGTTGGAGCTGATGGGGTCAAGGTGGAGCTGATGGGGTCAAGTTGGAGCTGATGGGGTAATGTGAGAGCAAGTCTGAGCTGATGTGAGGGCAATATGGATATGGGGGGTAATGTGGAGATTTGGAGCATTGTGGAGGTGTCCAGTGGAGACGGTCAATGGGGGGAGGGGCGCTTCAGATTTCTGTGCCTACAGGCTCCTGAGATGAAAATCCGGCCCTGCCCCTCAGAGTCTGAAGTAAAAGTAATATGTATATCTTTAAAAAACGGTAGGAGCTAAAGGTGGCATATGGTTTGTAAAGATACTGTTGGACATAGTTGAACTCTAAATCTGGAGTTTTATATCAGATTCAGTTTAAATTTGAGCGCATTGAATTACTATAAAACTGATGATTCTTTGAGACTAAACCCCAGCATGCTCCATGAAGTTTTCACGTTGTTAATGAAGGTTGATGGGATTGTTTATAATTTTGTGAAGGAAGAATGCCTTATTATTTTTATGAATGGCTATTATGGGGAATGGTATGTAGGTATTTGTTTTTTTTTTTTTTTTTTGAGATATACTGGGTTTGGTTTAGTTGATATGTCATGGGGCTGTTTGGGGATTTCTTGAAGCCTTAAAAATAGGGCATTATTTATTGTTTTATATTTAGATAAAGGTCTTTTTATGGAACTATAGATCACTTAGACGTATTGGGGTAATTTAGATCTTGGTGGAGGTTTACGTTTACACTCTAGTATTAGAAATAGTTTAAGGTAGGGTATTCTGAGATATTACACAATTGGCGATTGCATGAGAGATAGACCTAATAGGCCCCATGACATTCTAAAAGTATGTGAAGCGCTATCTATCTGTAAAGATGATGGTAAATAGTTATTAATGATAGACACTTGGGATATAATTGTTAGTTAGGATAACGCACAAGGTTGGTTGCAGCAGTACCTTTGGAGCTTCTTGGGGATTCCTTGGAGCCGGAAAGTAATAGTAATAACAATTTTTTTTTTTTTTTTTTTTTTTTTGCGGGAATAATAAGATGACTGTTTATAATGTTGTAAGGGAAGGAAACCCAGAAAGTTATCTATTTGTAATGAAGGTGGTGAAATGTATAATTGCTTGATGTTTAGGATTTAATAACTGGTCAGGGCTATGCATAGTGTACTTGGAGCTTTCTGGGGACCCCTCAGAGTCTGAAGTAAAAGTAATATGTATATCTTTAAAAAACGGTAGGAGCTAAAGGTGGTATATGGTTTGTAAAGATACTGTTGGACATAGTTGAACTCTAAATCCGGAGCTTTATATTAGACTCAGTTTAAATTTGAGAGCATTGAATTACTATAAAACTGATGATTCTTTGAGGTTAAACCCCAGCACGCTCCATGAAGTTTTCACGTTGTTAATGAAGGTTGATGGGATTGTTTATAATTTTGTGAAGGAAGAATGTCTTATTATTTTTATGAATGGCTATTATGGGGAATGGTATGTAGGTATTTTTTTTTTTTTTTTTTTTTTTTTTTTGAGATATTTTGGGTTTGGTTTAGTTGATATGCCATGGGGCTGTTTGGGGATCTCTTGAAGCCTTAAAAATAGGGTATTATTCATTGTTTTTTTATTTAGATAAGGGTCTTTTTATGGAAGTATGGATCACTTAGACGTATTGGGGTAATTTAGATTATGGAGGTTTACGTTTACACTCCAGTATTAGAAATAGTTCGAGGTTGGGTACTCTGAGATATTACACAATTGGTGATTGCATGAGAGATAGACCTAATAGGCCCCATGACATTCTAAAATTATGTGAAGTGCTATCTATCTGTAAAGATGATGGTAAATAGGTATTAATGATAGACATTTGGGATATAATTGTTAGATAGGATTATGCACAAGGTTGGCTGCAGCAGATGCACCTTTGGAGCTTTTTGGGGATTCCTCGGAGCCGGAAAGTAATAGTAATAAGTTTTTTTTTTTTTTTTTTTCTCCCCTTTTTACGCGCTGTCTAGGTAAAATACAAAGAAATATTGTATGGGTTAGTACATCTTCCGGAAATCCCTGGTGGTTGAAGGGATAGTAGTTCCTGTTTGATGGTGAACAGAGTAGTTCACCTTCTTATTATTCAGGAAGGGTTAGGGTTAGAGATTGAATGGAGATTAGTATGGTTGTGTGTTGGTATGATTGGTGAAGTTAGAGGTGGTATGAGATGGTTGACCAGCCGCTGGGAGATTCTTTTCTTTGATGAATGGGGGCGAGGTAGACGAAGGTGTGTTCAATGGTTTTGACCTTTGTCACTATAAATTCGCGGGGGCTTAACTCCCCATTCAAACGGGCATGTTTGTATGATCTTCTGATTCGAAATAACGTAGATGTTGCTTTAGTTCAAGAGACACACTGGACAGCCTTGGAGGGAGATCTTTGGAGATATCGTAAATATCCACATATTTATATGTCATCAATGTTGGGGAAAAAGAAGAGGGGGGTGGCAATAGTAATTTCTCAGAGAATTAAGTTCCAATATATTCATCAAGAGGTAGACAATTTAGGTAGATATATAATTTTGGTATGTAAATTGAATGATACTTATTTTACTATAGTGAATCTTTATGCTCCCTCGGGAGATTCTGTTTCTTTTGTGGATTCGGTTATGGTAAAATCTGACCAACTAGCGAAGGGCAGAGTGGTTATGGGAGGTGATTTGAATTGTATAATGAATAAAGATTTGGATAAGAAATGCTCGATAAATCATTCTAAAGGGAATGGTAGACTTAGGAAACAGGCAAAGGCGATGACATCAGTGCTGTGCAAGAATAACTATTATGACGTTTGGCGGGTACATCATCCACAGGAGAAAGATTTTACTTTCTTCTCGAATCCTCATGCTTCATATTCCAGGATTGATTTTTTTCTTATGAGACCATTTGACTTAGAATTGTGTCAAGAATCACGAATTGGCTGTATCAGTTGGTCGGATCATGCTCCGGTTTTTTTGAGTGTGAGAGACAATCCTATGTATAAAGTAAGTACTAACTGGAAATTAAATGATAGGTTATTGAGTTCAGAAGCAAGTAGAACAGATTTAATAAGGGAAGTGGAGAGGTTCTTGGCCGAAAATGACAATAATGAAGTATCCAATTCTACATTGTGGTGTGCTTTGAAAAGTTACCTTAGGGGCTATTTAATTAAGCAGGGAATTTACAATAAGAGGAAGCAGGGTAGGCCTCTGGCGGATTTATATATTGCACTTGCAGTTTTGGAAAGGAGGGATAAGGACGCTTCTATGGCGGAATTCAGTAGGGAGAGGTTGTTACTTCAGGAGGAAATTAAAGGGAAACTAAGAGAGAAGTTAAATGCTAATCTAACTCGTTTAAAACATCACTGGTATTATTCTAATAATAGGCCAGGTAAAGAACTGACGTCGAAACTTAAATTTCACAATCAGAGGCATCGGATTAACCAGATAATATATGAGGGTAGGTCTTGCGTTTCTCCTCGCCAGATTAGTGAGGCATTTAGATCATATTATGAAGGTTTATATAATCTGCCAGAGCTAAATAGGACAAACCTGGAAATGAGAGAATTTCTTGCAAGATTGAATTTGCCTGTTTTACAGGATAAGAAATTGAATATTTTAAATAATCCATTCTCTAGCGAAGAGGTTGCTAGCGTTATACGGGGTTTGAAGGATGGTAAAGCACCGGGCCCAGATGGTTTCACTGCAAAATTTTATAAAGTAATAGAGGCCCAGGTTGGGCCCCTGCTGGAACGGGTCTATAGTGCTGCGGAGGGGGATCAGGGATTTCCTGAAGAAATGTTGGAGGCAACAATTTTCCCAATTTTAAAACCAGGAAAAGATCCAACTCTTGTTACTAACTGCAGGCCCATCTCCTTGATAAATTATGACATTAAGATTTATTCTAAGATTCTGGCTTTGAGGCTTAATTCTGTGATCCCGGATTTGATTCACCCCGACCAAGTGGGTTTTGTCACTGGGAGGGCCGGAGAAGATAATACTCAAAGGATTTTCGACATCCTGGACCATATTCGGTTGGGGAAGATTACGTCAATATGTATGGCCCTGGATGCCGAGAAGGCCTTTGACAGGGTAAATTGGAGGTTCTTGTCGGAAACACTTAGGGCCTTCGGAATAAGGGGAAGAATCTTTGAATATATAATGGCGTTATATACGGTGCCAAAGGCTAGGGTGACGGGCCCGTTTTTGGGATCAATGGAATTTAAGATTCGGAATGGGACCAGACAGGGTTGCCCACTGGCCCCTTTGTTGTACACCTTGTCAATAGAGCCTTTGGCTTCTTTGGTTAGAGCCTCTCCAGATATATGTGGAATAAAGATTGGTTTACAAGATCATCGGATATCTTTATATGCAGATGATGTCATGCTGACCTTGGCCTCTCCAGAGACCTCTCTCCCAGGTGTCCTGGAAATATTGGAAGTATACGGTGGATACTCTAATTATAAGTTAAATCTTTTAAGAACACAAACTATTTCTAGTTTTATTCCGGAATCATCTTTTTCTAGTCTGAGAGGACAGGTTCTGCTGGATTGGGATAGTAATTTTATTTCTTACTTGGGGATACAGATTAGCTTGGATATGGCACAAACATTAGAGATGAGTTATTCCATGCTTCTTAGGACACTACGGGATTTGAGATCAAGGTGGAGGGGCCTAGAGGTTTCTTGGATGGGTCGAATAAACATAGTTAAATCTTATTGGATTCCGAAGATAGTTTATCTTTTTAGGGCTATTCCGGTGCCAGTCCCTGTTTGCATTTTAAGAGATCTAGAAAGTCTGATAGCTGGTTATATCTGGGATGTTATAAAGCCCAGAATTCCTAAAGACGTGTTGAAAAGAAAGCTGAATTCGGATGGGGTAGGTTATCCGGATCTCTTTAAATTACATGAGGCCTGTATGTTGTCTCATTTTTTGATGTGGGAAGCTAAAAGGGGAACAGGATTGGGCTGGCATAACATAGAATTGGATAAATGTAAGGGGTATGATCCCTTTCTGTTTTTTTGGCTTGAACCTGCTCGCTTTAGGAAATTGAGGTTAGATAATAGTATAGTGGTTGGATTAATGACTTGGATTTATAAATTCCGGAGAAAATATTGCTCTACAGAAAATCAGAGTTACTTGAATTTATCAAGTCCAATTAGAGTTTTGTCTCTCTACTTGGAGGATTTGGAGCTTGGCCGCTGGCTGGACGCAGGTATTAGGAAAATTGTAGATCTTTTTCATCAAGGTTCCCCGCTCTCATTCCCGGAGTTGCAGCGGAAGTTTGGGGTGGTTTCTAATGATTTCTTTAAATATATTAGAATTAAAAAGTTCTTGGCAGGAGAGAGTGTTTCTACTCTAGACATTGGAGAGATAATAACCAGTGTACTTAGGGGTAGACACATTATCTCCAGAGTAAGGAATGTGTTGTCAAATTTGGTTACACCCCGGAAGCCACGAGCATTCCGGAAATGGGAGGCGGAGATAGATATTTTTGTTCCTTTACAGGACTGGTACGTGGCATGGAGGATCACAAGACGCTCAGTTCACTGTATTAGTTTGATAGAACAATATTATAAATTAATTCATAGATGGTATAGGGTACCCCACCTTTTATGCAGATTTAAGGCAGGACTTCCGAACTTATGCTGGAGATGCTCAACAGAGGCTGGAACTCAATTGCACATTTGGTGGGACTGTGCTAAGCTTGACGGTCTTAAGACGACACTGATGGAGTTGTTGAATAATTTGTTTCAAATTCGGACTGCTTTGGGCCCTAGATCTTTTCTGTTCCATTTGGAGCTTCCTGTCACAAAAGTCAGTGATAAATTTTTATGTGTTAATATTTTACTGGCTGTGAAAATGGTAATCGCAAGATATTGGAGGAGACAGGAAGCTCCGACATGGAACGAAATTGAGGCTCAAGTTGATTTCCAGTGCGAGTCGGAAAGGTACTTTTATAGTAGAAATCATTTAGCTATTGATTTCTATGGTGATATTTGGAAGCCGTGGCTTCGAAGAAAGACCTGCATTGTACATTAATAGTGACACGAGGGTCTGACTTTGGATCCCCGCGGATTAAAAATTTAGTTGATTACGCCTTGGTAATGCCCCCCCGGTATTAAGCTTTACTTTCTATAATGGTGAAGATAGAATCTCCCAGACGGGCTGGTGATGATTGGTGGGTTGGTGAATGGGGATATATGTGAATTCTATGCGATTGTATTGTAATCTGATTGCATATTTGTAACTATGTATTGATTGTTTGTATATCATGCAATTTAGAAAATAAAGGATTTAAAAGAAAAAAAAACAAAACAAGTACTTACAAATGCATTAGATATATCACTAGCATCAAAAAGGTAAATGTTGTATTTAACCATTTCTGTGCCAAACACCCCTTTGGCACTCAAAGAGTGTAATATTAGTAGGATTATAAAAATGTCGTACTAGTTCCCCATAAAACTGAAGCCGTGATACAATCTTCAAGTACTGTAAAATCTGGCACTCTGCTCAATATGCTAAATAGTTTTAATCATTTAGCACTGCATTAATGAAAATCACATTTGATACTCATGGCTGAGAGCCAATTTTAAAATTTATGATAAAACATCATTAGTAACCTTCCATAATTTTCTTTTGGTGAAATATTTGTACATTATGCTTACTCAGCACCTTCACACTTTCTTGTCGCAGTCATGTTTTATCTGTAGTCATTTTACGTTTAGCTAAATAAATACTTCAAAATTAACACCCCACTGGCACTACGTAAAAGCCATGTTACACCAATGTAAAGCTATGCCAACTTACATCTATATCTGCTAGGGCACCACATATACACTTGGCAAATAAAATTTCCAAGATCACTTTTCTACCTGGCAGATAAGTTTCAGTGCATCACTTGTTGTCCATAATTCTCTGCAGGGTAACATCAATGGAATTTATGGGCTGTATGCACAATGACAAACGTGGAGCAATTATGAGCCAAACCAACTGTACAATAGGGAATAACTAAAATTCCCGAAATTCCTATTGATTGAAATGGGGATTTTAATCTCTTCAGACCTAGAGAGGTCTCCAATGGATTGAAAAGACCTCTCTAGCATTCAAGGAATTAAAAACCCATTTAACCATTTGAGTGCCAACGGTTTAGCCTTACCCCTCTGAAACTCAAGGGGCTAAATCAATGTGAACCTTATTTATCCCCTATAGTGTAGTTGGTTTGCCCCATAATTGTTACTCTTTGTGCTGTTGGCTCTAGCCGTATGTTCAAAGGGATAACGACAAAAAATTATTGTATGAAATACAAAAATAAGTAATTGATTGCATGAACTACATATTTTCTATAGAGTTTACGCCAAAAAACTAGTAATGTCCGTTGTGTACGACACAACTCCAGAATTGTCTGGCAAAGGGGCGTGGTTAGGGCGTGGCTAAACTATTCTCCAGTGTCGTACAGATGAAAAGAAAATTTGTCATAACTAACGCCAAAAAAATATCTTTCAAAAGACAAAATTTGTATGTTAAGAAAAAAGTGGAGGGAATGTGTTCTGAATGTGAGAATTTTTGTCTTTAGTTAAGACATTTTTTGGCGTTAGTTAAGACATTTTTAAAGACGATTTTGTTGTTAGTTAAGATATTTTTTAAGACATTTTTATAGTTAGTTAAGACATTTTTTTGTCGGTCCATACAACAATTTCAGCCAGGACAAATGACATATTTCCAATCACAACTGACACTCTGAAAATATCAATGATCCCAGCGACACTATACTTTGAAAAGTTGTTACAAAACAACAAAAGCTATTTCGCTACTTCTTTGAACATTTGGCCCTAAGGCTGCTATTTAGTAATGTATCATCAACCATTATGTATGTGATTTAGTGGTGTGTACAAGCATACCTGAGAACCTTCACTGTCCCAAGCCTTCTGAGGTCCACTAAGGTCTGGAGGTGGGAGTGTCCAAAAACACAATTTGCATTATAAAGTGGTCAGTGCTTTATTGGGGTGAACAGGATTGTGAGAAGGGGAGGCTGGGTTTTCTCTTAAAATGGACAGAGAGAGGGAAGAACAAGGTGGAGAGTGACCTGCGCTGGCAGTGAAGTGGGTGGAGTTACATGGGAACTCACTGAGCTCTGACAATCAGTCTCTGTCCCAGAGATTCAGATCCAGAGAGTTCCCAGGTATGTGTTGTTTTTGTGCTTTTTCCCATTCACCCTATTTATTAAGAATTTTTTTATGTGTAGTTATTTCCATGTGTGTTTTGCTGGATTTATGTTCAGTGTTTTCGCTGCTGGGGAATTTTTCTGCGGGTCTGTGATTTTTATATATATACTAGTTGAAGAGCCCGTTACACGGGCCACAGTGCCACTGCCAGCCGGTCGCGGGGCAGTCATGCTCAGTAGAGACTGCCCGCACCACGGCTGATACAGAGCTGGAGCAGTCTCCACTGCGCATGATGCAGCACGCACAGCAGTCTCTACTGCGCATGATACACACATTTTAGCAAATTATTATATAGGATATATATAAAAAGGATTTTTCACAAGTTAAAAACTTTAAGCAAGGTATTCTAATGTAAACGTGCACTTTTTTTTGTTTTCTTTTTACTGAATACAATATTTTCTCTCACCAACTTAAATGTAAAGAGGTGAAAATACCTGCAGAATTTTGTGGTGATGGTCATCGCAAAATATTAGGTGCATATCATGATAAATAAGCAAACAATATTAACACATATTAGGAAGAGCATAACCTATTACCCATTTAGAGAGACGTATACTATGACACGCCACGGATATTCTGTGGAAACAGAAAATCAATCAGCTCCACTATAGCACTGGTACTGTAAACTAAAAAACATGTAGCCATGGCATAGAGCAATCGAGTTACTTCCAGGTAGATATATTTGTAGTGTATACCTTTCTATGCTTAGGAATCTTTCAAAAGAAATGTAGCAGACCCCTGCAAAGTTTCTGTTACATCTGTATTTTCACTCACCTCCTCCTATATTCCCCTGCCCATCCCATTGCGATGGGTTGGTATCACAGTGCCTGTGATTCTCTGTCACTCTTACTTGTGGTTCGCTCTGATTTGCTGAGCCAGTTTGGCCCGCCCCTGGTGACCTTTTTATGCCTGGCCCAGACATCTGTCAGATGCCCTTTCGTGGTGTTTCTGAGCCAGTAGTGCTGTTGCTGTGTTCCTGTGTTCCGGATTATAGTGTACCGACTTGGCTTGTCCTGACTACGCTCCAGTGTTCCTGATCGTGTTTGACCCGGCTTGTCTGCGAACCACCTCTGTTTCCTGACCCGGCCTGGCTGACGTTCCTATTCGTGTATGACCCGGCTTGTATGACTACCTCCTGCGTGCTCCGACCCTGCCCGACTGACTTCCTGCTCCGAGATCGACTTCCAGCCTGTTCCAGTGACCTCTGTTCCCGTTGTCACCGCTGCGACATTTTTCACCTGCTGTTACCCGCTGCTGTGTGACCACTCTGCCTTGTGTTGCCTTTGATCAGTGCAGTGTACTGTTGTCTTGCAGAGCTGTGCGTTCCTCCGTGAGCCTCACTATACTTGCAGAGTCTCGATACCTTACAGAGCCTTGTGTGTAAACGTGCATATTAACCCTTGCAGTGCTGCTTTACTCTCGCTACCTCGATTCCCAGTCTAGAGCTGTGCTACGTCTGCTGAGTTGGCTGCTTACCGACGGCGACTCTATCTATCCTACTGCAGAGTAGTCACTTTATGTTGGTCTGGTAGGGCGTCATTGGCTCTCACTTCTACGTTAGTTACTGGGCGATATCTACTGTGGCCTCTGGGCTAGTGTGGCAGCAAAGGGAAGGCTCAAGCTCTGGCAGGTTCCCGTTGTATAAGCCCGTGGGGGCTATTGGCTCTAGCCCTACTATTACTGGTATCCGGTTAACGCCTGTGGAGGCTATAGCCAGCTCTTGCATTGCAGGCCGGTTTCCGTTACGCCCGTGGGGGCTATCCACACTCGCAGAAGCAGTCCTCCTGTTAGGTACGTCCACGGGGGCTATTTGGATTGCTGTTCTGCTTAACTATTTGGTCACTTGGGCTAGGCATTTACGTTTCCAGAACACTGTGAACTGTCTCTATTTGCACCTCCTTTTAACAACTAGGGCGTGCCAAACCACCACATCTGAGACTGACTGATTTATGCTCTTAACCCTTTGGGTACTGTACACCTTTCTCTGTGAAGAGATCTTGTATGTCAAATATACTGTGCATTGTCTCTCTGTACTATATCAGTCATCACTGTGTGTTTATTCCTGCCGCCTCTATAGGGAGTTTGTTTGCATTATTGCTATTAAAATAAAATTGTGTTTTATTTTACCAACTGGTCTGAGTGTCCTAAAAACCATTACAGTTGGGCAGAGTTGATGGCCAGTCCAAGTGAGCATCAGTTGATTATTATTGACTGATGTCCTCATGGAGCGACCATTCATTGAAGGTTGCTGTTGAGCATCACAAACTCCAGTATAATCTTATGAAAGGATCACCTTGCAAATATGGCTTTACTGCCATTATATGTGAGCTCACTAAAGTAGCAGTCTCCTAGACTTTGGTGTTCTGAATAGAGGATAGGTAGGCATAAATGCCTGTTTTTTTCACAGGAATGTTTGCAGAAAAAAACACAAATTCTGAAAAATAGAAAGTCTATTAACATTTCTGCCTTTTCAAAACCACCAGTGAAATTCCTGTTAGAATTTGGCATCTTCAGCTTATTCTCCACTGCAATGCTATAGTACTCCGTATGCCTTGAAAATGCCATCTTTGTATATAGTCTGTACTCTGGCTAGCTGTCTACATATCTGTGGTCTACTGAACTTTCTAACCCAATGCCTTTTATCCATGGTACTAACCACCTGCTTGTACAACTCTGGCACAGCTGTTCTTGAAACCTAACTGTGGTCTATGATATGTCAGCAGGGTACAACACATGACATCATCTCTTTAAAACCTGCATATCATATCAGCTTCCAACGTTATGGCACATTTTGCCATTCCACAGGCAACATTTTGGATTATGTCTGTGCATTTTTATTAGTATTATCATGATATAATATAAAATGTAAAGCAGAAACCGATTCTACAACCCTGTACAATTTTGTATTTCTTTTGAAAAATTCATTAAGCTATAGAAGAAATGTATAACCTAATTGCTTCAACATGACTAGTGGTGGCGGAATGTGTGCTACTTGTGGGGACTGTGACTCGTCACCTTCAACTAACTCAGTCCCTGAAACATCTACAACACTACTATTATGTCCTTTTGAAGGTGTTCTACTACATATCCTCTAGATCATGAGTGATTTCATAGACTGTGGGGCTACTGAGAACTACTAATTATCATGTCATCACTACTACTACAGGGGCTAGATGTTGCAATTGTACAAGCAGTAGTAAGTGGCAGTTGCACTGCTGCGCAAACAGTAGCAGAAGCACTCAGAGATAGGTTGTTGATGTTGAGCTTTGTCACTGCTTAGTCAATAATACTGAGTGTAACTGGGTGGAAGTTGGATTTGGAAGCAATTATGCTGACAACCAAGGTGGTTCTACATTTTTAGGCATGTTAATGTCTCAAAGTGTATATAAACAGGCATACTGCTCCTTTTCAGTGGTGGAATATTGAGCCTTTTCATTTCAAGCACAACTCTTTTTTTTTTGCTATATCATCATCACTCTTTACTCGATCTGCAGAAACAAAATTAGACAAAACCAGGGAGCGCCCCTGTGCAGATCAACAGGACATCAACTGATACCTCCACCGACACCCAAAAAGTGCCTACTCACAAAAGGGTGCTGAATTTTGGCATATACCACAGATACAGCTATTTGCGCTTTCTAGGATAAATAACTGCCCCCAGTTGCAGTATTATACTCCAGAAAATTCTTGGCTGCGGTCCTCTCCTCACGCTCTCCTCAGCGGTAATGTACAATATGTAACAGAAAATAAAAACAAAAGGAGGAGCCCCAACAGTGCAACTCTGTTAAACTTTTAAGGTTTTAACAAAAATAAAAATAGTAGATCTACTCACAGATGGCTGTTGTCAGCCAGATGTTAACACCAAGACTGACTCAATAGGCATTTGGAGATACTCAGACCTGTCTCCACTCAGGTGCACAGATCCTCTGTGATCTTTCTTTCTTCAATGAACAATCCAATGTATCCACAAAAACAACAGGTGAAGAAATAAAAAGAATGTGATAGCGTATCTCTCCTCAATAAAATAACATTTATTGTTCAATAGAAACAAAATTTGCTACAATAATTTTTTTTTAAAAAGAGGCCCTTACGCGTTTCGCAGCATAAATGCTGCTTTATCAAAGATAAATTGGCCACAAACAACCAGAGAAATAATTATTTCTCTCATTATTTCTCTGGTTGTTTGTGTTTTTTATTTCTTCACCCGTTGTTTTTGTGGATACATTGGAAAAAGAAAGACTGATCACTGAGGATCTGTGCACCTGAGTGGAGACAGGTCTGAGTATCTCCGAATGCCTATTGAGTCAGTCTTGGTGATCACATCTGACTGACAACAGCCATATGTCAGTAGATCTACTACTTTTATTTTTGTTAAAACCATAAAAGTTTAACACAGTTGCATTATTGGGGCACCTCTTTTTGTTTTTTCTTTCTGTTACATTCTCTTCTTGATCTGTATCAGAAGAAGGGTGAGGGGGTAGAGGCCAAGGTTATGCTCAGGCCAATTTGTCAGATAAGGATGATGGGAGCTGTAGCCTAGCAATAGCTAACGGTCTGGCGGTTATCTGTATTAATGCACTTGAGTAATGTACATTGGGAATTTTAGCAGGTGTATGATATCAGTTCAGCAGATAATCCATGGACAGTGTGCATAATCAGCAAATTCAGATTATCAGTGGGAAAAGCTAATTTGTGCTCTAAATTCTTCATAACATAAGAATGCACCCTTCAAGTTCTTCATAAATTTTATCAGGCAGCCACAGTTTATCTAGAACCTGATAACAGTAGGTGCCTCGTAAAAGTCTCCTGTATGGTCACATTTGGCTAACCCCTTAAGTGCTGCACACAGCTAATGCTTTTAATTTATTGAGATTAGTATTCAATGACAGCTGATGTCTGGCTCATTAACAGACAATAAAACAATTTCACTTCTGAGGCATCTACCAAGATTGCTATTATCATGGGAGAAAGGGAGCCCGGACGGGGGATTTACTAAAAGTCGATGCTGTGGAGATATGATTTTGTCAATGTGTTCAAAGCACTTCGACTTTCCGATGTACACACACACACACACACACACACATTGCCATATGCGCTAACATTTACAGATGCAAGGGAAGGGGAAGGTCCCCATTAGCATACAGAATTGTTGAAGAACTGTGGCTGTGAAAGGGATGCTCTCTCTCACACATCACCAGCTCTACAACAATCCTGGAGTCAGAGAGCATTCGCTCTGCTTATCCATGTCCAGCAATCCTGGAGTCAGATGGCATTTTCTCTGCTTCCCTACTTGGCCAGTAGGGGAGTGAAGAGGATACTCTAATCACCATGGACAGCATCACTCCCTTATCCCTTTGAGTGTGATAGGGATGTGCATTGCTCACCCCTGTGGGTTAACCCTTTTAGTACCAGAGTGGTACGGAATGCATTGCAATGCATTCCGTACCACTCTGGCACGCAAAGGGTTAATTTAAAAAATGGGCCACCCCTGTGGGTCAAATGGTTAAAAAATTAAATGCAATTTATATGTTTTATTCAGAAGGTATGCAATATTTGAAATCGGTAAGTAATTAAATTATAGTGATTTAAGTCTGGGATTTTATTCCAGTTAGTTTCTCTAAATTTGGTTATTGCATAGGGTACAAGGATAATTATCAGAGGACCTGGCTTAGTATTAAAGCTTACTGATCTGACAACCAACTTTAAACCTCAATTAGCATAGTTTATACAGTTTCTGGGACAGAGGTATTCATATATGCTGCTGCCAAATGTATTTTAATTAATTGTAAGGATCAATTATCCTTTTCTATGCTGCTGGGTTCAATTATTGTAATTTAATACCTCTGAATATACCTAGGTGTGGTTAACCCTTCAATTGCTGGTAATACTAATGGTGATAATTGTGGTTTGAGTTACTGTGTATCTATTGAACTTGGTATTCACTCATTTATGTCATTGTCGCTTACACTTTTTATATATATAGTATTTACTTAAGTAAATTATATATATTTTTGCACAAACATGCGTAATTGATTATTTAATCAATTCTTTGCTGTGAAGTAGCGTGTCAATACCTAGTATTGTGTAAAGTTCTCAAAATGATATTATTATTTATCTATTTATGTGAAGATATCCAGCCTAATTGGTTCTCTTGTTTAACCCTTTCTTGGATACTTTCGACAGGGGGGGATAGTGCTCTGAGCTTTAAGATCCATTTTTATCCATTCATCTGTGGGTTCTGCAGGTCTGGCTTCATTTCCACATTTCCACATACATTCTCTTATTAGCAGTATTTTCATTTTGAATTTCCAGGACTGATAGTTCTGGTTTGACATTTTTCTGTTTTTCCTGTTGCAGTCTTTATGTGTTGCTGTATCTGGCACTTATTTACTGTAGCAAGCTTTTCCTGGACCCATAAACTATTGGAAATTCTTTAAAGCTCTACAGAAATAAAGTGCACAGTCTTATCTGCTCTAAAACATGGCTGCAGCCCTCCATGCAGCTTTTATTAAAGACAAACAAGAAGATACCATAAAGACAGCGAACAGTAAAAACTAAAAACAGCACCACCTACTGACGGAACAGTATATAACACAATAGTTGGTGCAATAGAATACAATATTCTAACAACAGTAAATGGGTTATTCCATTTGGGAAGTTGTTGTAGGCAAGCGTATAAAGGAACACCCAAGTATGATACTTTAAGAGGTGATCTTTTATAATGTGACCCCAAGTTTATTCAATATATAATAACAAAAACATGTTGAAAATGCACCAGAACATGAAATTAACACCAGAATGTATTCAGTTAAATTATAAAATCTCTACAGGATCACATTCACACGAGATAATAGAATTCATTGTGTCTCCAATTGTGGATCAAAAGGCCCATGTTTCCCTTCTTCTGCCTGTTTCTTTACACCCATGACCAGAATCTCAACCCTATTGGTAAACAAGAATCCTGTCTGAAGACCCTTCCTAAAGCAGCCAAATCTCTGATCCCATTACTCTGGGGCAAATCAGAGTGTCCCTCACATTTAGCATGGCATTTGAAAGTGGCATATTATCCTATATTATAATTCGTTAGGATGTTTGTTAGAAGCCGTCATGCGCAGTAGATAGGGCTGTGCACACTGCAGTCATGCTCAGTAGAGGCTGCCCGTGCCGTGGCTGATAGGGAGCGGGAAGCTCCGAATTCAGACCTGTGTCCTCTGTGCTCTTGGTCACAGGAAGGTGCGCAGAGAGGACCACTGTCTTAATTTGGAGTGCCCCTCTCTGTATCAGCCGTGGCATGTTCGGGCAGTCAGTGCTCCGCGTGACTGCAGTGCCGCCAGTGTTGGCCCGTGTACACAGGCTTTAAAACTAGCATTAATATGGAAAGACAACATGTGCAAGTCACCAATTCCCTTACATTCTTCCATAGGTCCTGGTATCCATGGCTTTCATGTTTCCCTCTATAACCCCAGCTGACCCCACATCCTTTCTTCATGAATGATTGCTAACACACTATCCCCCACAAGACCCTTCATTGAGCGACAACTCTCTGTCTCAGGCTAACACATAGTTATACTATCAAAGGGGATACACATTGGGTGTGTCATGGTGGAACACTTAGAAAGGAGCCCCCATCTCCTCCCTACTTCCCATAATTCCAATCTATTACACACGGAGAAAGAGAAAATGAAGTATCTCCCTTTTCTTTTCTTTTTTGTTATTCCCACCCCCATACCCCCTTTCTACCTGCCTATACATAGGTCAGATGCACAACATTTCTTAGACCTTTGCCATTTGGTTCTGCTACAATCATATGAAATTTACCCACTATAGTTCTGCAATTGTAATGTTCATCACCCTACAACAGACATAGTTCATGTTTTTCACTTAACTCTGTAAGAACTGTTAGTATAGTCATTTAATAGCATTGTCCCATTCTGGAAGGGACTTTGATCTCGTTATGTGCTTCTGTATCGGGACCACTTGAATGGTGGTTGCTGATTGCCTAAACATTTAATACAGCTTTCTTGTTATAAAAAAAAAAGCACATTTTTACTGTGTTAAAATGAAATAAAATAATGTACATGAAACTAGAGGTTTTCATGGTCAAAATTTAAAAGTACAAGTTTATTTTATATATGTTTTTCTGTTAATGTAAATGTATTGTTTCTCAGATAGAGCAATCTGAGCTTCAACAGCTCTGCCTCAATCCATGGTACTAAATGCAATAGAAATACACCAAAGGGGGATTGGAAATTGCTGTTGTCTGCTTTTTGTTTCCAAACTGACAAAATATGTCTTATGAAAGCATTCATTAGATTGTGATGTATACTCAAAGGGAGTATGATATACAGGGCTGTATGCACAAAACAAAAAGGGAGCAATTTTGTGGCAAACCAGTTGAACCGCAGGGGATAAATAAACCCGCCATTGCTTTAAATGATTTTTTAAATAACTTTTTATTAATAGCTTTCAGGAAAAGAACGACACAGTACAGACAATCATCAGATCTAATACATCTAACTAACACTACAAAAGGATGGAACACAGCAGATCCATCTAAGTTTATTGTGCTCTGGTATCATACAAGAGCTGATGCACTTATCATGGTTCTGTAAAGACAGGGACAGTGATAGAGTGCCGGAGCACTGCCACAACATCCCCCGAAACAAGTGCCTCAAATATTAGTCTAGTCAGAAATTCAGGGGAAGGATTCACACTGATATTCTTCTAAGAGAGAGGGCTGGAAAGTCCTTGTTATGACAACAGGAAGTAAGGTTGACTAGTAGATTTGTTCAAGTTAGGCAGTCGTAAAGAGGATATCACTGCAACATCCCCAGCATATGATCACATTGCGGGGTTCCACATTCTAAAGACACCCCTTTTCACAGGGGAGGGTCTATGGGATCCTGATGCCCCCCCCCCCACACCACCACCGAAGCTGTCAGGTAGCAGGTTGGTAAAGGAAGCAGTACATCATGACATTCTGTCCAGAAGGTCTGACCAGGTAAAACCCTTAATTGGGGGTTTTAACCCCATGAAAGCTGGAGTGATCAACAATGCATTGTTCCCCCAACTACTTATCACAGGGCGTTACACTTAATGGTATCTGTAAATTCCTGTTACTGATCACTAAAGTGTAGTTCGCACCTCAGGGAAAATTCAGTCATTGGCCACAATTTTGAGTCACAGACTGGTCACCAGAGAGGGACTACAAGTACCACAAACCTGGCTGAGAATTAGTGACATTGATGGTATTGTATTAGTCAGAAATAATTTGTAATGTCTGAGAGTTTGCCTTTTTTGCTTTATGTATAATGGAAATGGCAAGGATTCCCTTCTGATCTGGGTTCACTGATTTCTAAATCTGCGCACAAATATTGTATTTACATAACCAGGATGACTAGTTGAATCCATTATGGAGGGATCCATTTTCTAATTGCCAAATATATATTTAAAAAAATGAGCCACACACTTTGGTGGTTGTTGTCACAACAATGTGTAGTGCATACATTCATCCGCTTCTTGGTAGAGGTGGTATAGCCAACTTCAGCATGAGAGGGGTTAATTTGATTGTATAGGAAGGTGATATTGGAAGGTTTTACATTCCTTTTGAAGCTGGGACCCCTCTGCAAGGTATGAAATATTAAGGCTGAAGTGCCTCTCAGTCTGGCTTCAGTATAAACTAACTGACTAAGGTATCATTTGGCAGCATCCCTACACAGACAGCTAATTTGTTGGATGTGCTAATTAACTTTAGCAGTCAAGAAACACTGTCTTCCTGGGTCATATCTAAAATATACCTTAATAATATCTCATAGATTGATAATCCAGCCTCCTGGTGTACATATTTGGAATGGGAAAAGCATTTCCTGCAATAAGAGTACCAACATGACTAGCACCACTACAGTGGTGGGTGGGAAATTATGAAGTCTATAAGCGCTAAGTAGCAAGTGTGACCTATGTACGGACTCCATAAATTGCAACAAATTAATAGATATAAGAATTATCTTGGTGTCAAGTAGAGGAGAACAATTACTGTTCAAATCTGATATTTGAATTTTGGTTTCCCCAACACACAAGGGAGGTGACTTATTGTACTCGCCTCTCTCTCTGCCCATAATTACCTCTGGGCCGGCTTAGAAACCTGAGATGAACTGAAATTGTATAAATCTCTGGATAAAAAAGTGTCTGGTGTGCTTACTAGGGAACAAGATCTAATTTTGAGTATGTGGCCATCTTTCCTTCCCGGAGCCCCTTCGGACAGAAAATACTATTACTTTACCATCCAAGTGAGTAGGATTTCTGTTATTTTCTCCTTTTTATTTTTATCTGTTTGGTGTACATAATTTGTCATCTGTTTCTTTATGTACTGTGATTATTGTTTATTTATAATAAATATTCCTTTATTAAGTTTGGCCTTTGTCTGGTAAAGAATCACGTTACCTGAATAGACTAATTTATTGGGAACTTGAAATCACATAGATATTGTGTTAGAACGTATTTGGTGGGGTTTTTAGTCTAAATTGCGTGGGGGACCCAGACACCCCCCTGTCTTTTTTATGCATTTATAGATTGTAGCAGCATTATGATATTAGTTATATCATTATAATGAACTGTGGGTGGTGTTAAAGTGGATTTTTTTTATCATTATTTCCGGTCTAGGGCAGACAGATAGTGAATTTTTTAACCCTTTCACCCCCCACCAAGTCACGCGTGGAGTAGGGGCGTTCGTGACAGTTGTGAAAAATGTTGTCCCAAAAAATGAATACTGCTCGGTTTGATGTAGATAGAGTTGTAATTTTACTTTTTATTTGTTTGTTTGTCAAGACATGACACATGTCTTGTGAAACATCTATTTCAGTTCTATGTTTTATAAACAATAAAGGAAAATAAAGTTTGCTTACGCATAGATGTGATTAACAGCAGGTTACAGTCTAAAATAATTGTCTGAGCAAGGTAGTCTGTTTTTCCTGCTCCCATTTAGAAGAGTCTCCATCCTCAAATCAGGCCCTCTCCTCCTCCATCACCTTGGACTGTTCTTTGTCCATCCCCTTGGACCTCTCTCATTCTATCCTCTTGGACTGCTCGCCTTTCATCCTCTTGCCTGCTCTCCTTCCAGCCCCTTGGACTGCTTCGATACCCTTTTTTATGCAAGAGAGGACTTTGCTTTTGCGAATGCTAGTTGACACTGGTCACTGTTTCCAGGTTTGTAGTTTACAAGGATTCCCAGGTCTTCCTCTAGCAACGAGTCCCCTAAAATGATTCCATTAAGTTCATAAGTAGCACTGGGATTTTTTCTTCCCAAATGCATGACTTCATACTGTCCCACATTAAACTTCATATTCCATTTGGTTGCCCAATCTGCCATTTTATGTAACTCCCTCTGTAGAGAGTGAATATCCTGTTCTGAATTAATTACCCTGCATAATTTAGTGTCATCTGCAAATGCTGATATTTTTCTTTCTATATCTATTTCCAAGTAATTTATAAACATGTTAAAAAACAGTTGACCTAGTACTGAACCGTGAGGTACTCCACTCTCAACTTTAACTGAATTGGAGAATTGTCCACACACTGTTCACTATCCTTCAACCAGTTTTCTATCCAACTGCAAAGGTTATCTCCTAGCCCCAATTTCCTTTTTTTTAATTACCCAGCCTTCTGTGTGGCACTGTATGAAATGCCTTTGCAAAATCTAGATATAGTACATCAACTGCCTTACCATTATCTTGGTTGCTACTTACTTCTTCATAGAAGCTGAAAAGATTAGTTTGGCATGATCTATTTCTCATAGAACTATGCTAATAATCTTATTTTTGGTGGTGTAATCCTGTATATAGTCCCTTATTATCTATCCCTTCTAGCAGTTTTCCAACTACAGAGGTTAGACTCAGAGGTCTATAATTCCCAGGTTCTGGTTTTATTCCCTTCTTAAATAAGGGCACTACATTGGCTCTATGCCAGTCTTGTGGCACTAAGCCTGTGGTGAGAATCTTTAAAGAGCAAAAAAGAGGGGTCTTGCTAAAACTGCACTGAGTTTCTGAAAAACCTTTGGATGTATAACATCAGGACCCGGTGCTTTGTCAGTCTTTATTTTGTTCAGTCTTCCTATGACCTTTTCTTGTGTTAACCCAATATCTGACAATTGTATTGTTTTATTTGTTACTTGATGAAGTTCTTCTACCATACCTTGTTCCCTTGTATATACTGATGCAAAGAAAGTGTGTAAGGCTTTTTCCGTATCCTCTCTAATCAACTCCCCCATCTCTTTTTGAAAGGTCCAATGCACTCCCGCTTAAGTTTTTTGCTATTTATATATTTGAAAATCTTTTTTTGGATTAGTCTTGCTCTCCCTTGCAATTTTTGTTTCATTATCTATTTTTGCAAACCTAATTGCCTTTTTGCAATCTTTATTGCACTCCCTGTATTTTAAAGGGATAGTAATACTTCGTTTTAACTTTATTTTATTTTGTAGGCATTAAAAAAACATGAAGAATGATATAAGTCTTATCTCTCAAACCTTTATGGTTTAAGAGATATTCACAAGCAAAGTTTCCCCCTCCCGCCCCTTTTTCCTAGTGTAAGCAATCTCTTCTCAGATGTGAATCTGGTTGTATGACAGGACAGATAACAGAAGGGGACAATCTTCTTTGCATGAAAACAATGAAAGCCCTTCCCCCCTTGACAAGTTTTTCAGCTTTTTCCCTTATCTTAATTGAAGATTGTCCCTCTCTGCAGTCTACCAGGGCACCTCCCTTCTGATCTGGCTGAACAGAGGTGCAGAATTCCCACCTCATGAAAATCCCAACAATGTATCCCTTTGAGTGCCAGAGGGGTACTGACTGGCACTCAAATGTTTAATACTAGAAGAGTCTTCAGTTTGCAATGGAATCTGTTTTCATACTTTACCAGATTGCTATGAAACCTAATATGGAAATAACAGGATCTTTTACGGACACATTTCACTAAGGGCAGACAACCACATAGTCTTCTTGAATTTAAATAAATTTGAAGCAACGATAATCCTCATGGAAGGGAAAAGCCTCTTCAAAGGACTAAATGCAAAGGGTCATGGTTACATATTTTGTTTGTTATAAAGTATAAGTGAAAAATACTGCTACCTAATAGTACCGTTTTATAAACAGTCCAGGTTATGGAAAATGCATTTATATAACCTGTGATTTTCTTATCAGTGTTAGGCATGTTAACTCCTTGGATGCTAGACAATTCACCGAAGCATTACTTCACAATAGGGGGATGTACTAATTAGTGGATCATTTTCAGAAGACATTGCTAGAGGGCTATTCCCTGTTTAGGTGAGACAGGATTAATAGAAAAGGGGGGGGGGGGCGTGCTTATATTTGAAACCAGAGCTAAGGGGTCATATTAATGAGGAAACTGATCATAATGTGGAGTCCTTGTGGGTAGAAACTGAGACTGTAAAAGGTTTAAAAAAAAAAAAAAAAAAAAAGGGGGTCTTAGTGGGTGTATGCTACAAACCACCAGATATTGAAGAGAATGTTGAGGCCAAACTGCTATTGCAAATGAGGAAAGCTGCACAGCTAGGGATACTATAATTATGGGAGATTTTAACAATACAGATATCAACTGGAAACATGAGACCTGTCAGAGTGCTAAGGGAAGCAGGTTTGTGAGCATGCTTCGGGAAAGCTACATGTCACAAATGGTGACAAGAAATAACAATGTATTAGACCTAGTGATAACATAGAAATGGTATCTAATATTAAGGTAAGTGAATATTTGGGAAACAGTGATCACAACATGGTTACGTTTGACATCAGTTTGGCAGATTTGGTACAACCAAAAAGCTTAATTTTAAAAAACTAACTTAAAATTTTTATGAGCTTCAATGCAACACATAGACTGGGATAAATTATTTAAAGACAAATATACTGAGGAATAATGGTCAGAATTCAAATTTAAGTTGCAGAAATGTACCCAACAGTATATACCATTGGGGAACAAATGCAAAAGAAGTAGATCACAGCCGTTGCGGAAAAGTAAAGAAGGGAATGGCAAGGAAAAATAAGCATTTAAACTATTTAAGTCTGAAGGAACTGAACATTCTTTATCTTTATTTTATTTTGTAGGCATTAAAAAAACACGAAGAACGATATAAGTCTTATCTCTCAAACCTTTATGGTTTGAGAGATATTCACAAGCAAAGTGTCCCCTCATTGACCAAAACGGTCAAGTCTGCCATCTAGCTGTCAGATTTGGAATCCAGTCCATGGACCGGCCGTGGCTCTACAGCAGAGCCGAGATATAAGAAAAACTACTTCATTCGAATAGTCTACAAAGTGTGCCTGGTTTGCAAGCACACTTTTTAGGCCCTTCCAGTGAAATAGTTATTTTTATATCTTGCGATCTCGGCTCTGCTGAAGAGCCACCAGTTGATCTGCGGAGCAAATTCCAAATCTGACAGCTAGATGGCAGACTTGAAACACTGAGGGAAACATTGCTTGTGAATATCTCTCAAACCATAAAGGTTTGAGAGATAAGACTTATATCGTTCTTCATGTTTTTTTAATGCCTACAAAATAAAATAAAGATAAAACAAAGTATTACTATCCCTTTAATGAAATCCCATACTTTAGTACTCCTTTATTCTCACTTTGTTTTCCCTGCAGATCACAGAAATCTGCAAGGCTGGGTAATGTCAGCACCTTATTTGCTGCTTATGGGAGAGGAAGCCACATTGCTATAGAAGCCATGTGTCTTAAAATCCTACATCAGAGGGATTCTTTTGAGAGGAAATCTCTCATGTCTGCCAAATGAGGTGAGGACATCACCAAGCCTCGGTGACGTGACCTGCAGTGCATATGCTGTAAGAACTCCATTTCAATAACTGTGAGTTCACTGCCAATCTTTTTAAAGGGTCTTATATTAACCCTTTACTGCCCCCCCATAAGGGCAATTAAACCATACACCACCATTCATTCTTAAAGGGTTAGTAATGTGCTCATAAGTTGATTCAATATTGTAGATTTACAATAAATAAAGTATCTGGAGCAAGTCCCATCTCTCATACCTTTATGGTTTAAGAGATATAACGTTTAAACTTCCCCTCCCTCTCTTTGCACTTACATCAGACAGAAGGAGATCCCAGGCCTGGGCCCAGCTGGCGGCTCTTCAGCAGAGACGAATAGCGATATATAAAAATAAATACTTAAAGAGATAGTAATGTTTGAAAATAAAAGCAGCTTCAATTAATCTTCATAGTATTAGGGCCATGGAGACTGTTATTTCAGTACTGTCAGAGTTGTTCAAGAGTAATTGAATGATAAAGTATCCCCCTCCCGTCCCTTTTACTGATGTAACACTGCTCAGCTCAGAGAAGCAGGGTAGTGTCTAAGTGGATTGCAGAGAGGGACAATATTCAATTAACATAAGGGAAAACCCTGAAAAACCTGTCAATGGGGGCAGGGCTTTCATTGTTCTCACACTAAGAAGATTGTCCCTTGCTGTGATCTGTCTGGTCTGTGGACCAGATTCCACATCTGAGGGGAGGTGGCTTACAGTAGGTAAAAGGGGCGGGAGGGGGAAACTTTATCTTTCAATTACTCTTGAACTACAACTCTGACAGTACTGAAATAACACTCTCTATGGCTCAAATACTATGAAGATTAATTTGAGCTTCTGTTTTTGTGAAACATTACTATCCCTTTAACAGGAACGGTCTACAAAGTGTGCCTGGTTTGCAAACACACTTTGTAGACCATTTAAATGAAGTAGTTCTTTTTAAATATCGTTCCTTCGACTCTGCTGAAGAGCCTCCTCGAGTCGGCTGACATGGATCTCCTATCAGCTTTACAGTTGACATCAGGGAAAGGGGAGGGAGGGGGGAAGTTTAAAACGTTATATCTCTCTTTTATTTAAATCTACAATATTACATCAACTTATAAGCAGACATTAGTATCCCTTTAACTCTCTTCAAATGCTAGAGAGGACTCCAACACATTGCTCTGCAATGCTGTGGAGACGGCTATGGCATCCAAGGGGTTAAAATACCAATGGCCAAGTCATTTTCCATTAACAGTTTATTCTTGGGTTTGATCATTAGTTAGTGCTGGGAATTGCAATCTTTAGGAGTCAGTAATGTGGCCAAGTTTAATTATAAACTTGTTAAACCAAAGATATGTCAATGCTGATTCACTGATTGATACATTTGTGTTGAATAATTATATCCTTGGACTATGGCGCTCTTTTTACTGAGAGCAAAAAGTGACATTTGTTTTATATTTCACACGTTTTTCCATCTTGTCATAAAAGTTCACAAAAGTGGTTTATTTTATTAGAAGTATTTTTGTTTACATTTTTATTAACTTCCCTAAAAGATATGCTCTTAAATAATGTGATAAAAAATGAAAAAAAAAAATCTAATTTCAATTTTTATGATAACAAATGTAAAACTTTAAGGACCAGAGGGGTTTGCAATGCATTGCTTCAAAAAATGTTGAGCACTCCTTTGGTCCATAAAGTAAGTTCTCTAGACCTTTCCTTTAACCGGGTACACATAGGAAATAGGCATATTTCAGGACTGCACTGAAATCAAGGCAACCCTGCAGTATGCATTTTTCATGTGCTCAGGTTAAAAGTGAGGTTTGGTCACTCTTAAAGGGATAACGGTTTGGCAGGGGCTACTCGGCAGCTTCAAAATGGCTCCCATTTTGTAGACTGGAAAATTGACCTCCAATACAGCCAGGGCTTTGGATTTACAAATGAAGTTGTGACTTAACGTGCCAGGAATGTCATGGCTAAACTTGCCTTAAGGACCAATGACGGTCCTGGAACGTGAAGGTATAAATGATAGCTGCACGTCTCAGTGCACACTGTTATCATGCTGGGGAAACTGAGAACTCTAGGATCGGAACACTCAGTTTCAGTCATTTCCCCTTTTGCTGGTACATGTAATCGCTCCTACAGCTTTTTCATTGACAAAGGCAATATGTTTCACACGGAATAGAGAGTCAATATAATGGAAAATGGCCAGAGATGGGACATTAACACCTGCAGTTCTGGTGTTGTGGCAATATTAAGTGTAGGTCACTGTATGACCTACCGACACCTCTTTGTATTATTAAATATAGAATGGTTTTAATTTACACCGAAGATTTTTAAACCACATACCGAAGTTAAGTCAAACATAAACCCCTTAAAGACCTATGACATGGGAAAACTTGGTTAAGAACCCATGATTATCCAGGCAAGTCATGGAATTCAGGGGTCGCTGCGCGTCTGCATGCCGTACGGGGACCCCTGAATTCACTGGGCAAAATAAAAAGCCTGTGGTCCTTAACCGCCTGCTGTGCAGCTGAGCGGCTGGTCATTAAGAGGTTAAAGTGAGATTTATTGTTGTGTATCACAGTAATACACATATACATACCACACAAAAAAATGGAAAATCTGGGAGGGATGGAGGGAGGGACATGGGGATTTTCATCCCAGAGGGACAGTTCCCCACTAAAGCTGGACACTTCATAGATATGAATGATCGTTCATACCTTTCATGCTGTCTCCATAAAAAATGAACCCATGGGGCACAAATTATCACAAGAGAACCAATAAAATTGTAGTTTCTTTACATGTTTTTTTTAATCATTTTCTTTATTTTTAATAAAGTAAATGGTGGGTTAACAGTATAAGTGCATACAAAAATGGTATAGAATTTTTGTGGCTGGAATAAAAGACTTAGAGGGAAAACACTGTTGAACAAATACATAGTCAAAAAGGTCAAAATTGCTCCGGTCCTTAAAGGGATAGTAATACTTTGTTTTATCTTTATTTTATTTTGTAGACATTAAAAAAACGTGATGAACGATATAAGTCTTATCTCTCAAATCTTTATGGTTTGAGAGATGTTCACAAGCAAAATTTCCCCTCACTGACCAAAATGGTCAAGTCTACCATCTAGCTGTAAGATTTGAAATCCAGTGCGCAGATCAACCGGTGGCTCTTCAGCAGAGCTGAGATCGCAAGATATAAAAATAACTATTTCATTGGAAGGGTCTAAAAAGTGTGCTTGCAAACTAGGCACACTTTGTAGACTATTCGAATGAAGTAATGCTTCTTATATCTCGTGATCTCGGCTCTGCTGTAGAGCCACGGCCGGTCCGCAGGCCGGATTCCAAATCTGACAGCTAGATGGCAGACTTGACTGTTTTGGTCAGTGAGGGGAAACTTTGCTTGTGAATATCTCTCAAACTATAAAGGTTTGAGAGATAAGACATATCATTTTTCATGTTTTTTTAATGCCTACAAAATAAAATAAAGATGAAACAAAGTATTACTATCCCTTTAAAACAGAACTTTCATCAGATTAACATAGCGCTGCAAATTATAATTACATTATCCATGTGCACATACCTAGTTTTATTTTCAAGGATAATTGCTGCATCAAAGAAAAATAGAACTTTCTACAGACAGGAACCGGCTGAGATCTTTCAGTAGGAACTCACTGCTCCTGCACTGTCAGTCCGTTCCTGTGCCTTAAGGCACAAAGGCATTCAACTCACCAATCGTGGAGTTGAAGGGGACAGACAGCGCAGATGCAGAGATGCTGGCTCTGGAAGATGCCTGCTCTGTTGTCTGCCTGCATAAAAGGTTCTATTTTTCTTTAATGAGGCAAATATTCTTGAAAATAAAACTGTCTGTGCATATTGCTAATGTAATTATCATTTGCAGTGCTATGTTAATCTGATGAAAGTTGCACTTTAAATGCAAACCACCCAAGATTTTCCAGGTCCATAAGAGGTTAAAAAAGTAATAAAAGTTTTTTTACCCACCCCTTATTACAGTCCAAAAGCATCCTTTTTGAAGAACAGCTCCAACTACTGTTTAAAACACATTTTTTATTAACAATGCATTCTGTGGGAGAGTTTGAGTCCATGGCAATGGCTCTCCATAGTAAGTGACGGAAACAGCACTACTATAGAATAACCCTTTCAGTGCCAGAGGGGTATGCAACGCATTGCAAAGCAATTAGTTGCATACCCCATGGCACTCAAAGGGTTATTTTAACCCCTTAACGACGGCACTTGAGGACCATGGGGCATTTTTTTTTTTTAGATCCTATTCAGGGCTCCCCAAGTGCCATGCAGCTGCGCGGGGAGCCCTGAATTCAATGACGTGCCAGGACCGTCACTGGTCCTTAAGTGCTGGACAGCCGTGACGGTCCTGGCATGGCATTGGATGTTAAGGGGTTAAGCAAAGTTTGAACTATAACTTTTGAAGAAAATTCTCACAGAACTGGAAGTACTCATATATACTAGTAAAATAAGTGCAGTATTGCCTGTGCGGGAAAGCAGTGTGATTTAACTGTGCAGTGTAGCGAGGTAGTGGGAGAACTTTATATACAGTGTCTGTCACCCAAACCTTCTTCTACTGTAATTTAACCCCTTGGGTGTAAATTGTGAGCAAGACATTGTGAATCAATCTCTTGTTCACCCCTCTGGAGCTGAGGAGCATCATAGTGAATGTGTAACTGCTTGAATGATAAAGAAGTGTCCAGCCTATCTAGCATTCATAGGGTTAAACTTAATGTACCATGGTCATAGGACTAAATAACACCAGCATGTAAGTTCAGCAAAGAACTTGCTCGCTCTTCCTGGAGCTCACCCAGGAGTGGAGCAGAGCTATGGAGAGAGTGACAGAAAGTGTGAGAGGGGAAGAGCAGAGTGCTGGTGGTGGTGGGGGTTTGAAAGAGCCAGAGAGAAAAAAAGAAAGCGAGCTGTCTTCCAAGGAAATGTGGTGATTCTTAAGTAAGCAGAAGAGGAGCTAAGCGAACTCAGGATAGTGCTCAAATACAGTGATAGCGTTTGGAGGTCTTTATGTTTCCGTCCTTTGCATCTGTGCTCCAAGCATATTTAAACAGTGTCCCGGAGCTGCTAAACCACCCACTGTTCTGCAGATGTGAAGTGCCAGGTCTATGTGTATCTTGTCTCCATAAATTTCCATGTATAATTGCAGGATACATACAGACTTGGTACTTTGAACCAGCAGAACAGTGCACTGTTTAGTAGTTTTGGGACAGTGTACGTATATGGTTTAGAAACAGGTACAGAGGAGGGCAACATAAAGCGTCCACATGTTGGCAGTGTACAAACCCCATTAACAGCTGAATAGCTTTTAAAATCATGAGAGGATACCAGGAGCAGCAAAAGGGAAGATGTTAGAGGAAAAAGTGGACGTATGTACAAGATGGCAACAATGGCAAAGAGAAGGGCATGTGGGAGGGAGGTAAGTGAGATATGGATGCAATGAAAGATCAATTAAAATCAAAGTGGATTTTGATTTGCCTCCTGGGTGTGGTTGGATTGTCCCAGAATTGCTCAATTTTTTGCATATGGTGCATGGAATCCTTTTAAGAGACAGTTGACGTCATGCAATATTAGGCTTGTGCAAATCAGTTTGTCAAAATTCTGAATTTGTCAAATAAGGGGTTATTTGGCGACATTTGGGCCGGCCGAACGGCAAGGATCGTTCGTAAATAAAAATCTAAATCCAAACAGCCCTGGTCCAAAATGTCGTTGAAAATGTTGGAAATTCAGCGACGACTACCAGCGCGCTATACTTTCCCTCCCTCTCTAGTCCAATTAGCTTCTTCATTTCATGATGGGGGTTGGACTAATGACACATTAGACACCCAGACAGCCTGCATTTCCTGTTAGTCCATTGTTGGAGCTCAGAGAGAGAAAATGGAGATAGTGCCCAGTTGTTGTGTAGGCAGGCAGGTAGCATTAGGCTTAGGCAGTCAGCCAACATCAGTGGTTTGCCACTGCAAGGGAGAGTCATTTATTCCTGTCCAAAAAAAAAACTATTAAAAATATTAGGAATTTGTTTTAAGAGTAGTGATGATCGAGCACCCCAATGCTCGGCCGAGCACCCGAGCCCCATTGAAGTCAATGGGAGGACTCGAGCATTACACCAGGCACCCCCTGCTCTGATGAGGGGAGGGTGCCTGGTCCATAGGAAAAGGGCAGAAAATGATGGAAACACCACAGAAATGGTTCAGGGACAGCATAGGGAGGATGTCTGGATGCATCTTGGACTCCAACGTCGCTGCTGGGAACGATGTTTCGCCCGTAGTACGCCATTTTTACAGACTGAACGTAAAACACACAAAAAGGAAGATAAAAACGACTTTAGGCGAAAAATTGTTACCAAACAGTATTTGCTGTATATTTACTTGTATATCATCTGCAAATTCTGCAAAAAATGTCATCGATTTTTCGGAACTGGGGCCATGATTAAGAGGGAAACGTGCGCAGAGGCAAATTCTGCAAAAAATGTCATCGATTTTTCGGAACTGGGGCCATGATTAAGAGGGAAACGTGCGCAGAGGCAAATTCTGCAAAAAATTTCATCGATTTTTCGGAACTGGGGCCATGATTAAGAGGGAAACGTGTGCAGAGTAAAGTAGGTGTTCAACGTGGTTATGGCCCGGGTAAGGTACAGCATTCAGGAACGGAGGCCGCAGCTACCACAGGTTTTACAACATGTCCGTTTGCCCTTGTTAAGTTCAAAATTTATAGTCGGAACAGTGGGGTCTGATCCATTCAGTAAAAGTGACGAAGTGACTTAGTGGATGAAGCCAAGAACTACCTTCTGCTCTGTCGAACACCCCAGCCCTATTTAATTCAATGGGAGGACCTGAGGCACTCCGATACAACCTGTATATCACAAAATGGAGGGCCTCATTCACATTGTGGTACAATAGTTCAGGTAGTGGTCCAACACTCATAAAGCCGATGCACTAAGTGAAAGGGCTGCCAAAAATTAGACTGAAATGTCACTCCAATACACCCTTTATTACACATAAAGGAGGGCATCATACACACCCTTGAAAAATTAGGATTAATAGCCTGCTGGTGACCCTCTAAAACATTAGGGGCGAGGGCATGCCGCTAAGCTGACCATCTAAAACATTAGGAATGAGGGTCTGCAGCTGAGCCGACCATCTAAAACATTATGGGTGAGGGTCTGCTGCGGAGCTGACCATCCTAAACATTATATGCGAAGGCCCGCTAGTGAGCTGACGCTATAAAACATTATATGAGAGGGCCCGCTAGAGAGCTGACCCAATAAAACATTATATAAGAAGGCCCGCTGGTGAGCTGACCTATACAAAAAGTTGTCAAACAGGGCCCGCTGGTGAGCTGGCCCTATATAAAAATTATATCACAGGGCCCGCTGGTGAGCTGGCCCTATATAAAAATTATATCACAGGGTATATGGAAGAGAGTCAACCATATACCCGTTTTTTGGGTGGAAGGGGTGAATGGGAATACAGAGTATTCCCATCATTGTAAATAACATATATAAAGTCACTTTATGTTCACCCGGGGCTTTCCTCCAGTGGAGTGGAGAAGTCAGGGGAAATCCAGGCCTTGTTCATTTTTATAAGTGTCAACCTATCAGCATTTTCGGTGGAAAGGCGGATACGCTTATCTGTTATGATGCCACCAGCAGCACTAAATACCCGCTCAGACAGAACGCTGGCGGCAGGGCAGGCCAGCACCTCCAAGGCGTAGAGTGCCAGTTCATACCACGTGTCCAGCTTGGACACCCAGTAGTTGTAAGGCACAGAGGGATCAGTGAGGACGCTGACACGGTCTGCTACGTACTCCTTCACCATCTTCCAAAACTTTTCCCTCCTTGTGACACTAGGCTGCGCATCAGGGTGAGGGTGCTGGCGGGGTGTCATGAAGGTGTCCCACGCCTTGGAGAGTGTTGCCCTGCCTTTGTCGGAACTGCTGTGTGCTCCCCTTTTCTCCCCTTCTCGGTTGGCCAAGGTAGCACGTACTCTGCCGCCAGCGTTGTCAGATGGAAAATTTTGGAGCAATTTTTCAACAAGAACCTTCTGGTATTGCACCATTTTGCTTGTCCTCTCCACCGGAGGAATGAGAGATGAGAAATTCTCTTTGTAGCGGGGATCCAGAAGGGTGAACACCCAGTAATCCGTGTTGTCTAAAATGCGTATAACGCGTGGGTCACGGGAAAGGCAGCCTAACATAAAGTCAGCCATGTGTGCCAGAGTACCAACAGGCAAGATTTCGCTGTCCTCACCAGGAGGATGACTCTCAATCTCCTCATCCTCTTCCTCCTCTTCTGCCCACCCACGCTGAAGAGATGGAACTAAAGTTCCATGGCTACCCTCTGTAGCGGAGGCAACCGTGTCTTCCTCCTCCTCCTCCTCCGCCTCCTCCAATTGTCGCTGAGAAGACGAAGTGAGGGTGCTCTGGCTATCACCTTGTGTAAGCTCTTCCTCCCCCATTTCTACCTCTTCCACATGCAAAGCGTCGGTTTTAATTGTGAGCAGCGAGCGTTTCAGTAGACACAGAAGTGGGATGGTTACACTGATAATAGCGTTATCGCCGCTCACCATCTGTGTCGATTCCTCAAAATTGCGTAAAACCTCACAGAGGTCTGACATCCATTCCCACTCCTCACTTCTGATTAGAGGAAGTTGAACGGAGAGGCGACGACCGTGTAACAGCTGGTACTCCACTACTGCCCTCTGCTGCTCACAAAGCTGGGCCAACATGTGGAAGGTGGAGTTCCAGCGCGTGCTCACGTCACACAGCAGCCGGTGAGCTGGCAATTGTAAGCGCTGCTGCAGCTTCAACAGGCCGGCTGAAGCTGTTAATGACTTACGGAAATGTGCACACACGCGGCGCACCTTCGTCAAGAGATCATGCAAATTGGGGTAGGTTTTTAGAAATCGCTGAACCACTAAATTAAATACATGCGCTAGGCATGGTACGTGTGTGAGCTTGCCGAGCTCCAAAGCCGCCACCAAGTTACGCCCATTATCACACACAACCATGCCTGGTTGCAGGTTGAGTGGCGAGAGCCACTGCTCGGTCTGGTGACTAATCCCCTGCAACAGCTCTGAGGCCGTGTGCTGTTTGTCCCCAAGGCAGATCACTTCAGCACGGCCTGTTGACGCTTCCCCACTGCAGTGCTAAACTGCTTCCAGCTACCGGCTGATGGGTGAGTGGCGCTGCGCGCAGAGAATTCGGAGGTGGAAACGGAGGAGGAGGAGCCAATAACGTAGGTGCTGGCGGAAACCCTGATGGAGGTAGGGCCCGCAATCCTCGGCGTGGGTAGCACATGTGCCATCCCAGGGTCCGAGTCGCTCCCAGCCTCCACGACATTCACCCAGTGTGCCGTCAGGGAAATGTAGCGTCCCTGGCCACAAGCACTTGTCCATGTGTCAGTCGTTAAGTGGACCTTCCCAGTAACTGCGTTGGTCAGGGCACGGGTGATGTTACGGGACACATGGTGGTGTAATGCGGGGACGGCACACCGGGAAAAGTAGTGGCGGCTGGGGACTGCATACCGAGGGACAGCTGCTGCCATCAGGCTGCGGAAGGACTCAGTCTCCACAAGCCTAAATGGCAGCATTTCGATGGCCAGTAATTTGGAAAGGTGTGAGGTTAGTGCTATGGCCTGTGGGTGGGTGGCTGGGTATTTTCGCTTGCGCTCAAATGCCTGGGGTAACGACATTTAGATGCTGCGCTGGGACAGGGAAGTGGATGTGGTCGCTGATGGTGCTTCAGATGGTACAGGTGCAGGGCGGGAGGTATGCGGGCCTGCGCCTTCGACAGGCGATTGGCCGGCACCGAAAACAGGGGAAGAGGAGGCAGTGGTGTGGCCTGCAGACACAGATTGGCGATCCGGGCGTTCCTCCCACTTATTACGGTGCTTGGATGCCATGTGTCGGATCATGCTGGTGGTGGTGAGGTTGCTAGTGTTCATGCCTCGGCTCATTCTGGTGTGGCACAGGTTGCAAACTACAATTCTTTTGTCGTCCGCACTTTCCTTAAAAAAACGCCATACCGCGGAACACCTAGCCCTTGGCAAGGGAGATTTACGCAAGGGGGTGCTCCGTGGAACATTTGCGGGCCGGTTTGGTGCGGTCCGCCTTCTTTCTTTAGCCACACCACTGCCTCTTCCAGCCTGTTGCGGTGCTGCAGATGGCTCACCCTCAGGACTGCTGTCATCGCTCGGCTCTCCACCTTCCCAGGTGGGGTTAGTCACCTCATCGTCCACCAAGTCCTCCTCCACTTCCTCACTCTGATCATCCTCCTCATTTCTTGATCCCACCACATACTCAGTCATTGACAACTGTGTATCATCCTCCTCATCAAGGTCTTGAGACAGTAATAGTGGTTGATTTGATGGCAACTGTGTCTCATCATCATCATCATCCACTTCCTTTGACCTTAAATGCCGTTCCCCTCTGTCATCTTCTTGTGATTGGGTACCCTCTAGAGGTTGTGAATCAGGGCACAAGATCTCATGTTCCTCTGCAAGCGTGCTTGGAGAGAGGTTCAAATGAAGGATTGGTGATGAGACGAGCTCCTCACTATATCCCAGTGTGGGATCACATCTTTGGCCAGACCCTCTATGGTGGGAGGAAGGATGATCAGGGTGAGGATTATGTTGACCAGACTCTTGGCTACTGAGAGTGGACTTGGTGGAAGACAGGGTGGTGCTTAACCGACTGGAAGCAGTATCAGCTGAAATCCAACCGACCACCTGTTCGCAGTGGTCTGACCTCGAGAGTGATGTCCTGCGACGCCCTGTAAACTGAGACATGAAGCTAGGTATGGTGGATGTCTTTCTTTCTTGTGCTCTGGCACCAGGCACAGTTTCTACGCGTCCTGACCCGCTCCCTGAACTATCAGGATCACGTCCACTTCCCCGTCCCTTTTTACCCGCCTTCTTCATATTACACGGAATATGTGCTGCTAATCTGCAACTTTGCACACTAAACAGAATGTGCTGCTAATCTGCAACTTTGCACACTAAACAGAATGTGCTGCTAATCTGCGGCTAGGCACAGTGAACGGAATATGTGACGTTTATTTTTTACACTTTGCACACTAAACAGAATGTGCTGCTAATCTGCAACTTTGCACACTAAACAGAATGTGCTGCTAATCTGCGGCTAGGCACAGTGAAAGGAATATGTGACGTTTATTTTTTACACTTTCCACACTAAACAGAATGTGCTGCTAATTTGCAACTTTGCACACTAAACAGAATGTGCTGCTAATCTGCGGCTAGGCACAGTGAACGGAATATGTGACGTTTATTTTTTACACTTTGCACACTAAACAGAATGTGCTGCTAATCTGCAACTTTGCACACTAAACAGAATGTGCTGCTAATCTGCGGCTAGGCACAGTGAACGGAATATGTGACGTTTATTTTTTACACTTTCCACACTAAACAGAATGTGCTGCTAATCTGCAACTTTGCACACTAAACAGAATGTGCTGCTAATCTGCGGCTAGGCACAGTGAACGGAATATGTGACATTTATTTTTTACACTTTGCACAATAAACAGAATGTGCTGCTAATCTGCAACTTTGCACACTAAACAGAATGTGCTGCTAATCTGCGGCTAGGCACAGTGAACGGAATATGTGACGTTTATTTTTTACACTTTGCACACTAAACAGAATGTGCTACTAATCTGCAACTTTGCACACTAAACAGAATGTGCTGCTAATCTGCGGCTAGGCACAGTGAACGGAATATGTGACGTTTATTTTTTACACTTTGCACACTAAACAGAATGTGCTGCTAATCTGCAACTTTGCACACTAAACAGAATGTGCTGCTAATCTGCAACTTTGCACACTAAACAGAATGTGCTGCTAATCTGCAACTTTGCACACTAAACAGAATGTGCTGCTAATCTGCGGCTAGGCACAGTGAACGGAATATGTGACGTTTTTTTTTTAAATTTGTGCCCCCCCAAACAAAATATAACTGCTGCCCCCACACACAACAGTCCTAAAAAGGACTTTTGGGTCTTTATATGTTGTTCCAACACTTTTCTTCTCCCTACACTGACTTTCCCTTCCTATCCTCATCTCTCCCTGGCTAAGACTGAGCCGAACTCGCTGGTCAGGTGCTATACAGCACCCGATCACGGGTTCTGGCCAGCCAATCAGTGTAATGCCAGCAGCCAACATGGCTGCTGGCATTACACTGATGTCAGAGCCTCCCCGCACGTTTATTGGCTGCGCAGCAGCCGCGAAACGTGCGGGGAGGAGACTCGAACATGGCGGGCAAGCACATGCGGTACTCGTACGAGTACCGCCATGTGCTGAGCAGAGCGATGCTCGAGCCGAACCGAGCTTCGGCCGAGCATGCTCGCTCATCACTATTTAGTAGTTTTCAGAGTGACCCATCAGACAGTCTGACAGTTGTGTAGGCAGGCAGGGTGCCTTATTGCCACTGCAAGGGAGAGTCATCTTTGTTCCTGTGCAAAAAAATATTAAAAATATTAGGAATTTGTTTTAAAAGTTTTCAGAGCGACTCATCAGCCAGTCTGACAGTTGTGTAGGCAGGTCTAGTACCTTATTGCCACTGTAAGAGAGAATTATTTTTTAAAGCATTTTAAATTTGATGAATAATTCTGACTGTCATTGAATTTCGTCCGAGTCGAACAGGTCTGGTCCGAAATGCGGATCCTTCGAATGAAAAAAAAAAAAACTGTCCAAAATCTAATTTTACCACGAATGTTTAGTTGTGCACAAGTCTATGCAATATTAGCCTATCATATTACTAAGTATTGAGCATATGGTTCCCCATGCCAAACAGTACAATACACTAGTGTTAATTATGAGCACAGACAGAGATCCCATAGAATACACTTTATACAGATGGCCAGTCATGGCATGTACACCATTCATACAAAGAACACATGCCATGCAATTTAGAGAATCTAAGCATCTCAATCTTGATACCAATGGGCGATGATGTGATGGTACGCCAAAATACTCTTGCATTACTGTTAAGTGTGAGCAGTGCAAAGATTGTTTGTGACTATGTCAGTAAACCCTGTTAGTTCCAGTTTTTGAGTGAATGTAACAGTTTACCGGCAGATAAAGTAAAACATTGTCTCTGCCCCACTCACACAGAGGAACAGCTGAAGGGATTGTGAGGAGGCATTACACTGAGAAGGGAAGCTGCATGAGCATTGGCCACAAGAAAGAAAGTAGCAGAGCAGCTTAAGCACCATGGGGAATAAAAGGGATCACAGTACTATGTTTTTGGGCTGGAGGGAAGAAGATTTACAGAGTAATAGCTGGCTCAAGTAGGGAGAAAAGGAAGGCAGCAATTGCCTTCCTTGTCACCTGCAGTGATCACCTATCCTACTGGATAGATGATCAATGCTATGGGGGGCATCCAGAGGGGTCCAGATGCTCCCCGCGAGGTCTGAAGTATATTTTTTTAAAACAAAGCATGTTTTTAGACATTTAAAGGCAAGGGTATGCAGCCACATACCTTGCATATTAACCCTCTGAGTACCAGAGGGGTACACAAAAGCATTGCAAAGCAAGTAGTAACTCTGCACTACATATGCAATTTAACAAGGGGGCCCAGCATGTCGAATTTCAAAAGGGGGGTAGTATGTAAGAGGAGGCCAGTGTATGTCAGATGTCCAGCATGTTGGGCAGTATGGGGAACATCCCCATTATGTGTTAGCCCCACATATACTGCATGACACCCCCAGCCTTCTTCCCTTGCCCAGACAGTGCCCGAGGGGGTTTGTTGCTAGCAGTCGGCAAGGGGAAAAGGCTGGAGAGGGTCAGACAGTGT
Organism: Rhinophrynus dorsalis; assembly: GCA_037306005.1. Taxonomy (NCBI): domain Eukaryota; kingdom Metazoa; phylum Chordata; class Amphibia; order Anura; family Rhinophrynidae; genus Rhinophrynus; species Rhinophrynus dorsalis. Next base: position 578,125,214 of record CM074718.1, read on the forward strand.
ACACGGGGATCTGTGGCTACCAGTGGTCAAGAGAACAAGTGTGGGGGCCAAGCAGTGTATATGGGGTTCTATGGCTACCACTGGGCACAGAAACAAGGCTGGGGGGCAAGTGGTAACCACAAATTCCCATGATGCTGCCTGAGCCTTGTTCCCTTGGGAGTGCACAGCATGTATAATATATGATACATCGCTAAGGGAATAACTGTGTAGTACTTGGTGCACTTTTAACCCTTTGAGTACCACATGGGTGAGCAATGCACGTCCCCATGGCACTCACGGGTATAATGGAGTGATGCTATCCATGGTGCTGAAAGCCTTCTCTTCACTCCCCTACTGGCCAAGTAGGGAAGCAGAGAGAATGCTCTTCAAATTCAGGATTGTCGTAGTGTTGGTGATATGTGAAGGGAGGAAATCCCTTCCATACTGACAATAGTTCACAGCCCTCTCTGCTTGTGATTAATTGAGGGCTATTACTGCATTGGAAAGTAGAGGGAGATCCCAACTTCGCCAGCCTTAGGTAGGTGAAGTTGAGACTGTGAACTCCAACAGCAGAGGCTGCTATCGGAGTTTAGTGAATGTGTTGAAGTGTCACATTAATATATCAACACACCCCCTTCCATATGAAACGGCCTCATTATCCTGCATTTCCATCTGTAAATTAGTTAATGCTTAATTTCCTTATGGAAATAGGCCATTGTCAATGTGATGAGTGAAAATTCATAAACCTGTGGATGGATGTCGATGTGAGCATATTTTTGTTGAACTGATGGTGATCTGAGGTCGTAGACACTTTAGTGAATACTATCGATGTGCCATCAACACTCTCAGCACTCTGAACTTTGTTGAATCTAGGCCCTCATCTCCTATGTTATTTTACAGAGCATATGTAAAATCTCTCTAATATAGGAAATGAAGAATTTATTACACTGGAGAAGTCATCTATTCTTTATCATGTCTTTATCACACTTTAACGCAAAACTTCCACCTGGTATTTGGCAAAAAAGAATGAAATATTAATGTTAGGGACCCAATATATTCAGAACTGATTCATAGTGGTATTAGAATTTTCTGCCCAGATTACAATGCAACAGGATTTATTATTATGAGGTAGCGATCTTCATTTAATCCTTTGGCCTTCACAGGGTTAACATATTAGATAAATACAGAGCAATATTTGTATTTATTTTTCCTATGCAAATATTTTATCCTCAGTACTATTATATCATTTACATAAATATTCATTGCAAGGCATTCACTATGCAAACATTATAATTTCCCTTAAATTATTTGTAGGGAAAAATGTGTCTTAAGTAGGAAGCAAAAAAAATTGAATTTTTTTTTTCCACTAAGCTATAAATTTGAATAACCACTATATATCACTGGTGGCAGGTTCTTAATGTACTGCTCTGCTAAGCTTCTCTCATTATCCAAAACTTTATTAACATTGACAATCTGTAGCTAACATCTATTCTTCCACAGCTATAAAACACCAGAAAGCATCTGGCAAATCAGAAATGTCTACAGGCACTAAGTTAGGGAAAAAAAATAGCATAAATTCTGAGGCAAATCAATTGCAACATGGGGGTATCTACATCGATTTAAACTTAATTTTGCAATGCGTTGGTGACTCTTTAGAATCCAGAGTGATAGAAATCCCATTTGAATAATAAGAAGTTGGTGTGGTGCATTTGATTTGCTCCAGAATTAGTGGGGAGGCTAATAAAATAATTTTATATACAGTAGGAAGACCATGACAGGTATAATGCATTGCAATGGATGTTTCCCCCTAGCCTTCATTATTTTCCTCATATGGCAGGGATGCTGTGTCGTTTCTGTCACCATGGTGAAGGATACAATGCTGGGCTATAGTACCTTTCACACTTGCTACTATCACCTTGCATGAATTCACCAGAGTCCAGCAATCTACCCCCCCCCCCCCACACACACACACACACACACCGGAGCACAGTAAAGATTCAACAAAGAAGATCTACATGGTGACCTGTGGGGTTACTTTGCTGACATTTTATTGATTATTGCAACCTCCAATAAATGGCTGACCCACATGGGTGACATGCAGTAATATCTGTCTTGAGTGGCCAACGGCACCCCCCCCCCCCCCCACACACACACACAAACAAACAGATACACACAATGGGGTCAGTGGAGGTTCAGAACAGAGGTGACAGAACTGTAGGATGCGGCTGCTACAGTTCAGTTTTAGTTGTGAAAGAGCCTTAGCCAGCTAAGTGTTTTAACCATTTGAATGCCAAAGGTCTATTCAATGGATTGCAAAGGAATGCATTACAATCATTTTAACACTCAAAGGCTTAACACTGGTACGGATATGATTTTAAGTCAGAATGCATTGGCCACTGTACACTTTTCATGTGACTCCTTCATATAACATATATGAGATCTAATGTTATGGCTGGATGCAATTGTATTGCAAAACTAGGTTATTGCATATAAATATGGCACTTGTATTTATTTGCATTAATATATAAATTAATATCCCGCCAACCGACTTTTTACAATGTGTTAAGCCCTTGAATTCTAGAGATATCACCAGTGTATTGTGAATCAATGCTTTAGAGACATTTTTGTCATCCAAGAGATTATCCCTTTAAGGACCAGAGTGGTGTGTAACAAATTGTTAAGCAATGCATTGCTCTTCCCCTTAAAGGGTTAAAGTAGCAGTAAACTTTTTTTTTGTGTGTGAAAAAAATGTGATTCCTGCTGACAGGAACCATGGGTGCTCCAACGGCTTGGAGATTTTGCCTCCAAAAGTTATCACAGCCCAAATTGATTATTTTTTTTTTGCTCTTTATTTTTACATTAACCTTTTTAGTACCAGAGGGTTAACCAATGCAATTATTACCAGTTACAAATATATTCAAGGTCAATACAAAGAGCTATTTAATTAATTATTTACACAAAGAGCTGAACTAAAAACAAGAAGTCATCCATTAAGACTAGAGGAAAAGCACTTTTGACTTAAACAAAGGCAGGAATTTTTTTTACGGTAAGGGCAGTAAAGCTATGGAATTCTTTGCCTCAGGATGTTGTGCTTTCAGATGCCGTAACTGCTTTCAAAAAAGCAATGGATACCTATCTTGCACAGAACAATATTGAGAATTATGACAGTTGGCTTCAATGCGGATACATTATTAATCCAGGGAAATATCCAACTGGCATTTGGAGTCAGGAAGGAATTTTTTACTCTCTTGGGGCTTAATTGCAAATATCTTCAACTGGGATTTTTTTTGTCTTCCTCCAGATCAACTGGGGTGTTTAGGCACGGGCTGGACTTGATGGATGCATGTCTAATTCAGCCTCATCAGCTGTGTTACTTTGTTACTTATTGGATACACTTCTGGCATTCAAATGGTTATAGGGCAGTTTCCTACTGTGGTCACCAGTGGTGCTTCTCTTATCACTTACCATGGAGAGCTGTAGTCTGTCACTTGTGCCCTCCCATAGAGAGTATTAAAAGAATGTCTGTTGGACCCAGCTAGTGTCATTGCTTACAGTTTGAGAAAAAAAAAGATCTGAGCTGTAATAATTTTTTGAATGAAAAATCTCCAGGCACTGGTATTGTCCTTCTTTAGTGAGCAGAAAAAATCCCTATAACATTTTTCTTTTCATAGGAAAAGGTTTACTACTACTTTAACTGTTGCAGTGCCAGTTAGGTATCCAACATATTGCAAAGCAATGCATTCAATACAGCTCTGGCCTGCAAAGGGTTAAATTCCTCCCAGCAATGTATAGAGGCAGGGTAGGTTGGATGCCAAGTTTAAAAGCCTGGAGCTGCAAAAACTGACTCCCTTAGCTGAATTACAACCTGGAAGTCTATGGCCTAGATTCACCAAAGGTCGATGCTGAGGCGATATGATTTTGTTGATGTGTTCAAAACACTTCAACATTTCGATGTAGACACACATATAGACATATTCACTAAGAACTAGGAATGCAAGGGGAGGGGTAGAGACTTTGATCATTAGCATATCATCTTGTCGTAAAGGTGTCAAAGTGTTGGGGAGGGAAGGGAGAGAGAAGAGAGGATGTAGAGAGACCTCAGCACCAAGAACAGCAACCACCACTCAACCCTTTCAGTGCTAGACGGGTAAGCTTAAAGTTTCAGCAGAATGCTGGTTTTATCTGTGTTTTGCAGGCTGGCTTTGCAACCCACAGTGGAGTGGCTGCACTGCAAAAATATTTTTTTAAGTGTCCCTGTATTTCTGTATTTTATCATGATATCTGTGTGTGTGTATGTGTATATATATATATATATATATATATACTAGCAATGTGGGACGGCGCTGCTCGCCAGGATATATAGGGAATTAATGCACACACACGGATGCAAGACAAACACACACAGACACACACGCAAATGCACACGCATGCATTGAGATGCATAAGGAGCGACACAAACATACATGCAATGCACAACATGCAGACACCGAGTGTGATACAGACATGCAACACACACAGTGAGGAACACACAGGCACACACAGAGACACACATGCACACACAGAAGTGAGTCATAAGGGGTGACTTGTGTGTCATGTAGTTGAAATGCAAGTGGTAATTGCACATACTATGGTGGAAGGTGGATCGTGCTGGCTCCCGGGGTGTGAGTGAGTGTGAGTGTGTGTGGGTGAGTAGCATTCATTCATGTAGGGGGTGGGCCAACTCCTTGTATGATAAACATGCCCTCATTGAATCACACAATGGGAGCAGTAAAGTCCACATTGAATCACCCAATAGGAGTTGTGTCTCCTAATGAGACATAAATTATGTAATGAGGCATTCTGTTCAATGTGTGTTTGTTTTCTGAGGAGACATAAATTATGTTCTGTGTGTGAGGTACCATAAATTATGCAATGAGGCTTATTCTTTTATATATATATATATATATATATATATATATATATATATATATATATATATATATATATATATATATTCTTTTCAGTCATTTTTTTTTATTTAATTTAAGAGAATGGGTTTTATCGAATGCTAGTTCTAGGTCTCACCAAAAATGTGATTGCAGTGTGATAGAAACGGGCTAGTGGTTGAAATATAAAATAAATATTGTTATATATGACTAGCAGCAAAAAAACATGGTTTCACCCATGCTAGAAGAGAGGAGGGTGAGAGATTCCAGTGCTCCTCTGTTTGAGCCAGAACCAGAAATCCCACACTTACTGCAGGGTTGGTTCCCGTGGTATAGGCCCCGTGATTCCTGATGGACACAGCAGCACAGCTGAAGATCTTATCTTGTAGCATAAGTGTGGGGCCCAGTCGGTGTGTTACACATTACAGAGATGGAGATGGACCTGCATAGGAGACAAGCTGCGATCAACACAACTAGTACATGGCTACACCCAAAGAATGGGTCTGGTAAACTCATTTTGAAATTAGTGATGCTTACATCCGCACACTGTCATTAAGCTGAAGCACCAGTGGGGAACACTATTCCTGACAAGCCAATACCTACTAGTAGATTGATTAGATCGATAGAGCATCTCCTCCCTTCCACTCCTCTCATAGATCACTCAGTTTGAAATATCACTGTGTGACCCACAGGCCACTATCTGCTACCCATTACTCACTTCTATGTTTCCTCAGTTCACTTCTTTCCATTTGGACGTTTGTGTCCATACACAGTTCACGTGCGTCTATCTATTCAGGCTGCTTTTTAGTTCACTTCACTATATTTACTTTATCATTATTCTAGTCATCTCCATTCTTAGAGATGTCAGGTGTGGTGTCTTCTAGTTTTTTTTGGTGTGTGGGGTGATAGGCATCTGCACCCTTCGAGGAGAGGGTATTTTAAATTATATATAATGAACAAACAAAACAAAGTGAGTGGGTGCCACAGGTGCTGCTTGGCAAACTCACATTCGCTCACCTCGACAGACACTGCACAAGGCCAGCAGTGCTGGAGTCCACTCACATTGCCTGGTAACTCAAGGAGGGCAGATGGGCTTAACAGCTTGCACTGAAAATGCCTAATTTTCCTAAGGAGATCAGTTCAAGTGCACCCCAGAAGGTGTAAAAGAACAATTAAGTGGAACGTGATAAATATATAAACATATGTTAAATGTACACTTCAAAAGACAACCCTGTAAGCCTTTCGATCTAGAGGAAGGTGGAGCAAGGAGGACGAGGTGATGAAGTGAACACTGCACAAGAATGGGATGTGAATTTGACAAGCAGCAGCACTCGCATCTGCTCAGCACTTTTTCTGTCAATGTCAGCAGATGCAAGCTCAGCTGCTTGTCGATTCACATCCTATTCTTGTGCAGCATTCCCTTCGTCACCTCCCACTCTTCGCTCCGCCTTCCTCAAGATCGAAAGGCTTACAGGGTTGTCTTTTGAATCGTATATTAGACTAGAAGTGCTGGTTGTTGAATTCACATCTCATTCTTGTGCAGTGTTCACTTCATCACCTCCCCCTCTTTGCTCCGCCCCCTCTAGATCGTAAGACTTACAAATGTATTCTTTTGAAGTGTGCATTTAACATATGTTTATATATTTATCATGTTCCTCTTAATTGTTCTTTTACACCTTCTAGGGTGCTCTCGGACTGATCTCCTTATGTAAATTAGTAATTTCAGGAGCTAGCTGCTAAGCCCCTCTGCCCTTCTTGAGTTATCAGGCAATGCGAATGGACACCAGTGGTGTTGCTTGAAGTCACATCCACTCACATTGCCAGATAAACTGTGAGGGCTGCTAGGGTTGCCACCTTTTCTTCAAAAAAATACCGGCCATGGCATTCCCTCCATAGACTTAACATTGGACAGAAGCCAATTTTTTACCAGCCTGCCAGTAAAATACCAGCTGGGTGGCAATCCTAAGGACTGCACATAAAATAAGAGACAAATGAATACCTGGGTGAACTGTTTTTGCAGAGGACAGAAGGGGAAGTCTGCCTGATTTAATCCTTTGAGTGCCCTCTGGCAGTCATATTGGTGGAATCTTCTGACAATGGTATCCATGTGACTGGCATAGATTTTGCACTAAGAATTCCCCCTCTGAACCTGGGATAGCTCCTGGCCTCTTCCTGAGGGTAAATGAAGGGGGCATGGGACTCGTGTGTGACCTGCTAGCAGAGGCATTACTCAGTGCAGACATGGAGCCTGAGATTAGTAGGAATGTGTGTGCAGGGCACAGGGGATGGACCCGTGCAGATCACACAGCCTGGTACAAATGTTTTTGTTTTAACCTTTAAAAATGAAAGGTATAACACCAACTTCTGGTCCATAAAGGGTTAATTATCTTTCACTATCTTGCATAGGGAGTCCCCTACTGGTAGGGTTGCCACCTTTTCTTCAAAAAAATACCGGCCATGGCATTCCCTCCATAGACTTAACATTGGACAGAAGCCAATTTTTTACCGGCCTGCCGGTAAAATACCAGCTGGATGGCAACCCTATCTACTGGTCTATGCTGGGTGTAATTTTATTCTATTGAGATTACAGTGCTGGCTTTATAACACTATGTCCAAATATTATTTTTGAATAAGGTGACATGATCTCTAGTTAGGCAATCTTTTTTAAATAGCACACATGGTCACTTTAACTCTTTGAGTGCCAGAGACATAGCCATAGTTCCATAGAGAGCTATAGGAAGATCCCAGCATCGCCACCCTTAGGTAGACTATGTTGGGACTGTGAACTCTGACAGCAGAGGCTGCTATCGAAGTTTAGTGAATGAGTCGAAGTATCACATTAACATATCAACACACCCCCTGTGTCTGTCTATCAAGCCCAGCACAGAGGGTTTATGGGCACCTGCCTATGGACAGGAAATTTTCCTGCATCAAGGAAACATAAGAGTCCCTTTTCAGAACTCCATTGTGCCACGGGTTCATTGGCTACTATTGTTCTAGCGGAGCCTATCTGCTGATGGGCAACTGCCGTTTGATAGTAGAGTTGTAATTTTGTTATAGTATACCATTGGTTGGCAACCTTTAGCTCTCCTGGGCATGATGGGAGTTGCAGTCCATAACAACTGGAGATCTAAAAGTTGCCTACCCCTGTATTATCTTAGCAAACCAGATCACTATATAAACACTTAAAATTACTTGAACGTCAGAAGAATTGCTTTCTTTTTTTTTGCAACATCTCTGTGACTTACTTCAAACATAACATCTTTTCCTCTAGTGTGGTCTGTATTATATTACCAGTTCGTTTTTTCATGGCCCAAAGAAAAGAAGTTATAGGTGTTTTAACAATGTTCTCGTTTAAAATTGGATTTTATTTCTGGATCTTTTATTGATTGTGATGGTCTGGATTCCCGTGTGTAATGTAATGCAGTGAGCAGAAAGATTCAATTTTCCATTGCTGCCCTCTGCTTGCCCTCCATCTCCTGTTGTGTTCTGGCCTTGTTTTATTGCTCTTTTATACTGTTTCCATAGAGCAGGTACAGCTTTTTTTATCAGTATGACTATTAGGACAGATGCCTTAATTCCCCCAAATCATACCTCCTGTGTGCCACTTTAAACAGGATCATCACTCTTTCAGACCGAAAATCCTTTGTCCTTTCTTCCTTTAAACTTCACTATATGTATTTGTAAATTAATCAGTGTAATTAAAATAGTTTGGTCTGATTCTAAATCATTTATTAAGTTACATAAAGGGCTGTCAGTAGGTCACGAAATAGCCTAAAATTCTTGGCAGTGACACACCCACCAGGTATGCCCCCAGTAATACCACACAGAACAAAAGCGTCCTGTCTGGCCAATTGAAATATTTTGTACTAGTGTAAAAGCCTGTGTACATGGGCCAAGGTCTGGGTAATGTTAACCCTTTGAGTACCAGAGGGGTACACAACGCGTTGCAAAGTGTTAAGGGGCAGCTACCTCACTGCTCCATGCGATACAGTCTTGCGTCACCTCACTCGCATGATGCAATCATGCGCAGTAGAGACTGCTCGGACGAGCGCAGTCTCTACTGCGCATGACGGCTTCTTACAAACATCCTAGCGAATTATTATATAGGATGCGATACGGCTCTACATTATGGTTTAAAATTCTAAGGAGGGTTTAAAAAAAGCATATTAGTCGCGAGAGAGAGACATCCAGCACATTGCTTAGAATTGTTTTGAAAAGCTCTCTAGCCCCAAGTGAGCAAAAGACACTATACACTATTTTGGACAGGCAAGTTGCTTTCATGAACGCCGAGAGTTAAGGTATTTAAATGTTTGGTTTTATATATTTTTTATGACACTGTTAACAACCTGTGTCCCTTGTGAATCATTCAGATCTATTGAAGCCCAATTTTTTTAGGGATGAGTTGTGATGTAAAGACAGACTTCAGCTGGACTCCAACATAGGAAAACTTGCCTATTAAACAAATTCAAAGCTAATTATTCATAGGATAAATTACCCCTTTGAATGAGAACAATGTATACCATAAGTCTGAAGGAAGATTTGCTGTGAGATAAAAGAAAGAGGATGCATGTTGGGTATTACTGGGTAAAAATAAGCCATCAGTGAACAGACAGAAGGCCTCAGAAGAGGACCACATTCTGCCTTAGGGCTGCCTTTTGCTCTCCACTGTACTTGGTACATTTAACTGTTCATTACCACCTTTGGGCAGGTGAATGCCATTTATAATTACTCATTTGTATGTTTGTATAATTTTCCACCAATATATTCTTGCTGTTAACCCTTTAAGTGCCAGAGGAGATGTTGGATATCCCTCTGGCACTCAAAGGGTTTTTAAACTGCAAAGATAAGTACTGTGAACCTTACTACTAATCTCCACTTTAAATGTATAGTAAAGACATATTAAAAATAAATGTATTGCCCCCAGTGTCATCTCTCAAACCTTTATGGTTTGAGAGAGATAATCACTCCTAAAGTTGCCCTCTCCCTCCCCCTTCCCCGAAGTCAGCGTTGTAGCTGACTGAAGGGAAATCCGGTCTTACGATCATTCGGCAGCTCTGCAGCAGAGCCGTGATCGCGTTAGTAAAAAAAATATTTCACTGAAACGGTCAAAAGCCGACAATAAGTTCCAATCTACCCTTGCAACAAAGTATTCAGTCAGTGCGCTCAAGAATACTTTGTTGCAAGGGTAGATTGGAATTTATTGTCAGATTTTTGCAGCAAGCCATACATACGCACCCTGGCTGTGAGAACTCTGAGGTTTCTACAGCCCAGGGCTCACAAGCGACTGGCAGTGTAAGGGTGGCTCATAAAGATAATGGAAGTTAGATTCCTATTATTTACTAAGAGCTGATCTCATAAAAAAGAGTTTAGGCTACTATATAGAATCAAGATATAGGTTTATGTAATATTGAGGAGCACTGTTTCCACTAATTCTTTTAACCCTTTGAGCACCAGATGGGTAGCAAACACATTGCAATGTGTTGCTACCTCTCTGGTACTCATAGGGTTAATCTTGCAAAACAAAATATGAGGGCATGTCGAAAAAAAAAAGGAGACGAAAAATGTCAGATAAAAATGGTGAAAGAAAGTCATGGGAGCACAGTAGTCGAATTCTAAAGGGGGAGGGGGGGTTAAAATGTCAGATGTACAATATTCGTCAAATTAATATGGTGAAAGAAAGCACTGTAAGTCGGATTTGGAAGGGGAAGGGTTAAATTGTCGACTATGAACAGTATTTGTCGAATTAATGTGGTGAAAGAAAGCACTGTAAGTCAAATAAATGAATAATAAATAAATAAAGAAGACTCGACAATCTACTTAATTGAAAACATTACCATCCCTTTAAGGAGCTTGGCAGGTAGGTTGTTCCAGACATCTTGGAGAACTAACCACAGTTCTTCTGTGGATTTAGGTAGCCTCTGTTCTTTCTATCTCTTCATGTAATTCTAGACAGACTCCATGATGTTTCAAATTTTGACTCATCAGTCCAGAGCACCTGCTGCCATTTTTCTGCAACCCAGTTCCTGAGTTTTCATGCATAGTTGAGTCACATGGCCTTGTTTCCATGTTGAAGGTATGGCTTTTTGGCCCTCAAGTCTACCATGAAGACTACTTCTGACAGTAGATGGATGTACCAGGATCTCACTGTTTTATGCCAATTCTGAGATGATGGCACTACTGGACATCTTCAGATTGCTAAGGGAAATAAGCATAATGTGTCTTTCATTTGCTGCACTAAGTTTCCTTGGCCAACCACTATGTCTACAGTTCTCAACTTAGTCTGTTTCTAGCCTTCTCCTCATCATCCTGCTGCCCTTGCATCTCAGCAACAGTTGGAATTAGAGCAGTTGCAAATTCCGCAAATTCCAAAAGCTCACTGCTGGTATTGGTGGTGGTGATGCCGGTCCTCATAATTTTCTCCCATTCCTTCTCACCTTTGGGCTAAAAAAAAGGCCATCAATGTGTCTTCCACCCCAGCTTCTCCACCATCATCATCACCACCACCAGTCCCTCCGTGCTGCTGCTGCTCTATTTCAGACATCTCACTCTTTGAATGCAGTGATGAGAAATGTGACTGAGGATCCCCTAATGTCACACTTTCCATTTTTTGTAGACCGGAAGAAGGCAGACTGGCAGCACTAGCAGCAGGCACAGGCAGCTGATCTGTGTTTCTGGTGGTGATGGTATTATTGCTGATATTCAACAATTCTGCCTTCTTCAGGATCATTTTCCACCTGGAAAATGCCGTGGGGGGAAGTGGACTCCCAGGATTAGGGGAATGATGTGGGCTTCCTTGACTGCTAGTCTGTATGCTCTGCATTGGTTCCCCTACTATTCCCTTAATGTTAGTCCCACCAGCTGCTTCACCATCACTGTTACTACCACTAAAACCACCACATCAATTTCAGTCCCTGACTCTTACTCCCACGGTCACTAGTAATATGATTATCGCCCCCTCCTTCACTCCTAACACTAACAAGCTGCTGGACCTTCTTTGTAGTAGTATTAGTGGCAGGACTGTTTGAGGATGCCAAGTGTATCCACTGAGAATTTCAAGACACACTGGAAACAGGCACAGCACTGGTGGCAGCAGGGGCAGCACTGATAGCATGCGCAGCACTGGTGGCAGCAGGGGCAGCACTGGAAGCAGGCAAAGACAGCTGACCTGTCCTGCTCTCACTACTACCCTCTTCTTCCTCATTTGATATTAATTTCCCCAAGATCCATAGGGGTGATTTAGGTGGACTGGCCAGAATTGGGTCTGTAGTGGTCACTTCCTCCTCCTTCTCATACTCACTGTACACAGAAGGGTCCTTCCAGTTCCTCCTTTTATTATTATTAAACTTGCTCATAGTGATAGCAGTCACTATGAGCCTCTCTGCCTCAGTTTTGCCGCTAACTCACCACAGAATAGCACAGCACATCTGCCTCGCTCTGTAGCTGCTTCTATTGTGTTTTACCTGGAAAACCGTATGGTTTTATAGCAAAAGGGTGAAAAAAATGTTAATCAAGGGGCGAACTTTCTTGCCATTGAAAAAATGACAAAGAATTTTTGCCAATGGGTGAAAACTGAAAAGATTTTAATCTCTGTATGTAAAGCGGATTTTCCCGTGTATAAGCGGGCAACAATGTGGTTTTTGCTGATTTTTTCACTGGAACACCCCTATTGGTGATGTTGCCTCATATGTATTCACAGCTATGATGGCAAATGATGAGATGGAACTGGTACAAATATGCCACAATATCACCCCTTATCTTATTCTTAACCCTTGGAGTGTGGTGTACCTCTCTGACACTCAAAGGGTTAATGAATATTCCCCCAGTTCTTTTTAGTACATCAGCTTCAGTGTTTCTGTTTACATCTGTAGAGGATGTGCTTAAACTGTCAAATAACTAAAAGGCTTCCTGATTTTTCATGCCACAAATATAAAATGTCCTAGAGCTTTCCTGCGGTTTTATTTTTGCCAAGACAAGATATTAATTGTACAACTGTTTCAGCTTGTGTTTATTTTACAGTTAAACTATAATGTTCCATTTTGAATCTACTGAACATGCATATTTATATTAACTCTGATGGGGAACATTTCAGAGCTTTACGAATCAGGTTTGATATGAGGCAGATTTTATGTTTTATAGGATATCACTGCCATCTAGTGTTGAAAAATAGTTTTGCCATATGAAATGTCTAATGAAGCGGTTCCCACATGACAAATCTCTTTTTAAGTTATGACACAGGCAGTTGGAGTATTTCAGTTTCTGTGATACCTGTGGGTGGAAAAACAATGTAAATCAATTAATGTATATGAAAAAAGTGTGACACATAAAAGTGGACATGTTACCTACACAGCTTATAGTGTCATTAAATGTACCTATGTAAACTACCTATACCGTCTGATTTTGGTTTGCAAACAGGTTAATAGTTAGTTGTTGAGGAATCTAATCTCTGCAGTCCTTTGTTTTCTGATTTGGCCAGAAGGTCTGCATAACTTATTACTCCCTTGTCCAGTAAATCGACTGTATTCACCTTCTTTGGCTTCTAAAACCAGAGTGGTGCAATAAATTGATTAGGAAGAAAATATCATAATATCAGTATTATGGGGATAAGTGCTCTTTAAAAAGTAAGAAAAAATACAATAAAAAATAATGTAAAGTAAACTTTTAATTATACATTAAAGCGGAACTATCACCTAAAACCAAAGTTTTACCATGCGTTTTAATGTTTAACCCAACATTAGTGCTTTGTGTGTTTGTTCTTCAAGTCGCCTGGTAGTGGAGATATTTGCCCTGCAAAATCGGGCATGTCAGCGTTCTGCGGAACCCTTTACCGTCTCAGGACTTCCCAGCTGCCCCAGGAAGTGCGTTCGCGCTCCCCTTCGAAGCTGGATTTCTGCGATGTAGCATTACAGCAAACTCTGTTTACAATGCTACTGAGGTTGTGATAGGTCCTCTTTAAAGGGATAGTAATACTTAAAATGTAAAAAAAAATATGTTGTAGGGTTTATTCCCCTGAGTAAAACAAGGGAACTCCCACTGCTGAAAGGTGTTTCATTCAAAAGTTATTAATTTTCAAAGTTGAATTTTTTAGGTGCAATATCACAGTGGCCTGAAATTGTACTGTGGCGCTGTTGCTACACGATCCTATGTACAGCTCTGGTCAATTGACCATAAATCTCCATAGGATGGTGTAGCAACAGCGCCACTGTACAATTTCAGGCCACCGTGATATTGCACCTAAAAAATTCAACTTTGAAAATTAATAACTTTTGAATGAAACACCTTTCAGCAGTGGGAGTACTCTTGTTTTACTCAGGGGGATAAACCCTACAACATATTTTTTTTACATTTCAAGTATTACTATCCCTTTAAGTTTAGAGCCAAGACACATTTTTGGGAACCACCTGTTGCCCACCTCTGTACTAGGGAAAACCTGCACCACAAGGGATAAATACTATTTCAATTTCATTTAAATGGGATATTAACCCTCTGCATGGTCTCCAACTCATCACCCCAAAAGTCCCATATTAATCAATGGGAAATTGGCAAATTTTATTTGTCTGTTTTGGTGTGGTTTGTTTGCTCCATAAATGTTACAGTTCTTCTTAATGAGTCAGCCTTGTTGTTTGTCTTAACCCCTTAAATGCAAAATGTGCTCTCTCAAATAGCTAGTATTTGTTTTGATGTAGATAAATTATGAATTTTTAGTTTAACACATATACTATAGTATGATATTAATTGTGCTTGAGAATAACATCATTGATACTAACCCTTTGAGTGCCAGAGGCGAAGCAATGCCTTGTGTACCCCACTGGCACTCAAAGGGTTAAGTTTACCATGTTACATTTTTGGATCAAATTAAAATAAGTACATAATAAAACTGTCAATGTTAAAGGTCCAGTTCAGTAAAGAGAGGTAATTCTGGAGAAAACCAAATGCAGCTTTGTTTTAAACCCCTTAACTGCTAAAGAAGACTTTCAACACATTGATGTTATATTGTAAAATGTGTTTGTTGGTAAAGATGGGTGAAAAGTCTCTGCAGGAATTTTGGAAGAAAACAGTCAATTTGCCACTTTTTTCACAACAACTGTGGAAACCCTTAAAATTCCCTGCTGGAACTTTGCTGGTTCCTGAGCAGTAGAATGGAGGAGTGTTAGAATGTTTATGTGTGGTTCTGGCTATATCAGTCCAGTGGGACAAGGGTGGAGGTCATTATATGTGGTCCTATGGCTTCCAGCACAATGGTCCAAACCTGGAAGACCTATATGTGTGGTTCTATGGATACTGAGGGACAAAGCTTTGGGGCTGTAGTATGGCTACTGATGCAGTGGGAGAAGGGTGGAGGTCTGTATGAGGCTTTCTATGGATACTGTAGGACAAGCCTGCGGGTCACTGCAGTGGTAGGCATTGTGAGGGACTCCAGCTGCTACCAGACTACAAACTCCCATCATTTCCATCATCAGCCAAGAATGAGAGTTGTAGTCTGATGTTGTGGCCCACCTTGGAGGGAACTATTGATTATGTGATCCTCCTCAACTGTATCTGAGTTTGACATGATTGTTCTATAGCTTTTAATAGAGTCACTGACGGTCCATTACATTTTTCTTTTGTTTTTTTAAAGGGACAAGTGATCCTTATGTCAAATTTAAAATTGGAGGAAAGGAAGTTTTTCGGAGTAAGACAGTACACAAAAACCTTAACCCTGTGTGGGATGAGAATGTTTCCCTTCTTATTGACGATCTCCAGGATCCTTTATATGTAAAGGTGAGTAAATTAATGGTGTGGATCTCAGATATGTTCTCACTGTGCTTTCAATCACTGAATGAATGGAGTGTAAGCAGTTCATTTCTGTCTTTGGCCAAATCAGGAAGTTACTGTTCATTGTCGTTTGTACTTATCCCTTTGAATGCCAGAGGGGTACGCAATGCACTGGCACTCAGAGGATTAAAGGAGCATTAATACCTTCTATTAATGAAACCCAACTTACATTAATCTGGAAGGAAAATCTTAATGGCCGATATGAATCAAATCTGAGGATTGACTCTCCAAAATGAATTTTTGGTACTGTATATCCTGTTCTTGAAGGCTGACATGTTTCTATGCTGCAGGACTCCTGAAAGCAGTTGCACTAAAGGTTGATAAGGGACCAGAATGGAAATGTGGTGGCATTTTCATGTCAATGGCATATCGACGGTATGCACTAAGAAGTCTTCTCCATGAATTCCCTGTGAATATGCCACCAATCCACCACAATCCACCAGCATCTCCATGAATCCACCATGCTTTTGTCAGGTTTATGATTTTCCACTCACCAATAATGGCTCATTTGAATATGGAATTGCAAGTTAATGAGCCATTGACAGATTAATTTGGACATTTATATATATATTACTGTGGCTGTTTGTCCAATACACTAAGCTCCAACAGCATCCTCTGCAGTCCCAACATTGCCAACCTGAGGTTTCAGCAGATAAAAACACATAGATCAATGGGACCAGGTGAGATATACCCAAAGTTATTAAAACCATTTAGAGGTGTCTGTCAATCAGTCACTATTGACTAGGGGAGGGCTGGCAACTTGTGGCCCAGATGGCAAATGCAATCAAGTGGCCCATTTCTACAATTGTCCACTGTCCCAACCCACCCCCTTTTTGTTAATTTTAAAAGTGGCATTATTATCAAGAAATAAAGAGATACCAAATAGCTCACAGTAGAAACAGGCTAAACTACTGATACTATAGAGCTTACAATTTAAGCAAAGCTACACTAGTGATACTATAGAGTTTACAGGGGATATGTGTTATGCTACAAATGTAGCTTCATTTGGATTGTAGCTCTGTGATATCATTTGTGTGGCTCTGTTTCAGTTGTAAACTCCGTGGTACTAGTATAACTCCACGTATAGCAACAATATGCAGATTAAGTGAGGCAGTAGCCACTGGCCCAAACATATGGCCGGCCCATGGGGCAATTGCACCCCTGCCCCCCAGGCCAGCCATGCTAGTGACAGGAGTAGTTCCAAGATTGGAAGTAGCAAATGTAGTTCCACTTCACCAGAAAAGTAGGAGGCCACAGTGTGGCAACAACAGACAAGTAAGTCTTACATCAGTAGTATGAAAATTAACGTAATCCACATTAAAGAAAATAATTGTTTAAGGGATAGTAATATGTAATATGTAAACAAAATATTTATACGGTTTATCCTCCCGCGTAAAACAAGGGTACTCCCACTGATGAGAGATATTTTATTCAAAAGTTATTTTTGCTGTCACTTGAATTTTTAGGTGCAGTTTCTCAGTGGCCTTAAAGTATACAGTGATGCTGTTGCTACACCATCCTATGGAGGTTTTTGGTCAACTGACCAGAGCTGTCCATAGGATGGGGTAGCAACAGTGACACTGTACAATTTCAGGCCACTAAGATACTGCACTAAAAAAAATCAAGTTTGAGCTGTAATTACTTTTGAATAAAATAGTACCTCTCGGCAGTAGGGGTACCCTTGTTTTACTCAGGAGAACAAACCCTACAATATACAATTTTTTACATATTACTATCCCTTTAAAGATCTGAATGTAAATGGATTGCAAGATCTTAAACAGCATGAGTTATTGTCAAATTAACCTAATAGATTTTTTAGATACATAGAGTGGGCAACTAAATAATAGACTGGGGGGAGCAGTTGATAGAGTTTCCTTAGATTTCAGTAGGGCATTTGACACTGTCCCTCATAGAGGGCTCATTAATACATTTCAGTGCATGTAGAAACAGTTAAATGGATAAGGCAATGGCTGAGTGACAGGAGACAGAGGGTTGTAATTAACAGAAAATATTCAGAGGAAGGTTGTGTTACTAGTGGGAAATCTCAGCAACCTGTACTGGGGCTCATTCATTTGAATATTTTCTTAGTGAATGTGGCAAAAGATCTTCAAGGAAAGATATAACATGCATAGCTTGACAAGGAGAAGAGCAAGAGAGGGGATACAATAGAAACATTCAAATACATAAAGGGATTCAACAAAGTACAGGAAGGAAGTACATTTCAAAGGTCAAAGTATAAACTAGAGGGGCAGAGGCTTAGATGTAATGCAAGAAAGTTATACTTCACTGAGGGAGTGGTAGATAAGTGGAATAGCCTACCAGCAGAAGTGGTAGAAGTTAATACAGTGACAGAATTTAAGCATGCATGGGACAGGCATAAGCTAATTAAGACAATACCAAGGACCAAATAAGGTTTAAGGTTTTTACAGTAGGAAAATGGACAAAGTAAATGGGTCAAATGATTCTTATCTGTAGTCAAATTGTAAGTTTCTATGTATGCCTATGTAGATGATACAAAGATCTGCAACAGGGTAGACATTCCTGGGGGAACAAGCCAAATGGCAAATAATTTAGGTAAATTAGAAGAATGGAAGAGATTGTGGCAGCTGCAGTTTAATGTTGATAAATATAAAAAATTGCATTGGGATGTAAAAATCCAAAGGAAAAATATAGTATTAAGGGCATTGTGCTTTCCTTGACAACACAGGAAAGGGATTTCTTATTACTTAAAGGTAACAAAGCAGCGGGAAATGCAAGCAGGGTGCTCAGTTGTATAGCTAGATGCATTAGTACTATAGTAGAAAGAGGGAAGTGGTCATGCCAGTCTATAGATCTCTGGTTGGACTTCACCTAGAGTATTATGTACAGTGCCTTAGACCCCATCTTCAGACGGGTATAGATATTCAGAGAAGGGCTACTAAAATGGTGAATGCCTGTTTATAAACTTTTTGAGAGAGTAATTGTGAAGTCTAGTCAAGTAAAGATACCTAAAAAGACAAATCATCCCATTATCATTACCATAGATGCAGCTTTCAAGTCCAACTACTACCCAGTCATGCACACTATGGTTGAGTAACAGCAACACAGGTCATCATCAAAATCCATAGTCCTATCTATGATGAGTGCTTCTGCTGCTGTTGGAAATGCAACACCATTGTCACCTACTAGAGTTGTCTGTGTAAAGAAATGCATGTGAGCAGGGAGAAAGCAGGATCCCGTCTAGACACATCCTCATTAAGATCCCACCTGAAGCAGAATTAGGTCTGACTGGGAGACACACCATCAACATGTCAGAGGTGCCACAACTAGCAGCTATAGCTAAAAGTTCACTGGCATATTGGAAACATAATAGTAGTGCTGTGAATGTGTCAGAGAATGTGCCAGAATTTCCTTCATTTCCTACCGGTTTTTAATTGCAGAACATGGAATATTGGAGGAGATGACAAGAATCATAGAGTGCCCACACCTGTCGCTGCAACCACCAGCAACTACATTGCCACAAGTCATATTTTTAAAACAATAAAGTTAGCACAGTTCTTCCACTGCGTAATAACATCCCACACTTACTGAGTTCTTAGAAAGCAGTCGAAACCTGCACAAAATGAATTAAAGAAGTACTCCTGTGGGATATCAAACGTACTGAAATGTTAGTAATTGACATGATCCCCTTTTCATTTTTTGAAAGCAGAGGTTTTAAAGAACTGATGTCATGTGTTTGCACCCTGCTTGTATATCCCAAGCCTCATTTATATCTGAAGAATGGCTATGCCCGAGTTGTAGAAGCATATGGTTAGTGTCATGGGCAAAGGACAAAGGGACTCAGCCTGCTAACATTTTTTCAAGTCATATGTTGCTGTAGGACTCTGCCTTTCTCAATTTCAGCCCTCAGCAGTAGTAGTACTGAGGCAGCAAATATTACAGCCGTTTGAAAACATTAGTGAAAAATGGCAACATTTCCACAAAATATTAATTTGATAGTGGTGACATTGTATGTATTTTCTGTGGTCGGGAATTTTCACTGGAAATTTATTTGGAACCGACAAAATGTATGTTCTACTGGCAAGAATTTTCATGGGTAATTGTTAGTTTTAAACATTACCATGGATTCACTTTTGGATGTTTCACCCATCCCTACTGGCAAGGACATAACTGTCAAGCTGTGACAAAAGCAGCTGTAACTTAAGCAGTTCAGAGCATCCAAACAGGGTGGGAGGAAGGGATGCCACTCCTCACCTCCTCTCTTACCCACCAACCCTGCTCATATAACTAACACATAAATCAATTAAGGAGATATGACAATGTATCCAGGTACATAATCTTAAAAGTATAGGGCTGAAGAAAAAACTAAAATTCCACAGGGGAATCCTGACAACATTTCCTGTGTCCTATACTTTCATGTTAACAGATGAAATGTGACCGTTTCAATGTATTTGGTTGCCCTCTGGTGGAGACACCTTGTATTAATATCAGAAAAGGAAGGAACAGCAACTCAGCAACTCAAAGTGTTATATACACTAAGAAACAGAAGCAATTTAACTGGAATGTAAAAGTGTGGGTGTTTGTAAAAGGCCACTGTGTGTGTGTGTGGAGGTGAATGGGTAAACACTGTGTGGGAGTCAATATATTTCTGGCCACGATATGCGTTAGTGTTTCTGGGGCCAGTGTCAGTTTTATCTGTGTCTACAACACAATGCATTGGAAAACTGTCTGTTATTAATTATTATTAATGTCCTAAACATCTGATTCAATCCATTTGTATTCCAGGTGTTTGATTATGACTTTGGTTTGCAAGATGACTTTATGGGTTCAGCATTTCTGGATCTCACAACATTAGAGTTGCAAAGGTAATGTGTGTTACAATCTATGTGTATATTAATGTGTGCCTTTTTATTACATGCCTTCATTTCTTTCCACTCCAGGTATACACACTGGGCCTGATGCACAAAAGAAAATTTTGAAGCAAACCAGCTCTTCGTAGGGTTCAAATGAGACTTGCCGTTGATTTAAATTGGGCTTTTAACCTGTTGATTGCTATGACTGGAATTCAGTGGATTCAATGCCCCATTAGAATCAGTGGGAGTTGTGGTCATTTTTATTTATCCCATATGGTTCAGTTGATATGCTCCACGATTGCTTCTCTTTTCTTTTGTACATAATGTCCACTGGGGAGATTCTAATGCTAATGATACTTTTACTTATTGTTGTAGTACATTCATAGTCCAAGTGTTTTTAATCTTTATTCTAAGCAGTGGTGTAGTTCAGTATTTTGAGTGAGGACTTAAGTCTCTTGTTTGAATGTTCCTGTTTCAGGTTTGTAATTGCAACCCCACCTAGTCTAAGTATCAAGCACCATGGATGACGAGCAGGGGAGGGCTGGCAACTTTTGGCCTGGGGGGCAAATATAATCAAGTGGCCCATTTCTACTATCACTCCAGCCCATCGTCCCAGCCAACCCCCTTTTTGTTAAGTTTTTACTTGGCATTAATGATGTGAAGCAAGGTAGGTGATACCACAGAGCTTGCAGTATTACAAATCACTGATCTTACAATTGAAATGGAGCTACGAAGTGATACCACAGAGTTTACAACTGAAATGGTGATGCACTAGTGATACCATAGAGTTTACAATTGAAATGGTGCTACATTAGTGATACCACAGAGCTTACTACGTTGTCAGTCTACAACTCTCATTGTTCTCAATCAGCAAATAGCTGGCTCTAGATAATTAGCGATGTAGTTCACTAACAGTGGGAAGGCCACAGTTTGCCCATCCCTGCTCTGTCTAGAGTAAGGGTAGCTACCAATAATGCAGGTTTTCAAGATATCCCAGATAAATCAAATGTGGACTAATTAGCGGCTCAGTCACTTTTATTAATCCACCTGTGCTCATTCAGGGATATCCTGAAAATGTGCACTGCTGGTAGCTCTTAAAGTCCAGGGTGACTACTCCTGGCCTAAAGTCATGTGTGTGTGTATAAAATATATACCACAGGGCACCTTATACTGACACGCATTCACACTCCAGGGCCCTTCACACAAACACGCACACACATACCTCCCAACATTTCATATTGGCAAAGAGGGACAATTTTGTTTTAGGGGGTGTTACTGGGGGTGTGGCTGGTGGCGGGGCATTATTAGAATTTTTAGGCTGTTTCATGACCTATTGACACCTCCTTCTGTTACCTAATAAATAACTTATAACAAGACCAAAAGTATTTTATTTAAGCACACTAATTTATAAACACATATACTGACGTTTATAGAAACATTAATGTGAGTTTTATTGCTGTGGAGCAATGTGATACACTTATATACACACCACACAATCTGATTTCCTAAAAAGAGGGACATTTGGGTGGGAAAGAGGGACAGAGGGATTTGGGTCTAAAAGAGGGACTGTCCTTCCTAAAGAGGGACACTTGGGAGGTATGCACACATGTGCACAGATCTGATTTTTAAACTTTTAAATTATTTCAATTTAACACAGTTATTTTTGAGATACCACAGAGCTTACAATTGAAATATGGCTTCACTAGTGATATCTCAGAGCTTACAATAGAAATGAAGCTACACTATTGCTACCACAGAGCTTACATTTGAAATGGGACACCAATAGTGATATCACAGAGCTTACAATTGAAATGGTGCTGCACAACGATACCAGAGCTTTCAAATATATTATGTTATATTATTGATACTGCAGAGCTTACGACTGAAATTAATCTACACTGCTGATACCGCAGGGCTAACAACTGAAACAGAACTACACTAGTGTTCCACAGAGCTTACAATTCTATGAGTGTCACTGAGGGGAGAAAGAAAGAGGGCAAAAGAGGAGAGAAAGGGAGAGAAGAAATAAAAGGGGGAGGGCAAGATGAAGAAAAGAGAGGTGAGGAATAAAGGCAAAGGACAGATAAGGGGAAGAGAGGGGGGATGGGATTAATATGGGCAATGGGGTGGGGAGATATAGGAGAGTGGGATAATTGAGAGGGGGACACATCACACATATGAACCCTTTGAGTGCCAGAGAGAGGTCCAATGGCTGACACCATGATGGCACTGAAAGGATTAAGGGACACATTCAATGAGCCTCAGCTCCATTTTCTACCCATCCCAGAAGCCTTATGAATGCCAATGGGTCATGCAAAGCACAACCCACTGGTGATCAAATGGTTAAAGGGAAGGTTAGAAAAGGGAAGTGCAGTCTCATGTATTTTTTGTTTACCCCCTACACCCCCATTATGCAGATGTCGATACTTCAATGAAGAGCACCATGAGAACATTAAAACTGCAGTGTGTGCTGGGTACCTCTATTTAACCTCAGTTAGAGCACCAATTTCAAAACATGCTCAGTGACTGACAGCATGCCTGAACTTAGCACAACAATGTGAGGTTACCTGTCCGAAAAAGAAATGCCTACTAACTGCTGCACTGTCCCTGCGGTTGAGAAACACTGACCTAGGGCAACGAGACTATTCACGGTGAGATCCTGAGATTTAGGTCAAACCCTGCGAACTCCAACATATGACTACATTACAATAACAAAATTCATCAGCAAGACAAGAATAGTTTGCACAGATCTTGCATACAAACGCAAAGGAATGGTATGAATTGCCAGTACACTCCCACATTGCCCACTTCTTGTCACACATGGTGCAAAGCAGACATAAATGTGTACAAAAAGGTAATGATCAGGTGCAGTACACAAGAACAGTTCTTTACATTTTTTAGAGCAAGACTGGATTTGTGCTTTCTCCTTACATACATATACTGTTGCCCATGCAACACAAATGTGCTTGTACACAAAATGTGTACCCCCTTGGATGCTAAAGACAAAGGTGTGGATGAAGCTAGTATCCAATGGGTTAAATAACCACCACCACAGACAATTAAAATTCAAGCTAAACAAGAAACACAAGCTACATTTAACCCTTTGTGTACCAGAGGTTTGTGTGAGGTAATTTATTAAAATGCATTGCATACACTTATATTATTGAAAGAGATTTAATGAAGTATGGTATTCCCATACACAATGTCACTCACATATCCACACTCATACTCTTACACACCCACACTCATACTCTTAAACACAAAAACCCACACTCATACTCTTACACACATACCCACACTCATACTCTTACACACACATACCCACACGCATACTCTTACACACATACATCCATACCATCTGACAATTTAACACACTCTGCCACTGTATTACCACAAGTCAAGCTCCCCTTAACCCTTTGAGTGCCATGATGCTCATAGCATTGCTCTGAAATGCTTGGCACTCATCTCTTGCACTTGGAGGGTTAACTCCCCTGCACTGTCTGTATCCCTACAGACTTCATCCATTTCAGAGCACTAAACTGAACACAACTGAACACATTCATCCTGACTCTGTCAGTAATATAAAGTCTCTGTCCCCTACATAGGTGGGGCTATGCACAACTCAACTCTTGTATTAATTGCTGTCTGACACTATGTGCAATGATAAGAGTAGCCCAGTTTTGGTCAGATACAAGTCCCTCCTTTGCCCCTTTGCTCCTCTCTCTAGGGATATAAAGCTTACTGTATTTCAGATGAATAATATGCAGCAGTGCACACAGCTAGCAGTCCTTCCTGAGCTCTTCCATGCTGTTAGATACAAGCACTCTGTCGTCTTCAGAATGGTCATGTGACTTGCCTCAATATCCTCCTGCAAGTGTGCACTGTCATTGGTGGAGATGGTGAGTGGGTTCTTCAAGCTGAATCCTCCCTGAGGGGAGAGAATCTTATCCCTAATCATATTATTTTCTAGCACAGCTGAAGTAATACCCACTCCAGCACAGCACATGACATAAACTTGATTCACACAGACAGACCTGACTGATGGTCCCTGACACAGACAAAAGTATTCTGTGTCTCTACTTCCCACTACACGCACTCGCTGGTTCCTTCTGCTCTCTTACTCAGCATCACAGTCATGTGGCTGAGTGATACAGGCAAACCATCCGAAGAATAAACGGGGGCAGTAAGAGTTCATGCAGGCCTCTTTGATTTATTACAAAATGGTAACTCTTTTAGTGCCAGAGAAGTATTGGATGCCTCTTTGGCACTTGAAGAGTTAACCCTTTGAGTGCCAAAGGGGAAAACAACGCACTGTTAAGCAATGTGTTGCACATCCCTCTGGCACTCAAAGGGTTAAGTGCCACTGGCCCAACACAGATCAGGGACAAATAATGCCTCTCCTGAGTCTCCTCCTACACACTGAATAAATTAAAGAGGAGGGGCCGGTCCAGACTTGCTGCTCTTTGTGGCAACAAATAAAATCCTTGTGCTGATGGATCGAAGGTGCTGAGCAACGGCCCCCAGCTTGATGGGACATTGCCCACTGGGAGGTCCATAATATATCAGTGGGACAGTCTATACTGCTGTATCTGCAGAGTGCTCCACTGCACGCCAGCCCAACACATTAAACAAGCCTTTATCCTCTAGTTGCTGATCGTGCAGACAATCTCGTGCACGCCTCCTGCTGGCAGGAGATGGCTTGATGCTGCGGCCCATTGACTCAGATTTATGGAAGGCCCGGGGGGCAATTGCCCCCCTTCCCCCCGGCCCAGCCCGCCCCTGATGACGAGTGTTTCATGTTACATTAATTGCCATTAGGTAGGTGAAGTATATTCCTTGGTGTTCCAGGCAACCATTATTTTATGTGGGCACAGGTCCTACCCAGGCTTAATTTTTCATTTGCGCATTCAGTAGAATAAGAAGTTATATGAATCTGGAAAGATGGACCTGTGTTCCAATTGGGTGGACCATGGTTCAACTCCTTCTACCTCTAGCTTTGACTTTTGGCTCGTACTTTCACTACCATCTGAAGGGCTTGGACACACCCATGTATGGTAGAACAAGGGTTCTATGTTAAATAACAATTTTCAAATGCTTATAACTTTTGATCTCATATGAAATGTGGAGATTAGGGAGCCAGGGACAATTGTCATAAACCCTACACATTTGGTGCAAATCCATCTGATAAAAAAAAAAAAATCTGTTTGATTGAAAAAAAATTTGGCTGTTCTTTCACTATAACAACTTTTTGTCTTCTAAAAACATTTGTCAGCGTCCCTGCTGCCAACAAATCTGCTGAAATATATACAAAAAAAATTGACAGAGATAGACCTTACGATGTACTATTCACATTCACTTACCAAGAGAAGATTGATGGTTCTGTTCCTGAAATATTTAGCTGTCGCTACACCTATTGCCTATCATCATATTTGCCATCTCAAGGGCTTAGTCACCCCTTGAATATAAGTTATATTTCAGGAATGATGAGGAATTGTATTAGATCACTTAATAAATGTCTAACAAATACAAAATAGCATTTTGTTTGGCAATAATATATTGTAACATACCACTCGTATGCAACTTTCAGTGGGCCATGACCAAAGCTTTCCATAGACCACAATACCAACAGCACCACCCTAAAATTGAAAGTCTATGAAAAATGGTGCATCTATCCTCATGAAAATGCAGTTTCAGGCATCTCCCAGCCAGGGCCGATTTGGGGTAGGTGCCAAGGATGCAGTACACCTATCCCAGTTACTTCCCCTGTCCCACAACATGGCCCCAGTGCTGGTGGCCTTTTGGAAAGATCAGACAGATCTCCACTAACATGCCAGCTGAAGTCTCTGCATCCACCAGAAAAGACCTCTATATCCAGCTCCTTCACAGTCCTTGATGCTCAGATAATGCAGAGCGGATGGATATGATATAATATATTCAGACTCTGTATAAGTGGGTTGAGTGAACATTACGTGGGAGATGGATTTAGAAGTCTGCACTAAAGGAGGCACATACCTCTTGTTCATGATGCTGATAAACCACCAGAGATCAGGTTCCCTTTTTGTGCCAGGAAAGGTAGCCGAGTGGGAGAAGGCCTCAGGGAAGAGGAGGGAGACTGGGGAAAAGATTATGTTTGTATGTGCATGAGTGAGTGTGTGTGTGTAAGAGAGAGAATAAGTGAGAGTATGAGTGTGGGAGTGCAAGAGAGTGTGAGAGTGGGAATGAGAGAGAGTGTGAGCTTAGGAGTGATAGTGCAAGAGGGGGTGAGAATGATTGTGTATGAGAGATACAGAGAACATGTGTGAGAGAGTGCATGTGTGGGAGAGTATGTGTGTTTGTTAATAAGTATGAGAGAGAGCAATCAGGAATACTGATATATATATATATATATATATATATATATATATATATATATATATATATATATTTATTTATATAATATCTTCCAGACATAGTCATTTCAACTCACAATTAAACGATTATTGAGACTATCGTAGACACTGCCTCTAGCACCTACTGTAAAAGAAGAAAAACCAACCCAACTATCAAAAGAAAAGTTTCGGTGATGAAAAGGCGATGAGAAATGAAGCACAATGGTAGTATCAGACACAGGGGAGTATGAAGAAAAGTGCAAGAGCATAAGGAAGTGCATTAAAAAATTGGTTTCCATTCAATACTAAACTCACAAGAAGAAGACCTATGATAAGATTTGTAAAACAAATTACCAAATTTTGGTACACAGTGGCAACAAAAGGCACAGGAACAAAGTTGTTGGAGGTTTGCTGGGGAGGTCTTAATGTTGCAGTCGATCATCAACGGCTGAAGATGATGATTATATAAGGAAAAAAGAGCTGTTCATTCAAAAATCACTACATCAAACAAAACAATATTGTTAAAGTGGAACTTTCACCTTATTTCAACTGTGCATATTTGAAAACTGCATTAAAAACTACCTGTTATGTTAGCCAAAAGTCCAGCAAATGTACAGTTAAGGAACTATTCATACTTGTATGCTAATTGTGGTACATGTGATGTTACATATGCAAATTAGATTTTCAGTGACATTTCATATGCTAATGAAGCATTTGCATTGACGTGTTATATGATAATGCAGCTCTGTGCTATACCAGAAATGTTCACTTTCACTTTTCCCAGAAATAAAAGTGTGAATATCTCCTAAACCAGTGCTGTCCAAGTTCAGTCCTCGAGGGCCACCAATAGTCCAGGATTTAAGAATTTCCCTGATTAAGCACAGTGGCTCATTAATTTTGACTGACTCACCTGTGCTTAAAGGGATAGTAATGTCAGAAAAAAAGTATTAACTATATGGTATATACAATTAAAAGAGAGTACTTGCACTTATTTGTATCTCTCAAACCGTTATGGTTTGAGAAATATAGGAAAATAAAGTTCTCTGGTCCCTCCCCTTTCTGCTCGACGAGCTGTAAAGCTGTCAGAAGCAGATTCTGGTCATTTGACCAGATGTGGCTCTTCAGCAGCGCCGATATAACGATATCTAAAGATAAATACTTAATTTGGAACGGTCTACAAAGTGTGCCTGGCTTGCAAACACACTTTGTAGACCGTTCCAATGAAGTATTTATTTCTAAATAGCGTGATTTCAGCTCTGCTGAAGAGCCTCTGTCTGGTCAAATGACTGGAATCTGTAGCTGTCAGCTAGATGGCAGACTTGAGTAATACAGCCAGGAAAAGGTAACTTGAGCAAGTTATATCTCTCAGACCAGGTTTGAGAGATAAGACTTACATTGATGTTAATCTTTTTTAATGTCTACAATATTAAATCAACTTAAAATTAACCATTACTATCCCTTTAATCAGGGAAATATTTAAATCCTGTACTGTTGGTGGCCCATGAACTTGGACAGTCCTGTCCTCAACTATACACCTACTGGAATTTTGATTAGCATGTCATATAGGCTGTTTTGAATGTCGTGTTCAAATATGTAAAGAAAATTCAAGGTGATAGGTCTGATTTACAAAGCTCAGTTATACAAAGTGGACTCAATTGAAGCAAAAAAACAAAACAAAAAAAAAGATTGATTATGCTTGCCATGTTCTCTCCAAGAAAGAAAAAAAAATATTTCTTTGTGATTAAGCAATAAACTTCTTAAAGCTGACATTATAGGTTTCGCTAAAAAGATCACAAACATGAAAATGTCAGGTTATAAATCAGAGAACGTTCACCGCCCTTGTTATGAGTTGTTCTCATTGATTAACATGTTAAATAATATATCACCATCAAAGCACAGAGGTATAAATATGACAAGGCATTTCCATACTGTTGAACTCTTTAATGAGTGTTGTTATAATACCATTTTATATCTGTCTATTGTGTGTTTCCAGTACAAAAGAAGTTGAATTGAGCTTGACGGATCCACAACACACTGACCATGTTCTGGGAACTATTCACTTGTCTGTCTCCCTGTCTCTAAAGGACAATGTTTGTATGGATTCGGTAAGCCCCTCATCTTTCTGTAGTACGATAACATAGAGATGTGGACTAACAATTACACCACAGACTGTTAAATATGTAAATATTTAGCAAACGATATTTAGAGTTTTACAGATTTTTATACATGAGCAGCTCAGCATGGATTTCTGATCCCAGTGTGAAAAAAGCAATGCTTAAAAGCTTAATAATGTGATTTTAATGACACAGTTGTTTGTGAGCTCAGCTGCTTGAAATATTGTAAAATTGGGATGTGCTGAAGCTTATTACTTACAGTGATCTGCAAGTTTAGAAACACTAATGATAAAATGCATGTAATCATTTAATGAATTCAAAAGTTGTTCATTCTTGTCCACATTTCCCTGTCTTGTGACAAGTTAAAAGAAGTAATTTTTTCTATGGAAAGTATATACTGTGAGGCTTTTTCTGCTGACTGAAATAAGCGTGCAACAACTTGGAGGTACTATAGTCAAATGCTCTTACAGTTTAAAGGTTCATGACGAAGTAGAACTATTCCTATTACGTTCTAAGCGGTAGTCTAAGACTTACTCTGTCCCATAGAGAGCTAATGAACAAATCGCCATCTAGTCAGCAGGTGGTGCATTTACTTACATCTTGATTACAAAAAAAAGTTTGAGCTGTAATGCAATTTAACTGAACCATTTCCCAAAAGTGGGGAGTACATTATAATGACGATGAATTATTTGTTGGAACCAATTATACTTTTTTAAGTGTCATAAAACACTGTTTATGTTAGAAACTGTTTTCTTAACTTGCCCCGCGTTTCAACATGGAGTAGGGGGCAGGATTATTTATTTTAGACGAAAGAAAACATCACTAAAGTCTACACGGGAACATCCCCACACTGAAATATGAGTATTGCATATAAAGACCAACAGCTACACAACCACTGTTAAATGTTAGGTTGTGTGTTTGACAAATAATTTAATCTCACTTGTTTTAGCCTCATAGGATGATGTAGAGCAGATTGCTGGATCTATTCTTCACCTCTTGGAGATTACAACCCCATAATTCCCAACCAGACAACGGTTGTAGTTCCCGACAGTTGGTGGTCCAGCACCTGACTACCCCTGATATACAATTTCAGATACTGTAACTTTTAGACAAGTTTTTCTTAGGGGAAAAAAGTTTCTGTAAATCACCCAAGTCATAAAATATTTTAACAGTGCCATCTAGTGGCCAGAAAGTTAACATATAATTCATCGTGTTCAGACAATTAGAGAGAGTTCAAACAGTGAGGAAGTTGTCACTCACTTCCTGACAGTTTGAACATGCATTACTTTTGAATAAAACAACAGCCAGCAATGGGAGTATCCTTATTTTATAAAGCAGGAAAGCCCTATATCGTACAATTAAAATAAAAGTTGACTGCTCTGTAAGAATAACAAACTCTACTTATATATCTATAATGATTACAATATGCAATATACTCTGTTGTGTGGAAGCGTCTGTTTTAGACATTAGAGAGCAAATGCAACATATATATTTTTACCAGGCACTGAAGATGTTAAAAATGTACTTTTGTGGTAATCATCTTATAATGAGACATCTCCCTACATGCTATATTAGTGAAACCCCTTCTAAGAAGGGATGGGTGAAAACTTTCACCCCAAAAGAGAGGTGTCTGAAAAGGTCACTTTTTGGAATCTGATAGAATTTTTGTGAAAAGTGCCATTTCTCTGCTTTTTTCTCTGCAATTGCCAGCCGTGTCCCACTGCACTAGTAGCCATAGAAGCATGCATACTGACCCCAGCTTTGTACCATACAATCCATAAAACCATACATAATTACAACCCTGCCTTGTCCCATTGACTAGTTGGAGGAATGAGCAAAACAAGGCCCTTCAACAGCTTGTGGGGGAGTGTTGGGAGTTAGCCAGTATGCAGCTGGAGGGCTTCATCACCTCCAGTATTGTCCCGTGGTAGCTATAGATCCACACATACTGAACCCCAGCCTTCTCCCACTGAACTGGCAGCCATACAACCACACATACTTACCCCCCACCCCAGCCCACCCTTCTCCCACAGTAATCATAGAACCTTACATACTGATCCCCAGCCTTGTCCCACTACACTGGTATCCATATAATCACACATACTAACCCCCCCAGCCTATTAACACAATAACCATAGAACCTCACAATTTGATCCCCAGCCTTGTCCCACAGCACTGATAGCCATAGAGCCATATATTATACTGATCTCAGGAGTACTAGTTTTGTCCTGCTGCACTGGTATAGCTAGTACTACATATGCTGAGTCTAACCCCACTGGGCAGGGACTAACAAAGTGCATGAAATCTCTTAGGGTTAATGAAAAGGTGTGGGTTTTCTTAATGGAAAAACAGTAAATTCCCTGGGGGGAAAATGGAAGTTTCTGCCCATATCTACTTCTAAGATTAATATCAGTGCTACACTGTGTTCTGAAAGCAATTTGAAAGTTATAAAAAGGGTGCTAGAATGGAATAGGATTGGGTATTGTTAATCTTTGACCCTCCAGCTACCGGGGACTCCAACTCCCATCATCACCAGCCAACTGTGTCATCCCTAACAGCTAAAGACCCAAAGATTCACTATCCCTGGCTTTAAAAAGTGTCAGCTATACTTCGCAAAGTATTGTGCATGAAATGTGAATTTCTTTTGAGAGCACTATGTAACAGGCTACCATCTTTCACAGCCCTTATCCATACTCAAGTCAGCAGAACCGGTAAGAATCATGCTTAATTCACCACACAGTGATTAGTCAATGTAGTGAGTGGGCTTCTGTGAAACCACAACAAGCATGTTACTGTCTGTGTTGTGCACATCCCATTGCATGATATACATTGGGTAAACTCTTGTCGTTCATGACTTACACTTGTGTTTATCTTCAGCATTCAGCAGTCTACATTAATGATAAAATGTTGTTTTAGTGTGAATTAGAAATAGAATATGATTGGGTAACTACAGTAAATCCAGCTTCATTTTAGGATTGAACGTTAGGTCATAAAGGGCTTGTATACAATACACAGGTGCAGTCCACATTGAGGGCCTATCTTGCAGCATGTAATACAAGTATCTGTACCTCTGCACATGGATAAATGAAAAAGCGTCCGTTATACATAGACAACACTATATAGGAAGAGCATCTAGATCAGAGGCAGGCAATATTTGGCATCCCAGCTGTTGGGGTCTACAGCTCCCACCGTCTATCATGACTGAATTTGTAGTCTTCAAAAGCTAGTGTTCCAAAGGTTGCCTACCCCAACCAAGATGTATAGGTTTTGATCCCTGTTCTATTTCCCAGATAGTATATATTCTGGATCTGGTCACAAAACAAAAACATGACCACCTACATCCCAACATTTACCACCCCAAACAGAGTTTATGAAGTCCTATCTTGTCACACAAAGTGCTTTGAACATAGGAGAAAAGGAACATCTGAACCTCTGCTCCAATGCATTGCTAAATCTACCTGTTGGAGCTGATGTAATAAGTAAAAGTGGAAGAATTCTGGATAAAAACAACTGCACCATCAGGAACAGATAAGACAACCCCCTTGGTTGCTAGACTGGTCTCTAATGCATTGCAGTGTGTTTGAAAACTTGCTAGCATTCAAAAATTAAAAAAATGTAATCAATGAGCATTTTTATCTGTCCCCTGAGTTACAGTTGGTTTACCCCAGAATTGTTTGGCTTTTGCTTATTAAACGTGCTTCATTGTCTTTTGTATTTGAATACTAGATGACCAGCTTTATTAGGGTGTGAATACAACCATTTTGTTTGTTTGTTTTGTTTTTTCACTTTTTCCTCCTTTTTATTTAAAATTGAAATTAGTTCAAACTGGTTCTATCTGTTTCTGTGAATAAAGCAATTTTCTGCCCATTTGTGCATTGATCTTCCATTGCTTTTTCTACTGATGAATAATAAATGCTATAATTCAAATCTGTGAAGATAATACCTAATTTTTACTGCTGGTTCATCAGAACCTAGGTCTGTAAATTCAGCCACGGTCTTAGTAAATGCTGGTTATTGGTTGTGGTTGGAAAGCCAAGTAGATGGTTCTTACCATTACAAATTGTGATCACATTTGATCTTGTGAATAATTCAGCAATATGTTCAAATAAAACTTTTTGGGCAAGCAGAATATATGTATGTTTCATTTAACTTATGAAATGATTACAAGTGAACACTGCTCATAGAGTAACGCATTGGATGCATTGATGATGTCTCTAGCATCCAAGATTAAATTATATTGTCCAGATATTTGAAAACATTGTGCATAGAAAGTGCTTAGTAAGCTTGGAGTCTATACATGTAGACTGGAAGATGTCCATCTGCAGTAAATCAGCAGGGGCTCGATATGCCCGCTGCCAGACACTCACGCATAAATAGTACATCTGCTAACATTGGCTCCTGTTTACAGTGACCTTGATTGTCTTTTATGAGAGATATTTTAACCCTTTTAGGACCAAGAGATGTGAAACACATTTCTTTGCAATATGAATTACCCGACAACTATCCCAGATTTCCAGGGACAGTACCAGGTTTTAGTTCTCTGTCCTTGGGTCCTGCTGTCCCTGTTTCAAGCCCCCAAACCCCCAAATTCTATGTGCTTGTCATTACAATATTAATCATTTAAAAGCTTCCCTATGTTTAAAATTGCATATTATTTTGAGATGGGTAATGATTATTTGGATTTATAACATCAGTTTTAAGTCTGTTGTGTATGGTTCATTGCTGGATTAGCATTACACACTGCTATGGACCACTAGTGATGCTCTGTAATGTGACTGCCTGGGTAAAGTGTCCCTGGAAATAGTTTTGAAAAGTTGACAAGGATGACAATGTACTTATACAACCCCCTGTGTTAAAGAGCTTTTTATTAGTGAGTAAACCCTATTTACAAAACTAATAGGGTTTCTTGCCTACCCTGACATTTTTTTGCATATTTTTATTCTTGTGTTGTCCAGGCATTCAAATCTATTAAAGGGAAAGATTTACTCCAGACCTACTGTGAATGGGTATTGTATACACAAAACAGTACCTTTTCTCCATAATATTCCAATTTCTGTTAGGTCTTCCATTCATTTTTCTTCTTGTTCATATGTAAAACATATTGTTGAACATGAGCATTCTACTCTATTGTTTTGACACATAGGACTTAGGATGATCATGTGCCCTGGATTGCCCTGAACTGTCTTCTATTTTGTAAATATGTCTCTGGCCCTGGGCAACTCCCTTCCACAACAAGAACACTATTCTGGAATCAATAATGTCAGATTGTGGGAGGCATTGGCAGCAGCAAGCCCACAACTATATCTGTGATCACTACAGATGGCACCAAGACAGAAGGAGGGCATCTATAAAGTATAGCCTTCACTTAATCTTGAGTATGAGAGGGAGAAATACAGAGGAACATGATTTAAACTTTTGAGTGGCAGAGGCTCTAGCACTCAAATGTTTAAAATAAGTATACTGCTGCTGATTTAGTATCCCATCACTATTATTTCCATATCCTATATTCTGTGATGTATTTTAAACATTATTTGTGATCTCAGTGAGAGTACCTAGCTTAAATCTTGCAGGTCATCACAAGAGAGTTTCAGCTCCAAAAGGAGCATTAACACATTTTCTAATTTTCTGGTGTTGGCTGCTGCTTTACTGAGGGTGTAGAAGAAGACTATGAGCAAAGTTTGAATCTGGGTACACACCAAGGTGAAAGAAGCTGAGATTATAGGGAATGTACAAGGCTAGAACTTCAGCATGTGCAGCTGCAGCTGGTGGAAGGCACTGGGGCTTAGATCAAAAGGGAGCCTTCTGAACTACCCTCTTTCCTCTGAAAGAGGTCCAAGCCAACCTGTCTGCTTCATCTATTTAACCCTTTGAGCTGTTGGGGTATGCAACACAGTACACACCCCTCTGGTACTCAAAGCGTTAAGCTTTTATTTTTAAACACATTTATTGCAATAGTAGAGATATCTGGAGATCAGAAGGAACTGAGGGTGTTGGAAAGGTAATTTCTCTGTATGGTATTCAAGGGAGGGGATCTATGTTAGATCTGACAGAACTGATACAAAAACCTAAGAACTTCTAATAATTGCCAAATATGTTACTGCAAAGTTCTCTAATTGGTGGGGGTTCTGGAAAACCTATCCACTGTTGGGGCTTAATTTGGATTGCTGTCATTTGCATGGTTAGACAGTGTGCTGCATTCTCGTGCAGTTTCAAGTGATATATGTATGTATGTATATATATTTTTATTTATAACGCCAACAGGTATACTTAGCACTTTACAGTTTACATTTTGTATAAAGGGAGTACAATAAGTGCAATAATTAGGAGTGGTCCTCCACCATGCGTGGTGCGTAGAGGACATGCGGGTATATGGAGTCACATAATCGATGAAATATAATGCTGCTATTCTGGAGGAGTGGAAGAGTATTCTAGCCGAGTTAAGAGTTGATTGGAGATGAGAGATATAGATAGCAGGCAGACCAATAAGTAGTTGCAGTAATTTATGTGGGAAAGAATAAGAGTGTGCATGAGAGTTTCTGTTGTAGAGTGGTAAATAAATTAGTGGTTTTTCTGCTGTACTTCGAAGAAAGAAGTGACAGGTTTTTGTTTCATTATTAAGATGGGTGGTGAAGGAAAGAGAAGAGTGCATAGTTACCCAGAGGCAGCATGCCTTGTCCACAGGGTAAATTGTGGAGCCCTCGATAGTTATAGAAAAATGGGATATTGTGCAGGATTTATGTGGAAAGATAAGTAGCTCAGTCTTACACATATTAAGTTTTAAGTAACGATGAGTCATCCATGAAGAGATAGAAGTAAAACATTCTGAGACCCGCTGCTGTATTTCAGGTGATTGTAAGGGTGCAGAGAGATAGATTTGCGCATAATCTGCATAAAGATGGTAGTTAAATTAAAGCCTAAGGACTTTATCAGTTGCCCCAGAGAAAGCGTACACAGAGAGAAGAGAAGGGGGCCCTGAAAAGAGCCTTGGGGTATGCCTACTTTGTCTCTCCATTAATGTATCCCTCCATTAATCCTCTGTGGATCCATTTCCACCAAGGAGACAAGTGGGGAGCAGTAGTAGTGACAATTAAACATAGTAGGTGAGGGAGAGAGAGGTGAGGTGAGAGCTGTGCAGGTCTGTGGTGGGGGGAAGAGTTAGGGGAAATCTGTAGGAGGAGGTTCATGTGTACGTGTGTTGGGGAGACGTATGGAAAATGAAAGATTACTGGTGAGAAGAAGAAAGTTGCTTCTTTTTTGTGTATCAGATTAGGGAGAGGAAAATTGGAAAGCAGCGCCAAATTTGCCAGTAGAATGTCAGATTTTGAGAGACACTGTAGCAACCAATAGCTCCACCCACCAATCATCATCATCACATCCACCATACTAAGCAGTGTCCCTAGCAAGCAGAACAGAACAGAACTAACCTCATGGCTGAAACTAGGTTACTCAGAGACAGCATCATTATATTCATTACCTAAGGCTGCAACAGCTACTAAATGATTAAGTAATTACATTTATAAATACATAGGAGCATGCCATGGTTGTCATAACACCCCCACCTCCAGTCTAATATCTTTCTAGCAGAAGAAGAAGAACTCCAAAAACTGCAATAAAGATGCATATTCTGTTTACCATTCTCCACCACCAGTGCTGCTATCTGTCTGCAGTGCTATACTGATAATTGCACTGGAATACCCACATGAATTGCTGCAGTTGCTCTTTGTTGAATTGCTGTGGTTCAAGTTAGGGTGGTGGAAGGTATCAGCAATAGGAAACGTGTCTCTGTTATGTGTGTTTGTCAGTGAGAATGAAGGTATAAGTGAAATTGTAAAGTATTTTGAGAGTTTGAACCATGTGATCATATGAGAGGTCTGCACTATGAGTTAGAGTGCATGGGGGTTCTGGGTGGGATCACTGTTACTGAGTAAATTAAATCCATATTAAATATAGACATCCCTTTTTAATGAGTAGAAAGGGGGTGAGTCAAAGGAGTGGCATTTGCATGGCAATGGCCCCAAAGGGTGTCTTACCTAGGGACTCTAAAATGTAAATCCATGTCTGGTGGGAGAAAAAAGAACTGCCTGCATTATTAAAAGGTGGAGGAAAGGTGGAGGAACTATTGGAGTAGAAAGACCTTTGGGGTGGAGAGAGCTATTGCAGCGAATAGATGTCAAGATTCATACCTCTCAGGCACTCAAAGGGTTAAATGCAACTAAAATGGGTACCATGGACCATATGTACAAAGGTGGTACAAGCATATAGGGAAGTCTTGATAAGCAACCCCCATACCACTGACTTCGTAATGGAATTGCTTGAGATGACACTAAAGCAGAATTTCTTTAAGTTTGAAGGCACTTTTCACGTATAAACAGCAGCAATGGGTTCTTGAATTGCATCCTCATATGTCAACAACTATGCACGCTTTTTCAGGAACAGCTTTAGCCCTAATACCTTCCTGCATGAATGCTATATACTTAATGTGTGATTGATGTGGAAGGGTGAGCATAACACATTTTACATATGGCAGCTTGGAGTACATGACACCATAATATATATAACCCTGTTTAATTTATAGATTCTAGTATTCATTTAAGTTTTTAATTTTATTATGTTGGTGCAATTATCAGTCTTATTTAACAGTTAACCTTTTGAAAGGCTTTAGAATATAAACCCCAGAGAACACATAACAGAGACCAATGCTATAAATGTAGTGTCATAGCTGACTACTTTTACTCTATGATATATTTGTAACCTTCCCACAAATTGTATGTTCTATCATGCTGCTTGCTTCTCTACAAATGATTTAAAATGTTTGAGGTAAATTTAACTGCAAATCAATGTTTCTAGAATACACAGGTTATGACCAATGTGGTCTGCTATGAAATAAATAGCTATAATAACATAAATGTGTACAGTTATTAGAATGTGTTATATATTGCTTTGTTTTTAGTTTTTGAGGTAGAACCGCAGGTCTGAGGTAGGAATAGTTCCATACCATTGATGTGATTTGAGGTCAAAGCAGTGTGCCACTTCTGTTCTCCTCTAGTGTACAATAACAATGTTATTTTAATTTATCTTAAGTTTTAAAAGTACTGCTGAAATAATATCTACCAATAATCATCTATATTTTCAATCCAAGTGTCCTCTATTTAATGATTGGCTAATAGGACGGATGTAATACTTCCCAGTACTTCCCAGTATAGCGCTTCACTAGATTTGACTTTGTTTTGCTGTCAAGTAGAAGGAAGCAATTATAGTCAAGTTGATACCTTTATTGGCTACCTAAGCAGATTTAGGATGCAAGCTTTCAAGACCTTTTACAGCTAACACGGTATCAACTCTTAAAGGGATAGTAATACTTCGTTTTATCTTTATTTTATTTTGTAGGCGTTAAAAAAAACCATGAAGAACGATATAAGTCTTATCTCTCAAACCTTTATGGTTTGAGAGATATTCATAAGCAAAGTTTCCCCCTCCTGCCCCTTTTACCTAGTTTAAGCCATCTCTTCTCAGATGTGGAATGCAGTCCATAGACCAGACAGATAACAGCAAGGGACAATTTTCTTCCTATCAGAACAATGAAAGCCCTGCCCCCATTGACAAGCTTTTCAGCATTTTCCCTTATCCTAATTGAAGATTGTCCCTCTCTGCAGTCTACCTGGGCACCTCCCTTCTGCTCTGGCTGAACAGTGTTACATCAGTAAAAGGGGCGGGAGGGGGATACTTTGCCATTGAATTACTCTTGCACTATAACTCTGACAGTATTGAAATAACACTTTCCAAAGTCCAAATACTATTATGATTAATTAGAGCTGCTTTTATTATGAAACATTACTATCCCTTTAAGTAGTAGGAAGAACACCAACATTCTTTTATATACCCTAGGACCTCTACATTGCTCACTAGGTGTTCATGGATGTCTCTGCATGAGATGTTAGAACCCACCTGAACGTCTTTCACTGATTGTTTTGTGTTAATGACTTAATGTTGGACATCAAACACAACACATTGCCCCTGTCAACCACCCCTCTCCCCTTCCAGTTAAACTCACTGATGCATTAACTCCTTGTTGTTAGTGTGCACATTCTTGGCTTGGGTCTAACTAGAGAAATATGTTGATACTTTCACCTCCTGTATGTTACTTGAATTGCACCATTCACAATAGCTGGAAAATCTTAGACTTGCATAAAGGTCACTGGACGGGGCATTATGGGTCATATGCAGAACGCAAAAAATGAGCAATATGAAAATATGAAGCAAACAAACTGCACTATAGCAGGGAAATACAATTTCCCATTGATTTAAATGGGAATGTTAACCCCCTGAGTGCCAGAGAGGTCTCTGCACTCGAAAAATATTTTACATTCAAGGGGTTAACATTTCCATTTACATCAGTCGGGATATGGGAAGCAGTTAATATGCTTCAGAATTACTCATACTATTCTTTCTGCATATGGTCCTAAATTCCTCTTATCACTTTATTTCTCTTAAAAATTTGTCAACATATTTCAAGTTGTGCATATATCCAACTAAAACCATAATTATATAGTGCTTAAGCTTAATCTACTGAAAACTTAAAATCATGTAAAATATTCTTCTCATTTTAACTTTAAACTATACTTTGTCAGATCTTTATACTATTCTGTGAAACTCACTGACATGAGTATTTATCAGAAATGTGTTCTTGGAGGAAACAAATGTTTGAATCTGCATGATCAAAAAGCTTCCCTAAGTTGCATGTTCAACTAATGCTGCATGTGCTGTAATTCTATGTGCTTTGAAAAGCAAGGCCGATGCAATCAATAGAGAAACTAGGTAGATGATTAGGGCAATAAAATGAAAAGTGAGGCAGCAAGGATGTCTCACTTGGCTAGGAAGACCCTTTCACCTTTGCTCCCTTTTCCTCATATTATTATTTTTCATATAAAATAAACTTAAATGATTAAATGCTGAGAATTGTAAACTAAACCTTTTTCAAGTTGATCTTGTAAGTGAAGTTATTCAGGGTTCAGTTCAATGCCCAATCTCTTGGAACTGTGTAAAGAAATTCATTAATTTTTTCCTGCATAAAGATTTTGATAAACTGAGTGACTAGGTACAAAAGCATCAG
Source organism: Rhinophrynus dorsalis (assembly GCA_037306005.1). NCBI lineage: Eukaryota > Metazoa > Chordata > Amphibia > Anura > Rhinophrynidae > Rhinophrynus > Rhinophrynus dorsalis. The sequence continues at coordinate 578,165,357 of CM074718.1, forward strand.
ATGAAGTTTAATAAAGAATAATGTACAGTTATGTATCTGGGTTGTAGAAAAAGCCATGCAACAGATATACTAAACTGGAAACTAATTATGGAATCCTTTTCAGAGAAAGATTTATGAGTACTGATAGATAGTAGACTTGCAACAGCATGAAGTGTCACTCAGCCCCTGCAAAAGTATATAGGGTACTATCATGTACCGAAAGAGGCATTGATGCAAGGGATGGAAATATAATTCTACCTTTTTTACAAATTCTTGGTAAAGCCTAAGTAAAGCCTTTCAAATATGGAGTCCAGTTTGGACAGCAGTACATAAAATTGCATTGAACTGAACAAAGTACAGACATGCGCAACTAAACCGATAAAGGGATTGAAAGATTTTAGTTATAAGGAGAGACTAGCCAAACTGGGTTTCTTTTCATTAGACCTGTCTAAAGAGTGATATGATTACCATTTACAATATATATTCAAGGCTAATACAAATAACTCTCCAGAAAACAATTTTGCAAAAGAACTGGGCAAATCACAAGGGGTCATCCAAGGAGAAAAGGTACTTTTGACTAAAACAAAAGCAGAGATTGTTTTAGAGTAAGTTAAATAAAAATCTGTAATTCTTTGCCATGGGAGTCTGTTTGCAGATACTATTGAGGCTTTAAAAAGTATTGGATACCTTTATATCTCAAAACAATACAGAGAATTATGACAGATGGTTGCAATGCAGATAGGAAATTGATCCCAGGAGGTATCAGACTGCAGTTTAACGTTAGGAAGGATATTTTTTAATCCATTTGGGGCAATGTGTTGGGCATTCCACTGGATTTCAGAGTTAACAAGAACTTTTTTAAGGGGTGCAAGCCTGAACATTTTCCTAGGGTGCAAGAAACTTTGCATCTGCCTTGTTTTGCATGTAGTTAACCCTTTGAGTGCCAGAGGGGTATACAATGCATTGCAAAGCAATGCTATGCATATCCCTCTGGAACGCAAAGGGTTAAGTGAAGCGTGGAGCATGTAATTCTGACATTTCCGCTGTTTGGTGAAGGGTCAAGAAAATGTCAAATAACCCTTCTGTGTTGATATATATTTAACCCCTTGGATACTAGAGAGGCTTCAAGTGCATTGTGTTGAAGGTTTCTCTTGATTCCATGGGGTTAACATGATATGTCTACAGAATATTTTGTGTAATTTATTTTCATTTTTAACCAACTGTTGTGTTAGTTTTAGTCAACATAAATAAAAACATAATATATATATATATATATATATATATATATATATATATATATATATATGGATCATTTATAGGTAGGTGCATATTTTTAATTATTATTGGTTGACAATTAACCAGCAATGGTTAATAGACTGTCTCCCTTTCATTATTAATAGAACTCTATTTTTTTTTATTTATGAAATGACATTCTTGCACTAATATAGTTGGAACAAATATAGGAAATAAGAAAAGGCAGACAAATCATTCAATTTTGGAAATAACTGGCTGCATCAAATGAGGCTTCACTTGCCTTTCTTCCCCTATGTTGTTGGGGCACAAATATTAGCATAATGCGACTCTGTAGGATTTTTTTTTTTATTTTCACTTCAAAACTGCTAATATTATTTAAAAACATGGTATTTTCTACTGTGTTGAATTTGTACTGCCATCCTGAGAAAAATGGTATCTTATTTGTATGGTGCCAAGACATACACAATGAAGATAAGATAAACAAGGCATACAATTCTAGACACAACAAATGAGTTGTTACTTACCTTTCTATCCATAGATATGTGTGAATTTTTACAGAAGGTGGTGCTATTAAAAAAAAAATATATATATATTTTTTTTTACACATGGACCTCTTCAAAAATAATAAACTATTGGAAAACCATAGAATTTTCTACTGTATTCAGTAGGTGCTGCCATCCTGACAAAAAGTATATTCCTTAAGATATAGCTTAATATAATATAGGGGCAAAAATCAACAGAGCACATACATCTTTGGGAAGAATTTTATCATCTGTATTTTTTAATCTCCCGCCATCATAAAGGATAAGCATATGTATTCTTGTTTGAAAGATGGCCTCTTTAAAATTAGTTTATGTTACTCGCTATAGTTCTATGAATGAGCAATATTGAAGATCTTTAATTTATAATTTAAGTACTAATGAATGCTTGGTGATAACGTCGTCTCCCAACATTAGTAGTTTCATGAGTACCCTATTTGAAATAATTTCCTAATTTAAACAAAGTTACATTAGTCCCAAGAAGGTTTGGGGGTTGAGATAAAGGTCCTTTGTAATACCCTTTTCCACTACCCATCACCGGTGAATATTCCATATGTACTAACATTGGGTGATCACATTATCATCAAATATTAGTTCTTTAAAAAGTATAATTGTCAGAAAGAAGAGTACTTTTTAAAATTAGAGTAGTGGGTGTGAGATGGATTCAAACAGCCAACCCCCAAATTGCAACATACTGCCAGATGAGCAGGTCTTCTGGCAAAGGTACTCATATTAGTACCCTTGTTTTCTGAGACTCTCCTCTTTCAGATAAGTGCACATTTGCACTCTTCTGAGCAGTAGGGACTGAGATAAGTTCCTTTTGAGGTCCCCACCCCTCACTTAAAAAAGATACAGTCCATGTGTTGATAGGAGTTGTGGGTTTGAGGTTACTTCTTTGGAATTGACATCCCTACCTGCTCCTGTCACATTCTATGCACTTGGTTGTCCAGTGGTGTCTGACGTTGTGACAACATGATGCAAATGGTGATGTCACAAAGTAGGAATGGATCCCCCTATCAAATGAGAAGGAGGAAGGACCTGGTGTTGGATGGAAAGTAGTTAGCCTTTTTGCCACCAAAAAGCCCAGATTTCATCCCCAAGTGCACGTGACATCATTGGAAATGTCAGCTGCACATCTACCAAGATATCATTAGCATTCACATGAGCATTAAAGGTATAGTAAGGTCCCAAAATAAATATAAGCAATTGGTAGAAGCAATAAAAAAATACTTAATGCCCTTATTTCTATGTCTCAAACCTTTATGGTTTGAGAGATATAAGAAAATAAAGGTCTCCGTTCCCTCCCCTTTCTGTCTGACGAGCTGTAAAGCTGTCAGAAGCAGAATCTGGTCGCGCGACCAGACGTGGCTCTTCAGGAACACTGACATCGAGAGATCTAAAAATAAATACTTCATCGGAATGGTCTACAACGTGTGCTTGCAAACCAGGCACACATTGTAGACCATTCTAATGATGTATTTATTTTTAGAGCTCTCGATGTCAGCGCTCCTGAAGAGCCGCTGTGTGATCCCGGAACCAGGATCTAATGTGTCCACTATACAGCTGACGTATGAGAAGGGGAGGGAGTGGAGATCTTTATTTTCTTATAAGGGCAATAAGTATTTTTTTATTGGTTCTACCAATTTACTGACATTTTTTGGAACCTTACCATCCCTTTAAACTTTTACTATGAACAAAACTCTATACTTTAGACCTATTTCTATTGACTAATACAAATCCCACTGCTTGGAGATGCTTTATTCAAAAGTTGTTATAATTCATGTTTTTATTAAACTATTAGCAACAGTTCACCTGGTAGGTAGAGAGTGTTCCTACTGTATTTTATGGAAGAGTTGAACAACTGGCTACAGTTTTCTGCCCTGTAGAATATGATAGAAACTGCTAATCCACTTTGTAACAGTTTTAACTGTAATCACTATCCAATAAAGTAGCTATCAACAGTGAGTTTACCCTTGTAGTAATTAGTAGGGTATTAGGCAGCCCTATAATATGGTTTGTTTGTTTTTGTTCAAAAATAAAACATTATTGTTCCTTTAAAGCAGTTGGAATTTGTATTTGTTCCCTTTGGTGCAGTTGGTGTGCCCCAGAATTGTACCACGTATGAATAAGCTTCAGAGTTGCCTATGCATATGCATTTAGACTATGTAGAGGCACCAGTGCATATAAAATACTTTCTATAATGAAGGTCCTCATGCTTATTTTATAGCAAGGTTGTTCAAATCTTTAAGTGCTATATACAGGCCAGGAGTAAAGGATATACTTTCTTAATAATTGTTGGGTTAGTGAAGTCATTGAGATTGATGTACTAAGAAGAACTGTGCTCAGGAGCAACATAGCTATACCACAGGGGACAAAGAAATATTCCCCAAATTCTCACTGATTAAAAAAAACTTTTAACCTTCAATGCTAGTGGGCACCATTGTATTTCGAAACAATGGGTTGGTGAGATCTGTTGCATTCAGGAAGTTAAAAGCCACATTTGAATCAATGGAAATGTTTATTTCTCCCTTATTCTTCATTTCTTCTTATTACATCAGTGTCATTGATTAACATGCCTGTGCCTTACCCCTTGGATACTAAGACATCACAATGCATTGACAGTGTCTCTAGCATCCATTGCATTAGTCATGTATAGATTTCAACACTGGCCTGGATATGGCCCTAGACAACAAGGTTGGACATACTTCTGTTATTGTGAATTTTTCTTGCGCAAAAAAAATATTTTTTGATTTTTCATTGATATACAAATGTATTTATGAATGATAACAAGTGTAGAGAGCATTTAACTTAAAGATAATTTGATTTATTTTTATTATTTTATTATTATTTTGTTTGCAGACCATATTTGTAAAGAAGAATTGGAAAAGATCAAGTAAGGTAATTTCATGACTTGTCAAATAAAAAACAAAAATCAAAACATGAAAATATATATAATATTATGTATACATACCTGGGAAGTTTGTTGGCAGCAGCCCCTAGAGTGACAGGAATAGGTGGTGGTGGGAGTGCCCAAATGACTCTATAGTGACCAATGTGGGCAGGGCTTGATAGAAGTTGGTGGGATTTGGATGAGGGAATCTGAGGCTTATCTCCAAACTATGTGGAATGTCAGGGATTGGGTGGAATGGAGGAGAAAGTAGGTGGGGTTACCACAAATCTTGCTTACCTGTTGAATCATGCTCTGTCCCCAGAGACCTGGTAATTAAGTATATTAAGTAAAGTCTCTGGGGCAGATCTGGATATTTCCCAGATATGTGTATACATATGCATTTAGAGTAGATTGAAAAAATGCTAGATTTTTAACTACTACTGCTGCAGCCGGACACACTTTAACTCCTTGAATGCTAGAGAAGTCAAAAATGCACTGCAAAACAACACAATGGAGATCCATGGCATCCAAAGAGATAAACATATCTATATTTGAGATAAGGTGGGTTGGTTGGTGGTCCAGTCATTTCTATTGATTGTAACTGTGGTCAAGATGGAAAATGTGTGCTGGAAGAGACACTTATGGGACCAGGGTTGTTAGACTTGCTATAAAGACTTCCATACTAATTCTGTGAGCTAAAGTGGAGCAGTTATGGAGAAAACCAACTACAACACTGCAAAGTTTGGAGGTTTGTAGACCTCCAAGCCCCATATTGAATTTCCATTTTCCTTTATGGTACAGTTGGCTTGCTGCAATATTGCTCCACACCTTTGCTTGTTGATGTAGATGCTTAGGGGTAGATGTATAAATGAATCCTTAAACGTTTCTGCGTGTTGGTCATTAAAGATCACTAACTTATGTAAAGTGAAGAGCTATTTTTAAATGAACATCAGCAGCTTTTTAAATATCTAGTAAATCGCCATTCTATCAATAATATCCCATCAATTTTTTTAACCCTTTAAGTGCCAGAGGGATACGCAACACGTTGCAAATCAATGTTTTGCATAACTCTTCGGCACTCAAGGGGTTAAGAATGGATTATCCCAGTCATAAAAAAATGTGAAAATTTTTAAGTACATTTTCGTCAGTTAGCGACTTTTCTGTATAAATTTGCTATACCATAATATTCACTTTCAGTAACTCAGTTAATTCGTAATCTGGTGTTTGTATCCTTTTAAATGCTAAACTTGTTTTCAGTGGTGTAACAATAGGGTTCACACCTGCGACTGGGCCCATCACTCCAGGGGCCTGGCCACCCCCTGCAACCCCCCTCGCCCAGCGCCACAGACCTCTAGCAGCAGAGCTGTCCCTCGTCGGTACTCTAGTAATGCAGATCGCTGGGAGATGACATCATCTCCCAGCACTCTGCGTTATTGGAGAGAGGACTGCGCAGGAGCTCCAGTTGTTACAGTGAAGGAAAAAATGATTTGATCCCCTGCTGATTTTGTACATTTGCCCACTGACAAAGAAATGACCAGTCTATAATTTTAATGGTAGATTTATTTGAACAGTGAGAGACAGAATAACAGCAAAAAAATCTAGAGAAACACATTTCAAAAAAGTTATACATTTGCAGATCCTCTCCAAGTCATTAAGGTTTTGAGGCTGACATTTGGCAACTCGAACCTTCAGCTCCCTCCAAAGATTTTCTATGGGATTAAGGTCTGGAGACTGGCTAAGCCACTCCAGGACCTTAATGTGCTTCCTCTTGAGCCACTTCTTTGTTGCCTTGGCCGTGTGTTTTGGGTCATTGTCATGCTGGAATACCCATACACAACCCATTTTCAATGCCCTGGCTGAAGGAAGGAAGTTCTCACCCAAGATTTGACGGTACATGACCCCGTCCATCATCCCTTTGATGCAGTGAAGTTGTCCTGTCCCCTTAGCAGAAAAACACCCCCAAAGCATAAGGTTTCCACCTCCATGTTTTACGGTGGGGATGTTGTTCTTCGGGTCATAGGCAGCATTCCTTCTCCTCCAAACACGGCGAGTTGAGTTGATGCCAAAGAGCTTGATTTTGGTCTCACCTGACCACAAGACTTTAACCCAGTTCTCCTCTGAATCATTCAGATGTTCATTGGCAAACTTGAGACGGGCCTGTACGTGTGCTTTCCTGAGCAGGGGGACCTTGCGGGCGCTGCAGGATTTCAGTCCTTCACAGCATAGTGTGTTACCAATTGTTTCTTGGTGACAATGGTCCCAGCTGCCTTGAGATCATTGACAAAATCCTCCTGTGTAGTTCTGGGCTCATTCCTCACCGTTCTCATGATCATTGAAACTCCATGATCTTGCATGGAGCCCCAGACCGAGGGAGATTGACAGTTATTTTGTGTTCTTCCATTTGTGAATAATCGCAATCGAAGGTTGTCACCTTCTTACCAAGTTGCTTGGAGATGGTCTTGTAGCCCATTCCAGCCTTGTGTAGGTCTACAGTCTTGTCCCTGACACCCTTGGACAGCTCTTGGCCATGGTGGCGAGTTTGGAGTCTGATTGATTGCTTCTGTGGACAGGTGTCTTTTATACAGGTAACAAGCTGAGATTAGAAGCACTTCCTTTAAGAGAGTGCTCCTAATCTCAGCTTGTTACCTGTATAAAAGACACCTGGGAGCCAGAAATCTTGCTGAATGATAGGGGGTCAAATACTTATTCACTCAGTAAAATTCTGTCTCTCACTGTTCAAATAAACCTACCATTAAAATTATAGACCGATCATTTCTTTGTCAGTGGGCAAACGTACAAAATCAGCAGGGGATCAAACTATTTTTTTCCTTATTGTATTAGAGGTCTGTGCTAAAGGAGACACAGACCTCTCCTGCCGTGCCGCTGGATCACTAAGGAGGTAGGAGATGGACACTGGGGGCAATGTAGAGAGTTGGGGGCAATGTAGAGAGGTGGACATTGGGGGCAATGTAGAGAGGTGGACGTTAGGAGGAATGTGGAGATAACCAATGGGTCAATATGGTCGGGGGGGCATGGCAATTTTTGCACCAGGGCCCGATGACTTCTAGTTATGCCTCTGCTTGTTTTAGCACAGATTAGACATTTTTCTTTTCAGTCCACTTTTATGAATCACTCCTAGGGGCCTTTTTCACCAAGTTAAAAGCAAACCAACTGTACCATAGGTGGTCAAATGGAAAGTCTAATTGATTTAAAGACATTTTTGACCCCTTGAATGCTTGAGAGGTCTCCAATGTATAGTTTTGCAATGTTTTCGATACCACAAGCATTCAGGGGGTTACAAACTCCCTTTAAACCAATGGGATTTTCCATTTGACCCCTGTGGTGCAGCTGGTTTGCTCCAGAATTGTTTCCTTTTCATGCCCCAAATAGGGTACAATAACATTAAATTACTTTCTATTAGATTTAAGTGTCAGAGAGGAATCTAATGATTTGTATTGCAATGCATTGGATACATATCTGTCACTTAAAGGGTTAAATAAAAAAAAAATAACATGCACAAAACAACCTGCTGGTTAGGGATGGGCAAAATGTCAAAAAAATATTTCTGTGGAAATTTTCAAGTAAAACTAACTATATTCTAATTTTCCCTCCCATAGAAAGTGCATAACATTTTTGCCTTTTTGCCACTGCCAATCAATTTCCCTGAGGGTTACAGTAGAGAAAGTAGAAGTTGTGAGCCGGCAGAGCCCTACAGCAACATATGCCTTAAAAAAATGTTATCCTTTGCACACAACACTAACCATCTGCTTGTACAGCTCTAACACAGACATCCTTGAAAAATAACTCTGGCTTGGGATATGTCAGCATGGTGCAACTCATAACTTCAGTTCTTTAAATAAGGGCAGCATGCCAACAGCCAACATTTTGGCAAGTTTGCTATTCAGGGGCATACGTGTAGTTTATTTTTCTGCAGGTTTTTACTCCTTTCTAAGAACTCAGTAAGTGTGGTATGGCAGTACATAAATAATTAACTGTGTACATGTATTGCTTTAACAGCATGACTTGTGGCATTATAGATGGTGGTGATGGAGTCCCACAAACAACAGATAGCAACATGTTTAGCTTTGAAGATGTTAGAATTGTACTACTAGTATGTGTCAAAGTTGCTGCACTTCCAACAGCAGCAGAAGCACTGATCATACCTAGGGTTGTGGACGTGGTGATGATGATGACTGACAGGATGTTTGTGTATTTCTAAGCATCTTTATTTATCCAGAGTCAGACTTTAGAAATGATCTCTCAAACAATTTATAAACAGCCATATTGATCCTTTTCAGTCGTGGAAGATTGAGCCTTTCTCTCAAACTCTTAACCCAGTGGGGTATAAAATGTACTGCAAAGCAGTGCTTTGTGTACCTCCTGACACTCAAATAATTAACTTCATTGTATCAGAAGAAGAGGAGGATGCTGGAGAGGTATATTGTGGATCAACAGCATCATCAATAATTAGGTCATTATTAGCATCACCCGCTGCATCCCTAATTTTATACTAATTTTTAGAGGGATTATCAGACTGTTTGCTACTACTTTCAGGACAGGTGTAACACTTAATACTCTAATTGTCAGATGGAGCAGCTGGTTGAACTGCTACATTGTCCACAGCTATACTATCAACTCTTGAATATTACGTATTGTCATCTTTATCCTACTGATGGTAAAGGAACTTTTTATGTCACTTTCAAAAACAGCCTCTTTAGGAGGAGAAGGATGATAATCATTTATTGAACACACTGCAGCAACCTATCATAAAAGCCTCTCTTCTAGTATTTGTTGAGATCAGCCTTAGTGATAGCTTATGTCAGGGTCCCTGTCACTGTCTCCAATCAGTCACATTTATTTTTATTATTATTTATTTATATTTTGCATTTTTTACTTACTGTCCATATCTGTTACTGACTTAAAAATAAATAAATAAATAACACCCATGCTGCAAATGCAACTGCTTCTGCCCTGTATCTACTGTCAGGAGAATGTCAGCAGATGCTTTCTCTCTCTTCCAATGTCAATGCAGTCTTAGTTTTATGGGACATAATGAGAATAGACCTCTTCTTCTGTCTGTTTAGAAGTCAGTGTCAGTTCTAACTGTCTGTCTCTTAAGTGTCAGTATGTAAAGTATATCTGTCACTCACGATAGCTCAGCCAGCTCAGGAAGAAACTTGGATCGCCTGTCTCTTTTCAGTCAAACACGATTTTGGGGTGTCTGGGGTAGATGTTTCTCCCATCATACTCCCCAAAATCTAATATCACATAGAAAAAATTGTCTGCCCACAAGATTCCCTAAACTGAACTCTGTTCTATTTGCCTGTCTTCTCTAGTTCCAGAATTGTGCTGCTTTCTCACTCTTTAACAAACACAGAATTACATGCTTTGGGAACATGACACCTCTTTTATACTATCCCAGAAGGAAAAGAAGGGAAACTTTCCACATGGTGGGATTCATTCTTATCATGGAGTTCAATGAAATGAGCAGGGTGTAAAGAAGAAGAAAATCTACACTTACCATAAAAATGTTCCTGCTTGGCAGGAAGTGCAATTTTTCACCTGTTTTGCATTTGAGGCAAAAAAGTTTACCCATCCCTACTAAAGGGACAATAAATAACCTAACTTCAAAATACATGACATTAAAGGGACCTTATCTGTTAAAAACAACTTCTGGTGATTTTGAAAGAGCTTTCAAAATTAACTATTTACTGTATCAGTCATTTTTGTTTAGAAAATTAGTGTTTGAGTTATGTAGAGTTATAGAGTAGGGTAATTAAGGCATGCCAATGAGGTACTTCCTCTGTTAGGCCTACACTACCTCCCCTAATCAGTGACACTTAACCTTTTCATTGCTAGGTGGACAATCCTTAATTGATCAGTGACAGTAAGGGAGGGAGGTAATGTAGGGCTAAGGGCCATATTTTCAAATGAAAAGTGGAGTAATTCTCAAACAAACCAACTGCAAATAAAAGATGCAAATAAAAATGATCTAAATTTCTTTTGATTTAAATGGGCCTTTTAAATCCTTAAATGTTGGAGACCTCTCCTCTCTTCCTTCCAAGTAGTTAAAAGCCCCAATTGAAGTCAAAGGGGATTTGTTAGCTCTCCCTTATAGGTAAGCTAGTTTGCCCTAGAATTACTTTTCTTTCGAAAATACAGTCCTAAGACAGGAAGCGCGTGCTTAACCCTTTGAGTGCAGGAAGAGTATGCAATGCATTGCAGAGCAATTTGTTTCATACCCCTCTGGCACTCAAAGGGTTTATTACCGTAATCTAAAAATCTAAAAAACTAAAAAAAAAATTATTTTGTAAATTAAAAAGATTTACTACAACACAAAGGTCAGTGGGAGCTTTGGGAATTGTATTTTTCCTGCATGGTGTATTTGGTTTGCTTTTGCACATAAGGGCCATAATTCTGGTACTGTTCTGTAATCATTATATTATATACATTAGCATTTGACATCAGTTCCCAGTGTGAAATCTCCTGAGTCACCTGTTTTTGCTTCGGCACATAAATTACAGAAAATAAAAAACTGCAGCAAATGGCTATATCAGTATGCAACTTGTATAAGTTTAACTTTGATTAAAATTACTAGCACAGAGCCACCTAGTGGTTACTGTCTGCATTTTGTAGAAATTCCTATACTATGCAGTTTACCTAATTTACTGATGATGCCATAGATTTATCAATGATTTAATCTCTTATTAAAGAATATTCACAATTCTTATCGTCCTTCTGTCTTTTTACTTTCCTGGCGATTTGCCAAAGGAATCAAACTCAGTCCAACAAGACACCTTCATCATAGGCAAGGAATAGCAAATTAAAAGTTTCTCGTTTATTTAATTGGGGATTTAACCCCTAGAATGTTAGAGAGACCTCCAACTCATTGATTTTAAATGCATTGAAAGACTCTTTAGCATTCTAGGGTTAAAATACCCATTTAACACTTTGAGTGTCAAAGGGATATGCAGTGCATTGCTTTGCAGTGTGTTGTATACCCCTTTGGTACTCAGATGGTTAAAACATTGCATTTAAATGCAAAAGAAAGCTTTAGATAGTGTAATAATGCCAACAGGTCTTATGATCGAGATGTAGAAAACATACTCACATGTTGTAGTGGGCAGACAGCTGGTATTAGGTAGTTTGACAAGCAGGCTTATGGAGATCTCTGTTTGGGTGACTCTTGTTGGAACAACTGGCGCGATGCAAGAAATGTGCGCATCTGCTAAAGGCATTTTTGTGCGCAGATAGAGTTTGCGCATGTTCTAATCCAGAAAGCTGAATACCGAACGCTTCTTGAATTGCGCATAAAAAAATATTTTTTATGACAACACTACACAGACGTATAAATTCGTTCACAATAGCACTTCCTGCATTAGGCGCATTCGCTATTCCACTCACACAGATTTGTTAATCCTGGCCACTCCCACAAAAAATATGTGCAGCTGTTCGCTAATCTTGATTTTTTTTTTGCGCAACTCAACAAAATCATGTGCAAACCTATTCCCTACTGGTTTTCACATGGGAAATAGTGATCGCGCACATTTCTTGCATTGCGCCAAATGATCCAGTAAAGCCCAGACAGGGCCTTCAATCTAAAATAATATATCTATCTGGTGATTTCTTTTCTTTTTTGGTGTGTCTGAGATTTTTATGCAGCTTGGAAGATCGTGTCCAAGAGAGCAGCCGTTTATCATTTAACGTTTATGTTATGATACTGCATCTCAGGGCAGTTTTATATTCCTCAGCTGCACAATGTGTTGGAAATGGCATATGCCATATTCCAACTTATTTGTGAGTACACACCCAAAGGGTGTTGGTGGTAGTCCAGTGTCAAGTTTAATTGATACACACAGGGACACCCCAGTTGTCTTCTCCCCTTCTTTTTCCTTTACAAATTGTTACTTGTCCCTCTTTTTTATTTTGCCCATAGCTCTATAGTCTGTTTTAGGATCCAAAGGAAGAGAGAGGCAGGGCCGGATTTAAAATTAGGCAGAGTAGGCATCTGCCTACAGGTGCACCCAACAGAGGGGTGCCTGTCACTGGGATCATGTGTGTGGTGGTTTTTTTTTTAATTATTATTTTTTTTTTATTAAATTCGCCTGAGTCACCTCCCTGCCCGGCGCCATGAAGACAGGTCTGTGCCTCCATCTTTGGCACAGAGCTGTAGCTGCTGCACTTCCTCGGGTTTTTAGTAATACAGAGCACTGGGAGATGACATAATCTCCTAGCGCTCTGCATTAAAGAAGACCGCGTGGGAGCTCCAGCAGCTACAGCTCTGTGCAGAAGGAGGAGGCACAGAGCTTTCTTGCGGCTGGACCACCAGGGAAGAGGTAGGAAACGGACACTGGGGCAATGTGAGAGTAATATGGAGATGATGGGGGCAATATGGAGCTGATGGGGGCAATGTGGAGATGATGGGGCAATATAGAGCTGATAGGGGGCATTGTGAGGGCAATGTGGAGATGATGGGGGCATTATGGAGCTGATGGGGGGGCAATGTGAGGGCAATATGGAGCTGAAGGGGGCAATGTGGAGATGATGGGGGCATTGTGGGGGCAATATGGAGCTGATGGGGGGCAATAAGGAGCTGATGGGGCAATATGGAGCTGATGGGGCATTGTAAGGGCAATGTGGAGATGATGGGGCAATATGGAGCTGATGGGGGGCAATGTGAGGGCAATGTGGAGCTGATGGGGGCAATGTGGAGCTAATGGGGGCAATGTGAGGGCAATATGGTATATGGAGATGATGGGGGCAGTATGGAGCTGATGGGGGCAATGTGAGGGCAATATGGTATATGTAGATGATGGGGGCAATGTGAGGGCAATATAGAGATGATGGTGGCAAGTTGGAGCTACTGGGGGGCAATGTGGAGATGATGGGGGGCAACGTGGAGATTAGGAGCATTGTGGAGGTGTCCAGTGCAGATGGCCCACGGGGGGGGGGGGCTTCAGATTTCTGTGCCTACAGGCTCCTGAGATGTAAATCCGGCCCTGGTGAGAGGAGGATGAAGACAGTTGAATTTTAAGCACAAAAAGGCTTATAATTGTTGAAGGGTATTCTAACAATAACCATCCCCTGTATCTTGGAGTGAAAGGCCATGATGTCAATCTATTTAACCCCTTAAGTACCACATCACATTTTACCTTTATTACAGTTTGTTTCATTGTTTATTGTTTAGTATAACCTGTATATTGTTGTTGTTTTCCATAAAACAATAAGCTTTCTTTTAGCGCTAAACATAAATATATAAACTCTGTTTGTATATAAATAGATAGATAGATCGATAGATAGATTTGTGTAAAAGGGAAAAACACTTTTTTAATGATTTTGCAGCTTTTTTTTTTTATTCAAACAGCACAGTTAATATAGTGCACCTTATTTTTTTATAATATACAAATACATTTTTAATTTTTATATTTATTTATTTGTTACTTATTTGGCTCATTTTTTATAGGGGGTACAAGTAGCCAACAACACCCAGCGCCCTCCTGTAGTATGCACTAGATCACTGCCTTGTCAAATTAAATATGAAAACAATGAAAGGAATGGATGAAACTATAGACTAAAAAAATGGCACTTCCAACCGTGCTTGAATTTTCCACTTTTTTCTGCATAGTTCATTACATTGAAATCAGTGGTAATACTGAATCACCCCACCCCCTCATAGCAAGTTCCCTTCTTTTCCTGCAGGCATAGTATAAATGGGGTATCAGGTTCCCACCTAATGTCATTCTGTGCTTGTAAGAGATAGAGAAAGCACCAAATTTTTGAGCTAGTTAGTGCAGGCAAATAAAGCAAATTTTGGATGGTACTTTAGTGAGTCTTGCAGGCAGGCAATTTGTTGTCTTTTTAAGTGTCACGGTAATCAGGCAAAGAAGGACAGACACAGTAATATAATATAACCACCTTTTTTAGAATATACAGTGATAATAATCTATGAGATATAGCAATGATAATATCCCACACAACCCCAGACCACCAGATGATAGGGCCCAAGCTCCTACCCGGAGCTGCACACTGTGCTACGCACTGCACTACTGCAGTTAATGGAGACTAAGGGCAACAGGGAGCAAAAGTGGAACACAGAGGCTAACGGTCAGGCAGTCTAGGAGCGTATGGAGCGAGTAGTCAGCCAGGTTAGACAAGCCAGGAAAACACAGAGCAAGATAGGAGCTGGAGCTGGAGGACAGACAAATCGGGAACTACACGGAGGAAGTGAGTCAGCCAGAGCAACAGGTCAGAACCAATGTGGGTAGTCAGACAAGCCGGGGTTAACAAGGAGAGAGTTAGTCAGCCAGAGCCACAGGTCAGAACCGATGTGGATAGTCCGCCAAGCCGGGATCATACATGGAGTGGATTCTCAGATAAGCACAGGTCACAACGGAGCACAAGAGTAACTAACAGGAACATCACATAAGGGCAATGACTCCCAGGCCCAAGGAGGTTTATAAAGGGGCAGAAGGAGGTGGGACCCAATTAGGCCACCCAGAATAGGCCCATAAACTGGTGTCCATGCTAGTGCCTGTTACCTGATGTCAGCAATCTGTATGCCGGCCAGCAGCCATACAGAGGTAGGAAGCACAGGAAAAACTTAGCCTCTAAGGGAGACTGTGATATTAAGACAGTATGGGGGACTGTGGGGGAATGTGAGGGGAGAAAGGAGATTAACTCAAAACACCACAAATCTTGGTTAACTGAGACAGGCAGCTGTCATGCAAGTTCCTTCCTGATCTGGTTGTTATGTCTGTATTATGGGAGTCTGGGGTGTGACAAGGGAACAGAGGAGAGTTACCCCAAATACCCCAACATTTTGTGTGATTGACTGGGAAGACACAAGCAGCTGTGATCCAACTTACTTCCAGCTGACTGTTCTCTGTGTTTGGGGAATCTGAGGGAATGTGAAGGGAACAAAGGAGATTTATCCCAAGTATCCCAAAATTTTGTGTGACTGAAAAGACACTGGCAGCTCTTATCCAAGATTCATCCAGCTGGCTGTTCTCTGTGTTAGGGGAGTCTGGGAGTGAAGAAAGCAAATAAGATTTACCCCAAATACCCCAAAACCTTGTGTTACTGAGAAGACACTGTCAGCTTTGATTCAGGTTCCTTTCTTTTGGCTGTTTTCTGGGTTAGGGGAGTCTGGGGGAGTATGAAGGGAGAGAGGAGATGTACAACAAATACCACAAGTTTTTGTTACTGAGAAAGCACAGACAGCTGTGATCCACGTTCTTTTCTGTTGGCAGTTCTCTGTGTTAGAGGTGTGGTGGGGGGAGAAGCAGTTGCAAGTGCAGTGTTTTTGTTTTTTAAATAATAACGGAGGCACTCTGGCAGTGGTCTGACCCTAGAACGCTATGGTTATATGGAGGCAACACAGACAGAACTATGGCAGTGAGTTGACCCTAGTACTCTAGGGTTAATGAAGGCAACACAGACCAGACACTGGCAGTAATCTGACCCTAGTACACTAGGATTAACGGTGGCAACACAGGCAGGAGTCTGGCAGTGACTTGACCCTATTACGCTAGGGTTACCGAAGGCAACATAGACACTGGCGAGTGACCGGACTCCCACAAACCCCTGGAGACTACTGGGGTAGATAGACCTGACAGGCACTGTGCAGTATAGTGAGTGGGAGTAGGTGGTATGAGATAGAGGGTGCGTACCCTGACAGATCAGAAGCCAGCATTGCCCCAGTCTGTACACACGGAGATAGTCGTCCAGTCCCATCAGAAACGGAACCAGATACTCAGCCAGGTTGGCACACACGGAATAGTCAGCCAGTTCTTGATAGTAATGGAATCAGACACTTAGCCCAGCCAGGTCGGTACGCACAGAGTTAGTCAGCCAGTCCTAGTCGGTAACGGAATCGGATACTCAGCCAAGCCAGGTCGGTACACACGAGGTTAGTCAGCCAGTCCTAGTCAGTAACAGAATAGGATACTCAGCCAAGCCAGGTCGGTACACACGAGGTTAGTCAGCCAGTCCTAGTCAGTAACGGAATAGGATACTCAGCCAAGCCAGGTCGGTACACACGGAGTTAGTCAGCCAGTCCAAGTTGGTAACGGAATTGAATACTCAGCCAAGCCAGGTCGGTACACACAGAGTTAGTAAGCTGGTCCTAGGTCAGCAATGGAATCGGATCACAGGAGCGTCAGGAATCAGAGCATAGTCAGGCGAGCCGGGTCATACACAGAAACACTAGGTACGGGTACACCACGAAAGGGCACCGTAAGGATGACAGGAGGGAGTATATAAAGGCAAACCTTGGGAGGAGTCACAATCCCAGAGCCAATAAGAATGAACCAATGGTAAACCCGTAAGTAACAATGTTGCTTAGCAACTGGAATCACGGGCACCGTGATATGCCACTACCTTTCTGTGCTGCTGTTGCAGGTTGTTGCACTTAGACTAAAGAGATCCGATTCTGTTCCCAGCTGGCCCTTCCTTGCAATCATCTCCTCCCTATTTAGTTCAGTCTCTCCCCTTGCTCTGGGCTAGATAAAACTGGTCACTTGAGATCAGTTCCTTGAGCTAGCTGCACCCTGAGTTCCTTGAGCCAGCTGTACCTCTGAGTTTCTCTCCTGTGTTCCTGAACTGGCAGTTGCCCTCCTGAGTTCCTGAATTTGCAGTTGCCATCCTGAGTTCCTGAGCTGGCTGTACCCCTGAGTTCCTGAGCTGGCTGTACCCCTGAGTTCCTGAGCTTGCCGCACCCCTGTGTTTCTGAGCTGGCTGCCCTCTTGCATTCCTGTGCCTCCTTCTTGTGCTCCTGAGCTACCTTTTCCCCCGTGCCCAGAGGCCCCTATTCCCCATGCCCAGGGCCCCTGTTCCCCATGCCCAGAGGCCCCTATTCCCAGAGGCCTTGTTCTTTACTGTTTCATTGAATGTTTTGTTGTGCATTACGATTGCATGTTCCTTGTATGCATTTATATAATATATATGTGTTCTCTTTAATTGTGTGTGTGCTGGTTTTCTTGCTCTCTGGGTTCCACTTTATTATTTTACTTTTGCTGCTGTGGTCAGCACCTCTTCCTGACCAGCAGCCCATGACAGAATAATCTGGCCATACCTTATGGAACCCGTAAAGAAAACTCCTATACACACAATGTTTTGTTCTTTTGATAATGAATCTGAATTACAACATGAGCATGTTACACTTAATACCTGCTATAGTCAAGTATGTAAAATACAAGAGATTGTTTCTATTATGCCAAAAATATGCTCCTCCACTTTGGAGTTGCTTTGCAAAGCCCCTAAGCCTTTAATCTTTAAGATTGTTTTGAATTGCATGAGAACTATAAGGGTATGTGTAGTGCTTGGCCTTTACTTTTTTCTACCATTCAATGTTTGTTAGGTAGATTCCTGCTTTGCTTCAGGTGAATGATGTTGTTTCTGTTCCTTTAAGAGACATTTTATCTAAACATTCTGTGTCTCACATGAAAACTCAGTTGAAAATTATTCAAGCCAACTGCAATTGTATTTTTTGGCCTTACCTGGTTTGGTTGATGTGTTGCTGGATAGGATTAAACTTGTTGATTCCATTGTGGCTCTTTCTTAAAAACCTGCATCTCTTGCTTCAGTAAAATCACAGGCTGCAGATTCTGCAGTAAACTCTGACGTGCTGAACCACACCCATGTATCTGTTAACCCTTCTGTGGCTCATTCTGAGATCTGTTCTGTTTAAGATTCTACTGTTTCAGCCCTGAAACTGAACTGTTGCGGATAAAACTACTCCACAGCACCCCAAACCGCAGAATATTCTCACATCCTGTTCCCCTGATTATGACACCGATTCCTCTGTTTTAGAGGACTGGCTTGTGGACCCTCCTAATTGGGATACAAAATCTGCTACTCATGCCCAGCAACCTGTATATTTTACTGATTGGCAATCAGAGGATGAATCTGCATATAGCACCGGGGACAGCAAAATGGATCACATCTATGATCTTTATGGTGCTCAGTATTTAGCCTCACTGGATGATTACCCCTCAGACTCAGAAGAATATATAGGACTCCAGACTGCAGTATGGTCTAAAGGCCCACAGAAATGTTTCTAATAAGACTCTTGGAAAAAAGAAATAAGAAATCTGTTATTGCAAAATGTTCTTTTCAGGGTGACTCTCAATTTAAAGGGGAAGTGCTCCCTGCTTCACAGTCACAAATTCCAGCTGAACACCAGTTCACTTTGTGTCCATACTGTATTCCTGAACAGCAGTCTCTTGTGTGTAAAACTTTTTCTCCAGTACCTAGAGTTAAAATACCAGTTTCTGTGGAAACCTCATTTGCTCCGGTTTCAGGGTCTAAACACCAGAAAAGAAGGCCTTTGAAAACTCCAAGCCTGCAGTGAACTTGCACTCCATCCAGCTCCGGAACTGGTCTCAGACTCTTTGCTTTTGCTACCTATGGTGAAGGAGACTCTGCAGATAGCACCCAAGATACCAGAGTCAAAGGTGATGCCTCCTCTGTCTATGCCAAAGATGTCTCCTATTCCAGAGGCATTGTCGATGGTGCCAAGTGTGGCAATAATTCCTGCCTCTACTGAAGTTTCCACACCAGAAGCATTGGAGGAGGATCTTGCTGTAGAAGAATTCAGTCTCACTCTTGCACAAGCTAAGGACAGATGGAAGCCACTACTGTATGAATCAGAGGATGTTCCTGTCCCTTCAACTGAGACCTCTCCTTTTCCTGAAGGCACTGTCCTATCTATCCTTGCATTCCTGGTACAGCTGTGGTGTTGTCACGGGTACCCAGGAAAGCTCAGAACTCAGTACGGTAATGTAATGCAAAATATTTATTAGAATAAATCACAGCAATAAATATGTAGTAACAACAAGCAATGGGTTACTAGCTGGCGACACTACTACCAGAAATAGTAGGCCTCACTCTAGACCACATTGCTGGAGACTGGGCCGAAGCCCCTGTGAGTCTCAGCAGGAAACAGGAACACTAGCTCTTGATCCGTCGACTGGAACACTGGAACAGTAATCTTGGACCGATGAACAGGAACACATGGACTGCTGGACTGGAGAACTGACCCACACCTGCAATCACCGCTAAGAGACCCTGTGACTCACGCCTGCAGTCGCTACATCGAGACCCTGTGACTCACGCCTGCAGTCACTATATCGAGACCCTGTGACTCACGCCTGCAGTCACTATATCGAGATGCTGTGACTCACGCCTGCAGTCACCAATCAGATTCTCTGTCCACAACAGTGGTCTGTCTTAGGCCAGTAGTACAAATTGATCACAGTAAGGGGTACTCGTGATCACTGGGTCATACACAGAGAGGGTTCTCATACTTAGCTGGGTCATACACAGAGAGAGGGTTCTCATACGTATCTGGGTCATACACAGAGAGGATTCTCTTACGTATCTGGGTCATACACAGAGAGGGTTCTCTTACTTAGCCGGGTCATACACAGTGCGGGTTCTCATAAATAGCCAGGTCATACACAGAGCCCAAGTACTTCACCTAAGAACAACAACGCAAGGGCATCTGAGTCAGGCCTCAGTCTGCCTTATAAACCCCTCCACAGGAAGTAGAAGGAGCAGCTCAGAGGGAAGAAGTAGGTAGGAGGAGACTACAGTAAGCAAACAGATAAAACAGAGACCTGCAGCCTGCTTGAAGCCTCGCGCCTGTAATCATGCTGGAGTCAAGGTAAGCTGTAACAGTACCCCTCCCTCAAAGGCCCCCCGCCACTGAGCCGGCTGGGGTTTATCAGGGTATCGAGCATGAAACCTGCGTACCAATACAGGAGCGTGAACATCAGCAGCTGGAATCCAGGAACGCTCCTCTGGACCATAACCCTTCCAATGAATAAAGTAGTGTAGCCGCCCTCGAACGAGAGTCCAGAATGGTTTGGACCTCATATTCCTCGTGATCTGCAACTCTCACAGGAGGAGGATGAACAGGAGCTGAAGTATACCGGTTGCAGACCAAGGGTTTTAGCAGGGAAACATGAAAGACATTGTGAATGCGCATGTTGGCAGGAAGTTCCAATGCATACACCACCGGGTTAATTTTGCGCAACACCCGAAAGGGACCAATGAATCGAGGAGCCAACTTGTTACAAGGCACCTGGAGGTGCAAGTTACGGGAAGACAGCCATACTCTGTCTCCTACCTGAAATGTAGGTGACGGCAGTCTCCTTCGATCAGCCTGCCTTTTTTGTCACTGCACGGAATCACGTAGGGTCTGCTGTACCCGTACCCAGGAGGAACGGAGAGCCCTTAAATGCTCGTCCAGAGCTGGAATTTCTTGTGTTTGGAAGGTCTCCGGAAGAGCTGAGGGTTGGAACCCATAATTAATCAAGAACAGGGAACTCTTAGTGGAAGAGTTAACAGCACTCCGCCCAGGGTAACAGGGTAGCCTAGTTATCGTGATGGTCAGAGATATAGCAGCGGAGGAACTGTTCTAAGGCTTGGTTTGACCTTTCTGCTGCACCATTAAACTGTGCATGATACGCGGAGGAGAATGCCAATTGAATGCCCATTTGAGCACAGAAACTCCTCCAGAACCGGGACACAAACTGGCTTCCACTATCAGAGACAATGACTTTAGGAATGCCATGTAATCGGAAGACCTCTCTGGCAAACACCACTGCCAACTCTTTAGTGGAAGGCAATCCTTTAAGTGGTACAAAATGGGCCATCTTCGAGAACTTGTCTACAATCATCAAAATGACTGTATAATCCATAGAGCTCGGAAGTTCAACCATAAAATCAATCGATAAGTGTGACCATTGGTGTTCCCCATTGGCCACTGGCTGTAACAAACCCACTGGTAATTGTCGGGGTGACTTATTTTGGGCACACGTTGTGCAGGCTGCAGTGGAGGCAGCACAATCGGCTCTCAGACTAGGCCACCAAAAAACACGGGACAAGGACCATATCAATTGGTCTCGGCCAATGTGACCAGCTATTTTAGACGCATGGTAAGTCTCCAGTAACTTAATGCGCAATTGCGGTGGCACAAAGCAACGGCCTTCGGGTTTCTCAACAGGAGCAGAAGCCTGGGCAGCCAAAATCTCCTCACCCAGAGGAGAAGTGATACAAGTGCGAACTGTGACAAGAATACGATCAGCAGGAATGATCGGAGTAGGAGGATCTTCCTCCGTAGTCGAAGAGCAAAACTGGTGAGATAACGCGTCTGCCTTTAGATTTTTGGAGCCAGGAAGATACGAAACCACAAAATTGAATCGAGAAAGAAACAGTGCCCAACGAGTCTGTCTTGAAGAGAGGCATTTTGCCTCAGAGAGGTATATCAGATTCTTATGATCTGTTAGGATCAGGATAGGAGACTTTGTGCCCTCTAGAAGATGTCTCCATTCTTTAAGAGCAAGGATTATCGCCATCAGTTCTCTGTCCCCAATTGGATACAATCTCTCAGCCTTGGACAGTTTTTTAGAGAAATAACCACAAGGACGAAGGGCCTCCCCTGAGGTACAACATTGCGACAATACGGCCCCTACACCAATCTCAGAGGTTTCTACTTCCAACGTAAATGGCAGAGAGGGATCGGGATGAACCAACAACGGAGCTGCCGCAAATGCAGCTTGTAGTTTCTCGAAGGCATCAATGGCCTCTTGGGACCATAAGGTAGTGTTGGCTCCTTTACAAGTCATTTCGGTGAGAGGTTTGACAATAGAGGAAAAATTATTGATAAACTTCCATTAATAATATGCAAATCCCAAGAACCTTTGTATTGCCTTAAGGCCCATGGGATGAGGCCAATTAAGTACAGCTGACAATTTCTGAGGATCCATGGCAAATCCAGAGGCAGAAATAATATAGCCGAGAAAGGCAACCTGGGGTTTGTGAAATTCACACTTCTCGAGCTTGCAGAAAAGCTTATTCTCACGCAACAGGCTCAGGACCTTAGTTACATCAGCTTGGTGCGTCTCCAGAGTGGGAGAATGTATAAGAATATCATCCAGATAAACCACCACACAATCTGGAGTAGTTCTCTTAGAACATCGTTTATGAATTCTTGGAAGACAGCTGGGGCATTGCACAGGCCAAAGGGCATAACCAAATATTCATAATGACTGCTCCGGGTATTGAAAACGGTCTTCCACTTGTGCCCTTCTTTAATTCGTACTAGATTGTACGCAGCCCTTAAGTCCAATTTCGTAAAAATCTTGGAACCTTTGACTCTGTCAAAAAGTTCAGTAATCAAGGGAATCGGATAAGCGTTTTTAACCAGCAACTTGTTTAAACCACAGAAATCAATACAAGGATGTAGGTCCCCATCCTTCTTTTTGACAAAAAAGAATCCAGCACCCGCAGGGGATGTGGATTTCCAAATGATTCCCCTGGCCAGCGCATCAGACACATACTCCTCCATAGCCTTGTTCTCCTCTACAGACAAAGGATAGACACGACCCCTTGGGGGCGAGGAACCAGGCAATAACTCCAATGCACAATCGTAAGGTCTATGTGGAGGTAAGACCTTAGCCTGCTTTCACTGAAAACGTCAACAAAGGAGGCATACTCCTCTGGGAGGAGTGGATTCTAGGCCTGTGTGGCTCTCACAGGACAAGCTAGACACCACTTTGTACAACCTGGAGATCAGGTTGCCAGTCCATCCTGGGGTTGTGTCTCTGCACCCATGGAAACCCCAGGACAATGGCATGATGTGGTGAATTAATCACCTGAAACTTCAGAGTCTCAGTATGTATGACCCACGCCTGCAATCACCTCTAAGAGACTCTGTGACTCACGCCTGCAGTCACTATATCGAGACCCTGTGACTCACGCCTGCAGTTACTATATCAAGACCCTGTGACTCACGCCTGCAGTCACTATATTGAGACCCTGTGAATCACACCTGCAGTCACTATATCGGGACCCTGTGACTCATGCCTGCAGTCACTATATCGAGACGCTGTGACTCACACCTGCAGTCACCAATCAGATTTTCTGTCCACAACAGTGGTCTGTCTTAGGCCAATAGTACAAATTGATCACAGTAAGGGGTACTCTTGATCACTGGGTCGTACACAGAGAGGGTTCTCATACTTAGCTGAGTCATACACAGAGAGAGGGTTCTCATACGTATCTGTGTCATACACAGAGAGGGTTCTCTTACATATCTGGGTCATACATAGAGAGGGTTCTCTTACTTAGCCGGGTCATACACAGTGCGGGTTCTCATAAATAGCCAGGTCATACACAGAACCCAAGTACTTTACCTAAGAACAACAACGCAAGGGCATCTGAGTCAGGCCACAGTTTGCCTTATAAACCTCTCCACAGGAAGTAGGAGGAGAAGCTCAGAGGGAGGAAGTAGGAAGTAGGTAGGAGGAGATTACAGTAAGCAAACAGATAAAACAGAGGCCTGCAGCCTGCTTGAAGCCTCACGCCTGTAATCATGCTGGAGTCAAGGTAAGCTGTGACAGGTATGCTGAATTCAAACCAGTCATTTCAGATGTATCACTGGAGTCTGAAACCATAATGGACTTATGCACCGCATCTGTGCTATCTACTACTGAGTGTATACCTGTTCCTTCAAACGATGAAACCTCTCCTTTGCCTGAATGAACTGTACTATCTAGCCTTACATTCCTGGTACAGCTGTGATATGCTGAATTTGAATCAGTCATTTCAATTATATCTCTGGAGTCTGAAACCAAAAAAGGATGTATGCACTGCATTTGTGCTACCTACCGCTGAGGTTATACCCATCCCCTCTGATGTGACCTGCCTTGTTTCCGAAGATCTTATCCTGTCTGTTCTTGCATCTCCTGTATCTCAGTGCCTGTCTGGAGGATCACACATGCCAGTATCTCTGTCTGACCCAGGACTACGGTATATGGAGTCTATTCTCAATAGTACTCATGTGCCGTTTGAGACGCTGCATCTTCTCTGTAAGGGTAGTTATAAAAGCTCACTTGTTGATCTGCCATGTATTATTTACTCTGTCACCCATCTTTTCTCCAATACTTCCTTGTTGCTCTGTTTGTTCCTTGGTCTATACCTCTTTCTGTTCGTCCTGAACCTTTCCCTCTTTCTTTCTTTGAGTGGAATGGGCAGCCCATTCATCCTAGTTCTTCTCTATTGCTTGAGCGCTGGGAGTCGCTCCTTTAGGAGGGGGGTACTGTCATGATCATGTCGTCTCCTCAGCCTGGTGGAGTACCTCACAGTACCACTACTTTTCTGTGGTGCTGTTGCAGGTTGCTGCACTTAGACTAAAGAGATCTGATTCTGTTCCCAGCTTGCCCTTCCTTGCAATCACCTCATCCCTATTTAGTTCAGTCTCTCCCCTTGCTCTGGGCTAGATAAAACTGGTCAGTTCAGATCAGTTCCTTGAGCTTGCTGTACCCCTGAGTTCCTGAGCTGGCAGTTTCCCTCCTGTGTTCCTGAGCTGGGAGTTTCCCTCCTGTATTCCTGAGCTGGCAGTCTGCACCTCAGGTTATGCGACTGGAGGCAACAGGGAGTGAAAACAGGCCGGAGCCATGGATAACTGAGACTAGTAGTTAGGCACGCTAGGAGTGTACTGAGCCAGTAGTCAGCCAAAGCCACAGGTCAGACAAGCCAGGGACTAGATGGAGCAGGTAGACAGACAGGAGCCAGCTGTCAGACAAACCGGAATCTACACGGAGCAAGTAGTAAGCCTGAGCCACAGGTTAGACCATCAGGGGACTATATGGAGTGGGTAGACAGACAGGAACCGGCAGTCAAACAAACCGGAACCTACATGGAGCGAGTTAGTCAGCCAGAGCCACAGGTCAGGACCGATGTGGGTAGTCAGACAAGCCGGGTGTTACAACTTACCTTAGTTTTAGCGTCATCTACAGGCACAAGGCTTCAAGCATGCAGCAGACCTCTGTTTTATGTGTTTGCTTCCTGTAGTCTCCTCCTACCTACATCCTCCTACCTACTTACTCCCTCTGAACTGCTCCTCCTACCTACTTCATGTGGAGGGGTTTAAAGGGCAGTCTGAGTCCTGACTCAGTTGCCCTTGCGTTGTTATTCATAGCAGTTCTATTACCTTGGGCTCTGTGTATGACCTGGTTAGTCTTCCATCCAACCTGGTGCTGACCTGTGACTCTGTCTGACTATTCTTTTGCTTATCCCTATAGTGGACACCCAACCTGGTGCAGACCTGTGGCTCTGGCTGACTCCCTGAACTGTGTATAACCTGGCTTGTCTGACTAAGCCCCCTGGTGCTGACATGTGGCTTTGCCTGACTACTCTTACGATTGTTCCTTTTACCTGGCAGACACCCAACCAAGTGCGGACCAGGAGCTCTGGTAGACCAGCTCTGATAATGACTGCAGGCGAGTCAGCTATCTAATTCCATTCTGACTGCAGTCATGAGTCAGAGTTCGCTCCATTCTGACTGCAGGCGTGAGTCAGAGTTCGCTCCCTTCTGACTGCAGGCATGAGTCAGAGATCGCTCCCTTCTGACTGCAGGCGTGAGTCAGAGTTCGCTCCCTACTGACTGCAGGCCTGAGTCAGTACACCCCAGAATAAATTGGCACACTTGTGAGGTGGTGGACTGGTCCCCACTATGTAAAAAGTCTTGTCTATCATGTTACTCACCAGTGTCTGTGTTGCCTCCAGTAACCCTAGTGTACTAGGGTCCAGTCTGAGCCAGACTTCTGCTCGTGTTGCCTCCGTTACCCCTAGTGTTCTAGGGTCAGAATACTGGAAGTGTTTGGTCTATGTTGCCTCGGTTAACCCTAGCGTGCTAGGGGCCGAGTCTTTGCCAAAGTCCAGTCTGTGTTGCCTCCGTTAACCCTAGTGTTCTAGGGTCAGAATACTGCCAGAGTCATGTCCGTGTTGCCTCCGTTAACCTTAGTGTACTAAGGTCAGATCGCTGTCAGTGTCCAGTCTGTGTTGCTTCCGTTAACCCTAGCCCTCTAGGGTCAGTCTGCTGCCACAGTCTTGCCTGTGTTGCCTCCGTTAACCCTAGAAGTCTAGGGTCAGGTATCTACCTGAACACTGTGCTGCTTCCGATATCCCTAGTCTGCTAGGGGGTTGCCCTGCAGTTACCCATCGCTTGTGTCACCTATTGGCGGTGTGGGGCTGTTGAGGATATTCTTGTTCCTGAACCTGTCCACGGATCAAGCCTGCAAAGTCCTGATCGATATATATATATATATATGTATATATATATATATATATATATATATATATGTATATATATATATATATATATATATATATATATATATATATATATATATATATATATATATATTTATCTTATTTTTGCTACTGTGATGTTCCTCATCCTGACACAAGTCAGATCTGGGAAGTACTTGGTACAGACCTCATCTGGACCTGAGTGGGGTGAGTGTTCTTTATTTTCAATAAATCTTTTTTTAACCATACCAAATTGTCTGTAGTTTATAAGAAACGGGGAGCTCCAGACAAGGAGTTAAACGCACAGTTCCTGGCAAACTCCGCCCACGGCAACAGGTTGGCCCAATTGTCATGATGGTCCGACACAAAACAGCGCAGGAATTGTCCCAATCCCTGGTTGGCACGCTCTGCGGCCCCATTGGTCTGGGGATGGTAGTCAGAAGAAAAGGACAATTGTATGCCCATTTGTTCACAAAATGCCCTCCAAAATCGAGATACGAATTGGTTCCCACGATCCGACACCTGTACCCTAGGTACACCATGCAACCGAAATACCTCCTTGGCAAATATACTCCTCCATGGCCCGATTCTCCTCGCAAGACAACGGGTACGTGCAACCCCGAGGAGGAACGGCACCAGGGGGCAATTTAATAGCGTAGTTGTAGGCCCGATGCTGTGGCAAAGCGCTAGCCTCTCCCTTACTAAAGACTGCTAAATTGTTGGTATTCAGCGGGCACGGAGGGAGAGGTACACATGATCTTAGTGGGTTGAGAAATACAAAAGTCAGACCAGGCCGTGATCTCACATGTCTGTCAATCGATTCTAGGGTTGTGCAAATGTAACCAGGGGAACCCCAAAATGACAGCATGGTGAGGAGACTGGATCTGGAAACGCTGCTTCTCCGTGTGGAGAGCCCCAATTTGTAGAGACATCGGTATAGTTTCCATAGTGATTTGTGCCGGTACCAACGGCCTACCGTCAATGGCTTCAGTAGCCAAAGGAGATTCCCTTTCAACCAGCGGAATCTTGTGTAATGCAGCAAATGAGTTGTCCATAAAAAATCCGGCTGCACCGGAGTCCACCAGAGCCAGAACTTCCACCGAGAGTTCTGCCCAAGAAATTACAGCCTGTACTGTGGGTTTTTGATTCACCGGGTCTGGGGACCGCTGAACGCCACCTAGGACCTGTCCCCTAAGGTAACCTAGGTGCATCCGTTTCCCGGATGTATAGGACAGGTGCGCAGCAAATGCCCAGCTTGACCACAATATAAGCAGATGCCCTGCCTGCGGCAGTGAGCCCATTCCTCCTTGGTCAGCTTAGTGAACCCTAACTGCATTGGTTCACAACTCTCCTCGTTACGCTCAGGAGGCATGGGAGGTGAGGGAGGCATGGGTGGGAAACTTCGGATTGCCTGTCCGAGATTTCTGGCCCGCTGCCTGTGGTCCTTAGCCGCGATCCGCTCCCTGATGCGGGAATCAATCAGAACGGAAATTCAATTAACTCATCCAAATCGCTCGTCAAGTCTCTGGCTGCCGTTTCATCTTTAATACGGTCATTGAGACCCTGTGCGAATGCTGCCACCAGTGCCTCATTGTTCCAGCCTACGTCCGCTGCCAATGTACAAAATTCAATGGCATAATCCGCAACCGTACGAGACTATCAAGGTGCCCGTGTTATTGCTGGCGACATTGTTACTATGCTTCTTCCTGAGTCATTCTTATTGGCTACATGGTGTTGCTCCACCCAGTAAACACCTGTGCAGAGGGTTCATTAACCAATTGGAGATTTTTCTGGAGTTAACTCCTCAAGCCTTTCCTAGTGACCGAAGTAAGGTGGGCTTCATGATTTCGTTGCTAACGGGCCGAGCATTGGCATGGGCCAATCCCTTGTGGGAATCAGACAAACCTTGCACTAAGAACTTCAGGGAGTTCTTACGGGCATTTCGTAGCGTGTTTGAAGTCCCAGGAAGAGCCGTCTCTGCTGCCAAAAGATTAATGGAGATCCAGCAAGGGTCTCGTACGGTTGCTGACTACGCTATTGACCCACCATCCAGGCTGTAATGTCTTGGGCTGACATCTCAGTGGAGGTGCTGGCCCTAGTGGACTCTGGTGCAGCTGGATATTTTATGGACAACTCATTTGCTGCGTTA
Organism: Rhinophrynus dorsalis; assembly: GCA_037306005.1. Taxonomy (NCBI): domain Eukaryota; kingdom Metazoa; phylum Chordata; class Amphibia; order Anura; family Rhinophrynidae; genus Rhinophrynus; species Rhinophrynus dorsalis. The sequence goes on from CM074718.1 coordinate 578,194,266, forward strand.
CACAAGATTCCGTTGGTCAAAAAGGAATCTCTATTGGCCATCGAAGCCATCGATGGCAGACCGTTGATACCAGCACAAATTACTATGGAAACTATACCACTGTCTATGCAGATTGGGGCTCTCCACATGGAGAAAAAATGTTTCCAGATTATTCAGTCTCCTCACCATGCTGTCATCCTGGGGTTTCCATGGTTACATTTGCACAACCCTAGGTTTAATTGGCGAACTTGTGAGATAACAGCCTGGTCTGAACACTGTATTAAGTATTGTGTCTCTCATCCTGCCCGGATCATGTGTACCTCTCCTTCTGTGCCAACTGAATACCATCAATTCAGCGATGTTTTTAGTAGAGGGGAGGCGAGCGCGTTGCCGCTGCACAGGGCCTACAATTGCGCTATTGATCTGCCTCCTGGCGCCGTTCCTCCTCGGGGTCGGATGTACCCGTTGTCATGCAAGGAGAATCGGGCCATGGAGGAATACATTTCAGATGCCCTGGTGAGGGGTATTATCAGGAAGTCATCCTTGCCCGCGGGGGCTGGTTTCTTCTTTGTCAAAAAGAAAAGTGGGGAGTTACGTCCTTGCATCAATTATCGTGGGTTGAATAAACTCATGTCTAAAAACGCTTACCCGTTACCACTCATCAAGGAACTGTTCGATAGGTTGAAGGGCTCTTCCATTCTCACTAAATTAGATTTACGTGCGGCTTATAATTTAATCAGAATAAGAGCCGGTGACGAGTGGAAAACGGCATTCAATACTAGGTCTGGACACTATGAATATCTAGTAATGCCTTTTGGGCTATGTAACACTCCCGCAGTGTTCCAGGAGATTATTAATTACATCCTCCGTGACATGCTCCAGTCTTGTCTAGTAGTGTATCTCGATGATATACTCATTCATTCGTCCAACTTGTCGCAACACATGAAGGATGTGACTGCAGTTTTGCTTAGACTCCGTGAGACCAAACTTTACTGCAAGATTGAGAAATGCGAGTTCCACAAGTCCATGGTGCTTTTCCTGGGCTTTGTGATCTCTAAGGATGGCATTGCAATGGACAAAGAGAAGCTCGCAGCTGTCCTTCAATGGCCACGTCCCAAGGGGCTCAAGGCTATCCAACGTTTTCTTGGCTTTGCCAATTATTATAGAAAATTCATTAAAGACTTTTCTAGGATTGTAAAGCCACTGTCCAACCTCAAGCACAAGGGTGCTAATCCCTCCCAATGGTCTCAGGAAGCTCAACAAGCCTTTGTGACTCTGAAATCCGCATTTGCTTCTGCTCCTGTGCTGTGCCACCCCAACCCCTCCCTTCCATGTACCATGGAGGTTGATGCCTCTGAAACTGGGGTCGGGGCAGTATTGTCACAGCGCTTGGAACCTGATAGTATGCTAAAACCCTGTGGGTTTTTTTCTAAGAAATTGTCTAGTGCTCAGAGTAATTACGAAATTAGGGACAGAGAACTCTTGGCAATTATTCTAGCACTTAAAGAAGGGTGTCACCTACTTGAAGGTACTAGAGCTCCGCTGTTGATCTTGACAGATCATAAAAACCTAACCTACCTTTCTGAGGCGAAGAGATTGTCCTCTTGACAGGCCAGATGGGCTTTGTTTCTGTCCCGTTTTAATTTTATTGTATCCTACCTGCCTGGTTCCAAGAATGTTAGGGCTGATGCCCTGTCCAAACAGTTTGGTCCAGAGACGGACAAAGACGAGACTCCGGTACCCATTATTCAACCAGATTGTATTTTGGCTACCTTGCGGACCAGCATCACTTCGCCACTGGGGGAGGAGATTCTTGCTACCCAGTCTGACGCACCTCCTGAGTCTTTCCGTACCCGTCTACTCGAAACCTATCATGCATCTCAAGCAGCAGGGCATGTTGGCAGGGACCAATTGATCTGGTCCCTTTCTCAGTTATTCTGGTGGCCTTCCTTACGTGTGGACTGTACTGCTTTCACGGCAGCATGCACCACTTGTGCCCATGCCAAGTCCCCTAGACATCTCCCTCTTGGCTTGCTTCAACCAGTGCCTAATGGTGAGCGTCCGTGGTCCCATGTCTCTATTTATTTCTTGGGACAATTGCCAGTGTCTAGGGGGTATTCATTCATTCTGATGGTGGTCAACAGACTTTCTAAGATGGCACACTTTGTGCCTCTTCCTGGCCTTCCCTCTGCCCAGGAGTTGGCTGTTGTCTTTGCCAGAGAAGTATTTCAGTTGCATGGTGTACCCAGGGTGTTGGTGTCGGACCGAGGGAGCCAATTTGTGTCCAGGTTTTGGAGGGCATTCTGTGATCAGATGGGCATACAGTTATCCTTTTCTTCTGCCTATCATCCCCAGACCAACGGGGCTGCCAAGCGTGCCAATCAAGGATTGGAACAATTTCTACGCTGTTTTGTGTCCGATCATCATGATAATTGGACCGACCTGTTGCCGTGGGCAGAGTTCGCCAGGAATTGTGCGGTTAATTCATCGTCCGGGAGCTCCCCATTTCTCATAAATTATGGGTTCCAGCCATGTTTGCTCCCGGACTCATTTCAGACCCAGCTCTGGATGAGCATATTGAGCAACTCTGCTCCACTTGGGCACAGGTACAAAGGACCCTCAGTGCTTCATTCTAGGTTATCAGCGTCATGCTAATCATAGACGGTTGCCGGTGGTCATCTTCCAGGTTGGGGACAGGGTATGGTTATCCTCCACAAACCTCAATTTGCAAGTCCCGTGTAATAAATTGGCTCCTTGGTTTGTCGGTCCCTTTAAGGTTATCCACAAAGTTAACCCTGTTTCATATGCCCTGGATCTTCCAGCATCCATGCGGATTCACATTGTGTTCCACGTATCCCTTCTGAAGCCACTGGTATGCAACCGTTATACTACCACTCCTGCAGTCCCCGGTCCTATTCAGGTGCAGGGTCAGGATGAATATTAAGTACAAAGTATTATTGACTCCCGACAGTTTAGAGGGAGAGTACAGTATTTGGTTCATTAGAAGGGCTATGGCCCTGAAGAGCGTTCCTGGGTGAACCTGAATGACCTCCATGCTCCTATGTTGCTGTGCAGATTTCATGCCAAATACCCACAGAAACCGGGCTCCTCTTCTCGTGGGGGGGTCTTTGAGAGGGGGGTATATCACGGTGCCCGTGTTATTGCTGGTGACATTGTTACTATGCTTCTTCCTGAGTCATTCTTATTGGCTACATGGTGTTGCTCCACCCAGTAAATACCTTTATATACTGAGCCCTGTCACTGCTACAGGGCCCTTTCGTGGTGTTTCCGTTACCAGCGCTTGTTCCAGAATTTGTGTGTTTCCTGTGTATGACCCGGACTGCCTGACTACTCTGCCTGAATCGTTCCTGCTCTGTGTACCGACCCGGATTGGCTGACATTCCTTCTCTGTGTACCGACCCGGATTGGCTGACGTTCCTGCTCTGTGTACCGACCCGGCTTGGCTGATGTTCCTGCTCTGTGTACCGACCCGGCCTTGTTCCTACCCATCCGGTCTCCAGTTGTGGGCCATACGGCAGTCTCTCTCTCTGTCCACGGACAGATCCTCTGTTGCCTCCGTTGCTGCTCAGGCAGCGAGTTACTGTAACCCGATCAGTATTGTGCCTTGTGATCTCATCAGGTGTCGCGTGTCCCGCTGTAGCACCACGGTACACTTGACCTATACTGCCCTAGCTGAGGTTGGTCTCCTTGGCGTCTCACGCTTTCTCCATCTGGTACTCGATTCTAGGTCTGAGTGTTCGTTAACACCTTGTGGGTTGGTGCCTGGCACATTGGGTACAGCTTTAGCAGTCACTGATTGGCGTTACTCCATGCCTCTGTGGCAGTCCTCCTCTGGCAGCTACGGTAGTCTGTCATTGTCCAGGTCCTTCGTTGCCGTTGCTGCCTTGGTCACCATTGTGTCACTCTCTGCATAGAGAGTATATTAAGGGCCATTGCGCTCTTAGGGCCTACCCGTCCTCCCGGCCTAATAGAAATCATTATCTGTATCTTTTGGACTCACACGAATTGTGCCTGACCTGTGTCAGTATAATATTGTGTATATATATATATATATATATATATATATATATATACTGGACCTGTGTGGGTACTGTTAACTGAAACCTGTCCTGTGTCAGTATAGTATTGTGTAAATATATACTGGACCTGTGAGGGTTATTCATTTACGGTTTTCTTTAATAAAATTGCATTTTACCCAAACCTTCCATGTCTGAGTGTCAATAAAACCGTTACAGGGACTCTTGTTGGATCTCCATCAATCTTTTGGCAGCAGAGGCAGCTCTTTCTGGGACCTCGAACACTCTACGAAACGCACGCAAGAACTCATTGAAATTCTTGGTACATGGTTTGGCTGATTCCCACAAGGGGTTAGCCCAAGCCAATGCTCTGCCCGTCAGCAATGGGTCACTAGGAAAGGCTTGAGGGGTTAACTCCAAGAAAATCTCCATCTGATTAATAAACCCCCTACACAGGATGGGTTCGCCATCATATCTTAATGGTAGTGGAGCGGTAGCTGTTAACCCTCTGTTCGAGTTTGTCAGAGTCAGGGACTGGGCTCCCGGTGTCATAGCGGGGGAGACCACCGAGGCTTGTATTGGTTTATCCAAATGAGCGGTACGCTCCAATATCGTTTGTACTGCCAGTGCCAACTGATCCATGCGCTGCTCATGTAAATCCATCCTCCAATGGATATTTTGTGTATTACCCTCACCTGTACTGTCTGAGGTCATGGCCCTTTCGTACTGTAACAGTTTTAAGGACACTCAGACACAGAAGGTTTTGGTAAAAACAGTTTTATTGAAAATACAGAAATTAGAGTAACCCACATGGGTCCAGTATATACTGACAGATATAATACTGACACAAGTCAGGTTACAGTGGTACTCTGTAACCCACACGGGTCCAGTAAAACACAAATGGTTCACTACTGACACAGGTCAGGTTACAGATCGTGTGAATCCTTGACGAGACAGTGGAGAATAGGGCGCTACTAGGCCAAGAGATACGAACAGGCCCTAGTAGTACTGAGACCCAAAGGACACTCTCTACGCAGAGAATGACACCAATAGCGACTGAGGCCACACGGAGGCAATCGAAGGCCCTGGACAAGTGACAGACTGCCGAAACAGTCAGAGGGTGACTGAGCCTGTGTATCACGGGTATCGCCAACCCAAGGCTGCAAATGACTGTGACCCTAAGAGCAACAGCACAAACCCACAAGGTGTTAAACGAACGCTCAGACCTGCAGTCGGCTGCAATGCTGTGGAGACAACCGAGGTGCCCAGGGACCTAACCAACCTCGGATTGTAGGCGGTGGACAGGTCAAGTGTACCGTGGTCCAACCAAACTCATCTCCAACACTGGGGTGTAAGGATCACGAGGCGCATGAACTGGAGACTGGGTCACAGTAAAGCGGTACTGCCGTGGCAGTGTAAATGAGGCAACCAGAGGATCTGTCTAGTAGACAGTTGAGTGCACCGGAGGCAAGCCCCCCAGACAGAACAACGGATGGGACAGAGAGCACGACCGGGTCAGTACTCAGAGCAGGAACGTCAGCCAATCCGGGTCGGTACACAGAGTAGGAACGCCAGCCAATCCAGGTCGGTACACAGAGTAGGAACGTCAGCCAATCCGGGTCGGTACACAGAGCAGGAACGTAGACAGGCAGAGTAGTCAGGCAGTCCAGGTCATACATAGGATTCACACAGAAGTCAGGAACTTGCTAGTGTTTCTCTTCTCTCTCTTACACTCTCCCCATGCTGGTGTCTATTCTCTCTTCAGTTCCCTCTCACACTCTGCCCTTGCTAATGTCTCTCCAGTTTTCTCTCCCTTTACTGATGTCTCTCCTCTCTCTAGCTGTCTCTCACACTCTCCCTGTGGTGATGTCACTCCAGTTGTCTTTCACACTGTCCCCATGTTGGTGCCTCTCCATCTGTCTCTCTGCACTTGCTGTCTCTTCCCCTCACACTTCCTCCTCACGCGTGTGCCTAGTTACCTCATTCACTCATGTTGCTACATGATGCCACCTGCCAGTCATTGAAGACAATCCCCAAGCTCCCTGTGCCTGCCTGCAGCTCTCGGCGGTTGACTGGTTTCCCTGGATTGTTCCCCTGTGCTGTTGTGGTGTCAGCTCTCTGCTTGCTCAGGTGTGTTCTTTTGTGCCTGGTTTGTGCCACCCTCAACCCACCCAGACATGGGGCTGTCCTTGAGCTCCGAGCCTCTGTATGGCGCGTCTCTAGTTACCTCATTCCCTCTGTTGCTCATCAGTTTTCGCAGTTCAGGCAGTCTTTACTGCCCATGACTGCTTCTGTGCATTTGGGTAGTCTTTACTGCGCATGACTACATCGGACAAACATACACCTGGCCTTTTATATTATTGTATGATGATATTTTTTTCTATTTGTTCATGTGCCCTGATAGAAACCCCGATGGAATGGATTGATGGCCATTTATTTGAATGAATCTTCTTCAAATCAGTCCAGAGAAGGCGACGGGGATCCCCTTTGAAAATAGTGTTAAATTACTTTTGTCTGGCAAAGAATATTTTTTATTAAATTCTGAGTACCTGAGCGTAAAGACAAACTATGTTCTTTTTCATCCGAACGTTTAACTTTTTTGCATGAATGATTTGGACAAAAGTAATTTTCTCAAAGTGCACAAGTCTAATATAAGATAAAATCTGACCTCTTAAAATCCACTCTAAAAACTGAGTTTATAGACAATATTTTAACAATGTTAAACCAAGGAATATATAAATCTCAAAATGCTTTTACTATTAAAGCAGAAAGGCCGAGATGCTGATACACTATTAATAACTGAAGTCATTCTGGGGCAAAGCAGCTGCACCATAGAGGGCAGCCAAATATTTCCATTGATTTAAATGGGGCTATTAAAGGTATAGTAATTCTTAAAATGTAAAAAAATATGTTGTAAGGCTTATCCCCCCGAGTAAATCAAGGGAACTCCCACTGCTGAAAGGTGTTTTATTCAAAAGTTATTAGAGCTCAAACTTTAATTTTTTATGTGCAATATCACAGTGGCCTGAAATTGTACAGTGGCGCTGTTGCTACACCATCCTATGGAGATTTATGGTCAACAGAGCAGAGCTGTACATAGGAGGGTATAGCAACAGGGCCACTGTACAATTCCAGGCCTCTGTAATACTGCACCTAATAAATTAAAGTTTGATCTCTAATAACTTTTGAATAAAACATCTTTCAGCAGTGGGATTTACCTTCTTTAGCTCAGGAGGATAAGCCCTACAACATATCTCTTTTACATTTTAAGTATTACTATCCCTTTAACCCACTGATTGTGGTCTTCCCCTTATTGCAAAGCATTGCTTTGAAGACATATCTAGCAATCAAGGGGTTAAAAGCCCAATTTAAATCAATGGGAATTTGGTGTAGTTGTTGCGCCACAAATTCTATAGTTCCTAATATTTCATCCACCGCCTTGTCTTTTACAAAAGCTAAACCTCAGCTTTTTAAATGATAAGGCTTTGCCAAATCTGGACATTCTAGATTCTAACAGATTGCTCTTGTTCGGGTTCATCAGAGAATCATATTGCTGTATCACGACTAATTCCAACAAGTACCATGAAAAACTGACACCAAGGCTATTCTGTTTTTATTTTGCCCAAGCTTTGGTGCCATTAATGACTTGTATCTATTGAAGTCTTATTCCTGGTGACACTCCAATAATGTTAGATGGTATTTACTGCTGGAATGAGCAAGATAAATAGTAGGCTTCTGGACAGTGATAAAGTAATTGCTGCTCATCTCTGGTTTAGTCAGTATAAAATGTCCATGGCAAATATGATATAATTCTGAAACTATATATCTTCCTGCCATAGAAGAAAGAGGATAATACTGCTGATTTCTGAAAGTCAATATGTTTGTTCACCTAATTTTTTTTTTGTCTTAGAATCCTGATAGGGCTTTTAAAGTTGTTTGAACAAAAGGTCTCACAAATACAGTGTGCTCTTTACTAAGTGCTCTGGAATAAGTGGACAGTTGGTGAAACACAGCGTTGGGTTTAAATCCTAACCTGCAGTAAAAGGTTAAAGGGTTAAAGTTTAAAAGGTTGTTTGTTCTGGGAGTGTGTGTAATTAATTAAGGGTGGGGGTTTGTGAACAATCACCTGTGTAGGCCTGTATAAATCAAGGTACAGGACTCGCAGAGCGTGCTTACAAATACAGTGTGCTCTTTACTAGGTGCTCTGGAATAAGTGGACAGTTCGTGAAACACAGCAGTTAGTGCAACACAGGAGTTAGAGAAACAAAGGTAAATTAATGGTTTACATTTTTAAGAACTCACATTCGCACCATAAACGATGAGCAAGCTTGGAGATCTCACTCAGTGCACATCTTGCCATATGTATGCATGCTTGGAACAGCAGTTCCAGGGTCCATACCGCTGTGACAAGTGTGAGAAAGTGGCCTTTCTGGAAGCAGAGATCAGAGCTCTGGAGAGTCATATTGACAACCTTGAGGGGAGTCTCTTGCTAACTGAGCAGAGTCTAGCTGGGCCACCTATCAACGAGGGAGTAGATCAGCTAGAAGGGAACCAGGCACATAGGTGACAGTTAGAAGTGGTTGCATTGGGGGAGGGAAGAGGAAGAGGGCAGCCAGTCCTGAGTATTTCCATCCCAACAAATTTGCTCATTTAAGTGAAAATGTTGGGGAGGCAAACCCAGAAGTGGAATTGCTAGAGAAGACTGTTCTCCCTAACAGCCGGGATAACAGCTCCTCTAGCACAGAGGGGATCCAGAGGAAAGTGAAGCCTAGGCAGGTCATGGTGGTAGGGTACTCTATTATTAGGAGAACAGATAGGGTAATCTGTGGCTTTGATTGCAGCATCCGAATGGTTTGCTGTCACCTGGGTGCCCGGGTTTGGTATGTTGCAGAAAGGGTGGACAGATTATTGGGAGGGGCTGGAGAGGATCCAGCTGTCTTGGTGCATATTGGTACCAATGACAAAGTAAGAGGAAGGTGGAGAGTCCTAAAAAGTAATTTTAGGGAGTAGGATTAGGAACTGGACCTCCAAGATAGTCTTCTCAGAGATACTACCTGTGCCTGAGACAGCGGGAGATTAGGGAGCTCAATGCATGGCTGAAGTCTTGGTGTAAGAAGGAGGGCTTTGGGTTTTTAGAGCACTGGGCTGATTTTGCTTTTGGGTACAATCTCTATAATAGGAATGGATTGCATGTGAATGCAAAAAAATTCTTTAAATATATTAATGGCAAAAAATTAAAGTCTGATAATGTTGGGTCCTTGTTATCCGAAACGGGTGAGATGGTCAGTGGGGACAGAGAGAAGGCAGAACAGTCACAGCAAGCATATGATTGGCTAACACAAGAAAAAGTGTTAAAACAATTGAATGGTGTTAAGGTAGACAAAGCCCTGGGGCCGGATGGTATACACCCATGTTATCATGGTGCCCGTGCTTCCTGCTCTGACGGCGACATTTCAATCATTGCTGTTCTTTGATTGGCTTGTCATAATTGCTCCTACCTGGGCTTGCCTTTATATACCCTGGGATGTCCTTCCTTAGGCGTCCTTTTGTGGTGTACGAGTTCCTAACAGTGTATCCGTGCTATTGCTTATCGTGTATGACCCGGCCTGCCTGACTAAGTTCCTGAGTTCCTGTTTCTGCATCCGTCTGAGAACCCGCTCCATTGCTGACCGTATCTGTCTGAGAACCTGCTCCGTTGCTGACCGTATCTGTCTGAGAACCCGCTCAGTTACTGACCGTATCTGGCTGTGAACCTGCTCCGTTGCTGACTGTATCTGGCTGAAGAACCAGCTCTGTTGCTGACTGTATCTGGCTGAAGAACCCACTCTGTTGCTGACTGTGTCTGGCTGAAAAACCCACTCCATTGCTCACTGTATCTGGCTGAAGTTCCTGCTTCGTTGCTGACCGCTGGTGGCTGTGAACCGCTCCATTGCTGACTCCCTCTGGCTATAGTACCGGCTCTGGTACCAACCTCGTCTGGCTGTACCCTTTAGCGACCCCATGTGGTCACCGTGATTACTGGGCCTTGTATATCCTTGTCGGTGTGCGCCGCGTGGCACTATTCCTTGTCGACCAAAGGCTAAGCCTGTGCTTTAGCTGCTCTTGTAACCATTGCTGGCGGTGTGCACAATTGAAGTACCGGTACAGTGTTCTATCACTGACTGTGTTACTCTGATCTCTCTCTGTGTCCTCCTTCCTAGTAGCGCTGGGCTCACTCCCTTTGGGAGTTGCAGTTATTCTCTGGGCATTGACCATTAACCCTGTGAGTACCTGGAGCGTCCAGGTGAGGGCGAGTACTGTTCACTGCAGAAGCCTCGAGCTCTAGAGCCAGCGTTGCACTTTCTGCAGGTTGAGGGGACACTGGTTGCATTACAGCTGCTTACTGTTGTCTCAATCCACCCATAGCGTTCTAGGGTTTATCTGTAGCAGTTGCCTTGGTCTCCGGTAACCCTTCCCTAAGGTTAGTGCAGCCATTACACGGTTGCCTTGTTATATTCGGTCTGAGCCTGGGTCAGAGTTGTCTCGTTACCTGCGACATACAGTCTGGGTCACAGTTGTCTCGTTACCTGCGACATACAGTCTGGGTCAGTGTTGCCTCGCTCCTCTTGGTTCGGTACCCAGGCGTCTGGGTTGTGCCAGTCCTCCTATAGTGCAACTCTGGTGTACGCTCTCCTGTTGTCCTACTGTGTATATATATATATATATATATATATATATATATATATATATGTACGATCTGTATTGTGGGCCCGAGGGTCTATATTCGTGTATGCTCTTTGTTCTAACAAAGTCATTTTAACCTTACTGTCCTGTCTGAGTGTCCATCTAAAAACCGTGACACACGGGTACTTAAAGAGCTAAGCCAGGCCCTGGCCAGACCGTTCATTTTGATTTTCAGAGATTCTTTTATTTCAGGTATGGTGCCCACAGATTGGCATAAAGCAGATCAAAATCACAGCCAGGAAATTACAGACCTGTAAGCTTGAAATCTGTGGTAGGGAAGCTGTTTGAAGGGTTGCTAAGGGAATATATTCAAGAATTCAGCTTGAACAGGAATATCATTAGCAGGAGCCAACTTGGCTTTGTGAAAGACAGGTCTTGTCAAAGTAACTTGATTGCATTTTCTGAAAAAGTGAGTAAAAATATAGATGTGGGAGCGGCAGTTGATGTGATCTATTTAGACTTTGCCAAGGCATTTGATACGGTTCCAGACAAGAGGTTACTGTACAAATTGAATGAAAGAGGCTTAGGGGAAAATGTTTGTGCGTGGATTGGAAATTGGCTGAAAGATAGAATGAGTGGTAGTAAATGGCAAGTTCTCCAATTGGATAAATGTGATAAGTGGAGTACCTCAGGGATCTGTCCTGGGTTCTCTTCTTTTTAATTTGTTTATTAATGACCTCCCAGAGGGCATAGGGAGCCATGTATCAGTGTTTGCCGATAACACAAAATTAAGTAAGGTAATAAAGTCTGAACCGGATGTGTCTTCATTACAAGAGGATTTGGACAAATTGAGTAACTGGGCAGGCAAATGGCAAATGAGATTCATTGCATTTTGGGTATAATAATAAAAATGCAACATATAGTTTAAATGGTGTTTCTCTGGGGAAATCTACTAATGAAAAGAATTTGGGAGTAATTGAGTAGCAGTAGCGTGCAGTTCCAGCTGGCAGCTGCAAAGGCCAATAAGATATTGGCATGTATTAAAAGGGGTATTGACTCAAGGGAGGAAGATATTATTATGCCTCTTTACAGGTGCATGGTAAGACCCCACCTAGAACATGCTGTTCAATTTTGGGTGTCTTTTGTGAAAAAGGACATTATGGAACTAGAGAAAGTGCAGAGGAGGGCTACAAAACTAGTAATGGGAATGGAAAGTTTTAGTTATGAAGAAAGGCTAGAAAAGTTAAACTTGTACACACAAGAGAAACGGCGTCTTAGAGGGAATATGATAACACGGAAGGGTTTTTTTACGGTAAGGACAATAAAGGTATGGAATTCACTGCCTGAGGAGGTGGCGCTATCGAATACATTAGATGCCTTTAAAAAGGGCCTGCATACTTATTTAAAAGAGCAGAACATAGAGGGCTATGTACGTTAGTATTAGGATAAATATTTAGTTAGTGCTTGTTGATCATAGGAAAAATCTGATTACCATTTGGAATCAAGAAGGAATTTTTCCCCCCATTCAAGGCAGAATTTGAAATTGCTGTATTGAGGATTTTTTTTTGCTTTCTTTTGGATCAACGATGGTAAACAGGAATAGGAAAAGGGTTGAACTAGATGGACGCAAGTCTTTTTTCAAACTAAATTACTATGTTACTATGTCTATGTTCCTTTGCATTTTTAATTTCATCTTAACTTTTGGCTGAAGCAATAAAATGTCCTCATTTTTATTGCATCTTGGATTGGCAGTTATTTCAAACCCTGCAAGTTAAAATTGGCTATGTCGTTTCCAAGTACCAAACTGCTTAAAAAATATACATTATTTCTGATTGAAGTTATGAGAAATTTTTGTTAAACTAAATACCGAACTAGCCAGGGATTGTCACCAAACTCAACACAAGGGTCCAGATGAATACTGTGTCCTTTTTTTAAGCTAGTAAACTGGATCAGTAGAACCACAAATACTTGTACTTAAAGTTCAGAAAAATACAAGTTTCTGACCATAATGTAAGTGTAGCACATGTTCAATAGGCAGCATGTTAGTTAAGCTATTCTAGGCTATCATCTACTGATGATTGTAACTGGTGTGGTTAAGATTGCATTCCTTGCTCATTAAATATTCCACATTTAGATATGCTGCCCCAACATGCATTGTTGCAATCCAAATCTTATTTCAGTGCTTATGGGTAGTCACTGACACCAACATACACTCTCTCTCCACTGTAAGACATCTCTAGCATTTTATAGATTAAAAGCCCAATTTAAAGGATCATGGCTTTTTATTTGATGTCTGTGGTGTAATGGCTTGTTCCAGAACGGTACCATTTTGAACATGTAAAACACCTATGGAAATTCAATGACAAACATATTTTGGCAAGGCCGCAATTAGTCTCTCACTCAATCTCAAAAACAGGTTACATTCTTCCAACTTAACTCCATGCCCCCATGTGCTTTGGTGAAGACATCAGACATAACATCACAATGATATACTGATGACTTCTACAAAACTTAAAAGACTGCAATATTTCAACTATCCTTTCAGCAGTGGCATTGCACAGAAACTAATAAACACTTCATGAAAGTGTTCTTCTTCTGCAAATACACTACACCTCTTTACCTACCATTAAATAGCAAACATTTTCTTAGTATGCTACCTAAGGCCAAAACCTGAAATTTAAGTGTGCTAGGACATATGGCTAGGGGTGGGAGAAAAGTGTTAAACATTTCCCACCAAAAATTTCGTGAAAACGTGCTGATTTCTCACTTTTCCCACGATAAATTACGCCTTTCCGCCTATGCAAAAATTTCCTCCTTTTCTCCTATTTTAACAAATTTTCCGCCTATGTTAACACACTTTTCGCCTATTTTAACACATTTTTCACCTATATTTTCTGTAGATACTACATTTCTCACTGTAATATTACTTCTTCTAATGGCTGAAGTTCAGAAATAAGTGGCTGAAAGTCAAAGTTGTGAGTCCTACAGCAAAATATGGCTTGAAAAATGTGTTAGCATGCCGAATGCATGTGTCCTTTGCCCACAACACTTTCTTGCTTAAGTGACACTGGCACGTATTCATGATGATATCAAGTAATAAAAAAAATAAAGTACAACCTACAATGTGGTAGATATGTATTTTAGTGGTGGTGGTGGGGGACTGGCATGGTGTGAGTTGTGTAGTTATTTTACCATTGTCATACTCTATTCTCCTTCTCAGATTATTGACTCACATTACTTATCGGTCATAGCAGTGGCCCCATCTGTCCTCCACCTCCTCATGTGTGCTGCTGTTAATATATTTGTCCTGGCTTTGTCTGTCATGTGTGGTTTCTGCTACTACTACTACTGGAGCTAGATGTTGATATAATTCTACTGCCACTACTACTAGGTGTCAAAGGTGCAGCACTTACAGCAGCAGCACCAGAGGTACTCTTCATATGTAGAGCACTGTGGATGTTAACCTATGTTGCTGGGTACTCAAAACAGGTGTGTGGCTGAGTGGAACTTTGAAGAGGCAATGATGCTGAGGATGACTTATAGGGTGACTCTGTGTTTTTTGACATCTGTACTTGTCCGGGGTCAGACTTTCCAATGGCTTTCTCAAACAGTTTATAGACATGCACATTGCTCCTTAAAAGTGGCGGAAGATACAGCCTTTGACTTTCTGCTAACCTTATAGCCCTGTCATCATCCTCACTCTCAACTTCATCTGTAGCTGAACAAAAGAAGGATGCTTGAGGGATATATTCTAGATCTGCATCATCAGTCATCATTAGGTCATCCTCAGCAGCATCAGCATCACCTGACAGTTCTTGCCCACTACTACCCTTATATTCCTCTAAGCTGTTGGAGGTTTCAGACAATTTCTTTTTACTTTTACTATAACAAAATTCACTGCTACTATGAGGACAGGTGTTTTGGTGTCTCACTGTCTGATGCAGCAGGCGGTTCAACTGCTACACCTTCTCTGTTATGCTGTTGCCAGCATCATCAACACTTGAATGTGACTTTTTGTCATCTTCAGTGTTCTTCTTATATGGTTCTATATTTCTACTGGCACAGATGGTGCTGGACCTAGTTTTGCTGGGACCTTGACAAACTGCATCCTCCCTTGGAGTAAAGGGATCATCATCACTGATTGCTCACGCTGCAACAACCATTGCTGCAATAGATTTTTGGACTACTACTTTACTCTCACATCCCTGCATTGCTCCACCCCCCCTTCCCCTTGTGCTTTTGCTGGACATTCTGCAACTACACTGTGTTTTTTTACTGTACAGTGCATAACACAACTGATGGAGCTGTATGATGCCTTGCCTAAGCCCAGTCAGCTGTCTGTCACTGTCACCTAAGATATTTCATTTTTTTATTCTTTTATTTTTTATTTTATTTTTTTTTAGGTTGTCCACCCTGTTGTCTTATCCCAGTCTGTCCAAAAAAATTATAACTGAAAAAGAAAATCAACAATGTCTTTCCCCAGTTTTCCCCACCCAGCACAGGGACAATAACAGCAAGATCAGAAAGCAAATAGGTTGCCTGTGTCTTGCCTGTCAGTCACATGGAATTTTGGAGTATTGGGGGACAACCTCCTTCCTCTCCCCTACAGTGCCCCCAGACTCCCCTAGTACAGAGAACAAATGTCCTACCTAAATTACTTCCTAAACTAAGCTTAAATTCCCCTTTATTTGCCTATCTCCTCTAGCTAAAAAACATGCTGCTCTCTCCTCTCACAAACAAAGAATGGCTGCTGTGAGAGCCTGACAGCATTTTATATGGCTGTAGAAAACTTTTCTTCCCATTGATTTCAGTGGATGGAAAAGGCGGGAAAAAACGGAAAAACTGCACTTTTCACGTGAAATTTTTTGCCAAGCGGAAAATGCCATTATTCTACGATTTCAGTTTGAGGCAAAAATTTTCTCCCATCCCTACATATGGCCTTGTGAAATCCATCAGAACGAACTCTAGTATGTAATGGTTAGAAAGATGGCAGAGTAACAATATTCTCCTTGTTCACACTGACATTCACATTACAGTAATTTTGCACTTCCTTTACTGAGCCTTGTACTTGCCCTTCTCAGTTTCCACCTACTGTCTCTGTATGTTGTCATGATTACTAATTAGATTGTACGCTTCTTGGGGCAGGGTCCCCTTACCAATGTATGATTCCCTTTGCTGTACATTTCCCCCCACTAATAATTCAATGATCACACTTTAGCTTGATGCTCTTAACCCTGTCCTGTAATTTTGTGTTGTACTATTACAATTTCTGTAAAGTGTTGTGTACATGTATGGCGCTATATTAATAAAGATAGATACATACATATATACATTCTCATTCCTAGACTTACACCAGAAGAAAAAAAACTTTTTCCAGGTTCTGTTTTAAGCACTAGAATTTATTTTCTTTCTGAAACTTAAAAGGAGGTCACTTGTGAAGATAATCTCTGATCACTCAAGATCTTGTTTTAGAAATCTGACTTCCTGATTTTGTTTGAATGACTGGTGATAGAAAATTGGACGTGATGTAGTAGGTTTTGCTTCACTGGGAGAAAGATACGATCTTTCTTCTAAATATCCATGAAAATGTAGAACTGGGTCCTTTTAGGCCAGTAAGCAGCAATCCTGATCACTGTCACCTCATCTAGCATGATCTTCTTCAATTCAAGAGAATGAACCTTGAGAGATTCATGTAGAGTCATGTAGGCCAAATGAAAGTTACACCTATGAAGTAGAGCATCTACAGCTTCTGGACAATCCTGGAGAAACTAAAAAATGGATCTTGGAAACCTCATATTTTCTTTAGTTACCAACTGAGGCATTACACATCTCTGTCAAATTGCTGACGATTTTCTGATTGAGGGCCCATTCCTCCTGTTAAATTGTTTTCCTGCAATGGCTATGCATCTAACTGTTGTATTTCTTCCCAATATGTATTGCTGGTAATTTATGATTGATTTCTCCCCTCAGACAACTCTTCTCTACTTCTTGTGGCTCCTTGCCTGGAGAGAGAGAAATCGATTACTATTGTGGTTTCTCAATTATACCAATTACCCATTGATGAGGAAGGGACTGCCTGATTCAGAATCCTCCATATACTTAAAGGTTTAGGTTACTGGACTGTAAGAGTCTCTTCACAGGGGAATAGAGACCCTGGAAGAGTCTGCATTTAATAACTACTCCTGAACTCTACTTGTTGACATCAGTTGTGATGACTGTCAGACAACATCAGGTCTGTAGAGATGTCTATCAGGGACCATCAAACTAGAACAATCTTGACCATGGGGTTAAGAGACTTGTCCTTTTTTGTCCCAACTTCTGAGGCAAAATGATTGCAGGATCATATGCAGTAAAGACTATGGTGCTGCCTTTATAGACACTATCATCAATCCAAGTATGGACATCAGTTGTCTCAGGGACAGTTGAGGCCTGCTTGTGGATGTAGATTTGATATATTTTCTGGAGGGAAAAAAAACAGGAACCTCTTTATTTTAGATGAAGACAGGTCTGTCTTTGTTGATGTTATCAACCTACCTAGAAAATGAAAGGAGAGACAATGAAACCTGATAGTAATTCTGAAGGATCTGCAGTATAGTGGCTTTTTGTAGCCAGTCATCTAGATAAAGCACAACATCAATGCCATTTTTTTGGATCAGGTGTGCTACTACCACCAACACAACCTTTATAAACATACTTGGAAGAATATGCTGAAAATAAGAGTTGTAACTTGAAGATGCACACTTGTCACAATGAAACCTATCATTGCTATTCTACATTATTGCTAATAGTTCACTTTTATTGAAACAGGGAATATACCTTATGAAGATCTGTGGCAGAAATTGTATCTCCATTATGCAGAATATTCACTACTAATGGGATACCTTCCATCTTGAAGCCTCTTGATACATGCATGGCTTTCTTCACAAAATGCTTTGGGAATGCACCTAGCGTTCAGATATTGTATAGGTTTTAGTAAAGCTTCTTTTTTTGGGGGGGAAAGCAAGGTTCTTGCCAGTCACAAATCTGCTTGGAGGAAGAAAGGAAAACCTTATTCTGTACCCTACTGATATTACCCTTAATACTCAAGAATTTCCTTTGATTTATTTCCATTGCATTAGAAAGAAATGTAACCTTCCTACTGAAAAGGTAAAAATGAGATAGGAAATGTTGTTTACTCTGTTCATCACTTGGGATCTGGACCCTTTGCTTAGTTAAGGCCTAGATAAGTATTTCTGCCAACCTTAACCAATAAAGCAATATTCTCAGCTGCAAAAATACATCTATCTTCCCTTCTGCCTCCCTCTGAAAATTGCTCAGACTGTAAGTTAGAAAACAAGGTTGGTTTATAGCATCAGCTGTTTGATAATATAGAAGGGTCTTGATGCATGAAACTAGAGGTTCTGACTATTGCTAGTAACTTGTGACATGATAGCATAGAACACATTGGAATGATACAGAGAAGATTAGCATGGCCCCTGAGCAAGGATGACACGCAAATTCGTGAAGCGCACCATATTCTCTTCTATGCAGGAGTTACATATTCTTTTGGCGATCCCTCTCAAAGCTATTTTTTATATAATAAGAAAAAAGAAATAGAACAGAAAGGTGGTCATAGGGTTAATGTATCAGCAGAATGTTCAAATTTGCAACAAACACAATTTTACTCACATTTAGGTTCTGCCACCAACGTATTAAATAGTGGCTATGAACACATTGGGGATATTATACTGTCCACCACACAGATAATCTTCAACACTGCTGCTCCCCAGATCACTTTTTTATTTTTACATTCAGGTATTATTTTATTTTTAGTGAAATAAACACAATAATCTTGTTTTACATACCTCTTTTATTGATATTTTGATTTTACTCAGGATTTTTATTTTTCCCTGTTGTGCTGTTTGTTTTCCCCAGAATTGTTCCATTTGATTTATACAAATGACCCCTTGCTTTTAGTAATTTTTCCCACTGAAAATTAATGTAAAAATATTAATGGCAACAAACTTTTTTTGCCACCATCTTTAGCTTTTTCAGGACCAGAGGAGGGCACAACATATTGCTTCCTGAGGGGATTAAACATTTAAAGGGATAGTAATGTTTCATAATAAAATCAGCTCCAATTAATCATCATAGTATTTGGACTTTGGAGAGTGTTATTTCAAATCTGTCAGAGTTGTAGTTCAAGAGTAATACAATGATAAAGTATCCCACTCCCGTCCCATTTTACTGATGTAACACTGCTCAGTCAGATCAGAAGGGAGGTGCCCAGGTAGATTGCAGAGAGGGATAATCTTCAATTAAGATAAGGGAAATCCTGAAAAACTTGTCAAGGGGGGCAGGGCTTTCATTGTTCTCATAGGAAGAAGATTGTCCCCTGCTGTTATCTGTCTGGTCTTACAACCATATTACACATCTGAGAAGAGATGGTTTACACTAGGTAAAAGGGGCGGGAGGGGAAACTTTGCTTGTGAATATCTCTCAAACCATAAAGGTTTGAGTGATAAGACTTATATAATTCTTCATGTTTTTTTAATGCCTACAAAATAAAATAAAGATAAAACGAAGTATTACTATCCCTTTAAGTGCCAGAAATGTATCAGCATTAGCTACATTATTTGTGATTCCCAGCAATTCAGTGCTAACCTCTAAAGGTAACTGTCATACGCCAGAGAATGAACTGCTACTGTTCTCACTTGTATTGTTACTGAAGTACTGTATATTTAGCTAAAGGAGAATACATTTCCACAAAAATGGGCTTAGTTTTTTCCTGATAAGACTCTCATTTACAATAACAAGATATATTGAGCTGTATTATTGACCTTTCAAGATAGCTTACATTTCTTAATAAAGAATGCTGCCATACCATTCCGCTCCTGCACAAAAGCTTCTCAAACAAAACAGAAGTGGAAGACTAATAATTATAATGGAAAGGCCGATATGAGTTGCTCAGACTGCTCACGTTTTAACCAGCAGGCGTAAGAGAGTTAGATATCATTGTCTGCAGCCTTTTAAAATGAGGACTGAATCAGGTGAAAATGGAATGATGGTCTTAAGCAGCAACAAAAAGTATACGAGTAGCAAACACTGAGGCTTATTTATAATGGTTGTGCTAGACCAAATAGCCCACTTTAATTTTCAAATGCTTTTGTGGATAATAAATGTAAGAAAATTAACAAACCAGTCTTTGTTACGTTACAATTATGGTTGATTTTGCTCAAAGGGTTAAATCAATAGTAATTTTTATTGTCCCAAGAATTGTTACGTTTCCTCTTTTTTAGGACTTGATTATGTCAGAGCTGAAATTATTTACCAATAGGTTGTTTGGTACATTGACAGATAAGTTTGGAGGGCTATTCAAAACATTACATTGTTACCAAGAACAGAAATTAGATTCCAGAAAATCAATTTTTGAATAAAAAACAAAATGCTTTGGGATAATTCAGGAGTGTGGGAAGATGCACCTAAATGCACCCAAAAGTAAGCCTTGGCATCAGCACTAGTTTCAAGGCTAAATGGGGCAATAAAATGTATGTAGTTCATACAGCAGACAATGTTTCATGAACAATTTCCAATTTGTCCTCTCTGTCTGAGAGCCATGTGTGCTCTTTTAATCTTGATTATGGAGGGTTTCTGTGGATCTTGATAATACCCACAGCAACTTTTTATAGAGTGCTTGCAAGGTCCATGGTAGATATATTTGTTGATAATCCAGTCCTTGTCCCTCAATCCCTCTGGTAGCCACAAAACCACACATAAGATGAATACCCCCTCCAGCCCTGTTCCATGGTCGCACAAGGGTACTCTTACTGTCATAGAATGACTCATAAACTAACAACTCAGTCTTGTTTTAATGTTGCCCCATTGGCCATATTGACATACCCAGACACCCCAATCTTGTTTCTACTATGTTAATATATGGATTAATATGAGGGTCAGAGCTGCCATATAAAAAAAAAACACTCCAGGTAATAGGTCCCTGGGACCCCCTACTCTGTGTTTAAATATATACGTAATGGATGTTTTAGAAGTGCAGAGGTGTCTGTGGCACAGTAATCCTCCACTGCAGTCCTATAAAGAATGGGAAAGAAAATAAAGGCCCTAAAACACCCACCACCCTTACTGCAGCTGCTGTAAAACCATTGGCCAGACTTTCATATGGCCAACCCCGTTTTACTTTTTTCATGTCATGCAGGATATGGAATGTGCCCTAGAGTAACCTCAACTCTTAGACCATACCATAACAATAAAGAAAAGGGATCACTCATCTGTAGGGATAGGCGAAAATTTTCATCTCAAACTGAAATCGGCGAATAACGGAACTTTCCGATTGGCAAAAAATTTCCCACGAAAAGTGCTGTTTTTCTGCTTTTTCCCGCCTTTTCCACCCATTGAAATGAATGGGAAGAAAAGTTTTCTACAGCCATATAAAAGGCTCTCACAGCAGCCATTCTGTGTTTGTGAGAGGAGAGAGCAGCATGTTTTTTAGCTAGAGGAGATAGGCAAATAAAGGGGAATTGAAGCTTAGTTTAGGAAGTCATTTAGGTAGGACATTTGTTCTCTGTATTAGGGGAGTCTGGGGGCACTCTAGGGGATAAGAAGGGAGGAAGCAGGTTGTTCCCCAAATACTCCAAAACTCCATGTGACTGACAGGCAAGACACAGGCAACCTATTTGCTTTCTGATCTTGCTGTTATTGTCCCTGTGCTGGGTGGGGAAGTCTGGGGAAAGACATTGTTGATTTTCTTTTTCAGTTATAATTTTTTTGGACAGACTGTGATAAGACAACATGGTGGACAACTTAAAAAAAAAAATAAAAAAATAATATAAAAAATAAAAAACTAAAAATCCTAGGTGACAGTGTCAGACAGCTGACTGGGCTTAGGCAAGGTATCATACAGCTCCATCAGTTGTGTTGTGCACTGTACAGTAAAAAAACACAGTGTAGTTGCAGAATGTTCAACAAGTGCACAAGGAGAAGGGGGTGGGGTGGAGCAGTGTAGGGATGTGATAGTAAAGTAGTAGTCCAAAAACCTACTGCAGCAATGGTTGTTGCAGTGTGTGCAATCAATGATGATGATCTCTTTACTCCAAGGGAGGATGCAGTTTGTCAAGGTCCAGCACCACCAGTGCCTGTAGAAATATAGAACCATATAAAAAGAACACTGAAGATGACAACAAGTCACATTCAAGTGTTAATGATGTTGGCAACAGCATAACAGAGGAAGGTGTAGCAGCTGAACCGCCTGCTGCATCAGACAGTGAGACACCAAAACACCTGTCCTCATAGTAGCAGTGAATTTTGTTATAGTAAAAGTAAAAAGAAATTGTTTGAGACCTCCAAAAGCTTAGAGGAAAATAAGGGTAGTAGTGGGCAAGAACTGTCAGGTGATGCTGATGCTACTGAGGATGACCTAATGATGAAAGATGATGATGCAGATCTAGAATATATCCCTCAAACATCCTTCTCTTATTCAGATACAGATGAAGCTGAGAGTGGGGATGATGACAGGGCTATAAGGGTAGCAGAAAGTTAAAGGCTGTATCTTCCGCCACTTTTAAGGAGCACTGTGCCTGTCTATGAACTGTTTGAGAAAGCCATTGAAAAGTCTGACCCTGGACAAGTACAGATGTCAAAAAGCACAGAGTCACCATATCAGTCATCCTCAGCATCATTGCCTCTTCAAAGTCCAAGTCCCACTCAGCCACACTCATCTGTTTTGAGTACCCAGCAACAGCAACACAGGTTAACATCCACAGTGTTAGATATGAAGAGTACCTCTGGTGCTGCTGTAAGTGCTCTACCTTTGACACCTAGTAGTAGTGGCAGTAGATGATGAATATGTGCCAGTGTCACATAAGCAAGAAAGTGCTGTGGGCAAAGGACAAATGCATTCTGCATGCAAACCCATTTTTCAAGCCCTATTTTGCTGTAGGACTCACAACTTTGACTTTCAGCCACTTATTTCTGAACTTCAGCCATTAGAAGAAGTAATATTACAGTGAGAAATGTAGTATCTACAGAAAATATAGGTGAAAAATGTGTTAAAATAGGCGAAAAGTGTGTTAACATAGGCGGAAAATTTGTTAAAATAGGAGAAAAGGAGGACATTTTTGCATAGGCGGAAAGGCGTAATTTATCGTGGGAAAAGTGAGAAATCAGCACGTTTTCACGAAATTTTTGGTGGGAAATGTTTAACACTTTTCTCCCACCCCTAGCCATATGTCCTAGCACACTTAAATTTCAGGTTTTGGCCTTAGGTAGCATACTAAGAAAATGTTTGCTATTTAATGGTAGGTAAAGAGGTGTAGTGTATTTGCAGAAGAAGAACACTTTCATGAAGTGTTTATTAGTTTCTGTGCAATGCCACTGCTGAAAGGATTGTTGAAATATTGCAGTCTTTTAAGTTTTGTAGAAGTCATCAGTATATCATTGTGATGTTATGTCTGATGTCTTCACCAAAGCACATGGGGGCATGGAGTTAAGTTGGAAGAATGTAACCTGTTTTTGAGATTGAGTGAGAGACTAATTGCGGCCTTGCCAAAATATGTTTGTCATTGAATTTCCATAGGTGTTTTACATGTTCAAAATGGTACCGTTCTGGAACAAGCCATTACACCACAGACATCAAATAAAAAGCCATGATCCTTTAAATTGGGCTTTTAATCTATAAAATGCTAGAGATGTCTTACAGTGGAGAGAGAGTGTATGTTGGTGTCAGTGACTACCCATAAGCACTGAAATAAGATTTGGATTGCAACAATGCATGTTGGGGCAGCATATCTAAATGTGGAATATTTAATGAGCAAGGAATGCAATCTTAACCACACCAGTTACAATCATCAGTAGATGATAGCCTAGAATAGCTTAACTAACATGCTGCCTATTGAACATGTGCTACACTTACATTATGGTCAGAAACTTGTATTTTTCTGAACTTTAAGTACAAGTATTTGTGGTTCTACTGATCCAGTTTACTAGCTTAAAAAAAGGACACAGTATTCATCTGGACCCTTGTGTTGAGTTTGGTGACAATCCCTGGCTAGTTCGGTATTTAGTTTAACAAAAATTTCTCATAACTTCAATCAGAAATAATGTATATTTTTTAAGCAGTTTGGTACTTGGAAACGACATAGCCAATTTTAACTTGCAGGGTTTGAAATAACTGCCAATCCAAGATGCAATAAAAATGAGGACATTTTATTGCTTCAGCCAAAAGTTAAGATGAAATTAAAAATGCAAAGGAACATAGACATAGTAACATAGTAATTTAGTTTGAAAAACTTCAGCCCTCAGAAGAAGTAATATTACAATGGGAAATGTAGTACCTATAAGAAATATAGGCGAAAAATGTGTTAACATAGGCGGAAATTTTGTTAAAATAGGCGAAAAGGAGGACATTTTGCATAGACGGAAAGGCAACATTTTTCGTGGGAAAAGCGAGAAATCGGCACATTTTCTCGAAATTTTTTAAGGGAAATTGTTCACATTTTTTACCCACTCCTACTCATCTGTCCTCTCCTCCACTCTTTTTTTGTATTCCTCCTTCCCTCTTTCTCCCCCTTCTTACCTGAGCTCCCCCTTCCTCCAATTGCTTTCTAAAATGGGACAAATGCAGCAACTTATTAGAGTTCCGATGTCCTTGAGTACCAATGTTTATCGATTACTGTGATCACATTTAACTATCAATTCTTTTATGTATTGTTACAGTACTGTACCCTTCTGTAGCTATATAGGCGTACTCTTTATTTGTACTACTGCATTTGTTTTAATAATAATTATTGAATAATAAAACAAAAAAGGGATAATGCATGCATGAGACATGATACATTCCTCCTTCTAATCCTTGGATAGAAGAGTATCACTCCTTCTCCTTTACTGTGATTGGCTATGAGTTGAGAATTCCCCAAAGCACATTCTGTGTCCCGAGTAATTTCACCTTTCAACAAACTAAGCATGGGAAGAAAGTTAAACAGGCATTGGCCATACAAAACCCAATCTCTTTTACACTTTTCTCACAGTGGTCTGTGCAATGTCCCAGACAGGACTAGGGGGGATTTTTATAACTGTAGTGAAGTGATGGTGTACTTTTATGGCTTTCATTTATTTCCTTTTACAGTGGACTATAGTAGAGGAACAGGGCATCATGTTCCCCATGGAGGGAATGGGTCCTTGTGAACCCTTCCTTTGAATTTGTTTTAAATTAATACGGGGGGCTCCTGTCTCCAAATTAATTAATGTGTTAATTTATTGGAACAAGATTGTGTTGTTTGAGTATGTGGTATGACTAATGGGATAATAGTGAATCAAGGCTGGGGTGTCAGCGTATTAGTGATTCTATGTCTAATAGTGGGACAAGGCGGGGGGTCATGCTTTGTGTGATTTTATGACTACCAATGAACCCGTGGGACAAAACTGGAGGGTCATCTTATGTGAGAGTTTTTTTTGGCTACCATGGAGGGGGTCAGACTGTATGTCATAGTAATATAGTTGATGAGGCTGAAAAAAGATATGCATCCATCAGAGAGGATGCAAAATAATGTGTTGCAAACTCCTCTGCCGCTCAAATGATTAATTCCACCCTAATCCTTACAGTAATCTCTGGCCCACCCCCCTCCCCACCAATGTAACAATAACACACTTACCTTGATGTCAGAGATCCAACAGTGTGTTCTTCACCCTGGTCTTCCTGCCCCTTCTCCCTAAACAAAAAACCCTAATCCCCCCCCCCCCGCTACCACCATCACCACCTATAATAAAATTAAAATAACCCCTCTGGTCCTCCCAGTGTGAGCGAGATATGAACAGAAATTGGTTTTATATGACCCAGTTCTGTTCATATTGGTTCCCACACTCCCATTTGGATTAACCAGGAGTAACCTCACCTTCCAGCCACTCCTCATCTAGGTGGAGGGTTCACAGGTGCCATATTGTCATCCCTCCAGCTAGCCAATCATTGAATAGCTGGAGGTTGCTTTTAGGGTAAGTGTTTGGAAGGGTGAGGGGAGAGTGGCTGTGTTACAAGCTCACGGACGATGTTTGACACTATGTCTAACATTGAACATTGGCTAGTTTCCTTTGATGTTTCCACTACTCGTGCTATTCAGCATGAGTTGTAGGAACAGAAAGGTGCAATGAGCATTAGACCACATCATGAGTTTATCAGACCAAAGCTAGTTGCAGAGGATGCTGGCAAAGCAATATAATTCCAAAGGCATAAGATGATGTGTGTACCAGCCTCAACTCATTTTGGCCCTAACACAGGTTTTAACGGCCACAAAACAGAGAGCGTCCCAGCTTACAAGTAGAAATCCTCCGTCATCGGTGGAGGCTGGATCAAGACACTATGTGGAAGGAGCAGAGGGAGATTGACAGACCGTGGTGCAGAGCTGTACCTGCAGTCTGTCCAGAAGTAAGGCCACAGATCATTTTTAAACCTTTAATTTTAGCCATACCATCAATTACAAAAAAAATTAAACAACTTTTCAAGCTATTCGCTATATTTACTTAATTGTTAGCCAAACTTGTATAGGGGTGGTAATTCCCCTTTAAGCAATACGTTTCCTTTAACTGAATACATATATTTTCTACTAGGCTGATTCTGAATCTGAAAATACCACAATCTATTATGTGCTTTTTTCCCCTATTTCTTTCTTATGTTGGAACTGTTGCTTAAGTCCTTAAAGAACTTGTAGAAAACCAATCTAACAGTACTTTGCTGTTGCTGTAAGATAAGGCTCAGTGAGCAGTTTGTTTTTTCTTTCATATATTTGAGGATTGTGAAGACTGCTGGCCATCACTGAAAGTTACTTTCAACTGCTGTTTTACATATTTACATAACAGACAATGGTCCATATTTATAAAAGCAAACGGGAGTTCCTGTCAACCATCTGTACCATAGAAGACAAATAAAGAATCCTGTTTAATTAAAGAGGATTTTTAACCCCCTGAGCGCAAGAGAGGTTTCCAGTTCATTGCATTCATAAGGCATTGGAGACCTTGCTGGAATTAGTGCTCAAAGGGTTAAAAAACTCTATTCAAGTTCATGGGGCTTTTACTTTTTTTATTTGCCCCCTATATTGTAGTTGGTTTACTCCAGTGTGTTTATAAATATGGGCCTTATTCATCAAATTAAAGAGGAACACTTCTGGAGCATACCAGCTACAGCATAGGGAGGGTGAGGATGAAAATTCCCAATAGATTTATCAGGAGCTTTTAACCCCTCGAATTTTAGAGCATTCTCCAGTGCAGTGTTTCATAATGCGTTCGAGATGTCTAGCTTTCAAGGGGTTAAAAGCTCCATTTAAATCAATGAAAGTTTCCAGAATTTTCATTCCCCCCATGTGACAGTTGGTTTACTCCAGAGTTGCTTTTCCTCAGCTTCCTAAGCACAGCCCCAATGGACATTAGCCACAGAGAAAAGAGGTGCATTTCTAGAGCAAACCAACCACACAGAGGAGAAATGAAACATGCCATTGATTTTAATGAGTCTTTTAACCCCTTGGATCCTAGAGAGATCTCTCTAGCATTGTAGTGCAATGCATTGGAGAGCTCTCTGGCACATAAAGGTTAAAGATTCATTGCTCCAGTTGTTTCTATGTAGAAGATGATTTATCAAATTCTATGTGTCTATTGAAACCAGCTTCTGTATGGGGACAAATAAATTATCCCCAAATTCCCATTAAATGGA
Source organism: Rhinophrynus dorsalis (assembly GCA_037306005.1). Classification (NCBI taxonomy): domain Eukaryota; kingdom Metazoa; phylum Chordata; class Amphibia; order Anura; family Rhinophrynidae; genus Rhinophrynus; species Rhinophrynus dorsalis. The sequence continues at coordinate 578,221,632 of CM074718.1, forward strand.
GCTTTTAACCACTTAAATGCTAGAGGGGTCTTAAATGCATTGCACTGGAGACCCCTCTAGAATTTACATCATTAAAAGCTCTATTTAAATCAATGCAGCTTTTGTTGGTTTGCTTCACTGTTGCTCTAGTCCTCAGTCCACCTTGACCCTTTGAGTACCAGAGTGTGCTGCGTACCACTCTGGCACTCATAGGGTTAATAAATTATCCTCATAAATATCGGTGGCAGATAATCCAGCCGTCATACAATGAATCTGCTTGCACTTCCTCGTACACAATACAGTATAAGTAGCATAAGGTATGCATTCAATAGAAAATGGAATGTAGGGACCAGGATATTTTGCCAGATGAAGATATAAAGACTGGTGGTTGCGCTGCTCTTGGAGAAGATAGTATGTACATGTCATGGAACTTTCAGATTGCACTTTTTATTGCTCCAAGAAGTCTCATTTTTAGAGGAGTCAGGTGACATCAGTAGTCTGTCTTCTCTGTTTCCTCTGACATTAGATTGATTCATAGCTGTACTCTTACTGGCTCACAAGATCAAGAACCAATAATAACACCTAGATCAATGCAGTGATAACATGGAAGAGTGCAAAGTAATAGATATCACCTACTACCTGTTATATTATGGTCTTCTTATTGAAATAAATGGCAGAATTGTTGATTTTGATATATTTCTGTAAATACATACTTTGAAGTGTGTTTTTGAAGGACTTTCCTGTGTAGGTATCCTTCATACTCCAATCAAAAATATCCATGTACTTTTTATTTTGCATTTGTTATAATGTACTTTTGGTTAGTCTCTGATAAAGACAATAGACCCAAATAAACCATAAAAGTCTATAGAAGCCTATTGTTGTGAATAGATGAATAATACCATCTTTACAAAGCAGCCCTGAATGACCCGAATTCAGACGAATTCCGAATTCGGATGAACCGGATTGCACAAGTCTAACTGAAATGCATGTTGCTGAGAGAAGTGATGGTCGCCTGAGAAATTCAGCAGTGTAGGTCTACATGGAGGACTAAGTGATTGACAAACTGCAAGGAACAAAGATGATATGTGTAATACCATGAGTTTGCAAGGTTGTATGTTTGTCTTGCCTGTGTGTTCAAGGCCTTAAAGATCAACTTCAACAGAGATCATTATATATAAGCTACTGTAGATTCATTGGGGTTTGAACAAACTAGGAACCAGTTATTCTTGGGAATAATTGCCCTTTAATTTTGAGACATACATATTTAGGAAGTTGTATCCTTTCAATCAGATTTGACATTGATTTGAAAACAACTGTATATTTCTTTTATTAAGAATTAAACTTCTGTCATCTACAAGTGGCACTGTCATTTTGTAACAAATAGGGGATTTTGTAAGAAATTTCAGAAGCAACTGTATGTGTTATCCACTTTCTATCTAAAACAAAAGATTATGAGATATTTAGCTTTTGTTTCACCGTGAATACAAAGCTGATACTACACTCAAAATTGTTCTACATTACCAACTGTACTTTCTATCTGAGCTGCATAAATAAAACATCTGAGAAATAAAAACATCTATATATCTCAAAAACTATTGTTTAAAAACAGCTAACATAAATATAGGTGATTTTGAATGCTGTCTCAAAATCACCCATTTGTTACAAAGTGACAGTTCTAAACTATATGGCATTGATAATGAAAAGCACTAGTGATTAACCACTTGGAGTCCCACTTGCGAGACGTCTTAAGTGGATTGTGTTGCACTGTAGAGTATTGTAGAGCACTCTGGCACTAAGGGGGAAACAATTTGTTCTTCAAATTAGATTGGCCCCTTCTCTTTTCAAGACATTACAGTGCAACTCAATGCAACTCAAAAGCATACCTGGCAACCAGGGAGATTGTGGAATAACATTGTATAATAGTTATGAACCATTAGTGATAGTGAATTTTCATCAAATCTTTCTTCTGTTCTCTTCTGCAGTTTCAAACGCAAAGTTTACGCCTCTCAGACTTTCACCGAAAGTCTCAGCTATGGAGAGGGGTAGTAAGCATCACCCTTATAGAGGGGCAGGAACTCAAAGCCATGGATGCAAATGGATTAAGTGACCCTTATGTGAAATTCCGGCTTGGGCATCAAAAGTACAAGAGCAAGGTATTCTACTTCTCAGTTTTAATGAGGCTGATGTCTTAAGAGGAACTGGTGGATTTCGGGAACAAACCAACAGCATTAAAGGAGACAAATACAAATTAGCTAAATTCCCTTTGATTTAACCCTTTGAGTGCCAGAGGGGTATGCAATGCATTGCTTTGCAATGCGTTGCGTACCCCTCTGGCACTCAAAGGGTTACATGTGGCTTTTAAACCCTTGAATGCTAACAAAGTAATGTGTTGGAGATGTCGCTATCATTGAAAGTTATTATTGTCTCAACTCAATGGGAATGTTTACTTTTCCTCTGTGGTGAATTTGTTTTACTCCAATATGACTTCAGTTCCTCTTAGTACAGCAGCTTCAGTATCACTTAAGATAAGAATAAACCTCACACCTGTGTTATAAAATCAAGGAATTCACCATGATTTGTTTCAATATGTATGGTGCTGAGTTAGAGGTTTGAAATTGTATGTTATATGACACCATGACAATACTGTTATTTTCTTTGCCAGATGCATTTAGAATACTGTATTCATGATGAGTCCTCAATATTTAAATGAAAGTGGAACTAACACGTTATAATGAATTGGATTATTTTGAAAGGGCTTTTAAAATAATCTATATTTATGTTAGCCATTCTTTAATTTATGAGATATTTAACTTTATTTGTAAATTTGTGCAAATTAGGCAGAGATTCCTTGCAGGAAGCAGCAGTTAGAAGGGAGAGTGGATTTTTAATATCCAACACTGCAGGCTCTACCAGCCAGTACCAGCTTATATGCATAAACTGGAAAATAAATAAAGCTAAATATCTCTTAAACTATAGTTTTAAATAATGACTTGTATAAATATAAGTGATTTGACAGGTCTTTCTCTTGGTACAAAATATATTAGAGACCTCTGTAGCACTTGGGCAGAGGCGTAAGTAGAAGCCTTCGGGCCCTGGTGCAAGAAGTGCCATGGGCCCCCCCCAGACCACATTCGCCCTCTCCAAAATGCCTCTATCTCCTACCTCCCTGGAGTGGCAGGAGCCCGGAGAGGTGTGTTGATCTCCCGCGCGGTCCTCTTCAGTAATGCAGAGCGCTGGGAGATTATGTCATCTCCCAGCGCTCTGCATTACTACAGTTTCAGACGGAGATCATGGGCGCCAGGCAGAGGGGTCGCAGGGGGCGGCCGGGCCCCCTGGATCGGCGGGCCCGGTCGCGGGTGCGACCCCTGCGACCCCAATAGTTACGCCACTGCACTTGGGGAATATGTACTAAAGCGTAGACTTGTGCACGGCAAAAAGTTTCGGTAAAATTCAATTTCAAAATAATTTTTTTTTCCCATTTGGAGAATCCGAATTTCGGTCCGGACCTGTTTGACTCGGACGAAATTAGGCAATAGTGTGAATTATTCGCCCGAATTTAAAAAAAAAAAGTGAAATAGTCAATAAAAAATTAAAATTAAACTAAATTAATAATAATATTAAATATCTAATGAGACAGGAAGGGGTATTTTATAAACCCCTACACACTTATATATGTATATGTCACATCAAATTAAAGCCCTTTCTGCCCTTTAAAAAATGGTAAATAATATGTGTTTGTGCAATGAATGAGAAAGATAGGAATTATGGTTAAACACACACATAGCAAAAATGCCAAAATTGCTGTGTCCTTATGTGGTTAATATCTTCACTTTGCATGAACTGTAAAGCACCTGTTTTACCAGATCTATTTTTCAGAGCATGTAGCAACATTGTAATAGTTTCAGGCGGGACGACGCCGTGCCATCTATTTTTAGTAGCATGTAGCAACATTGTAATAGTTTCAGGCAGGAAAGCGCCGTCCAAATTTCCAAAATTTACACAGAAATTTTGGACTAGGTCTGTTTCGGATTCAGATTTTTTTTTTTTGTGGGTGGACCTTGGCTTTTGGAAGGTCCAAATGATGCCGAATATGCCTTATTTGTCCGAATTCCGAAATTAGCTGAACCGAATCGCACAAGTCTATTAAAGCGTCATAAAGAGGTGAGAAATGGAGATAAATTCTCCAGTGATATCATTTCTCCAATTTCTGTTATTCCATGGAGTCTCTGCAGTAAGATCTCTCCCACTGGAGAAATTGTAGTGCATAGACTCCAACGAATAACCCAGGGTTTGAAGAAGTCATATCACAGGAGGTCATCTCCACTTTATCACCTCTTTATAACCCCTTAGTTCATCTCCCCCATGGAGTTAAAAGCCCATGTACTTCACTTCTAAGCTTTTTTTAAGAATCTTTTTACACTTTTTTTGCAGATTACCATAAACTGACAAATTTTGGTACTTTTCTGTGAGCAACCTACACGTAGGTAAAATGTGGTACCATGTTAGCCATAGAAAATGGAGACTAGTAGAGTAAAAATGATACCTTTAGTGGCTAACTGATGCTGATTGAGGCTTTGAATTCAAGCTTTAAAGACAGCTAGATCTCTTCAGGCTATAAAAAGGAAGGATGAATGCACAATACATGACTTTAAAACTCATGCACATAATTTTAACCCCTTGACCACCAGAGAGGCATCCTCCACACTGCAATACAATGGATTGGGTACCTATGTGGCAACCAAAGGGTCAAATTCCACAAAATCCAATAGGTTGACACCTCAATATGCCAACCGTTTTGTGGAGAAATTTGAGACAACATTTGTGTCCACTTAATAAAGACTCTGTTCTACCTCCATTACATAGATGATATCCTAATCATTTGAACTGCCAGTGAAAATGATCTTTTGGCATTTCACAAAAATTACAATGTTTTCCATCCCACCATTAACCTCAAACTCAGCCATTTACTCACACAAATTAATTTCCTCAATACTACAGCCAGTATCAGTAACAACTCTATCTGAACATCTCTGTACAGACAAGTCTAATTATCTCAGAAATGACAGTTTCCATCCCAGACACAAACAAAAAACTACAGGCAAGCCCTAAGGTATATCCACATATGCTCTGAGACTTCTGACAGAGATCAACATCTTAACAATCTCAGGACAGAGTTTATGAGTTTATCAGTCATGGATATAATGCCAAGATCACGGAGCTCCAAATTCAGAGAGCCACCAGTGTACCCAGAAGACATCTCCTGGAATACAAACAATCATAATAATATAACAGAGTGCCATTAGTGGTTACCTACAAACCACATCTTGAAGTACTGCATAAATCTCAAAAGAAATCCAAAAAAATACTACATACTGATGACAGATTAAAAAGGATATTCCCAAGACCTCTGCTCCTCTCCTATAAACAGCTCCCCAACCTGAAATAATTGGTAGTGAAGAGCTCACTTAGGAATGCAACAGAAAATGGTACTTCTCCCTGTCTACAAAGGACATGTGGAACCTATGCACACATATGTAGCACAGATAAGATGTCCATACCACGTTCCCACAGAAAGCACAATATCAAGGGCAAAGTCTCCTGAGGCTCATCTAATGTTTACCTCATCATGTGTGTAAAATGTCCCCAAACAGGACTGCATGTGGGTGAGACAGGACAGACCCTGAGAAAAAGGATACATTCTCGTAGGTCCAGTGTGAACAACAAAGAAGACATGCCAGTTGGTCAACATTTTTGCAGAATGGATCACAGCATTAAAGATCTCAAAGTGACTGTACTGAAGGGAAATTTTATGACACAGATAGACAGAAAGATCTGGGAGTATAAACTGCTAACCAAATGTAACACTCTGAACTGTGACATGAACCGTGATAAGGAATTTATGTCACATTATTCCACAAAATAAAAGTATTTTGGTTCCTTTGGATGCCAGGGGGCTACACTTCTCATTGTAAGCGATGAGTTGTGCTCCCCTCTGGCATTTGCAGGGTTAACGCATACATTCTTTAGACCTAGCCATCCCTGGTCAATTTCACTGGAGAGTGAAAAAGGTAATTAACCTTGTTTGCATTTTCTAGTCCACTTCAAAGAGCTGTACCAGAGTCTAGAGTATAATTTATGGCCCACTGATATTCTGCTAGTGGAATTTGACCCTTTGTGCTATGTAGGTATCCAAGGCATTGTGCTGCAATGTGGTGGATACCTCTCTGGCAATCAGTGAGTTGTATATTAAAATGATTTGCATGAGTTTTAAAGTCATGTATTGTGTATTCAGGCCTCATTCTTATTATGCCTGAAGAAGAGATCTGGTTGTATTGAAAGCTTGCACCCAAAGCTGCTCAGTTAGCCAGTAAAGGTATCATTTTTACTCTGCAACCCACTCACGTCATGCAGTGTTTTTTCAGCTGATCATGCACTTTCAAATCCCCTGACATGATATCCCCTGACATCAACAATATTTTTTATCCAAAATGCAAAAAACTTTTTTTTTAATAAAATTATAGTTAAGCGAATGACAAACAGTTGTCCTAAGATTAGTATTAACTTTCTTTTCTAAAGCACTAAAATTTGCGATTTTATGCTTGAAACCATGGAATAACATACAGATAAAAAAAGTTCCCTATTGTTAAGAGATGGAATACAGTAGGGAGTGCCTGGAGCACAAAACGACACCTATCATTTTTCATTTTTGAGATTACTTGCCTGTACTAAAATCTTCTTATCAATTAGAGACATGGGGAGAAGGTAGACAAGACATACTTTTTTGGAAAGTAGACAACCAATCACACTAAATATTCCTTTCTCCTAACCCAGTGCACACAATTGTTTCCAGAAGATTAATCTAAATTAAAAAAAAAAGGATTTTTTTACATTTCTACACCTTCAAAGGTACAGAAAGGTTTAACGCTGTTAAAATTCTTACTGTATTCATTAACAGCTCCTCTCCCAAGAAAAATAGTAACCCTTTGGTAAGAACTGACTTGCCTTACGGGACACCAGAAGCACAAAACTACCCTTACCTTAATTTGTAGTTTTTCTTACTTTATTCTGAAATCCCCTACCTGTACTAAAATGGCTCTAACCACTATAGATACGAAGAAAAAGTAGACTAGGCATACCATTTTGGAAAGAATAAAACCCACTGCATTAAATGAGGGGTAAATTGTCTTTCAATGCCAAGGCTGACATGCACAAATGCTTCCGGAGTCTGGCAATATAGAAAAGATGTGGGCTTTTTTTTCCATTTTCCAGTTTCAGAGAAATTAGAAAAGAATGGAACTCCTTACTGTATTATGACACCCAATTGATATGGATGACATAAAGTAGAGGGTGACAGGTGCAAGAAATCTTACCTATTACTATTCCATTTGAAATTACCTACCTGCACTAAAATGTTCATAACAATTACAGACATGAAGACAAGTCATACCATTTTGTAAAGTAAATAACTGGCCTTTATACTCCTATGCTAGTGAGAACAAATGTTTACAGAAGATGATGATTTAGGGCTGTTTTACATTTCTCCTAGTCAAAGATACTGTTATATTTGTAAGCCATAGAATTTCCTTTCCAAGCTTACCTTGGTTTCAGCGGCCGTTCATGCCGCACGGATGACGCAGGAAGATGGCAGCGGTTGGCCGCATCAGAGCAAGATGCGTCATCTGCAGGCGCGAGGCTTCAGAGTGTAACAGGCCTCTGTTTTATGCCATGCTTCCTGTAGTCTCCTCCTACCTACTTCCTTCCTCTGACCCTGCTCCTCCTACCTACTTCCTGAGGAGGGGTTTAAAGGGCAGTCTGAGTCCTGACTCAGTTGCCCTTGCGTTGTTGTACTAAGCAGTTCTGTGTCCTGGGGCTCTGTGTATGACCTGACTTGTCTGACCATCCAGTCTGGTGCTGACCTGTGGCTCTGTCTGACTATTCTCCTGCCTTTTCCTTATAGTGGACACCCTATCTGTTGCAGACCTGTGGCTCTGGCTGACTACCTGAACTGTGTATGACCTGGCTTGTCTGACTACCCTCTCTGGTGCTGACTTGTGGCTCTGTCTGATGATTCTCTTGTTATCCCCCTGTACCTAGCAGACACCCAACCTGGTGTGGACCTGAGGCTCTAGTAGAGGAGCTATTAACTGACTGCAGGACTGAGTCAGGTATCCTGTGCTACAGAGTGACTGCAAGCGTGAGTCAGGTATCCACTGCTACAGACTGACTGCAGGCGTGAGTCAGGTAGCCTCCTCTCTGCGTCGGATCAGATCCTGTGTTCCTGTTCCTGCTCCTGTTCCATTCCAGTTTCTGCGCCTGGTTCCAGCAGAGACTACCAGTGGTTGAGGCCTAGTCTCCAGCAGTGTGGTCCATCTTGGCAGCTTACTATTTCTGATAGCAGTGCTTGCTGGCCTGTGACCCTCTGCCTGTTCCTGCTTATTCTGACTATGCTATTGTGTACTACTTTTATTTTAATAAATTGCATTTAACTATACCGTACTGACTCCTGAACATCTCTGGGGAATCGTGACAGTTTCTAGCCCAAGAAAAATGAATTGAGATATTTTAGCAGTGTACCAGAAGCACAAAACCATGGCTTCCACAAAAATGTTTACATTTTTCCATTATTGCTGTATAGTTACTTTTGTTTGGGTGATCACCCATCATAAGTATTTTTTAAAGTACCTTCAAAAGAGGGGACTTCCTACAGATGTGGGTATACCTTCATACCCAGGGCTGGATTCTACTGCAGGTGATAAATGTTACCACCCATTGTATCAAACATTTTCCAATTGAAGTTTATGGGGAAACCTGGAGATAAAAGCAGTGATAAAATTAGCACCTGCAATGGAACCCAGCCCCTAGTGTGTGCATTGGGGATCTCTTTAGAATTTTCGTATCATACCTACTATGCAGTTTGGTTTGCACCCAAATTGCTCCTCTTTAGCTTAATGAATTAAATTTAGGCCCATAGAGCCACAAATATCAGCTGCAAGGCTGATATTTGTTTGGTGATTACCAGCCTTTGAGGTAAACAACCTAGGATTAGCACATTGGATTTATGTCTGTTTGCATTTTTCAGTATGATATTTTAGAATGGATTTACACTTTTGAAAAGGCTGTTAAATTAGGCCCTTGCTATAATAATTATTCATTATAATTTGTATGTTCCATTGTAGTGAGGTTAGTTATTTCCAAATTGAATGCTATTAGATAATTGAGGTCTACAGAAAGAATGTATTCTTTAGGATCATTATCATTTGTATATTGGTGTCATTAAACTTTGAAGTTTGCAATTATATATGTATCATAGCATAAGTAATGCTTTTAATACATCTCTTTTGCCAACCTTATCAAACTTGATAATGAATTATGAAGCAATGCATTGCAGTCTACTCTAGAATCCAAGGGGTTAAGACATTGTTGATCATCAGTTAACCCCTTTGTGAACATGAGTGGTTCAAAATGCATTGCTTTGCAATTTGTTGCACTTGCACACCCATCTCAATGGGTTAAAAGAGGCAATTAAGTCGCCTGCATTTATCACAGATTTTTCTTTTTGCAGTACAGAAACTGAAACATATGCAAATTTGGTAAGAAAGGAAAAAAAAAAACCTTTTGAAGGAATTCTGGCAAGAGTACAAAGGAAAAGATCAAATGAAATTATAGCTCTAAAATATTGTCACTTACTGGTGTCTATACCTAATGTGCAGTTAATGGATAAAATTCAGTCCTGCTCTGCATACATCTGTCTTATAGACAACTGCAAAGGTCCATTCCAGTTTTGGCACCTTAAAGTAGTTTTACCTTGTATTCATTATAATGGCATTTATAATCTTTTTCATATATGAAGTAATCCTTAGATAATTTATCTGCTTGTATGAGACAGTTGTCATGTACTATCATAGGATACCACTGCTAAAGAGGAAATATGAGGGAGATTTATAAAAACTGTTCTTCAGACCATTTAAAGAACTGTCCCTAAAGCATGGCAAGTGAAGATAACGCCAGGTATGATTTATAAATGTTTTTATAAATACGGCGATACTATGAATATTTTAACGCCTGGAATACTTAAGAACAAGCTACACATGGCGTTAAAATTCTAGCGATAATATTGTCGCAAATCTATCGCAAACTGCAACAATTTCTTTATAAATTCGCTGCACCAATATTTTCCCTCTCCCTAATGCCAATTTTCCTTAACCTCTACTAGTTGGCATTACGTGCAAGAAAACTGACTTTACACAGTTTATAAATAATTAAATGCGTTATAATTCCGCTTTAAAGACAATTTACACTGTAATTCCAATTTATAAATCTCCCTCTATATCCTGTGTATAAGTGGCTCCGATTTGTTTAGCAGAAGGCAAGTGTTCTTCATGCACTAGTCCATTATACCTATTAATATATTTTGTATTGTACCTGCAGTTGTCTGTACATAATAATCTCCATTTAAATATGCCTCTAGGTCACTCTTCCCCATAACAAACACAGGCTTCAACAGACCTGAATAGTTTGCACTTGTCTTGTAAACTGGAACAACTTGCATGCACCAAAATTGACTATATATCTACCTAACTGCTGAATGAAGGACACTTAGCAAGTGATTAATTTTGTTAGACACAATTAGGCTGCTTATTCACAGAACATAGTTGTAGTTTATACTTTATACTGGATTTGCAGAAGCGTAACTAGAAGCCACCGGGCCCTAGTGCAAGAATTGCCATGGGCCCCCCCGACCACATTGGCCCCCTTCATCTCCACATTGCCCTTTCCACAATGCCTCCTTCATCTCCACAATGCCCCCTTCATCTCCAGATTGCCCCTTCCACAATGCCCCCTTCATCTCCACAATGCCCCCCTTCATCTCCACATTGACCCTTCAACAATGCCCCCTTCATCTCTACATTGCCCCTTCCACAATGCCCCCTTCATCTCCACAATGCCCCTTCCACAATGCCCCTTCATCTCCACAATGCCCCCCCTTCATCTCCACAATGCCCCTTCCACAATGCCCCTTCATCTTCACAATGCCCCCCCTTCATCTCTACAATGCCCCTTCCACAATACCCCCTTCATCTCCACAATGCCCCCCTTCATCTCCACAATGCCCCTTCCACAATACCCCCTTCATCTCCACAATGCCCCCCCTTCATCTCCACAATGCCCCTTCCACAATACCCCCTTCATCTCCACAATGCCCCCCCTTCATCTCCACAATGCCCCCCCTTCATCTCCACAATGCCCCCATCATCTCCACTCCACAATGCCCCTTTCACAATACCCACATTTCCCCTTCCACAATGCCCCCATCTTCACATTGCCCCTTCATCTCCACATTTCCCCTTTATCTCCACATTGCCCCTACCTCCAGTCCTGGTGGTCTAGCGGCGTGGTTAACAGATCTGTGCCTCCTTCGGCACAAATTTCTAGAGCTGAAGCTCCCGCGCGCCACTCTAGTAATGCAGAGGCTGGGAGATGATGTCATCTCCCAGCGCTCTGTATTACTAGAGCGGCGCGGAATGGGAGTTCTGCTGAGTTGCTGATGCGGGCAAGGGGGTCGCAGGGGGCGGCCAGGCCCCTGGAGTGATGGGCCCGGTCGCAGGTGCGACCTCTGCGACCCCTATTGTTACGCCACTGTGGATTTGCAAAGTGCCTTCCAGGTGATCTTGACTGTATGATACTATGTGACTGTTCTATTTTAAATAAAAACTAACATTTATAGAATATTAAATTAGTGGAATATAAAGAAAGATGCACTCTCGGCGCACTACAGGAATTGCAGTTTCTGTCATTCAGTAGCAATGCAACATGCAGAAAAGTTTTAAAAAAATTATTAATGTCAGAAGAGAGTCTGGTTACAAAATGGCCATTCTGTGTTGAGTCTCAGAATATCAGCCCAATGGGCATATATACAAATACAAAAATGGAACAATTATGGGGCAAACCAAGTACATCACAGTGCACATATAAAAGTATTCTGTTAAATGAGTTTGTTTACCCACCGAAACCTAGGATCTTGAAAACAATGTTTTGGAGATCTCTCTGTCATTCAGAGGGTTAAAAGCGCCATTTAAATCAGTCATTTTAACTTGTCCCCCTTATTTTATTTGGTTTTCCCCATAAATGCTGCACTTCTGCTTTTGTACAAATGGCCCATATCTCTACCCCTCTTTATCCCTCCTTGCAGCACTGTATTCTGTGAGTGAGCACTGACCATGCTTGTCTAGATCTCTTCTTGTGATAATGGTACCTAGAGGACAAACCAGAGAGCCATAAGAGAGGTATGAGATGGCTTGGGATGAAATGTATGTGTACACTCATTGCTCATTCACACTGCTGAGTGATGCAAGGGATGGAAAATGCAGCATGCCAAGATGGTTTTCTGCTATGTGAAGATGGCATTTAGGGCCATATTCAATAAGCTTAAGAGGTGCAGTTCTTGAGTAAACCAAATGCACCTTAGGAGACAAATAAACATTTCTGTTGATTTAAATAGGGGGTTTAACCCCTTGAATGCTAGATAGGTTGTGAACACATTGACTCACAATTCATTGGAGATCTCTGTCTTTAGCTTCGTAGGGGTTAAAATTCCAATTTAAATCAGAGAGAAGTTTGGGAATGTGTCATTGTTCCCAGTGGTGCATTTGGTTCACCCCAGAATTGCACTTCTTTAGCTTACTGATGATGGCTGATAGTTTACTAGTGTTTCAGGGCACCTTATTTTTTTAAAAAGGTTATTTTAAGGTGATACTTAACTTGATGGGTTGAACCTTCAACTGATGGTTTAAGTTGTACATGTAATATTAGGCCTCCTTCACAACAGTTCTGCAGCTCATGTTTCACTCACCTTCTCCTATATTCCAGTACTGATTCGGACACTGGAGTGGTGTGTATGATGGCCGGCCCATGTGAGAACCAGCCAGTATTATTGGCTGGAATCAACGCGGGCCAGCCATTCATTGAAGGTTGTGAGCAGTGCAACATCCAGTTGCATTTAAGTGAAAGGACTGCTCTGGGCCCCATAGGCTACCACACAGACCTTCCTTATTGCATCTGTACTGCATTCCTGTGTGAACACAGTAAAGATGAAACCAGTATGTAAGTCACCATAACCCAGCAGTGTAAATTTCACAACAGACGACATAACCAAAGCAACATTGCTTGTTATGATTTTATTCATCCTATATAATAATTCGCTAAGTTGTGTGTAACGCCCGACATGCTCCTTCGGAGCGCCCAGCTCTGTATCAGCCGAGGCGCGGCCAGTCTCCACTGCGTGTGACTGCCCCGCAACCGGCTGCCAGAGGCACTGTGGCCCGTGTAACGGGCTGTTCAACTAGTACATAATATTACCCAGAATCCTTGTGTGCACTTTGTGTTAAATGAATCAGTGTGGTGAGCTAGCTTTTGGAGACAATTGTAATGCAAACATGTACATATGTGTTTGTTAGCGTTACTGTAATTTGTGTAAGGTTTTATGTGTTTGTTATCGTTACTGTAATTTGTAATTTATGAAACAGAAAATGGCTAAAAATGGAAAGGTATGTGTATATTGTGTCTTAGCCATTTGACAATTTATCAATTGCCTCATAAAAATGTTAATTTTGTTGTGCTCATTTAATGCTGAATACCAGATGGGTTTTTATTTATTATTGCACTGAACATCAGTGAAGTGCAGCTTATCAGATAATACAGCTTTCTCCACGGTTTTAACAATTGCCCTCAGTTTTATTAGAACATAATAAAGTCTTCCATAGTAAATTCCCACAATTACATTTTCTATTTCTCCACTACCTACCAACATAGATTTAGCAGGATGACAGTAGTATTGAAAATGTTAATTATGATATGAATATTTCTTTTAGACTCTTCCAAAAACATTGAATCCTCAGTGGAGAGAACAGTTTGACATGCATCTTTTTGAAGAACGAGGAGGAGTTCTTGAAATCACAGTGTGGGACAAAGATGCTGGCAAAAGAGACGATTTTATTGGAAGGTGGGTAATATCAGAACTCTAAAAAGGATAATATGTTATGCAGGGCTTAAAATTTCCACTCGCCACTAGCCAATGGCGAGTGAAAATTGAGCCATGGCGAGTAGAAATTCAGCCCTTGTGGGTATACAGTGGCGAGTAACTTTTCAGGTCTGGCTAGTAGCAAAGGACTTCACATTTTAAGCCCTGTGTTATATATTATAAATGCATATATATATTACCCATATATTCTCTTTCTCTTCTGAAAAATCCTAATGACTCTAATATGAAACTCAACTGTAATTTAAGCAATGTCCAGCAGGTGTCAGATTTTACCAAATGATGGAAATAGAATCTCTTTTTGAGAACATTTACTGAGTAGGTGTATTAATAGACGGTCTATTTGTTGCAACACAAAAACATGTTTGCTGAATTCATTGCAAAAATAAGATTAAAGTACAAACACTCTTTAACCCATTGGATGCAACAGAGATCTGGTACTTTTCCATCATTCAAGGTGTCAAAAATGGTAAAATAAAATGAATAGGGCCTTATGTTAACGAATTCTATGGCAAACCAACTGCACCATAGAGGAAAATTAAAAAAAAGTCATTGAGTTAAATAGGTTGTGTAACCCCTTCAAAGCTAGAAAGGTTTCAGTGCATTATGAAGCAAAGCATTCTCGATCCCACTGACACTTAAGGGGTTAAAAGCCCCAATGACATGAATGTTAAATTTGGGAATGTTTCTCTGTCCCCTATAGTGCAGATAGTATGCCCCAGAATTACACCAATTTTCTTTTGAACATATGGTCAATAGATTTGTTTACTGGTAATTGGCTTATTAATGAAAGCCCAAACCATAGAACTGTGTTAACAATAGCCCATTATATATCCTTGTCTGTCAACTTTTAATTCACACATAATTGGAAATCTGCTGATTAAACTGTAGGTGAGAGGCACAAAGGGAGTATGTTTGAGGCACTGCTATAAAATGTTTTTTGTCAAAGCTAAAGCAATACCAAGCAATTTCTATAAAAACCATGGATATCAGAATGTAGCAGAACTCTATTGTAAAACTTAAAATATAACTATACTCTAAAACGTTTTTTTTTTTTACATTTGTTTAACAGAATTGAAAACTGAACTGTTGCTTTGTAACAAACGATTATAGAAAGAGTGTTCAAGAGCACTATATTTATTTTGTTTTACTTGAAACAATGATTTATCAGATAAATAGCATTTTATATTTGTCAGTTTATGCAGCTGTTTCCTGTAGGAAGTGGCAGTTGGTAATGTGGAGCAGTGTGGAATAGCTGAATCAGGCAGGCATGGCCACCAAATTTATTTTAACTGACAAATAAAATAATAATAATAATAAATCTTAGCTAATTGTTTTAAAGAAATAGTAACCCATTAGTTTTACTTTAGAAATTGTAGAAGTATATAATATGCAGTCGTATTACTTGCACCTTTTATTATTATTTTCTACATTGTTGTCTTTTTTTAACATTTTATGTCCTATACTGTTTGCAGAGAGCTTTCTGTCAGAGAACTTTCTGTCAAGCATCCATTTCTCCACCACTCAGCCATTTGAATAAGTGAGGCTAATTTTTAAATCCACTACCATTAAGTTGCATTGGTGATGTGATATTAATTTTATATTTACACTGGTAACAAATAAAGTTAGATGGTTTTATGGGAGCTGGGTTGCATTAGAGACCTAATTGGTCCTGTTATACAATATTCAACTGGTCCTTTCACTATTAGTGACTTTTGTCACTTTGATATCTTTTCTGTCTTCTTTTTCTTCATTTTGACTAATCAAGTATTATAGGACCTGTAATACGATATATTACACTAGCCACTACCCCCTTTGGACTGTTTGTTTTGGCCAGAGGGGTGGGATCCCTGGATCCTGGTTCTATCTGAGCAAGGTTCGCCAAGCAACAAACTTGCCTTTGCAAAGGACTTGGAAACAAGGTGGCGTAGGCAGCCAGGTACCCAGAATGAACTGGGAACAAAATGCGTGACTTTGGTTTGTTGAAGACCACTCCACAGCTCATTTACTTTCGGGACTGAAGAAGTTGTGGTGACATTCCCCCAAGTACTATAAAATGTGTAATACAGATTCCCTCCATCAACCTTGGTAGATTCATTGTTTGTAACGCAGATATATGGTAGTAGTTTAATGGAAATGTCAGTAATATGTTGGAAGCGAGGAACTATAGTGTGCAGAAAGTAAAGGATAATCCCAGCACTCTACTCGCTGTAGTCTTGTCCCTCTTACAAGGTATCCTGTGTTATGTGTCCCCTGTGTTATCAATTGGTGTATATTTCTATATTTTCTAGTGTGTATATGGTATTCTCTGATAAGAACTTCCACCATGTGCTGAGACAACAAAGGGATAGCTGGAATGTTGATTGACTCCTGGTGTGTTTCCTTTTAAAAGACTTTTATCTAGCCAGCATCATCAGAATGGCTTGAAAAGAGGAACTCTCAGATACTAAATTACTGTCACTTATTGCTTTCCCAGGGCTCCCCCTGCTACTTATCCCAAGCCCAAGTTGTGATTTCCATCTTTATATGAATGTCTGGATGTGTATAAAAGCAATGTGATTCATCAATAAAGACTGTTGTGTTACCATCCTTAATACAAGTCTTGTCTGTATTTCTGGTGACAATTTTGACTGGAGATTCTCATCCCAGTCACTACAAGAACAAAATCACTTGCCTTGCTGTTCTGTTGGCATGCAACTCCAGGTAACCTCACCCTGGGTTTGGCAGCTAATTCAGTAGCGCCACCGGTCTACTGGTGATCGATTACCATTTGTTTCTAACTTTAGCCTGACTGATTATTTAGGCAACAGACTTGTTCCACATGAACACAGATTGTAACCTGCAGATCATGGATATATGCTTCTCTGGGTGATTTCAGTATCTCACTCTGCACTCATCAGAGTTTTCTCTTTCCTCCATAGAAATCTATTAACTGTGGGCCCATAGGGATTTGATGGAGGGGATGACAGGCTTCCTATTACTCGCTTGACTGTTGAGCGAGTCACTGACATCATCCAGCACTGCAAAATATCTGAAAAGTAAACTCCTTTTCTAGCTAAAATAAAAAAGGACTTTCTATGTGGATGTTGACGAGACTATGTGAAATAAAATGTAACACCTGTCCATTTATGGACACATGCAAAGACTGGTAGCTTAGTACATAGCAAGTTGATCTTTTCATGTATACATCATACCATTTGGATCAGAAAAGACCTCATTGGTATACAGTTCAGACATTAGATCCTCTTAGATATTCATCATGACAAGGATTCACTCCTAATGTACAGACTGGAGAGGAAGAGATCCCTGAGCTCCTTCACTTCAGTCTTTTCATTAGGGGTAGTGGAACAATGTACCACTATCCTTGCTCTTCCTCTCAGCCCCAGCTTCCTCCTCTAGAACAATGGACAAAACTGCATTCCTAGGGAGTCAAGACAGTGCAGGGTATCCCTTAATTTGCACAGGCTGAGTAGTTGAAATTAATAAGTTAATGATTGACACCTGTGCAGTATCATGGTTATCTAAAGCTTTCTAGGAATACAGAAGGAGATCACTACTCTAGTAAGAAGACTTGACTTGGTCGCCTGCCCGCTACATTCTGAACTGTATCTAGGGTGCGCTGTTCAATCACTCTCAGTTGAGCTGTGCTGTTGTTTACCGGGCTGTAGTAGCCTTGCTGAGCGACTTCTCCGTGCCCGAACCTGCCCTATGCTTCACTGTGTGTGTTGCCTCCGTTAATGAGCCTCAGTATACTTGCCAAAGCTAACACAGTCTATCCGAGCCATTTACACGTACTGAGCCGTGCCTTGCGACCTAGCCTATCCATTACACAGCAGAGCTGTTCCGTTCCGGTACGTACCCATACCGTGGTTGCACCTCCCGATGCTAGTGGCCTTCCCGTGTGCTCTCGCAGTGTGGTTCCGTAACGGCACCGGAAGGGTGCCTGGGCTGTGGTCGTTGCTCTAAGTGTATTGTTATCCATCGCACGACCTGTGCGTGGCTCGTTGTAGCTGGTGCAGTGCCGACTCCGATTGGTACCCTGTGGGTGGCCTGGCTCTCATCTCATTTGGGCACACAGAAGTATTCCGGTTGCATGTTATAAGGGTGATACAGGTTCTGTTCTCTTGCTCTGCAGTGGCGTTTATCCATCTCACTCCTCTCGGAGTTATTACTCAGCTCTGGTTATATTGTGCAGTCTCACTTGGGCGTCCTCGTAATCCGCTTATGAGAGTGATTTGTACAAGCCTGCTAATTACCGAGAGCACCTTCAGAGACTCATAGGTTCAGCTGGGCGTTGTTTGCTTACCATCATTGTGACTGATCAAAGGTTTACACATTAACCCTTGTTTACCCAGTTCATCAGTGCTTACTTCATATTATTGTACCTACTCCTGTTTTACTTCTGTCTGTCTATGCCATACCTGGCCCCAAGGGGCGCTATACCTGGTTTTCATTACAATAAAACTGTGTTTTTACTTAAACCTTGTCTGAGTGTCAGAAAACCGTAACAGTACGAAAGGGCCATGACCTCTGACGGCAAAGGTGACAGTAATACACAGAACCTCCACTGGAGGATGATTATGCACGAGCAGCGCTTGGACCAGTTGGCACTGGCCATGCAAACTTTGCTAGAACGTACGGTACACCTTGATAAACCTAACCAAAATCCGGTGGTCCCCCCAGTTATGACACCAGATCACATTGCTGGGCAAATGGTTGCGTTCCCCAGAAGTTTAACGGCGGCGGCGCCGTTACCGTTAAGATACAGTGGCGAACCCACCCTGTGTAAAGGGTTTATTAACCAACTAGAGATATTTTTAGAACTGACACCTCATGCATTTTAGAACGACCGTAGCAAGGTGGGGTTCATGATATCTCTATTAACGGGTAAAGCCCTGGCATGGGCTAGCCCACTATAGGAGAAGGCCAAACCATGTACGTTAGACTTTGACGAATTTGTCAAGCAGTTCCGAAGAGTCTTCGAGCTGCCTGGGAGAGCCTCCTCTGCTGCCAAAAGATTGATGGAAATTCAGATGGGCGAACGTACTGTAGGCGAGTACGCTATAGAATTTCGCATACTGGCAGCAGAGGTAGGATGGAATAATGAGGCTCTTGTGGTGGCTTTTTCCCAGGGATTATCAGACGCTATTAAAGATGAAATTGCGGCCAGAGAGGTACCTACCGATTTGGATGAGTACATCGATTATGTATTGCTCATTGATACTTGCATGAGCGAAAGGCGCTTGGCAAAGAGGGCAAGATCCAGAACCTATGGGCACGATGGTCCTTTACACCCACCCTCGCCTCCCAATCCTCCTGATCGGTTAAATGAACCGGGGGAACCCATGCAACTCGGGTTCACCAGGCTGTCAAAGGAGGAGCGGGCACACCGCAGAAGGCAGGGCCTATGCTTATATTGTGGAGAAAATGGGCACATACTACGTACTTGTCCGGTACGGCCAGGAAACGCACGCACCTAGGGTACCTTGGGGGACAGGCCCTAGGTGGTGTACAATCGTCCCCAGACCCTTGTTCCAAGAAACCCATCATTCCAGTGTGCTTCCGTATAGGTGATCAAGCAGTTGAGGCACTAGCATTGATAGATTCTGGCACAGCAGGCTATTTCATGGACAAGACATTTGCTGAGACGCACAGTAGCCCTCTGTCCAAGAAAGATACTCCTTTAGCCATTGAGGCCATTCATGGCAGACCGCTAGAACCCGCTTTCATCACCATGGAAACTATACCCATCTCTATGTCTATTGGTGCTCTCCACGAGGAGAGGGTATGCTTCCAGATTATACATTCACCCCATCACGCGGTCATTCTGGGGTTCCCTTGGTTATTACTACATAACCCCCAGTTTGACTGGCAAAGATGCGAGGTCAAGTCGTGGTCTGACTACTGTTCTGGTCATTGTTTGTCCCATCCAGTCAAGATTTTATGTACCTCTCCCTCCGTGCCAGCTGAGTACAGCAAATTCAGTGACGTATTCAGTAAAGGAGAGGCTAGCGCATTGCCGCAGCATAGGCAGTATGATTGCACCATTGATTTGCCCCCGGGAGTGGTACCGCCAAGGAGCAGGACATACTCACTGTCCTGTGAGGAGAATCAGGCCATGGAGGAATACATTGAGGATGCCCTCAAACGAGGGACAATCCGTAAATCATCCTCTCCGGCAGGTGCAGGATTTTTTTTTGTGAAAAAGAAAAGTGGCGAATTACGACCTTGTATTGATTACTGGGGACTTAATAAACTGATGCCCAAAAACGCATATCCAAGTCCACTCATTACAGAGCTGTTTGACAGGTTGAAAGGCTCATCTATATTTACGAAACTTGACTTACGTGCCGCATACAACCTGATACGGATAAGGGCCGGGGACAAGTGGAAAACGGCATTCAATACTAGGTCAGGTCACTATGAATATTTAGTCATGCCTTTTGGCGTATGTAATGCACCTGCCGTGTTTCAAGAGTTCATCAATGATATCCTCCGTGATTTGTTACAGTCCTGTGTAGTCGTGTACCTCGATGATATATTGATTCACTCTTCTAACTTAACCCAACACATCCAGGACGTGTCAGAAGTCCTGCTTCGGTTACGCAAGAACAAATTGTTCTGTAAATTGGAAAAATGCGAATTTCATTGTTCCAAAGTACCCTTTCTGGGGTTTATCATTTCGATAGATGGCATTGCCATGGATGAGGGTAAATTGGCAGCAGTCCTAAAATGGCCACGACCTAAAGGGTTAAAGGCGATACAAAGGTTCTTGGGCTTTGCCAGTTATTACAGAAAATTCATTCAGAATTTTTCCACCATAGTAAAACCTCTCTCTGACCTCACGCATAAAGGGGCTAATCCCTCTCAATGGTCTGATGCAGCTGAAAGGGCCTTCGATACTCTCAAATCTTTTGCCTCCGCTCCTATACTTTCCCACTGTAACCCCTCCCTGCCATTTACGTTAGAGGTCGATGCCTCTGAAGTTGGGGTAGGGGCAGTTCTCTCCCAACGTCCCAAGGAGGGTGGCAACCTGAGACCATGCGGGTTCTTTTCTAAGAAATTATCCAATGCCCAAAGCCATTATGAAATTGGTGACAGGGAGTTTCTGGCTATCATTTTGGCATTGAAAGAATGGCGACACTTATTAGAGGGCACAAGAACCCCAATATTGATTCTTACGGACCACAAAAACTTGATTTACCTTTCAGAGGCTAAAAGGTTGTCGTCTCGCCAGACTAGGTGGGCACTGTTTCTGTCTAGGTTTAACTTTATAGTGTCTTACTTGCCTGGATCTAAGAACGTGAAAGCTGACGCCCTTTTTAGACAATATTGCACAGACGTTGAGAGGGACGAAACCCCGGTTCCTATTATTCAGCCAGACAGAATTCTAGCCACGATACGTACCAGTATCACTTCGCCATTGGGGGAACAAATATTGGCATCCCAGGTGAGGGCACCTCCCGAAACCCCAGTTGGCAAGTGCTTTGTGGAGGAGCCTTTCCGTACCCAATTACTTGAGACCTATCACTCCTCGAAGGCAGCTGGGCATATTGGCAGGGATCAGCTGGTATGGTCACTATCATAAATGTTTTGGTGGCCCTCTCTGAGAGCTGACTGTTCGGCATTCACGTCTGCTTGTGCCACATGTGCCCGTACTAAGACTCCCAGACACCTTCCGGTGGGCTTGCTCCAACCAGTGCCTTATGGCAAACGCCCATGGTCACATATTTCCATCGATTTTCTGGGAGAGCTGCCAATATCTAAGGGCTATACATTTATTCTGATGGTGGTAGATAGGTTCTCTAAGATGGCTCATTTCATACCCCTCTCTGGTCTTCCCTCGGCCCAGGAACTGGCAATAGTTTTTGCCAGAGAGGTATTTCGCTTGCACGGGGTTCCCAGAGTAATAGTGTCGGACCGAGGGAGTCAATTCGTGTCGAGATTCTGGAGGGCATTCTGTAGCCAAATGGCCATACAATTGTCCTTCTCCTCCGCCTACCATCCCCAGACCAACGGGGCCGCTGAGCGTGCCAATCAGGGGCTGGAGCAATTTCTGCGTTGCTTTGTGACTGATCATCATGACAATTGGGCCGACCTGTTCGCTAGGAACTGTGCGGTTAATTAATCGACTGGGAGCTCCCCATTTCTTGTTAATTATGGGTTCCAGCCTTGTCTGCTCCCAGACTCGTTTCAGTCACAACAGATTCCGGCTCTGGATGAGCAGATTGAGCAGCTCCGCTCCACATGGGCACAGGTGCAGAGGTCCCTCAGCCAGTCTTTCCAGCGACACCAGCGGCATGCCAATCGCAGACGGTTACCAGCGGTCTCATTTCAGGTTGGGGACAGGGTATGGCTCTCCTCCAGGAATCTCAATTTGCAAGTCCCATCCAACAAATTGGCTCCCCGGTTCATTGGTCCATTTAAAATTATCCGTAGGGTTAACCCCGTGGCATACGCACTGGAACTCCCTACATCTATGTGTATTCACAATGTGTTCCATGTGTCACTACTGAAGCTCTTGGTATGCAACCGCTATACTACCACTCCGGTGGTTCCTGGGCCGGTGGATGTTCAGAGCCAAGAGGAATACGAAGTACAGAGTATTATTGACTCCAGGAGATTTAGAGGCAAATTGCAATATTTGGTCCACTGGAGAGGCTACGGGCCTGAGGAACGTTCATGGGTTGACCAAAAGGACCTACATGCTCCACGTTTATTGCGCAATTTTCACTCTAAATATCCGCACAAACCCAAACCAGCGGGCAGGAGAGGGGGTCTTTGAGAGGAGGGTACTATCACGGTGCCCGTGATCCCCTGTCAGTCACACTGATGGTACCTGTGCATTGGAGCAGGCTATTGACCCACCCAGGATGTTCCTTTATATACTGGGCCTATGACAGCTGCCTGATGCACTTTCGTGGTGTTCCTGTGGTTAAGCCTTCTCGCTGTGTTTCTGCATTCCCGTGTACCGACTCGGCTTATCTGACCATTCTCCGTTCCTGCCCTGTGATTGGACCCTGCTCTGGCTGACGTTCCTGTTCCGTTGATCGACCCGGTTTGTCTGACGTTCCTGCTCCGTGATTGACCCGGTTTTGGCTGACGTTCTTGCTCCGTGATTGACCCGGCTTGGCTGACGTTCCTGCTCCGTGATCGACCCGGCTTTGGCTCGTTCCTGCTCCTCTGTAACGACCTGGCTCGTCTGACGTTCCTGATCCGTGATTGTCCTGATTCCGGTTGATGCTTCCTGTTCATCATTGGCTTCCTGAGCTCCGGTGTATCCTGGTCGCCTGCCCGCGACATTCTGAACTGTATCTAGTAGTGCGCTGTTCAATCACTCTCAGTTGAGCTGTGCTGTTGTTTACCGAGCTGTAGTAGCCTTGCTGAGCGACTTCTCTGTGCCCGAACCTGCCCTATGCTTCACTGTGTGTGTTGCCTCCGTTAATGAGCTAACACATTCTATCCGAGCCATTTACGCTTACTGAGCCGTGCCTTGCGACCTAGCCTATCCATTACACAGCACAGCTGTTCCGTTCCGGTACGTGCCTGTACCGTGGTTGCACCTCCCGGTGCTAGTGGCCTTCCCGTGTGCTCTCGCAGTGTGGTTCCGTAACGGCACCGGAAGGGTGCCTGGGCTCTGGTCGTTGCTCTGAGTGTATTGTTATCCATCGCACGACCTGTGCGTGGCTCGTTGTAGCTGGTGCAGTGCCGACTCCGATTGGTACCCTGTGGGTGGCCTGGCTCTCATCTCATATGGGCACACAGAAGTATTCCGGTTGCATGTTATAAGGGCGATACAGGTTCTGTTCTCTTGCTCTGCAGTGGCGTTTATCCATCTCACTCCTCTCGGAGTTATTACTCAGCTCTGGTTATATTGTGCAGTCTCACTTGGGCGTCCTCGTAATCAGCTTATGAGAGTGATTTGTACAAGCCTGCTAACTACCGAGAGCACCTTCAGAGACTCATAGGTTCAGCTGGGCGTTGTTTGCTTACCATCATTGTGACTGATCAGAGGTTTACACATTAACCGTTGTTTACCCAGTTCATCAGTGCTTACTGCATATTATTGTACCTACTCCTGTTTTACTTCTGTCTGTCTATGCCATACCTGGCCCCAAGGGGCGCTATACCTGGTTTTCATTACAATAAAACTGTATTTTTACTTAAACCTTGTCTGAGTGTCAGAAAACCGTAACACTAACACACAAGCTCACCACACCACTGTATAAACCTCTTTCTGTTACGGATTCTGTATGTCTCCAATGCATTGTGAATCAATCAACTGGAGATGACTCAAGGAACCCATAGTCCATATATTTGGTGAACACGTGGATCCCATGTTTTGTATGAGTATATTTACTAATGAGTTTATTTCAACTTGCTAGACTGATTATACAGTATGGTTATTTATGAAAGGGGACTTATACAAGCCCAAATCCAGCATTTCCATAAAGAGTTGCCCAAACATTAAAATCAGAATACAATAATAATACCTAGACTTCTAAATGCAGCATCCAGTGAAGATACTTAACCTCTTAAGGACCAGCGGTACCAGGGTGTGTTGTCCTTTAAGGACCATATAGTGAAGTTTGACGTGCCGGCACATGTGACTGATCACATGCGCTGACATGCCGAACAGGGGATTGATAGTGACCACTCAGGTCTTGGATCGGTCAATTTCAGTCCCCGCTACTACTCACAGAGCTCCCGCAGGAGCGCTGTGAGCAAAAAATATACATGATGTGCCAGGACAGTCACTGGTCCTAGACACGTCACTGGATGTTAATGGGTTAAGCAAAGACCAGTAGTGGGCAACATGCAACCAGCATTTCTCCAACTGTTGTTGAATTACACTTCCTATCATTCTCAAACAACCAATGGCCATCTGAAGATAATGTCAATTCTACTCCTAAAACAACAGGGTCCAGATGCAGCAGCAATCATTTCTCGTTATTGGTGTGCTAAAGCTTTCTTTAGTTAATTTGAGAGGACAAAAGAGTCCAAGGGAGGTTTCTGGGCAACTTGAATTACTATTGAATAATACATTTGAAATAAGTAACTATTAATGTGTTCAATAAAAGGACTTGCTTATGAATCTGTCATTAATTCAGGTCAATTATATTTATTATATTCTTTTATTTGTTTGCGTGCTCTTTTTTGTATTTGATCTCTGCTATAGTCTGTAACTGAACAGGGAGAGAAGGTTTTCATGTCCCATGAGAATCGTGGGTGGGGCTCTGTGTCTATACCTAATCTTAGACTGATCAACTCTTGTTTATCGTGTGTAAGTGAAACCTTAATACAGACCTAATGGTGCATGTTAAATAAAGGCAATTGCACATGCTATGTAAGAAATGTATCAATAGATATACCTGACTACAGTATGAAGTATTCTTTCCTAATTAAATTGCTCTGTTAAACACATTAGGAGCCACTTACTCCTATAGGTATATTTCTACTTTAAAATAAAGTTTTCAGTGAGTTTAGTTCAATAGTTTCTGAGCTTTCTGGTTTGTATATTTTGTTCTTCACGGTTTAATGTTTTATTTGATTGTCTTTGGCCATTTTAGAACTGCAACTTCTTTTCAATGATCTGAGTACAAGATTAAATAGAATATGTCTCTCTGAAATTGCTATCAAGAGAGCCTATCATCAGTGATGTGGTAAGCCACAGGCTTGACTTGATGTCATGAAATGACACATGTTGCGTAACAGCTTGTCCCACCAGACATCAAGTATGACAGTATTAGACAGGATCCGTTGAAGTTTTATTTTGTGCCCAGAGAACAGAGTGAGAATGGTGAGTCACCAGACTGATTCAGTGGAGGTGGTCTGGGATCCTAGGTAGGGTAGACAGAGTGGTCTTCTAAAATGTAACCCTTTGAATACCAGAGGGTAGTGCAACACATGCTTCTCCAACATGATCCACACCGCTTCTGACACAGAAAGGGGTACTTCCTTGCAATCCCATTAATTACTGCTATTTGGATGTTTTAAGGTGACACCTTGGATGACAGCAATCTGTTAAATCTTTCCTCTCAATGGAACTGCGGTCTTAACCCTTTGAGTGCTAACGTGACTCAAAAGGTTAAGCCATATGCACAAAAATGGAGCAGCGATTTTGGAGCAAACCAACTGTACCATAGGAGGCCCCCCCGATGTAATGGTGCGTTTAACCCCTTGAATGCTAGAGAGGTATCTAAAGCACTGAATTTGAGACTTCTCTAGCATTCGATGGATTAAAATAATCTTTAAAATGAATTTGGGAATTTTGGGAATTTTTATTTGTGGCAGTTGGTTTGCCCCAGAATTGTTCCACTTTCTTTGTGCGCATGACCAAATGACAGTGGTGAAAACAGGAATTGTTGGGACATTGCAAAAAGTCTTGTAGGCTCCCTAACTCAAATATGTTCCTGCAGCCTTACCTAAACCTACTGGACCTGTTAGATGCCAGGCCCTGTCACAGCTGTACCCTCTGTACCTCCTGTAGTTATTCCACCATCATATGATGTTTTCTTAGTAGGCTTCGTAAAGGGCAATTATCATGTTTTCCTAAGTCTTCTCTATTGAGAACAGACACATTAAAAAAGCCTGAGGCTGCTCTGCACCTATGAGCTGGAACTAGAACCAGCAGATTGTGAACCTCTGCCACAAATTCTAGGTTTGCCTGAACATTCCCCACAGACCTGCTTTTCCAGCCACTCAAGTCAAATACATCTGTTCTATGGGGATAATGGACAGAATAAAGAGATAGAGCATTGGGGTGTGTTTCAGACGCCCATTCTGCTCTAATTTTACTGCACCAGGACACACAATGCAGCCCTGGCGTAACCGGCAGCACTGCTTCCAGGGAGCAGATATTCCAGTCAGGCAACTATCTCTTCCCTGAATTTGAGCACTGTAATTCAGTTGGTCATCTTTTTGTCAGTGACGAAAATAAAGCATTATTGCTCCCTAAAAGTCTGTATGAATGTGTGTATATATATATATATATATATATATATATATATATATATATATATATATATATATATATATATATGTGTGTATAAACCAACAACAATAATTGGGAGAGCACTTCTGAGATATGGGAAATATACTCTTTATTAAATATAAAAGGAAGACACTAAAATAAAGATCACCAATAAATACAATACTTCTATGGTACCATAAAATTAAAACATCATAAGAAAAATAAAATTGGAGAAAAATAAAAATAATCTTAAAATAAAATAAAATAATCTCCTCTATTAAAAAAAAAAAAAAAAAAAAAAAAAAAAAAATCTGACTCTAAATACACAAGGATATTGATATCAATAAAGATCAACACATATATATTAATATAATGTATCCTTATTTCACTGTCGTCCAATACAGGTCACTGGTACAATGGGAGGCGATCCGCCCCTTTAAGTAGGCAGGAACATTCATTCAAATGTATGCAGGGGGTGGAGCCTCCCCTCCCTCTTAAGCTGCCTTCAGGCCAGAGACAAGCTACATTGATTTGTTCCTGTGTGCTGTGCACACCAGGTGGAGAACATCTCTCATTCAACTTTAGTTTTTTATTGTTTTTATTCAAATATGGAATACCACCATTAGGCGGGTGACCATGGCTGTGAATTGCCCTCTCCAAAGTGGCTAGTGCAGCTTCCAGGGATTTTCTGGTGGACCTTATGCCCTGAAGAGGGAACAACTTGAGTCAAGTAGCTTCCCTGCTGGGGAATTTTCCTCTGGTTAATTCCCTTTTAACATGGTTACCTGAAGACAGAAGTCCTGCAGAAAGGTGAGCCACCCTTTGAGTGCTGAAGGTCCACTTGTCCCACAGTGTCCCTTCTTTGGGCTTGTATTTGTGAGTTCTCATTATGCACTCCAGCACTCATAGGGTGTTTTTCTTTATATTGCCTGTATTTATGCAATGTCTGTGGTATTCCCTGGGTTTTGGAGCTTTGGGTTATTGTTTTCTCATGTTTTACATGTGTTTAGAGTATGTTTGGTGAACTCTCAGGAATAATTTATTAATGATTAATGTTCCGCGCCTTTAAGCGCGCTTTTACCCGCATAGACGCCATTGCTCCTTTACTCTCTATGGGTTTACACAGTATGGGACGTATCTCTGGCACCGCTTGTCACAGCGACTTCAGAGAGGGCTCATTTTGTTGGTCTTCCCCTGCTCTATCATCCGGTGGCATGATCCGGTGTGTTGGGAGTCTGGGGGGGCTTCGGGCACTGTTTTGGGGTACTTCTGAGAAAAACTACGTTTCCCATGAGCTCCTGTTTCGCGCTCGTTTTCTGATTGGCTACCGTCGCGGCAACCATTTTGTGGTGTTATTCTCAGCGAGTATACTACGCAGGGACCGAGCCTTCTCTTTCCTCAGCAGATTAACCCTTCGCTGGCCAGATAAGTTCGATTTTAGACATTTCTGGGGTGAAATTTTAATCTTTCACACTTCTACTGGGTGATTCTTCTTAGTGGAGTATATCTGACGCTGTGAGCATGTCTACTCCACTGGAGTCAGGGGCTAGACCCAAGACTAAAGAGGCTGGGGTGTCTATTTCCCCCATTGCGTTTTGCTCCTCTTGTCACTCTGGGCTGCCTAGAGAATTTTCAGGTCATTTATGCCCAAAATGTGCAGAAAGTCATGACAACAACCCTGGGCTTTCCAGTCAAGCTATTGAGCCAACTTGGGTGAAAGAGTTTAAAGCTGCCACTAGGGATCTCAGATCCACTCTCCAACTTTTTCCCTCTCAGGTTCAGGGGGCTCTTCAGGTCTGGCAGACCCCCTCCACAATCAGGACCTCCCTGCCTAAGCCACAGGGGGCTCCTGACATGTCTGATTCTTCTGAGGAAGAACTTTTACAGGATTCTGATGCTGAGGAAGGCACTGTTATTGAATCTACTAGGTCCATTGGTGACTCTTATGAATGTGACCCCGAAGTTTCTGCTGAGGGTTTGATCAGAGCTGTGCTAACCACGCTTAACCTTCCTCTGACTCAGGAATCTACTCATGATCCAACAGACGTTTTCCAAAAACAGTCTAAGGCTGTGGTTTGTTTTCCTAATAACCCTGCTCTTGCTCGTTTAGTCTCTGATGCGTGGAGGAATCCTGAAAAATCCTCTTCTGTGTCCAAAAAGTTTGCTAAACTTTATCCTTTTCCTGAGGCTGAACTGGCAAAATGGGTTCATCCTCCTAAAGTGGATGCTCCTATTTCTAGGTTATCCAAATCCACTGCCTTAGCTGTATCTGATGCCTCTGCCCTGCAGGATTGGACAGACAAAAAGTTAGAAATTTGTCTTAAATCTATTTTTGCCTCTATTGGCACTGCCATGTGTCCAACCTTTGCAGTGGCGTGAGTTAATCGGGCTATTGCGGCCTGGACTGAACAGCTGACTGAGGCGGTTCGCCAGGATGCACCAGTGTCTAAGCAGTTACAGCTTCTTGCTAACATATCAGAAGCTCAAAATTATGTTTCTGACGCTGCTTTTGATTCTGTGCGCATGATGGCGAGGGCCTCTACTTCCTCTGTGGTGGTTAGACGTGCTCTTTGGCTGAAAATTTGGTCTGCTGATACTGCTTCTAAGAAAGCTTTGCTTTCTTTACCCTTTCAAGGGACCTCACTGTTTGGATCTGAACTTAAGGAGATGATTAGTGAGGCTACTGGTGGCAAAAGTACTCTTCTACCATCAGTCTTCAAGAAGAAGTTTCCAGCCAAACGCAATCGGTCCTTTTGTTCCTTCCAAAGTGAGACACGCTCCACGTCCCAGGCAGGTCCGTCCTCCACGCGCTCCTTCTCCAAGCCCAAACGGTCCTGGAAGCCCAAAGTTGCCCCCAAGGCCAAGACCTCCAAGACTGCTTTGGCATGACTCACCGAACCCGGGTCCGCATCCGGCTGTAGGTGGACGTCTCCACATCTTTCGCCGGATTTGGGAGGAGTCAGTGGCGGACCCATGGGTTATTCAAGTGGTATCAGAGGGATACAGGATCCCTTTCTCTTCCCTTCCTCCTTCCATTTTACTCGTCCTTCTCAGGAGCCTACAAAAAGACGTCTGTTCGACGACGCTATTCAGGATCTTTTGGACAAAGAGGTCCTGGAACTGGTTCCATCAGAGGACACAGGTTCAGGATTCTATTCCAACCTGTTCGTTGTGGCCAAAAAGGACGGAGGTGCTCGTCCTATCTTGGATCTCAAGGATCTCAATTCCTTTGTTGTGAGTTCCCACTTTCGTCAGGAATCCCTGCGTTCTGTGATAGCCGCAGTGTCTCCAGGGGAGTTCCTTGCCTCCCTGGACCTTCAGGATGCATATCTTCACATCCCTATTCATCCAGAGAGCAGACGGTATCTCAGGTTTGCCTGTCACACAGGCCACTTTCAGTTTTCAGCTCTTCCCTTTGGACTGACTTCAGCCCTTCAGGTCTTTCAGAGAGTATTGGGATCTTTGATAGCTGTGCTTCATCGAGAGGGTGTCAGGGTGACTCCCTACATGGACGATCTGCTCCTGAAAGCTTCATCTGCGGAGATTCTCCACCAGCAGATACAGTTGTGCATACAGACACTGAATCGCCACGGCTGGATTGTGAATTTGTGAATCTGGACAAGTCAGACTTGGTCCCATCTCAACAGCTCCTCTTCTTGGGTCTCCTGTTCGACACTCAGCAGAGCATGGTGTTTTTACCGGAGGAAGTAGCTCATCAGATTGCTATCCGTGTGTCCAAGATCCTAGAGCTAGACAGGGTTCCAGTACCGAAGTTGACCCCTCTGGTGGGGAAGTTTATTTCCACGATAGAGGCAGTGCCATTTGCTATGGCACACACCAGGGAACTTCAGAGGTTTGTGATCCAGACGTGCAAGAATCATCCAGATCATCAGCATCTGTCAGTATCTCTGCCTCCTCATGTCGAGTTGAGCCTGGACTGGTGGTTGGACCTGTCTCATCTCCTGAAAGGGAGATCCTTTCGGGTTCCCTATTGGACCACAGTCACGACGGACGCCAGCCTCCGGGGATGGGGGGCTGTGTTGGGTCGTTTCAGTGCTCAGGGGAAATGGGGAC
Organism: Rhinophrynus dorsalis; assembly: GCA_037306005.1. Classification (NCBI taxonomy): domain Eukaryota; kingdom Metazoa; phylum Chordata; class Amphibia; order Anura; family Rhinophrynidae; genus Rhinophrynus; species Rhinophrynus dorsalis. The sequence continues at coordinate 578,252,693 of CM074718.1, forward strand.
TGGAGGAATCTCTTCTCTCCATCAATGTTCTGGAACTTCGTGCCATCTTTCTTGCCCTGAGGCACTGGGAATCTCAGCTGGAAGGTTGTCCAGTCAGAGTGGAGTCCGACAACATGACCGCAGTGGCCTACATCAACAGACAAGGCGGCACAAAAAGTCTCACCGCTTGGTTAGAGGTCAAGGCCATCTTATCTTGGGCAGAAGCTCATGTGCCCGTCATCTCAGCAGTACACATTCCAGGCATAGACAACGTCATGGCAGACTTTCTCAGTCATCACACAGTTGACAGCGGAGAGTGGGCTCTTCATCCAGAGGTGTTTCACCTCCTAACCCAGATGTGGGGGGTACCTGTAGTGGATCTGATGGCTACCAGGCACAACAGGAAGGTGCCAGTGTTTTGCTCTCGGTGGAGGGACCCTCTTGCTCTAGCAGTGGATGCTTTGTCAATCCCTTGGGAGTTCCCTCTGGCGTACATCTTCCCTCCTCTCCCTCTGTTGATCAGAGTCATCCAGAAGCTGAAGATGGAGCGTTGTCCTGTCATCCTAATCACTCCAAATTGGCCTCCTCAGTCCTGGTATCCGAAACTGCTAGCCATGTCTGTGGCGGATCCCTTTCCTCTTCCTGCCCGTCCAGATCTACTTCTTCAGGGATATCTGTGGAAGGAGGATGTTCAGCATCTCCATTTGATGGCTTGGAGGTTGAATCCTCAATTTTAAAGAAGAAAGGGTTTTCCTCTTCAGTGGTATCCACAATGCTTAGAGCTTGCAAGCCTGTGTCTTCCAAGATCTATCATCGCATATGGTCCACCTTTGTGGCATGGTGTACTGATAAGGATCTATCTCTTGATTTCCATCTTCCCACGGTCCTGGCTTTTTTGCAGGATGGGGTTGAGAAGGGACTCAGCCTGAGTTCTCTCAAGGTTCAGACTTCAGCTCTGTCTGTGTTTTTCCAGGAACGGATTGCTATTCTTCCTGATGTTAAGGTTTTCTTCCAAGGTGTGGCTCATGTTCGGCCTGCCTTCAAGAGTCCTACTCCCCAGTGGGACCTCAATTTGGTGCTGGGGGTTCTCCAGAGACCCCCGTTTGAATCCTTGGCTTCTATTCCTTTGCGTCTCTTGACCTGGAAAATAGCCTTTCTTTTGGCTATTGTCTTAGTTCGCCGGGTAGCAGAGTTACAAGCTCTGTCTTGTAAACCTCCTTACTTGGTGTTTCACAAGGATAAGGCAGTGCTTCGCACTTCCAAGGAGTTTTTACCCAAGGTTGTCTCCGAATTTCACATCAATCAGGAGATTGTGGTTCCCTCTTTCTGCCCTAACCCTTCCTCTGACAAGGAAAGAGATCTCCATTTGTTGGATGTTGTGCGTTGTCTTAAATTTTATGTTCATCGCACTGAGTCTATCAGGAAGTCTGATGCCCTGTTCATCATTCCTAAGGGGCCTAGGGCAGGGAGACCGGCATCCAAGGTAACTATTGCCTCTTGGATAAAATCTACCATTCGTGAAGCCTACAAACTGCGGAATAAGCGCGTTCCCTTCAGGGTTACTGCTCATTCCACTAGATCAATTGGGGCCTCTTGGGCCTACAAGAATCAGGCGTCTGCTGATCAACTGTGCAGAGAGGCCACTTGGTCCTCTGTGCACACATTCTCGAAGCACTATCGTGTTGATGTACTGGCCTCGGCTGATGCCAGCTTTGGGAGGAAGGTCCTGAAAGCAGTCTTGCCTGTTTAGGACCTTCTACTCTGTGGTTCTTAGTGCTTCTTTGCTGTTGAGCCCTGTTGGCGCTAGTTCAGTGTGCTGTGTTAGTTCGGGGGTTTGTTTTTCCCCCTGGTTGGTGTCCGTTGACACTTCTGTTATTGGGCTCTATGATTAATTGGTTCATAGCAGTTCTGGTGACTTTGGGCCTTGCGCCTGGTCCTTGCCTTACTTCCTGCCTCTGGGAAAGCTCAATGTTTGTACATCCCATTGTACCAGTGACCTGTATTGGACGACAGTGAAAATAGGATTTTAGTCTTACCTGTTAAATCCTTTTCACTTAGTCCATACAGGTCACTGGTCTCCCACCCTGTCAAGGGACCATGCTTGGCTCTCCTGTGGCATTCAGTGGGAGACCTTCGGGGCATGCTCACAGGAGTCTTCCTTTTCCTTCTTACCTCTGGTCAGTTTAGTGTCTCAAATCAATCTAGCTTGTCTCTGGCCTGAAGGCAGCTTAAGAGGGAGGGGAGGCTCCACCCCCTGCATACATTTGATTGAATGTTCCTGCCTACTTATAGGGGCGGATCGCCTCCCATTGTACCAGTGACCTGTATGGACTAAGTGAAAAGGATTTAACAGGTAAGACTAAAATCCTATTATTGATAGTCTTCACTGTAGCACAGTTATAAAAAGACTATATATATATAGAGAACATGTGGTATAATATCCTTAATATAAGTCACTCCATCCCTACAATATACTCCGTAATATATATCCTGTCAAAAATGTTTAAAAGACTCTCGACTTGGATTAATGTCCTTGGATAAATGTATACCAGGTCCAACTGGCTCACCTCTCCCGTCTCTTAAATTGATCCGCAAACAAAGTCTATGTCCCGGAATATACACTTGTTTACCTCCACAACAAGTGTGTTGTTTAACTTCTCCAGTCTCTTGTTATAATCCACGGGCAGAATATGTATCCCAAGGCACACAGTCTCTCACCTGGTATGTTACTGTAAGGAGTCTGATGTTGTTCTTTAAACAGAATGTACTGTTCACCTCTCCTGTCAAATGATATAGACCTGCGGGCAGGGTGAGTCATCGGATGGTCAATTTCCTATACAAATGGGAATCTGCCTCAAATCTTATTCTCTTCTCTGAATTATTGCCATATTATATTAATATATATGTGTTGATCTTTATTGATATCAATATCATTGTGTATTTAGAGACAGAATTGTATCACTTTAAGGCAGTAGTGGAGCGTGGAGACTGTAGAGGACTCAGACTGGAGGCTAGAGACTACGGAGGACTGTGTAACTTTAAAACAGTATTGGAGACCGCAAAGAACTATGTCACATTAAAACAGAATTGGAGACTGGAGACTGCAGAGTACTGTGTCACTTTAAGACAGTATTGCAAGAGCTGCGTTCCTGAGACAGACAGCCAAAAGTAGGCACAGATGAGACACCTACAGGGAATCCAGAACCTAGGTCAGGGCAAGCAACAGATTGTGAAAAAAAACACAAAGCCAGAGTCAGAACCAGAAGAGAAATAAGAAAACAACACTACTACAACAGGCAAGAGGTGCAGAGATCAGGTAGAGAGCTGTAAGGAGCATGGGAATTTAAAGACTCACCAATAGAGTATTGGAGGTGGAGACGACACAACAAAAAGGGAAACAAAAATAATTGATCGTCGGTCAGATAACAGCTGATCATGACAGAGGGTACAGGTAATTTGTATACTCCAGGAAGTGGAGAACTTGGGTCTTAAATCATATTATGCTAATTTTATTCTGACATGAACAAATATTTGGTCCCTTTATGGGACTTTTATTGAGATAACCAGTATAAATGACCATCATACATAATTATAACTTATAGTATAACTATAGGTTATAGGTATAATTTACAATATTCACCTGTTCTGTTATCTACATAAAGGCCAAATTTTCCTCAGCACAATGTTCCGCCAAAACTAATGGTGACCAAACCAGTCAGCTCCTTGAAAACTAGAACAACCCATCAAAAAGCAATGTGTTTCAAATATCTCTAGTTTTCAAGGAGTTGATAATCCCTCCACTTGTAAGGAGAGAAACACTAAGGGCTCGATGCAAATGTTATAGTTGGCAGAAAAAACTGTCGTTGGTGGTTTTAAAAGCAAGGTTAGCCATTCAAATGTACCTATTACGAACAACTAACCCCAGTTCTGAAAACGCCGTGGACGTTAAAATATCGCCCATTGAGGCCAATTCAACAGCTATCCCCAGAGCCATGCAAATGTTTGCGGTAGGGGCAATGAGTGATAAACTGCAATATTTACCGGCAGAAATTTAAGACCCACTTTTTCTAGCTGCACACCATACAGGTGATGCCAGCTATGGCTGCTCATACCAATAGCGAATCCCTACACACCTGCGCAGGAGTGCTGTAATAAGTAGTGATGAGCGAGCACCCCAATGCTCGGATGTTCGGGTGCTCTGACCGAGCACCCCCTGAGGCTCGAGTGCTCGGCCGAGCACCCGAGCCCCATTGAAGTCAATGGGAGGACTCGAGCATTACACCAGGCACCCCCTGCTCTGATGAGGGGAGGGTGCCTGGTCCATAGGAAAAGGGCAGAAAAAGATGGAAACACTACAGAAATGGTTCAGGGACAGCATAGGGAGGATGTCTGGATGCACCTTGGACTCCAACATCGCTGCTGGGAACGATCTTTCGCCCGTAGTACGCCATTTTTACAGACTGACCGTAAAACACACAAAAAGGAAAATAAAAACGACTTTAGGCGAAAAATTGTTACCAAACAATATTTGCTGTATATTTACTTGTATATCATCTGCAAATTCTCCCAAAAATTTCATCGATTTTCTGAAGTGAGGCCATGATTAAGAGGGAAACGTGCGCAGAGGCAAATTATCCCAAAAATTTCCTTGATTTTCAGAACTGAGGCCATGATTAAGAGGGAAACGTGCGCAGAGGCAAATTCTCCCAAAAATTTCCTTGATTTTCAGAACTGAGGCCATGATTAAGAGGGAAACGTGCGCAGAGGCAAATTCTCCCAAAAATTTCCTTGATTTTCAGAACTGAGGCCATGATTAAGAGGGAAACGTGCGCTGAGCTGACCATCTAAAACATTATGGGTGAGGGTCTGCTGCAGAGCTGACCATCCTAAACATTATATGCGAAGGCCCGCTAGTGAGCTGACGCTATAAAACATTATATGAGAGGGCCCGCTAGAGAGCTGACCCAATAAAACATTATATGAGAAGGCCCGCTGGTGAGCTGACCTATATAAAAATTGTCAAACAGGGCCCGCTGGTGAGCTGGCCCTATATAAAAATTATATCACAGGGCCCGCTGGTGAGCTGGCCCTATATAAAAATTATATCCCAGGGCACGCTGGTGAGCTGGCCCTATATAAAAATTATATCCCAGGGCATATGGAAGAGGAGGAGGAGGATGAGAACATTAAGAGTCAACCATATACCCGTTTTTGGGGTGGAAGGGGTGAATGGGAATACAGAGTATTCCCATCATTGTAAATAACATATATAAAGTGAGTTTATGTTCCCCCGGGGCTTTCCTCCAGTGGAGTGGAGAAGTCAGGGGAAATCCAGGCCTTGTTCATTTTTATAAGTGTCAACCTATCAGCATTGTCGGTGGAAAGGCGGATACGCTTATCTGTTATGATGCCACCAGCAGCACTAAATACCCGCTCAGACAGAACGCTGGCGGCAGGGCAGGCCAGCACCTCCAAGGCGTAGAGTGCCAGTTCATACCACGTGTCCAGCTTGGACACCCAGTAGTTGTAAGGCACAGAGGGATCATTGAGGACGCTGACACGGTCTGCTACGTACTCCTTCACCATCTTCCAAAACTTTTCCCTCCTTGTGACACTAGGCTGCGCATCAGGGTGAGGGTGCTGGCGGGGTGTCATGAAGGTGTCCCACGCCTTGGAGAGTGTTGCCCTGCCTTTGTCGGAACTGCTGTGTGCTCCCCTTTTCTCCCCTTCTCGGTTGGCCAAGGTAGCACGTACTCTGCCGCCAGCGTTGTCAGATGGAAAATTTTGGAGCAATTTTTCAACAAGAACCTTCTGGTATTGCACCATTTTGCTTGTCCTCTCCACCGGAGGAATGAGAGATGAGAAATTCTCTTTGTAGCGGGGGTCCAGAAGGGTGAACACCCAGTAATCCGTGTTGTCTAAAATGCGTACAACGCGTGGGTCACGGGAAAGGCAGCCTAACATAAAGTCAGCCATGTGTGCCAGAGTACCAACAGTCAAGATTTCGCTGTCCTCACCAGGAGGCTGACTCTCAATATCCTCATCCTCTTCCTCCTCTTCTGCCCACCCACGCTGAAGAGATGGAACTAAAGTTCCATGGCTACCCTCTGTAGCGGAGGCAACCGTGTCTTCCTCCTCCTCCTCCTCCTCCTCCTCCGCCTCCTCCAATTGTCGCTGAGAAGACGAAGTGAGGGTGCTCTGGCTATCACCTTGTGTAAGCTCTTCCTCCCCCATTTCCACCTCTTCCACATGCAAAGCGTCGGTTTTAATTGTGAGCAGCGAGCGTTTCAGTAGACACAGAAGTGGGATGGTTACACTGATAATAGCGTTATCGCCGCTCACCATCTGTGTCGATTCCTCAAAATTGCGTAAAACCTCGCAGAGGTCTGACATCCATTCCCACTCCTCACTTCTGATTACAGGAAGTTGAACGGAGAGGCGACGACCGTGTAACAGCTGGTACTCCACTACTGCCCTCTGCTGCTCACAAAGCCGGGCCAACATGTGGAAGGTGGAGTTCCAGCGCGTGCTCACGTCACACAGCAGCCGGTGAGCTGGCAATTGTAAGCGCTGCTGCAGCTTCAACAGGCCGGCCGAAGCTGTAGATGACTTACGGAAATGTGCACACACGCGGCGCACCTTGGTCAAGAGATCATGCACATTGGGGTAGGTTTTTAGAAATCGCTGCACCACTAAATTAAATACATGCGCTAGGCATGGTACGTGTGTGAGCTTGCCGAGCTCCAAAGCCGCCACCAAGTTACGCCCATTATCACACACAACCATGCCTGCTTGCAGGTTGAGTGGCGAGAGCCACTGCTCGGTCTGGTGACTAATCCCCTGCAACAGCTCTGAGGCCGTGTGCTGTTTGTCCCCAAGGCAGATCAGCTTCAGCACGGCCTGTTGACGCTTCCCCACTGCAGTGCTACACTGCTTCCAGCTACTGGCTGATGGGGGAGTGGCGGTGTGTGTAGAGAATTCGGAGGTGGAAACGGAGGAGGAGGAGCCAATAACGTAGGTGCTGGTGGAAACCCTGATGGAGGTAGGGCCCGCAATCCTCGGCGTGGGTAGCACCCGTGCCATCCCAGGGTCCGAGTCGCTCCCAGCCTCCACGACATTCACCCAGTGTGCCGTCAGGGAAATGTAGCGTCCCTGGCCACAAGCACTTGTCCATGTGTCAGTCGTTAAGTGGACCTTCCCAGTAACTGCGTTGGTCAGGGCACGGGTGATGTTACGGGACACATGGTGGTGTAATGCGGGGATGGCACACCGGGAAAAGTAGTGGCGGCTGGGGACCGCGTACCGAGGGACAGCTGCTGCCATCAGGCTGCGGAAGGACTCAGTGTCCACAAGCCTAAATGGCAGCATTTCGATGGCCAGTAATTTTGAAAGGTGTGAGGTTAGTGCTATGGCCTGTGGGTGGGTGGCTGGGTATTTTCTCTTGCGCTCAAATGCCTGGGGTAACGACATTTGGACGCTGTGCTGGGACAGGGAAGTGGATGTGGTCGCTGATGGTGCTTCAGATGCTACAGGTGCAGGGCGGGAGGTATGCGGGCCTGCGCCTTCGACAGGCGATTGGCCGGCACCGAAAACAGGGGAAGAGGAGGCAGTGGTGTGGCCTGCAGACACAGATGGGCGATCCAGGCGTTCCTCCCACTTACTACGGTGCTTGGATGCCATGTGTCGGATCATGCTGGTGGTGGTGAGGTTTCTAGTGTTCATGCCTCGGCTCATTCTGGTGTGGCACAGGTTGCAAACTACAAATCTTTTGTCGTCCGCACTTTCCTTAAAAAAACGCCATACCGCGGAACACCTACCCCTTGGCAAGGTAGATTTACGCAAGGGGGTGCTCCGTGGAACATTTGCGGGCCGGTTTGGTGCGGTCCGCCTTCTTTCTGTAGCCACACCACTGCCTCTTCCAGCCTGTTGCGGTGCTGCAGATGGCTCACCCTCAGGACTGCTGTCATCGCTCGGCTCTACACCTTCCCAGGTGGGGTCAGTCACCTCATCGTCCACCAAGTCCTCCTCCACTTCCTCACTCTGATCATCCTCCTCAAGTCTTGATCCCACCACATACTCAGTCATTGACAACTGTATAACATTCTCCTCAACAAGGTCTTGAGACGGAAATAGTGGTTGATTTAATGGCAACTGTGTCTCATCATCATCATCATCATCATCCACTACTTCCTTTGACCTTAAATGCCGTTCACATCTGTCATCTTCTTGTGATTGGGTAGCCTCTAGAGGTTGTGAATCAGGGCACAAGATGTCATGTTCCTCTGCAAGCGTGCTTGGAGAGAGGGTCAAATGAAGGATTGGTGATGAGACGAGCTCATCACTATATCCCAGTGTGGGATCACTTCTTTGACCAGACCGTGTATGGTGGGAGGAAGGATGATCAGAGTGAGGATTATGTTGACCAGACTCTTGGCTACTGAGAGTGGACTTGGTGGAAGACAGGGTGGTGCTTAACCGACTGGAAGCAGTATCAGCTGTCATCCAACCGACCACCTGTTCGCACTGGTCGGACCTCGAGAGTGATGTCCTGCGACGCCCTGTGAAATCAGACATGAAGCTAGGTATGGTGGATGTCTTTCTTTCTTGTGCTCTGGCACCAGGCACAGTTTCTCCGCGTCCTGACCCGCGCCCTGAACTTTCAGGATCACGTCCACTTCCCCGTCCCTTTTTACCCGCCTTCTTCATCTTACACGATATATATGACTTTAATATATATGAGTTTGAAAACTTAACAGTATTTCTTACTATTCTGCAACTCTGCAGAGTACACAGAATAGGCTGCTAAACTGCGGTGACACACACTGAATGGAATAAGTGACTTTAATATTTGAGTTTGAAAAATTAACAGTATTTCTTACTATTCTGCAACTCTGCAGAGTACACAGAATAGGCTGCTAAACTGCGGTGACACACACTGAATGGAATAAGTGACTTTAATATTTGAGTTTGAAAAATTAACAGTATTTCTTACTATTCTGCAACTCTGCAGAGTACACAGAATAGGCTGCTAAACTGCGGTGACACACACTGAATGGAATAAGTGACTTTAATATTTGAGTTTGAAAAATTAACAGTATTTCTTACTATTCTGCAACTCTGCAGAGTACACAGAATAGGCTGTTAAACGGCGTTGAAACACACTGAATGGAATATGTGACTTTAATATTTGAGTTTGAAAACTTAACAGTATTTCTTATAATTCTGGAACTGTACAGAGTACACAGAATAGGCTGTTAAACGGCGGTGAAAGACACTGAATGGAATATGTGACTTTAATATTTGAGTTTGAAAACTTAACAGTATTTCTTATAATTCTGCAACTCTGCAGAGTACACAGAATAGGCTGTTAAACGGCGTTGAAACACACTGAATGGAATATGTGACTTTAATATTTGAGTTTGAAAACTTAACAGTATTTCTTATAATTCTGGAACTGTACAGAGTACACAGAATAGGCTGTTAAACGGCGGTGAAAGACACTGAATGGAATATGTGACTTTAATATTTGAGTTTGAAAACTTAACAGTATTTCTTATAATTCTGCAACTCTGCAGAGTACACAGAATAGGCTGTTAAACGGCGTTGAAACACACTGAATGGAATATGTGACTTTAATATTTGAGTTTGAAAACTTAACAGTATTTCTTATAATTCTGGAACTGTACAGAGTACACAGAATAGGCTGTTAAACGGCGGTGAAAGACACTGAATGGAATATGTGACTTTAATATTTGAGTTTGAAAAATTAACAGTATTTCTTACTATTCTGCAACTCTGCAGAGTACACAGAATAGGCTGCTAAACTGCGGTGACACACACTGAATGGAATATGTGACTTTAATATTTGAGTTTGAAAACTTAACAGTATTTCTTACTATTCTGCAACTCTGCAGAGTACACAGAATAGGCTGTTAAACGGCGTTGAAACACACTGAATGGAATATGTGACTTTAATATTTGAGTTTGAAAACTTAACAGTATTTCTTATAATTCTGGAACTGTACAGAGTACACAGAATAGGCTGTTAAACGGCGGTGAAAGACACTGAATGGAATATGTGACTTTAATATTTGAGTTTGAAAACTTAACAGTATTTCTTATAATTCTGCAACTCTGCAGAGTACACAGAATAGGCTGTTAAACGGCGTTGAAACACACTGAATGGAATATGTGACTTTAATATTTGAGTTTGAAAACTTAACAGTATTTCTTATAATTCTGGAACTGTACAGAGTACACAGAATAGGCTGTTAAACGGCGGTGAAAGACACTGAATGGAATATGTGACTTTAATATTTGAGTTTGAAAAATTAACAGTATTTCTTATAATTCTGGAACTGTACAGAGTACACAGAATAGGCTGTTAAACGGCGGTGAAAGACACTGAATGGAATATGTGACTTTAATATTTGAGTTTGAAAACTTAACAGTATTTCTTATAATTCTGGATCTGTACAGAGTACACAGAATAGGCTGTTAAACGGCGGTGAAAGACACTGAATGGAATATGTGACTTTAATATTTGAGTTTGAAAACTTAACAGTATTTCTTATAATTCTGCAACTGTACAGAGTACACAGAATAGGCTGTTAAACGGCGGTGAAAGACACTGAATGGAATATGTGACTTTAATATTTGAGTTTGAAAACTTAACAGTATTTCTTATAATTCTGCAACTCTGCAGAGTACACAGAATAGGCTGTTAAACGGCGGTGAAAGACACTGAATGGAATATGTGACTTTGATATTTTAGTTTGAAGACTTAACAGTATTTCTTCCTATTCTGCAACTCTGCACAGTACACAGAATGTGCTGCTACACTGCGGCGAAGCACACTGAATGGAATATGTGACTTTGATATTTTAGTTTGAAGACTTAACAGTATTTCTTCCTATTCTGCAACTCTGCACAGTACACAGAATGTGCTGCTAAACTGCGGCGAAGCACACTGAATGGAATATGTGACTTTGATATTTTAGTTTGAAGACTTAACAGTATTTCTTCCTATTCTGCAACTCTGCACAGTACACAGAATGTGCTGCTACACTGCGGCGAAGCACACTGAATGGAATATGTGACTTTGATATTTTAGTTTGAAGACTTAACAGTATTTCTTCCTATTCTGCAACTCTGCACAGTACACAGAATGTGCTGCTAAACTGCGGCGAAGCACACTGAATGGAATATGTGACTTTGATATTTGAGTTTGAAGACTTAACAGTATTTCTTCCTATTCTGCAACTCTGCACAGTACACAGAATGTGCTGCTAAACTGCGGCGAAGCACACTGAATGGAATATGTGACTTTGATATTTTAGTTTGAAGACTTAACAGTATTTCTTCCTATTCTGCAACTCTGCACAGTACTCAGAATGTGCTGCTAAACTGCGGCGACGCACACTGAATGGAATACGTGACTTTGATATTTTAGTTTGAAGACTTAACAGAATGTGCTCTAATCTGCAACTTTGCACACTAAACAGAATGTGCTCTAATCTGCAACTTTGCACACTAAACAGAATGTGCTCTAATCTGCAACTTTGCACACTAAACAGAATGTGCTCTAATCTGCAACTGTGCACACTAAACAGAATGTGCTCTAATCTGCAACTTTGCACACTAAACAGAATATATATATTTTTTTTTTTTTTTTTTGTTTTTTTCCCCCCACACCAAATAACCTGCTGCCCCCACACACAGTAGTCCTAAAAAGGACTTTTGGTTCTTTTTTTTTCACAATTTTTGTTTTTTTCCTCCCTACACTGCCTTTCCCTTCCTATCCTCAGCTCTCCCTGGCTCAGACTGAGCCGAACTCGATGGTCAGGTGCTATACAGCACCTGACCACGGGTTCTGGCCAGCCAATCAGTGTAATGCCAGCAGCCAACATGGCTGCTGGCATTACACCGATGTCAGAGCCTCCCTGCACGTTTATTGGCTGCGCAGCAGCCGCAAAACGTGCGGGGAGGAGACCCGAACATGGCGGGCGAGCACATGCGGTACTCGTACGAGTACCGCCATGTGCCGAGCAGAGCGATGCTCGAGCCGATCCGAGCATCGGCCGAGCATGCTCGCTCAACACTAGTAATAAGGCAAATGTCAGGACCAGGAATGCCATAGAGAGCATCTTCAGTTCCGTTGCTTGGATCATTCAGGGGGTGCTCTACAATATGCACGTGGTAAAGCATGTGACATCATCCTGGTGTATGCCCTACTCCACAATATTGCTGTAGACACACGTCTAGTCAAGGATGTTAAGCCACAACAGCCAATGGAGGTCCCTGTTTCCATTGATGAAGATGAGGATACATTGAGCGGGACGCATATGTGAACCAGACTCATCAGGGACGACTTCACCTGTGATTAAAATGCATGTGTGACCATGGTCATGCTTGTGGAATGTGTGCAAACATGCTCACGCAACACATAACCATCTGTTCTACTCCACAGGATGACCCATTGACACAGCCCTCCGCTCTGACAATGGCATGTCAAGGATATCATCCTTCAACCTGGGATCAATGCTACACCAAATTGGCCATGTTCATCATATTCTAAGTTGAACTGACAGAATACTAAATCTACAAAGTTGAAACACCCCTAGAACCCCTGGAGTCATAGAGGGATATCCAATGCAATGACATACAATGCATTGGATACCACTCCGGAATTCCATGTGTTAACCCTTTGCGACCCCTCTGGCACTCAAAGGCTTAAAGGGGTAATAGACTTATGCATGCCTAGTTGGGCAGTTCCTAATGGAGCAGAATAGGGATGCTTATACTGTGTTGGTGTTGCCTACAGTATTGGAGTATCAATCTGTGAGGCAGGTTGCAAGGCCCATCATGCTGACCTGTTTGTGTCTGTGTGAAGCACGGTGTCAATGCCACTCCATTGCTTGGCAATGTGTTGTCTAGCCTCATGAACACATGAGGTTTTGATCAAGGGGATGTCAAGCACACATATGTATGTGTGACTGGGACCCTGAGCACACACATCTCATATGTATGTGAATCAAGACCCATGAAATAGATCCTCTGTTTCATGGGGCTTGGTTCACATACTGATGATGTGTGTGCTCATAGTCCAAGTGTGACGGTACCAGGATTTACTGGACCCTTTTGGGGCCGTCGGTTCCTGAACCGCCGCTGCTGCTGCCCTCTTCCACGGCAGGCTGGAGCCCTGCTGCTTCCTGGAGGTCCTGGATGCTCAGGCAGGAACAACTGGATGCTGCCCCCTGGCAGACTGGCAGAGATAGTGAATTTAGCTGCAGAACCCTAGGTAGGGTTTCCAGAGGCCCTACGCCAGTAGACCGGCGAGGAAAGTGAATTTGCTCCTGTAATGGCTAAGGTGAGAATCCCCAGCCTAAGTCCCCTCCAGAAATATAGCCGAGACTTGTATTAAGGAGGGTAGAACAGAACAGCTTTATTGATGAAACACACTGCTTATATACACTTCCAGACACTCTTATCAAGATTAGAATTTAAATTAGGGCTTGGGACAGTGTTGCTATGCTTGACCAATCAGATAATGGCCTACATTTCCAGTCACTCCTATTCAGATAAGAATGCAAAGTAGGGTTTGGAAAAGGGGCATTTTGACTGGACCATAATAACCTCCCCTGATTGGTCAAGGAAGCTCAGCAGGAGCCAGTCAACATTCCAGTCATTGTTTAGCCAAGTTACACAGATCTGAAGCAAGCAGGAGTGCTGGGCATAGCCTTTATTTTCTGCACTCTGGCTCCCAACTATCATATCCCTGTAAAGGAATTACAGTAACCCCATCCAAACTATTACATTATGTCACACAATGTACAACATAGGGATCAATATTTCAAGTGGTATAGTCGTAAGTTATTCCATCTGGTCACACCCAGTCACACATACATATGTCTGATTGCCATCCCCTTGATCAAAACCTCATGTGTTCATGACGGCTAGACAACACATTGCCAAGCCATGGATAGTCTACTCCTTTTAAAATACCAAAGGTTAACCCGTTGAATGCCAGAGAGGTCTTCACTGCATTGATGAGCAATGTTTTGTGTACCCCTCTGGCACTCAAAGGTATGATGATGGTTCAGCAATAGCATAACTGTTGTGTTTACAGTGCAGTTTCAAGTCCTGTCTTCCACTTCCTACATGCATCCATGACCCCTCATGGTCCAGAGGTATGTCTCACTGACACGTTGATTCCACATCCATGAAGATCACCTGTTGCTGTTAAATGTCAATTGCAACCTATGGGCATCTGTAATTTTCTGGTGTAATTGATTACCTTTCCCTCATCAGTGTTTTAATTCAGATCATATATTTGATCTGATGATCTATCCTGCAAGTGCATCAACAAACACATCTAATGTTTGTCAAAATCCTTTATTACCACAACAGTGGTTGAAACAATATGTGGATAATGTGGGACCTAGTATGTTGTGAGTTAGGTGTTGTTCAAGTTCAATTCACAACATGGAAACACAACACCTTCATGTTGTATGGCTTTGCTATGTGGTCTATGAGTTGAAATTGTACAAAAGTGTCTGTATGTGATGTGTGTGTTTACCCATGCCATTAATTGTGCATGAGTTGTGTTCACTGCATTTCTTTGCAATGCATTGGAGACATCTCTGCCACTCAACCTGTTAGGATATAAAAGACTGTATGCACAACTCCATGGTAGAATAAGTTCTTATACAGCATCAAATAGATGAAAACTTTTATTGTAAGGTATAACTTGCACTTCTGCATTAGTTATGTTTACATCAGCATGGAAGATGCCAACAGAATCTTAGGGGCAGAAGAGCTCATCTCCATTATAGCCTTTTTATGATTAAGTCCATTAGTGGACAAAACATTTCAGAGTATATAGATCTATGTCCACTGTGTAGTAGTCAGAAATAGTGAGACAGTTCTAGCTGGACATTCTAACCTTGAACTCTGTGAAAACGTTTAAAGCGGAACTACCACGTCACAAAATGTTTAGCTTAACTAAGTCCCCTTCTGGCGACTAGCTGCTTAGTAGCGCTAGTCTCCAGAAGTATTACCTAATGTAATAGATATATACTTTATTCCCCAGCTGTCGGTAGCACGGAGCACAGACATCTTGCCAGAATGACGTCCGTGCCCCTGCGCGGTCAGTCCCAGCTGGGTCTAGGAGGCATTGCTAGGAGCCGGCCGGCTCCGGCTGGGACTGACAGCGCAGGCAAAATGTCCGCACTCCATGCAACTGACAGCTGGGGAATAAAGCATATATCTATTAAATCAGGTAATAATTCTAGAGACTAGCGCTACTAAGCAGCTAGTCACCAGAAGGGGACTTAGTTAAGCTAAACATTTTGTGACATGGTAGTTCTGCTTTAAGAATTTTTATTTGCATTTAGTACCAAAGATTGAAAGCTACTTTGGGAAGTGTATATCTTGTCATTGGAATTTTTCCTGAAGAATTGATCCTGTATGGTTCCAGACCAAGGACTCTATACAGTAATAGTTGTGAGACCAAAGTGTGTGAAATATCCAGTATACTACCCAGGTCAGTTTTATTACTCAGACCTGTGTGTTTTATGTCTATCATATATTCGATCAACAGCTACTCTGTGACTACCCACTTGTGGGGTGTTTATGGTGGTGAAACTTATTGAATAAAACCCCTTGTGCTTTCTTCTGTTTGTTTCTAATCCTTTATCATAGACTTCTGAAATGTATCAGTGGCCATCATTTATTTTTTAAGTTTCAAAAGCTTTATTTGAAAAGGCAAAGACAGTGGTGCAGTACAACCATTACAATGATACAGAGTTATAAATAGTAAACAATGCAGCATTACAACAGATCAATACATCATATAGAGCATTACATCTTATAAGAGCATAGAAGATAGGGATAGAAATGCAAGATGGCTGTGAGAGATTCCCATGCAGTAGATATTGAAACGTTCAAATGGAAAGGTCCTCTCTCGTCAGCGTCAGAAAGATCAGATCAGAGATGCAATATTCGTGTATTAGGGGGTAAGACATTATATGGATATGTCATGAATGCAAGGAATTGCGAGAGGGGAAGTAGGAGGAGAAAAAAAAAGGAAAACACACACACACACATCCGCCCCGCCCGAACAACCCCCCGTGGAGGCCACAACACTCAATAGCCCGAGGGGCAGAGCCTATGTCAATGGCACTGAACCCTGTCCAACCTGGGGTAAAGAAGGAACACATTGCACCCAATGCAAGGACCATCCCACGGAGTAGTTCATGGAGAGGATTCTAGGGAGGAAGAGGGCATTAGGATGGAGTCAGGCAAGCTAACGTAATGAGTACAAACGAACCATGAAGGTGGTATATAGGAGGGGTTATCGGCGAGTGCTAAGTGAAGACTCTCCAGTTCATGGAGGAGACAAGTTCTAGCATACCCTTCCGCCAACGGTGGATGAGAATCTGTGCTCCAGTATAGAGGTATAAGGTATTTAACAGTATTGAGAACGGTTCGTACACAAGACCAAAGTCCCTTGGGGAGTTTAATGTTAGGAGGAGAGATATGTAGAGAAAGACAGAAGAGAGGATCCACACTGAAAAAAGTGTGAAAGGCTCTATTGGTTTGATGGATGACTGCAATCCGGAATGTAGAGCAGGAGTACCAAATGTGGTACACGGAGCCTATAGCTGATCCGCATCGCTAGCATATAGGAGAGGTGGAGGCTGAAAAGGAGGCTAAGCACAGGGTGGTTAGGTACCATCGAGTGAGTAACTTGTAGTTGAGTTCCTTGGTGGCAGTGTCCCTAGCTGACCTGTGCATACGGGCAGTAATCGAGAACCAGGTGGAAGCATGCCAAAGACAAAAGAAGTAGTGTTTGGTCATCAAATGAATTTAAGCTAGAAGCCTATGGCAGAAGAAAGTGGATGGAATTTAATTGATCTACAAAGTAGGTGTGTCTGAAAAGGGGGCAGGGCCCTAATGTGTGGGGGCGATCCTCACATCGTGGTCATCCAAAGTAAGATTTCTCTCGCCAATAGCCATGAAATAGGAGTTGAGGAAGGGGGCAAGCTAGGAGTGTGAGAGGAGAGACTGGAAGATTGGATAGAGAGGGACTGAAAGGTGAGTCCATCAGGATGGCTCTGAGAGCCCAATGGAATTACACCAAGACCCCCGGGAAGCCAAGGTTGCTAGTTATGGAGCAGAGTGGTGATGGAAGAGACTCAATTTTAGCAGAAGATCTGAAAAAACACCATATTTTCAGTATATGGACAAAAACAATATGCTCTTTGAGGGAAGCATTGATCTCCTGGTCTGACGCAAGACATACCTGTAAGGGATCTAGACGACCTAGGAAAGCATCCATCATGCGGACCCAGGGTATACTGGAGTCCGGAACCAGACTGAACATCTTGGCTAGGGCAGAGGCAAAGTAGTATCTCTGGATGTCTGGTGCATTTAGCCTGCCCTCTGGGAGAGGCAGAGCAATGATAGGGTAACAGATCTGTGACTTCTTCCCTGCCCATATAAAAGAGGTGAAAATGGTATGGAGAGACGACAAGTAGTGTTTTGGGACATGGATGGGAAGTGCGTTAAATAGGTAAAGAAGTTTGGGGCAGGAGACCATTTTCAACATATTAATTCTACCAATCCAGAAGAAGGGAAGAGTTCTCCAGGCGTCGATTTTAGCAGATTTACGGAGTATCAGGGGAGACAAGTTAATGTCACACAGAGAAGGAAAATCAGGATAGATAAGATTTCCCAGGTATTTTATAGAGGAGGTAGTCCATTTGAATTTGAATCAAGCCTGGAGAGAAGCTGAAGTCTGGCCGGGGACACCCACCTCCAACACCTCCGATTTGGAGTAGTTCATTTGTGCCTGGGATAAGAAACAGTGCTCATCCAGTATACTGGTCTGCAGGGAGGTTAGAGGTTTAGTAAAAAGCTGCTAGTTTGTATGTGTGTGAACCCGAATGGAGACCATGGATATCCGGGGAGGACCTTACAATTCTTAAGAGTGGTACCTTTTGAGATGTCAAAGGGCTCAGGAAGTGTGCCATTGACTAGTACCGTAGCTGACGGAGTGGCATACAGGCTCTTGATGGATGTCAGGAGGCGTTGGTTAAAGCCAACGTGAGACAGGAAACTGAAAACGTATGACCAAACGTATGTCAAAAGCCATCTCGGTGTCAGTTGATATGAATAGGGAGGTGATCTGTTTACGCACAGCTAGATACAGCAGGGGTATGGCTTTTGTGGTGTTATGTTGGGTTTCACATCCTGGGACAAACTCACATTGATCCGGGGGAAATTGAGTGAGGCAGATGAGAGTGAATACAAGTGGTTAGTATCTTGGCAGAAAGCTTAAAGGGATAGTAACACTTAGTTTTAACTTTGTTTTATTTTGTAGGCATTAAAAAAACATGAAGAATGATATAAGTCTTATCCCTCAAACCTTTATGGTTTATGAGATATTCACAAGCAAAGTTTCCCCTCCCCGCCCCTTTTACCTAGTGTAAGCCATCTCTTCTCAGATGTGAATCTGGTTGTATGACCAGACAGATAACAGAAGGGGACAATTTTCTTTGTATGAAAACAATGAAAGCCCTTCCCCCCTTGGCAAGTTTTTCAGCTTTTTCCCTTATCTTAATTGAAGATTGTCCCTCTCTGCAGTCTACCTGGGCACCTCCCTTCTGATCTGGTTGAACGTGGGGGGGAATACTTTGTTTGTGAATATCTCTTAAACCATAAAGGTTTGAGAGATAAGACTTATATCGTTCTTCATGGTTTTTTTAATGCCTACAAAATAAAATAAAGTTAAAACGAAGTATTACTATCCCTTTAAGGTTGATGTTTAAAAGGGAAATAGGTCTGTAGCTGCTACATTGAGAGGGTTCTTTACCTTGTTTAGGCAGGACCACTATGTGGGATTCAAGAGCTTGGTAGTGGTCATCATTTTTAATTGATTTTACCACATTGCTAATTAGAGTTGTTTTTTGTTCATATGATATGCTTTATTGCATTTCACCATTTTTCTTTTAATGATTATTGCTTGTTGAAATAGTTATTTTTTTTCTGCACATAATTTAAAAGCTTATGCTTTGTTCCATTTAGTCTTTATCTGCAAATGGATTACTTTTTAATAGTTCGGCCTTGTTTACAAACTTGGGCAATATGATCTGATCATTTGAACAGACAATACATTTAATTTCTGTAAAATACTAATGATTTGAATTTGTGTGGTTTGATTCATTTAAAAAGCATATTTTATTTTAATATAAATGTATAATTCAAGGTTGCCAAATTGATACACCATAGTTCATGAAACTATGTATTATGCTAAAATAATCACACCTTCCTGTCTTTCTAAATGCATAGATGCTGAAGGAACTGTACATCAGTGTGCACAGAATTGCAATTACTTTTGAACACAGTGCTAGAATATTAATATTTATAAACCATATATTGCATACATAGAAAAAAATTGTATGAAAGGATTTAATGATACAAGTATTAACTCTAAAACACACACACACACAAACAAGACTGCTTATATAATTAAGCTCGTGGAGACTAGATACATATCCAACACCTTGTTTTATAATGTGGTTAAGTCATAGCTTAATTATACATATAAAATATCCATGTCGATAGTGGAAACCAAAAGGCCAAGTACTATCAGAAGTTTAATTCCTGTAGCTTTGCTATTTGAAAGAGTAGAGTTGCAATAGATGGGGGTCATGACCTTGGCCTAAAGAATGAACCAGCAGTGGTAGGGTCCCATTAGGTGGTCAGCTGTAAGAAAAAGTGTGAGGGAAAGCTTGTCCTATCAGCTGAATAGCATACTGGAGAAAAGTAAGTGAAATTTCTGGCCTCTGTATATTTCAATACAGTGATCCCTGCGTCGTCTTTTGCTTACATGCTTCCCTCAGACGCCTTTACCAATTATGGTGGCCATTCCTTTATGTTACTATGTCAGAGACTTATTACATGTATAGCTGGTTGCTGTGTTCTCCTTATTAAACAAAGAGAAAATATACAAAAATAATAAAAAAAAAGCAAAATCAATCTGTATATGGGTATTCAATATGTTAAGTAATATGTATAAAAATGACAGACCGCAGTATATGAGTATGATTATGGCAAGTCATTTGTATAAAATATGATATGCAATCCATACAAAATAAGTAATCTGTGGATGTATAAAAAATATGATGAGCAATCTGTAGATGTGGGTATCATGATATTAGCAATTGGAATATGTGTACATAACTTTACTTGAATTACAGCCAAGGTGGGTGAACTTCATGCCATTGCATGTTATGTTGTTAAACTGTCACAGTTGGTTGTTTTTGAGAATTCTAGGAAGGGTGTTTGGCTGCGAGTTGGATACATTTGAGGTCTTTGGCTCCTATATTATGATTAAATGAGTGATGAGGAGGACTTCCAGGTTTGGCCAACTCAGCTGGCCTAAAGGAGTTCCCTACTCTATTTAGTCTGTTAACAATTTTGGCAGTCACTTCGTTGTGATGGATAGTGATGTGCTGTATGGTATTAAGCATGGTATCCATGAGATGATGCTATCATGCACCCTTCTAAAATGACGTCTTAGTGCTCTGGTTCATTTACAATATGTCATGGGTCAAGTTCTGGTGGAAGTTCTAGTATTCAAATTAATTGAGAATGCAAAAACAAACAACAGAAGACTTCCCTTACCCAAAAGACAGCATGGTAGCATCATTCATTGCTCAAAGTTGACAAGCAAATATTGGCTGTGGAGTCTTCTGCTGACTCTTACTAGTCCTGTAATCCACTGTGAGTCTGTTAAAAGGAAAAACAGCCATCTCATGGAGACATAAAGCAGGGTGGAAACATGCTGACTGGTGTATAATTGTGTTGGAGGCCTGCAGAAACCCTCTTTTACTGGTAAATTTCATGTCCAAACAGGCTGAAGTAAACTCCAACTTAGACAAGTCTCCAAATCTTCAACCTGTTCTTAGTTTCTTTCTGAATTTCCACACAGTTTTAGTCTAAAGAAAGCACAGCCTACAGTAGTACCACAGCCTCTTTTTGGCAGTACCTGACTGGTGGTGCAGAGATTTAGAAAATTGCAGTATTTTATTTAAGACATCATAGAATTATTGTTTATTGTCCTCCAAGCAATGTCTCACAATATGTAAAGCCATCTCCATAATGCGGTGAGAAAGAGTCCATAGGTTTGCCATCATCTTTCTGGAACAGACTGGACATGTTTATGCAGCACTTCATATTTTCTCAAGTTCACTTTAATATATTTATGAATATTGAACTCTCTAAGTAGAGATACTACAGATTTCAACTACTGTGTAAGACATGGCCATCTTCCACAATCCACATTTTTGGAAAAGAACTTCCTGACTCCACATGTATAAATGAGCCAAATATTAATGTGTACATTTTCATAGTTAAGCTGTGCAAGGTATAATTGTGCTTTATTAGCAAACCTTTTGACATTTGTAGCATATAAATAAATTATTCAAATACAAAACCAATGTATCCCTCTAGTTAACAGTATTTGTAAACAGATTTGCAAAAGTGAACACAATTATGTTCTTTTGTGTAGAGATGATCTCTTCTTTCTTTCATCTAGACTACATGAGAGGAGTTTGATTTTATACAGTGATGTCTGTTACATCAGTCTAGATATTTTTCATAGTTTCATGAGTCATAAGACATTAGAGACTAAGGGCTCAATTTAATATACCTTGGTAAAACTGTTGGTAGGTCAAAAATGGATACTGAACAGTACACATACACACACACACACACACACACACAGTGGTACCATCAGAATCCAATAGCCCTACCAACAGGAACCACAACGAGTGTTGAGAAACAGAACACAACTTGTAGCCCAACATTCATCTTGTGTTTTTTGTTCCAAAAATTGATGCTAAATCGCGTGTGAAATGAGAACATCACATTAAAACAGCTGACACTCATTGGATAAAAAAGGAGAAGCAGACCCTCTGGCAGTGCATACATGAATGTAACAACTGGCAGCTTGCTTCTGTGCATCCCCATTGTGATCTCTTCAATTGAAATGGGTTAAAACATCCATGGTATTGCAGGAAATCAATCTGATTGCCCCATGTAGAAAGAATGTCTGCAGATTTCGAGTGAAAGCAGTCTTCAGTGGTGCAGTGGACTAGATATAACTTTATAATTTGTCTCCCCACCAAAATGCTCAGAAAAGGAGAAGAGTTTATACATTACAATCATCTTTAAGGGGTTTGCTTAATTATTGGGAACACATCCATGTAGAATTGATTCAATCTGGCTGGTAGGAGGTTCTGCCCAGATTAAGGTAAATGAGGATTATTTTGAAATTATCCTATATAATAATTAGCTAAAACATGTGTAACGCCTCGTCACGCGCAGTAGACACTGTTGCGCGTGCTGCAGTCATGCACAGTAGAGACTGCCCACGCCTCAGCTGACAGAAAGCTGGACGCTCCTTCTGAGCATCCAGCTCTGTAGCAGCCGCTGCACGGGCAGTCTCTACTGTACATGACTGCCCCGCAACCGGGTGGCAGTGGCACTGTGGCCCGTGTAACGGGCTCTTCAACTAGTAGTGTTATAATGATTTTGCATCTTCCAACTGAACTGCATATAGTTTTATTTAATTATCACATGGGTTCATTTATGAAGTGTTTAAAGGGATAGTAATACTTAAAATGTGAAAAAAAAATGTTGTAGCGTTTATTCCCCTGAGTAAAACAAGGGTATTCTCATGGATGAAATATGTTTTATTCAAAAGTTATTAACCTGAATTTGTTAGTTGCAGTATCACAGTGGCCTGAAATTTTACAATGGTGCTGTTGCTACACCATCCTGTGGAGATTTATGGTCTGTCCATAGGATGGTGTAGTAACAGCGCCACTATACAATTTCAGGACAGTGTGATACGGCACCTTTAAAAATTCAAGTTTGATGCTGTAATAACTGTTGAATAAAACACATTTCAGCCGTGAGAATATCCATGTTTTACTCAGGGGGATAAACCCTACAACATTTATTTTTTTAAATTCTGAGTATTACTAACCCTTTAAATCTTAAAAATAATACTCTGCACCTGTAATTTTATTTTGAGATCCAATTTTATATCCATTAACAGTAAAACTGTATTGTCTTGAATCAGAATGTTGGGCATGAAAGAAATTTTCCAGGTATAGTTTAGCCCCTTAAGGACCAGTGACATGTCAGGACGATCACTGCTGTTCTTGCCTAAAGGACCGGTGATAGTTCGGGCACATCACATATTTTTTACTCACAGCGCTCTTGCAGGAATGCTTTGAGTAGTAACGGGGTCCAAAATTGATTGCTCCAAGACTGAAGTGTTTACTAACAGACCACCGTTCGACATGCCTACACAAATTATCAGTCATGTGCTGGCGCACCAAACGTCCTCTGTCTTATCCTTAACAGGATTTCACCTGGGGATTAAGGGGTTAAAAAAAATAAAGTATGAAAATATAAGAAAGCCTGGTGCAGTTCATTCATTCTCCTACTGTTTTGCAATATGTTGGCTAAAATGCCACTGAGGGTCGCCCCTGCGCCTGGGCCCGTCACTCCAGGGGACCGGACGCCCCCGTGACCCCCTTGCCTGGCGCCTGCAAGTAGATCTGTGCCTTCTCCCTCTCCAGCCCTCTAGTAATGCTAAGCACTGGGAGAGGATGTTATCTCCCAGTACTCTGCATTACTGAGAACCGTGCAAGAGCTCCAGCTCTGCCCTCTCATGCCACACCACTAGACCCCCAGGGAGGTAGGAGATGGACAATGGGGGGGTCAGTAGGGGGCAATGTGCAGATTGGGGGCAATGTGGAGATATGGTGGGAATGTGGAGATTGGGGGGCTATGTGGAGATTGGGGACAATGTGGTGGCAACGTGGACAATGGGGGGGCAATGTGAAGATTGGGGCAATGTGGAGATATGGTGGCAGTGGAGAGTGGGGGGGCAATGTGGAGATATGGTGGCAATGTGGAGATTGGGGGGCAATGTGGAGATTGGGGGGGCAATGTGGAGACTAGGAGTAGTGTGGTTGGGGGGGCCCATGGCAGTTTCTGCACCAGGGCCCGGTGGCTTCTAGTTACGCCTCTGCCTTTGAGTACCAGAGGCGTACACAATGCATTGCTTTTCAATGTGTTGCGTACCCCTCTGCCACTCAAAGGGTTAAAAATAATTTAGGCAAAACATCAGGCATCTGAGGGAAGTTTGCAATGTGGACATTCATTTGGACATACGTGAACACTATAACCACCACACGGTCTGCAAATAATAAGTACATTTGCACTTCAAAAGAAGATTGTTTAATTTTTTTAACACCATTTATTCTGCAATAAAAAAGAAATTTAACACACTTTTCATGAACAAAGTCACTTAGCCATGGGTCTATGACTGAGTGGCTGTGTTCAAGAAATGCCTAAGGAAGATCATGTTCTCCTCTTTGCATTACCTCTATGCACTCTCTCCATACCAACTGTTGTTGTTTTCAGTGACAAAAACAAAGAGTTTTTATTATTATCTCCTGACTGGCTTTCAAGTTGTGGCGGTTCTGTGGAACACTCACTTCCTGTCTTGTCTTGTAATACAGGAGATGGACAAGATGTAAATGTGTTGTATTTTATTTAAAAATCCTCTGTATAGTGTTGATTCGGTGAAGTCTCTAGTCTTGTATCCATAATTAATGGAAATTGAAAAGTCATGCTAATTTGAGTTTCAATTAAAAGTAAATTTTTACATGAAATTACATCTTCATATATGGAAGTAAAGGTTTGTTTTATCATAGAGATGTTTCACAGCATATCCAGCTTACTTGTAACTTATGAAGTGCACTGTTTTGTTTTCTTGTTGTTACATGAGCCTATATCGATGTTCTAATAATCCTTCACATTTTGCCAAATTTAGTTTTTATCACAGACTGTCATAATGCAGTTAATAAGTAGATCCTGTAGAGCAGGCATGTCAAACATGCTGCCTGCAAGCCGAAAACTTGCAGCTTTCTTGCCAGCAGGATGAGGCAGAAAATTTTAAGGTGCCCTGCAGCTCTGCATCAATGGGTTAAACTCCCCATTTAGATAATTGGGATTTTTTTCTCAGTAACTTTTTTTTATTTTAAATACATTTTTATTAAGGTTTTTAGTATATATGGGTGTGACAGGAATTATACAAATGTCACAAGTACAAATACTCAGTTTCTCTCAATTGCAGACAATCATTTCTTTTTTGTTTTATGAGCTACCAGCCATCATTGTGAATAACCTCAGCTCATTGCACTACACAGGTATCTTATTTTTACATATTTATTCCCTTCTTCTTTTTTCTCTTTCTACTTTAATACACTGTTTGAGGTATTGCGAGGTGATTATAACTACTGGCTAATGTAATCAGTTAAAGGGTTAGTAATGTCATATATAAATAAAAAGTAATATTGTAGATAATCAAAAACTAAATCCATCAATTCCAGTCTGACCTTTCAAGTTTATATAACATTTTAAAGTACCCCCCCTCCTTCCCCTTGCACTGACATCAGCTTCTAGCTGACAGAAGGTCCTGGTCCTGGGACCAGCAGGCGGCTCTTCAGCAGAGCCAAAATACCGCACTATAAAAAGAAATGCTTTATTGGAACGGTCTACAAAGTGTGCTTGCAAACCAGGCACGCTTTGTAGACCGTTCCAATGAAGCATTTCTTTTTAGATCACGCTATTTCGGCTCTG
This sequence comes from Rhinophrynus dorsalis, assembly GCA_037306005.1. Lineage (NCBI taxonomy): Eukaryota > Metazoa > Chordata > Amphibia > Anura > Rhinophrynidae > Rhinophrynus > Rhinophrynus dorsalis. The sequence continues at coordinate 578,278,403 of CM074718.1, forward strand.
CTGAAGAGCCGCCTCGAGTCGGCCGACACAAATCTCCTTCTGTCAGCTTTACAGCTGACATCAGTGAGGGATGTGAGAGATCAGACTGGCATCGATGGATTTATATTTTGATTATCTACAATATAATTTTTTATTTTTATAAGACATTACTAACCCTTTATGGTTAAATATAACTTGTGACAGGCTTTGTTTTTGAGTTGTTCTCTCAGTCGCTTTAACCCTCAGAATAATAGAAAGGTGTCCAGTGCATTGCTTTATATATATATATATATATATATATATATATATATATATATATATATATATATAAATATGTATGTATATATACACAAATGTAATACATCTGAGATTAAGCAATGAATGATGCATATTTATGGGGTGTTACATGGCTGTCTTATTGGCCATATGTAAACACAGTGTGGACACCTTGTATGTTGTGATTGTCTCGCTCGTTTTGGATGTTTTTATTTTCCTGTACTGGGTTACACTGGGTATTTAACCCCTTAAGGACTGATAACGAGCCAGGACCATCACCGGTGTCCATGCCTTAAGGACCGGCAACAGTCCTGGCACTTCTTGGGTTTTGTGATCACAGCATTCCTGCGGGAGCGTTGTGATCACTACAGGGGTCTGAAACTTACTGCTCCAAGACCAGAGCGGCCAGTTTCAGCCTCTCTTTCTTTGTGCATTTAAACGTGATCGCTCATGTGTGACCGTCGGACGTTAAAGGGTTAAGGTGGCTGATGTGCACTATGAAATTGTCTTGATAAAGATCCCATTGAGGATTAGAATGTTGACCTCTTCTAAATAAATAGCAAACGAATGAAACCTGGAAAAGTTCTCAGAGTGCTGATTCCACAAACTCTTTTTATCTCATTCTCCCTCTTTCTAAATCTATCTATCTATCTATCTATCTATCTATCTATCTATCTATCTATCTATCACCTATCTATCTACCTAAGGAAGATAGAGACGTGTGTATAGATCCTTATTGACAAAAGAAATGAGGAGCGATTCTGGTGAAAATTAACTCCACAACAGAGGAAGAATAATGAAGCCTTATTGATTTAAATGGGGATTTTACATTTTTGAATGTTAGAGACCTCTGTAGCAGTCAAAGCATAAAACTCTCATTTCATGAGTGGGATTTTTTTATTTGTCCCCTAAGGTGCAGTTGGTTTGCTCCAGAATTGCACCTAATTTCTTTTGTAAATAAGGCCCATAGAGTCATATGCACAGTGAGGAAGTGGAGCAATTCTAGAACAAATCGACTGTACCATTGTGGAGAAATGATAGTTCCCATTCATTTAAATGGAATCATTTAGTGCTTTAACACCTACAAACGGTGAGTTGGAGACCAGGTACCATTAGAGGAAAAGAACTCTTAAAGTCCTCTCTACAGTATTTTCCTTAGAAAGGGGCACTGACACTTTGGGCCACTATCCCAGTTTTTCTGACCAGTTAAGCAAAAATAATAAAATGCATATTCAGTTTGACTGTACAAGTTAAGCACTTGCAGAATATGCTAAGTTAGAATGGGCTTGATCGCCTCTTTAAAACATGCTATAAAGTCCCACCAACATTACCTCTCCCACAGGCAATGCATTGCCCACTTCCCCTAGCACTGAAAGTGTTAAATGCCATTGAGTGGGCATGCTTGTATGAACATATTCTATTAATCTAGATAATTCAAAAACTAGTTTTCAAAATAAAAAAATAATTTTGAAAGATTGATCAAGTTGTATTAAGCTGATAGAATCCATTTTAACCAATTGGATTGTGTAGCTATTCTAAAAATGCTCAGTTTCTCTGTTCATTTGCTCATAGAGCCTTACGTAGGATGCTAAAAAAGATGCATTTTGGAAATGATAGGGGATAAATGAAAATTCCTAAGGTCTCCTCTTTCACACAGGGAACAGAACTGTTGCAGCCCACTGAGTCAGGTCTGTCACGTGTTTATTTTCAGCCAATATTAATGGCTGTGCCCATTTTTTTCTGCCATTCACTGGAAGTTTCAATGCAAATTGCAAACTCAAATGGGAACACAGAAAGTTGGACTTTGGCGTGTTCATGTGGGTGATAGTTACCCATGTGCAGCACAGTGGCTCAGTGGTTAGCACTGTTGCCTTGCAGCGCTAGGGTCCTGGGTTCAAATCCCACCAAGGACAACATCTGCAATGAGTTTGTATGTTCTCACTGTGTTTGCGTGGGTTTCCTCCCACACTCCAAAAACATACTGATAGGTGAATTTAGATTGTGAGCCCCAATGGGGACAGGAACCAATATGAGTGTAAAGCGCTGCGGAATCTGTGTACGCTATATAAATAAAGGATTATTATTATATGAAAGGTACTGTAGTCAAATATGTTATCTTTCCCAGTGGGAGACAGATCCAATGCAGCATTGCTGTTTTGATATTACCCATGTGAAAGAGGCCTAACTGATTTCAGTTGGGGTTTTAACAATTTGCAGCCAGTGAGATAGCTTAGTTGGTTAACGCAACCTTGTGGACACAGGTCCTAGTCCCAGCAACTTCAACTGAGCCTTTCACTCTTCCAAGGTAGATAAAATGAGCACCCATGGCATACTTGAAAATGAGAGACAATCTCAATATATCCTTGTTGGAAAAATATTTTTATTACAAAAATGTATAGGAGACATGGGTTGCATTCCCATTTTGATGAATGGGAAGTTTCATTCTTCCTATGATGCAGTTGATTTAATCCAGAATTGCTCATATTTTGTTTTCTGCTTCACATTTGTTTTTTTTTAACAATTTTTATGAGGGAGCAGAGGAAATATATTGCCCTACTGGTCTCCGTTGTAGTTAACAGGGCTAACCACTAGGCCTGATCTACACTATCATTGATTGGAGATGTCTCCAACATCCACAGGGTTTATTTGGTATCTGTGTTGAACTTTAACACCGTTACACAGTAAGGCCTTGGTTACAGTGCAGCTGGTTTTGTCTAACAGGTTTCCTTTCAAGTCTGTAGAGATATTTGTAGGTAAAGCCCTTCATTAAAGGGATAGTAATACTTCGTTTTAACTTTATTTTATTTTATAGGCATTAAAAAAACATGAAGAATGATATAAGTCTTATCTCTCAAACCTTTATGGTTTAAGAGATATTCACAAGCAAAGTATCCCCCTCCCTCCCCTTTTACTGATGTAACACTTTTCAGCCAGGGCAGAAGGGAGCTGCCCAGGTAGACTGCAGAGAGGGACAATCTTTAAATAAGATAACGGAAAAACCTGAAAAGCTTGTCAAGGGGGGCAGGGATTTCATTGTTTTCATAGGAATAAGAGTGTCCCCTTCTGTTATCTGTCCAGTCTATGGACTGTATTCCACATCTGAGAAGAGATTGTTTACACTAGGTAAAAGGGGCGGGAGGGGGAAACTTTGCTTGTGAATATCTCATAAACCATAAAGGTTTGAGAGATAAGACTTATATCATTCTTCATGTTTTTTTAATGCCTACAAAATAAAATAAAGTTAAAACGAAGTATTACTATCCCTTTAAGTTATCAGCTGCAGTAGGATGAATAAAGGCACAATCCCTTATTCAGTTAGTCATTTAGTAACCTTTTAACATGTTGATCAAGTGCAGTAATTAAGTGGTTAGATAGACAATTATCACAAGGGGAACACCAGGTCAGAATACATTAGGATAGGAGGTCTCTGCCCCACAGAGCTTACAATTTAATTACAGGATGGGTAACATACAGATACAAGCAGGTAGAGGAAGAAGTGCAAATTTTGACAGTTTTGAGAGCATATGAAACATGGTTTACATAGTACTGTAGAGCTACATTTAAAATGTGCTCTTTTAGCTTGGATTTGAAGTTCTTTAGTGTTGAGGCATGGCAAAACCTGGGAGGTAGGGAGTTCAAGAGAGAGAGCAAGAGAAGTCTTCACTCATGATACAGCAAAAGTGGTTAAAGGAGCAGAGAATAACATGTGTAAAATGTTCATAATCCTGTACATATAGAGTATAAATCTTTTCATCTGATTTATAATATTTTTAATACCTTGAATATGGAGGTTGCCAGTGCATTGTTAAGAAACGTCTCTAGAATTCAAGGAGTTAACCCCATGAGTGCCAGCGAGGTATACAACGCATTCTGCTGATAATCAAAGCCCCATTTACTTTAAATCAATGCGGGTTGTGTAAATATTTATTTCTTCTATAAGATGCAGTTGGTTTACGCTAGAATTCCTCCTCTTGCTTTGAACATAAAGCCCATACCATTTCATTTCGGCATATGCTCTGATCTCTTACATAATTATGATGATTATAAAAACTATTTTATGAACTCTTCAGCTACGTAATTTGTAAAAAGGAATTATTAATGCATAACATACACATGTAAATTATTCTATAATGTATCAAACATTACAAATATAGCTGCATGTTTTTTTTTCGTTTAAGATGGTTTCTTTACGTACATTTTAATGTTACTAACTTTTCCTGTAATTTTTAACTGAGGTTTGGTTATATATATATATATATATATATATATATATATATATATATATATATACACACACACACACACACACAACAAAAATGTAACAGCATGGAAACATGGTTGTTGATGAGGAAAAAAGACGTGTCCATCAGGTTCAGCCTTGTCATATCCTCCTTGTTGATCCAGAGGAAGGCAAAAAACTAAATAAAGAAGACATTAATAAGCCATTTCCAATTAAACACTAAGTAGGTAAAAAAGATTCCTTCCCGACTCTAGACAGCAGTTGGATGTTTCCCTGGAAATGCATTGGAACCAACTATTATACTTCTTAAGATTGTTCTGAATTAGATAGGTATCCAATATGCTATTGAAAGCTTCTATGGTATCTGCAAACACAAGTTCCCAAGGTAAATAATACTATCATCTTACTACCTGTATTGCAAAAAAAATCTCTGCCTTTGTTTTAGTCAAAAGCAGATTTCCTTTAGTCTTACTGGATTAAACATGTTTTATGAATAAATAGTTCCAGAGGTTTCATTGTATTTGTCTCAAATATATTTATATATAGGAATCACATCCCCCCTTAGATGTCTATTCTGCAATGTAAACAAAACCTGTATTGAACTTTATTTTTTATTATTTGAGGTTTATAAATATGGTTACCACTGGAAAAATCATCTTTTACTTTGCTAACCTGCTAAGTGCTGAAGTTTAATGACTTAATGTGGAACTATAACAATAAGGGGTTATTAATTAGTAGGAACTTACCTAGGAATGTGCACTTTAAATAATATATATTTCTATTAACTATTTTTTATTTGCATTTGATTTCTGCTGTGGTCAGCTGCTAAAATTTGTAATTTAAATTCTGATAATGACTAGTGTCCCTTTTGAGCCATTCAGGTCTTTTGAAGCCCATTTTTATTATTAATGAGCCTGATTTAGGAGCAGTGTTCACCAGAGATCACTATATTGATACTGAGGATATAATGAAAGAATTATACAGACAGATTGAACTCACTGCTGTATAAGTGTTCTTTCTTAGGATAGGATAGTCAATGGGGCAAATTTAAACAGTCTCAAGTTCAGCCAAATAAACTGATAATACAATGTACAAGCTGCATACAGCAAGTCATCTCCACCATTGTTAGCACTATAAAATCAGAAAGCCCAGTATGTCAGCCCATAGAACAAGCAGGGGAAGTAGTAAAGTTGGTCCATTTCCACCATGCCTTGTTTATACATCACATTAAACTAGGGATTAAGGAAAGAAACACCTGAAAGGCCCATAGACAATCCCATTGTCCTCTTCTTGGTCCAAGCACCATGAAAGGGATGATTTGGGACGTACATAGCTCCATAAATTAGCATTAGGCAGGCTTAGCACATGAAGATAGATTCCAGTGCCTGTTCTTGTGCAAAATAACTGTTGTATGCATTAAAGAAATGAATAGCCACTTGTTCCAAGGGAATAGTTTGGATATAAATGTTATTAGTTAAATCAATTGGCAACTGCTTTCCAAAGCTAACATTTGGCAAGCAGCACAAAGTTGATACTTTTAAAAAACTAATGTAAATATATGGGAGTTTTTAATTGTTGGATTTGTGCCAAAATTGCTCCTCTTTTCTTTTGTACATACAAATAAACTTATCCCATTGTATTCTAGAAAGAAAGATCTTCAATGCATTTTAGAGTAATGCATTAGAGCTGTCCCTGGCACCAAGGATTGATATCATTTACTCTATTTAATTTGTGTATATGCTTATTCACACCAAAGTATGTAGCTCATTACAATAACAAGTAAATAATGCAGAATGTTGGCACTGCCTATGAACAAGTCATTGTGATGATTTATCTTGTAAAAGTCAAATTCTAACTCTCTAGAATAGTGGTTCTCAAGTAGGGTGACGTGGCCCTATGGTGTGAGTGGACATCCACCAGGGTGCCTCTTAATTTCTATAAAGGCTTTGACAAAAATGTTTAATGTCAATTATATATTTTTGTAAATTGGTATACATTTTTTTTTTGTTATTCTGATTGTGAGACCTAAAAATAACTATATACAATACTGTGCAAGAGTCTTAGGCAGGTGTGAAAAAATAAGGGTAATTTTTATTTATTTTTATATTTATTTCTCTAGATAATACTTATTTGTGGCTCTATTTTTGTGGATGTGTCAGATTTGGACTTATTTACGACTATAGCTCCTTGGAATTCTGTTCATCCTTGGTTACAACTTAATTTGAGCTATTTATAGTCCTTATACATGGCCGTTAGATTTTTTTTTTGTTGCTCTAGGGGGCTGGCGCCTGTCTGGGGTTGGTTGGTTTTTACATATATACTGTCTAGTGTTGCTTTGAATGTACATAATAGGTGGTTTGGTGAGGTTGGGGATGGGTGATGCATTGTGGACGATGGGGGAGCATTTTTTCATCCACCAATGTTGATTTTATATTTATATATATATATATATATATATATATATATCAAAGTCAAAATAAGAAAAGCACTCTCAGGTCTTCTACATCAGTGGAAAGTGAGTTTAATTACAAGAAAATCAACGTTTCGGTTATCACATTGTAACCTTCATCAAGGATGTAATACAAGAAAATGAACCTTCCTTTTATCCCCTAAGTGAACAAACTGGCGCTGAAAAGGCGCTAAATGACAGGACATGACGTTATCTACACTAAAAGTCCTCATTGTGATTGACATGTGCAAATACCAATACAAAAAAGACATAGTATTAACATAACTAAAATAATGAAAAACCAAATAGTACATCGTGTATAAAATATAGAACCATCATGTTAAGGATCTAGTTGAAGCGAGCTCTTCCGAGATAGATTCATAAAAAGTTATTATTCTCACCAAAGAATTCTGTGGTACAATACGGCTCAAACAACAGTACACATCTCAGGAACTCCAGCGCATTGCAGCGCATGGTTAATTCCATATAGTACATATGTAGTTATATTCCCGCATCAAAACCACAGTATTTGAATAAATAGTATAATATAGAGCCACTAATCTCCTACATCCTCAACATGTGGCGAGAATATTACTCGCATAATATTCAGAGGATCAATCGGAACCGACTAACCCGGCAGCAATGTATAAGGCAAAGCCCGTTCCATGTGTAGAGAGAGGAAAAAGGACCAACTTATATAAACAATAGTGTAACGAATACACCTACCGGACTACGCTTATACTTCGATCCAGCAAAATGATCATACATGTAAAATCGGGTCACCAATACATTGCGGTATTTGGATGGCCCAAATCCATGCATATTTCACACAATGCCCGAATCAAAGGGTTGCATTTTAAGTACAAGAACAGGATCACTATTTCCAATAACATCTCATAACATAGGATCTAATGGTTAATACATCGCTGTCATCGCTTGTAAGAGAAATTCCCAAGACAAGGAAACATCGAAACAAATTAGATCAAAACAGAAAAACTAGTGGACCTATTTAGCATTCAAATGTCTTTCAAATACACCTAGTCAGAGTACGGAGTTGCTATAAAAGCAGGACCTCGGAAGAAAATACAGATTTATAATCCATCAGGTGGTACTATAGCGAATGAGTATCTAGGTCCAGTAATTAAGTACTAAATGGCTATACCGCTACCCAATATATGAACATCCTGGCAACTGTATCACAAAAGAAATACAGTGTAACATAACGAATGCTACCCAGTTATAGGAGAAATCTCCTTCATCTATAAGTAAAAACACCAGACCATTTATGGAAAGGCAACATGCAATGATAACTGGGTATACATAAGAGATTCAACACATCGTAAGGAAGCCAGTCTAGTAGACATTTAGTGAATATGGAAAAATTAAACCCCTTAAATCCCCTACTTGTTACTTAGTTATGTATCATTATTTCTCGCGTTCTTAAAAACATTCAACTTTGAAACTGAACTGTCTGAAAACAGGCAGCCTGCAGCGATTATTAACACAATAACAAAGATGTATCAATACATAATGAGAATACATTATTTCAGTCACCACGAGTTTCTAAAGTCCAACCAGGAAAATATATAGATATATGTGTCCGCTAAATTTGGCAGACTTAGTCCAATCACCACATTAGTAGCTTAATGAGCATCAACCATGTTTGTCAATAAATGAACAATACGGGGATGGTTACCCATAAGACATCCACACAGTTAACAGCTTTTTTGATTGATTCAGATCCATCTGTATATTTAAAGTTATCCAAATACAGACTTTTGCCTTTATCTTATCCCATCAATCCTCACTGTATGAAGTTAATTGAGATGCCACCATACTGTCTATACTTGTGTGTCTTTACATACTTATTGTCTATGATTGTGTATATTTACACCATTTACACCAGAGGTTTTCATGATAGCAAGTAAGCTATTGTGTATTCCAGAGAATCTGTGGCTCCTATGTAATGAAGAGGTTTGCTCCACCAATTTTTCTCAGCAAACAAGATAATTAGTCTTCCATGAAATTTGTGGCCTCTGTCAAGTAACGGCTGGATATACTGGAGGCAAATATATATACCTTTTAACCAGTAATCCTTGGCCAGACTTACTCACAATTGAGTGCCACCGATCTGTATTAGACAGCCTTTCCCATGGTTAATATTCCATTCATGTGGGTTTCCCTGGGTAAAGGCGTACCGAATGTATAGATTAGAAGAAAGCTGTATAGGAGAGTTTCTCATTTAATCCTTTTGGAGCCACTGTCTCCAGGATACGAATCCAGTATGTTTCCCTTTGGAGCAATCTTCTGCCCCTATCACCTCCTCTTGGTAATGGTGGAATATGATCAATTAACATAGTTTTTAATGATGCTACTGAATGTTGTTGTTCTGCGAAATGCCGAGCCACTGGTTTGTCAGATGTGCCAGATTGTAGGGCTGCTCTTATAGATGAGCGATGGTTCGCCATTCTCTCCCTGAATGTGGTTTCAGTTTTGCCAACATAGTATTTAGAGCACGGACAAATTAGAATATAGACCACATAATCTGTGGTACACGTTAGTCTGTGGCGAATCTCAAAAGATTTGTTAGTATGAGGATGCTTAAATGTGGTTGTTTTGATCAAACTATTACAAGTGGTGCAATTAATGCAGCGAAAGCAACCCTTTTGATCTATTGTTCTGGTAAGCCACGTTTTTTTATGTTCTTTAATTGGAGTCAAAGATTGTATATCTGGTCTCATTAGATAATCTCTCAGTGTCTTGCCCCGTGTGAATGCTACCATAGGGGGCTGTGAAGCAAAAAATGGTGACCGTGAGTCAGTGGATAATAAAGGCCATTGTTGTCTAAGTATGGTTGAGATCCTTTCTGCTCCTGGAAAATATTGCGTGGTAAAAACCATCCTCTGAGAACTCCTCTTCTCGACCTTTTGAACATTAAAGATACTAAGAGGAGTTCTCAGAGGATGGTTTTTACCACGCAATATTTTCCAGGAGCAGAAAGGATCTCAACCATACTTAGACAACAATGGCCTTTATTATCCACTGACTCACAGTCACCATTTTTTGCTTCACAGCCCCCTATGGTAGCATTCACACGGGGCAAGACACTGAGAGATTATCTAATGAGACCAGATATACAATCTTTGACTCCAATTAAAGAACATAAAAAAACGTGGCTTACCAGAACAATAGATCAAAAGGGTTGCTTTCGCTGCATTAATTGCACCACTTGTAATAGTTTGATCAAAACAACCACATTTAAGCATCCTCATACTAACAAATCTTTTGAGATTCGCCACAGACTAACGTGTACCACAGATTATGTGGTCTATATTCTAATTTGTCCGTGCTCTAAATACTATGTTGGCAAAACTGAAACCACATTCAGGGAGAGAATGGCGAACCATCGCTCATCTATAAGAGCAGCCCTACAATCTGGCACATCTGACAAACCAGTGGCTCGGCATTTCGCAGAACAACAACATTCAGTAGCATCATTAAAAACTATGTTAATTGATCATATTCCACCATTACCAAGAGGAGGTGATAGGGGCAGAAGATTGCTCCAAAGGGAAACATACTGGATTCGTATCCTGGAGACAGTGGCTCCAAAAGGATTAAATGAGAAACTCTCCTATACAGCTTTCTTCTAATCTATACATTCGGTACGCCTTTACCCAGGGAAACCCACATGAATGGAATATTAACCATGGGAAAGGCTGTCTAATACAGATCGGTGGCACTCAATTGTGAGTAAGTCTGGCCAAGGATTACTGGTTAAAAGGTATATATATTTGCCTCCAGTATATCCAGCCGTTACTTGACAGAGGCCACAAATTTCATGGAAGACTAATTATCTTGTTTGCTGAGAAAAATTGGTGGAGCAAACCTCTTCATTACATAGGAGCCACAGATTCTCTGGAATACACAATAGCTTACTTGCTATCATGAAAACCTCTGGTGTAAATGGTGTAAATATACACAATCATAGACAATAAGTATGTAAAGACACACAAGTATAGACAGTATGGTGGCATCTCAATTAACTTCATACAGTGAGGATTGATGGGATAAGATAAAGGCAAAAGTCTGTATTTGGATAACTTTAAATATACAGATGGATCTGAATCAATCAAAAAAGCTGTTAACTGTGTGGATGTCTTATGGGTAACCATCCCCGTATTGTTCATTTATTGACAAACATGGTTGATGCTCATTAAGCTACTAATGTGGTGATTGGACTAAGTCTGCCAAATTTAGCGGACACATATATCTATATATTTTCCTGGTTGGACTTTAGAAACTCGTGGTGACTGAAATAATGTATTCTCATTATGTATTGATACATCTTTGTTATTGTGTTAATAATCGCTGCAGGCTGCCTGTTTTCAGACAGTTCAGTTTCAAAGTTGAATGTTTTTAAGAACGCGAGAAATAATGATACATAACTAAGTAACAAGTAGGGGATTTAAGGGGTTTAATTTTTCCATATTCACTAAATGTCTACTAGACTGGCTTCCTTACGATGTGTTGAATCTCTTATGTATACCCAGTTATCATTGCATGTTGCCTTTCCATAAATGGTCTGGTGTTTTTACTTATAGATGAAGGAGATTTCTCCTATAACTGGGTAGCATTCGTTATGTTACACTGTATTTCTTTTGTGATACAGTTGCCAGGATGTTCATATATTGGGTAGCGGTATAGCCATTTAGTACTTAATTACTGGACCTAGATACTCATTCGCTATAGTACCACCTGATGGATTATAAATCTGTATTTTCTTCCGAGGTCCTGCTTTTATAGCAATTCCGTACTCTGACTAGGTGTATTTGAAAGACATTTGAATGCTAAATAGGTCCACTAGTTTTTCTGTTTTGATCTAATTTGTTTCGATGTTTCCTTGTCTTGGGAATTTCTCTTACAAGCGATGACAGCGATGTATTAACCATTAGATCCTATGTTATGAGATGTTATTGGAAATAGTGATCCTGTTCTTGTACTTAAAATGCAACCCTTTGATTCGGGCATTGTGTGAAATATGCATGGATTTGGGCCATCCAAATACCGCAATGTATTGGTGACCCGATTTTACATGTATGATCATTTTGCTGGATCGAAGTATAAGCGTAGTCCGGTAGGTGTATTCGTTACACTATTGTTTATATAAGTTGGTCCTTTTTCCTCTCTCTACACATGGAACGGGCTTTGCCTTATACATTGCTGCCGGGTTAGTCGGTTCCGATTGATCCTCTGAATATTATGCGAGTAATATTCTCGCCACATGTTGAGGATGTAGGAGATTAGTGGCTCTATATTATACTATTTATTCAAATACTGTGGTTTTGATGCGGGAATATAACTACATATGTACTATATGGAATTAACCATGCGCTGCAATGCGCTGGAGTTCCTGAGATGTGTACTGTTGTTTGAGCCGTATTGTACCACAGAATTCTTTGGTGAGAATAATAACTTTTTATGAATCTATCTCGGAAGAGCTCGCTTCAACTAGATCCTTAACATGATGGTTCTATATTTTATACACGATGTACTATTTGGTTTTTCATTATTTTAGTTATGTTAATACTATGTCTTTTTTGTATTGGTATTTGCACATGTCAATCACAATGAGGACTTTTAGTGTAGATAACGTCATGTCCTGTCATTTAGCGCCTTTTCAGCGCCAGTTTGTTCACTTAGGGGATAAAAGGAAGGTTCATTTTCTTGTATTACATCCTTGATGAAGGTTACAATGTGATAACCGAAACGTTGATTTTCTTGTAATTAAACTCACTTTCCACTGATGTAGAAGACCTGAGAGTGCTTTTCTTATTTTGACTTTGATATTAATAAGGCTGGAATTTAGCACCCAGGCAATGGACCCTGAAAGCGTGAGTGCCTCTTTAACTACATGGATATATATATATATATATATATATATATATATATATATATATATTGTGACATGTCATGAATAAATTTTGTTATATTTTTTCTACATTTTTTGTGTTATTTAATATTGGTAGGGTGCCTTGAGTTAATCCTCATCTTTTGATCTCTTTATATTTGCCATGCATAGTATTTTAGAGGATTGGGTGCACCCCAGGCTTGAATGGCGTGGGTTTACCATATATGTGTTTATGTGAGGTGTGCTCCTATCTTAAATTATTGTTTTTTTGACCATCCTTGCTACTTTTCTGGCCCCACATGAGTACAGATCTTCTATCCCTTTTTCCCTCCTTAGGTGTGAAAAAATGCTGTAAAGTAATAATGATTTCAGAAATAGACATGTTAATAGTTAACAACATGCATAATGAGTGAACAGAATAAAAATATATCTCAAATCAATATTTGGTGTGACCACCCTTTACCTTCAAAACAGCATAATTTCTTCTTGGTACACTTGTACAAAGTCAGGTGTTTTAGGAATATAGTCAGGTGTATGATTAAACAATTATGTCAAACAGGTGCTAATGATTATCAATTTAATATGTGGGTTGAAACACAATCATTAACTGAAACAGAAACAAGCAGGAGGAATAAAACTGAGTGAGGAACAGCCAAACTCAGGTAACAAAGGGAGGTTGCCGAAACCAGTTTCATGTCAAAAGTCATATACCATGGCAAGACTGAGCACAGGAACAAGACACAAGGTATTTATACTGCACCAGCAAGTTCTCTGCCAAGGCAGAAATTTCAAGGCCTCAGTCCCAAGGTTTACCTATAGAATTGCCCTTTAGCTCCATCCATATCTTCCTCAGCCCTGACCAATTTTCCATCCATACAACATGACACTGCTCCTACTAGGTTTGTGTTCGCCCATACTATTTTGTGCTAAGGTCATAAAATTAACATTTGACCTCATCAGGCCAAATAACCTTTTACCACAGATTTGCTGTTTGTCCCATATACCATTTTCAAAATCCAAAAAACATTTGACATGAGTTTTTTTAATCAATGGCATTGTTATCACCATTCTTCCATAAATCACAGATATGTGGAGCATCCACATGATAGCGGTTCCAGGGATGGTTTCTACCATCTCAACTGTGGATTTCTCCAGCTCCTAGAATTATCATTGGCTTCCTGGTTGCTTTTCTAATTACTATCATCCTTATCTTACTAACGCTGCACCCCCCATATTTCATCTCTCATTTCCAAATACACTCCCACTTGCCATCTTCACTCTGCACAGGACCATCTTCTGTCTACAGCTCTTATTACATCCTCCTACTCCCGCCTACAGGACTTCCCTAGTGCTGCTCCTGAGCTCTGGAATTCCCTCCCCTATCTCATCAGAATCTCCCCCAACCTTCAGATCTTCAGACACTCCCTGATAACTCACCTCTTCAGGGAAGCCTATCAACTACATCCATAACCGCAATGAGCAAGGCCAGCCCAACAGCCTGCTCACTCTCATTCCATTCTAAAATCACTATCCCTCCTATAACCCCATCATAACCTCACTGTTCACATCGTCTTTTTCTCCCAAACAGAACCACCACCACTTCCCTGGACCACTGCACTCAAAAGCACTTCTTCCTCCCACCAACTGACTGGCAGTTCATGTGGCAGGAGGCATTTACACCCCATAGCACTTACTCCTTCTTTGTCCCACCTACCTTCCTCTAGAATGTAAGCTCACACAATGTTAGGGACCAGGAATCAGACAGACACAAATATATAAAATGCAAAACACCTTTATTAAAGTAACCAAAAAACAAACAAAACAGAATCATGATCCAGGAGCATAAATCAAAAGAAAAGCAGGGGTCAGTAACCAAAGCGGGTACTCAGATAAGCCAGAATCAGGAACAGGGAGGTCAGCGATGTCAGGAACAAGCTAGGAGTCAGGAGCCAGAAGGTATGTCAGAGGAAGCCAGGTCATGCACAGGTAATCAGGAACTCAGTAGAACGCTCTTGCAGCCAGAAGCAGGTACAAGGGCAAGGAGGAAGTGAGCTAAGTTGCTTTAAATACTCTGAGAGAGTTGAATGTTAACAGTCAGGTGAGTAACCATGGAAACTGAGAGGTTAAGGCATTATGTTAAGCATCAGCTGACTCAGCCTAACACAGGGAAAGAAAGGCAGCAGTAATCAATCAGCCGAGTGTTAGACCAGATCAGTCAAACCATGACTCACGAACAGGGCCATCTCATCCTTTTGTTTTCCATGTTCCATTTATACTTATTACCTATTTACCTGTTACCTATTTACAGCTCTGTAGAATAAGTTGTTACTGTATATTTAAGAATAAGAATAATACCCAGTTACTGAGTTTTGACAGATGGCCTTCTCTAGGCAGTTGCGGTTTTGCCATACTCTACATTTTTTTTAATAATGGATTTAACAATGCTCCAGGGGATGTTCATAGTTTGGGATATTTTTTATAACCCAACCCTAACAAATGCTTTTATTGTACAGAAACAGGTGTATTTAACCTGAGATCATGTGACACTTTAATTGTACACAGGTGGACTTCCTTCAACTGAAGGCAGTAGGTTGCATTAGAGCTTATCTAACAGTATCAAAGCAAAATGCATAAATACATATGCAATGTGTCAATTTTTTTTTTACATTGTTGACTATATTATGTAGGTCAGTGAGTGAAAATCTTAATTAAATCCATTCTAATGTTAGGATTTAACGCAACAAAAAGGCAAAAGGAGGTGAATGCTTATGCAAGGCACTGTACCTGTAGTACAATTGGTTTGACGCAGAATTTTTCCAGTTTTCATTTGGAATTATTTTCCAAGGACTGACTTCTCCTGTGGTAATCCTTATAACATAAAGTCCTAGAATGCGTCTCTCACTGTGTGCGTAACCGCACATACTCAGTAGGGACTTGCAGAACGGGCTGATCCGGATTGGAGAGCTCCGGAAAGCTGACAGCCTGTCTGTGCTCCTGGCGCCGGGGCAGCAGCGGAGACAGCTGGGTGACAAACTGTCTCCCATCGCCTCCGCTGCTGCCTCGGAGCCGAGAGCACAGACAGGCTGTGAGCCATCTGGAGCTCCCCTCTCTGGATCAGCCTGTGTATACGGGCTTTCTAACTAGTCTATCTATAACAGCCTATGGCAGGGAAATGCTAACCTTAACTAGAAATAACAGTTTTATATACAGCTAAAAATAAAAAAATTTTTATGAAAAAATGTTCATCTCGATTAAAAACGGCAAAAATAGCTTTTCTATTTCCAGCAATGCATTTTTTATATTGTCAACATTTAAAATGTAAGGTTCTTTCATAAAACAATGTGTTTAAACTTTTGATAATTACCTGTCATAATCCTTTAATGACCAGAAGTGTACGTAATGTATTGCGAAGCACCCCATGGAGATTTAAGGGTTAAGAAGGACTTACCTAGTTGGCTAAATCTCTGAATATAAGTAGTGACAAAGGGCCATATGCACTGAACAATTCTGGGGCAAATCCACTACACAACAGGGCACAAGTAAAGATTTGTCATATCCCAGCTGATCTGGAGAAGGCCTTTAGCCACTTGAATATTACAGAAGTCCCAAAAGCAAGTGCTGAGGACCCCTCTAGCTTTGAAGGAGTTAAAATTCCTATTGCAATTATAATTAACATTTATTTGTCCCCGAAGGTGCAGTAAGTTTGTTCCTGAATTGCTCCACTTTTTGTTTGTACATATGGCTCAGTGGCACGGGAAATCCTGGTTCACTTATCCTGGTTCACTGTTCGTTAGTCACTTTGGGCGAAATACAAGAAACGTGCGCAATCGCTATTTATATGTAATTTTGATGGCAAAATGATTAGCACTAAAATCTTACTGAATTGTACATGTTTTTTCTCAGTTAGTAAATGTTTGCTCATTTTTTAGTGAATGCTTTTCAAAATGTGGGCGTGTCTAACATTTCTGCCATTTTGTGAGAGGATTAGCAATTGCGCATAAATCTGCAAAGCAATTAGACATTTACATATATATATATAATCCCATGGAGGTTAGAGATTTCTCCAGCATGTTGCTTTGCAATGAATTCAAGAGGCCTCTAGCATTCAAGGGTTAACATTTACAAAAAAGCATAACATTTACATCTGAAGCACTGTTATTTATGACAGTTGTCAAATTCATATCTACCACTTGGGGCAGCAATGAGCAGTATGAAAGGCTAGGATCGAGCCTTTCTCTATTTTAGCATTTCTACCAATCTTTGAATAGTAGCACTTCTTAAGATATAAGATTGCTGTGTAATGAAATCTTAAAAAGTTATTTTTTTCCTTTAATTTATTATGTGGGTCTTGACCCCCTGTACTTTTTCTGAAAGCCTGCTGATATCAAATATGCAAATGAAAAAAAACTCAAAATGCTGTCATCTTTAGTTTTCATCAATTCCCATGGCTTCTTTTATGCATATTCCTATATCATATGAGAGTTGGTACCGTGTTAGCCGTATAAATACAGGAGGCAAATATAGTTTTTGATACCTTTTATTGGCTAACTAAGCAGATTTAAATGCAAGCTTTCAAGACCTTAGGTCTCTTCCTCAGGCATGTTATACAGATAAATATGAAAACATCTCTCTTAAATACAAGTACACATCACATTGTTTAGCATGGAAATCAGATAACAGAATGCAGTCCAGATCCAGATACTTTGATCAGTCAATGGTAAATTGCACTCTTCCTCTGAGGCTTTAGAGGTATTTACGATGCTCTTGGGTCTGTGGAAAGGTCAGTCAACTACCAGGTGCTGTATTTATCTGTATAACATGCCTGAGGAAGAGACCTAAGGTCTTGAAAGCTTGCATTTAAATCTGCTTAGTTAGCCAATAAAAGGTATCAAAAACTATATTTGCCTCCTATATCATAACATAGATTTCAAAGCGCGGACTGCATTGGAGGAGAAAAAAACGTACTGCAAATATATATGTAGATATTTTTTATACTGTTTGGATTTATCAATCATAATCTACAACACTCACTATTTTGAATAAAACTAGTCATTGATTATGATGGTAAACGGTGAGAAACCAGTCACCTAGAAAGATTACCCTGAAAAATTACCTATTGTGAGTGAAAATGACATTCATTCAATGTATGAGTGAGAGATGGGTGACATGACCCTTAAGCCATAAAGTAATCCAAACAATAAAAAATACATTAATGAGTACATTCTTTTCCAAGAGGCCAGAAACTATGGGTGGAGAGACACCATTCCTTAACATCCTCCCCCTCTGCTCCTATGAGATATGATACCTGTGATATTTCCTGTTCTGAGATTTGAATTTTATTAGCAGAAATTAAGTACATTTGTGATTTTTTTTTTTTTTTAGTTTAGGGAATTAGTTACTATCCAGTGTAGCACTGTATGCAAAACCGTTTAATGGTGCTTTAATTTTAGTAACTATTATAGAGTCAGGATCCCTATAAGGGTTTTCTGGGGTTGAGACAAGAAAGGTATTTTAGGAGGTAGGAGCAAGAAGCAGTTCATCTTGGGAGAGAAGCATGTGCTCTGATGGAGCCTCCCTGCATGAACAGCATTCAGGCCCATCAATGTTAAGAAGTCCAAACCCCCATCATGTGACGTGGATGGCAAGCATCTCCTAAAGGGACCACTTTAAACTGTCTAGAATGCCAAGATACTAGTCTGGTGTGCTGATGGAAAAAGAGGAGTACTGGATGGGCTCCCTGGAGCAATAATATAAGTAAGGAGGAAAGAGAATGAGAATGAAATCTGACTCTATCTAGCTCCTTAGCCTTACCTAGAAAACACTGGATATAGTAACTATTAAGTTATACAGACCTTTTTATGGAGAAATATTTGGGCACTAATGACATTATGGAAATCTAACAGTCCATTCCACTAGTACTCAAACGTTAATATCATTCTATCCTATATTGGCTGATTTGTCTAACCATCTTCTGATCTTGCAATAAGTGATCTGATTTCCCATCAACAATATTTTGAGTTCTGTACACCAGCTAATGAGCATACTCATGATGCAGCAAACTACCTTCTAGCTTCTTAGCTTATTTCATGGAGATCCCCTCTACAAACTGATATACTGGAATATTGTAGCTTGATGTAAATAATGACAACATTCTGCCCTTGTTAGACCATTCCCTACCAAAGACTTTTGTATTAACCAAATACTCTTCTACCAAATCCTGAAAAGTATTTGTCACTCTTCCTCTTCAACCTATAAAGTAAAAAGATGGACTTCTCTTTAATATTTGTTAACATCCCTTTAACTGTGTTAGACACAGGACTATCAAAAAACTGTTCTTTAAGAAAATATTTCATATCATGAATGCAACACTGTTTGGAGAAGCACAATGGACCTGGCTGTGTAGAACCACTCCCGTTTCCAGTGTTATTCACCCCAGATGTACCAGACACATTCATCAACAGAGATGATATTATCGTCATTGATTGGGATGTATAATTCGCAACAGAGACAAATTAATAATGTTTCACGGAAACACTGGTATTTGTTGAGATTTGATAAGAACTTGGCTCAAATAATATCTATACGTCTAACTGTCAAATAAAGAAGTTGAATGACAATTTGGTACATAGCCATTTTTACTGGCATTAAAGACAAAAACAGGAACTTGTTAAACAACCTGTGGATGGCCACATTCCCATGTGGTAATTGCAGGGCATGTGATTGGAGTAGTAAGGAAAAACATTTTACCAGTCAAGCTGGCACCTAAAAGTATCAGTTATTGCAGTTTATTAACTGAAAGACTGTTGGGGGTCATATATCTTATGGAATGTCGCTGTAATAAGAAATATATAGGCAAAACCAAACATCAATTTAAATTAAGAACCCTTGAACATCTTTGGTATATCCTATATAATAATTTGCTAGCATGTTTGTCAGAAGACGTTATACACAGTAGAGACTGCACACGCTGCGTACAGACTGGCCGCTTGGTCCCAGGAAGGTGCGCAGAGAGGATTATGGTCCAAATTCGGAGTGCCCCTCTCCGTATCAGCCGCAGCACATATGGGCACTTTGCACTGAGCATGACTGCAGCGCGGCAGTGAGCAGAGAGGCTCCGGGCACCAGTTGAGGCTGTTGGGTGGCACTGTAGCTCATGTACACGGGCTTTTAAGTTAGTAAGAAATATTTGGGACAAACCAGTAATGCAACATATAACTGAGTATCACAATGGAGATGTCATTTGTGTCACATTTAAAGAGATACAACATGTGCCACCCACTATGTGAAAAGGAGATCTACACAAAAAATTAATGTGTCTGGAAGCTAAGTGGACATTTAGATTTGGAGTGATGAGTCCACAAGTAATAAATGAGGGTTTCACTTTTCTTTCTTTTATTAAAGAATATTGATATTGTCTCATTTAAGGATTCAACTGCACATGTTTAATACTAGTAAGGGTATATATATATATATATATATATATATATATATATATATATATATATATATATATATATATCAAAGACACAATGTTTAACATCCATAAGTACCCAGTAATAAATATTACATCAGCTCTACTATTCATTAAGGTATGATCTATTTTTATATAGATCATCTATAGTCTAACATGTCTCGGGCTATAATCTTAGTTGTACTACCTGCAATTAGTCCCTAGCAAGGAAATAAGCAGTTTTCAATTATAGTAACAACATAATACAGGAAGCTGTATATCAATATTTTCAACTCCAGATGTAAAAGTTATTAATATGTATGGGTATTCCCATATATAATCTACATCATTGTAATTGGATTGTTGCTTTTTTGTTTATAAAGTTTTGATGCTTCAAAATTTGGTGATTCATTTGTAACATCATTAGAATCCTTTTCTTTATATTTCAAGAAATATTGGTATAAGCTATTCTACTTTTAGAATTCACTTTTGATAGTCATTAATTGTGAACCTTTCACTTAAACAGCCATTTAACATCTATAAACACTGTTTACATATCGTTGCCTAACAACGTGATGCATTGGTTACATCACAAGTATTAGCCTCGGGTGAGGGTATATAACAGCTCAGATTTGTGATCATTTCAACTATAGCACCTGAAAAAGCCACTTATATGGCGGAACGCGTAAGGCCAGTCCCATCCTCACCAGTGATTATATCATTTAACTCTAGCTCATATATCACCATTGAGTGATTATATCATTTAACTCAGTGGTGGATAACACAGAAAAAAAAGCTCTGTAGAAAGCCAACTGTGGCTATCCATGAGGGACTAGCTATAGGGAGCCACCACTGTGTTTTTATCTTTCTGAGCATATTATTGCTAGGCCATCAACCACAAACATTGTTCAGCCACATTAATGACAAGCCCGTTTTATTTGGATTATGTACAACACACATGTACATAGGCTGCACTTTTATTCAGGTCACTTATTTGAATGCATGCTATTGATATAGTAGATAGTAGATAAGGCTGAAAAAAGACATGCGTCCATCAAGTCCAGCCCATGCCAATAACACCCCTGTTGATCCAGAGGAAGGCAACAAAAAAGCCCTCTGGAGCAATTTCCAATGTAGGTGTGTGTGTGTGAGTGTGTCAAATAGTTCCCCGGCTCAATATCCTATTTGCTTTGAAGCCATCTGTCATAACTGTCAATATTGTTCTGTGCTAGATAGGCATCCATTGCTTTTTTGAATGCAGTTACATTATCTGCAAGCACAGCATCCCGAGGCAAAGAATTCCATAGCCTTACCGCCCTTACTGTAAAGAATCCCTGCCTGTGTTTTAGTCGAAAGCGCCTTTCCTCAAGTCTTAATGGATGACCTCTTGTTTTTAGCTCAGCTCTTTGCATAAATAATTCATTGGATAGTTCTTTGTATTGGCCTTGAATGTATTTGTAAATGGTAATCATATCACCCCTTAGACGTCTCTTTTCTAATGTAAACAAACCCAGTTTGGCTAGTCTCTCTTTGTAACTCAGATCCTCCAATCCCTTTATCAGTTTTGTTGCACGTCTCTGCACCCCCTCCAGTTCAGCAATGTCTTTTTTTAGAACAGGCGCCCAAAACTGTACTCCATATTCTAGATGAGGCCTAACCAAGGATTTATACAGAGGTAGGATAATATTAGCATCCCTTGCTTCTACACCTCTTTTTATGCAGGCTAGTACTCTATTTGCTCTTGCAGCAGCTGAGTGACTCTGCACACTGCTGTGAAGACTATTGTCTATCAGTACACCTAAATCTTTCTCTAATGAGGATTTCCCAAGTTGTTTCCCATTTAGAGTATATGTAGCAAGTTTGTTTCTACAACCCAAATGCATAACCTTACATTTATCTACATTAAATGACATCTGCCACTTTTCTGCCCATTCACTTAGTTTATCTAAATCCTTCTGTAGGGAAAAAACATCGAGCTCTGTATGTATTTCCTTACATAGCTTAGTGTCATCAGCAAAGATTGAGATGCTACTTTCAATTCCCACTTCTAGATCATTAATAAACAAATTAAAAAGCATTGGGCCCAGGACTGAACCCTGCGGTACCCCACTTATAACCCTAGACCAATTTGAAAAAGTTCCATTTACAACAACTCTCTGCCATCTATCATTTAACCAGTTCTCAATCCATGTACAGATACCACCACCCAAACCGAAGCCTTTTAATTTATGCAGTAACCTGTTGTGAGGCACTGTGTCAAAGGCTTTTGCAAAATCCAAGTATACTACATCAACAGCAATTCCCCTGTCCAAATTACTACTCACTCTTTCATAAAATGCAAGTAAATTAGTCTGACATGATCTGTTCTTCATGAAACCATGCTGATTCCTACTAATGATATTGTTTGTCTTCACATAGTTCTGAATACTATCAGTTAATAACCCTTCTAGTATCTTACCCACTATGGAAGTCAAGCTCACAGGTCTATAATTTCCTGGTTTGGATCTTGCTCCCTTTTTAAACAATGGAACTACATCAGCTTTCCTCCAATCACAGGGCACTATGCCTGATGAAATTGAATCAATAAATATTAAGTATAATGGTTTTGCTATTACTGAACTAAGTTCCTTAAGTACCCTTGGGTGTATACCGTCCGGTCCAGGCGCTTTATTCACTATAACCCTTTCCAGTCTCTTTTGGACCTTGTCCTCAGTAAGCCATGTAGATGTTGGAGGAAATTCCATGGTTTTGTCTGTTTGCCCATAGCTTGTCATTTCTGCTTCCTTTGTATATACTGAAGCAAAGAACGTATTTAGGGTCTCAGCCATAGCTTTATCCTCACTAATCAATTCACCTGTTTCAGTCCTAAGAGGACCAATATCAACCTTAACTTTTTTGTTGTTAATATACTTGTAGAATTGTTTAGGGTTTTTCTTGCTCTCGTTTGCAATGTTTCGCTCATTTTCTATTTTAGCTAGCTTAATTGCTTGTTTGCAGATTTTATTACATTCTTTATATTTTTTAAATGATGCATCTGACCCATTTGACTTAAACACCTTAAAAGCCTGCTTTTTATTTCTCATTTCCCTGCTAACCACATTATTAATCCACATTGGTTTTGCTTTAC
The DNA here is from genome assembly GCA_037306005.1 of Rhinophrynus dorsalis. Lineage (NCBI taxonomy): Eukaryota > Metazoa > Chordata > Amphibia > Anura > Rhinophrynidae > Rhinophrynus > Rhinophrynus dorsalis. The sequence goes on from CM074718.1 coordinate 578,301,835, forward strand.
TTCTCTTGTGCTTATTCCCCAATGGTATATATTGACGTGTATATTTGCCCAAGAGCATTTTAAATACATTCCATGACTCTTGTGCATTTTTATCTTTGAAAATTACATCCCACTGGATATCCTTTAAAGCTTCTTTTAACTTTGTAAAATTAGCCTTTTTGAAATTGAATGTTTTGGTTAAACTCTTGCTATTGGGTTTCTCATAACAAACTTCAAAGGATACAATATTATGGTCACTGCTGCCCAAATGTTCCCTTACCTGCACACTGTTTACAATGTCAGAATCGTTTGAGAGCACTAGGTCAAGCAAGGCCTCTTTTCTAGTTGGCTCCTCTACTAGTTGGGACATAAAATTATCATTTATCATACTTAGAAAAATATTTCCCTTTGTTGTGCCTGAAGTCATATTGCTCCAGTCAATTTCAGGGTAGTTGAAATCTCCCATTATAATTACCTTTGCTGACCTAGCAGCCTTTTCCATTTGCAGTAAAAGCTGGGCTTCCTCCAACTCCCCAACATTAGGTGGCTTGTAGCAAACCCCCACCAATATCTTTTTATTATGTGTGCCCCCAGTGTGTATTTCAACCCACAAGGCCTCTACCTTTTCATTGGACCCTTCATTTATATCTTCCCTTAAACTAGGTTTTAAGGCCTGCTTTACATATAGGCATACCCCTCCTCCCCTTTTATTAACCCTGTCCCTCCTAAAAAGTGAATAACCCTCTAGATTGACTGCCAAGTCATACGTATCATCTAACCAGGTTTCAGACACTCCAATCAGATCATACTGCTCATGTACTGCAATCATTTCTAGTTCCCCCATCTTACCAGCCAGACTGCGAGCATTTGCATGCATACATTTTATCTTTTTGCCATTCTTAAAGATTTCATTCTTTTTCAGATGTATTTGTCTTTTATCAGGCTGTAACAATGGCAACTCCCTATTAGCTGAACTAGCCCATTCCCCCTCTCCACCCCCATGACCCTTCTCTAATCCCATTCCCTCAATTATACTATCTTCCCCAGCCTGTGTTGCAGCTCCCTCCCCCCCCCTTTCTAGTTTAAAGTCTCCTCCAGCCTTCTAACCATCCTATCACCCAGCACCGTGGCCCCCCTTCCACTAAGGTGCAATCCATCACTACTATAAAGATTGCTCCCAAGGGAAAAGACTGACCAGTGCTCTAGGAACCCAAACCCCTCCTGCTTACACCAAGTCTTTATCCACGCATTTAACTCCCTAATCTCCCGTTGCCTTTCTAATGTAGCGCGTGGCACAGGTAGAATTTCAGAAAATACTACCTTAGAGGTCCTCTGCTTAAGCTTATATCCTAGGTCCCTGAAATCATTCTTAACGGACCTCCATTTTCCACTGACTTTGTCATTAGTACCAACATGTACCATGACAGCCGGGTCATGCCCAGCCCCTCCCAACAATCTATCAACCCGATCAGCCACATGTCGAACCCGAGCTCCCGGGAGACAGCAAACTGTACGATTGTGGCGATCTTGGCGACAGATTACCCTGTCTGTCTTCCTAATAATAGAATCCCCTACCACCACCATCTGTCTAGGTCTGCCTGAGTCCTGGATCCCATCCGTGCTAGAGGGGCTGTTCACTCGGCTGTTAGAGAGAACAGTCCTCTCCAGCAAAGACCTTCCTGTGTCAGCATCCCCAACATCATTACTTAATGTAGCAAATCTGTTAGGATTAGTAAACACAGGAGTGTCCTCCCTATTTCTCTGTCCACCCCCCTTGCTATGTCTAACTGTAACCCATCTGGCTACCTGCTCTTTCTTTGTGCAGTCTCCACCCCCAGAACTACCTACCACCGCTTCCTGCTGCTCAGTCAGCAGACCCCTCTCAAGATTGTCCGTCTTTCTCAATGTTGCAACCTGCCCCTCCAGATCTCTAATACGAGCTTCCAGAGAGGCCACTTGCTCACATCTGCCACAGAGGTATGCACCCTGGAACGGTTGTTCCAGATGTGCAAACATATGGCAGTTTGTGCACTGAGTTAAATGGACAATCATGCTACCACTCATATGTGCCAGTTACCACAAGATAAAAAGGCAGGCAGGCAAAAATAGCTGCACAATAAGTTTGATAAATGTGTTCCCCTGTGTAACCCCCTGTGTTTGAATTCCCCTGTTTTAAATTCCCACACTTACCACACCTCTGCACTTGCACACTGAGGCAAGATTCACACTAGTGATCTAGTGGGATAGCTACAGTCATCTATTAGAATACTTTATATGCCAGCCCGACCCTATCTATATTTTAATTTAGCAAATTGGAATTCTCTTTAGTGGATTATTATCTGCACATTGCTACTGTTCTCATAATATACCTAAAGTTTGATAAATGTCTGGATAGGCATAACGTGTCTTACTATGCTATATGAAGCAACATGTCTGGAACAATTTACTTATATTCAACAGACATATTAACAGCTCTGGGTAATTAATGTGAGCCGTCTAATGTTGCAATTACTTAACTAAAGCAGATTCTTTAAGATATTTGAAGAGGCAACCAAGGTGTTGATCTTATATGGCATATTAATTCAACACCAGTGAGAGTGATGTAACTGATAGACCCCACCGGAACTGCTTGTGTTGTATGGAGGTTTCTTCTTAGTCCCACATCAATTAGAGCATGTGGCTCTACATAGCCCATTATTCTCATATCTATTAGAGTTATATCTACTAGTTTCATAATACATGTATGTACAAATATTTTTTTCATTGGACTATGAATAGTGTCACTGTTACAGATAACTAGCCATACTATTATATCTTTACTACACAGGGCTTTTGTTAGTCCAGAAATGTATTGAGTGAGGTTGATGTTTTTAATACCCAGCTTCCCGCGGATGTGAATTTGGAATTTTTTTTGGCATATATTTTTTATCATACTCTGTAATAATTAATGAACCTAATAGTTGTTTTTAATTGAGTTCAATAAAAGTTAGGTCTTATGATCACTATTTAACTATATCTGTACTGGTTTGCACTGAACTGGTCTCTGGTACCAAACTCTGTACTGAGGTGTATATACTTCATAAATAATAGAGGATACCCTTTGCGTGGTACTGGCACACTTTTTTCAGTTTTTTTTTTAAGTTTATTTCAGAGCTGCAGTGCTTGCACATTTGTTGTCATTTAAAGTATCTATCACAATATTTAATAGTAATAAATTAGAAAGGTAAACGTTAATCTGTAAATTTTGCTGTTTCTTTGAAGACATCAGAACTTCTTGTTGAAAGCACTCCCTTCATTACACTTCCATCCCAGTATTTTCAAAGTAGTCCTTGCCAATTCACCTCAGTCTCGTCACTGGCATATATGCCAGTAACCCCCATGGCTAAATTTTTTAGATTAAATCCAGTGACATATTTATCAACTGTAAAGATTCCAGTTTAGTAACTCTTAAATTGATTTATTTGTGATTGAGGTAATGAACAGACAAATTATTGAAATGTAGAGGGAATTGGAAGAAAAATGCATTCTACTTAAACTATTGCAGGACCCTTAATCAACTAGAAACATTGAACCTGGGAGAAAAAATATCCCAAGTGTAAAAACAATATAATCAGTGTACCCAATTGTATATACATTAATAAGAATTATTATGACCCATAAGAACTTTAAATAATTTATATTCAAATGTAGTTTCGGCTGTTCCTACATAATATATTACTTTTATAAAACTATTTCCAACAAAACCATGTTCTGATCATTTCTTTCTAAATGTTCCCTTGCTTAAATATTGTATATAAGATCTACAATATATCCTATCACAAGGTCCAATAAATCATAGTTACTCTGATATGCAGCTGTCCTTAAAGTAGAACTTTCAATAGATGTCCACCACTTAGTCATGTTGAAAAATAAGGTAAAATGTATCCATAATCACATCTTGTTTAAAAAGATTACCTCTATAGCTGTGGGATCTATGCAGGGAGAGCACTGCCATGTTTGTGATATATACAGACGATTGGCATCACTATCCCGTTACGTAGGCATTTTAAATACAGTCCCCCCTTTTTTTGTCTAGCTATAAAGAGAATGAGCTCCAGGTCAAAGCCACACAGGGAGGGCTGGATATATGAGCATAGGGGAGGGACAGCTAAGCTGTGCAGTACAGCTTGTACCACCACAGCCAGACGACCAATGTCACAAGGAAGAGTTTCAGAATTTAAAAAAAATGCAATTTGATGTCACTGAACAACTGCAACCTATAATTAAGTACTTTATTCAGGGGGAAAGATCCGTTTTAAAGAGAAAGTATCACATATTCATTCCAAATAAGGCTTTTTTGTATGCTGATGCTAATATGTGATATTAAGCCTTCTGATATTTTCCATATACTAAAATGTTGTTTAAAGGGCATCTGTAACCTACACAGTTTTAGTCTCATTAAATGTATTTATTTAAAGGGATAGTAATGTTTCATAATAAAAGCAGCTCTAATTAATCATCATAGTATTTGGACTTTGGAGAGTGTAATTTCAATTCTGTAAGAGTTGTAGTTCAAGAGTAATTTAATGACAAAGTATCCCCCTACCACCCCTTTTACTGATGTAACACTGTTCAGCCAGATCAGAAGGGAGGTGCCCAGGTAGACTGCAGAGAGGGACAATCTTCAATTATGATAACGGAAAAACCTGAAAAACTTGTCAAGGGGGGCAGGGCCTTCATTGTTCTCATAGGAAGAAGATTGTCCCTCTCTGTTATCTGTCTGGTCTATGAACTGCATTCCACCTCAGAGAAGAGATTGCTTACACTAGGCAAAAGGGGCGGGAGGGGAAACTTTGCTTATGAATATCTCTCATACCATAAAGGTTTGAGAAATAAGACTTATATCGTTCTTCATGTTTTTTTAATGCCTACAAAATAAAATAAAGTATTACTATCACTTTAAATTGTATTTACCTTGTACTTTTTTAATTTGCAAAAATGTTAATAATTTTAGAGATATTCAATTTCGTAGTTGGGAATCTTAGCAGAGCTTTGTTCTCTGACATTCAGATAAACCATGCACAATTATGTTTTCACGTGTCCAGAAAATCACCTGCCTCCATCTTCTAGGCTGCTGCAACTTAACAGTTTCTATCAGAGGGCTGGACTAAATTAATGGGGAGGAATAATCATGATGAAAGCTCCCACTGAAGGGAGGATTTGAAAGGTGATAGGACCTTTTTATATATTCTGAATTAAAAAAATCTTACTATAGATCAACTCTTGTGTTATCTGCATCCTATAGGGAGCATGCCAAATACGAGAGAGAAAGAGAGATGTGGGATCTGTGAGGGAAATTAGGAATATTATGCACTCAACTCAACTCAGTCACTGCCAGTATCAGTTTAACACTGGAACAGAGATCCTGGAGGATGTGATACTGCTTCAATTACCCTAACAATTAACCACTCCATGGTATGTTTATATAGACCCTTGAGGTCTGTGGTTGAAATATACAAACCAAAGCTCTTTGTGGGGTAAATACTAAATGAATATGGGTAAAGAGTAGTACCAGTCTCCTACTTAATTAAAGCAGAACTTTCATTCAAATTAAACTGCCCCCCAAATCATTATGCACATAGCAATACACATATCAATACTAGTATTATCCAGAATAATAATAATTATCCAACTTGCTCCAAGACGCACAGGCAGACATCTTACTGAAGCGGCCTAGGCCAGCAGTCACTTCCTGTACCTTAAGGTACAATGCAACTCCCCCTCACCAATCCTAGAGGAGACCGGGACAGACAGGGCAGGAGCACAGATGTCCCCTTGGCAAGATGTCTGTGGTGATGCCTGCCTGTTCATCTCGGATCAAGTAAGATTTCTTAATAACACTGGATTTATTCAGGATAATACTAGTATATATGCTTATTGCTATGTGCATAATGATTTGGGGGGCAATTTAATTTCCACTTTAAGTTTAGTATAATATGTATTTGTACGAACGTCTAGTAAGCAAGTGATGTTTTGTGCCCGACTTGCACAGTTCTGATGAAATTAGATTATTAACTCTTTGAGTGTCAGAGAAGAATCCAATGCATTGCATCGGATATCTCTCTGGCATCCAAAGGGTTAAATTCTCTTTCTTCCTCATTCACATTTTAAGGTCTTTACTAAAACAGCACACTGTTCCACGTACAATAGTATTATTATGAAAAACTCTAATTATGTCACTTCAATTAATTAGCAATTTATCTCCTTGTTCCTTTGAAAATATTGTGACATAAAAATTGATTATAGTGTACAGAAGAGTTGTGAAAAAATGTAAATGTCATTAGGATTACGATATCATGCAGAGGTGAAATGATTTTAATCTCTGTGTAATTATTTGATTTATGTGTCACCTGTGTTTGTGCTACCACATTGTGGCTGTGCTGCCCTGTTCTAATCAACTAGTAAATCCATATGATTGTTACACCTTTATGCATAGTGGTAATCTGAACAAATTGGCTCCTGACAACTGCAATAAGTTGACATGAACGAGTGCTGTCAACGAGCAAGTTGTTTCTCTGAACCTTCAGGATAAATAAATCCCGTGTCGTGCAATTTTTATTTAGCTGCAGCTATATGCAATCCTATTTATAGATGAATTTATAGTGGAATTTATTGCTGTGAAAATATGCATATTTATCTTTAAGATTACATTTATTTTTGTTGATATTTCAGCAATAGATTACTTCTTCCTTCAGTGTGTGATACTGTCTTTTTCTGTTTTTCCAGACATTTAAATATACTTGTACTATATATATATATATATATATATATATATATATATATAGAGAGAGAGAGAGAGAGAGAGAGAGAGAGAGAGAGATAGATACACAATCCAATAGATAGATAAACCATCCAAAAATGATGTATTCACAGAACTTAATGAGATAATGAGGGAAGGTACAATTTACTTTTTGCACCTGCACATGAGCACTTACGCCTCCTACTCCTGGGCCTATGCTTATATACCAAGTCTTAGTGTATACCTGCACACATACACACACAACCTACTACTTCACTTATATATCAGCTCTTAGGTTATTCTAGCACAAACACATCCTGTTTCTTTACCTATTCTTATGTACAAACTATTTAGTGCATACTGACACACATACTTCATACGCCTGCACATATGCACATATTATTATATATAAACTCTTATTTTATACTGGCGTGCAAACAAATCCTGCTGCTTCACCTATTCTTATTTACCAACCCTTTATTGCATACTGCCAAACAAACATCATACTCCTGCACCAATGCTTATATACCAATGATTTAGTGCATAAAAAGCACATACATATCCTACTTCTGATCTTATGCTTGTATATTGACTCTTTAGTGAATACCGGCATGCACATCATACTCCTGTACCTATACTTGTACCAGTGCTTTAGTGCATACACTCACACTCACTGCTGTACCTATTCTTGTATACCAACTCTTTAATGCATACAAGTGTGCACACACACATCCTTCATCTGCACCTATGCTTACTAACAATTCTTTAGTGTATACTGACACACACGCACAGCCTACACCTGCACCTATGCTTATATATCCACTCTTTAGTGTACACACACATCCTACTCATGTATCTATGCTTACATATTTCATTGTTGATATTCTCATATGCCTGCATGTAGATGGCTCTCTGCTCCTTTAACCTCTATTGCTGTATCACGACTGAAGGCTTTTTTACTTGCTGCTTCCTACCTCCAGAATGCCCTACCACCCAGCATTCACCAACATTCAACCCTCAACAACTTCAAATCCAAGCTAAAACAGCACTTTTTAATTGTAGCACTACTGTAATATGTAAACATTATCTCATATGCACTCAGAACTGGCAAAAATTGCACCTCTTCCTCTACCTGAATGTATATGTATTTCTCCCATTCTATATTTAGATTGTAAGCTCTATGGGACAGGGACCACCTATCCAAACATACGCACATCTAGTGTTCCCCTTATAATAATCATCTGTATAACCAATTAACTAGCTCACTTATTGTATACCCTATAAATTGTAAAGTTCTAAGAATAATTGTTGGTGCTATATAAATAAAAAATACACATTAATAAATACCAATGTTTTAGTGCATACAAGCACACACACATCCTACACCTGTATCTATGCCTATATACCGAAACATTAGTGAGTGCTAACTCAAACAACTCCACCATTATTAAAGCTGTAATGTAAATGACCCCTGAACCTCTATGGCATGCATAGATTACTTCTGTGATTTTTGTAGCTTCTGAATATTTTTGACTCTTTAGATCAGGGGTATCAAAGCTCACTCCTCCAAAGCTATCAACAGTCCAGGATTTATGTATTTCACTGTCTCAGCACGTGGGCCAATCAAAATGGATGATTAAACCTGTGTTTAATCATAGATATCCTTGAATCCTGGTCTACTGGTGGCTCTTGAGGATCCAACTTGGACATCCCTGCTTTGATGCTAGAGTGGTTTCCAGCACAATGCAAAGCGATGCATTGGATATTACTGATGGGTAACAGTTTGGCCTCAAACTGAAAAGTGGTGGAAAACGCCACTTCCTGCCTAGTGGGAATTTTCTCAAGGAAAAAATACATGTTTTCTGCTTTTTTTCCTCATTTCTCATTTTAATAAAATCATTGGGAAGAATGAGTCTTCCCCCACATGGAAAGTTTCTCTTCTTTTTCCATTTGAATACTATAAAACGGGTGATAGGTTCCCACAGCATGTCATTCTGTGTTTGTTAGAGAGAGAGAGAGAGAGAGAGAGAGAGAGAACAGCACAGTTGTGGAGCTAGAGAAGATAGGCAAAGAAATTGCAGCTGGAGTTTAATTTAGGTAGTCTTTTGGGCAGGCAACTTGTTCTCTGTGTTAGGAGAGGCTGGAAGAATGTGTAGGGAGAAAGGAGATTTACAAAAATACCCCAACATTTTGTTTGAATGAGAAGAGACAAGCTGATGATCCAATTTCCTTCCTGAGCTGGCTGAACCTCTTTTACAGATTTACACCCAAGAGACAGACAAGTACAACTGACACTGACTTCTACAACAGCCAAAAGAATAGAGACCAGTATATTATTGAATAAGGTCTATCCTTATCCTGTGTAAATAGCAGTGACTTTGGGAGAGACAAAATCAGCTGCTGAATGCTGAAGTCCTCTTAACACAAACTACATGCAAAGAGGGACAGAAGCAGTTGTACTTGCAGGGATTGTTTTTTTCATAGACAGTGATAGGGACATTTAATAGAAAAAAATATGTATATATATATATATATATATATATATATATATATATGACATGAGCTGTTACAGAGACTGACCATGAAGATACCAGAGACAAAGACTTATACTATATAATATTTTGTAAAGGGCAAAACATCATCATACACAAACATTTCTGTTGTGTGCTTTACTGTTAAAATCCACACTACTTTGACAGTGTCCAGCAAATGGACTAGGGGTAGGGGAAAAGGAATAGGAACAGTGCAGGATTATTAAAGTGATAGTCCAAAAACTAACTGAAGCCATGGTTGCTGCAGTTTGTGGAATAAACAATGACGATCCTTCTACTCCTTAGGAGGTTGTTTGTGAAAGTGACACCACCACCATCAGTATTTATAAACTATTAAAAACACTGAAGACAACAACAAATCACCTTCTAGTGTTTATGGCATAGAGGATGTAGCAGTTCAATCTGCATCTCTCTTGCAGTCTTCAAGTCCCAATTAAAATGACATCTCCTCACAACAACTCCTTCAACAAGCTAGAAGGCACTCACATTGTACATCCAAGGCTACTGTAATTTACTTATTTATGTTCCCCATACCAACCAGAAATCGAGCATTGTATTCTGCACGTAACCCATATATTCTCTGAATGTCTCCATTTACCACTTTAGATTATAAGCTTTTGATCAGGGACCTCACTTTCAGTGTTTCACTTTGATAAGCTCTTGTCAACCTGTATTGTTCAAGCCCTTAAATTGTAAAAAGTTGTGTACACTTGTGTTGCTATATAAATAAACATATAATTCTACCACCTGCTGCTTGGTGAAAGTCAGAGTAACAACTACAATACGTGTCCTGAAAGTAATAGCGCATGTTCTGAAAATCTCTCTAAGGAGAAAATTAAAAAGAAAGTATTTAAAACGTCAAAACGCCTAGAGGAAAATAAAAGTGGGCAATGCTGAGGATTACCTAATTATCGATGATGATGTTGATCTAGAATATATCCCTCCAGCATCCTCCTATTTTTTTCATATACTAATGAAATTGAGTGAGAGAGATGATGACATGGCCAGAAAATTAGCTGAAAGGCAAATGCTCAATATTGCACTGCTGAAAAGGAATGCTGTGCCTGTTTATAAACTCTTTGATAGCTCATTTGGAAATTCTGTCTCTGGCCAAGTAAAGATGCCTTAAAATACATAATGTCAGTCATTGTCACCTCTTCCAAGTACAACCCCAACCCACCACACTCACACACACTATTATTGAGTAATCAGCAACTCGGATCATTAATATCCACAACCCTAGCTATGACATATTTGACACCTAGTAGTATAATTGCAACATCTAACACAAGTATTAGTAGTACCTCCTCATCAGTCTATGAAGTCTACAATATGGAGAATTTTCACTCAGTGCTAAATCTGTAGATATCTGCTGACAATGTAAGAAACATGTGAGCAGGAGGAAAGCAGGATCTCACCTAGCACAACCTCACTGAGATCCCACCTGAAGCACAAACACAAGTCTGATTGGGAGACACAGCATCAACATGTCAGCGGAGCCATGATTGGAACAGTAAAAGCACTCCTAAAAGTTCCTTGAGCTCTGGGGTATATAATAGTGGTGCTGTAGATGTGTGAGAAGACTTCATTAATTTACACTAACACCCATGGCTCCACCACCATCTCCACTGCCACTGCAAAAAAAATACAAAGTTCTTCCACTATGTACTGCCATTACACACTAATTGAATTTTTTAAAAGGAGTCAATACTTGCAAATAAATAATCCAAAAGTACACCTGTGGAATAGTAGCTTGTTAAAATATTTACTGTCGACATGTTGCCCTTGGCTCAGCAGGTTAATGCTCCAGTTGTAGAATCTGTTCCAACTGCAAGGTTGCAGGTTCTAGTCCCGGCAAGGTCAACTCAGCCTTTTACCATTGTGAGGTAGATAAAATGAGTCCAGGACATACTTGAAAATGAAAAAATCTCAATGTTACAATACTAAAAGAAAACAAACAAAAACAAACGACGGTTTTAAAGAACTGATGTCACATGTTATACTCCATATACCATCTAGTACGCTTCAAGTGCCTATAATATTCTCTTACAGCTTATACCAGTAGCACAGGGGAGGAGGGGAGTTAAATGATTTATTTTTAAAGACTCTGAATTTGACACACAAGTTTCATTCTAGGTGTGTCAACAATACTGTCAGGAATTACACCAATTTTCTGTAGTCAAATATATTGATATAGCTCTGTTTTAATTTTTCTAAATACTACAGTTTCCTAAAGTTACTTTTTAGGACTAATATAATGATATTATAGTGCTGTGTGAAATTATAGCCAGTTGGCTTTCTGATTTCCTGGCTAGATATGATGTGAATGTTTGGTTTCACCAGCATAATTCATGCAAGGGAATTTCTTAGACTGAATAAGATATTCCACAGTACTTGACTTGCAGGAAAATTGTCTTTTAATTTCTACGAGAATGACTTCTTATTGTGCTGTCTGATTGTTGTTGGTGTAGAGATGTGTTCGCAGATACAGCATAAGCCTTTTCTATGAACACAGAATTTCAGGAACACAGCAATTACAGACAGTTTTTGCTGCTTGAGTTGCAATGAATAAAAGTACATTTTTGACTGTCTATTATTGCTCTACATTTATTCTAAGAAGTGTTTTAATCTTTTTGCAAACATACACAATTATTCACATATCCAATTCATTACCACAAATCCTTTTCCCTACTAAGTCCACTGACTAACCTCCTTTATTTTGATCCCTGTTCAGCTTAACCCCTTAAGGACCGGGAAAATCTGAGGGCGTTTTCACTTAAGGACCGGAGCAATTCTGACCTTTTTGACAATGTCTTTGTTCAACAGTGTTTTTCCTCTAAGTACTTTATTTTACCCATGAAAATTATATACCTTTTTTTACGCACAAATAGGGCTTTCTTTTGATACCATACTTATATGGATAGCCCACCATTTATTTTAGGAAAATTAAAGAAAATGGTAAAAAAAAATGTAAAAAAACTGAATTTTTTTTTTCTCTTGGGATAATTTGGACACAGTGGGTTAAATTTTTATGGACACTGCATTAAACATATGACCAGTCAGTCATCCCTACAAAATGGTCAGTTTTAAGTGGTCGCTGTCCCCCCTGGGTGACAAACCCCATGCCCCCCCCACACACTTTTTTATTGATGACATTTGGCGGTGTGTATAAATGTATCACATGGCTCCACAATAATCACACTTCCTATTTTGGTTATTGAAATTTTTTTTATTTAAATAAAATGGTGTCCTCTTTAAAAAAAAAAAAAAAAAAAAAAAAAAAAAGTTAATTTTAGCAGGTCAAAAATGGACCTGCATTTAGCCAGCCCCCAGCACAGCAGTGACGGGGTTAATACCCCCAGCTGCTGCATTTTATTTGTCCACTAGGTCTCTCCTCTCTGCTTCTCTGTCACTTACTTTGATAGCAAGGGACAGAGGGCTGAGAAGAGACACTAGAGGCAGTGTAGAACACTGCCTCTTTCATTCTTTCACAATGCCGGTACATGGGATCGCTGATGCAGCAATCCCATGACCCGGCGCTTGTGAGACTGACTGAGACTGAATGCTCTGGTCCCGGAAGCACTCAGTCTCAGCCAGGAATTAATGATAGCAGCATGCACAGGGGCGCGCTGCTATCATGTATCCCATGAAGTATCATTACCGTCATGGGTCCTTAAGTCAAATCTACCCATGACGGTCCTGGCACATCATGGGTCATTAAGGGGTTAAAGGGGTAGTAATGTTTACTATAAAGTACTTCTTTATATTAAAAGTAACACATTGCATTATGTGTAGCAGCTTACATGTATGTTGTTCAAAAGTTATTAAGTGGAGAAAGATTCCCTCCCTGCTCCTTCTGCCCGCCTCCCATTGAATGTGGGATCTGGTCATGGGACTGAATGGATAAAGCGAGGGATAAACTTCAGTAAGTAAGTATTAGGATAACCCTGCCCCCCTTGATGAAGAAGGGCAGGATTTTCCTGAAGTTGTCCCTCGCAGCATCCGTCCGGACCAGACTGCAGATTCAGAGTGACGTGGCCAGAAGGTGCGGGCGGGGGATCTTTCTCCAATAATATTTACATGTTGTGCATCCAGAACTGCCTCACCCCTCTCTGACCATGTCTCCAAAGGAAACTGGTTTCTTTCTGTAAAAATGGGACCTGGAAGCCCAAGATGAGTCCTCCTGAGTCTGGAGGCCCATGGTGAATGCCCTGGTATGCCCATGCATTAAAATGCCCCTGCACACTTAATTATTTTAGTGCTACAGCAGGTGGGCAGCACATTGATGGGTAGTATCAAAGACTAAGGAGTTAATGTTTGGTTAAGACAAGAAGTGAATGCAAAGCATACCTTAATCAGTATAGATTATACATTTAGTAAATATAGTATAATCTATAAATCTAAACAACTAATATTCTAAATTAAACAATAGGAAAGTTGTTATAAGTTGCCTATAATGCCATCCTGCTCTCCATTCGCATCCTAACCCAGGGACATCTTTCTACAGCATTCCATGACCATGTGACCTAGACAGGTTGGTTCTGCTATCATTCACAACTCTAGACAATTTATAACCTTACAGCTAAGCTACCTGCAGTTGTAATTCACACTGTTAAATACATTTAGGAAGAATTGCCATAAATACCTAATTTACTGTACTGTATGATAATTTATCATTCTAAATCCCTTATACACTCTTCCTAAGAATCTATGATACTCCTTACTGACATCCACAATCTTATCCATTCCACTTATGTTCTTTCATGTAGCCCACATCCTTCTCTAATAAGTCAAACCCTGTCTTAATCCAGTGTTAGAGTCCAATATCCTGCCATTAATTTAAACAAAAAATCAATACCATCAAATGTTCTTACCTGTTCCATCTGCCTCTGCTTTTCTTTCATCACCTTGTATATTTAACCCGTGTCATTACAGTGTCAAATTTAATAATAATTATAATAATAATAATAAAAAAGACAATTTCTCCTAGTCGGCCATCCCTTAATTTGACTGTTTCCATTTCAATCCATTCACAATTCTGGCAACTCACTTACTCTCTGATCCCAGTGTGTTGCCTCTAGAGTTCTCTGAAACTCTGCTAATACTTTCCTATCTAGCCTTATCACTAAATTTTCCCTTATCTCTTATACCTTCTAATCATTTTGTCTTTACAGGTCTTCCTAAATTTTTCCTGTCTATGCAGTTAACCAGAGTACTATATTTGACTTTCCCCCAGCTTTCTATTGGTTTATGGATCTTCCTAATCCTTTTATAAGCTCCCACCACTTTAACTTGATACCCTACAAACTCAACTATAGCCATCTTTGTGATTTTCCCAATCTTACCTTGTTCCCTAATCTTAAATGCAACAGATATAAGAATGGGGAAAATCTCCCCAAATCTCAGTCAGAAGGAGATGTCACACCATCACTCATAGCTAAATCACATTGCTTTTTAACTCATCCACACTAACTCCTGCTTATTACTTGAATCTCCTATGTTAACCATCTTCATAGCAACAGATGCTGTTCATTCTAGTTTAGTACTATTCTGTTTTTAATTTAAGTTACCCAGCTGTATAGAACGATATAATATGTTGGCACTTTATAAATAGTTGATGATGTTAATATGAATATAATACTGTGTAACAACAATTGCTTAACATCAGAGTTCCTGTTTTGTAGACATAAATTGAATTAATAATCCATAACCCTATAAAAATCAGAAGTGCATGTAATGCATTGTAAAGAAATGCATTGCATACCTCTCTGGTCCTTAAAAGGGCAAGATTTAATACATGGAACTATTCCACCAGTGTGCAAAGTGTAACTCCTTTTTGATCTCACCTTGTGTTAATTCACCTCCTGGCTCACTTAGGAAGTCTTCTGTGATGTTGAGGGGATAAGCCAAGGTCAAATCTACCACAAACTCGAATGACCCAGTTCCTCCATGCAGCAAAGTAATCTGTAAACAACTATACATCGCTACGAAGGCTGATACAAACACAGGCCAACAATTTGAATGGAATGGTCTGCAATTTGTAATAAAACAATGAAACGCAAACACATTCAGCAATAGTCAGAGATCCCCTTTTACATAGAATAAATCCTAGTAGTCGCTCCCCAAAATTCAGTTTACCTTTGGGTGTACTGATGCTGATGGGGTCTATGAATATTTAACACAAATTGTTCAGTTTTAGTCATCCTATGGTGACCCTCCATCTTATCTGTTTGTCTTCATGGTCCCACCTTACACCTAATTTCTAGGGTCCTTTGGCCAAATCAGGAAAACTGGAATACTGTATGCTCCCATATAGACACAGAAACCTAATCTACTCTAATGATCAAACAGAAAGATATTGCAGTCCTAATGTGGCTTAACACATTGACCACCTGCTACCTCCATCCTGCCCACAACTACAACATCAATATCCTCAACATCAATCTACCCGTCTTGTTACCACTAGCTAGGCTTCCCAGCCACCCACCTCTCATGTTATTCCTACATTATATGTGCTCTATCAGGGCTATGATTCATTCCCAGAGCCCTGCCCTATATTTAGTTTCCTTCTCCCTGCACCCTGTGTACTCTGAGAGTCAAGGAAACATCCAGGGGATCCAACTGGGTGCCTGTCTTGAATTCACAAGGCATGCAACCGCATGCTGCTGTGTTCTATCAACATGGAGATCCCTACTGCTAACTAACCATGAGAACTGACGAATACCTTCGCTATCACTTCTGGGGACCAGCAGAGGTTCCCCCCAAAAGTTAGCAATTGCTTAGTACTGCATACTTCTACAAAAATGTTGCTCTAACTACAAAATGTAATATCTCAGTGTATATTAATGATTATATATTATACCCTTTATGTCATGTGTAGTAAACCAAAGCATTATTACTCAGTCCTAGTGTTCTAATCTAAATTAGGGTAAGACGTGGTACTGTGTTAGCCACAGAAAAAGCAGTAGACTAGTAGAGTAGAAATTATACCTTTAAGTGGCTATAGGGTGCAAGTTTTCAAGACAACTTATATCCCTTCTTCAGGCTAAATAAGTGACCTAAGCTGTCTTGAAAGCTTGCATCCTAGAGTCACTCAGTTAGCCAATAAAAGTATCATATTTACTCTACTAGTCTCAATCTAAATTAGTTTTTTGTATTGATAAGATCAATGTGGTAGTTAATCTGTACACAATAAATAAATAAATAAATATATATATGGCTGAAAAATTATTTCTGTATTTGACCAAACTATAATGACCTATTTATTCACATGTCCATTCTTATCACAGTGTATTGGCCTTGCTGTCAACACATTTTTTTCATCAATTTCAGTTGCCATTTTATGAAAAAGGTTTAAGCCTGTCAGCTTATGGGTCCTCACATTAACCCTTTGCACTCAATGGGTAAAAAACAGTCTGAAATCCATTGGAATCTGCTTTGCAGTAATCGCATATTACTTGTGTAAAAGAACTTAATTTAGGGTCTTATGCTGCAAAAAATGTGGAGTATTTGGGGGCAAACCAACTTTGCTGCAGGAAAAATAAAAGTACTATGTTCTGGGGCAGCCATCTGCACTAGGGGTACAAATAAACCCCCCCCATCTGTATTTTAACCCTTTGAGTGCCAGAGGGGCAAAGCAATGCATTGAGTACCCCTCTGGCACTCAAAGGGTTAACCCTTTGAATGCTAGAGAAGGCTCCACCTCATTTTCTAAATACAGGTATAGAAAGAATCTGCTCAGACAATAAAGCAGAGTTTAATGAAGCACATACTTCAGTTGCTGGAAGGGCTCATTGTGTGAAAATATTAATAATGCTTAATTAGTCTGTGGGACGCTGAAGCTGAAAAGGATATGATACAAAATCATATTTGCTGCAAGGTTTCAACACTGTTCTATTTTGTCCTTTAAGTCACTGTTTAATTAAGATAACTTTGTACTGATGCATTTTATTATAAGTAAGAAAGAGTGTTGTATTTGTCATCTTTTTCAGCTGTTAGATACTGTATAATATAAATACAATAACTGGTACCTTAATCCATTAACCCTTTGAGTGCTGGAGTTATGTGTTGGCTACTTCTCTAGCACGCAAAGGGTTAAAGTTATAGTAACACTTAATATGCAAATCAATATACTGTAGGGTTTATCCGCCTCAGTAAAACAAGTGCACTCCCGCTGCTGAGAGGTGCAGCTGAAACTTGAATTTTATAGGTGCAGTATCTGAATGACCTGAAATGTTGCAGTGGCACTGTTGCTACATCATCCTATGGAAAGTTCTGGTCAATTGACCATAAACTTCCATAGGATGGTGTAGTAACAGCACCACTGTAACATTTCAGACCATTGTTAATTTATACCTAAAAAATTCAAGTTTGAGCTGGAATAACTTTTGAATTAACATTAAATTTTATTCAATTTATCAAGGACATAATGAAGTGTACATCTAACGGAAGCTAGAAGGGACCACGTCTTTTTCCAGAGTCGTTCCTGGGTTTCTCCCTCTCGACGCCAATCC
This sequence comes from Rhinophrynus dorsalis, assembly GCA_037306005.1. Classification (NCBI taxonomy): domain Eukaryota; kingdom Metazoa; phylum Chordata; class Amphibia; order Anura; family Rhinophrynidae; genus Rhinophrynus; species Rhinophrynus dorsalis. The sequence continues at coordinate 578,319,657 of CM074718.1, forward strand.
CCAAGCCGCCTACTTTTCCCCGTGTTAGGTCTATGTGAGACCTTTAAACCTCCTGCTCAGGGATTCGACCAATCCGGTGTAGACTCACTGCCCCTGACTCCTCATGCTCGACTCTGTGTCGACCACCAAACCGGGAACCTCCAACTTGTAGTTGGTGAATGTGTAAATCCTCGAATACACCATGGACATTAACCTAGACCGTTCAACATTACATTAAACACAGTCTATGAACACAGGTATTGGGCCAGTCTCTTGGGTACGAATGTGTGCATTCAACTCTCCTAGCACAGGGAAGTTCTGTGCACAAAGTTCTGTCCGACTCTACTGCCTGTTCAAATAAAGTAGAGTGGGAGTCTTTGGAGAAGGGTGAAATGTCCATAGTCTTGTGTGTCTAGGGCTGAACAGTCTTATGCCCAGACAAGGGCTCCAGTAACGGACTAAGCTACGTTACAGTACAGAAAATAAATATACAATTATTCATAGGTTTCTCAATCATAAAAAAATAAGCATATTGCTCATAATAATTTCATAAATATACATTTAAAACTCAACATTCACATTCTTTGTCAAAGCTTTCTTAGAAAATGGGACACCAAAGTGCCATGAGACCCTACTTGAGAACCACTGCTTTAGACCATGGTTGCCAAGCTATGGACCATACACACTTCTGTTGTATAATAACAGATCCATAAAAGAGCTGGGAGATCAATAGCTTGGGGGAAGGGAGATCAGGAGAGGTTCTGATGCCCCACCACAAGGTCTAAACTTTTGGGGTTTTTTTTGAAAGTCTATTCAGTTTGGCTGAGCCCTGCCTCTTCAGCCAATAAGAGAATAAAATATGCCCTCAGCCACATCCCATTGGATGGACAAAGGGGAGTTTTGCATAACTTCATCTTTGTAACTTCCCAGTGTGTGGCTGAAAGCAAACCAGAAAGAACCACTTAGATTTTTATATATATAGAACAAGATCTGAGGATCTTTGATGCAACAGAGTTTATTTTTATTGTCAGATGAATTACTAACCATCTTGAATGTCTACATGTTTCCTAAGGTACTTTACCCTTGTATGGTATTTTGCAATTAGTGTTTTTTAAATTGTTTTGAGAAATGTCAAACAAAACTAATTTTTTATTCCATTATTACCATTTGCTAGTTATGTGATGAATGCTTGAGCTTGTTGTAAGTAATGAATTATATCATGCTACAGAACCTAATTATAATGAGACTGAATTGTGGCAAAAGGTCCCGTAGCTCTATCCACATCTGTATATTACATGATCCTCTGGAGCAAACCAGGTGAACCATAGGGGACAAAAAGTCCCCCAAAATCCCATTGATTTCAATGGACCTTTAACCCTTTGAATGTTTGAGAGGCTTTGCAATGTGTTAGAGACCTCTCTAGCATTCAGGGGGTTAAAAGCTCCATTTGAATGTTTGCAAATGTTCCTTTCTCCTAAGAGGTGTAACTGGTTCACTCCAGAATTGCATGATTTTTGTTTCCTGCATTGGGCCCTAAGGAGCTTATGCACAAAAGAAAAGAAGAACCGTTTTGGAGGAAATAAACTGCACATGGGTACAAATAAAATTCCAAAAGCAAAAAGAAATCGCTGATACAAATTGTTTGCAGTTTCAATAAAAGCAACAATCTTTATTGCTACAAAACATAAAAATATATATAGATACCTTAACAACGTCCAAAGATTTCAAAAGGATAGAGGAGAGACTCACGGGGTATTAATACTTCAACCAACAAGATGTATTAGTATCGGTCCCTCACAATAAAGATTGTTGTTTTTATTGAAACTGCAGACGATTTGTATCAGCGATTTCTTTTTGATTTTGGTATTAAATTGGGGAGCATGTGGAGAAGCCCCCATATCGCTATACACTCTGTATATCAACAAATCAGGATGATCATGATATCTAGCACCGTGGACACGAAAATTTAATTTAAATGTAATTTAAAAGTTCTGTGATATTAGAAGTAAGAGTTGCTGAATAAACTGTCCTCTGTAGAAATACAATTCCCCTTTAATTTAAATAGGCCTTTTAACCCCTGAATGCTAGGTAAGTCTTCAACACACTTCTTAATGCACTGGACACCTTTCTAGCATTCAAAATTTTAAAGCCCAATTTAAATCATTGGGAGTTTTGGGGGATATAAATGTCTCCCCTATAGTGCTATTGGTGTGTCTCAGAAATGTTCTTTTTTTTCTGTGAAGAATTCTCCAAGTGAGTGGAAGCCTCATGTATATATCCTAAACATTGTTATTCTTGTAAATGGGCCAAGACCTCTATACCATTCAAATGTTTGAAAACACCATTTAAATCAATAGGGATTTATGGAATTTTCATTTGCACCCTATGATGCCATTGTTTTACCCCAGAATTGGCATTTATCCTGTACATTATTGCATGCACACCAAACAATTATTTATTACTGGACACGATTCCTACTTTGCTCTGTATGGACAGATAATAGTTAATAGTGTACATTTCATTGCACAAGATAAATATATTCACTGTTTTTATCACACATATTCCTATTGAGGTAAATGGGCGTATCTGAATACAAAACCAGTTATAAAATGTTAATCTGAAATTTACTCCAGTCAATGTGTTTGTATACTTTTAGGAATTTGTATTCAAATTATTAACATCTTATTTTATAGTTGAAGTTATATAGAGATGTTTTATGAGGGTAATAAAGTGTGCATTAACAGGAATTTATTATGCACTGAGAGTCCTGGAAACATAACTAATGGTGTTTTCTTCCAGTTCCCAAGAAAGAGAGAGAGAGAGAGAGAGAGAGAGAGAGGCAGAACTTAAAGGGATAGTAATGTTTCAAAATAAAAGCAGCTCCAATTAATCTTCATAGTATTTGGGCCATGGAGAGTTATTTCAATACTGTCAGAGTTGTAATTCAAGGGTAATTGAATGATAAAGTATCCCCCTCCAGCCACTTTTACCTAGTGTAAGCTACCTTCCCTAAGATGTGGAATCTGGTCTTAAGACCAGACAACTCACAGCAAGGGACAATGTTCTTACTGTGAGAACAATGAAAAACCTGCCCCCCTTCACATGTTTTTCAGGTTTTTCCCTTATGCTAATTGAAGATTGTCCCTCTCTGCAAGCCATCTGAACACCACCTTTCTGTTCTGAGGTGAGCAGTGTTACATCAATAAAGTGAGCGTGAGGGGGATACTTTATCATTCAATTACTCTTGCACTACAACTCTGACAGTATTGAAATAACACTGTCCATGGCCCAGATACCATGAAGATTAATTGGAGCTGTTGTTTTTATGAAACATTACTATCCCTTTAATGGTTTTGTAGCTTTGCACTTCAAGCACACAGGGCCACAACCACAGTGACCATAGACTGCAAGTGTTTTATAACCTAATAAGAGTGGTATACAATTGGTGAGGCCTGTGTCTTGAGCCACAGACTTCTTGTTTTTTCGTCCAGCCCTCCTGCCAGATGAGGTAGTCGTTTTTTATGTCCCCATAAAACAGCTGATGGGTGCCATTATGGCACTGCTCAGTTCCAGCCCACTGGTTAAATTTGCTCCCATTATAGCAGATTTAGTGTATATAATGGTTGCCCTTTAATATTAAATAGTATTTTAAAAATGCAACACAGAGTCCCTCTCAGGCACTCAAATGGTTAAACTTCCTAGTACAAATAACAAAAGGTTAGCATTGCATATATTTTAATTCTCAGAACTGAATGTGCTTAACTGTTCCTTTAAGTGTGCTTGGCTGGCCTGGTGATCATTCTGTGCTTCTGTTTTCGATATTGTCCTATCCATTATATTTTCAAAAAGAGCAATATTGAATGCTGCAAAATAGAAATATATATTTTCCAATCTTGGCAAGAGATTATTTTCCTCTCAGCCACATTCAGGTTAGGCTTGCCCTGTTCATTTGATCATGTGGAGAAAGCCGCTCGCTGATACAAAACGTTTGCTTCTAGGTGCCAAGTTGACCTGTCGGCCTTGAGTAAAGAACAGACACACAAGCTTAAGCTGAAGCTGGAAGAAGGCGAGGGATGCCTGGTTCTTCTTGTGACTTTGACAGCCTCATCCGCAATCAGTATTGCCGACCTCAATGTCAGTTGCTTGGAGGATCAGAAAGAGCGGGAGGAAATTCTAAGGAGATACGTATGTAATGCCAATTACCCATATATTAAACAACCTTTTATCAACTAAATAAAAATAGTTCAATCATACACAAGAAAACACTTTTAAACCCTTGGATGCTATAAATGTCTTCAGCACATTGGGAAACAATCCATACATTTGAGATGTCTATAGAATCCAGTGGGTTAATTCTGTGCAGCAGTAATAAGTACAGCCACATGTATCTTTGCAGATTCCAGTGTGCATGGCAATGATTAAAACTTTAAATTATCTGCATTTAAAAACCCCTTCACTGATGAAGGTTGCATGAATATTTTAAATGATAAAAAAATGAAGCAGAAAAACAGATCTGTAGAGACTTTCCCAGTGAAAGCGGTAGCTATCGTCTGCTGGAGAAGCACATTTATATCAACCTCTTGAATAGCAGAGAAGCCTGCAGCACATAGAAAAGCAATTCCTTATAGAAGTCTATACTATTCAATGGGTTAATTTACCTATGTATAAAATGTAACCTTTTCGTTCTGAATAATCTTAAAACATTTGTCCAATAATTATTTGTGCACGATTACAAGCTGCATTTAATTATCCTTTGTAGTTTTCTTATTATTTTGCTTTTTTATCAATCAATTTATGTTATTTTTTATTTTATTAATATACTGATTACTTTTTTATTTTAAACTGTATTTCTACTTTTTTTTTTTTTTTTTGGTTTGCCAGTGCAATTATTGTTAACCCTTTGAGTGCCAGAGAGGTACGCAATGCATTGCAGAGCAATGCGTTGCGTACCTCTCTGGCACTCAAAGGGTTAAACCTTTGAGCGTCAGAGGGGGGTATTCAATGCATTGCGATGCCATGCATTGCATACCCCTCTGGCATCTAAAGAGTTAATGGAGGTATAACACAGTTGAAGATTATATATGCAAAAATACATTAGATTTTTTTTTTTTAATTAAGGATTCCCTTGTGTGCCAATGGGATGTTCAGTTTGTTGCTACACAATGTACTGACAGCAGTTGTTCAATCAGTTTGATAACATCTGCGTTCTAGAGACGGATTCAGTGCATTGCTTTGCAATGTGTTGGACAGCCCTCTGGCATTCACGTTGTTAAAAATCTTTTTTATTATCTTTGATAATTTATATGATTATTACAGGGCACAAAAGAGTAGCTATACCCTACAAATAGGTGTATTTTTATTTTATTAACTCTTTGGGTGGTAGAAACAGCTCTAATGCGTTGCAAATCAACCTCTTGGATGCCCCTTTAGCATCCCTGGGGTTAGAAGAAAACTTAATTAAGTAGCTGTCCGTTTCACAGAAGTCAGGTTTTTTATGTATGTATGTTTTGCATTGTATCTGTATTTTCCTGCATATAATGATCTCTTCTGAAGTCTGACGTTCGTTCACAGCAAGGAGCTTCAATAGTACTCAAAGGTTCATGTGGGCTAGATGTTTTTATCATATTGTAAACTGAAACTAACCAGACTACAACAGATAAAAAAAAATATGGCTATACATGACAGCTGTATGAAGGAGACCCACCTACGTAAGTGCAGTGGGTACCAGCTTTCTTTGAAGATATTAACAAAAATGTTGTGTGTTGAGTTTCAAATTCATATTTATGGACATTTTTATTCAGTATAAGCGCTTCATTCTCATTGTTGTGCAACCTATAAATAAATAACTATATATTTTTTTCTCACCTTCAATATGCCCTTCACATATGTGTGTTAGGGGTTCCTTGTGCAAACACTGAATGACAACCACTGGGGCTTTTTTGTGGGTGTCCAGAGTACCTGCAAACCCCATTCCCCACTGAAAAAAATGCATTATCATACTTGGTGCATTTCTGCAAAAGTACTTTAAAGGATAGTGGCACTTTTTCCCAGAAAAAGAATCATGAGAACATCTGTTCTAGGGCTGTGGTTCTCAACCTGTGTCTTAACCATTTGAGTGCCAGAGGGGTTAGCAATGCATTGCGTACCCCTCCAGCACTCAAAAGGTTAAGGGTCTAATAACAGGCCAAGACTTAAGAATCTCCCTGGACAGGTGAGTGAATCAAAATGAATGAGCCTCTGATTGATTCATATGTGCTCACTCAGGGAGATACTCACGTCCTGGAGGTTAGTGGTCTTGTGCTTCAGGGAGACCAGCTACTCTGGCAGCAAAATTGATTGATTGCCAAAGGGGTGTCTAAGCAGGACCGGACTGGCCATCAGGCATACCGGGCATTTGCCCAGTGGGCCAGTCCGGGCGTTTAAAAAAAAATGTATCATTAAACGAGTTTGGGCCGTCTTTCACTTTCTGAAAGACGGCCACCTCATTACAAGTTTCCTGGTGGGCGGGCAATCAACGTGCGGCCATGTGGCGCACCGCATGTGATTATAAGCTCTGCCCCCCATGGGCTGCTCAAAAAATAAAAATGGGCTGCTCAGCTTTAAATGCCCGGGCCTATTTTTTGTCCCAGTCTGGGCCTGTGTCTAAGACTTTGCTTTTCAATGTATTCGGCTCATCTCTACCACTCAGAGGGTTAATGTGGAAATAAAATATATCTATTGTATATAATACCTTGCTTTCTCCTGCACGCTTACTAACTCAGGAATGTCTACCTCACTGCAGAGCAGTTAAGGCAGGAGTAGTGATGTGAGGACCTCAAGTTGATGCTGGGCTACGACTTCACAACTCCCATCCTCCTCTCACAGTTGCTGACTGCTGGAGTTTGATGGGAATTGTAGTCCAACAACAGCTATAGAGCCACACTTTGCCCACACCTGATTTAGGAACTGATTTTAACAGCACTTCATCATAGCAAAGGATAGGGTAAGAGAACTTTTATTATGAGGACAGAGGGGGGAGCTCTCATCCCAGTAATTGCCACTATGGAATATCACTAAAAAAGTATTCCTACATAAGGGAAGAAAATAGCTATTTCCACTTAATATCACAAAGCTTTTATTGTACAATACTGCCAGGTGTTTATAAGGCTTCTCTAGACACTCAGCCATTAAACCAAACTCTTCCTAACAAAGAGCCGCTTAATTTTTTCTTCTAGATTATAAAATATTCCTATTCCCTTACTGGAATCCTTTCAATAACTGAATTTAATAAAGATGTACCTTATCTGGCAGTGCAGATAACATGAAGTGCTGGTACTAATGCTGTACAATATTCTTCAAACAGATTAGTTGGATGTGTGCTTCAGTAAATGTATTCAGGCTATCTCCACTGAATCAGCTGTCTGCTAATGCTTGTACAACTCATATGCCAATAGCGTTATCATAAACACACTTTAATAGAGGATAGAGGTGACTAGCACTGCAAAACAAAACCTTTTTATTTTGAAAGCTAATGGGGACCCAAGCTACTTTATTTAGATAGATGAAGCAGCAATATTATGGTACAATTAACTCTGAGAAGGGGTTATTGCACTCATCCTCTTCCCGTATCAAACCTTTTAATGGGTAGAATTGGTCCAAGCGGAGAACACAGTGGGATAACCCAGGCTCAAGGATACTTACTGCAAAGTGCTTGAGGGATTTTTTTTCCTATTTTTATGAGGTGGTTATGGTGAGTTTTTTTAAATAGGAAATGTGATCATATACTGTAATTCTTTATTGCACGTTAAAAAAACATGTCATCTCCTTAACTCCTTCTTAAAGGGATAGTAATAATTAATATGTAAAAAAAATATATATAATGTAGTGTTTATCCCCTTTGAGTAAAACAAGGGAACTCCCACTGCTGAAAGGTATTTTATTCAAAACTTATTACAGCTCAAACTTGAATTTTTTAGGTTCAGTATCACAGTGGCCTGAAATTGTACAGTGGCGCTGTTGTTAGACCATCCTTTGGAGATTTATGGTCAACTGACCAGAGCTGACCATAGGAAGGTGTAGCAACAGCGCCACTGTACAATTTCAGGCCACTGTGATACTGCATCTAAAAAATACAAGTCTGAGCTGCAATAATTTCTGAATAAAACACCTTTCACCAGTGGGAGTGTCTTTGTTTTACTCAGGGGGATAAACTCTACAATATATATTGTTTTACATTTTAAGTATTACTATCCCTTTAAGCAAATAAACTGGATAAAAATTTGTATAACCCTCCCTCCCATATTTACTTAACCCTTTGAGTGTCAGAGGGGCACGCAGCGCATTGCAGAGCAGTGCGTTGCGTGCCACTCTGGCACTCAAAGGGTTAAAGGCAACTATTGTGCTTTAATGGGGGATACACTGTGAAACACCAAAACTGCTCCTGTTAGTCTTTTTTTGGGGGGAGATGGGGGTTTATGAAACTGAATCTCATATGCTGGTTTAGGGGTAGGGCTAAACAGATGAACTCTTTTACATAAATTGGATCTGTCCCTTAACAGCTTTTAGTCTCATTATATGTATCTAATCAAGCTGCTTTAACCCTTTGAGTGCTTTGCAATGCGTTGCATACCCCTCTGGCACTCAAAGGGTTAACTTTGTTTATTTTTCAATCCATGCAATTGCTTAGAGATTTCTTTTTAGTTAATTTTTATGGTGTCTTTAACGCAGAGCTTCCATCAAAAAGGCAAAATAAATGAACGGGCTGAAATCATCATGCAAAAGAAATTGAGAGGGATGCTATTTTAGTTTTGGTCTTTATTTGGTGCATAGGTTGGTAAATCTGATATGTGTTGTTTATGGGGAACAGATTATGGAATCCCATGAACCTGAACTGTGAAATGTCAGTGTTTTGTTCCATAGTAAAATCATCCATACAGACACGGGGGCCACTTATCTTACCTCTGAATCTGCGTTCTCCCTGATCAGCCAGGGTACAAAATTAAGTCCACTCTGGTTCATGTTTGAATACAGAAGCAGATCTGCTGAAATGGAACTAAAAGAGGATAGCTCAGCTTTAAATGGGAAACAGCTACTGCCATCTTTTAATCAATTGAATGCTAGCTTCCAGTGGGTTAATCTTAGGCCTTCTGTACTAAACATAAATTGCACAAAAATATAGCATACAGTACATACTCCATTTACAGAACACTTTTACATTTATCAAATGTATTTAAACCAAGGTCTTAATTTTAAGTCCTCTTGTTCTGTAGTAAAAACTCTACATCTGTGTTATTACATAGCCAATACAGCAAGCTTTTTTGTGTTTTCAGAGTTATAAATGCATTTTTAGAAGACCTTCAAAAAGCATCAGATACTCATTGCATTTATTACCGAATACTTACATTCTGACTGTCCAGAAACAGACAAGTTACTGTGCAGTAGAAAGCAAATATAATATTTATACAGCATACATTCACTTAATGAATCTTTAACCAATGTTTGGTAATGGCTCTATCATCCAAGGGATTAAATACATGCATGTGGTTGAGAAAATGCAGATTTACTATAAACTACCTCTGCTTAAGCTTTCTCTGTAAAGTGAACAGTATTTAACGGGATAGTAATGTTTCAAAATAAAAGCAGCTCCAATTAATCTTCAAAGTATTTGGGCCATGGAGAGTGTATTTCAATACTGTCAGAGTTGTAGTACAAGACTAATTGAATGATAAAGTATCCCGCTCCTGCCCCTTTTACCTGGAGTAAGCCACCTCCCCTCAGATGTGGAGTCTAGTCTTAAAACCAGACAGCTCACAGCAAGGGACAATCGTCTTACTGTGAGAACAATAAACAATCTGCCCCCATTGACTGGTTTTTCCCTTATGTCAACTGAAGATTGTCCCTCTCTGCAAGCCATCTGGAAACCACCTTTCTGTTCTGATGTGAGCAGTGTTATATCAGTAAAGGGGACGCGAGGAGGATGCTTTATCATTCAGTTACTCTTGAACTACAACTCTGACTGTATTGAAATAACACTTTCCATGGCCCAAATACTGTGAAGATTAATTGGAGCTGCTTTTATTTTGAAACAATACTATTCCTTTAATTATCAAATACACCTATGGAAGCTTAACCCAGAGGTAGTCAATATTTGGTGCTACTGCTGTCAGAGACTATAAGTCCCATCATCCTCAGTCAGCTAACAGCTCGTTGGGGATGATAGGATATTGATTACTCCTGTCCTAGCTTCACTGAAAACATATTTAGCATCAAAGATTTTAACCCTATGAGTGCCAGAAGGGTATGTGTTGGATATTCCTTTGACACTCAAAGGTTTAAAGGGATAGTAATGTCAGAAAAAAAGTATTAACTATATGGTAGATACAATTAAAAGAGAGTACTTGCACTTATTCGTATCTCTCAAACCGTTATGGTTTGAGAGAAATAGGAAAATAAAGTTCTCTGGTCCCTCCCCTTTCTGCTTGATGAGCTGTAAAGCTGTCAGAAGCAGATTCTGGTTGCACGACCAGATGCGGATCTTCAGCAGCACCTGTATAACGATATCTAAAGACAAATACTTCATTTAGAATGGTCTACAAAGTGTGCCTGGTGTGCAAGCACACTTTGTAGGCTGTTTCAATGAAGTGTTTATTTCTAAATAGTGTGATTTCAACTCTGCTGAAGAGCATCTGTCTGGTCAAATGACTGGAATCTGCAGTCTGTCAGCTAGATGGCAGACTTGAGTAAAACAGCCAGGAAAAGGTAACTTTAGCAAGTTATATCTCTCAAACCATAAAGGTTTGAGAGATAAGACTTACATCGATGTTAACCATTTTTTAATGTCTACAATATTAAATCAACTTAAAATTAACCATTGCTATCCCTTTAACTAAAGAGGAGATTATGGCTTCCTTAGAAGATCTAAAGGATAGAGACATTTTGGTGTGACTTTTGATCAAAGTGCTACTATAAGAAGATGCAAAGTAGAGGTTTTAATGGGTCCAAAATAATAAGTATGTATTAATTTATCGTCACTCTTGAAACTAAACCTATGTTTAACTTCCCACATTGAATAAAATTCCCCCACTGCACTTAAAGAAGAGAAGATTCCAGTTATGGAGCCTCTTCTTCAAACTGGAGATATTTCAGTAGCTATGATGAATAGGCTACATTCAATAATTAACTCTTTGGAGAGCTTTCTCTCCCTGTGAAATAATATCAAAGCTTAGTGTATTTTTTCTTTTTTATTAAAAGTCTGTATCAGTCTCAGCCATATCTTAATTCCAGCTCTCTCTTCAGCTCCAATAGAATCAGATGAAGTAAACAGATGGCTAGCATTGTATCAGTGGCAAGGCAGTGATCTAAGGCAGGCTATAACACACTGATATAGTTGCGTTACTTGTTTGTGCCTACCATGCTGTGATTATTACCTTGATTCCATTCCTAACGAACCATTGCCAAACCTAGAATTTCAGGAAAACACTTAAACTGTCTTTTTCAGTCTTCTTGCCCTGGTTTCACTATTGGTATTGGACATGGGCTGTAACAGTTATACTAGTGATCATTTTGCCCATGAACCTTATACAATGTATGCACTTCTTTGGCTATTAAACTATGTTATGTTATAAGCCTGTTTTTTTTTTAATTAGACTAATATTCTGCCTATATTTCCATTAGTTAGATGGCAACAAATACAATAAAATAAATAATAACACACTGAACTTAAAGGGATAGTAATACTTCGTTTTAACTTTATTTTATTTTGTAGGCATTAAAAAAACATGAAGAATGATATAAGTCTTATCCCTCAAACCTTTATGGTTTATGAGATATTCACAAGCAAAGTTTCCCCTCCCGCCCCTTTTACCTAGTGTAACCCATCACTTCTCAGATGTGGAATGCAGTCCATAGACCAGACAGATAACAGAAGGGGACACTCTTATTCCTATGAAAACAATGAAATCCCTGCCCCCCTTGACAAGCTTTTCAGGTTTTTCCCTTATATTAATTGAAGATTGTCCCTCTCTGCAGTCTACCTGGGCAGCTCCCTTCTGCTCTGGCTGAACAGTGTGACATCAGTAAAAGGGGCGGGAGGGGGACACTTTGCTTGTGTATATCTCTTAAACCATAAAGGTTTGAGAGATAAGACATATCATTCTTCATGTTTTTTTAATGCCTACAAAATAAAATAAAGTTAAAACGAAGTATTACTATCCCTTTAAATATGTTCCAGTAAAACAGACCTGGGAAGTGATGGGGAAACAGTCCATATCATGAATCCTAGGCTGGGTAGCTTTAGCAATGAAATTATAACTCCTGAAGCCATGATAAATAATTCTACACAGTATAAAAATGCTCCCCTCCTTCAATTAACTCTTTAAGCATCAGAGGGGTAAGTAATGCATTGTGATGCAATGCTTTGCACACCTCCTCTGGTTCTTAAATGGTTACTTTGCAACCAGATAACTGCTTATGTTCAATAGCTTGATGTTTTTCTTTTCATGTGTGAGATTTATCCTACTGGATGTACAGATGTTTCCAGCATTGCGAATCATTGCTTCGGGGACCTCTGCAGTATCTAAGGGGGTTAATAAAGATATTTTAAAAGAAAAATGCAAATAAGAAGCTTTAATTAATTAAACTAAACTGGTCTACCATCAACCTGCATTCTTGCCTACTAGAGGAGTATCTAGAGCACAGCTTTGTCATAAGTTGGACTCTTCTTGTACTCCAAGGGTTAAAAATGCCATTGCAGGTATTTAGGAAAGTATCTGTCTCTATTTTTTTTATTCTTTTATTAGCAATATTCAGATATTTTAATTGCAAATCAACTTGAATTCCATGTGTGCAATTCTGTTTACTTGTTGGCATTAAAATATTCATTACTAGTGTAAAAGCCCGTGTACACGGGCCAAGGTCCGGGTGATGTTATGAGGCCGGTCCTGCTCTGTGTCCTGCCACCGACGCAGTCATGCACTGTAGAGACTGCCCAAAAGCACAGAATGCTCCCAGCACAGAACTCCCAGCATTCTGTGCGTTTGGGCAGTCTCTACTGCGCATGACGGTTTCTGACAAACATCCTAGTGAATTATTATATAGGATGATTATTAATTTAGAATTCTCCATGACCTCAAGGCATTTGCTTGTCCATTTAAATCATTTGGTAATCAAAACTTATATGTTTTATGTCCTGCATTTTTTAATAGTATGTTGAATATTTTGATATCAGTAAATTAGTAAATATGAATGTTTTGAAGTCAAGTTTATTTTCTGATGAATAAAGCCCAATAGAGATTTTTACTGGCCTTCCATGTATTGCATCTTGCTGTGCTTCATAGCATCACTTTGTTAACCCACTGAGTGCCAGAGGGGTATGAACAGCTTACATGCAGTCATTTTCACTGTTCAGCCTAACATTGCAAAATGTTTAGAAATACCCTTAACTGAGAACTAGTATCTTGTAATAATGAATCTCCTTACTTTACTACGGCCAAGAAATCCTATTGAACCTATGAATTTTGTCTTTGTACAAGAGATAATGTCTTCAGTCAGTGCTGGATGTCATTTTCCATTGTGGTGGACATAAAAGGTGCTAGCTTGACCACAGGACCCAGGACACCAACTGTGATCACTGGACATAGTAATCTTAATAATATCAGGACCAGAATGGTGTGTTATGTATTTCTTTACAATGTGTTGTACACCTTTCTGTCCCTTTGAGGGTAGAGTAGGCTCAAGCACTTTGTCTGCTTCAGTTTAAAAAAATTGCTATCTCTTGAACAATGCCAACATTCATAGGTGCCATTATGTGTTTCTGACCATAGTAAGCCAAGTAGGGGATTATTATTAGGAGGTGTTAGTTCTCCATTTATTCCATACATGAAACCTCTCCTGATCTTCCAGGAGACTTCATTGTTCACTGTTCAGTACCATGTCTCTGAGAACTGAGCCTCTTTCAGGTCAGAGAGTTCTAAGTAGCCACACCCATTTCCCCAACCCATTCTGAGCACTTTTTTTTCCCAATCCCTCCCTCATCCTGCCTATTAGCTTAAGTCCCACTCCCTTTATGTGGGTAGGATACACCCACCCTAGCCCTTTTTAGTTCTCTTAGGACATTGAACTTAGATCTTCCCATATAGGCATAATACAATTTATTTATCTTTCCAACAACTAGGTGCATATTTATCAAGGAAAAGTTATTATACTGAAAGCAAAATAATTGTACCTTATCAAAGAAAAGCACCACCGTGATAAGTAAAAGTAAAATGAACTCACAGCAATAAAATGCCATAATATACATATACAAAAAGGGGATATAAGTGAACAAAATATAGAACACCACAAGGAATGAAGGGACCCTCCGCAATCCCCAAATGAAAAACAAAACAAGTCTGTTCTGCTCCATGCAGATTATGTAAATGAGAACACTGTGCATAGCATACATTATAACCCCATGTTCACTCACCCAGTTCAAAAATGGGATGTATCCACTGTTCATTTCTTTTCTCGATTTCTCCCTAATGCATTTGTACTGTAATAAGTAGGATTTCGTCTATGATAAATATGATAGACACATTACAGCTAATATTTTGCATCAATAAATATGATCCTTCATATTTTTTCATGTTTTAGATTCAAAACATGTTTTAAATATTAATTGCACGCTTATTTTTCATTTTACATTTGCAACTATTGTTCTGTGCTAGACAAATTCTTGGCACGTACAAAGAAACAATAAATCAGACTGGTGTATTTATGTTATTTCATACTTTAAAATAGAAAATCCTAAAATGTAGAGAAGTGTATGAACCTCCTTGTGCTAAAAGAACCCTTAAGATGAGTGTATTATGAGAGAATTGTCTCATCACTGAAGAGTTATGACAGGGACATGAAAAGGGAGGGGGACCAAGCCTCTGCTCAATGTGATAATACAAATCTCACAATATTTTTAAATTTGGAGAAAGATATTGACTTTACAATTAATTTTCCCACTGCCCTTTTCCATGAAAGGAAGTTTGTCTGTGCACTATCCTACTGTAATTGGACACCAGTGACCTTATGGGTAATTATGCAAATCCATATTGGTATAAAAATAACAAGTCCTTATTGAAAGATTCACTTTCCTCCACAACCATATAAGCATTGGCAAGGCGCTAGGGCAGCCATGATTGTTGACTGACTTTTGGACAACTAAATGTTAGTTTTCACTATTCTAGTATGCCCTAGTCTATGAGAACGTTGTCCAACTGCAACAAACTGTAATGTTCATCTGATGTATAGTGTTAAGGAACACTATCAACCAAAATGAAATTGGTCTGTAAAAATGTGTTAACTTTGAGCTCTGAAATTTAATCCTAAAATTTCATTTATACTGTACTTTTCTGAAGACACTATTTGGTTAATTTGTCTTGTGCATTTTTAAAGTAGAACTGAGTCATTTAATGTAACCACCACTGTTCTGTTCAGAAAGACTGCTACCTTATCTCAGCCCATTAACAGGCAATACAACGCTATCCCTTCAAAGATACCTATCAAGATTGCTATGGTAATGTAGGACAGACAACCCTGGAAAAAGAAGGAATGGGAGTCTACCATATGTAAGACCAGGGGGGAGATTCATGAAGAGGTGATAAAGGGGTGATAAAGTGGAGATGACTTCTCCAGTGATATCACTTCTCCTGTTCCTATGTTATTCTATGGAGCCTATTCACTATGATATCCAAAGTTGAAGAAATCTTAGTGCATAGTCTCCACAGAATAACATAGGAATTGGAGAAGTTATAAACTGGAGAAGTTATCTCCACTTTGTCAGCTCTTTTTCACCTTTTTATCACCGCTTAGTGAATCTCCCCCCAAGTTTTAGAGTTCAGAAAATGAAAAAAAAAGAGTGTAGTTTATTTAAGGGGATATAACCCCATATTATTTGTAGGCCCTTTTCACAAGGGTAACACCAACAGAACAATGCTTCATTGGTGATGTTGCCAGTTGTGAATGGTACTATGCTGGGCTATGGTACCTTCGACATGAATGAATATCTCCTCAGGTGACCACATCAAAGTCCA
Source organism: Rhinophrynus dorsalis (assembly GCA_037306005.1). Taxonomy (NCBI): domain Eukaryota; kingdom Metazoa; phylum Chordata; class Amphibia; order Anura; family Rhinophrynidae; genus Rhinophrynus; species Rhinophrynus dorsalis. The sequence goes on from CM074718.1 coordinate 578,335,673, forward strand.
GCATATTGCATCCTTACTGCTTCATACAAGGAACACAGTAAAGAAGGTCTGCATAGTAGACTAGTGGGCCACCAGATAACCTTTCACCCAACATGTGATTATTGCAACCTCAAATGAATTGCTGACCTACTTGTGCACCAGTCAGTAATATAACCTGGTGCTTACATGAGCCAGTCACCAAACACTTCCCTCTGTTGATAGTGATGGTGTAATTCAGGAGAAAGTTTAGTTTACAAAATTGATGATAGAGCCATAGTAGGGGGCTGTTACAGTTCTGTTCTCCATGTCCTCCAATGTTCCTTTACAGTGGTATGCAAAATTGTATCTACATTTCCCATCAGTAGAATGGACTAACAGTTTTGCATATACCGTTGGATTGTTTCTTTTTGTGTTCGTGCCAATTCACATATACATATTTTCCTCGCTTTGAAATAAATATACTTTTTTTTGTACCTGTTTTATTCGTTGAATGGTAAAAAGAGCAGCAACAATTTTCAACAGACTATTCTTTAAGTAAAATTCATTCCTTGAGAATTGAATGCAGTCATTTTACATGGTGGAGCTGCAATACACAATCCATACATAACAACAGCAAGCAATGATTGGTTTTAGCAGAGCAGATCTCACAAAAATTGACTGTGAATCAATAGAACTGGTTTCTATGGCGTGAAGTGCCTTGTTACTCTCTCTAAATCTTATGAGGTTATTCAGTGCTAATATATTCATGTAGAACATTACCTTAGTTTGATGTTTGATAACTGAAGTACAGAGGTAGCAGTACTGTGAAGTTGATTTACCTGAAATATAAACTAACAAAACTATTCTAAACCATTAAGTTTTGGTTAGAAAAAATTACACACAACTCTCTACTATACAGAGTACAGTACCTATATGATATTTATATGTACATTTACATGTCCAATACAAATTAAAATTGCTTTTTCCGGTACACAATATCCTTCTTTTACAACATTTCTATTGTAATCCCAGAATTCCTTGCAGCAGCATGCAAATGAGAGCACACAATGCAGACATTTTATTGCATACTCTGGCATACTTCATTTCTCAAAAATCTCTAGCATGTGTTAAACAACTTATCTGATAAGGAAGAAAAAGCAGCGGATTGAATGATTGAATGGCTCATGCATTTCCAACCCTGTCTTTGTAGAATAAACTATGTAATCAGCAAATATAAGCTAACTCATTTTTATGGTTTTGAATTAAAATAATGTGGTTGTTCTGTATGTTCTTATGTTGCGGCAATGAATTCTGGGAATGCAGTAGAAATGTAAACTAAGGGTTTATTGGTGGTGACATAATTCTGATCTATTTCAAAAAGATTTTGTATTTTTTTTATTCAATTACTTAATTAAACTAAATGAAAAAAAAATGCTTTCGAGGTTAATCACAGCAAGTTCCTGTCACTCTTTCCTGCACTTTTCCTTTCTTGGGCTCACCTTCTCCTACCCTCTTTCTCCCACAAATCTTCCATGCTTCAATCTAGATTGGTTAGGATGTACCCAGAATTTTATGCAGGTTCTTTATATCAATCCGCAAAATAAATCACAGATGTTTCACTCACCCCTACTGCCAAAGCCTTTATTGATGTACTGTGTAACTGTATGTGTCCTACCTTTTGAAAATGTTATATACAGCAGGTGGCACATAGTACACTACCACACATAGCACAGGTTTCCAGAAGCTCAGAGACTTGAGCCAAGCAAAGATGCTTTGTGAATAGATTTTTCCTTTGAATGCCAGTATGGTACCCAGTGCATTGCAAAGCACTGAAAGGTTTAAATGCTGGCATTGCCCATACCTGCAGAAATCACAAGTGCCTTCGAAAAACATAGTACAGTGCCTTTTTGCTGTCAGAAATTGTATAAGAAAAATGTAATTTGTCATCTAAAGAAGTGGTTCCCAACCAATTTTGAGTTGTGACACGCTGTTAAAAATCGCAACACATGAAAAACTGAAATTCCTATGACGTCTATTGAGGAAAACAATGTAATTTAGTTTATTTGGACGATACACTAAACTTGGTGCTATGCAACATAAATGTGTTTTGACACTCCTATTGGAACCTTGAGTCCAAAGGAATAGCGAAACTGAATTAATGACATATCTGATGATATGCAACCAAATCCAGACCAATGTGCAGAAATGTAAAATACTGAGCATTTTTGTGCTGAGGTAATCTGAATTTGCTGCAAACTCTTTCGCAATTCCTTTTGTATGAAGTGAAATTTGCAGCTGAATTACTCTGCTATCCACATTTTCTTACAGTGTATAAATTTTGCATAGCATGCGTAAGGTGGATATGAATAAAGTTACTTCTGGAAAATGGATTTACTTTATTACTTGCAGACACTTGTACAGGTCACAAAGGACACCTTTGTTGCAAGTGTTTGTACTGCAGGTCTGCCTCTGGCATAATTGCTATATTTTGTTCCCTGGCCAATGACCCATAGATACTGTACTGAATAGCAGAAACAGATGGCTAAGCCTCTTACAATAATTGCACAATTGCCATAATTTCTATTGATTGTCTTATCTTTTGCTTTATGCTTTTCTTCTCTGTGTGTCATTTATAAAGTCCTCTCTAAATTATTTTCTGTTACCAAAATATAATTCATTTATATTGGGCTTTTTATTTTCATAGACCTACAAACTGTTGTAGCCAAAAGACCGCTAATTAGCTGACCTTGTATCCTGATAGAAAAAACCTGGCAAATAACAATATTATAGCTATTTAACCAGTTCCTGGAATGGTGGAACACTGCAAATTAGATGAATGTTATAGCTTGAACCATTCATGTAAAATCTCCTAAATTATTAAAGCTTTTTTTCTTCTTTTTTCTTTAAAGGAAAATGGTCCGCTAATGGCTAGCAGACCAAGAGTGACTGTATGACCTTTTCATAACGGGTGTGCTGAACCCTTAGTTTCCCTTGTCACAGTTTAAAAACCATAGGAGCTAGTTTGGAGAAGAAGTTGTTAGCATTCCATTTCTATTATGACATTTCACAGTCATCCGATTTAATGTCCCTTGACCGGATTGTCCACTGTGAGACGATGGGCTTGAAATGTTATTTAGAGCATTGATAAAAGGTGAGCGCTTCTAAGATGACAGCAAGTCATAAGGCTGGTGGTGTGACATTAATTTTCTCCCTAACAGAGATGGAATAAGACGTCACAGTGACAAGCTGTCAATCAGCTCTAGCCCCTCTGTGGATCTCAGTGCCATAGGATAGGGTATTGCTTCTCCCATAATGGAGCTGAGTTGAGGCTCTCTCCCTGACAGCTGCGGCAACCATACAGAAAATATATTATACAGCCTTTCATTAAAAAAATAAAGAGGGCTCATCTCTGGAGCATTTCAATTTTTTTCCCATCTTTTGAAGCTACAGCAAATTCGCAGCAAATCATAGATTCCTATGCAATGGTATTATTTTCTAGTCTCAGGAAAACAACCAGAATTTTTTTCCTTTCCTTCTTGAGGACCACATTCATAAATAACACATCACAATTTCTGATAACAAATTGCTCTGTAGAGTCAGGTATTTATGATAATCTAGCATTTATATGTGCTTATTACAAAGCTGCCAGATTATTATAGGTGCTTACTCCATACAGATGATAAAGTTAATACATATTTATTTTGATATAGTGCTACCAGTGTGCAGTACAATCTTACGTCCATGATAAATTATTGTCCCAAATGCCTTCAAGTCTATTTATGTAATTCTTTTTCCTTAAGTTTTTAACAACTTCACATTAGAAATGGATATATGTCACTCTATATTTTGCATTAGTTTTAATATATTTTACATATGTACTAACCTCTTGAATGGCAAAAGTGTCTACAACACGTGATACGTCTCTAGCATCCACAGAATTAGGGCTTACAATCCTTAACCCTTTGAGTGTAAGAGGGATGGGCATGGTATTGCACTTAAAAGTCTCAGATGATAAGATAATTCTCTTTAGTGCCTATTAAGACAGGGATGGACATTTCATGATTTTCAAGTTGTTGATGGACTACAATTGTCATCAAATTTTGCCAGGCATTGAGTGGCTTAGGATGATGGGAATATAGGTCAATAATATCTGGACAACCTTGATGAGGCTTACAGAATAAATATACTTTTTTACAATAACAAATTCTTCAACCCTTTGAGTTCCATTGCAATATGTTAGATACCTCAGGCACTCAACGGGTAAAATTGGTATCTGCCTAATTCTTTCTAAAACAGCTTTCATTCAACATATATATTAATGTATTCTTTATATTTGATTTTTTTGGTTTACATTGATATCATAGAAAGAGCACATGACTAAGATTTTGAAACATTTTAGGAATTTTACATGTAGTTTCTGCTTTGTAGTCATTCAAAAACAGAATAATCTGTAATACTTGTTCATTTCAATAATCATCCATTTTTGTTCAATTTAATTCCTGACATTTTTCTTGAATAAGAATTTCCTGCATCTTAATATACAGATGTAGCCCAATTTATATTTTAATCTTACCAAACTATATAGCATTTCCTATTATGAAATTGTGCAGGTTAGGTTCCAGGTTTGATGCAACTAACAATACACAGTAGAACAGAACAAGCATCAGCATGGTTAGAGGGAAAACACTGTTTCTCAAAAAAAGCAGCTCCAATTAATCTTCATAGAATTTGGGCCTTGGAGAGTGTTATATCAATATTGTCAGATTTGTAGTTCAAGAGTAATTTAAGGTTTAAAGTATCCCCTTTCTGCCTCTTTTACCTAGTGTAATGCCTCCTTGCCTTAGATATGGAATCTGGTCCCTTGACCAGACAGATAACAGCAAGGAACAATCTTCTTACTGTGAGCATAAGGAAAACCTAGCCCCCTTAACAGGTTTTTCAGGTTCTTCCTTATGTTCCCTCTCTGTGATCCATCCGAACAGTCTTGCTGCTATGAGGTGAGTACTTTATCATTCATTTACTCTTGAAATACAATTCTGACAGTATTGAAATGACACTCTCCATGGTCCAAATACAATGAAGATCAATTGTAGCTGTTTTTATTGTGAAACATTACTAGCCCTTAAAGTTGTATCTTGTGCCTGTAGGAAAGTAACTTTAGCCTTGCCATTGACCACACCCTGACTCCTCACGGTATCCGTTCCACTTTTACCAAGCAGAGAAAATATCCTTAACCTATAACAGACAAGGTCAAAAAGGCTCTTAACCTATTGGACAATAGAGAGTTTTCAAGTTCATTGATCATACATATAAATAAAATATTGATCAGAAATACAGAATATAAAATGATAAATTTATATTAGTATATAAACTGAGCATTACAGCAATATTTAAACTTTTAAATAAACTGACCTTAACATAAACCAGTAGCAGGGCCATTCAAATTGCTCTTAATACATCTACAGCTCACAATTTGGAGCCCTATGTTGTGGTTACCTTTCTCACCAAAGCAGATTGACAATGATTTTGTTGTATTACACAAGGCTGGTAACAGTCATTAGGTTTTGAAAATAATGAGCTTTAATGCTGTGGGAATAAGGCACAGTAAGGCCTCTTTCATACTGGCAACAATTTAGTAATGTTGCATTGGTTATATCACAAGTGGTCAGGCTATAAAATGTGTCTAACATTCATATGTGATAGCTGTCAGCCACACACACTTCACTGGTGGGTTCGCATTAAGGGGTGACAGAACAGTTCTTTTACCCATGTGAAAAAACGCCTAACAGCAAATCTAGGTTGTCTGAGAAAGCTATTATTTATTTTGTTTGCTGGGGTGCCATACTAAGGTTTCCAAAAATGCCTTCCAACTTTACCTTGATTATATGTCTACTTATACTTAATTACTTTATTTTTCCAGAAATGGATGAACCTCAAACTGAATGTAGGCTTTTAGCCTAGTTAATTTATAAAGTTAACGTACTTGTCAGAATTTGTTAACTGATTGATTGAAGATCCACTTAACAAATATAGGCCTAGATCCCATTCTATCACAAAAAATTCTACTGAATGGCTATTTTATGATGGCCACATCTGGCAAAGGGCTGAAATCTGATTGCTGAATTTAAGATTGTTGGGGCAGCTAGAATTAGCCACACTGGCAAGAGAGGGGTTAATCAGATAAAGAAATAAATATCAGAATGACCCTTTGCATCTCCAACCTAATGAAAATGATGAGCTCACACTTTGAAGCTTTGCCCTGCACTCCCAGTACAGGGAAAAGCTTCAGATGTGCCCTGCATGTAGGGAAGGCGTTTCCTTACACTGCAGGATAAGTTTAAACACCTACAAATTTAGAAAATTGTTCCCATGAGTGATCATATATATAACAAAATGCACATAATGTGGGATCTCCTGATCTTGCACTATGTGGGGTTCAAAAATAAAAACAGATCTTGTGGGGTGCATTGGGACTCCTCCCGATGCCCCTCTAGAATTGATGGCCTATCTGGTAGGGTGGGTGATAAGCATGGGCATATAAACAAAGGGGCTGGATGGGCTGGGCTGGGGGTCATATTCTGGTGATAAACTGGGACCCATGGTCAGAAACAATTTGTAGGGGTGCACCATGAAGTTGGGAGTTTTCTTTCAGAAAGACAGTGACTAGATTTGGGGCACATAGAAGACTAGGGAGGGGGATAAAATGACCCTGTTTAGAAAATGGATCGACCACTGCCAGAATTGAGGTAGAGCCTTGGGATAATGAAAAGTCAACCACAAAATCCATGGCCAGATAGGTCCATGTAGAGTTAGGTTTAGGCAAAGGACATAGTAATCCTGAGGGACGATGATGAGGGGATTTGTGACAAGCACAATTCTGACAAGAAGAAACAAGTGCCTGAACATCCTGTTGAATCGTGGGCCACCAGAACTATCAGTTGATGAGGTTGATAGTTTTCTTGATCCCAGGGTGTGTCACGGGAACCCAGGAATAAATCAAGAGTCAGATGGTATAGTTAAACACCTTTATTAGAAACAATACATAACCATATGCAAAACAGATCAGGATGGAGCAGAGGGTGACTAGAGAGGCTCAAGACTCTATCAGAAATAGGAGGCTGCTTCCCAGTCAACCACAATGCAGAGACTAGGCCGAAGCCAATGGTAGTCTCAGTAACCAGATAGTCAGGGGCTAGACTCGAACTATCTCCCCTAAGGATAGCAAACAGGGGAGACCACTGACTCATGTCTGCAGTCAGTAAGGAAAAGGATATCTCCCAGAAGGGTGGCAACAAGGGGACTACTGACTCACGCCTGCAGTCAGCAAGGATAGAGTCTGCCAGAGCCACAGGTCTGCACCAGATAGGATGTCCACTAATCAGGAGGCAACACAGAGAGGATAGCTGGACACAGCCCCAGGTCAGCACCAGATTGGATAGTCAGACAAGCCAGAGTCATACACATAGCGGGTAATCAGCCAGAGCCACAAGTCTGCACCAGATAGGATAGTGAGACAAGCCAGGGTCATACACGGAGCGGGTAGTCAGCCAGAGCCACAGGTCTGCACCAGACAGGATGGTCAGACAAGCTGCGGTCATACACAGGAGAACAGGAACAACAAGTAGACTGCACTGGACAATATCATAAAGGTAACTGAGACAGGATCCGGTTCCCTTTTAAACCCAGCAGGAAGTAGGTAGGTGGAGACTAACATGACCCACAGCATAAGACTGAGGCCTGCATCAAATACGCAGACTTGCGCCCGAAAGTGACACATCTGAGAAGATATGCATCTAGTACAGCCCTCAACAACCTTGCATCAGATTAAGCAGTCGCACCGTCTAGGGAGAGGACACAGATGGCCGCTAGAGGCACCCAGCGAGCCCAGACAGGACACCCAGAGCGACATACGGAATCATGCTGAAGCATCATTCCAGGTCCCAAGTTCCCAGCACTTGCAGCAGAGGCACTCATCATATCTAACATTGTGGATCTGTGATATCCTGTGTTGCTGTTGCTGGGTACTCAAAACAGGTGTGTGTGGCTGAGTGGGACTTGGACTTTCAAGAGGCAATGATGCTGAGGATGACTGACAGGGTGACTGTGTGCTTTTTGACATCTGTACTTGTCCAGGGTCAGAATTTCTAATGGCTTTCTCAAACAGTTTATAGACAGGCACAGTGCTCCTTAAAAGTGGCAGAAGATACAGCCTGTGACTTTCTGCTAACCTTATAGCCCTGTCGTCATCCTGACTCTCAACTTCATCTGTATCTGAACAAGAGAAGGATGCTTGAGGGATATATTCTAGATCTGCATCATCATCAGTCATCATTAGGTCATCCTCAGCAGCAGCAGCATCACCTGACAGTTCTTGCCCACTACTACCCTTATATTCCTCAAAGCTTTTGGAGGTCTCAAACAATTTCGTTTTACTTTTACTATAACAAAATTCACTACTACTTTGAGGACAGGTGTTTTTGTGTCTCACTGTCTGATGCAGCAGGCCATTCAGCTGCTACACCTTCCTCTATTATGCTACTGCCAGCATCATCAACACTTGAAGGCAACTTATTGTCATCTTCAGTGTTCTTCTTATATGCTTCTTCATTTCTACTGACACTGGTGGTGCTGGAACTAGTTTTGCTGGGACCTTGACAAACTGCATCCTCCCTTGGAGTAGAAGGATCCTCATCATTGATTGCACACGCTGCAACAACCATTGTTGCAGTCAGTTTCTGAACTACCACTTTACTCCCACATTCCTGCACTACTCCACCCCTCCCCCTTTCCCTTGTGCGTTTGCTGGATATTATGGCACACAACACAACACACTAAGTCCAGTCAGCTGTTTGTCACTGTCACCTGATATATTTAGTTCTGTATTCTTTTTTTTTTTAGTTGTCCACCCTGTTGTCTTATCACAGTCTGTCCAAAAAAATTATAACTGAAAAACAAAATCAACAGCTTCTTTCCCCCAGACTTCCCCACCCAGCATAGAGACAATAACAGCAAGATCAGCAAGCTAATAGGTCCCTAGCTGCCTGTGTCTTGCCAGCCAGTCACAAACTGACTGTTAGTCACAAACTATTTAGGGTCAACCTCCTTCCTCCCACCTTGATGCTTAGGGCAGCAGTGTTAAACCATCCTCAAAGAAATCAAGTATTGTGCTGTCACTATGGCTTTTGTCGGCTGTGCTAAGGACATATGATGTCAAGAAGACCTAATAAAAATAATGAATCCTCCCTGCCACCATATTCAGTGGGATGGAATGTCTGCAGGTATCCCTGTTACCCTGCATTCAATCTCTTGCCACCACATTGCCATATGTGGTCAGTCCACCGCACAAAGCGCAATGGGTGAAGATGAATATCAGCTGGTGGGGAAGGTTAAGGAGTCAAAGGTGGTACACCAGAAGAGGAAGAGAACCCTTAGGGTGTTCAGAGTGGGGACAATGGGTACATTTCCCCACACCTGCACCCCAGCACAAGAACACAATGTTGATGCATATATTATTCTCGTCATCAAACTTCCATGCTGGGTTTCTCTTGCTTGCTTTGGAATTTTCTCCCGTCTTTGTGCTTTTGGGGAGCGACAATGGGCACATTGACAGTGGCTCTCAATTTCATTTTGGGGGGTTTGGCTTTCATATGCTTAACATAACATTGTGGTGTTTATGTTGCACGTGCTTTATGAGGTCACATATGCCAAGGTGTGTCCCTTACTTTCTATTTTTCAGTATCTTATCACACTGATGAATGAACATTGCCTACCTCAAGGGAATTCTCACACCCATTAATTTATTGAGGAGAGAGGTGAAGAAGAATGTCCTTCTTCTTCTGCAGAATCCACTTCACTGGCTGAGGCAGATGCTACTGCCTCAGCATCAGCGCTGCAGCTAGGACTAGGAGTAGTAATGGAAAGTGAAACCTGCCCTAATCCCCTATCACTACTTTTTGAACCCCTTCCCATGGTGGCACAGTGGTCATCATCATCTTTCTGCCGGTGAGACAGGCAAATGTCTGTCAGATGGAATTACAGCAAGAGCAAACTCCATAATGTCACTGCTGGTGATGTTGGTGGTGATGCCCATCCTCAATTGCATCTTTTTCTCCCATTCTTTATCGCTTACTGCCAGAAATGCCCTCATACTCTCATCCACACCAGCTGCTCCACTACCACACTCACTCGCATCATTACTATCAGTCTCTTGCTGTTCTGTGGGGCTGTTTGGAGATGGGAAATTTGATAGAGCGTTCCATGCTGTCACAATTGCCGTCACCTCTGAAGGCAGTACACTGGTAGCAGCAGCAGCAGACACAGGTGGCTAACCAGTGCTGCTCATACTGCTGCCCAAAGACCCCTTCTATATTATACTTCCCCTGGAGAAAAATATATAAGTTTCTCTATTGGGGGAATCCTGCTGGAAAAGTGGTCATGCTTTTTTCACAGAAACTCCTGTTAGAATAAAACAGGACTTTTCACCCATACCTACTCCTATTCTATGATATCTGCAATGTGAGCCTTGATCTGCTGGAAGAAAACTGAAAATATGTGCTGTATGAACTCATTCTCCAAACCCCTATTAATGTAAATGTGACTTTTAACTGATAGAATGTTAAGAGGGCTCCAATGTATTTCTTTCTTCGGTAGCATTCAAGGGTTAAACCCCGCTCTAATGGGACTTTGTATTTGTCAGTAGTGGTACAGTTGGTTTGCCCTACAATTATTTAAGCTATTCGTCAGCCTCTGTCTATTTATCCACTTAAATGCTTGAAACATCTTGACTACTTTGCTTTGAGGGTGATGTCTCATTTCTGGATGGACAGTCCATATTTGTATGTCAGTTTAATAGGGATGTAGTTCCATAATCATTTATTTTGACAAATTATAAAAACTCTTCTATATTATCTAATACCATATTTCTTAGTTACCCACCAATGTAACAACCGATTCCTATTTTAAAGACCACATTCTCTTTATTCAAAAAATCTGGCATAATATTAATGATATACAGGCTTGCTGCATTTAGTTTTATACTATCTAAATCATTATAAGTGGTGAAAAAAAACATCCACACTTACTTTTGCCAATTGATTAAGCAGACCTGAAGAAATTTTAGTTCCATCAGAAATCAATCTGGCACAAGTGGGCAGGGGAAAAAGGAAGCGCAAGATACTAGGAGTGGAAGAGAGCAGGCAAGCCAGCGCCCAGAGAAAGAGGTGTGCAGGAAAGGGAGAGAATGAGAAAAAAGATGGAGAGAGGGTGTGGGGGGGGATCCAGCAGTCCAGGCTATCTAATATACTCTTAGGGGGTCTCCCTAAGAGTAATGGGTAATCCAGACGTGGACCTCTTGCTCTCAGTGCCTAGAGAATGCAGCTGAACCTCAGTGACGAAGCCCAACAAGGGTGAAGCATACATATGGGGTTAGCTGGTGTTCCCATGCATAAGGGACTTGCCTGTTGTTTTGGAACTTGAACACCCTTTCCGGCGGGATTAGTCTAATTTGTACATGGACATTTTTCCTCTGGAACGGCACTAGAGAGCTAAAACATGATGCTTTTTGAGCGGTGAATAGCAGTTGAACAGGCTGTTTGTTCGTCCTCACATAGTGGAGAGTTGTTATAAACCATCAAAGAAGTAACCTAACTTGTTCAGTTTAGTGACCAGGTAGGATTATATGATGGTATTTACTACAATTTAGATTAAACAGCAATTGAAAAACATCCACACTTACTTTTGCCAGTTGATTAAGCGGACTGGAAGAAATTTTAGTTCCATCAGAAATCAATCTGGAACAAGTAGGAGAGGGAAAGAGGGGCAGGGTAAAAAGGAAGAGCAAGATACTGGGAGTGGAAAAGAGCAGACAAGCGAGAGCACAGAGAAAGAGGAGCCCAGGAAAGGGAGAGAATGAGAAAAAAGATGGAGAGAGGGTGTGGGGGGGAATCCAGCAGTCCAGGCTATCTAATATACTCTTAGGGGGTCTCCCTAAGGGTAATGGGTAATCCAGACATGGACCTCTTGCTCTCAGTGACTAGAGAATGCAGCTGCACCTCAGTGACGAGGCTCAATAAGTCAGAGCGCACCTCCTCCTTTGAAGTGCTCTGCCGGATCTCTGCTGCAACCCCTGGATTCAGCAGTCTCTGGGGGTATTAGTCAGGCCTATTTCTGTCTAGTCGCTCACTGAGTTCCTCCTCTGACTGCTGCTGCCAGGTTCTGAATCCTGCGTGGTCATTCCGCTCCTGTGACCATTTCCAGACCACCATGCACTATTACGCATGAGCGCCGCTGCACCGCATCACACGCACAAGCAGCCAATGAGAGAGGAGTATCCTGTCAGAGCACTCCTCTCTCATTGGCTGCAGTGCGAATGGGCAGACAACCTGCTAGGAAGGTTATAGTGGACAGCGGGGCACATCTAATGCCGTCCATATGCGTAACTTTTCACTGTAGGCACAGCAGCCACTGAGGTGCATGTGGTTCTGCTCTGCCTCTTCAACTACACCCCCATAGATGTGCGTCCTAGGCCGGCGCCTACCTCGCCTATAGGTAGCGCCGGCCCTGTTATTTACTACAATTTTGATTAAACAGCAATTGAAACAGTAATAAAAACATCTATTTCACAAAATGTCTTTTGGATCTTGCAAAACACATACAAATACTGAACTTAGAGAATCATTTAATCTTTAGTCACAGTAAATATAGTCTACAACAGTGGTATCAGACTGGATTCTTGGAGTGCCAAATGGGATAGCCCTAATTTAGAACTGGTGTTGCAGTCAAAATGATTAAGCTAGTGACTGTCACCTGTGCATGATCAGGGTTATCCCAAAAAACCTGCACTGTCCTGATTCCCTAGGTATAGCTGGAGACCACTGGCCAACAACAAAGTTTATCTACTTTTTTCTGCCAAGCAACTTTCTAACTTGCCACTGACTTTTTTTTACATATATGCATGACCTTGATAAGTATATAATATATTATAAAGATATTTAACTTCTGTGCCAGTTTCTGAAGCTTGTAACATAGTCACCTTTGTGTTAATAGAATGGCGTTAATAAGAAGGGACATTTATGAGCCACTGGTTTCTGTTGTCTTACAATCTCCCAGAGTGCTTACAGACTGAAACATCAAAGAGCTGATAGCAGCACGGCAGTTCATATACAGGTCATTCCTGTGAAAATCAGTATTCTGCTGTACCAGACAACACTAAAGACTCCTACTACAGTTTTGTCTTATAAAAGTAGAGCAAAAACACGGATCCTGTATATGTAGTTATTAACCACTTGGATGCTAGAAATGTCTTTTATATGACAGAGGAAGTTGGACATTTATAGATACAAATGTAAACATTGAAATAGATTGAACAATTTCCCCTTCACTCATTTATTCCTGTTTAGCATATTACATAGCAAAAATATTACATTGTGAGACTAATGTACTAAAAGTGGTATAATGCTGGAGCAAACTAACTGCACAAGACAATCTGATTTTATGTGAAATATCAAAGTGCTGTAAGTTGGCAGCAGAACATGATTTATTCCAGTGCTTTCTGACTTTTTGAATCCACGTGAAGATACTTGGCCTTATGAGCAAAGAAAAGGAGGCCAATTATGGAGGAACCAACTACATCATAGTAAACAAATAAGCAGTGTCAACAATTTTATTGATTTAAATGGGGCTTTTAAAACCTTGGGGGAGATTCACTAAATGGTGATAAAGAGGTGATAAAGTGGAGATGACTTCTCCAGTTTATCACTTCTCCAATTACTCTGTTATTCTATGGAACTTACGCACTATGATTTCTTCCACTTTGGAGATCTTAGTGCATAGTCTGTATAGAATAATATAGGAACTGGAGAAGTGATAAACTAAAGAAGTCATCTCCACTTTATCACTGCTTAGTGAATCTGCCCCCCTTGAATGTTAGTGTGATCTCCAACACATTGCTTGTTCCCTTAGTTTAGATGGTTTGTTTCAGAATAATTTAAAATTGACATATCACTAATCACTTAAAAAACATTATTGTGGGGCGTGGCCTCCAACTCGAGGAGTATGGACGCATCTTGCTGAGGCTCCTCATTCTCGGCCGCGTAACTTCACTATTATCAGCGTTCACCCGTTTCTTTTTTATATTTCCCTGGGGTGCTATTCAGACTATATCCCCACAGAATGTCCAGGCGTAACCAGAAATCAACGCAACCCTCTGACTTTTTCCAGAAAAGGGACTCTGGGATGTTGGCACCAAACACCTCGCTCCCCACACCGGACTCCCCGCCCCTGTGCACCAGACAGGACATGGATTCTCTCAAGGACTTGGTCCTCTCAGTAAAACAAAACCTCTCAGAAGAAATCCAGTAGAGTGTGGTCCTACTTAAAGCTGAAATCCAGCAAATTGCAGGCAGAACTGGCACCATTGAAGGCCACTTATCAACGGTGGAGAACTCCTATTCGGCACTTGCGGAGGAAGTGGACCAACTTAAGGCCAAAAATCGCCACCTGTATGATGGGGTAGAAGACCTTGAGAACCGCTCCAGGAGGTCCAATATCCAGTTTCAGGGATATACCTGAGACAATACTGGACTTACCTGTGTTTCTTCACAACTACTTTTGCCGCCAGACGTACCAGCTTCTCAACTGGCTCTTGACCGTGCACACAGTGCTTTGCACCCGAAACCGGCCGCAACTGAACCTCTGAGAGACGTGATTGTCTGCTTCACTTTCTACACCACGTAGGAGGCAGCAGTGAAAGCAGTCCGTGGTGGCGCCCCAACTATGGACGGGATCACACAGCATTTCCTTGCTGATCTAGCCCCGTCCACACTACAGAAACAACGAACCATAAAACCTTTGACAGCCCTCCTTCAAGACAGAGCGGTGGCCTACAGATGGGGTTTCCTGTTCCAATTGATGGTTTCCCAGAATGGTACTCTTGCCACAATACGCGACCCTTCCGAATGTAAGAGGTTCCTGCACTGTCTGTGTCTGGAGATGTCACCCGACGTTAGAGCTCTCTATGAGGACTTCTTCTCCAAACCGAGATAACCCGGCTTGATTTGTGTCTTGTGTGCCTGGAGTTTACGGGGAGTTTTGCCCCATGTGACTTTGGGCCGTACCTGATGGTTACACTGCGGCATATTACAGGGCCTTCCAATCTTCCCTTCTACCTCACCTAGTCCCGCTTTTCAACTCTTTCCTGCATGGCTCTTCTTCCCCTGAGAGATGTTATCTGCACGGATAGTTGTTATCCCTAAAGAGGGTAAGGACCCAACCTCCAGTGCAAATTATCGCCCGATCTCCCTTATTAATGTGGACATCAAACTTTTTGCAAAAGCATTGGCTTCCCGGTTGTCAGGGCTTCTTATTAAACTAGTTCACCCTGACCAAGTTGGTTTCATTTTGGGACGGGAAGCTCCAGATAATGTTCGCAGGGTTCTAGACCTGATTCATGTGGCCCGCTCACGTTTTACCCCCACCATGCTTTTGTCCCTGGATGCGGAAAAGGATTTTGACAGGGTCGACTGGGATTATATATGGGAAGTTCTGGGTTCCTTTGGCTTCATTGGTCCTATTCTCCAAGGCATACGTGCCCCACAGAGGTAGTCTCGGTGGCGGGCCACACATCACCAGGGTTCGCTATTAGCAATGGGACTCGGAAAAGCTGTCCCTTGTCCCTCCCTTTTTGCCTAAAAAAAAACAAAACATTTTTGCCTATTAATTAAAAATTACAAGTTTACATTACTTTTCATGTTTTGTACCCTTTTCTAAGATACACTGTTTTCTTTATTTTTTAAGAAAGATCGCATTTCCATGTCCTCCCCTAAATGGAAGCCTTCATGTTAAAAGGATTTGCATGGTTATTTCTCATTATCAGTTTATTCCACCCCTCTGATGGAAACTAATGGGTTTTAGCAACCTTAGATGTTGGGGAGGGTTTTTTGGACAAGTGAGTTATAATGCATGCGTTATCTGACCAAGGGCTCGATTTAATATACCCCAGTAAAACTGTCAGTAGAGCAAAAATGGTTACCGAACGGTATACACACAGTTTTACTGTAGGAATCCAATTGCCCTACCAATAGGAACCACAACATTTACCAAAATGAACACTAAATAGTGTGAGAAATGGGAACATCATAGGAAATCTGGTAAAGCTTTAGTCTATAATAGACTATTATAGTCTATTTTTGAAAGCATTCTTACTTTACAGCATTTTTTCACACCTGCCTAAGACATTAGCAAAGTACTGGGTGTATATTTTAATACATTTATTTATTTGCTTTGGAAACCACAGGAGAATGCAAGCTACAGTGTTCTCATGTCAGTGGGGAAAACATTAATTAGTGTCAAGCCTATTAACCCCTTGAGGACCAGAGGGGTGTACAATGCATTGCTTCACAATGCACTGCCTACCCCTCTGGTACTCATTGGGTTAAATAGACAAGATATCTGACCTCATAAATTACCTGAAGTCACAACTTTAACACCCAAAAGCTCTTTTTTTCTGTCAGTAATGAAGTCCATTTTATTTTACCACCTTTGATGCTCTGCCTGAGGAATAAACAAATGTAAAACGATTGGGCATTAATAGAACTCGTAAATACTTTTTATATAAAGAAATATGATAGTAAGACACAAATGGGAATACATATATATTTTAATAATTTCTCATCATTGCATTGCAAGGTCATATCTTCACTGTAAACAGGGAACAGTCACTTGGGGCATATAAAGTTAATATCATAGTGTGCTCTGACTGTCATCTTTCTCATCGTATTAATAAAAACACAGGCTGCTCTTTACATCCATAACATTTTATTGTTCATTTTACTATCTAAAACTACTATTTTCATTGACACAATGGTGTACTTAACATATTATGATCCAGTAACATAAGTTAGCACAAGAATACTAATTTAAGGGACTCAGGCATGTTGACTTACGTTTACTGCCATACATACAAAGAATATAGTGGATTGATTCTGGGGCAAACCAAGTACATAATAGGGTCATCCAAGTTTTTTCAACCATTGGCTACATGATCACAAAGCCATAAGTGGGACGGCTGCATAATTTTTTTTTATTGTTAATGATGGTGAATTACAGCCTGTCAGCTATTCAAAAATATTGATTTGTTTATTTATTGATCAAGTCAGTGACAATACTGATATTTAACAGACTTCTATTCTTGAACTGTATGATACTGGCAAGTACAGGATTAGGTCTTACTGGCCTACTAGTTCATGCATATAAGTATAAAGATATATATTTTTTTAATTTACAGTCAGGCAGGCCACATTTGGCCCAGGGGCTGCACATTGGTCGCCCCTACAATAGGGACTGCTTTTCAGTGAAAAACGGAACACCATTGGTATGAGCTAAAGTACTGTAGGGCCTGCAAGAAGTACAAAGCTATACGATCTGTAATCTCTCATTTTTATTACATTTTTTCATATATCACTTGCCTGTACTAAAATGATTGTAACAGTGAAATTATGAAAAGGTAGACCAACCATATCATTTTGGAAAGAAGACAACCCGCCACATGAATGAGGGGTCATGTACCTTTCTATATCTAGCCAGATGTTTCCACAAAGTGGCACTGTGGAAAAAAAAATATATATATATTTTTAATTTCCACTGCTTCAGTGTACTGAAGTGTTTGAAAACTATGAAATGTCCTACAGTATTTATTATATACTTCTCATTCATGAACAAATTGTAAGCGATTGATATGGGTTGACACACCACACCCATTTTCTTTTTTGAAATTCCCTTCCTACACTGAAATGGTCATAACTATTAGATATATGAAGGAAAGATATGCAAGACATTCCATTTTGGAAAGTCGTTATTCACCTGCATTAAATTAAGGCTTGTATGCCTTCCTATACACAGGCTAGTGTGCATAAATGTTTCCATATGTTGTTGCTATTGAAACAAAATGTTTTTTGTTAACTTTCCACTACTTCAGAGATACTAAAATATTTGAAAACCATAGCATTTTTTTACTGTATTCAGTACATGCTACTGGATTGAGAAAAATGGTAAACTATTTATATGGGTTGACATGCCACTTTTCTTTATTGAAATTACATGCCTGCACTAAAATGGGAATAAGGCATACCATTCTGGAGCATCGATATTCATCCACAACAAATGTGGGATCACTTGCCTATTTTACCCCCTAGGCTAGTGTGCGCAACTGTTTCCAGAAAGTGGTGCTTTAGGAAAAAATACTGTCATTTGTACACTTCAGTGATAATAAAATCTTTCAATAACATGGCATTTCCTAGAGGATACAGTGAGTTGCGAAGTAATGAAACAAGGCTGGGGAAGCAGACAGTGTATATGTGTGTTTTTGTGTGTGTGTGGCTATCAGTGGAACCAGCCTGGGGTGTCAAATGTGTATATATGGGATCTGTGGCTACCAGGTGCAGTGGAGTCATTCTAAAAAATCAAACAATGTATGTGGGGCTCTGTGACTTCAAGTGAAACCAAGCTGTGGGATCTCAGTGTATTTGGGGATTTGTGACTACCAGTGAAGCCATGCTAGGGAGATTATAGTGTATGTGGGGCTCTGTATCACTGTTCCCGTGATTACCTGTCACTCTGTGCTGTGGTGTGTTCCTATTGGTAGTACCTGTTATGCCCGCCCAGTATGGCCTTCTTATACCGGGCCTTTGGCATCTGTCAGGTGCCCTTTCGTGGTGTTCCAGTACCAGTGCTTCCGTTGCTGTGTTCCTGCGTTCCTGTGTACCGATTCGGCTTGTCTGACTATTCTCCTGGTTCCTGCTCTGTGTATGACCCGGCCTGGCTGACGTTCCTGCTCCGTGTATGACCCGGCCTGGCTGACGTTCCTGCTCCGTGATTGATCCGGCTTGTCTGACGCTCCTTCTCCGTGTATGACCCGGCCTGGCTGACGTTCCTGCTCCGTGATTGATCCGGCTTGTCTGACGCTCCTGCTCCGTGTATGTCCCGGCCTGGCTGACTTTCCTGCTTGGTTCCAGTTTCCTGTGATCCGGCTCCTGTGAGACTTTGTCTATGTCGCTTGGCGACATTGTGAACTGTCAGACTGGTGCCTTTTTTGCTGACCTCCCACTTGCTGAGCTTGTGCCTCCGTTACTGAGCCTGTCCACTAACACTTGCAGTGCTTGTTGCCTCAGATTAAGGGCCGTCCGTTAACACCTGCTGAGCCTGTTGCCTCCGTTACCGAGCCTGCTCGCTGACACTTGCAGTACTTGTTGCCTCAGATACTGAGCTATCCGTTAACTCTTGCTGAGCTTGTTGCCTCCGTTACTGAGTCTGTCCTTTAACCCTTGCAGAGCTTGTTGCCTCAGATACCGAGCCTCTCCATTAACACTTGTTGAGCTCATTGCCATCCTTACCGAGCCTGTCCGTTACACTTGCAGAGTCGTGGTGATTTCCGTTACTGTCTACCTAGTGCTCTTGCCATTCACTCGATCCATTAACGCACCGGAAGGGTGCTACTGGCTCTGGTCTTACTCAGCTCTAAGCAGTGTTGGGGTATCCGTTTACGCACCATGGGGTGCTACTGGCTCTGGTCCCATTCAGCTCTGGCAGTGTGGGTATTCGTTGATGCACCAAGGGGTGCTGCTGGCTCAGGTTCCATTCAGCTCACGCAGTGTCATTAACCCATTCAGCACCACAAGTGCCGTTGGCTCTAATCCCATTCAGCTCACGCAGTGTGGCTATCCGATTACGCATGGCAGAGTGCCCTTGGCTCTTGTATTAAGTGGCTCTATATCACGGTTCCCGCGATCCCTTTTTTGTCAGTATCTCTTGTGTTGCTATCCTATTGGCTGAGGAGTTTTCGCCCGGCCCCTGGTGACCCTTTTTATACCCAGCCATTGACACCTGTCACTTGCCCTTTCATGGTGTTCCTGAGCCAGAGTTGCTGTTGCTGTTCTCTGTGGGTCTTGATTCCCGTGTACCGATTTGGCCTGTCCTGACTACGCTCCTGTGTTCCTGTTTGGTGTACCGATCTGGCCTGGCTGACGTTCCTGCTTGTGATTGACCCGACTTGTCTGAGAACCATCTCCGTGTACTGATCCGGCCCGGCTGACTTCCTTCTCTGTGACCTGAACCGGCTTGTTCCTGAGACCTGTGTGTACTGCTTCCTGCACCACTGTTGCCGTGGTGACATTCTGACTTCCGCTGAGGCTGTTTACCGGACTGTGTGTATCTCGCCACAGTACTCCTTCTGTTGGGCATCCTGTGCTGAGTCTCCGTTACCGACTGCTGAACTGTGCCTCCGTTTAGAGCCTACTCGATACTTGCAGAGCATATATCTTTCCGATTAAAGCTTGATTCAAACGAGCTGCTTAACCCGTTCAGTGCTGGCATACTTCTTGTGAACCATTCCACTTCGTACTGAGCCTACTCCTGGTTACCACTACTACTGTCGAGCTGGCCGCTTGTGCACCTATTTAGTCGGCAGCTCAATCCTCTATCTAGCAGAGTAGTCAGTATTGATTGATGCGTCCGGTGAGGCACTATAGGCTTCAGCGTTGTCTCCAGTTTACGCCCGTGGGGGCTATTTGTTCACCTCCTGTGCAGCACCGAGTGGCCTCCAGTATACGCCCGTGGGGGCTATTGGCCATCTCCAGCTATACAGCAGTCTCGAGATTACGCCCGTGGGGGCTTTTGGCTTAAGCTCTGTCAGGTGTCTCCGGTATACGCCCGTAGGGGCTAAAAGGCTCGAATCACAGTATTGCTGGTTTCCTCTATCACGCCCGTGGGGGCTATTGGCCAGTTCTTGCAATCTAGCAGTCTCCATTAGGGACGCCCGTGGGGGCTACCGACTCTAGCAGTAACTCCTATTGTGGCCTTTAGCGCTACGCCCGTGGGGGCTATGCTCCAATATCATCTAAGGCAGTACTGATTGTGCAGTCGTCAGCTTCCTGAGCATTACCATCTGCAGATATTTCACCACCTTGGGCGTGGCAAACTCCTCAACTGAGACGGACTGTGTTGTATTAACCCTTGAGTAGCCTGGCTACTATTTTCTATCAGTAAAGTACCGTTCTTGCCTGTTCTCATATTTACTGGCTATTGCTCGCTTTTCCTATTGTCGCCTGTAGAGGGCGTTCCTTGTCATTTCTTTTATTTAATAAAACTGTGTTTTATTTTACTGGCTGGTCTGAGTGTCATGAAAACTGTTACACTCTAGCATAAGTGGTTGGTCTTGCAAATCGCCAGTCCTTGAGGACTACTGTTTGGACTCACTACCAGGTGCTTCCACCTTGCACTGCAGTCTCTGGCTGCTCTTATCCACTACTGGGCGTTGTCTTACACACCACATCAGAGACTGATTATTGCATTGGACTTAACCCTTGCTTTACTCTGTTCCATTGTTTGTACAGTATTGCTCTTTACCCATACTGTGTCTGCTATATTACCAATTTGCAGTTACGTGTAATTACCTATTTCTGCCCTTGGGGAGCCGTGTTCCTCATTTGTTCTCAATAAAACTGTGTTTTATTTTTTACCTCTGGTCTGAGAGTCTGAATAACCGTTACACTCTGTGACTATAAGTGGAACCAAACTGGGGGGTTAGGTGGTGTAAGTGGGGATCTGTAACTGCCAGTGAGCAGAGTAATAAGGCTGGAGGCAGACAGTATATGTGGAAAACCTGTGGCTATCAGTGGGCAGAGGAACAAGGCTGATGGGATCAATGTGTTATGTGTGGCTGCCTGGGGCAGTGGAACCCGGTTAGTTGTGAAAATGTGTTCTAATTTATTTATTTATTTATTTCATGACCTTCCTGGCATTGATCGCCTGTCTGGTAGGATAGTCAACCAATGCAAGAAGGCAATCTCCTCCTTCCCTTTACATTCTCCTCAGCCTGGGATTTTATGAAATAGGGGGACTTTCAAGGCCCACTCACATCATTTTGAAGAGGAGGAGGTAAAAGGAAGGTGGAGATCACCTTGCTGTTCGCTGCATTGATAGCCTATCC
Organism: Rhinophrynus dorsalis; assembly: GCA_037306005.1. Classification (NCBI taxonomy): domain Eukaryota; kingdom Metazoa; phylum Chordata; class Amphibia; order Anura; family Rhinophrynidae; genus Rhinophrynus; species Rhinophrynus dorsalis. Next base: position 578,357,610 of record CM074718.1, read on the forward strand.
AGTAGGCTCCAATGTCCCCCACAAGGTCTGATTTTATTTTTGAATTTGAAATCCCACTGTTTGTGCATTTTCTTTATGTTCCTGATTGCTCCCATGCTCATGGGGGCTATCTCTTATTGTATATATTTTTAAGTGTGAAAACTTGTCCTGCAGTTTAAGAAAACACCTTCCCTACGTACAGGGAAAAATAGAAGCTTCTCCCTGGACAAGGAGTGCAGGAAGAAGCTTCTAACTGTGACATTCTAATTTTCATGCATGCCTACTTTGCCAACCATGAAAATTACAAGGTTGGCACTAAAAGGGTTGTTATGGGAATTTTTATTTCTTATCACAGGTGTACTCATGGAGAAAGGAGGAACAGTTCAGGAGCAAATCAACTACACCACTGGGGAGAAGTAAAACATTCTTTTGATTTAAGTGTTGGTGTTGTTAACCCCTTAAATGGTGGAGAGTTCTTCTCTCTAGCAGTCAAGTGAAGTGTATGGAACTACTCTTTCTCCCCTCGGGTGAAGGTGGTTCTGAATAAGACACAAAATCCATATATAATAATGTGCATAAATAAATCTAATTGCCTTCCCTGGCCTCCAGTTGTTTTTGCTATCATTTTCACACGCACAGTAAAATCTCAGGTCTAATACACACTCCCCCTTCCCCCTTATAGATGAAGTAAAAAAAACAAAACAAAAATTACAGAACTCTGCACACTGAAACTATGGTAGTGCTCTGTGAGGACCTGCTGGGTCCTCACAGAACGATACAGAAGCCATAGTTAAAGTTTACAGTAGGTCCTCTCAGGATGATAAAGGAAGTGGGCCGCAAATGCAACCATGCCAGTTAAAGGGATAGTAATGTTTCATAATAAAAGCAGCTCTAATTAATCATCATAGTATTTGGACTTTGGAGAGTGTTATTTCAATACTGTCAGAGTTATAGTTCAAGAGTAATTCAATGACAAAGTGTCCCCCTCCCGCCCCTTTTACTGATGTAACACTGCTCAGCCAAAGCAGAAGGGAGGTGTCCAGGTAGACTGCAGAGAGGGACAATCTTCAATTAAGATAAGGGAAAAAGCTGAAAAGTTTGTCAAGGGGGGCAGGGCTTTCATTGTTCTGATAGAAAGAATATTGTCCCTTGGTGTTATCTGTCTGATCTATGGACTGGATTCCACATCTGAAAAGAGATTGCTTACACTAGGTAAAAGGGGCAGGAGGGGGAAACTTTGCTTGTGAATATCTGTCAAACCATAAAGGTTTAAGAGATAAGACTTATATCGTTCTTCATGTTTTTTAATGCCTACAAAATAAAATAAAGATAAAATGAAGTATTACTATCTCTTTAATAGAATATAAGTAAATCACACAAAATAAGATAGAGATGATCTCAACCTGGAGCAAGATAGTCCTATGAGAAGTAGGAGACTGCATCCAGGGTCCTCTCACGTAGAATAGTGAAGATATGTGAAGCCTGCCTGAGCCACAGGTCTGCACCAGATTGGGTATCCGACTAAGCCAGAGACAACACGGAGTGGATAGTCAGACAGAGCCACAGGTCAGCACCAGAATGGGTAGCGAGACAAGCCAAGGTCATGGCACGGAGCGGGTAGTAAGCCAGAGCCACAAGTCTGCAACAGGATAGATAGTTAGACAAACCTAGGTCATAGACAGAGCGGGTAGTCAGCCAGAGCCACAGGTCTGCACTAGATGGGATGGTCAGACAATGTCAAGGTCATACACGGAATGCAACTAGAAGGAAAGCGACTGTATCTGACACCAACGTAAGAGCTACTGAGCTGAGACTCCACAGCCCTATTATCCCTAGCCAGGAAGTAGTAAGGAGGAGTTACCCCCTGGCCCACGGTATAAAGCCATGCGTGCGTCATTCCCACTGACTCGCGTCCGAAATGTCACAACAGCCGGCAGAGATGCGTCAAATCCTGTGTCACCTGGATGAGGGAATTCATCTGTGCCACCCCGGGAAAAGACACGGCCGACCGCGAAAGGCACCAGATGTGGCCAGGCCATGAGCAGAGAGATATACGGGTAGTGAAGAAGGAGCGTCAGTCCTGGCCCCAGCCAGGCATGAGTGACCGGCAAAACGACGACGGCCTAGAGATACAGCAAGCTGTGACAGTACCCCCCCTTAATGACCCCCCCCTTTGCGGGCTGAGTCAGGGTTTCGTAGGAAAACGAGTATGAAAGTTATGCACCAGGGTAGGAGCATGCACATTGTTAGATGGAATCTAGGAGCGTTCCACTGGACCATAACCCTTCCAAAGTACCAGATACTGCAATTACCCCCTGACTCTCTGGGAGTCCAGTATGCTCTGTACTACATATTCCTCATGATCACCAATCCTGGTAGGTGCCGATCGGATTGTAGCCGAGGTATAGCTGTTACAAATTAGAGGTTTGAGTAAAGACACATGGAATACATTGTGGATGCGCATCGAGGCCGGAAGATCGAGAGCGTATGCCACAGGGTTAATTCTCCACAAGACACGGAAGGGTCCAATAAAATGAGGCGCCATCTTTCTACATGAAACCTGGAGTTTGAGATTGCGGGATGATAACCGAACTCTCTTCCCCATCTGGAATTAGGTGCTGGAAAACGCCTATGGTCAGCCTGCCTCTTTTGTCGTTGACTGGAAACACATAGGGTATTCTGTACCTGAACCCAAGAGGACCGGAGATCCCTTAAATGCTCATCTAGAGCTGGAATTTCTTGTGCTTTGAAAGCCTCAGGAAGAACAGAGGGTTGAAACCCATAATTGATCAGGAACGGTGAGGAAGAATTAACAGCACAATTCTGGGCAAACTCCGTCCAAGGTAACAAGGTAGCCCAATTATTGTGGTGGTCAGAAATGTAGCAATGGAGGAATTGTTCCAAGGCTTGGTTAGACCTCTCTGATGCACCATTAGACTGAGGGTGGCAGACAGAGGAGAATGCAAGCTGAATCCCCATCTGAGCGCAAAAGCACCTCCAAAAGCGAAACAAAAACTGTCTCCCTTTGTCCAAAACAATAACCCGAGGTATGCCATGGAGCCAAAAGACCTCATAACCATCTCAAAGTATATGCTCAGTTGGTTGAGGAACTCACGGCACAACTCAGGATCCCTACCATAATGCTGTGGAAGCGAAGCGGAGCCAGACAACCATCTGATCATGCCTGCATCAGGAGCAGTAGGAACCGCCGGTGCCAAGGAAGGAGCAGGAGAAGCCACTGGTTGTCAGTCAGGGTGTTCAAGGTGTGCAGTACGTTTCAACAAGGTCTGCATGGTCAACGATAGTTGATCGGTATGTTGGTCCTTAGCGTCCATCCTGTCTAAGATACTCTGGAAAGGTGGATCACCAGTTTTGTCCGCCGTCAAGGCCCTTACGTACTGTCACATATTCTCAATGATTGGCGGACACATACTAAGAGTAAAAATCACTTTTATTGAGAGAGGCAAACCAATAATAGAATATAAGTAAATCACACAAAATAAGATAGAGATTACCCCAACCCAGAGCAATATAGTCCTATGAGAAGTAGGAGACTGAGTCCGGGGTTCTCTCAAATAGATTAGGTTTGCCCAAGTGAAGATATGAGAAGTCTGCCAGAGCCACAGGTCTGCACCAGATTGGGTATCCGAATAAGCCAGGGACAACACGGAGTGGATAGTCAGACAGAGCCACAGGTCAGCACCAGAATGGGTAGCGAGACAAGCCAAGGTCAAGGCACGGAGTGGGTAGTCAGCCAGAGCCATGAGTCTGCAACAGGATGGATAGTTAGATAAGCCTAGGTCATAAATGGAGCGGGTAGTCAGCCAGAGCCACAGGTCTGCACCAGATTGGGTATCCAGCTATCCCAGGGCAATACGGAGAGGATAATCAGGCAGAGCCACAAGCCAGCACCAGATGGGAAGGTCAGACATTGCCAAGGTCATACACAGAGTGGGTAGACAGCCGGAGCCACAGGTCTGCACCATATTGTGTATCAAACTATAACAAGAACAAAACAGAGAGGATAGTCAGACAGAGCCACAGGTCAGCACCAGATGGGATGGTCAGACAATACCAAGGTCATACACGGAACGTAACTAGAAGGAAAGCGACTGTATCGGACACCAACATAAGGGCTACTGAGCTCAGAATCCACAGCCCTATTATACCTAGCCAGGAAGTAGTAAGGAGGAGTTACCCCTGGCCCACGTTACTGTCGCAACAACCGGCACATATGCGTCGAACCCTGTGTTGTCTGAATGAGGGAGTACAGCCGCGCAACCCTGGGAAAGGACACGGCCGACCGCAAGAGGCACCATATGCGGCCAGGCTGTGATTAGAGAGAGATACAGGTAGTGAAGAAGGAGCATCAGTCCTGGCTGGGGCCAGGCATCAGTGACCGGCAAAACAACGCCAGCCTAGAGGTACAGCAAGATGTGACAGGCCATGGTGGAGTGTGTGGTGGATGCCCTCTCCAAAAGGATTTTTCAAAAATCCATCTCCCCAGCTGGGGCTGGATTCTTTTTTGTCAAAAAGAAGGATGGAGAACTGAGGTCCTGCATTGATATCCAAGGTCTTAATAAACTCATGATGAAGAATGCCTATCCTATCCCATTGATCACTGAGTTATTCAGCTGGCTGAGGGGTTCATTGGTCTTCACTAAGCTTTATCTTCGGACAGCTTATAATATGGTGCAAATCAGAGAGGGCAATGAATGGAAAATGGCATTTAACACCAGGAGCGGGCATTATGAGCATTTGGTAATGCCCTTTGGTCATTCCCCCTGATCGTACTTTGGCGACCATTCGTACCAGCATTACGTCTCCTTTGGGGACAGAGATATTGGCTGCTCAGACTACAGCGTCGGCCAGCAAGCCTCATGGGAGATGCTTTTTGCCCAAATCCTTAAGGGCTAAACTACTCTAGACCTATCACGCTTCCAAAACAGCAGGTCACATTGGAAGAGATCAAATCTTCTGGTCCGTATCTCGACTTTTTTGGTGGCCAAGTATAAGAACCGATGTCTCTTCTTTCGTAGCAGCTTGCCATACGTGCGCTAAAACTAAGACTCCATGGCACCTCCCAGTAGGTCTTCTGTTAATGGGGTGCATCCATTGTTTCACATTTCCATAGATTTTATGGTGGAGCTACCGGTATCAGATGGATTCACAGTCATCCTTATGATTGTGGATTGGTTTAACAAATTGGCTCATTTCATACCACTCAAAGAATTGCCAACTGCTCAACAATTGGCTGTTATTTTCGCTAAGGAGGTCTTTCGTCTCCATGGGGTACCGAAGGTGATTGTGTCGGATCGGGGAAGCCAGTTTGTGTCACTCTTTTGGAGAGCTTTCTGTGCTCAGTTGGGTATCCAGCTCTCTTTCTCCTCTGCCTATCACCCTCAGTCCAATGATGCGGCGGAGAGATCGAACCAGGCCTTGGAACAGTTCCTTCGCTGCTATGTCTCGGACCATCATGACAACTGGCTAGCCTGTCACCGTGGGTGGAGTTCACCCAGAATTGTGCCTTGAACTTGTCAACTCAGAGTTCCCCGTTCATGATTAACTATGGTTTCCAGCCTTCGGTACTTCCAGAGTCATTTGAGGCACAAAATATTCCAGCTCAGGAAGAGCATTTAAGGGAACTCTGCTCCACATGGGTACGGGTTCAGAGAAACCTTCAACGGTCCACTCTGGGGCAAAAGAGGCAGGCCGACCATAGAAGATTGCCGGAACTGGTGTTTCAAGTGGGGGAGAGAGTCTGGCTATCAGCACAAAACTTAAACCTACAGGTCCCTTGTAGGAAACTGGCTCCTCGATTTGTTAGTCCCTTCCGGGTTGTTCTGAGAATTAATCCTGTTACTTATGCCCTAGAACTCCCTGCCAATGTGCGCATTCATAACGTTTTCCATGTTTCCTTACTGAAGCCCTTGGTCTGCAACTGTTATACCTCCACTCCTGTCCGTCCTGCTCCCGTTAGAGTTGCAGATCAGGAGGCGTACGAAGTACAAAATATTCTGGACTCTCGTAGGGTTCGAGGTCACCTACAATATTTAGTGCACTGGAAAGGATCTGGGCCTGAGGAGCGTTCCTAGGTCTCTTCTACAGATATGCATGCCCCCGCTCTTATTAGGAGATTTCATTCCCACTGCCCTTCTAAACCTTGGCCGCTTCTGCGGGGGAGAGATCATTGAGAGGGAGGTACTGTCAGTACTTGAACTTCCCTCACAGGAGAACCAGGCACTACAGTGCTCGTCTGGGTGGCCGGTCCCCTCTGTCTTCAGCCTCTAGTGGCTCATGCCGCATCTTGTCACTTCAGGAAGGGAAACGGGCGCCGTAGTGCTAGTTTGGGCGGCTGGCTCCCTCTGCAGTCTGCCAGTCACGGCTACTACTTCCTACCTTCCGCTCCAGCGGCATTGTGCGGGCGCGTGTCACTGGGAATCCCTCTAGTGATGTTGCGTCCTGATTCTTAAAGGGACAGGTCTATTTAGTGCTCTGTTTCCTGGGGTTGGGGGAGGCTACTTAAACTGCCTGGACACTACACCAGTTGCCCTTTCGTGGTGTTCCAGTGCAGTCTTGTTGAGTTTGGTGTCCATGTATGATCCTTGGCCTATTGATCCATCTCTCCCGGTGTCCAGTGTTGTGGCTTGTCTGACTAGCCCCTTGGTATTGGACCCTCAGCTCTGGCTGACTACCCGCTCTGGTACTGATCTCTGGCTTGTCTGACTATCCGCTTGGTATTGACCATCGGCTCTGGCTGACTACCCGCTTTGGTACTGACCCCTGTCTTGTCTAACTATCCTCTTGGTATTGACCATTGGCTTTGGCTGACTATATCCGCTTGGTATTGACCATCGGCTCTGGCTAACTACCCAAAGTGAATACCGGCTGTTAAACTAACATGTCTAACGTGATATTCAAAGGCCCTACCAGCTAAAATCAGAAAAGACGTTAAGCCACAAAAACAGTCTTGTGGCTGAAAGTCCGTTTTGTGAGTTAGGTTCCCAAAACGCCTCTAAGAGCAGCATTATTGGGAACTTAACAGTAAAAAACAATTACCTTTTGGTGCCTGGCATACTGCCAAGCACCGGTCGTTAACTGATCCATGTTAAACTTACCTGTCATCCACTGTCTGTCTCCTTCTGTCTCAATTCTTTCTTCTATCTTCTTTCTTCTCTTGTATCTTCTGTCCTCTTGCTGTGAAAAAAAAACAAAGGTTTAAGTTAAAAGCATAAATACTTTAACCCCTTGAGTGCCAGAGGGCTACGCAATGCATTGCAAAGCAATGCATTCTGTACCTCTCTGGGGCCCAGAGGGTTAAAGTATGTAGTAGTGTGCCAGTTGTTAAAATCCAAATGCCTCTATAATAATAATAATAATAATGTTTTTAATATATTGAATGCCAATGGTGTTGCCAAAAGTAAAACAAAATTATACTTAGCACTGCTTCTCCCAGCCAATCAGTTTAAAGCACAGCCGCTCAAAGCTGATTGGCTGGGAGGTACGTAAGCATATTCCAGCCAATGGCTGTGAGAGAATTAGAATTAAGGCTGCCCATATATAAGGACAGCCTCAATTCTAATTCCCTCAGACTGGAGCGGGCATCGGCCCATGGAGAAGAAGGGGGGGGGGGGGGGTTGCGCTGTATTCGGTCTCCACTGCCACCTCACTGGCCTCACACAGTGCCGGAGACAGCAACAAAGCAATACTATGTATAATTTATACCACTTTTGTGTTTTGTTAAGACTCCCCCTCTCCTTTCTACCACTTTTAACCCCTTTATAGACCTTTCTCTATATACTATATATCCTTTCACGACATTTCAGCCTTCAGTGATAGCTGGCTTTTTACTCTTAGGATGTGGGGTGTCTTTAAGGGTGTTTTTTTTTGTTCACTACACTTTCATTGCCATCTGTGGGATTTTTTCTGGATTCGGAGTGTCGGAGTTACTCCAGTATTGGTTCAGGCCTCCAGACTGCTGGACTCAGACTGCACTACAGAAGGCTGAGTGTGCTTGATGTGCAGTGTTTGTGTTTTCGTTTTCTAAATCCTTACCGCCAGAACAGTTTTTTTTTCTTATACGTTACATTGTCTACTATTGTTGCAGTGTTATATAACTGATGACCTTTGTATCTTATGATATTCTCTGACGGGTTCCGTTGGGGCCTTGTGGTGCCGATAAGAGCCAGCCGACCTCACCTTGTGTGGGGTCATGTAAGCGCTCGCACTTACCTGCTTAAGGAGCCGGCCACTCCAGTGCGCAGAGAGGCAGCTGGTTTCTTCTGTGTGACCTTCATGGCCGTGCTACATCCTGTTTTAGGGAGAGACGGACTCCATGGTCTCTCTGGGCCTCTCCCTACCTCCACATGTGTTGGGCTCCCTCTACTGGCCGGCAGAGTCGGGCGTGCGTCACTGGGATTGCCTCTAGTGACGTAGCATCTGGCTCTTAAAGGGACCGGCCATTAACTGCTCCACCTACCAGGGGTGGAGGAAATGTATTTAAACTGCCTGGACACCACACCAGTTGCCCTTTTGTGGTGTTCCAGTGCATTTCTCTTAGGAGTGTGTTCATGTATGACCCTTGGCTTGGCTATCTGTCCTTCCCGGTGTCGTGTTGTGGCTTGTCTGACTACCCGCTCTGGCATTGACCACTGGCATATCTGACTATCTGCTTGGTATTGACCATCGGCTCTAGCTGACTACCAGCTCTGATATTGACCTCTGGCTTGTCTGACGATCCGCTTGGTATTGATCATTGGCTCTGGCTGACTACCCACTCTGGTACTGACCCTTGGCTTGTCCACACAACTGCCTATTCTGACTGCAAGCCTGAGTAAGTATTCTCCTTATGGCAACCTGAACATCCACTCTTTTGGTGTTACGGTTTTTTAGGACACTCAGACCAGTATGTGAAATAAAACACAATTTTATTAGAATAAAATAATGCAAACGATCGCCCTCTAGTGGCGGTTGAATAGACACACAGTGAAGACTGATATGTTACAAGAGTTAATGCACAATATAGTTGACATTCACAATTACTATGCAGATAATGGTGATCTCTACCCCAAAGGGTTAAGAGCTAAACACAGTCAGTCTCAGATGTGGTGGTTTGGCACACACTTAGTGTTACAAAGAGGTACTGATAGAGACAGTCCACAATGTACTGAAATCGTAGATGCCTAGCCAAAGTGACCGAGTAGTAAACAGAACAGAGATCCAAATAGCCCCCGCGGGCGTACCTACTGAAAACTGCTTCTGCGAGTGCAAGTGCAAGTAGCCCCCACGGGCGTAACGGAAACCGGCCTGCAATGCAAGAGCTGACTAAGCCTCTTCAGACTTAACCGGATACCAGTAGCGGTAGTGCTAGAGCCAATAGCCCCCACGGGCGTATGCAACGGAATCTGCCAGAGCTGAAGCCTTCCCTCTAACGCCACTCTGCTAAAAAGATATCACCCAGTAACAACGAGAAGGGAGAGCCTATGGCGCCCAACCGGCCCACAATAAGTAACTACTCTGCAACGGAATGGATAGAGTCGCCGTCGGTAAGCGGCCAACTCAGCAGATGTAGCACCAAGGAGGAGGCTCTATTCTGGGAATCGAGATAGCGAGAGCAAGGCAGCACTGCTAGGGTTAATATGCACGTTTACACGAAGCTCTGCAAACAACGAGGCTCTGCAAGTATAGTGAGGCACACTGAGGCACGCACAGCTCTGCAAGTATAGCGGTACACTGCACTGATAACTGGCAACACCAGGCAAGGCGGTCACACGGTGGCTGGCAGCAGCGGTTGAGAATGTCGCGGCGGCGACAACGGGAACGGAGGTCACTGGAACAGGCTGGAAGTCGATCTTCGGAGCAGGAAGTCAGCCGGGCCGGGTCGGAGCACGCAGGAGGTAGTCATACAAGCCGGGTCATACACGAACAGGAACGTCAGCCAAGCAGGGTCAGGATACAGAGGTGGTTCGCAGTCAACCCGGGTCATACACAAACAGGAACACTCGAGAGTAGTCAGGACAAGCCAAGTTGGTACACAGGAATCCGGAACACTGGAACACAGCAACAGCACTACTGGCTCAGAAACACCACGAAAGGGCCTCTGACAGATGTCTGGGCCAGGCATAAGAAGGTCACCAGGGGCGGGCTAAACTGGCTCAGCAAATCAGAGTGAACCACAAGTAAGAGTGACAAGAATCACAGGCACTGTGATATCTGGGTCCTAGCCCCAGTATTCGCTATACTTTCCTGGGTCCCAGCCCCAGTGGTGCTATTTCACGGTTACCTTTGGTGTATCTTCCAAAGCAGCCTCCTATTCCTGGTAGGAACCTCTTGCTTTGTGCCTATCTACTAAGTGATCAACATCAGTGTGTCCTTGCTGTATATATTTACACTGTTCAATAAAGGTAGTATTTCAAAATCAGTACTGTCTTCTGTCTGTTCATTGTTATCCGTGACAGGTCGGATGTGTATTTGGCTGGGGTCGGCGGTGCCCGACTCTTGGGGACACCCGGTCAGTCACTTGATTATATTCTTATGCTTTTTGAATGTCCTTCAAAGAGAAGTGTTTGTTCTTTTCCTTCTTTCTTTCCTTTTCTTTTTTCTGTTCCCCACTATATCTACTCTTTTCTTTCCCTCTTCTCCGGCTCCAACCTTCCTTGAGCAATGCTTAATGGCCATCCATACTGATTATGGCTGATTCTTATCCAGTTAAATGTATCTCTATGAATGCCAGGGGATAGAACTCCCCCTATAAACATAGTTTGCTACTTCAGAACTGCAAAAGGTTAGGGGCTCATATATGTTTTATTCATTTCCAGAACACATCAATGCCCGCCCTTTCTAAGTCAGATTTTACCCAATAATTTTTCTGTTCAGCCATGACTAAAAAAAAAGAGGTGTAGGCATTTTACTAAATAGATCCCTCCCCTTTGTTTTAGACTCAAAGCTGTAGGACCTAGAGGGACATTATCTCTTTCTTAGAGGATCAGTGGGTGATGTTGTGTTAACTTTGGCGGTTTTATATGCTCCCAGTACAGACCAGGGCCCTTTTTTGACCCTGTCCCATCTGGCTGACTAGGGGTCTAGTGGTGGTTGGCGGTGATCTAAATGTACCTTTGGTTGCATCTGCAGATTGTTCAACTGGTAGGCCTGCGCTTTCTTCCCAGACTTTAGCTTCCATATATAGATCTCTGAAAAGTATTAACCTTCTGGATGCTTGACGACTTCAACATCCTCATGCTAAGTCTTATTCATGGATAGACTACCTATTGCTTTTCCAGTCACACCTACACTACCTAGATGACACCCAGATTCTCCCCAGAACTTGGGCCGATCACTCCCCCATTACTCTATCCCTCTTTCTCCTTCTCTCTTCTCCTCTTCATTCTGTTTGGAGAATTGATCTTTCTCTTCTTTCCAATGATGCTTTTGCTTGGAACTTAAGAAACACATCTCTGACTTCCTTGCAATTAACTCTCCATCGGTATCGTCTGCTCTCACTGTATGACAATCTTTGAAATGCTATCTCCATGGTGTGTTTATCAAACGCTCCGCATATGTGTCTCATAAGCGTCGGGCTGAAGTTGATTCCATAATATTTGATCTGCAGATACTAGAGTCTCGCCATAAGTCTACTCTTTACCAGGATGACTTGGCTTCCCTTACTAACTTGCATTCCTGATTGATGGATTTACTCAATACTAATTCTTCTAAAGCTTTTACCCGCTCGCGTGCCCATTTTTATGAGTTTAGCAATAAATGCAGCCGTGTCCTCTCTCTTCAGTTGAAAGATCAGGGTCTTCCCCCTGTCACACATCAGGTAGAGTCAAAGGCTCACACATTTGTCAAAACCTTTCCGGAGATTTCTGATGTTTTTAAGGAATACTATGAGGATCTTTACAATCTTTCTACTCTGACTCCTTCTGTTCCTGCAGATCCTGTCTCGTACGTTACCGCTGCCCATATGCCTGAATTCACCCCTTCCCAGGTAGAAGCTTTGGAGGATGACTTTACCCAGACTGATTTGGATTTAGAGCTTCGCCAGACTCCTTTGGGTAAATCTCCGGGTCCTGACGGTTTTCCTATTCTATTCTATAAGAACGTTTCCGATCTCTTGTCTCTACTTTTATTGTGAGTATTTCAGGAACTCCCTGACTCTATTCATGCACACTCAGCTTTTATGGAAGCGCGTATCTCAATTAAATTAAAACCGGGTAAAGACCCTAAACTTCCAGCTAGCTATAGACCAATTTCCCTCCTTAACATTGATGCAAAGCTGTAAGCAAAAATCTTGTCTACTAAACTCTCGCCTCTTCTTCCAGGCATTATTGATCCTGATCAGGTAGGCTTTGTACAGGGGCGTGAGGCCAAGGATAATACGATGAAACTGAGCCAACTAATTGATTTTGCCCGCTCGCAATCTAAGCCCATGTTTTTTCTTTTGATTGATGCCAAAAAGGCCTTTGATCGGGTATCTTGGGAGTTTATTGTGACAGTGCTGGAACATGTTGGCCTGGGCCCGCATTTTTGGCACTATGTTCAGGCCCTGTACACATGCCTATCTGCCCATGTAAAAACCAATGGCTTACTCTCTTCTCCCTTCCTTCTCTGGAATGTCACCAGACAGGGTGGTCCTCTATCCCCACTCATTTTTATTTTACTGGTTGAAGTCTTGGCATGTTCCATTTGTCATAATCCTACAATAATCGGCATTCATACTGGTTCTAAGGAGCATAAACTTTCTCTTTTTGCGGATGACCTCATTCTTTCATTATCTACCCCCAACACATCTCTGCAGACAGTGATTGACGAACTCGCAAGATTTGGCGCAGCTTCCAATTTTACGCCAAATTGGACTAAGTCAGAAATTATGAATAGCAACCTCCCTCCAGCCCACTGGCACCGTCTTGTCTGTGACTCCCCTTGTAAGGTTGCTAAAGATTGGTTGAAATACCTGGGGGCATACCTTTCTCCTATGCTGTCGACCTTGTATTCTTTAAATTACTTACCCTTATTAACTACGATTGCTCAGGATCTTCAAAGTGGTCCAAGCTATATCTTTCTTGAATAGGGCATATTAACTTGGTGAAGATGGCTGTATTCCCAGATTACTTTATCTCTTCCATACCCTTCCAATCCAACTTCCCTCATCATTCATTAAATCTTTCCAGCGCCGCATCAATGACTTTATTTGGAGTGTGAAACCGGCTAGGATTAAGATGTTGGATCTTGCTCAGGGTTGGTCCAATGGAGGTCTAGCTCTCCCTTTATTTAGTTTATACTAGTCAGCTTCCCAGCTGACTTTGCTTAGTGCCTGGCTTCACCCTGATGGCAACAAACTATGGCTTCAGATTATGTCCAGTATGCCCTCTCCTTATCCATTGTATAGCATTCCCCGGCACCCGTGACTGAAGAGACCTCAATTCCCTATACCTAATATCATACGTCAATTAGTTCTTAGAGTCTTTGACTCTTTACTGTGGCACAACCCTGCCTGGACATCCCAGCCTTCCCCTTTGACATCGCTTTTTGGTAATCCCGATTTTACCCCCGGCTCTAATTGAGATTATTGTCGGGGTTGGTGCCCTAATGGCACTTTGCTAATATCTCCCCTTCTGCTAAAAGGCAGTCTTCATCCTTATGACCACATTCAAGACGAGAGAGGTCTTCCTTCCAGTAGTTTCTTGCAATATAGGCAGATTCTTAGTTACTTATCTTCCCCAACTGTTCGCTCTCATTGTTTACGCCCTCTCACTCCCTTTGCGACTCCGCTTGCTGAAGCTTCCCCAAGGCGCAGAACCATTCGGTTTTGTACAAACTTTTACTATCCCTCCAAATTAAACCTTCCTCCTCTGTTAGACAACTTTGGGAGAGAGACCTGCATGTAGACATCCCAGAGGATAGATGGTGTTTGATCCAGTGCTCTACAGCTTATAGTTCTAGAATGTTCTCACCTTAGAGATGAACTATAAGCTTCTTAATCACTGGTATATGACCCCTGAACTCCTTCATCGCATCTTTCCTTCCATTTCTCCATTATGTTGGAGGTGCCAGATGGGGCTTGGGTCTCTGGTGCATATTTGGTGGTCATGTCCTGTGTTGAGCTCATATAGGCAGAGTATTTCTCATCATGTATCATCCTGCCTATCAAACCTGATCATATCTTTTTTGGTGATCTCCCTCAGGTACTGCAGTTTTCCCCTGCTAAATCCCAAATGTTCCTTTATATGTTACATGCTGCTAAGTTGTGTGTTCCTGCCCTATGGAAATCTCTAGCTGCTCCTACCGTACAATATTGGTTTTCTAGATTATCTACAAATCTTATCCTTGAATAGCTGATGGTTCGGTCAAATAGAGCTAAATTGACATTTGCAGAGATATGGCCGATGTGTCAAGATTTTTGCTTGTCTCTGAATCTTGTGGCCACTACTGTCCTTCAACTCCCCCCCCCATGATTAATGACCTTTGAAATGGCCCAGAATACTGATTGTTTGTTCTTCCCTCTCACTATGGAGCCCCTAATTCCTTTTCGGTTTTCTTCCTTTCCTTGCTTTTCTGTTGTTCTATTTTTGCTCGCAGAGATCTAGTTGACTTGGATACCTTGCTATGTTAGAATTCATGATTGTCCGCACCTGTGTTGTATGAAACTTAATATAGCTTTGTAAAGAGATTGAACCAGATCACACTTTCCTCTTTTGCCTCCTTCTGTTGACTTCCACTTGCTGCTTAAGTGCTGTCTGTATTTGATTTTATCTGACCAATGATATTTGCTTACCTTTGCTCCCTTTCCCACATTGTACCCCCCTAAAACTTCAATAAAGCTTTTTGAAACTTTAAAAAAAAAAAAAAAAAAATACATATAAGATGAGATGAGGAAAAATTATTATCTTCTCAGTTTAAAGCAAGTATGCTCATATTAAGCCCCGGGCCCATTTATAGCACTTTGACATGGTCCTTCAGGTTCCCCAAGAAAATGTAATTAAATAACTCAACGTGGCCAACTGTGAAACATAATGCTAATGAATATTTTCAATCCTTTAATGTTATGTATGAAGCAAAAGATAAGTGGTGCCTTTATTGGATGAGTAACTTTAAAGTGCAAGCTTTCATAACCAATTAGGTCTCTTCATCAGACAGTCTTGAAATACTTAGCCAATGTAGTTATTACATTTGCTGTATGTCTCCTAACTTTTCAACAATTGCGTTTGCTGTATGTCGCCTGCTTTATTCACGAAACAGTGCCACCATTCCCATGTAATGTTGCGTATTTAAGTAATAAAATATACAGTAACTTGTTAGCCTAGCTGTGTTTGCAACAGTGTTTGCCTTTAAAGTCATCACATTAAGTAGTTGTAACAGGCCCTCACTTCCTTGTTCTTTTCTCAAACTGGACCTTGAGAAATAATGTTTACACACTTGGTTTAAAGCTTTTTTTCTTTTCTTATTCTTTTATCACTGATTTCAACCTCATGTTATGTTAAAAAAGAAAATTGCAACATCATAATCCAAAACATTTTCGAAATATGCTTAAGAAAAGTAAGGGCCTTATCCACGAGACAGAAGATGAGCAATTCTGGAGCATATAATCTTCACTGTAGGGGAGAAATAACATATATATATTATAATTTTTTTATTTTTTTTTTTTAAATATTTAGAATACTTAAAATACTTATTTTATATTTATTTTCTTTTGGGTTATACATCTTATTTGATTTACACTTTTACAGAGATTTCTTTTTGTCTGTTCCTGAATTCTTGTCTCAAATGACTCAAACATTGTTTCTTTTTCATTGCAGTGCCTTATGAGATCCTTTAACAACCTAAGTGATGTTGGATTCCTCCAAGTGAAGGCTATCAGAGCTGAAGGTTTGATGGCAGCTGATGTCACAGGTAAGGAATGGAAATCTAACTATATATGTTGTGACTATATATTTCAGGGGGCATCTAATCTTCAAGATTTCACAAAACAATTCCTAAATCTTAATGCAGATGAATAATAATCAAAATCCATGATCAGATCCATAATCAAAAATGGCAAAATTAATCAGTCAGACCATATATAAAACAATGGTCGAGTAACTCCAAGGCTCATACATTTTAGTCCCAGGGCCAGTAACAATAGGTCATTTACAGTATGAAAAAAAGAATAATGATGGCCCTGCTTTTGTTAACTGCATTTAGCAGAAAAAGCTAAATTTTGACATCTTGTGTATACTTATTAATTTTGCAAAAAAACTGCACTTTCACAAAAAAGGACAGTTTTTTCCATTTTTGCACCATTGAAATCAATGATAATAATGTAAATTCCCCCCACTTAAAGAATTTTCCTACATTTATTCCTGCCGTTCTACATCTCTTGTATAAAAGGGGGTGTCAATTTTCTGCATGAATTTGGGAGAGATAGAAAATTGCATACATTTTGATGCTAGCTATTGTAGAGACAGACAGGCAAAAATATGGAGCTGGAGTTGCTTGGTTTAATGAGTTTTGGTTGTAGCCAGTTGTTCTCTGGAAAGGTGGAGTGTAGTGAGGTTGGTTAGATGTGAACAGAAAAAAAAGAGCTATAAAAATTAAAACTTTTTTTTACTGATAGGTAACAGTGACAGTAAGATAGGCTGAGACTGGCAGTGGTAAATACTAGAGAAAGAAACATAAATCAAACATTATTTCGGACAGAAAACAACAGACAAGACATTGCTCCACACTTAGATAAGAAAAAGACAAGAATATATATTGGTACTGATGCCATGCTGCGTTGTCCTGTGCAACTAATTGCAAGCATGCAGCTTGCTGATGCTGCTTTACAGTACAAATCAATGCTACTATCATTATGTCCACAAAACGTGGTAAAGGCAATGAGAAAGGACTAGTAGTGCATGGACATGTTGGTGGCCATAAAGTCATACCATGCGGCCATGGTTTCTGCGACTTGAGCAGTAAATGCTGATTATCCTCTCCTGAGGAATCTGTTGTAAAAATATGAATTATTCCACCAGTAGTAGTACTAAGCCTTTTAACACAAAAGACATTGAGTCTCATTCTTGTGTTTTTGCCACAGCAGAGAATGATATAGCTTGGTGATACCAACTGCTGCCTCAGACAGTAACAGCAGAGAGGAGTAAGATAATTTGGTACTACTGGATGATGATGCTGATGCTACTGACCTGATTATTGATGGTGCTGATTTAGAATTAGTCCTTCCGAGCAATGATATGACAAAAAAAAGCTAAATCTGAAGGGAAAATGTTCAGGCTTCCACCAATAAAAAGAAGCAATATGCCTGTTTATAGACTCTTTGAGAGATCAACTGTAAGTCTGAACAGTTAACTCGGTCAAGATCATCCCTGTCACCACTTCAAAGTCTAACCCTCACCCAGTTACACTCACTATTATGGTCTAAGCAACAATAGAGGCCAACATCAACAGCCAGAGCTGTGAGTGTGTCTACTGCTGTTCGAGTTGCAGTACAACTGCTGCCTACTAGTACTGTTGCATTTAGCCCCTAGAGCAATGAAGATATAGTAAGTGGTAGTAACTCAGGAATTCTTTAGTCTTATGAAATCTACAGTATGGAGATACTTCATTCATGATCCAAAAGCTAATCATATTGCTGTCTGTTGTCTATGTAAAAAAAAACATGTTAACAGGAGGAAAACAGGATAACATGTTATGGACATCCTCCCTAAAATCTCACCTGAAGCACAACAACATGTCTAGAAGACACACCTGCAGAACATCAGAGGTACTGCAACTAGCATCAGTAGCAATAGCAGCACTCCTAAAAGGGCATAGGTCCAAAGAGGGCATAATAGTTGTGTTGTGTGTAACACTAATGTCTCCTACTGTTGTGGAGATGCAAAGCATGGAGGAGCATGACTATAACTGAGTTAGTAGTAGGTGACAAGAGTCATAGTCTTTTTAACACTAGTCTTATTAACTCAATTAAGATTCTTCTATGTTCTGCCAACCCACACTTACTAAGATCTAATAAGGAAGATAAAAATGCACAAAAATAATCCAAAAGAACAGGACTGTGGAATGGAAAACTTGCTGAATTGTTTGCAGGTGACATGCTGTCCTATTATTTTGTCGAAAATAGAAGGTTTCATGTCACTGGCATATCCCATTCCAGAGGTATTTGTCAAGTAAGGCTGTGCCAGAGTTATACATGCAGGTCATTAGTAGGTGTGGGCGAAAGGTCTTGTCGTGTTTCCACAAAAAAATCCACGAAAACCGTGGTTATCCGCTTTTTAACATGAAAATCCTCTTTAAAGTGATAGTAATGTTTCACAAAAAAAGCAGCTCCGATTAATCTTCATAATATTTGGGCCATGGAGAATGTTATTTGAATACTGTGTTGTAGTTCAAGAGTAATTGAATGATAACGTATCCCCCTCTTGCCTCTTTTACCTAGTGTAAGCTGCCTCCCCCCAGATGTTGAATCTGATCTCTTGACCAGACAGGTCACAGCAAGGGACAATCTTCTTACTGTGTGCATAATGAAAACCCTTAACCCCTTGATAGGTTTTTCAGGGTTTTTCCTTATGGTTACCGAAGATTGTCCCTAGCTGCAATCTACCTGGACAGTCTTGCTGTGTCTGAGCAGTGTTAAATCAGTAAAAGGGGCAGGAGGGGGATACTTTATCATTCAATTACTCTTGAAACACAACTCTGACAGTATTGAAGTAACGCTCTCCACGGCCCAAATACTATGAAGATTAATTGGATCTGCTTTTTGGAAAAAAAAAACTAAACCTTTAAATAAAGCAGTTAAAATTTTAGCCAACTTCGCCCATTGCCAAAAATGTTTTACTGTTTTTTCAGTGGCTACAAATTTTTCACAACTGTTGAAATATCACTGCCGCACTCCCTTTAATTTCGAGGTGCCTCCAACTCAGGTATCAGAACTCCAAATTCACGCATATAGTTGGGCATCACTCACTGAAATAAGACTTAGCATTTATTTAAAACTTTAAAATCCAACGTTTCAGTCACATACTGTGACTTTCATCAGGGGCATCTGAAACTTACAGACCTCGTGTGTTTCCAACATTAAATAACCCTTCCGCTCTTACCTGGCACCAAATCAGCGCTACCTGGTCACCATCGCACCCAAACAGCGTCCATCCGGCACCACAAGTTCGAGCGTATTAACCCATAACAGATAATAGTTACAATGTAAACAATGTCTAAAATACTTACTAAAACACAATGTATCTCCTATATATATAGCTGATCAAAATGAACTGTTCATTCAAACCCGAAGGTGCGAAAGTTTTCGATACATAAATCCAATACATCTCGCGCTTGGATAATTTCAATATTCTATCACCTCCTAGCGCTCTGGGTTTGACCCATTCAATTGGACAGCACCGTAAATCCTGCAACCTATGTCTCATTAATATAAAAAGTGTAACAGTTTTACTGACACTCAGACCAGCAGGTTAGAATAAAACACAGTTTTATTAAATGAAAATAAATTTGAAAAGGATTTATATATACAAAAAGCTGGTACTGCAATGGGGTCCCCCATGGCATCGGCTTAAGCAAATGTATATATGGGGGACTATGAACAACAGTATATTATGTCATCTAAATATTGGTTATATATAGACTTTTTTGCAAGGTTTATTGATGATTTGTTTTTTATTTGGTCAGGTGATGTTGACACTTTGAAAGAATTCCATCAATATTTGAACGGATTGGATAATCCTATTCGGATTACTATGGAATATAGCATGAATTCTATTAATTATTTAGATGTTTGGGTGACAAAGGGAGTTAATAAGATACAGACTTCATTATTTGTAAAAACAACAGATAGGAATACTTTGTTGGAGGCAGGGAGTCAGCACCCATTGTCTTTAAAGAGGGGCTTACCCAAGTCACAACTTCTAAGGGTCAAACGGATAGTATCAGAACCAGAGGCAGTGGGTGAAGCATTAGAGTATATGGGACAAAAATTCCTGCGGAGGGGATACAGATGCCTTGATATTGATAGAGATATACAGGAAGTGTCACTCATGGAACGGGAATTGCTCCTTAAAAATAGGGACAAAGATTCTGAGCGTGACAATACTATGGATAGAATGTTATGTATTACGACATTCTCTGATATTACTAAAGATTTCAGGCGGTCTGTATCCAATCATTGGGAGTTATTGATTACAAATCCAGAAGTAGGGCATCTGTTTGATAAGAGGCCAACGTTTGGATATAAATGGGGGAAAGGTATACGGGACCAGCTTGTGAAGTCAGACCCTGTGGAAAAATATGAATCTCCTATTACATTGGGCAAGGTAGGGATCGCTAAAAGCAGTGGGTGTGTTATATGTAGGCATATGATAACGGGATCTGTTGTCAAAATTCCTCCTTTAGATTATGAGATACGGATTCAGGATTGCCTAACGTGTACCACTGCATTTGTGATTTATGCACTTTTGTGTCCGTGTAACAAATGTTATATTGGTAAGACGAGCAGGCCTTTTAAATTGAGATTAAGGGAACATCAATCATCAATTATTAGGGGCCTGAGTGGTACTTTGAGTGAGAAAGAGCTTAAATTATCACCAATAGCTAGACATTTATATTAATGAGACATAGGTTGCAGGATTTACGGTGCTGTCCAATTGAATGGGTCAAACCCGGAGCGCGAGGAGGTGATAGAATATTGAAATTATCCAAGCATGAGATGTATTGGATTTATGTATTGAAAACTCTCGCACCTTCGGGTTTTAATGAACAGTTCCGTTTGATCAGCTATATATAGGAGATACATTGTGTTTTAGTAAGTATTTTAGACATTGTTTACATTGTAACTATTGTCTGTTATGGGTTTATACGCTCGAACTTGTGGCGCTGGATGGACGCTGTTTGATTGCGATGGTGACCGGGTAGCGCCGATTTGGTGCCAGGTGAGAGCGGAAGGGTTATTTGATGTTGGAAACACACAAGGTCTATAAGTTTCAGATGTCCCTGATGAAAGTCGCAGTATTTGACTGAAACGTTAGATTTTAAAGTTTTAAAATACAAACTTTTCACCCCTATAGTAATTTTTTGCCTTTTCTTTATAAAAACGTGATGTTTTCCAGGAAGTGAAACACAATACAAGTAACTATAGAGAGCAAGACGGTTCTAGGCTGTTGTGCTTTGAGGACTGTTATGCATCCAATGAGTCTGAGGAGGAGGAAGTGACCACTATCAACATTAAAAGGTCTGGATGCCATGATTCCGCAGACACAATTATGACCAGTCCCCCTACATTACCTCTAGGGACCTTGTGGAAATTTGTGTCACAGACAGAGGAATAGAGGGTAGTTGTGTGAGCAGGACAGGGCAGCTACTTTTGCCTGCTGCCAGTGCTTTGCCTGCCAGGGTGTCTTGTGATTCTCAGGAGGGGGAGAAAGGAGGAGATGATACAAAGTGTGACAGATTCTTCTACTGATGCTTAGGTGATAGGGGAAGTAATGCAGAGCCACCAGACTAGCTGTCAAGTCCCTGACCCTGGGAGTCCCCTTACCCACATGACATTGTCCAGATGGAACATGATTCTGAGGAAGGCAGAATTGTTGCCTAGCAGAAATAATACCACCACTACAATGAGCACAGATCAGCTGAATGTGCCTGCTGCTAGTACTGCCAGTCTGCTTTCTTCAGCTCAACAAGAGATGGCAAATGTGACAGTCACATTTCTCATCCACCCCAACCGGTGAGACATCTGTAATAGAGCAGCATCAAGGAGGGACTGGTGGTGGTGGTTATGATGATGGTGGAGAAGCTGGGGTAGAACAGACATTAATGGCCTTTGTAGTCTAAACCAAGAAAGAATGGGAGACAGATATGGGGATTGGGATGCAGAGTTTTCTGCTGCTGTAATTCATGCTGCTGCTGTTACAAGGGCAGCAGGATGATGATGAGCAGGCTAGTGTGCCACAGAACACCGTGGACACCGTGAGAATGGGGTTCAGTGATGCGGGATTAAGACAGTTTCCATTTTACAGGTAGCAATACTCCTGGTCCTAATTACAGTGCTGATTCTGGGGCAGTAGCAGCAACAACAGCAACACCGTCCTCTGCCACAGCCAGTGAAGGGCAATGTGGTGGAGAAGAAGAAAGAGGCCATTCTTCTCCACTTTTCTCCTCCCCCTTAAATCCTGGGTGTGGCACTATTATTTTCTTGGGCAGGCACAGTGATGACTTTGTGAACAATTTGTAATAAATCAGAGAAAAGGGGAAAGGCACAACCTCCCTGATAACAAAAATGAAACACAGACAGCATGATGTTTATGTGAACCATGTTAAAGCCGAAACCCACCAAAGAAATTGGGCACCACTGTTGCTGTACCTCCTGACTGTCACCAAAGGCAGCAAGAGCTGTGGCGGAAATCAAAGAAGAGGCAAAATAGAGAAACCTAACCAGAGCCTGAAAGCGAAAACACCTGGCTCACCTTCTTGCTCTAAGGGCCGGACACAGGAAGATCATATAACTACATCTTCTGGTGATCAACCTCATCCATCTTTACCTCCCCCCCTTTTTGACAGCCATTCAGTAGATGTCAAGATGTTGCAGTTCGTGTCCACCCACTGCACACTTTGTGGTGCGCTGACCACACATATCAGTGTGGTGGAGGATGATCACAAGCAGTGTATCAGGTGGCATCTGAGGAGATTCCATCCCTCAGAATAAGCTAAGCTGGTGGCAGGGAGGGTTCATCATTATTATTAAACTACAAGTTGTCATGTGTCCTTAGCGGGGAATGGACAGCGGGCATAGTCACAGCAGCAGTACTTGGTTTCTGGTGGGATGATTTCACATTGGGTACCCTAAGAGTCATGGTGTTTGGTTACAGTTATGTCAGGTGTTTGATGTGAGTGCAGATGAGTGCAGATGTGCCCATTGTTTCCAATCCTTCCCTTATTTACCACCTCTCAGTAGTGTTTTACTCAGGAGGATAACGCCTACCATATATATTTTTATTATTATTATTATTATTATTTATTCTTTTTTTAAGTGGTACTATCCCTTTAATCATTATAAAGCATTGCTGCAAGGAGAACCCAGCACTGCCATCTTAGGCTTGTTTCTTTTAGCCATGCCTAACAGACAGCCATGGGGATCTCCTTTTGGACCAAATCAAACAACTGATAGAAGCACAAAAGACTATTAAATAATTTTTAAACACATGGATGGGGAGTGTAAATTTGCTGCAATTAAGTAAGATTTTTTTCATTAATAGGCAGTGTGTTTGTTGTTGTTGAATGCATATGGCTGATTGCATATATTTCTTACCAAAAGATGCAACATCCAAATCAAGAACAAAGACAGCATAGCATTTGATTATAGCAGAATAAAAATAGTGCTGAAAATAATATAAATATTCTTTTAACAATTATCGTATGAACAGCCTTATTAGCTTGTGGTAAAACAGTTAGCAGATTCAGATTCATTAGCAGAGCTAAATCTAAGCTCTGTTTGACAGCCCACTTAAAAACAGTCTGTTTTGCTGTCTGTGGACTTTAATTAAGATGTGTTCCATTCTAGCTCCTTTGCCCCCCACCTGCTGTGTCACAGACTGGCGATCAGACACTTTCAGATGGTCCAGCCCATGACTTTGACCTTCTGAGCAGTCCAGCGTTCCCTGGGGAACCGTTCAGCTCATAAGTTCTGATTTCACACTTCCAGGATGCCTCAGCTCTTTTAACAATGACAGGGAGACAAAGGCCTTTAGAGCAGGCCGCATGGGGACTTGTTTAAATTGGAAACTAGAGAGGAGTCAAGGAACAAGGTTATGGGCTACAGAACAGTGCTTTTAATAAAGAGCTCACAGCTCTGATTCAGTGCAAAGGGGTCTGCTTCAATTCAATTAATTGAGCCATTTATCTGAATCATCTCACACCTCAATTTCCTCTCAGAATTAATGATAAGTATGCATTTGAACATATTTTTGTGTGTGTATGTATGTATATATGTATGTATTCAAATATGTATGTATTTATTCAAAGTTTAAAATCTCTCTTTTATGTATATATAATATAAACAAGAGAAATTTAAATTTGAATATATAAATTAACATTAGTTTTGACACTACTGCACAACAAGGCAATTTGATATCATTCTTAAAGAGACTATAAACTCTTAAAAAATATATAATATGTGTATGATTATGTATACATATTTAAAATGCAAAATTGTCCTTTGTCCCCTGCCAGACACACCTAGGGTTAATAGCGGAGAGTAGTTATACACATTCCTCTCTACTGCCATCTATCCATAGCTCGGAGTGGCAGTTTTGAAAGGATTGGCCACTACTGAAAAAAATCACTACGTGGAACTCACTGCTCAGTGGCTGCTTCACCACCTCTGTCTGCCTCCATTATTGGGCATGTGGATTGGTAATTTGGACAAGAGAGGCTAGGGCACAGAAAAAAACTGATCACTTTTGTTCAAATCACTACAGGGTCATAGCCTTATCCACATACTCCACCAATGACATACGACCATACCCCTCCATACTTCAGCAGTGATTTGAACAATAGTAGGTGGAGTGAACAACCCTCCCACACCTGTTCAAACCACTGTCTGGCTCTCCTTGATTTGTTCTCTTTTCGCCTCTCCATCTCTTTCCTACTCCCTCTCCTTTCATCCCTTTGTCTGGTTCTCTGTGCACTCTGTCTCTTACCCACTCCATCCCTTTTTACTACTTATCCATTTCACCTCTCTAAGTGGCTCTCCATGTGTTACATTCACCACTTTGCCTCTTCCCATCCTCCCTTGCATCTATCTGCCCCACTACCTCTGCTCTCCATGTGGGGAGATAAATGCTTTGTGCCGAAGTCTAGAGATTGCTGTGCTCCAAAGGAGCTCCCACAAGTATGTGTCAGTCCATGATTATCAGTGGGACATTGGAATGCTGCTGGAGAAGGAGACAGCATATGTGTGGGTCTGTAACTACCTGTAGGATAGTGGAAGCCTTGTTGGCTCACAATGTATCTGTAAGTTTGTTTCTACCAGTGGGATATGTGTTTTGTTCTGTGGCTGCCAGAACAAGGACAAGGCTGAGGTGGCAAACAATGTATGTGTGGGTCTGTGAATGTCAGAAGTATGTGGAATTTTGTGTCTACCAGCAGGAACCAGAGAACAATGTCGGAATCAGACACTCTAAGGCTATGTGTGGGACTATGACTACCACTGACAATGAAACAAGGCTGGAGAGGCAGACGGCAACTTCCTCTCCTTCTCTCTTTAATATAAAATATTGATAAAGACAGCCAAGAAATTAATTTTTTTGGGGGGAACCAATCCATGTGAGTCAATTCATAGCGGCCATTTGAATGTTCTGCCCAGCTTAAGATAATGTTTTTTGTTATTAGACAATGTTACTGTTCCTTGACAATGTTTTTTTTTTTACACTAGAGAAATTTTGGCCTTTTTAGTATGTGTTTAGTATTACATTCCTTTAATGCACCACACAAATTACATATTGTTTATTAAGGATAAGTAGAGCTTTCTTTTGATGCCATTTTTTATATATAACCCGTCATTTAATTTGATTATAACATGAGATCGAGGGAACATTTTGAAAAAAATACAAACATTTTCATAGGTTTTCTGTGAAGATTTGTGCATAATTAGTGCATTTTTAGCAGGGACTGGATAAAAGGTATGACCCTTCATTCAGTATAGGAGATCAGACTATGTTTTGTGTGTATGTAAGTGTATCACATTACGTCACAGCAATGAAATTTACACAGTTTTCTTAAAATTTAGTATATGTGTAAATAGAATAGTTTCTTCTTGCTCGAAATCCGCTGCACAAAGAGGTGGCAATAGGTCAACAAGTGACCAAACAAGCTCTACCCACCAGGCCTGCCCCCAGCACCATCATATACAATAAAATTGCCCTCCTCTTTAGCAAATTTAATTCCTGGGAGCTCTTTTCTTTGCTTCTCTCATCTTTGAGATCACAGTGAGAAAGAGAAAGGCAGAGAACAGTGACAATGTTTACTTACATTGCCTTTTTTCATATTAATTCATATCCATCTCTCTGGTTAAAAAAAACAAGACGTGGTTCTGGTCTTGCAAAGCAGCATGTTTTGTACAAAACCTGGACTTACAGAATAATTTTCGTCATACCTAATAATTATATCAGATGATTTTAGATTGATCCACTACACGGGAACTCATGATACTTGGAGTGCAACTGGAGAAGGGAAAGGAGACATCACATCTTCTATTGAGTTCAGGCTATCAAAGCAGTAACAAAAATCCACAGTTCAGTGTCATTTATTTTGTTAATAAATGAGATCTCCTTATACACATATTTAATAATTTTAAAAGTAATCTTTGCCTAAGTGAATAATGGCGCCATGCAAGAAACGTTCACATCTGATAAAGGCATTTTTGTGCGCAGATAGATTTTGCGCACGTTCTAATCCAGGATGCTAAATACCGAATGCTTCTTGAATTGCACTGAAAAATTCCATTTTATGACAACACTACACAGACGTAAACATTCATTCCCAATACCACTTCTTGCATTAGGCGCATTCACTATTCCACTCACATAGATTCGGTAATCTTAGCCACGCCCACAAAAAAACCAAATATACGCAGCCGTTCACTAATCTTGAATTTTCATGCGCAATTCAACAAAATCATGCGCAAACCTATTCCCTAGTGGTTTTCACACGGAAAATAGCGATTGCGCATGTTTCCTGCATCGCGCCATAGGTGTCTGTTAATTTACACTTGCTTGGTTAGAGCTCCTTAATACAACAGTAAGATATCTTTTTTGCACTGGAACTGTGTCCTTTTATAGCAGGAGCATTTCATTTCACAGTCTGTCCTCCACTTACTTGTTTCTTCTGAATGTACTGCATGTGGGGCATTTTAAAGGGTTTTCTCCTCACTGTGAATGTTGATGTCTACTGTCTGTTATGGGTAGGTATGAATTAGAATGTGACATACCAGAATCAAATAAATTATCTTAGCTGAATGTGCCAGATCTGCACTGCAGTTTATGGGGCCACTATGCACATTTTTCCACACTTCTGATATTGGAGGTTGTGATGCTGATGACAGCTTAACTTACTACCTGAGCATAAAACAATCATATATGACTGATGCTTATGTGGGCTAACTGTCCGTCATATTCCACTATACTTTCCTGAAATGTTATTCACTGTAGTAAGTAAGACACAGGAAGTAAATTAACACTGATGGATTGAACAGAGTGACATTGTAGTGTATAAATGTTGGACTTTTTACATAGTATTACTAAGCAGTGAATGAAAGCAAGCAGCAGATTTCACGGAGCAACTTTATGAAAGGCCAGGTGTGAATAAAAAGATGAAAAACATAAATTCTTACTAAAATTTTGAGCTATACAGAACACCAAACTTAAACCAAAAAGTGTGCAAATTAAGTAAAAGAAATGAAGAATCAATCCTACATAAAAATGATAAAGATAAATATATCAAATAAAATGAAACTGAAAAGTCTACTGTAATCCCCTAAAACACCTTAATGGATTATAAGAAAATACAAAAGTAGTGTAAAAATCTTCTATAAAGGGATAGTAATGTTTCATAATAAAAGCAGCTCCAATTAATCTTCATCATATCTGAGCCATAAAGAGTGCCATTTCAATATTGTCAGAGTTGTAGTTCAAGAGTAATTGAATTATAAAGTTTCTTCCTCCCGCCCCTTTTACCTAGTGTAAGCCACCTCCCCTCAGATGTGGACAATCTTCTTACTGTGAGAACAATGAAAGCCCTGTCCCCATTGACAGGTTTTTCCTTTATGTTAATTGAAGGTTGTCCCTCTCTGCAATCCACTTGGACACCACCCTGCTGCTCGGAGCTGAACAGTGTTACATCAGTAAAAGGGGCGGGAGGGGGATACTTTATCATTCAATTACTCTTGAACTACAACTCTGACAGTACTGAAATAACACTCTCCATGACTATGAAGATTAATTGAAGCTGCTTTTATTATGAAACATTACTATCCCTTTAATATAAAATTAGTTAGTATCATAGATGATGAGGCTGAAAAAAGACTTGTCCACCAAGTCCATCCCATTCCAAATCACCCCTGTTGATCTGGAGGGAGGCAAAAAAAAACCAAAACATTGAAGCCATTTAAAAAAAAAATCCTTCCTGACTCCAAATGGCAATCAGTTCTCTGACACAAAGCAAGCAAGAAAATTGTTTGCATTAAAGCTTATTACATAGGCCAAGGAAAATGATCCTTAAATCAGCACACATGGAAGTCATCATCTCCAACTTGATATTAAAACAGCTGTGGTTCTCACGGAACAACTGTCTCTCGTCTCATGATATCCACTAGGTTAATGATCTAGAAGTGGCTATTGAAAGTAACGGCTCAGTCTTTGCCGATGACACTAAGCTTTGTAAGGAAATCATACAGAGTAAGGTGTGTTTTCTATGTAGAAAAATTTGGATAAACTGTGTGAATGTGCAGAAATGTGTCAGATGAGGATTAATATAGATAAATGTAAGCCTATGCATGTGACCTGTGGAAACAAACATGCTACATATATACTTTAATGGCAAATGTACTTGGGGGATCCTCTTTAGAGATAGATTTAGGAGTACCAATATACAATAGATTACAGCAGTGTGCAGTGTCACTTAACTGCTGCAAGAGCATATAGGGTACTCATCTACAATATGGAGTACGGTTTTGGACACCAGGGGGGAGATTCACGAAGAGATTGATAAAGGGGAGATGACTTCTCCAGTTTATCACTTCTCCAATTCCTATGTTATTCTATGGAACCTATGCACTAAGATTTCTTCAACCCTGGAGATCTTTTTGAATAAGCTCCATAGAATAACATAGGAAATGGAGAAGTGATATCACTGGAGAAGTCATCACCACTTTATCACCGCTTAGTGAATCTCCCCCCAGTTCTTAAAAAGACATTATTGAACTGGAAAAAGTGCAGAGATGTGCAACAAAAGTGATAAAAGGATAGGAGGATCTGAGTTATAAAGAAGAGACCAGCCAAACTGGGCTTGGTTATGTTAGTGAAGAGACTTCTAAGGGGTGCTATGATTACCATTTATAAGTATATTCCAGGTCAATACACTGGACTCTACAAGGAATTATTTACTCAAAGAAAAGAGAGAAAAAAAAAACCAAGAGGTCATCCATTAAGTCTAGAAGAAGGGTGATTTCAACTAAAACCAGTGGTGTAACTAGAAGCCACCAGGCCCTGGTGCAGAAATTGCCCCATCTTCACGTTGCCCCATGTACATTTCCTACCTCCATCTCCCTCGCGGTTCTCAGTCATGCGGAGCGCTGGGAGATGATCAGCTGAGCTGCTGTGGGCGAGTGCCGATGGGTTCGCAGGGGGCAGCCGGGCCCCTTGGAGTGACGGGCCCGGTCGCAGGTGCGACCCCTGTGACCCCTATTGTTACGCTTCTGACTTAAACAAACGCAGGGTTTTTACAGTTACGGCAATAAAGTTTTGGAATTCTTTGTCTTGGGATGCTGTGCTTGCAGATACTGTAATTGTTATAAAAAATTAATGAATACCTGTCTAACTCTGAACAATACAGAGACAGCTGGTTTCCCTGTTCATCCAGGGAAATATCTCACTGCCAGATCACGTCAAGAAGGTTTAGTTTTTTTACCCTTTGGGGGCTTTATTAGAAATAGCTTCAGTGTTCTCTTTTTTGCCTTCCTCTGGATCAACATGTTTGATATAGCATGGACTGAACCTGATGGACGTACGTCTTTTCTCATCAGCTATGTTACTAGGTTAAGTTGGTGGTAACTTCTCTCTGAGATGCTGGATAGCTGACATTAATCAGCTGATACTGCAATCTGGTCAATATAAGGGAAAGAAGTACCCACCCCAATGCATTTTGTGGCAACACCTTAAAAGGGGCAAAACATATGCACACATAATCATACAGAAATATACATTTCACATCTAGAATGAATGCATGCAATATGTTACATTGCAATCATAAAGTAAATATTTGTTAAAATAGGTACTATAAGTAAAATATACCATATAGTAAAACTGAGAATTACTTTTCATTTTTCTTTATATATCTTTGTCTTCAGTTAACATTTTAATTGTAGACAATACACACAAATTGTAGTGTAAAGCAAAATAGTATATGAACTTTATATATTCATTCTTTATCAATCAATAGTTAAAGTTTCAGATATTCAGTAGTTTAATATATATACATTCATAACAATGATCCACAGGAATGCTGTGCAGATAAAAATAGAGGATTTTAGTCTTACCTGTAGGCAGGAACAATTTTAGAATTGTATGCAGGGGGGTGGAGCCTACCTTCCCTCCTTGGCTGCAGCTAGCCAACCAGCTCCAGAAAGATTTGAGACACTAACTATTGACTAGATAGTGGAAGGAAAAGAAGACTCCTGTGAGCATGACCCCGAAGGACCCCCGCTGTCTGCTACAGTAGAGCCAAGCATGGTCCCTTGACAGGGTGGGAGACTAAAATCCTCTTTTCTCTGTCATCCAATACAGGTTACTGGTAACTTTGGGATGTCCAACCATTGAGTTTCCCAGAGGCAGGAAGTAAGGCAAGGACCAGGTGCAAGGCCACCAAAGTCACCAGAGCAGATATAAACCATCAGATCAGAGATAGCCCAACAAACAATGAAGTGTCAACGGACACTGAATAGGAGTAACAACACCCCAACTGTTACACAGCACACTGAATTAGAGCCAACAGGGCTCAAAAGTGAAGGAAGCACCAAGAACCAAAGAAAATCCTAGACAGGCAAAACTGCCTCCAGGATTTTCCTCCCAAAAGATGGCATAAGCCAATGCCAGTACATCAACGGTAGTGCTTCGAAAAGGTGTGCACAGACAACCAGTGGCAGTCTTGCACAACTGATCAGCAGAAGCCTGATTCTTGTAATCCCAAGAGGCTCCAATAGATCGAGTAGAATGAGCCGTGACCCTCAAGGGGACAGGCTTCTTCCTCAGCTCATAAGCCTTACGAATAGTGGACTTGATACAAGAAGCAATAGTCACTTTGGATGCAGGTCTTCCTGCCCTAGGACCCTCAGGAATGGCAAACAACGCGTCATATTGCCTAATAGACTCAGTGCAATGTACATAAAACTTGAGACAACGCACCACGTCTAACAAGTGGAGATCCCTCTCCTTGTCAGAGGTGGGGTCAGGGCAGAAAGAGGGCACCACAATCTCCTGGTTGATGTGGAACTCCAAAACCACCTTCGGGAGAAACTCCTGAGAGGTGCGAAGCACTACCTTGTCCTTGTGAAACACCAAATAGGGTGGTTTACAGGACAGAGCATGTAACTCCGCGACACAGCAGACAGACACAATCGCCAGGAGAAAGGCCATTTTCCAAGTCAACAGTCATAGAGGAATAGTAGCCAAGGACTCAATTGGAGGGTGCTGAAGAACGCCCAAAACCAAGTTAAGATCCCAGGAATCTTGAAGGCAGGACGAGTATGAGCAACGCCCTGGAAGAAAACCTTGACATCAGGAAGGATGGCAATGCTCCTCTGAAAGAAAACAGAGAGAGCAGACGTCTGAACTTTAAGGAACTCAAACTGAGGCCCTTATCCACACCATCCTTCAAGATGGCCAGGACCGTAGGCAGATCAAATTCCTGAGACAGGTTGTTATCGGCACACCAAGATAGGAAGGTCGACCAGACACAATGGTAGATCTTGGAAAATACAGGTTTGCGGGCACTGAGAATAGTAGCCACCACACCATAAGAAAACCCTGTCTTCTTCAATATTGAGGATTCAATTTCCAAGCCGTCAAAGATAGTCGATGAACATCCTCCTTCCACAGGTAACTCTTTAGAAGAAGATCCGGACGGCATGGGAGCTGGAATGGCTCCGCCACTGACAGATCTAGAAGCTCTGGAAACCAACCCTGGTGAGGCCAGTACGGAGCAATCAGAATGACTGGACAATGTTCCAGTTGTAATTTCCGTAACGCCCTGTGCAACGTTGGGAGGGGAGGAAAGAGGGAATAACCAAGGAATGGACATTGCATCCGGAGCTAGAGGGTCCCTCCATCAAGAGCAGAACCTCAGGACCTTTCTGTTGTGTCTTGTCACCATCAGGTCGATGTAAGGGAGACCCCACTTCTGAACAATGAGGGTGAACAACTCTGGGTGCATTTCCCACTCTCCGCTGTCCACTGTGTGTGGACTGAGGAAGTCCACCATGACGTTGTCTATGCCAGGAATGTGCACTGTGGATATGGCAGGAACGTGTTCTTCTGCCCAAGACAAAATAGCTTTGACCTCTAACCAAGCGGCAAGACGTCTTGTTCTGCCCTGCTTGTTGATGTAAGCCACTGCCATGGCATTGTTGGACTCTACCCAGACTGGACAGTCTTCCATCTGAGATGTCCAATGACGAAGAGCATGAAATATAGCTCGAAGCTCCAACACGTTGATGGGAATGAGAGATTCTCCCGGAGACCACTGACCCTGAGCGTTCAGGCGACCCAGGACCGCTCCGCAGCTGCATAGCCTGGCATCCGTCATCACAGTGGTCCAGAAGGATACGAGGAAGGACCTGCCTCCAGCAGATTGGAGAGGTCGAGCAACCACGATAAACTCAGTTCCACATGAAGTGGGGGGGACACTGACATCTTCAGAAGGTCCAGCTGACCCCTGCACACCTGGATCACAAACCGCTGGAGTTCCCTGATGTGCGCCATGGCAAACGGTACCGCTTCTATGGTGGAAATTAATTTCCTCACTAGAGATGACAGCTTCTTGGCTGGAACTGGATCTTGAGCCAGGATCACAGAAACCCTGTGGGCGATCTGGTGAGCTACCCCATCCGTGAGAAACACCATGTTCTTCTGGGTGTCAAAGAGGAGGCCCAGGAAGACCAGATGTTGGGATGGGTCAAGATCTGATTTGTCCAAGTTGATGATCCACCCGTGATGAGTGGGAGCAGGACTGCATTGCTGAACCTGTTGATGAAGAAGTTCCGCAGAAGGGGCTTTCAGAAGCAGGTCATCCATGTATGGCATAACTCTGACGCCGTATCGGTGGGGGATGGACACTAAGGCTCCCAGGACACGACTGAAGACTTGAGCAGCTGTCGTCAGACCAAATGGAAGAGCTGAAAACTGAAAATTTCCCCGGTCGTAGGCAAATTGGAGATACTGCCGGCTCTCTGGATGAATGTCAATTTGTAAGTATGCATCCTGAAGATCCAGAGATGCAAGGAATTCCCCCGGAGACATGACAGCAATCACCATTCGTAGATGGTGATAATGAGTCCAGATCACAAAGGAATTGAGATCCTTTAAATCCAAAATGGGACGACAACCGCCATCCTTCTTGGAGACTACAAAGAGGTTTGAGTAAAAACCCATACCCCTGTCCTGAACTGGAACCGGCTCTAGAACATCCTTGTCCAGAAGAGCCTGAATAGTGCTGTCGAACAGATGGCGTTTCTCTGTACCCTGAGGCATATGTGAAGGAAAGAAGCAAAAGGGAGGAAGAGAGACAAATGGGATCCTGTACCCTTCCGTCAACACCTGTAAAACCCATGGGTCCGCCACTGAATCTTCCCAAATACTGTGGTAGTTAGGCAGAAGACCATCCACAGCAGAGTGTGGACCCGGGTTCGGTGAGTTATGCAGAAGAAGGTTTGGAACTCTTGGGCTTGGAGGAGACCTTGGGCTTCCATTGCTGTTTGGGCTTGGAGGAGATACGCAAAGCTGAGGGAACCGTCTGGTTCGCTGGACGTGTCTCATTCTGAAAGGAACGAAAATACAGGTTACGCTTAAGCTGTGTTTTCTTCCTAGAAACCAAGGGTAGAAGTGTACTCTTACCCCCTGTGGCCTCATTGATCAGATCCTTAAGAGCTGGCCCAAACTGAGAAGTGGCTTGAAGAGGTAAGGAGAGCAATGCTTTCTTGGAAGCAGTGTCAGCAGACCAGATCTTTAGCCAAAGAGCCCATCTGGCAACCACAGACGTAGTGGAAACCCTGGCCACCAAACGGATGGCATCAAATAAGGCAGCAGAAACATAGTGCTGTGCCTCAGAAATGTTGGCAAGGAGGCGCAATATATCCGAAGTAGGAGCACCCTGACGGACAGCAAGGGTGAGCTGTTCAGTCCAGACCGCAATGGCCCAGTTCACCCATGCAGCAGCGAATGCTGGACACGTGGCAGCACCAGCAGTGGCAAAGATGGACTTGAGGAAGACCTCAAGTTTCTTGTCAGTCCAGTCTTTTAGAGCAGACGCATCAGACACTGGCAGTAGACTTGGATAGCCTGGAGATAGGAGCATCCACTTTGAGAGGATGAACCCACTGAGCAAGCGCAGCTTCAGAGAAGGGATAAAGCTTTGCAAATTTCTTGGAGACAGAAGGTTTCCTGTCCAGAGGCTTCCACTCATCAGACAGAAGGCGGTCAAGAGTGGGGTTTGGTGGAAAGCAAGTAAAGGGCTTTTTAGGCTCCTGAAATACATCAGAAGGGTCAGAAGGAACCTGCTGCACTAAGGGAATGTTTAGGGAATTTAAAACCGCCCTGATCAGGCCCTCAGCCGAGAGCTCAGAATCAGTCTCAAAAGGATCTCCAAAAAACTGAGAGGAACCCACCGCAGAACATTCCTCAACATCCAGCAGTTCCTCCTCAGAGGAATCTGACACATCAGGTACACCCTGAGGTTTTGGCAGGGAAGACATGACTGAGGAGGGGGTCTGCCAAGAATGAAAGACCCCCTGTAACTGGAATGGAAAGAGTTGCAATGTGGACCTAAGGTCCCTAGTAGCAGCCTTGAACTCTTGCACCCGAACTGACTCTAATGCATGGCTGCAGGTCCCTGGAAGACTCTCAGGGACATCAGAACATTCTGGGCATAAATGACCTGAGAATTCTCTAGGTAGCCCTGAATGACAGGAAGAGCAAAGTGCAATAGGGGATACAGAGACCCCAGCATCCTTAGTCTTAGGTCTGGCTCCAAGCTCCAACGGTATAGACATTCTCACAGTGTCAAATAACCTTACTGTATAAGAAATCACCGAATTACAGTGTGTAGGATTAAAGTTTCATCCCAGAAATCGCTAAAATAAAAGTATCTGGAAGGCGAAGGGTTAATCAGCAAAGGAGAGAAGGAGTGTCCAAGCCCTGCGTAGGATACTATTTCTGGAAATAGCACAAAATGGCTTCCACGGCAGGAGCCAATCAGAAACGAGCGTGCGAAGCAAGCGGTCATGAGAAATGTAGTTTTCCCAGAAAAGTACCCCAAACAGTGCCTGAAGCCCCCTAAGCCCCCCAACACACTAGAAACATGAACCAGATGATAGAGCAAGGGCAGACAAGTAAAGTAAGCCATCTTTGAAGTCGCTAGGTTAAATGGTTGCAGAGATATGTCCCAGACTGTACAGTCCCATAGGAGTGAATGGAGCAATGGCGCCTATGAGGTAAAGTGAACTCAAATTTTACAAAATTGAAAACATGAAACATCACTAGAACATATTAGGATACCCAAAAAACACTGAACCAGTAGGAAAAGTGTCAGAAACCAACCCAAATGAATACAAAACCATCAGCTAAAGGGTTAACTACCACATAAACCTGCTCCAAACACCCAACAGACATACAGATAGACCCAATGAGTGCAGGAGTATGCAATAGGAACTCCAAATGAAAACCCCTGTGCGGAGGGGCACTGTGGGACATGTGAACCTGCAGCATTCAAAGGGTTGCTCAACTTTCCTGCAGATCATCTGTCTTCAGATTACCATGTTTTAAGAAGAAACCTCTGTGGGCCAAGATTTTCCCCCCAGGGCTTAAGGTTAACAAAAAGCACCTGGTCACTGAGCTAGCCACATCTAAGGGCATTGTCAGTTATGGTAATCTGCCTAATGGTGGTATTCCATTTCTAACAGAAAAATAAAAAACTTCTAAAGCTAAAGTAGAACTGTTCTCTTGCCTGTGTTATCGTCACCAAGGAACAAATCTTTCTGGAGCTGGTTGGCTGCAGCCAAGGAAGGAAGGTAGGCTCCACCCCCTGCATACAATTCTAGAATTGTTCCTGCCTACAATTAAAGGGGCGGATCACCTTCCCAGAGTTACCAGTAACTTGTATTGGACTAAAGAGAAATAGATGTTTCTCCTGAAACAGGTTCAGTGACCAACAATATATGAAATCCTATTTAGAAAATATATAGATTTGCTCTACGAAGTCTAAGGGATGCATTGACTTGGCAAAAGGAAGGACATTTATTAGGCCAAATTGTAAAAGTGCATACTGACACCCATTTGGGATTTTCATTTTATCAGCTTACCAGAAAATTTCCATTAGACTTTTCCTACCCAGTGCCCACCTTGCTTTTGTTTGTCTTCTTTCAAGTTTCAAATAATAGGTGATTCACCATATTTCTAAACTAATTCATCTATCATCTGACTTACACTAGCAAATTATTGCTCTGCTTTCCAACAAATTTTTGTTTGTCTTGGGATGGGGAGACCCCATCTAAAAGAATCCTGTCTATAATGGTCTGTGACACATTACAGTTCAATGCATTGTGGATGCAGGTCAAGGAATGGATCAAAACATTATAAAAAATAAAACAAATAAGACCACAGTGGCCACTAATGAATTTTGAGAGGGATTTTATGAGATTAAGTTGGAATTCAGAGGGTCCAGATTTAACATGGAGTCCAGACACCCCCTGGTAATTTAAAATGGAAATCAAACAAAACAAAAATAAGGGAAATAGAATGAATTGGGCTACATGCTACGATGAACAAGACCCGTTCAATACTGTACATCAAATGGCTGTGTATATATGTAAATATTTCAAGAGACATCACCAATACCCAATGCACAAAACTAGAAATATCCAGAAATGTGAATTAAAAATATTGAAGTGTTCCTCTAAATAGACATGTTAGTGTGTGGGATTAAAACTTATCATTTCTATGTTTAACCCTAATATCCATGTCTTACATCTAACAAAAATCAGTAATAAAGATCAATGACATTCAATGTGATATTTATGCTTTTAAAGCTGAGGCTATGTTCGAGAGAGAGACGATATTATTCATATGGGAAAAGTCTGAAACAATGTTGCCTAAGACATTAATACTCTCAGTGTTGATACATTGTACTTAGGCAGCATGGCCTCGCAAATTGAATAAGGATGTAGTATACTGGCAAGCCTATAGGTATAAATACACAAGAACACAACTCAGTTCAAATCAATTGGGAGATGGCAGTCCCACATTAATTCTGAGTCATGTGTCCCTATTGTTAGTATTACAGTGAGTCACACAGCAGATGAAAACATATTACAGAACCAAACCACAACTCTGTTCAAATTAACTGGGAAATGGTAGTCCAACATCAGTTTGGAGTTGCGTCTCCAAGAGGGTAGTGTGATATTATTAATTACTTAAGTTAATCACATAGTAGAGGGGAACACAGCACAGAGCCAGGCTTTTAGAACTGTAACCCTCTAATCACCTGATGCATTTCACCGGGCACAGTCGGCTTCTTCAGTGTCATGTCCGTTATTGCTTGTTTCATAGTCACCATCCAATGTCTACTGGAAGATTCAAAATCACCCGATTTTTCCATTGATTGAATCAATTACTAATTAGACGGAAACAGACTAAGTTCAGTTAGTAAAATGTGATCATTATAGTAACTACAGAAACAATCAATGCACTTACAACGTAAAGCATACATCAATACATTCAATAATCTGTGTCTACAAAGAAAGTAATGTTCATATAGATGATGTAGGACCCTTACTTACTCAGTACAGAATTTAATTTATAATACCCAAGGGAGAGCTCCTTCTTTCTCATCCTTCATTTCTTACCTATTCCTTCTTTCTCATTCTTAATTTCTTCTAATCCTCATCAAACTCATGAGGAATATGATTTATGAACTATTTTGGGGTCTCATGAGCACAAATTATTTTTTTGCTAAATAAATGGCACTAAACACTTCCTTCAACTCCCCTAAAGAAATTAAGCTATATTAATATATATTAATCTGGTGTCTAATGACTCCATATTAAAACTTCCATGGAGGAATGAAAATGAGTCTCCATAAAATAACAGAGGTGCGGGAGAGATTTCTCTCACTAGAGTTCAGTTATCTTTTTCTCATTTTAGTGCCTGATCACCCCTTAATTTTAATGAGATCTTTATTACATTAGGAATGTTTCCTTCAGGATGCATGACATCACCTACCAGCAGCTTCAGCTCCTTGGAAACATCTCTAAGATCTAAGAGGTTCATAAAGTTTGGAAATTCTTTGTTATATTCTTTAAGCTCCATATGTGCAATATAAATGTGGAGTAATTCTGGGTTAAATATGACTCCTATAGACTTTTCTTTACATTCAAAATTTTAAAAGCCCCTTTTAAATCAATGGGAATTGTTATCTGCCCCCCTGTGAGGTCTTTGGTTATCCCAGGAATTAATGCACTTTTGCATTGTATTTTGGACATGAAATTTTACAGAAACGAAACCACAATCTTTGTTAGCCCCTTGTATGCTAATTATGGTCTAAGGGGTTGAAGTGTGTTACATAAAGAGAATCCATGCTCTCTGAGGTTGTTGTTTTTATTTATTTATTTATTTTTTTTGTATTCTGGTAATTTCCTCTTAAAGAAAATTAAGCAAATAGCGGCACCTTTTTTCTTGCCAGGAACACAAATAGTTTTCTTCACAGACAGCTTTTACAAGAAAGGTCTCACTCAAAAGTCTAATAGACATAAAACTACAAGCCATATCTTTTCTCAGCCCGCTTTGAATTTCTTCAAGGAGAAATACTTTAGATATAACTTGTATTTTTTTTTTTTTTACAGTCATCACTGGCATTGTCATAGCTCTTCTTGGCACACTCGGTTTATCTCTGTGTTTGTGCTAACGAGACCATGTTGCCAACATTGTCTCATTGTCTCATCCATTGCTTCACAGCTTTTCATCTTCTCAGCTACTGCAGGTCAGAGTTTCAGTATTTAATCGCTGCACAAATCTCAGAAATGCCAATCAAATGATTCGACTGTGAATAGCTGGCACCGGGAATGTGAACTCCAAGAGCACTGCGCCATACAAAATGTTCCGAGGTGAAGTTTGCTACCCTTACATATTACTGCAACTTTGAAGACGAAAGGGACTTGGATATGCCTGAAAAACTTTGTTGAACTCAGAGTATAACATAATAAAATGGCTTACAGTTTTTGTGTTTTTTTAAACAAAATTAAACACATTAAGATATTAAGACTGATGTAAGATAGCATACTGCACATTCTCCTCTATAAGGAACAATATATGTAGTCCAATTTGTATTAATCTTAATATTCATTTACATTGTATACTTTTTTGTTACGGTATGTTGACCAATATGTTCCTTTATAATGCATTAGCTATCCCTCTGGCACTCAGGATTTAATTACAACATGCAATAGAAAACAATGCTATACCATAACTTTATGGTCAGTATTCTAAAGTATTCAGGGTAACATTCCAGATGAAAATAAGAAACACCATGTAAATTAATCATTTGGGCTACTTTTTACAAATTTGACATTTTTGGGGGGGATTTTAGGTGGATCTGGGTTGTTTTAGTGGACTTCCCGAAATGCACTAAAAATGTTGAAGGGTATTTGGGAGAAACAGGTGTGATTTTCAGCCAGGTTGATAACTCTGTATCTTTCATAGCTGGCAGTATATGAGACCATAAATGTGGTACACCATTACAGAGCTACTCTAAAACATATATTTAAAATATATGAATGTACCACATCGTATTAAACCATGTCCAAACTTCTGTTCCCTACTCTTTGATTCTTCCCATACCTTCCAATAATTTTAGTGAACTTATCTTTAATCCTGTTCTGTTCATATAGAACACAGGAACCATGGGGAAAATTCCCTCCTCCAGAAACCAGGCCACTTCATAAAAGGCAGGGCCTATGAGAAGGAGACTGTCATATTCCCTTCCAGCTTTAAATTCATCCCTCAGTTTCAACATATATAAAAGCAGTATAAAGAAACAAAAGTGAGAGGAAAGAAGGAAATCTCCTGAACAAAGACTCCAGGAGGACTGCCTGGCGACTTAAACCACATATATATATTTCTCTGTGTGGACATGGACTAAGAGAAAAGCATTTAAAGCCAAGTTCACTAAAATCCTCTTTTATCTTTCCATTGTGGAACACAGAGACTATGGGAATATGCCAAAGCATCCACCAACATTCCTAGGAGGGAAAAAAAAGAGAAAACACCCTACACTGTAAACCAGTATTCCACAGGATTAACTGGTACCTTACAGACCTCTGGTGTCAAGAGACATCAAACTTGCACACCAAACAACTGAACAAGATGAAGATCCAACAGGGTTCAGAACTCTATATAAAAAGAAGAGTCCTTACAAATGCAAAACTGCTTGAAGGACCGTCTGGCCAAAGCTGTCCTCAGTCGAGGCCATGGCATTGACCTTTTAGTTAATGTGTGCAGAGATGACCACATCGCCATCTTACACAGGTGTCAGCAGAGGACTGATTCTTGTAGTCCCAAGAGGTGCCCACAGAGCAGGTGGAATATACTGTGACTCGAGAAGGAACAGTTTTCTTTCTGATCACATAGACCTGTCGGATTGTGGCCTTGATCCAAGAAGCAATGGTTACTTGAGATAGAGCTCCTGCTTATAAGTACTATCAGGGCAAAAGGGAGGAAGGACAATTTCCTGGTTGTTGTGAAAAATGGAAGTGATCTTGGGCATAAAACCTCTGTAAGTATCGAGGACTGCACTGTCCAGGTGAAAAACCAGGAAAGGGGGCTTACAAGACAGAGCTTGTAGTTTGGCCACTCTGTTTTAATTCACAAGGTGGAGAGGGATCCCTGAAGGTATGGGTAGATATGAGCCACCCCCTGAACACAGATCATATACGTTGTCTTTACAAATCATGCAGAATAATCTGCAAGCAGGTATTATGGCAGTAGGGTAGAAAATTATGAAAATGCTGTGAGGCACTTTACCCGCATTACTATCAGCTCTCTAATTGATCACTGCTGGGTACTACAGCTTAAAACTGGGCCCAGATTGGCTGCAGCCAATTGGTGAGCAGGTTTAAACCACTGTCCCTGTCTCTTGCAGGTCAGATAACTTGATACCTCATTGGTGTAGGGTGAGCTACTCACTGGCCGCCAAGGAGTTACCAGTAGTTCTCGAGCAACATGTTGGAGACCCCTGGTTTAGATGAACAATTAGTGATGCTTTTAGGTCCTTAAGACCTGCCTAACGCCAACATACTAAGCTGTGTACACTAAAAAGCCTCCCTTTAATATTGCTTGCTTCAAACAATGAGGCCTTTTTGGGGCTTTTTTTTAGTCAGCAGCAAGATCTATGCCATGTATTAACATAGGTTAGTTAGCCTGGTCACTATTACAGCCAGTGCATTCTATGGGGCAGGTGCACAGGGCTCACTAGCAGCATGGGTCCACCAGTGTGAACTATAGCGATGATACATTGTAGTG
Source organism: Rhinophrynus dorsalis (assembly GCA_037306005.1). NCBI lineage: Eukaryota > Metazoa > Chordata > Amphibia > Anura > Rhinophrynidae > Rhinophrynus > Rhinophrynus dorsalis. The sequence goes on from CM074718.1 coordinate 578,399,123, forward strand.
TATACCCGTAATACACTTAAGTGCAGCCACTGGTAGTTGAGGCTAATCAAGGACCACCAACTGAAACCAGGAAGCACCCCCTGCCCAATCAGTGACACTAGTGGAATGACCACAAAATCTCAACTGCTGCTAAAAAAAAACCCTACATAATGTATTAAGGGAAGGGTGAGGGGTAATATTGACTCTCACAAGACTGTCACAAAATATTTGTTGGCGCTAATCCCACTGTCCATATAATATGGTCAAACCAACTTTCAGGCCACCCTCGACACAACAAAATCTACTCAAAACCAACCAGACCTCCACCTCTTTTCAGCTCCATGTTTTCCATATAGATAATTTGTCTTCTCAACATAGGGATCTGTCTGTGGTGTAATTATAGTTTGCTTAGTGCCGTAGTTCCCAGCTTGTGATATGTGTGCAATACCGCTTGGAGTTTTCATATCATACCTATTACTTTTCTATCAGTGGATGCTGAGAGAACGAAAATCTTTAAAAATATTTACAGAGTCAAATATGTATCTTATTTGTCCATAGGCAAAGTCCACTATTCCCTCTCATGGTCATGCCCCTCATCACATGATCATGCATGCAGCCCCTTCTGTTTTGGCCTGGCAGGGAAAATACAGCCTGTAACAAAATATAGCTTTTTAAATTAACTTAAATTAGTATACGGTATAAACTGGAGATTACAAAAATATGTAATGGTAAATCAGTCAACATAAACCAGAGCAGGTGTTTGGTGTGTTATACTACTGAGCGTGCTGCTGACCAGTTCTATGTTTGTGTGGTGGGCATATCCAGGAAGACTTGGAATGCATGTGGGATATAGAAAATACTAATTCTATTATCCATCATCACACAAACAATAGTTTAGAGCAATAAAAATGCCACAGAGTTAACAGAAAGTAAAAAAAAATGACATTGCCACCTATCTAAGTACCATGGGAAAATAAAGGCAAAGATAATTAGTGCATAAAATATCTAGAAGTAATCACTGAAACAATCACCATATACAAGGATCCACACTCTATTTACATATGGCTAATAGAAAGGCCATGTAACACCTCACCATTATACAAATACAAATGTAACTAGTTCATTGCATAGTCACAGGTGTTTTACATTTGCATATGTATACTGATTTGGTGTTACATGGCATGACACTTCTCTGGCATTCAGAAGGCTAAAATGACTGAGAGAAAAAATTCAATTGATCTAAATTGGGCTTTTAACCCCTTGATAATGGTCTGCAGGACACTTAAAGTTACTGTCTGTGTACGTTATTCCACTTCCAGCCCATGGACTGCATGCTACATGTTTTAGGCCCATGGGCTGTATGTTTTCTCATATTCTCTAGCTGTTGTTGGACTACAACTCATATCATCCTCAGCCGGCCATGTCCAGCTGAGGATGTTTGGGAATTAAATAGCTGCCAATTGTCAGCCCCTGGTTTAGAGAGAACTTTGAGGCTGAGGTACTAAGACCTGGGGGGATTTTGGAGCAAACCAACTGCACTACAAGGCACAAATAAGAATTGTCAAAATTGCCATTGTTTTTATATTGTTTTAACCATATTACATAAGATATTATTTCACCAGCACATTCTGAATTCACTTAAGTCATGTATTCTAATGGACTAGCAACAAGCTGCTCTGCAATATCTTGCAAAACCTACCATCAGTTACAAGTTTTTAAACATGCATTTTCCATGTAAAATAAAATGTACAAATAGAATCTTTAATTTTTAATTTTGAATTACTTTATTGAGCTGCCAAGGTCCCAGATCCAAAATGTGGGATGTCCAAGAGATCTAAACAAAGGAAAAAAATTCATAACAATTTTTGCTCACTAACTCTACTGTGATGTTGAGCATGAAATGGTCAATCTGCCCTCCACTGTAAACACGTGACAGCTGATAAGTCTTAATAAGTGAGGCTTGACAGGTGTAAAGATGTGCCTCGATATTGAAGATGAGATACAGTTAGATAATGAGGTTGAGAAATAAGAGGCAAGTCCAAAAAGAAGAAAAAAAAAGGTTTGCAAGCCATAAAAACTATAGAGATAACTATGTTCATCTTGGGTTAGACATGAAGATTGTGAGAGCTTTAATGATAAAAAACACAAGGGTGCAATTAGTGAGAAAGAACAGACACACACTGGGAGAAGATTAATTAGGATAATTTTTGTACTAAGCTTTGCAATACAGCTTAAAAGATGAGAGACCTCTGAACTCTTTTTTCCTGTTTTTTTTATGGTCGTTAATGCAATATTTCAAGCAAAATACCTGTCATACTTGCACCTAAATATGTTTGTACCATGAAAGTGATAAAATAGCAGGATAACTGCTATTCTTGCCTCTAATTATAATTTTAAAACAAGTGAAAGTGATATATCTCATATATCGTTACTAGGTGCATCTCAGTTCATCCAAAGTCAGTTAAATAATTTAGCATTTAATTACAGTGATATCAGGGAATATTGTTTATTCCTGGTATTAACCGTATGAGGGGTGCCAACACATTAACAGAATTTCTCACTTTAAATTGGATACTCAAAGGGTTTTAACGCATTGCAAAGTGTTAAATTATATACAAGATTCCTGCATAGAGGGTGTGGCTTAGTGAATAACAACCCATATAAAGTACATATCTCAAAATAAGGAAATATACATTTTTGCATGCATTGCTTGAAATATAAATTATTTCCATTTGTAGTGCAACTATTTGCAACTAGCCTTAGGTCCTGCAGTCTTTCACCAACAGCTTGTAATCTGTTGTATAACTTGCAAGCAAACTGTCTCAGATACTTAATGATATCGCACTGTAGCAAAGAGTTTAGCTTTATATTACATTCCAAACGGCTTACTGGGATTGAAATTCATTTAGGAAAAAAAAAGCTTTCTAGGATGTTTCTTTTACTGACTATAGCCATAACATAAAGCAAGATGGCCACCTTCAGGTGGTCACTTCAGGACATATTGGGAGCTGATCAAAAAAATCCATACCATAGAACACTAATGACAACTGCCATTCCTTGATTACATAGTTGCACGAAAGCCTTTCCACAGTCAATTCAGCTGTCGGTCAGACAAATTCTGCTTTGGCAGCTCAAGCCTATTGACATAGAAAATGTCCTCATCTGGAGCTGAGCTCTGTTAGCCCAGGTGCCCGCAAAGACTTTTCCCACATACACAAACCCACTCCATTACTCATCCATTGCCAGACAAGATCACAGTACATTGCTATGTATCGCCTTGTCAAACTGGAGGGGTTAACAAACACTGATGCAACTAAAGAAACCCCTAATCATCTTGCTATAATAACATGACCTTCAAATAATCTCCCAGTTCCAGATTTGCCTTGGAAAGCATTTCAAAGCAATGTGATACATCCATATTGTGTTTTTATTTAAGGCCTAAATAGCCTCAAATAGTTTGTGGGAATTTGTTGAGCAATGACTTCCAAGCCAATATGGCAATGGAAGGGTTAAAGAGACATAACTGCAGAGGGTGCAGTTGTACCATAGCCCAGCATCCAAGGGGGCCCATCTGCCCCAGGGTCCAGTAGGTTTTAGTTATGCTTCTGTGAAAATACATTTGTGATAGGGGGCCAAAAATGTTTGTACCGGGGTCCTCCAATGACTAGCTATGCCACTGGGTCAGACAAGGGTCTAGGTTGGTTGTTGTTGCTCACCTCCATTAACCCTGCCTTATCCAGCACAGAGAAGTAGGCTAGTGAGCCACTTTCTTCCTTGTTCCTTATGGCTCTCAGTCTGGGCGGTATTTGTTTTTCTGCTAACCCCTTGGTCATCCAGGGGTTTTCACAGCAGGGTTTCAGTGTTCAAAAAAGGCTTATTTGAGTATCAAACTTCTAACACAACTGGTATTGTACCAGTTTGATGTTTCATTCTGGAAACTCTCCTGAAAAGAATCATGGCCCGTCAAGAGCCAAATTCCACTGCTATGTAGTTCAGGTCTTAAGAGATTTTTGCACAGTGCTATGAGGAGGTTGCATTAAAGTTTCAGTCTAAATATTTGATAATGTTTTCTTATTCAGGTAATTCTGTAATCAGCTGTTCAGATTGGCACCAAAACATCAATTATTTTACCCATTTGAGGCATACCTGAAAATGACTTAGTTGGGCTTTTGTTTGACTTCCTCTGTATTAACAAAGGAGATCTGGCAAAGGCTGTCTTTTCTCAATATCATAAACTGTGCAACTGTTTGAAAGTAAGCTGTGTAGCTTTGTGGATGCTATAGATGTTGCCAGCAGATTGTCTAACAACAGGTTAAATGTAGTTTCTAAAACATATTTCAGCATTTTGTATGTGCTGTTTGGTAGCTTATACCCTTTGTTGCTAAAGACTTCCACAGTGCATTATAAAGCAATTCATTGGAGATACCTTTAGCATCCAAGGAGTTAATCTTTTTAATACCAGAGCATATTCAATGTATTAAAAACAATACACTGCTTTCCTGGACAGTAAAAGGTTAAAGTATCTTGTTAGATTTACAGACATAATCTGTATTGTGCCTGTCTGGGTAGAGAGATGATTTACCCATTCAGCACTGGAGATACCTGCAGTACTTCACAATGTTGTAGCAAGTCACACATCCCATGACATTGAGGGAGTTAACAATTGTCTTAGTGACTGAGGAGTGCAACTGACATTTCGTAAACAAAATAAATGAGGGTTGGCTTAGTGACTACACAGATTTCCAATTTAATTTAAGATTTTGTTTTATTCCCAGTCACCCCCTGCAGTCACCATTTTATAAAACTGTTTCATGTCAGCAGCTTCCCCCTTCCGCTACAAATCAAAGGGTTCGAACCTTCTGCAAACAGAGATGTATAATCGATTGCACATCCCAACGTGCTTAGCAAATTGCATCAGTAACATATTGAACAACTGACAAAGTACAATTGCATAGTGTGTTTGATATTATCTTAATGGAGCCAAGTTGCAGATTTCAATAACTTTCATATCCCTTGCCTTGAGTAGAACGACAGCTCACATGCCGTGTTGCTACTAATGTCAAATTGCATGCAGCGGGCTAGCAGTTTTCTGGGGCCATGAGGGCATGATTTACTTCTGTGATTTGGCATTAATGTGGTGGTACCACGGCAATACTCCCCTACAGATGTACTAAGCACTGCTGCACTTTACTTTTAAATTACCCATCAAGGAGTCAATAAACACAGCGTGACTTGCTTCTTTTCTACCAATCAAACAGATGGTAAACTACACAGAAAGGAAAAGATGTTGCTATTATTGTCAAAGCCTTGTATTTTAAACTACCAGAAAAAGATTTAACTATAATCAGCACGCTTCAATCTTCCCCTTTAATAATTGATGTTTCAATGTCAAGAGGGTTTCGGGGAATGTAAGGAGCTTGGAATATCTAAGGAATGGGTCCTGAGAGAAAGTAGTGATTATGCTGGCACTGTGGCTTTTGTGTACATTAACTCTTTGCGTGCTGGAGGGGTCTGCAAAACATTGTGAAGCATCTGGCACTCATAGGTTAAAACTGTTATAAAACAACTTTGATGATTTGCAAAGAGCTTTAAAAAATGCCATATATGTTGTACTAGCTATTTTACATGCTGTGCAAGCTCTTCCTATATTAGTCCTACATTACCTCTGTTAGTCACTGACACTGCAGAGCAATGCATTGGCTACCTCTCCTAGCATTTAAGGGGCAGTTATCACATTTTACTGAGTAGGCTACTTTGGGAACAGATATTCTGTTAGGGAACCATCTGATGATAGGGGCCCTTTAAAGGGTTGAGTGTCAGTGAGTGGGGGAATAAATGTAGGACTAAGGTAGTTTCTGCACTGCACAACTTAATTAGCATAATCTAGAAAGCTAACTAAACAAAAAAATAATTTTTAAATAAAAAATGTCTAGGCTAAAAAATACATGATTCTGAAAGATCTTTCAAAATTGCTAATGTTTTATGTAGTTGATAGGGTTCTTATAAGAAATTAAACATAGGACACATTTTGTTTATAAGATCCAAGACATCTATTTCATACATACAGGCATTAACTGTCAGTAAGTTTACCACAATCTACTGATAGGGTTTACATATTGGCAACTTGTCTGAACTTCTGATTTGGTGGGGCTGCCAACTTGCCAAGCTCCATTTAAGATGTGAGAAGTCAGGGTTGTGCATTGTAAATTGCGGGAGGGTTGCGGTGTCAGTCAGTGACGGATGTTACACCTGGTGGTGGTTGAAGAGGAGGAGCTTAGGCTTTTAGTCGGTATCACTGGCTAATTAATATAGACAGATCTCACAGGCTCTGGTTATTTCAAACAAGTCCGAAGGGTATTATATAGCCAACTTATTCCGCAGCACTGTACAATAGGGAATAGACATATAGAGATATTAAATAGTACAAATGGAGCATGGAAAATAAAATTATCAGAAGGCCCCGCTTATGAGAACTTACATTCTAGAGGAAGGTAGGTTGGGGTAGGGCATCTTCTGCTTCTCAGCAATTTCAATGGCAGCTGTTAATTAAGAAGAAACTCTGAGTTTGGGGTTTTTTTTTTACCAGTTTTGATGAATTCTTTAGATTATGCAAATTAAGGCAGACAACCAAAGTTGTTTTTAGGTGATAGAGTCTCTTTTAGTCTCCTGCTATGATACTACTCCAGACTTTAAAAAAATGACACAATCACATCATTGGACCTTGCCCCTTTACATGATGAAGTAGATTATGACATGGAGAATTATAATGTAGTTGTTTCACCAATAAACATAGATCATCAAGGACCGTATTCAAGGGGTAATTCTGGAGCAACCAACTGCATCATGTAGAGATATTGAAATTCCCAATTATTTAGATGGGACTTTTAACTCCTTGAATGCTAGAGAGGTCCCTACTGCATTGCAAAGTTCTGAGAGCTTGGGGAATATTGTGAATTCTTATTTTTCCCCAATAATTGAGTTGGTTTGCTCCATAACTAAACCTACGTGTTCATTGTGAGATTAATATGACCCACGCATTTCATTGCCATATATCTATCTATCTATCTATCTATCTATATATATATATACATACATACATTTTTTATAGTGACTGCTTAATGCTGATCCAGCTAAGTACCACATGGCAATGACTTAAACCTATTATAGTTGGAGATATGGGTTAATCTGCCATGGGGAGAAATAAAAATCCCCCAAATCTTCATGGAATTAAATAGAGGATTTGAATCCCTTGAATGATCTCGAGGTCTCCAATGCATTCCTTTTCAATGTGTTGCATACCCCCTCTGGCACTCAAAAGGTTAAATCAGTGATGAGTTTCAGAATATTCCACTGTTCTTTTTAACTTATAGCTGACTGTGCTCAGTATATACACTACTCTATTGTGCTTCTTCACCCACTGCTTTTCTCTTACTCTCTGCAGGTAAAAGTGATCCATTTTGTGTAGTTGAGTTGAACAATGACAGGCTGATGACTCACACTGTATACAAGAACCTCAACCCTGAGTGGAACAAAATGTTTACATTGTAAGTATTTGATTTAAATGAGAAGTAACATCTCCCAATAATAAACTCCCGCTTGCCTTATTATGGCCTAAACATCCTAATGGTCCTTATGAATTTTGTTCTTCCTTCAAGATTCAAGCGATAACAGCTTCAATCACACCTGTGCGTTATGTCCATGAAAGTGGATATGACAGTTACTAGCGGGACCACAGAACACAACCTCTGCACACTGCTAATGGTAATTGCACCCCTTTAAGTAGAGAAGAGATGTTCAATGGATTGCTTCACAATCCATTGCTCACCCCTCTAGATCAAAGGGTTAAAGGCTTGTGCCTATTTCAGTCCGAAAAAACTGTCAGCAACTGTGATGTCTGTCACCATGGACATAACTTTCAGGACTGATTGAAGATGCTATCTCTTGAACAAAGATACAAGGGCAAAATTCATAGGAACCATTAAGATTTTCTAACCATAGTAAGGATCAGAGGCCAAGGGGCATGTTTTTGGCATGTGTGTTTGTGGTGTGGGGGGTGGGGTCTGGCAAACAAACCTAACAAACCTTGCTACCGCATTTAATTTCTTTAATTTCTTTTTTTTCCTGACATACATTACTGTGCAAAGGTTTTAGGCAGGTGTGAAAAAATGCTGTAAATTAAGAATGCTTTCAAAAATAGAAATATTTATTAATTAACAAAGAAAATGCATAGTGAGTGAACAGAAGAAAAATCTAAATCAAATCAATATTTGATGTGACCACCTTTTGCCTTCAAAACAGCATCAGTTCTTCTAGGTACACTTGCACACGGTTTGTTAAGTAACTCAGCAGGTAGGTTGTTCCAAACATCTTGGAGAACTAACCACAGTTCTTCTGTGGATTTAGGCAGCCTCATTTGCTTCTCTCTCTTCATGTAATCCCAGACAGACTCAATGATGTTGAGATCAGGGCTCTGTGGGGGTCATACCATCACTTCCAGGACGCCTTGTTTGTCTTTACGCTGAAGATAGTTCTTAATGACTTTGGCTGTATGTTTCAGTTCATTGTCATGCTGCACAATACATTTTGGGCCAGTCAGATGCCTCCCTGATGATATTGCATGATGGATAAATATCTGCCTGTACTTCTCAGCATTGAGGAGACTATTAATTCTGACCAAATAACCAAATCAATTTGTAGTAACGCAGCCCCAAACTTGCAAGGAACCTCTACCATGCTTCACTGTTGCCTGCAGATGCTCATGCTTGTACTGCTCTCCAGCCCTTCAGGGAACAAATTGCCTTCTGCTACAGCCAAATATTTCAAATTTTGACTCATCAGTCCAGAGCTGCCATTTTTCTACATCCCTGTTCCTGTGTTTTCATGCATAGTTAAGTCTCTTGCCTTGTTTCCATGTCAGAGGGATGGCTTTTTGGCTGCAAGTCTTCCATGAAGACCACTTCTGACCAGGCTTCTCTGGACAGTAGATAAGTGTACCAGGGCCCCACTGTTTTCTGCCAATTCTGAGCTGATGGCACTGCAGGACATCCGAATACAAAGGGAAGTAAGCATGATGTGTCTTTCATCTGCTGCACTAAGTTTCCTTGGCCAACCACTGTGTCTACGGTCCTCAACATTACTTGTTTCATTGTGTTTCTTCAAAAGAGTTTGGACATAACATCTGGAAACTCCTGTCTGTCTTGAAATTTCTGCCTGGGAGAGATCTTGCTGATGCTGTATGACTACCGTGTGCCTTGGTGCTGTGCTCAGTCTTGCCGTGGTTTATGACTTTTGACATTAAACTGTCTTCAGCAACCTCACCTTGTTAGCTGAGTTTGGCTGTTCCTCTCCCAGTTTTATTCTCGTGCACAGCTCTTTCTGTTTCAGCTAATGATTGTGTTTCAACCTACATATTAAATCGATAATGATGCTATCTGTTTGTTATAATTGTTTAATCATACACCTGACTATATGCTTACAAAATCCCTGACTTTGTGCAAATGTGTACTGATGCTGTTTTGAAGACAAAGGGTGTCACACTAGATATTGATTTGATTAAGATTGTTATTTTGTTCACTCACTATGCAATTTGTTAATAGATAAATATAAACTATTAACAATTTTGAATTTATTTGAAATCATTCTTACTTTACAGCATTTTTTTACACCTGCCTACAACTTTTGCCTAGTATTGTATATTCTTGACTTACTATATGCACATTTTTAAATAAGTATTTATATTAACCCCGTGACTGCCAAATGGGTGTCCAACACACACACTGGGCACACCTATGCCACTCAAAGGTTTAATAATCCACAGAAAGCTCTGAACAGGTGTGGGCGAACTACAGCAGACTAGATATTGTTGGACTACAACTTCCATCATCCTGAAGTGGTTGTTGGGTTTTAACTCTGTGAATGCTGGTGAGTCTGATACCATAGAGACCTGTCAGTGAGGCTGATATCCTGATTACAATTGGAGAAATTCTGGGGCAAACCCACTGTACCATAAGAGACAGATGATTTAAACAGGATATTTAACCCACTGACTGCTAGAAGATAACTGGTATCCAGTGGGGCTAAAGGGCATTGTTGGTCCAAAACACCATTTTTTTCCTTCTCTTTACCTGTATTTGAAAGGAATATTTGTTTTTTAAACGCACAAACTGTGTGTGAACTTATCACCAAGTACAGGTCCACAGAGTATAACGGTATCACCTGGTAACCAAAATATAAAACTGCAGTTTAAGCGTTTGAGTGCCAGATAGTTGTGTTGTGTACCCCTCTGGCACTCAAAGAGTTAACTTAAAGGATGATAATAATAATAAATAAACTCTTATCATTAATAAAATATTTATATTAAGGATTTTCTGCTGTATATTTAAGGGTTTTCTGTACTTTGATAGCTGGGACATTCTTCAAACAAAAGAGAACAGTGTAAACGTATCTTTTGAAAGGATGACTTTTACTCTTTTTTGCAGCCAGGTGGCACTGTTGCTATTATTTCCTATGAAGCTTTCCTTAAATGGATGTAGCAACAGCACATGGCACATGGCAGCAAAAAAAAGTAAAAGTCATCCTTTCAAAAGATACACCTATCAAGAAATGCCAATTTAACTATGTAACGTACATGAATGCGTGTTCATGCATAAATAAATTAATGAATGCATTTATGGACCATTCCAACACAAGTGTTTGTTAACCCCTTGGACCCTAAATATATCCCCAATACATTGGGGATATCTTTTGCATTCAAGGGAATAAACATATTTCATACAGTTAAAGCAATAGAATGTCTCAGACAGATCATATGTTTTAATTAACTATGCTACTTCATGACTCCACAATACTTGCTTCCTAATTATTTGGTATCAAGAAGGTTACGCTTTTGCATGCTGACATCCCTTTCTTACTTGTAGGTTGACTAAAAAAGGGTATTATAGCCTTCACATAATCTCCTGTGTTGCAAAAGAATGAAGTGCAGCAAAAGATAAAAATGATCATTGGGATTCCTGCTATGTATAACCAGAAAACAAACTCTTTGTGTATACTAAGCTTCAGTCTATGTTAAAGCCTAAGTAGTGAAATTAAGCACATTCCCACTTTCAAAAGCCACCTGCGGATTTAGCTATCTGCTGTTTCTTAAAATGTGTCATTTCTGAAGCAGAAAAAAAAACAATAGACCTAAATTCGGCTTTTTCTTTTTTCTGCAAAGACACTAATAATGAACTTGATACAAAGAGAAAATCCGTTACCACTCTTACTCCTTCTGAACTGTTTCACCTACGGCATGGCTTTCAAAAGCATCTTGTCTGGGCACTGAATGGAAGAAATCTTTTCAAAAATAAGACCTCTATTGACATCTTAAATGCGTGCACAGGATATAGCCACAAATTAGGTCTGTAATAAAGAAAATTCTCAGAAACTCTTCACTTGAGCACATTGCTCTGGTTGGTTACACTGACAGACTAACCATTTAATATAACAAAAAGTAATTAAAAAAAAACCATAACAAACGAGTTAAACCATCTTTAGAAATTCTAGTATTTAAAAATTAAGCCCTTTGGCTATACTTCCCGTAAGTTTTTTATTAAGAAATATTTGTAGGTGTGTGTGTGTGTTTAATTTAATTTATTTGGCACCTTACAATGTACGCAGTGTCTTACAAAAGGAATATAGTATAGTGTAGTAATAAAATAGGCATTACATTAAGTGCAACAGTCACAGTCATAGAAACAGTAGGTAAGAGGTCCTTGTCCATAGGAGCTTACATCCTAATTGGATAGTAGGAGACAAATAGACCAATAAGAGGGTATAATGTGCTGTGAATTACAGTTTTGATTTTGACAATAGACTGTGCATAATACTAATGCTCCAAAGGATTGGATTTCAGCATAGTTTTAAATATAGAGTGGGACAGTTCTAGATGTAGGAAGTGTGGCACTTCCAGAGGTAAAGAGGGGCAAGTTAGAAATGTTTGGGATGGCAGAAGGCAGTGGGTGTGGATAGTCTAACAAGAAGAGTGTTGTGTGCTGAGTGGCAGAAGGGACCTAGAATAAAAGTAGAGATGAGGGACAGCTGAGTAGAGGGCTTCCAAGGCAAAATGATGGACTTCCTTTGCAGAAAAAAAATAGAAAAGGAATACTGGGAGAGAGTGCAGGAATGCCACGGTGCCCGTGCTATACTGGCGACATTCTGTCAGTTTCCTCTATTGATCTCGCTCATTGGTTGAAGTGACTTGTCCCCGCCCAGTACTTGTCCTTAAATACTGGGCCTTGTCACTTATCCGGTGCCCTTTCGTGGTGTTTCCGTATCAGCTCTTGTTCCTGTATTACATGTGATCTCCGTGTACCGACCCGGCCTGCCAGATGACTCTGCATCTTTTTCGTGCCTGTGTACCGACCCGGACTGCCTGACATTCCTGCTCAGTGTACCGACTCGAATTGGCTGATGTTCCTGCTCTGTGTACCGACCCGGCCCGGCTGACATTCCTGCTCTGTGTACCGACTCAGATTGGCTGACGTTCCTGCTCTGTGTACCAACCCGGCCCGGCTGGGCCACTGTGGTTGCATATCCCTCCTGTTACACGTTATCCGCCCTCTGGTTGGGGTTGTGACAGGATCCTCACTGTCTCCAGACAGTCACCCTCTGCAGTCTAGTCTCCGTTGCATTAGGTCGCCCAGGCGACATTGCTGTGTGTCCCTTGCATCCGTGCAGTTCCCGGTTGGGTGCTATCACGGTGCCCGTGCTTTCCTGTCACTCTCTGTGCTGGAGCTCGTCCATTGGAGGAAGCTGATTGTCACCTGTCAGGTGCCCTTTCGTGGTGTTCCTGTGCCTGCGCTATTTTGCTGTGTTCCTGGATTCCTATGTATCGACTCGGCTCGTCTGACTACTCTACGTTCCTGCTCCGTGATTGACCCGGTTCTGGTTGACGATCCTGCTACGTGATTGACCGGGTTTTGGCTGACGTTCCTGCTCCGTGATTGACCCGGTTCTGGCTGACGATCCTGCTCCATGATTGACCCGGTTCTGGCTGACGTTCCTGCTCCGTGATTGACCCGGTTCCGGCTGACTACCCTGCTCCGTGATCAACAGATACTGGTTGACGTTCCTGCTTCGTGATTCCTCCAGTCTGCGTTCCTCTTCCACTTGGCGACATTGTGAGCCTGCTCGCAGCTAGCACCAACTGTTCTCACTTTCGTTCTCTGTGGCCTCCGCTTCTGAGCCTGTTGGTTTCCTCCATTACTGAGCCGAGAGATTACTGCTGAGCCGTACCTTTGTGTCAGTGCCTGGCTTAACACTGCTTGCAGGTTGCTTCCGTTATACCGAGCCGTTGCTTTCGCCTGCCAAGCTTGTTGCCTCCGTTACTGAGCCTCTCTTACACTGATTGAGCATTCCCCGGTATACCGAGCCTAGCTATCATTGCAGAGTCATTATCTGTGTGCTACCGTTATCCGTAGCATTGCGCTGCGTGGTGCAAAGGGCATTCCTATACTCTGGCAGTGTAAGCTCTGTGTCAGCACCGGAAGGGTGTTTGGCTCTGGTTCTATTCGCTCACTGTGTATGTGTCCATCCATCCGAACTCATCTGTGCGCGGCTCAATAGTCAGCTTGGGCAGTGCTTCCTCCATTACAGCACCTAAAGGGTGTGAGGCTCAGGTCCCATTGGCATTAGCAGTGTATACTACTACCGCACCAGGGGTGCTCCCTATTCTGGCTGCTTTGGCTCAGGCAGTATCTCTCTGTTTCACTCACCCCTGTAGGGGCATTGGCTCTCATTACAGTTGGTTACCCAATACCCATGGGCATCTCCAGACCGAGATCTGGCCGTGATTCAGTTGGTTGCTCTGCTTGAGCTAGCTGCAACATTTTCTCCTGGGACTGTTGTATACCGGGCGTTGGCTAATCACCATCACAGAGACTGACTACAGTTTGGATATTAACCCTATATTGTGCTTGCCATACTGTTCTTGCTCTTGTTATTTCAAGCCTGTATTTTCTCAGTATTGTATTACCGATTCTGGCCCTTAGGGGCGCTATTTCTCATTTTTTATTTTTGAATAAAACTGTGTTTTATATCTAACGCTGTCTGAATGTCAGAAAACCGTAACAGGTGCCTCTCCGGGCAAGTCGCTTTAGTCTCCGTTACTGCTACGGCAGTCCACAAGTTGCATGGTCTCCGTTACTGCTACGGCAGTCCACAAGTTGCCTGGTCTCCGTTACTGCTACGGCAGTCCACAAGTTGCCTGGTCTCCATTACTGCTACGGCAGTCTACAAGTTGTCTGGTCTCCGTTACTGCTACGGCAGTCCACAAGTTGTCTGGTCTCCATTACTGCTACGGCAGTCTATACGTTGCTCTGGTCTCCGTTACTGCTACGGCAGTCCACAAGTTGCTCTGGTCCCGTTACTGCTTGGGCGTTACTGGAGATTGTGCTCTCTCTTCCAGACTGAGCTACTTAAAGGGCCTCGCGCTATTAGGGCCTGTCAGTCCTCCTGGCCTAATAGTAACCCATTCAGTGCTGTCTAACTTGAGTATCACACGAAAACTGCCTGACCTGTGTCAGTATATTGTATGCTGTATTACTTGTATATACTGGACCCGTGTGGGCATACTTCATTGTAACCTGTCCTGTGTCTGTACTATATTGCTGATATATTACTGGACCCGTGAGGGTTATTGTTATTACAACTGTTCAATAAACCTGTGTTTTATCCAAACCTGCTGTGTCTGTGTCTCAAACAAACCGTTACAAGAGTGTGGAGAACTTGAACAAGAAGGAAATGGTCAACAGTATCAAAGGCAGTGGATGTCAAGAAGGATGAGAACAGAAACATGTACATTGGATTTGGTGACCTGGAGATCGTTTGTCACTTTGTAGAGTGCTGTCTGTTGAGTGTTCACACGGAAAGTCAGATTGCAAAAGGTCAAAAACATTGTTACAGTCAAGGAAAGTGGTTATATAAAGAAAATAAAATATTATAAAAGTTTCTAATTTAGGGGTAGATTGAAGACAGGAGGATAGTCAGAGAGCCAGGAGAGGTCTAAGTTAGTCTTCTTGAGTATGGGTTTTCATCTGTGTATATTTGTAGGGAGAAGGAAAAGTGTCATAGTAAAGGGAAAGGTTGAAAGCTTGGGTTAATAGAGGTACAGAGAGTGGGAATAGGGTTCAAGGAGTAGGTCATGTGGTGGAAAGGTGTCAAGATCGCACCTGTCATTAGCAGTAACCAGAAGAATCTCCAGATGAACTGCATTATGTGTGCAACCTGAATGTAACCCACTTCACATTGTGACTATTGCTATGCAAACCATCACATTGTAACTCTTACCACACAACAACAGAAGGATGCATTGAATACTGTTAAGTGATCAGGCACTCTAACAGCACATAATTTGGCACCAACCTATAACTATAAGGAGCCGCAGTATCTTTCCTTCAGAGCATCGATTTTCTGGTTTTGTTCTGGCTTCTAGGCATTCCAATTCCTGATTTCCTGTTTATCAAACCAGATTTGTCTTTAGACCATCCTATGCTTGCTGCCTGACTTTACAGCTCTGTTCATCACCAACTCCTGAACCTTTGCTGTCAGCATGAGTTTGGACAGTCTGACTTTGAGATTGCCTTACCATTCATTGCCTGTACTGTGGCTAAGATTTTCCTGTGATCACTTGTGACTGCACATTCCTTGGGGCTTAACCCTCCTATGTGAGCGGTTGCACCTGAGTCACCACAGACGTACCTAGTATTGGAATACTCCTCCACCCGATTCTCACAAATAGGTGAAGCTGAGAAAAATCTGTCTGTGTCACTGGAGTAAAAGACTCAAAATTGTATGAAGAGGGTTTGGGGAAAGAGGGTTGAGAGTCAGAAACAGAGAAGCTAGGGTTTCATTTTGTTTGTTGTGGATTAGTATTGTGTAAAAGTCATGCAGAATGCTAGCAAGAAATAAGAAATCTAAAGTGGAGGAAATCTGCATGCAAGCAAGATTTCCTCCACAGATGTTCAGCAGAGCTGGTATAAATGATGCTCTGTCTGATCATGGGAATGGGGAATTTGTGAAGGCAGGATT
This sequence comes from Rhinophrynus dorsalis, assembly GCA_037306005.1. Taxonomy (NCBI): domain Eukaryota; kingdom Metazoa; phylum Chordata; class Amphibia; order Anura; family Rhinophrynidae; genus Rhinophrynus; species Rhinophrynus dorsalis. The sequence goes on from CM074718.1 coordinate 578,415,167, forward strand.
TTCAAGTTCTCTTGTGAAGACGTGGTCCAAGTAGTGACCTTTGTTAGTGCAAGTGTCAGTCCATTGAGGTAGATAAAAAGATCACTCTGCTTACATTTGATATGCACCATTTTAGGTCTCTAGCTGGGTCACAGGTCCACATATAAATAGATTTTATCTGACAGAAATAGATTAGCCATAGAAAGAACAACAAACCATTGTCTGTAATTTGACAAATTCTATTGCACATATTTCTACTGAACAAATTAAGAGCCACTTATTTCCTACACTGGCTCATTGTATAACCACGGATTACATTTAAATAAGGTCTCTCACCTATAGAGCTCTCCACAAAATTGCTCCCCCAGACATATACCTACAGGAGGCAAATATAGTTGTTGATACCTGTATTGGCTAACTAAGCAGATTTAGAATGCAAGCTTTCAAGACCTCTTAGGTCTCTTCCTCAGACATGTTATACAGATAAATATGAAAACATCTTTCTTATATACAAATACACACTGCATTGTTTGAATGGAAATCAGATAAGAAAAGTCAGTCCAGACCTAGACACTTTGATCAGTCAATGGTAAATTGCAGTCTTACACTGAGGAGTTAGAGGTATTTACGATCCCAGTGGGACTGTTGGAAAGGTTAATCCACAATGTGATAATGTGATAGGAATTCTCCATCTCTATTCAAACTATAATAATTTAAAGTATTAAACTTCAAAATTAACTTAACCTCCCATATTTTTCTGGCCCTATGAGTGCAGAACTGTCCCATCAGTACAGTTAATGTAATGTCCCTGACACTGTGGCAAAAATGTTCTCCCATTGGTGTCTGTTTTTTTTGTTTTTTTTGTTAGCACTGGATCTGTGGGAATTAAACATTTTTATGTAATGGCTGTCCAGTTTCACCCACATAAAGAGCTGTTGAGAATTTTGCACACATGATGAGGTATATTACATTGGCTTATTTGCAGGTGAAGGTACCATTGATCTTATGGTGTAACTGGGTGTTTGGAATGGGTATCTTGTCAAGTTGGAGTGGTAAAGGTATCCTAGAGGTTGAAGGCAGACAGAATCTATCAGAATTGCATTGTCTGGCCTTTGGCACATGCAGTTAAAATATATAAAAACCAACGCCACTCCACCATGTGGAACCCAATAGAATGGACGTGTTATATTTAAGTGTGGACAATTCACATTTGCAAACCAAGTGAACAAAACTTGCCCTACAATATAAGTATATCCCCTATACCATCCATCACTCTTGTGTTGGTTGCAGCTGTAGATAATTCACCCAGATCCCTCAGGGCAGAGATATGCAAAAAGAAAAAAAACAACATAAAACAGCACAAAGAGATGTCCTCTGAGTGTATAATACGTTTAATTTAATGATTACAGAATTATCACTAAATAATAGAAGAATGCAAAGGAAATAAAACAATGTAAAATAAAATATTAAATCAAACCAGGACTATAAATACATTTCCAATTCAATAAAAAAAGCAAAATAAACAATCAGTTTGAGTTTGGGATATACGGGCTGATGAACACCACCCCTTGTACTCTATAGCTAATCAGGAAAGTCTCTATATATCGCCTGTCTACATCAGCGTCCAAGCCTATCATATGAATAAACTGAATACTGTGCTTCAGCCACACTAATCGCATACTTCATGAGAGATAATCAAGATTATAATGTGTACAAGTAAATCTTTATCAGTATCAAATGCAGTGATTAGATTAGTTGTACCCTTCCTTGGATATAGCCTTTCAGCCACAGTGTATCATAGCACAAGAGTTTGTCTCTATTTTCAGAAGCTAGAATTCAATGACGGCATCACCACCTGCTCTTCCATTTGACTCCATCCCTTTAGAAGTGGCTCCACCTTCCTCAACACATTTCAAGGTGACACACTTCTTCATCTGGTGGATAATCAAGCAATACATTTTACCTACTAAATATTGATATCAACCAACCATGTTTAAGAGGGTTGGGCTTTAACATGCAATTGACTCTCATATAGTATTTTGAGATATTCCATTCAATTAAAATCAAACACACAACCTTCAAAATACAAAAATCAATGCACTCACTAACATGGGATATACACTTTATTTCATATATAAACAAATAATCAGAATAAGATCAAAACTTGGTGACAGAAAAGAAATGTTTTGAAAAAAAATGTTGGCGGTTGCTGTCTGTCTTTATCCAAAAATAGCATAAGATTAATAAAAAGCATGTAATGTTCCATTCAGTAGAAGCCAACAATTGCTCAAAGGACTTGTTCTAAAGGAATCCAATGTCCTAACCTAGCATGAAATAGGCTACTATACACCTCAAATGTACATATAAATATATAGCTTGAAATTTTCATCAGCTTACAATATCCATAAAAGCATCAGGGGATACATAAAAATATAGTTGTGGTATACCTAAGGTGATACTAATATGTCATTTTAATACAAGATTACAATCTAGCATAAATCATGCTCCAGTCAAATGTGCCTAGAGATATCTGGATGTTGCCAACTTACAACATCCTAAAAAACATTGAGTGGTACATAACATATATGGAGTATCTAAAGAAAACCCCTGATTAGGTACAGAATAGCATACAGGGAGATGATTCAGGTCTTCCACAAAATTAGTCACCTTGTCTAATACATGTCCAAGAAGGAGCAGATGGAATGAGACAGAAGTCAGAAACACCATTAGTCCATTTCCTCTTTCAAACTATTTTGTATAGGTATTTGATCAATAATAGTGACTTTTAGGCACTCATATTCTTATCACGTTCCCTTAAAAAATGTCTATGGACAATGTGTTTTCCTCATCCTCTAGTCATGTGACTCCTATGTTCTAGAAAAAGCTCCTTTAGGGGCCAAATCGTTCACCCCCATATTGGAGATTGCAAGGACATTCCAACATGTATATTACATAACTGCTGGTACAGTTTGCTGTGATGTAAATTCTTGTAATCTGTGTTTTATATGTTGGCATGTCAAACAAGAACTGAGACCACATTTGTAATGTCCATATAGAGTGTCTCTATCACGGTGCCCGTGCTATCGCTGGCTACATTATGACCAGGGCTACTTCCTGATTCCTTTTATTGGCTAGTGTAGTTTTGCTCCGCCCAGTGCTAACCCTTAAATACTGAGCCCTGTCACTTGTGCTGTGCCCTTTTGTGGTGTTCCCATTGCTAAGCGCTTGTTCCAGTATTCGTGTGATTCCTGTGTATGACCCAGACTGCCTGACTACTCTGCCTGTTGACGTTCCTGCTCTGTGTACCGACCTGGATTGGCTGACGTTCCTGCTCTGTGTACCAACCCGGCTTGGCTGATGTTCCTGCTCTGTGTACCGACCCAGATTGGCTGACATTCCTGCTCTGTGTACTGTCCCGGCCCGTCTAACGTTCCTGCTCTGTGTACCGAACCGGTTTTGGCGGACGTTCCTGCTCTGTGTATTGACCCCGGCCCGGCTCACTGCTCCATCCGGTATCTGGTTAGGGGCTGTCTTCCAGTGTCCTCTCTGTCCACGGACAGATCCTCTGGTTGCCTCGTTTGCTGCTCCGGCAGCCTTGTTACTGTGTCCCGGTCACCGAATTGTGCCTCGTGATCCGACACCTCGGTGTTGTAGATCCATCCGGTTGCACCATGGTACACTTGACCTGTTACTGCTAAAAGCTGAGGTTGGTCTGTTCCTGGGCGTCTCAGGTGGTTCTCACTATCTGGCAGTCAACTCCAGGTCTGAGCGTTCGTTAACCCCTTGCAGGTTGGTGCCATTGCACATTGGGTCACAGTCATTGCAGACTCAGTTTGGCGTTACTCTGTGCCTACAGTTGCAGTCCACCATTACTGCTCCAGCAGTCTACCGCTTGCCAGGGCCTTTATTTACTCCTGTGGCCTTAGTCGCTATTGTGTCACTCTCTGCATAGTGAGTGTCCTGTGGCCTTTGTGTTATTAGGGCCTGTCTGTCCTCCTGGCCTAACAGCAACCATTTCAACACTGTCTCTTTTGGATTCACACGAACTGTACCTGACCTGTGTCAGTATTATATTTGCCTATATATATACTGGACCCGTGTGGGTATTGATTACTGTAACCTGACCTGTGTCAGTATTATATTGTCTATATATACTGGATCCGCGAGGGTTATTCTATTTCTGTGTTTTTTCAATAAAACTGTGTTTTACCTAAACCTTCCGTGTCTGAGTGTCCATAAAACCGCTATAGTCTCTTTCTCCAGTACACTCCTAGAGCCTTCCTTATTCTGTACCCCTTTAGAAATCATAGTAGGGGCCAAATATCTCTTAAGAGCCTTTGAGGTCTTAAATATAACCTCCTGCTTCTTCAGAACAATTCCTCCTTTCAATATACTCCTATATATAAATCCTGTTGATATGATCACCAGAAGAACAAAACCGAGTAACAAAGTGGATTGTAGGAGCATCTTTTCCTCCTTTCCTTTTAAAGACCTCTTCAGTTTTCCTGATCTAACATCCCTTTATTCAAATTGCTTCTTCATTTCCATGACCTGTTCTGTTAAATCCACCTCCTTAAAACAATGTATTTTCAATCCCAGGAACTATCTATATGGTATACCATTCAGTCATTCCCTCTTATGTACACTGGAGCATGGATATAGCTATTCACAGCCACTGCTTTCCTAAATGTTCTGGGGATAACCCTTTCTTCCTCATCTATTCCAGCTTCTAGATCCACAAAAGTCACCAAATTATAGTTGTATTCATATGTAAAGCACAACCCCATTTCATTAATACTGTCTAAGCCAGTGGTTCTCAACTCCGGTCCTCGGGACCAATTAACAGGCCAAGATTTGATGATTTCCTTGTTAGAGCACAGGTGAGTTAATCAATGTGAATGAGCCTCTGATCACCACAACTGTGCTATAGCAGAGAAATCCCTAAGTCCTGGCCTGTTAGTGGATCCCGAGGACCCTAGTTGAGAACCACTGGTCTAAGCACTCCCAAAGATCTGACTCTTCTCTTTCCCACGACTTGGGTCTCTATTTATTTTATAGAGTGTACAATCAATTGGGAAGGTTAACTCTCAGTGGGATTGTGAGTGATGTTATTCTCCTATGGCAGACGGGTGATCTGTTATGGTATTGTATGTCAAATAATATTGAGGGCTTATATTGTTAACTAGTAGAAGAGCCCATGTACACGGGCAACAGTGCCACGCAGCAACGGCCGTGGTGCAGTCATGCACAGTAGAGGCTGCCCGCACCACGGCTGATACAGAGAGGACTACAGTCTGAATTCAGAGCTCCCTGCTCCGTATCAGCTGCAGCGGGGGCAGTCTGTACAGTGCATGACTGCAGCACATGCAGCCAGGCTTCTGACAAACACACACTTAGCAAATTATTATATAGGATGAGCCAGCCTATGTAGTGCAGGGCTGACTCTCAATGGTTGCGTGAGATATAACTTGCGTATATTTGTATCCACTATATATGATAACTTGGTGCCATTTTATTGATGTGTGATATACTGAGTTTCAGTTGTTCTCTGTATGGGCCGGGGTCCAATTTACATATCTCGGTTCAGTGAATAGGGTATGGGATCCGGGACTCAAACACATTTGGAGATTGAATATTAGTAGTTCATCCAATTGGACTGAGGATCTTGTCATAGACTGGCATTTCTGTATACGTTATTATTTTATGAGGATATGTATATTATATCTCATTCTTATTCCTCCTATGTATGTGTTTTTTAGGGGATTTGTATTGCATACACTGATTTTTTCCACTGTAGGAGGATCTGAGGGAACTCCTACTAGGGGACTGAAGCTATCACCTGGTGACTTTGATGTGTGTGGGCTTCACATATATATGAGCAAAATGGATAATGTGGGAGCCTGTGTGGTGGAGAGGCATTATATACAAATGCCTGTTTGGGGGGTAACCGCATCCTGGTGTGTGTTCAAACCTCAGAGTCACCATCAGGGAACTAGTGTGTTGTCCACTTGAGGGATTTACCTTGCTGAGTCTGCAGATTATGTCATACATTTTTTAATAATAAAAAGTTCTGTATAAGGAGGTTATGAGGTGACTCTAATCTTACACCAGCCTGCTATAGCGCTTAATAATATCTTTTGTTTTGAAACAAGATGGCATTTCCCTACTCACAATGAAGCAGGTGTACTAAGAAAAATTAGGAGAAGATGTATTAATGTATGATAAAGTGAAAATGACTTCTCCAATGAGATCACTTCTCCAATTCCTATGTTATTCGAGGAGACTAGGAGAAGTAGTAGAAGTATTTTCTATGGCTAACACTGTACCACACTTTACCCATATGTTATTCTATGGAGCCTATGCACTAATACTTCTCAAGTGGGAGAGATCTTAGTGCATAGGCTCAATGGAATATAATAAGAATTGGAGAAGTGATAGCAATGGATAAGTTATGTATGTCCTTTTTATCACACATAAGTTCATCTCCCACCTGGAGGAATTATGGTTAAAACTATAATCACACCACAGGGGAGAATTCAAGTTGACTTAAATCTGTGTTTTCTAACCATTGAAAGTGATTTAGATAGGCCTCTTTAACATTTAAGATGTTAAAAGGCTCATTTAAATCAAATGGAAATCTGGGAAATTTAATTTGTCCTCTACGTCGCTCCATTTCTTCTTAGTATAGCAGACTTACTAAGCTGGATGAACACACCATTTGATAATCAAATGTCCATTAGGTGGATTTGGATTTCGGTCTCTGGAGAAATTGTCTTGGACACCTCTGACTTTCTAGGTCCCTTCTTGAGTCTGTACCTTGAAGACGTTCTGCGTAATGTCCCTGTTAGTTTTGTCACAGATCTCTAAAAGCAAAAAGTAGTCTATCAGAAACATATAATTTGTGATGAATGCTAAATCTACCTGTGACTGCAGTGATTTTTGCTTTAGCTTTCTCTAGAAGTGATCTTGTCATAACAGTGGTGATTGGCAAGGGGCAGGTAAATGGGGGTCTCAACCATGAGAGAGAAGATCCCCTCTGATCACATTGAGGCAGGAATGCATAGTAGTCTATATGCAACATAGAACCAGTGATTATGGTGGAAAACACCACATTTCTTATCATATGAACCTAATTTGAGACATATGTTACTTTGACCTATTGGATGCCAAAGAAGTCTCCAGTCCATTGCTGAAGAAGACATTGGCAACCTCTCCAGAGTCCTGTGCATTAAAGATTGCTGTTGCATTTTGGCAAACACACTCATGTTTTGTGATAAAAGATATTAAGCCTTTAAGGACCAACGAAGAGTGCAACATGTTGCTTCTCAATGAACTTCTCACTCCTCTGGTCCTTAAAGTATTAAAGAACATCTAGTGGCATTCAGCATAAAATTTCCCCAAAATGTATTAGTAACCTTTTGAGTGCCAGGGGTTATGAAAAGCATTGCAAAGCAATGTGCTGCACATCCCTTCTTGGACTCAGTGGGTTACAGTCTGAGTGCCAGAGGGGGTAAGCAACGCATTGCAATGCACTGACCCTCAACCTTCCCCTGGCGCTCAAAAGGTTAAGAATATCACAATTTGAAGTAGGTGAGTTAATACTTTAACCCTTTGAATGCCAAAGCAATGCTTTGCGTGCCCCTTTGGCACTCAAAGGGTTAAGGACCAGAAGTAATATGTAACACTTTATGAAGCAATTCATTGCACACCTCTCTGGTCCTTAAAGGGTTAATCAGTATGTCGGCGTCTCTGATTAACTTACCAGTGCTTAATCAGAAATAATGGTAACCCGCTGAGTGCCGGAGAGGTATGCAATGCATTGCTCTGCAATGTGCTGCGTACTACTCCGGCACTCAAAGGGTTAAATAGTGGTCTACGTATGGCATGAAAATGGGATCTGTAAATAAATTAAACTCTAGATACAATATAAAAATGTGTAAATAGAAAAACTGACTTCTTTATGAAGGGTCTTATCTAGGTACTTTCTGTTAATACTGTTAATGCCTCTCTGGCACTCAAATGGTTAAACAATTTAAGCCCTACATAGTGATATCGGTACAGTGGGAATGCAAATGACATTTGTGTAAAACATTTTCATTACTAGTCTAAAAGTCCATGTACGTGGGCCAAGGTCCGGGCAATGTTAAGAGGCCGCTACCTCACTGCTCCACGCGATGCGGTCTTGTGTTGCCTCACTCGCGCGATGCAATAATTCGCAGCAGAGACTGCTGAACGTGGGCAATCTCTACTGCGCATGACTGCATCGTGACACACATCCTAGCGAATTATTATATAGGATGGATATCAGTGGCACATTGAGGCTGATGTACCATCGTGAACTGGAGCAATTCTGGAGCAAACCAATTGCATTTTTGAAGACAAATAAAAAGTCCTTTAGATTCAAATGGGGCTTTTAACCCTGTAAATTCTAGAGAGGTCTCCAATGCATTGCATCCAGCACATTGCACCATTGAAATCAATGGATGGTGAAGACATTTTATTTGTCCCCTATGGTACAGTTGGTTTGCTCCAAAATTGCTCTGGGGACAGAGGCGCTAATGTGAAATAAAGATATCATAAACTCTCCAGCTTTACAAACTCTCTTATGTTATTCTATGGAGCCTGTGCACTAATATTTCTTATGTTTTGGAGATCTTAGTGCATAGGCTCCATAGAATAACATAGTAACTGGAGGAGTCATCTCCATGTTATCTCCTCTTTATCACACCTTAGTGCATAACCCCCTGAGAGTTTATCTTGCATTCATCTCACCTTAGTGCCTGTCCCCCCCAGTTCTTCAGTTTCATTGTAAAAAAAGAAATATTTGCCATGTCCCAGTTCACCAGAGAATACTAGTTGCACCTTTAAGTTGCTTAATGCAATGTTCTTTTGTTTTCTTTTATCTCTTAATAAAGCAATATCACAGATATCCACTCCGTCCTCGAAGTGACAGTTTATGATGAAGACCGCGATCGCAGTGCAGACTTTCTGGGGAAAGTTGCAATACCCTTGTTGTCTGTAAGTTTCATTCACCTGCCATACATCTCAATGTTTCTCTCAACCCAGAAAAGGAGGGGGGAAAAATCTCAGTTCAACGTCTGTCAATTCTCAGCCGAGATATGAAATAATAGAGAAAAAAAAATTTAAATAATAAATAAATAAACTCACACTGGGTCCACGACTATGTTGAATCCCACGGTAGTTAATTTTTCCTGACAGGCTGGGTGCTGGTAATGAACAGGTACTTGTCAGAATTGCCACAGTTGTTTTGGGCTCCCTGTCAGTTTTAGCAGCTGGGGGTCAAAGGTTACCGGGGGAGTGTATTCATTGGAGACCAGGAGACAGACGGCTGTCATGTCTTTCTTCCCACAGATTCAAAATGGTGAACAGAAAGCCTACGTCTTGAAAAACAAGCAGCTGACAGGGCCAACAAAGGGGGTCATCTATCTTGAAATAGATGTGATTTTTAATGCTGTAAGTCTTAACTTTGTCTTTTTTCCTTGCTGCTAAAGAGCTCGGTTTCTTGAAAGTCTTTTGTTCCTGATCTATAGAGTATGTCTGTCATCCCTTATTTTATTTAAACCTCTCTGTTAAGTGGAGAATCAGATTCAGCCACAGCATGGCTCACCCTCCCCATTTATTACTTACTATGCAGCTCCAGTTCCTCCTGATTTCACTGCACTCATTAACCCCTTGAATGCTAGAAAGGTCTCCAATGCAGAACTTTCTAGCATTCAGTTGGTTAATTAGCCTGCTCCCCGTCATATTATACAATTCTAGCTTTTATACATTATGTTTTCAGAGAATTTTCAAGAATGTTCAGCAATTAAAATGATACAAGAAAACTGAAAATGTTAACCCTTTGAGTGCCAGTGGGCTACACAACCTATTGCCTTGGAATGAGTTGCATACCACTCTGGCACTGAAAGGGTTAATGTTCATGTTTCTTTGGTTGTTTGAATAAAGAAATACATCTTAATTCCCTTATACAGGTAAAAGCCTGCCTAGCGACGCTTGTACCCAAAGAACAGAAGTATGTTGAGGAAGAGCCAAGGCTTTCTAAACAGGTAGATACAAAAGAAATAATCCTTATGTGGGTAGTGTAAATACATGATGTTGCTGGATTAAAGGAGCAGTAACACGTCCTAAAAAATAAGCCCCACTTACCTTACCATGGCCAGACATTCTTAATGGCCCCTAGCAATTTTTCCCATGTGCCTTTTGCAGTCAGTCCAGAAGGTCAGGACCATTGTGGTGGAAAACTGGAGCAAGCAAAATTCAAAAGCCTACTTAATCCTTTAAGGACCAGAGGAGTGTGCAACGTCTTGTAAAGGGTTAACCCTTTGAGTGCCAGAGGGGTGTGCAATGCATTGCGAAAAATTCATATGGCTTATCAGGGTTTTCTGGGTCATTGAGAGCTGTTATTAGGAAGTGTTACTTTTCTTTAATGATGTATACGAAAAGGAAATAAGACATGGAAAATAAGGAGGGAAATTCATCAAGTGGAGAAAGGTTCAGTGCACATGGAAATCAGAAAACTTTCCTGTGTATTAGCCATTTGTCCTTTCATCAACGGCCAGATCATATCTGGTATTCCCTTATATATCAATGTGCCAGTGCCAGAAATATTCACCAGTAGCATCCACTAGCTTAAAGGAGCAGTAAACTTTTTTTATGAAAAAATATATATTGTAGGGATTTTCCTATTGAGTAAAATAAGGGTACTCCCACTGCCGAGAGATTTATATTTCCAGAGTTATTACAGTTTAAACCCATGTTTTTTTACATTAGCAGTGTCCTCTAGTGGTCAAATTCTAATTAGATTTCCTGTTTGATTCTAATGGAGAAGAAAGTCAGAAAAGTCAGAGACATACAGTTCTCCACAGAATGTGATAAAAACTGCCTGTCACTTCCTGTCAGTTAGAACTATCAGGAAGTAAACACAGTAAATTCACTTCCTGGTTATTTAAACTGCTATAAATTTTGAATAAAACATCTGACAGCGGTGGGAGTGACCTTGTTTTATTCAGCAGGAAATGCTCTGTAAAATATGTGTTTTCATAAAAAAAGTTTACTGCTCCTTTAAGGCTGATGATTGTATAGAAATCTATGGAGGTGGACTATTTCGTCACATATGTTGTATCTGTATGTACAAGTATATCACTGGAATCATGGAATTTCCACTATATTTTTATTGTATTTCTCAGCCTCACATACACAAGGCAGGAAAACACAATAGATCATTGGTACATCCCTGCAGGTATCTGTCAATGATCACAGCTAAGAACAGCATACTTTATCTGATACACTATTCTTCCCTCAGTTTGATGAATCCCAGTCTACAGTACATTTAATTCAGACATCTATATGATTTATTCTTTGATTGTTTTTTTCTAATTTTCTTATTCTCCTGTTTACTAATGGTAGTCCTATCCTAACCAGACCCATTTTAATGGGAATATTTTATATACATCTTGGTCTGGCTCATAAGTTTATTGACATAAATTGAAGCGTTGTACTCTAACTGGCATTACTGTCCCCACTTATAACAGGTCTCTCATTCACCCCAGCACCCCAGTATGTGTGTAGAATTCAGGACTGCAAACAGTCAGTAAAAAAAGTAATAAATTGAAGCTATTAATTAAATGAAATGTCAGTAAAAATATTGAAAAAACCTAAGGATCCACATGAACAAATGTTGAATTCTTTATCACTTTATTGTTTATTTTATAATAATGTAAGGTCATGATGTTTTAGAATTTAAATTGAATATGTAGACTTTTTTAATAACTTTGGAAGTAGCCTCATCATGTAGAACAGGAATGGGCAATCTGAGTTCCTCCAGCTGTTGTGTAGTACAATTCCTTTCATCCCCTGCAACTCTATGGTTGTTGTGGAAATTATGGGGTTGTAATCCACAACAGTTGGAGAACCTCAGGCTGCCCTACCCTGATGTTGCAGGAACTGAATGTGAAGTAAAATGGAAATGAAAATATGTGTCAGGTCAAAACATAGAACATGAGCAACCAAAGGATTGATGCAAGGGAGCAATGAGTAGCAAACCTAGCCAGGGTGCATAGACAGCCTCATATGTATTCTTGCTGTGGACTCAGCCATAGTAAAGGTGTTTACAGCAAGGTCAGATATCTAACCTCAGTGGAGCCAAGGGCCACATCTAGATGGACACACCTGAAAGCTGGGTAACCTCTGGGTGTCCTCAAGGATGAGATCCGTTGATAACAATAAAGATGGAGAATACAATGGCAGCAATGAGGGGGCTGCCTGTCAGGAACCAAGTACTTTCTTTTAGTAGTAGAGAGCTGGAGCACCGGCCATAACACAGCAGAACAGAGGGTTTCTGTTGACATGGAGATATCTCCACACAGATCAGCACAGTAGAGTGTAGCTGGTATACTGAGAGATTACTTGATGATTTCACGCTGCACAGCAGAATAGAAGCTAGCAGAGAGACCGCCACACAGCACAGTTGAGCGGAGGGTAGCTGGTTCACTGGAGAGATGACCTGTGATATGGAAAGATTGCTATACAGCACTGCAGAGTGGAGGGTTGCTGGAATGATGGAGGTAGGCCTTGGACGCAGACGTTCAGGCTGCAAGCAGATAGCATCCGCCCAAGACTAGTGGTACACTTGGAGAGTCAGAAACAAAGCCAGAGTCAATACCAAGGTAATCAGGCCATTCTAAGTACCAGTAGATAATCCAAAGCAGTCAGTCGAAATATAAAGCTGGGTCAAAAACCAGAAAAGGAATCTTGTGTGGAGCCAAGGAAAAAGAGGAAATTAAAGTCTGAGTCTAGCCGGGTCTTTAACAGGAAATTCTGGATATTCAAGGTTGGTAACAGTAGGTTGGTAACAGCAGACTGAAGAAAGGACAACTCCCAGGAATAGAGGTTGGCCAAATTAGGAGCTACATCTCATTATGACTGCCAATTATTTTATGGGCCTTAACACACTGAAACTCTAAACATAGCTCTCTACTGTTAAAATGTGGTGTGTGTTTTAAAGAAAACACATTGATTTCAGACCTTGTATCCCAAGAAGCCATATTCAGATGTAGACTGAAGTTACTCTGTCATTTAACACTACACAGAGCATGCACAAACTTTCAGTCCAATCATGCCAGGTCGATGACCTGGTACCTCTTTTATTTGAGATCAGCACAACTATACACCATTGCAAGCAGCGCAATACGCATTACAGAATGAGATGAACCGGTGCCACTTTTTTATCTTATTATTTTTAGATGATTACCCCTGGGTGCACCAAATATTAAAGTACCTAATGTATACCTGGTTTTAAAACTGTTTGTTTTTTTTTCATAATAAAGAAAAATGGGGCCTTATTTACCATAGCCAAGTGGAATAATTCTCCAGCATATCATCTGCACCATGGTAGAGAACTAAAAAAGCCAAGCAATCTCATTGATTATGCATCAATGTCTTTGGGACTGTCTAGCACCAAGGAGTTAAAAGCGTCATTCAATTCAATAGGATTATTTATTTCTCCCTGTAGTAACATACTAAATTAGGATGAATAAAGACACAAGTCCATCAAGTACAACCCTTGCCTTCTGCCACAGTGTCATGATAATGGTATAGCTTTCCTGCTACCAAATAAGTTAGTCTTTATCAGACGTTCCTGATTTGCCTATTAATATACAGTATATCCCTGTATGTTCCCTTTTGAAGGAAATTAATCTAATCTTCTCTTAAATGTATCCATTGTATCTACCATAACCACATCCTTGGGCAAGGAATTCCATAATTTAACAGACTTTACAGTAAAAAAACCCTTCCTCTACTGAAGTCTAAACCTCCTTTCCTCTAATCTCAAGGGGTGTCCCTGGTCATTTGATCAGACCTTGGAATGAATAGCTCACCATAGAGATCCTTGTATTGACCTCTCATATTTCTGAAATTGGTTTGCTCCAGAATTGTATCTCTTTTCTTTTGCGGACAAAAACAGGATTGCACTCCAGAAACTCGTCGGCAAATGATGATAAAATCAGTGGGTGCTCGGTGTCTGTATTGTTGGTTCAAATAAAGCTGATTTTATCATCATTTGGCTATGAGTTTCAGGAGTGTGACCCTGCTTGTGTTCACTGTTGCATTCAAGGCTTTGTGGAAGTCTGGGTGAAATCTGTACCCAGTGGAACTTATGAAGCATTTGGTGAGTTATACATCCAAATGATTACATCTCATGTTGTACATTGGTGCCGCTTCGCTTTTTCCTTCATTGTCTCTTTTCTTTTGTACATACATATTAATCTGATATTTTTGTTGTCAGTTGGGGTCCACTAATCATGTTGTGTGGGCAGAGCCGGATTAACACTCCACAGGGCCCTAGGCAAGGTACCAGTTTGGGGCCCCCCTCCCCCAAGATAGTAGCCCCTCATACCATAAACTCTAAAAGTGGGAAATATATTTAAAGTGCATGATGTGCTAATTTAGTATGACGCAAAGAAGAAAGAAAAGTATAAATCAGGTGGAAAAATATAAGACAATATACTTATCCATCCAATAATTATGAAAACAAAAGGAGAATATTATATAAAGTCACAGCTAGCCCTCAGACCCAAAACTCAAAGCGTGTCACCACTCCAAAGGCTTCATCAAAGGTCTCCTATATTTTTATATCCCTGTAGAATAACTGTGCCTAAACTGAAAATTAACCCTTTGATTGACAGAGGTACTCAATGCGTTGCTTTGAAATGCAACGTAAAGCAATGTGTTTTACCTGTCTCTGGCTGCTGGTATTCAAAGGGTACATTTTCAGATTAGGCTGTTATTCATTTTACAGGAGTCTCCAGGGGCCAACTGTCTGGACCAGGGGGCAAAGTGTGAGAGAGAGAGAGAGAGAGAGAGAGAGAGAGAGAGAGGACAAAAATAAAAGTAGTAGTAGTAACATCCATTACTGGTCTGCTCCCTCCTGACCTTAACCCTGGCTTTCTAGCTACACAGTGTATAATACCCTTGCACTCAAAGGGTTATCCAGTTATACGATTCAATCCCTATTATAAGGAATGGAATCTATCTTATTGGATAAACCTTTGAGTGTGACCCTATTTTCATTCTGACCACCACTGACCATCCACTGTGTTGTAAACCAACGATAAAGATAGAGTGATTGTAACATTCAAAGTTACTCACTAATAAGACTAGTTCAGTATTGTAATCTCTTATGTGACAATTGGCGGTCAGTCTAATACTTACATACCACCCAAGTGTCCCTCTTTAGGAGGGACAGTCCCTCTTTGAGAAGCAAATCCCCCTGTCCCTCTCTTCTACCCTGTTGTCCCTCTTTTTCTGACATCAGAGTGAGTGGTGTATATATTAGTCTATCACACTGCTCCACAGCAATCAAATTCACATACATGTTTAGTTAATTTTCAGTATATGTCTTTGTAAATGAATCTGTGTAAATAAAATACTTTGGTCTTGCTCTAAATCATTTATTCAGTTACACAAAGAGGTGTCAGTAGGTCACAAGGTAACCTAAAAATTCCCCGCCCACCAGCCACGCCACCAGAAACACCACCTAAAACACTAGTGTCCCTCTTTGGTCATTTGAAATGTTGGGAGGTATGTACTTAACCTTTATTAAACTAGAATAAATGATAAAACCAAAATCACTTTATCTCATATATCAATATCTGAGTCTATAAACACAAATACCTAACCTTTATTAAAACAGTATAAAACCAAAATCACTTTGTTATCTCTGGATCTATAAAAAACACTCAGATATTCATTTATGAGATAAAGTGATTTGGGTTTTGTTCTAGTCAATCTTTGAGTGCCAGGGGGTACTGAATGCATTGCTAAGCAATGCATTCCATATCCCTCTGGCACTCACAGGGTTAATAAAAGTTTAAGAATTAGGCAGGCTGCCCTTTGACAGATAAGAGATTACAATGCTAGCCATATTAGTGAGTAACATCGAATGTAATGTTACAATCACTATATCTTAATCATTGGTTTACTGTACTTATTTGTAGTAGGCTTGCACTACACATACTGTATAATTTATTTAAACAGTATGTTTAGTTCAGGCCTACTACAAAAAACTCCAGTAAACCAACGATTAAGATATAGTGATTTTAACATAACATTAAAAGTTACTCACAATAAGGATAGCATTGTAATCTCTTATCTGTCAATGAGCAGTCTAATACTTAACTTTTTATGAAACTAGAATAAATCCCAGATCACTTTATACCTCATATAATATGTGGCAGCCAGTATGTGTGTGACCATATTCTTTATGGGCCAGCACTGTGCAGAATTTTGAGCAGGGGGAAAAATGTTGTCTCATCTCTCATGGGTGGTCTATTGGGAAGGATCTATCTGCCATTTGTTTCCACCATGCGGCCAGGCTGGAGTGAATGAGTGTGTGTCAGTGAGGATAAGATCTCAAGATCATTTGAATCCCCAAGTGGAAACGCTGAAAATCAAAAGGGAAGGTTGGACCTCAGCTGGAACGTGGACATCCAAGTGGGATTACCTTCTGGAACTAAGTTTTAAAGTTATTCTCCCTCCCCACAGGAATTTACACAAAACAAAAATTAGTAATATTATTAAACTATCTACAGAAATTCCTGTGAGGACAAAATCATAACTTCAGCACATATATAGCCATAAGGTACAACTCATGTTCAGGTGAGGCTAAGCAACTAATATAAAACAAAAATATAGAGTCTGATGCACTAAGCAAATGATATCAGGGGTTATGCACTGCAGGCCTGGCCCTTACCGTGTGCACTTGCGGCCGGCTGCGCCCAATCTGATGCCAGTGAGTGTGTGTGTACCTTCCAGAGAAGTCCCATCCCAAAAGCCCTGCCGCCGCGTGACTGTGCTGCGTATGTATCCCTTATATGCGCATGTGCCAGGAGAACAGGAAGTCCTGACACATGCGCACAGCATGTTAATGGTGTTAGCTAGGACTGAGCTGAGCCACAGCCAGCCACATAATTAATTTCTGAGTAGAGTAGTTAGCACTCGGAGCGAGGCGCAGGCGGCGATGCCGCATGATTCATAGCACTGAGGCTGAGCAGTGAGTGGGGAATGGTGAGGCTTCCACCGGGCCCCCTCTTATTTGACTGGGCCAGAGAGCGCAGCATGACTAATGTAGGGGGAGCACTGAGCAGGGTCCAGGATGAGGTTTCCACCGGGCCCCCTCATTTGAACGGGCCCTAGGCAGGCGCCTTGTGCGCCTTGCCTGTAATCCGGCTCTGTGTGTGGGATATAATTACATTGCTGCTAACTGCTTCTAATTTTCAACACTTTAACACTTTGAGTGCCAGAGGGGTACACAACACATTGCAAAGCACTCAAAGGGTTAATAGTGAGAGGTGTCCTGCAAATTGCAAAGTAATGCATTGGATGTCCCTCTGGCACAAAAAAAGTTATGAACAGTGTTCCGTACCGTTTTCTAAAGGGACAATTAAATTAAAATATATAATACTAGTTGAACAGCCCGTGACACGGGCCACAGTGCCACTGCCACCCGGTCACGGGGCAGTCATGCGCAGTAGAGACTGCCCGCGCCGCGGCTGATACAGAGCTGGACGCTCCTTCGGAGTGTCTACTGCACATGTCGCGGCATTACACACAATTTAGCGAATTATTATATAGGAGGATATATACTTACAACATATATGTATTCAAATTCAAAAACTCTTTGTTGTCCCTTTAAGAAACCTATTCATAAAATAAGAAAACTACACTGAATAACATTCTGCCCACTGAAATTAGAGGGGAAGTATATGCCCTAGGAATAAGTGGCACTTTTGTTTAACAGAAGGGCTTATCCAAGGGTAGTTGTGCTTCAAGCAGCAGTCTGGTATACCAATGTATTTATCTTTGCATCATATCTGTAATTTCTAGTGTAAACTCTAAGTTGAAGTCTTTCTGTAGCTCACAAACCTCCATTTCCACAACACATAGTAGGCTTCAGTTGTCCTAGGTGACTTGTAATGATCACTTTTCTTTATCAGATTGTACATGAAACAACTAGCAGTTGACTACCACAGAGATTACATAAATTTAGAAAAAAATATATAATTTTCTGCTTTTTGCAGGCACCTTACCTAGGTAAATCCTTCTGTTACATTAAAAGACACTTATGATATAATTCCCCTTTAAAATATAGTTGATTTAATTGTATTGTGCATTTACTAGTGCCCCTGTGCATCTGTTGTTTAGGAAAAAAAATAGAATTAATAGCACAGAAAATGACAGCCACAAGGGATCAAGTCTTCCCGACACCATTCTGCCAGTGTACCTCAATCATAACTTAAATTATGCTCATCTCAGACTGCGTAAATAACGGAATTGTATAGAACCATCTGATGCTTGGGGGGCTGGGAGGCTGTCATAAGGACAAATATCCTCCTGGGGAGTAATACAATGGCATAACCAAGATGAGTAAGTCATATTAGGGTCTATAGCCTGCAACAACAAAACTTTAACCCCTTTAATGCTAGACAAGTCTTCAACACATTGATCCCCAATGCACTGGAGACACCACTAGCTTACAAGAAAAGATGTACTAATGGCTAAACTTGGAACTGAAACAGATTAGTGTTAGAGCTGCCTAACACCTTTCACTAAGTTGCTTATGTCAAAAAAAAGTCCTCTGTACACCTTTTGCACCAAGAGGAGGGCAATTGGGAGGTTTATGGGTGTTTTGAGAGTTCCATTCCTCTGCTCCTTGTCTAACCCTGTGGACTAACAAGGAATGTGGTGTTATCCTTCATCACTGTTTAACACTAAGTAATAACAAGTGGAAAGCGGTGTGACCCTACTCCATTGTTTCAAATAGAAAAGAAAAAGGCAACGGAGGCAACAAAACATCCGTTGGCCTGGAAACACTTGTGCCTAAGTGATGTGTATTTGAATACAATGTAAACTGAATAAATAACATTGGTGCAGGCCAACCATCGGTGAGTGCCTCTTTTTTTTTTTTCTTCTCAGTAAATTTTGTGCTCCTGTTGGAAGCAAAGCAGCGGAGAGAGAGTACCCTGGGCTTGTTAGTTACAACATTATAAAAAACTGCTTTATTATTTAAATGTGCGCGGCTACAACTCTATTGCTAGGAAAGTGGTGTTACCCTGGCCTACTCCATTGTTTAACACTATGTACTAACAAGAAGAAAGTGGTGCTACCTACTCCACTGTTTAACACTAACAAGAGGAAAGTGGCATATCCTTACTCCATTGATTACATTATGTAATAACAAGAGGAAACTAGTATCACACTACTCCACTGTTTAATACTATGTACTAAAAAGAGGAAAGTGGCATAACCATACTCCATTTCCCTGCCACATAATAAGGGAGGCATTTGCAGCTTCCTTACATTAAATGCTTTAAAGGGGAAATTAACACTGTATAATACTTACCCCTCCCCCTTACATTATTATGGCCAGACAATCCTAATGACCCCTATGAATTTTGACTTTGTGCCTTTGTTCAAGAGATTACATCTTCAATCAATCCTGAATGTCAGTTCCATGGAGGTAGACATGACAGTTGCTGGCTGTTTTTTCAAACTGAAGCAGGCAGAATCAATTTAACAAAATAAGGACCAGGGATGTGCAATACATTGCAAAGCAATGGATAGCACACTGCTCTGGTCCTTAAAGGAATAAGAATACCATATGCATCAGGTGAAGTTTTTGTCCTGTGGTCCTACTAGCAACGGCCATGTCTGCCTCTATGGACATAACATTCAGGACTATTTTAGAATGTTCTCTTGAATCAAAGAACAAGGAAAAAATTCAGAGGAGCTATTAAGATTTTTTGGCCATAGTATAGTAAGCGGGGGCTTATTATTAGGAAGTGTAACTTCTGCTTTAGTGATAGTGTAGTGTGTTTTGGTATGTACAAAAGCATTCATACACTATAGTACATACCCTGAGTAGGGAGCCAATGTCCCAGATCGCAACTTCTCCAGTGAATTTGTATAATACCCCAAATGTGTTTACATTTTCTCACTTTAACAGTTAGCAGTTATCCATGTGCAAACAGTGTTTTCTTGAAGAGCTGCTCAAAATTTATGCAACCTTAACACTTTGAGTGCCAAATGTGTACGCAAAGCATTGCTTTTTGTACCCTTTTGGCACTCAAAGGGTTAATGCTTTTTTTTTTTTTTTTTTTTTTGAAATAACAGTTGTAGGTATAAATGAATTATTTCTATTATAGGAATTGAACACATATTCCTCCTCTTTATTCTTATTTATAGCAACCCAGAGTGAAAGCAAATTAAGGCAGCCATTGTACCACAAAAAAAGCATGCAGCCACTTAAGGAGTTAATATAATGCATATAAAAACCAAAATAAATAATACAATTAAACATACAATAAACTAATGCTAAATATTAATAAACCATGATTACCCAAGGCTATTGGCAAATCCATACCAAATTATAGACTCTGTAATATTGCATTATGCATTTCATAGAGGCTAGTAGTGTATTGCACAGCAATTTCATTACAAGAGCTAGGTTATCACCTACTACCTGTCTGGCTGATTTCATTGAAATGTGAAAGGAAGTCAGAAGGGTGGTTTTTAATATAAATTAACTTGGTACCCAGCTGGGTAAATATAAGGATTCTTATTGGTTCTTAGCCTCATTCAATATAGATTTATTGAGTCACAAAGTAAAATAAATTGCATTGAAGAAGAGCCATACAGATATGAATAAATAGATCTGAATTTGTTTAACAGAGGGCTTATTTAGAGAGGCATCCTTCAAACAACAATCAGCTTTATATACTTTTTATTTCATTAGAACTGTTGTGGTCTATAGCTGGTAGTCTTCAAATCACAATTCATTTCCCTTATTCATACAAACACAGATTTTGACAGAACTTAAGAACCAAGTGGCCCATCCAGTCAACCAAAACTCTTAATTTTAATGTTAAGACTGGAATAAATTATTTAAAGGCAAACATTCTGAGAAAAAATGGTCAGAATTTAAATTTGAGTTGCAGAAATGTATATTCCAGTGGGGAACAAATGCAAAAGAAGTAGATCACAGTCAATGTGGCTAAATGCAAATGTAAACAAAGAAATATCAAGGAAAAAAAAAGCATTTAAACTATTTAAGTCTGAAGGAACAGAAGATTGTTTCTTGAAATACAGGGAGTGCAACAAAGATTGCAAAGAGTCAGTTAGTTTACCACAAATAGATAATGGAACTCAAATTGCAAGGAAGATCAATACTAATCCCAAAACATTTTTAAAATACATAAATAGCAAGAAAACTTAAGAGGTAGTGCTTTGGGCCTTTTAAAAATGAGATAGGTGAGTTGATTAGAGAGGATAAGGAAAATGTGATTCTTTGCTTTGGTATATATCATTGGAAAACTGAACAAAATTAAAACTAACAAAGTACCGGGTCCTGATTGTATACATCCATGTGTTCTTCAGGAACTCAGTGGAGAGTTAGCAAGACCCCTCTTTTTATTCTTTAAAGATTCTCTCACCAGAGGCTCAGTGCCACAAAACTGGCATAAACAAATGCAGAGCCTTTATTTAAGAAGGGAACTAAAACAGATCCTAGGAATTATAAACCTGTGAGTTTGACCTCTGTAGTGGGAAAATGCTAGAAGGCATAATAAGGGTTTATATTCATGGTTACACCACAGAAAATAATAATATTAACAGGAATCAACATGTTTTTATGAGTAATAGATTGTGCTAATCTTTTGAGCTTCTATGTAAGTATGTAGCAACCCTGATAATGGTAAAGCAGTAGATGTAGTATATCTACATTTTGCAGAGGCATTTGATACAGTGCCATGCAGGAGTCTGGGGTATAAAATATGGAAATTAGGGCTAGGAGATGACCTTTGTAATTGAATGGAAGAGTGGTTGAAGGTTGATAGGGTCAGCAGTATGTTGAAAAATGAAACTTCCTCCAATACAGTTGAGAGTGAAGTTCCTCTGGGTTCAGTACATGGGCCTCTGCTTTCTAACATGTTTATAAATGACCTGGAAATAGATATAGAAAGCAAAATATTGATATATGCAGATGACACTAAATTATGCAGGGTAATAATTCAGAACAGGATATTTGTTCTCTACAGAGAGATTTACATAAAATGGCAATTTGGGCAAGCAAATGGAATATGAAGTTTAATGTAGGAAAGTGTAAATTCATGCATTTGGGAAGAAAAAATCTCAGTGGAATAATTTTAGGGGACTCGTTGCAAGTGAAAGACCTGGGAATGTTTGTAAACTACAAGTGTGGAAGCAGTGACTAGCAAAAGCAAACAAAGTCCTGTCTTGCATAAAAAGCTATATTGAAACAAGAGTGTATAACATTATTTTGCCACTGTGTAAATCATTGGTAAGGCCTCACCTTGAATATGCAGTGCAGTTCTGGGAACCAGTTCTACAAAAGGATATTCTAGAACTGGAGAGAGTACAGCAAATAAAAAAATAAAATCAAGGGAATGGACGACTTGAAGTATACGGAAAATCTAGACAAACTTGGTTTATTTACTCTAGAGAAAAGATGACTAAGAGATAGTATCACAATGTACAAGAATATGAAAGGTCAATGTAAGGCACTCTCTGGTGAGCTATTCATTCCAAGGCCTGATCAAATAATCAAGGGTAATCCCTTGAGACTAGAGGAAAGGAAGTTTCAACTTCAGCAGAGGAAGGTTTTTTTACTGTAAGGTCTGTTAAATTGTGGAATTCCTTGCCCAAGGATGTGGTAATGGCAGATACAATGTATACACTTAAGAGAATATTAGATACATTTCTTTCAAGAGGGAACATACAGGGTTATACTGTGTAATAGTAGGCAAAACAGAAAACTCTGGTAAAGACTAACTTATTTGGCATTGGGAAAGCTTATATAATTCTCATTTCTCTGGCTTATGAGGCACTTGATAGACTTTTGTCTTTTTCCAACCTAATTTACTATGTTACTATGTCATCTTACATAGGTATCGGAATCGATATTTCTATGCCAGGCATTTTAATTTCCTCATAGTATTAGTCCATGCCACCTCTATTGATAGGCTGTTCATTAAAAGTAAAATGTGAAAAATTACACTTCCCGCCTTCCACAGAATTCCCATGAAAAATTTATTTTTTTTCAACTTTTTAGCCATCTGTTCTGTTGGTGTCAAGGGTGAAAGGAGAGAGATAAGTGAAAAACAGACTTGCAATCCAACTTCTTTCCTGAGCTGTCTGAGCCTGGGACTCTGCTTTGAGTGAGTGACAGATACTTATCAGACAGACCTAAATATAGCATACATTCAGGGCACACTGACAGGTATAACTTGGTACACTGTGTGTACATACACACATTCACTTTATTCTTTATTGCAAATTGCTTATTGTGAAGCTAATAGGTCTGTCCACTTCCTGTACTGTAACACTGCAGTCAAGTTGGGAGAGATAGAGAAAGCTACTGTCTGTCACTAACTCTGTGTAAAGGCAGACACATCAAGATGAGGAGCAGGAGTTTCTTGCAGTTGAGGAGTGTTGGTGTGATTTATTTCTTTGTGGACATATTTACCATTTTAAAAAATAAAGCAACAACCTTTTGACTGATAGGTGACAAAGGTAGGTTACAGGTGTTTTACCTTGTGATTGAGAATGACAGTAACAGATATTAGAAAAGGAAATATACTTCCTATGATGGCAACATTTTCCACCACAATGTTACTTCTTCTGAGGGCTGAAGTGGAGAAATAAAAAGCTGAAAGTCAAAGTTGTGAGTCCTACAATAGCATATGCCTTGCAAAAGTTGTTAGCAGGCTGTCTGCCTTTGTCAGTTGCCCACAAAACTAACTTCCTGCTTATGCAACATTGACACAACTATCTTAGAAAAATAATTGTGGCTTGGGTTATTCCAGCAGGATGCAACACATGACATTAGTTCTTTAAAGGGCAGCATGTCAACCGCCAACATTTTGCCAAGTTTATTATTCCATAGGAGTACTTTTGCTTTAAGTTTTTGCAGGTTTTGACTTCTTTCTAACAACTTAGTAAGTGTGGGGTGGCAGTACGTAGTAGAACTGTGTAACTTTGTTGCTTTAATACCATCACTTGTAGAGATGGTGAGGATCTATGTATGACTCTTGTCATCTCATTCAGCAATCCCATTGTCATCATACTCCACTGAATCAGGAACCATTACCATTATCAACACTGGAATGTAAACAACAAAATATCTTGATGGTGGAGATGCCCATTATCTCACTTTTCCACTCCTGGTTGATTTGAGTTAGGAAAAATTTCATCATCATCTCTGAATCCAAAATCACGACCAGTGCCTCAGCAACAGCAGCAGCACCACCACCAGATTCTTCTTCCACTTTTGCTGGTGATGGGGGTTGTTATAATTAATTTTACATATGTATAGGTGGTGCACCTGATGCTCCATTCAGAGCAGCACCACCACCTCCAGATTCTTCCTGCTTCCTTGCTGGTATTGGTGGTAATGGTGATGAGTATGGCTCAGGAGTAGGTGGTGCTCCTGGTGTCACACACACACTGCAGAATTCTCTGAAGCTCTCCTCCTGCTGCTCTCTATCTGGGAAAATATTGATATTCCACTATCTCCTGGTGATGCTGATAGCTCTGATCCCCATTGTTGCTTTTGTGACTTAAAAATTATTCCTCCATCATGTTAGGAATTGTACAACTCCTCAGTTAAGTTTTATACAGAGTGCCTCATTTTTGGACACTCGATGTATCAGGCAATTGCAGCAAAATTGAATTCACCTGATACAAAAAATTTTTTTAACTATTTGACTTAGATTTCCTTTCTCTTTGTTTTCCAGTCACAATGGTCTAGTTACTAAACTATGCCTTGAAGCACAGTGAGACCAGGATTTTATCATTTTTTTCGGGGGGGAAGTCACAGCCACAGAAAGCATAATTGGGAAGCGGCAATGTTCTCATGAGAAACTCGTTGACAGAAAGGCTGACATTTTTTTAATGTGCACGATTTTTTGTGGGAAAAGCAGTTAATCATGTATTTTACATGAAAATTCCAGAATGAAAAAAGGGCTTTTTACCCAACCCTAATTTACAGAAATGAGTTCTGTCATCCATCATCTAACTTCATATAATGACCTCTTGTTCTATAATTCCTCCTTTTATGAAAAACTAGTTTTAAAACCCATGTACACTGGCCATAGTGCCATCCAGCAAAATCGGCTGGTGGCCGGAGCCTCTCTTGTCACTGGAGGCAATGCTGACTGACCGAACACGCCGTGGCTGATACGGTGCGGGGCGCACCGAATTCAGACCATAGTCCTCTCTGCACACCTTCCTGGGACCAAGCAGTCCCAAGAAGGTGCGCAGAGAGGACTTCGGTCTGAATTCGGAGTGGCCCTCTCCGTATCAGCCGTGGTGCGTTCAGTCAGTTAGTACTGCTCATGACTGCAGAACAGGCAGTCTCTACTGAGCATGACTGCACCACGTGCAGCAGTCTCTACTGTGCATGATGGCTTCTGACAAACATCCTAGCGAATTATAATATAGGATGTTTCCCTCCCAAACTATATTAAATACTGTAAAATATTTAAGGGTTTCTGTCCTATCACCCTGCTTCCTCCTCTCTTCCAAGATGTACATATGAAATTATTTTGATCTATTTTGGTTCCCTGTGTCATGAACACCCTGCACCATTGTAGTAGTTAATCTTATTAAAGTGGACCTGTTACCGTTGTAGATTTTATTTTCGTTAAAGAGATACTCATATTGCCTATACCTTGTACCTTTTGTTTTCCAAACAGGTTAGAGATTTTTCTATTCAGCAGTTATGGAATGTAATCTTAGCAGAACTTTGTTCTCTGCCTTGTTAGATAAATCCTGCATAATTCATTAATTACATATCCAGAAAAATCACCTCTCTCCACCTTCTACCAGTTTCCACTGACGGAGTGAAATAGATTTATGAGGAGGAATAATTATGCAGACCCTTTCAAGACCCTTTAAGTTCCATGGTGGAATGGGATGTCTCTATATATCTATGGGGAACTATCCTGTTGACCCATTGATGTTTGCATTTCTCAGATAGAAGCAATCTTTCCCTGAAAGAGAACAGAGAGCTGAAACTTGGACTTTCAGTGACTTAACCCTTAAATCTTTATCTAGACCTGTTTGCATGAACTCTAGAAGAGGAATCTAGCTCTTTCCTAGCACAGGAAAAAATTGGACCCTGAGCATGATTTGAATTACTGGAGAACTGAAGCCTTTGTTCTTCAGGATTTGGGTCTCAAGTTCCTTGCGTCAAAGTGATGTTGAGTAATTTGCAGTAGAGAACTGGTACTCAAGAGAGATGAGTTCTGGAATCTGAAGTAAATGCCATGTCTCTGTCAACATGTCTTTGAGGTGGTGAAACCAAGATCTCCTGGGACAAAATGGAGCTATGAGAAAGGTGTTTTTCAATCATCTTAATGTTTTTAGAGAATATTGGTTTAGTAGTTGGGTAATCTCATCTCAGCAGATCTTTGTGCTCTGAACTCTGTGATAAAGCATCCATTTTGAATAGCTTACATGTCCTGAAATCACCTCACTCCACCAACTTATTCTGCTAAAAGGAACAGTTGTGCAAAGATCATGCAAATCCTTTGAACATGGAGGCTTCCACTGAGGAGGACTAGGAAAGATGATGGGTCCTTTTTGAAGCCTGTTATGCGTGTTAAGAAAACATATGCAAGCAAAATTAACATGACATCAACCTCATTTTTGACTTTACATATTCTGCAACTGAGTAATCAGTAAAGTAAGATTGTCTAGACTCTATACCTTTTATTATTATTTTTATTTATATTCACTTTTTACATTTCTATGTACTTACCTTGAGCTCTGTTTCTTTAGAGCTTTTCTGTCAGGGATACTGTATTAAGATGTCAATGCCTGTGACACTTTCCTTCCCACATAACCTATCTCCTCCCTCTTTTCCCTGCAAGAAAAAAAACACATTAACCAGAACAACCATAAATGAAATAACTCACACACTAAATAATGACAGGGACACAGATGTAGGCAGCAAATTAAAGAGACCACATCTTTTATTAAGTGGATTTGACCTATTTAAGTGACCCCTGGAAGATCCTCCCAAACCCCCACGTGTGGCACCCCAGATCCGTAGCCAAAGCATGATCTAGCATTTTGCTTTCTTGCTGAATGCTGCCAAGGGATGGACATGAGAATTTTTTCTGGCACAGGGCCACTACATGCCCTTGAGCCCCACAGAGGTGGCTACCACAAAATGCAACCAAGGAGAAAAATAGGGTAAGCTAATCCACTACAGCTTACCTGCCCATACCTCCCCTTCATCTCAGAACATACTGACAATAGCCTACACTGAGACATCTGACTACTGGGAGTCCCTGCATCACATACAGCAATTGGCTAGGCACACTGGCTGGGCCCAGGAGCTCCACATGAAGGCCCTAGTGAAGTCTACCTGCCCCAGACCTGAACATGAGCTCTTCTGTAGCAGATTATATTCCTGCTGCAGATCTAATCTAGAAGAGAGAGAAGAAAAAAGAGAGTTAAGGTGTATGGGAGAAAACCAAAGGTACAATACTACACCTAGCCCTAATAGCTGCCTTTATAGCCCTAACTCCTTCCATTTCCCTCACCTGTCCCTGCATTATAACCTACCATCCCTTCCCTCTTTCCCACCACCAGGATGAGGGAGAGCCCACCTGGTTTTATTCTCCCCTCGGTGGCCTTACCCTCCCCCAAGTAGAGGGGAAGAAGAAGGCCAGGAAAGGCCCCTTGTTTTGGCTTCAGGCTCAGAGCAGGCCCTCTGCCATTTTTATTTTACAGTCACTTGAAACTGATTTCTAGGTATGCTGTAGAGGCCAGCTTTTCTTCATTATTTACAATGGTTTTTTACATTGTATCTTTTTCACATTGCTTCTTTATCTCTCTCTACCTTAACAGCCAATCACAGAGAGCTCCCTGAAAACACATTCCGAGAGCTGCTTGTTAGGTACATAAGTGTATAAAATAGGCAAAGGTAGAAACAAATAATAAAAAGTATTATGACTTTATATGTTTTGGATTTGCAGAATATGTAATGTCAAAAAGTAGGTTTACTGTCAGTTTAACAAATAAGTGTCAAATAAGTCAAACAGATTACACTGTTGCTTGATTTATTTTCTCATAGACCAACTATCTTCACCATATTTAGTATAGCACCATTTGCCTGTGCATTTCATTATATTGAGTTTACATTTTTATAGGGACGTTTTTGTTTTTGTCTTCCTTTATTTGTCAGATTTTACACTACATCCTTTTGTGCTGCATTATTTGCACAGCATGTGATTACATACCAAACAGCCCTCCCTGCATGTTCATCAGCATTATTAAGATTTGCAACACAAAGATATTGCTAATATATTAATTATAAATGCTTTCCTGCTTTATGACATTGAAAACATTATAAAATACACTCTTCTTGTCGTAATTGTTTGTAAAGCATGTAATAGAACTACAACTTGTGGTTTATTAGATTTTCAAATACAGAGCAGAACCAAATCACATTTCAATGGCTTGCATGGGCTGAGAAATCCCTTTATTAGCTCAGTAAACCTAGAGATAACTAGGAATACCAGTAACCCCAGGGATGCTAGAGAATAATCCAACACAATGCAAAGTGATGTGTTGCAGACATAGTCAGCATTTAAGGGGTTAATGATACTGCTATATCTACGGCTAGATTAACCAAGCAAATCTTAAGTATTATTATCACCTTAAATTTGTTACAGAGGGTATATGAACACCTGCCTCACACAGGTGAGGAAAATGTCCTGCATGATGCAGCAGTGATCTGCTATTAGTTTGGTGCCACTCACAATGCAGCCCTACCCTAACTGGCAGTTATAGTTCCTTTAAGACCCATGTATACTCAGTCATTATCCATTCTGTATACAATACCTTGAATTGGATGCACTGGGGCATTACTGATTCAGTCTCACTACTATGATGTATTATAATGATACAGATCTATCTATCTATCTATCTATCTATCTATCTATCTATCTATCTATCTATCATATTAGCTATAGATAGTATCAGTTTTGGTTGTTCATGCATCATAAGAAATTCCTATTTTTACAAAGCTGCATCTTGTAGCCCACAAAAAAAATTAAATGCCCCCAGTGCCATCTCTTAAACCTTTATGGTTTGAAAGATAATTGTATTTAAAGTCCCCCCCCTTTCCCTGAAGTCAGCGCTGTAGCTGACTGCAGGGTAATCAGGTCCCAGGACCAGCAGAGGCTCTTCAGCAGAGCCGAGATCACTATATTGAAACAGAAATCCTTCACTGGAACTGTCTACAAGGTGTGCGTGGTTTGCAAGCACACTTAGAAGACCGTTCCAGTGAAGAATTTGTTTTTCAATATCTCTATCTCAGCTCTGCTGCAGAGCCGCCGGCTGGTCCCAGGAGAGGATTCCCCTGAAGTCAGCTAGAGTGCTGACAACAGGGAGGGGGGAACTTTAAATATGATGGCACTGGGGGCATTTAATTTCTTTTTTTTAGGGCTACAAGATGCAGCTTTGTAAAAATAGGAATTTCTTATGATGCATGAACAATTGAAACCGATACTATCTATAGCTAATATGATAGATAGATAGATCTGTATCATTATCAATACATTATAGTAGTGAGACTGAATCATTAATGCCCCAGTGCATCCAATTCAAGGTATTGTACACAGAATGGATAATGACTGAGTATACGTGGGTCTTCTCAGTGCCATCTCTCAAACCATAAAGGTTTGAGAGATGGCACTGGGGGCATTTAATTTTTTTTAGGGCTACAAGATGCAGCTTTGTAAAACTTAAAGGGATAGTAACACTTCGTTTTAACTTTATTTTATTTTGTAGGCATTAAAAAAACATGAAGAATGATATAAGTCTTATCTCTCAAACCTTTATGGTTTATGAGATATTCACAAGCAAAGTTCCCCTCCCCGCCCCTTTTTCCTTGTGTAAGCCATCTCTTCTCAGATGTGAGTCTGGTTGTATGACAGTACAGATAACAGAAGGGGACAATTTTCTTTGTATGAAAACAATGAAAGCCCTTCCCCCCTTGAAAAGTTTTTCAGCTTTTTCCATTATCTTAATTGAAGATTGTCCCTCTCTGCAGTCTACCTGGGCATCTCCCTTCTTATCTGGTTGAACAGGGGGGGGATACTTTGTTTGTGAATATCTCTTAAACCATAAAGGTTTCAGAGATAAGACTTATATCATTCTTCATGTTTTTTTAATGCCTACAAAATAAAATAAAGTTAAAATGAAGTATTACTATCCCTTTAAAAACTTGACAGATCATGTCTATGGGGAATTCACATGCAATCCATGAGTCTGTGGCTGACTGCTACAGACATATGGGTTGCATTCCAGCCAAGAAGGGCAGTTTCCTGGCCATCTCCCACCCTGAATGGCTAATAGAAGCCAGTTTGGGGCTACACAGTGCAGCCCCAAGTTTTTTACTGGCTTTTTACACAGGGGAAGATAACTGCCCTTTAAACAAGTGGATTATTAATTAGTTCAGAAGGTAAAGCATATCCTGTACCTACTGTTTGGCTCTGTGGAGCTCCTGCCAAGGTACCGTGGAACATGAGATCCACAGAGCTGGTAAATATAAATATATGTTTTGCTTTTCTGACCCATAAATAATGCCTTAGTGAGTCTCCCCTCATTGTCCATTTTATATATTGTGTTTTTGGACTACCATCTATTTTAATAAAGACTGTGAGAGGGAGTTGTTCTTTCTCATCTTTACTTGCCTAGCCAGACACCCAGGTAAATTAAAGGTGTTAAAGTTCCCTTTTAAATCAGTAGGAATTTATATTTGCCCCATTTTGTGAAGCTGTTTTTTTCCCAGGATTGATGCACTTCTCTTTTAAACACAGGGCCATTACCTCTCACAATTAACTTTATTAAGTCCTAAACATTTATTGTGAATACTTACCTAAAATATAAAGCTCCAGTCCCGTAATGTTGAACAAGCACATTAAGACAATTACAATGAGATGATATATATTTGTAAAGACAAATTTCAAAACCACTGAATTCATGAAATGGTTGAAGGAACAGGATATGAGATAAGCTGCTCTTCTCCTCAAGCACTAACCAATACTATTGAATGTTTATCAAATAGTGGATTGTTCTTCCCTGCTTCCATATGTGAAGCAGAGAAGTATGGTTAACCCTTTGAGTGCCAGATAGGTATTCAACACATTGCAACGCAATCCATTGTATACCTCCCTGGAATTCAGAGGGTTAAAAATTACATAAATGCCTCCATTCCAACAACATACACATAGAATAGATGGGAAATGCTAGTTTGTGGTCAGCCTTGATTTCAGCCATGTAACTCTGCTTAATTGGACATTCTAAATCATTACACCAACACATGTTAAGTCTGGGTCTGACTGATCACCACGTAAAAGGCCAGGACCACACACTACCACTGGATAGAGCAGCAAGGAACAACAGCTGTGCTGTGTTAAGACTCCAGCTGACACTAACAGCTAAGCGAATGCCCTATATATATATAATATATAAATGGGATACCAGAAGGCGGCATGTCGTCACCAAGAAAAAGAGATGTTTATGGTTAATGAGAGGAAATATGACAAGATACTTAAGATATGAAACTGAAAGCAGTATGTGTTGTGATCAAAATACCAAATAATGAAAGGAAGACAGAGGCTGCAGTATGTATAAAATGCAGTGTAGACTGAATAAGTGATAACAGTGTGTGTAAGACAAGTGGAGATGAAGCACTATGAATGTGTGAAGGTACTTAACAAGGTTAGATCTAAACACCTACCACACTATGAACGGGTACTTAGTGAACTGACCTCCAAAATGTACATTTAGAAAGAAGTGTTTACTAGATTATATGCATGCAGGCTCCCTGTATCAAGGCAAAAATCTAATCTTTCTGAAAGAAATGCAATGGCATGTGCATCAAAATGGTTTAAAAGTGATGAGCTGGCTGTAAAGGCTGGAAAATTTAGAGCTATTCATTGAGCTGTAGATGACCACAGCGGTTACTGAATCAGCTGGATGATACGTTAAGGTTGCTGTAATGGCTTTGGCATATGCAAGGTGTGTGAAGAAAGATTGGTTGAAGAGAAAGGGGTGTACAAGGGTTGTCACTGATCACTATGAAACTGTGGCAGCATTCTAGTCCCTGTACATTGCTTCACTATGTTCTGCCTTAAGAGGCCAACCTAGTCAGGGATTACTGTGCAGATGCACTTCAAGGCCACCACCTTGAGGGAAATGCACTTTCCTTCCTCACTGGAATGACATCAAATTAGAATTAGAATTAGAATGGAATTTGAAAAGGGGCTTCACCAAAAATTGTTAGCTGAGGATAAATAACAATACAACACAACATATGAACACTATGTGTGTTTTCCCAACAGTGTAGGCAAAACTCTTAACATGCTCTTAGCTGTAACTTGAAAATTATGGTTGACAGCAGCTGGGTCCCCACAGTCATACACAGGAGGTCTTTGCAAACACATCCATGTACAGGTCCACTCACAAGATGGTACAGTGCCAGCTGGTTTGTTTGCTGTACCACAGTGGTTATGGTAGGAACCTCAAGATACTACCATACAGGATCCGTAGCACATCGGGACCCAATATCAAGCCCTCCTGGAACATGTAAGTACTAGAGCATTATGCAGGAAAATTTGGCCATGTTTGGCCACTACCTGAGACACAGTGCCCTTAAACTCATGCAGATGATCTACCTGCAGGAGCTTTGGCTGTTTTAGTCATCCAAGCTTGTAGATGCCTGATCAAGCACGTACAAGTGGAATCCTTTTAAGTCAATGGCACAGCTTACCACTTGAGGATAGCTACATCAACCATTGTGAAGGCACACTTGTAAGTTTTGTGCTGCCTTGTGAATGGACTATCGTGTGGCAGGAACTTTTGTAGTACACTAGGGCCACAAGATAGAAGATACCAATTATATAAGGCATCCATTCTGTATGTTTTTTCTGTACTCATGCTCTGCAGTTCCACTCAACAGCATCATGGTTTGCTTTGTCATGTTGGAACCTTCTTTGTATGTTACATCTCAGTGAACTCCTTCAACAGTAGAGACAGTCATACTTGCCTTTGCCTCAAGTAGCTTGGTGAGGAGTTGCTCCAGGTTGGCTTTGCACACTGCAGCTCCCTTTTGTCCAGCCTCAAATTTGTTGTTCCTTTTGGGCATCACCCTCATCTGTATATCCACCTTAGCAGTTACTGCTGTTCTGACAATCAAGCCAATGTGTGATGTCTTATTTGTATCTCTTTGTAGCTCAATCTTTATTATTATCTATAGACACACTTTTAAACTGGCATTGCTTCACAGTTGTCAGGCTGTGGTGGTATAGCTTACAGGTAGCAGTGATAACAGCATGTCTCACAAAGTGATCTTCCTCATCGTCCAGAATTAAGTTTGGCTGTTTTGGGAATAATGTGCTAGCTGTCAGGTCATACATATCTAGTGCTGCTGTTCCAAGGGTCTGGTTATTGCAGTCTTCAGTCGAATACCGTACAGGGCCTCTAAATTTTCAGTCTCCTCCTCAAGCATATTGTCAACCTGGTCAGGTGACAGTGAGAGCCCCAGATACTCCCAGGCATGTCCACCAACAGCCAGATCAACAAACTGGGCATGTTTCTGCTCTGGCTCATCTGTTTCAGCTGAGTCAACTCTCATGACTGCTGTAGCTGTTCTAACTATGCCGGATGCTTTAACAGCATTCATCTCTTCCACATATATCTGTTGATTGAGTTCATCTCAGTCAGTTGTGTGTTTGTGTGTATACGATCTTCCATAGATAAATAAGAAAAACAGCATTTTTTGTCATTTGTGGGCATTTTAGCCAAAAAAGTGCAGTTTTTCTGTTTTTTTCCCAGCCTTTTTTCCCAGCCTTGTTCCACTACATTAGAACCACACGTACTGACCCCAGCCTTGTCCTACTACCCTAGCAGCCATGGGACCACACATTCTGTTATCCAGCCTTGTCTCCCTGCACTAGTGAACAACATATACTGAACCCAGTCTTGTCCCACAGTTGCCAAAGAACCAC
This sequence comes from Rhinophrynus dorsalis, assembly GCA_037306005.1. Classification (NCBI taxonomy): domain Eukaryota; kingdom Metazoa; phylum Chordata; class Amphibia; order Anura; family Rhinophrynidae; genus Rhinophrynus; species Rhinophrynus dorsalis. Next base: position 578,449,270 of record CM074718.1, read on the forward strand.
ATGTACTGACCCATAACCTTTCCTCACTGCACTGGTAGGTAGAGAATCACAAATACTGTCCTCCAGCCGTGACCTCCAGCCATCTAAACATACACATTGATCCTCAGCCTGCATCTGCCTGGTTCCAACTAGCAAACCAAATATAATGAAGAGCTCAACTGAAATAACAACTTTAAGGTATAACCATAGATATCATATATGGGGTGCCCAAGTCCCCAAACACAGTATTCAAAATGCCTGGTTCCGAGTCTTTGCGGTTCTGGCCCAGGTGACAAAACTGATAAGTGAATTGGAAGATTATAGCCAAACTAGGTTTGTTTACGTTAGAGAAAAGACATCTAAAGGATTATATGATTACCATTTACAAATGTGTTCCAGTACAAAGCACTCACTGGGAAACTCTTTACTCAAAGAGCTAAGCAAAAAACAAGAGCACAAACTTTAAGATTAGAGGAAAGGTGTTTTAGATTTAAACAAAAGGCAGACTTTTCTACACTAAGGGCAGAGGATGTGGAACTCCTTGCTCCAGTAGGCTGCGTTTTATGACAGTTGTTTTCAGTGCTGTTCGGATGTTGAACCATGGAGATTTCTGACTTCCTTTTGAAATCAGGAAGGAATATGTTTTCTACCCACGTGGGAACTTTTCTTTGCTTTGTTCTGTGTCACCAAAAACAAGGGTGATATGGAAAAGGATGAACTTGATGACATCCCAAGAACACTACTTGGGGGTGTTATAAGTGTGGATTGCCATTCCTTTGGCAAAACTAAAACCATCAATATTCATCACCCCAAATTGAAAAAGCTGTGGAATGAGGCAATCAAGAATTGAACGTTTATATTCTAGGAAATACCGGATAATGGGAAGACGATGGTGGGTTTAAGAGATCTGTTGTCCTTGAAATTTGCCAGCACATTTGATGCTTCTAGTTTGCACTCTCGCAAGGTAAAGTGTGTAATTAGACTAATCCACAGTAATGAATATAAAATGGAGCAACAAAAAGCACCAGTCAAAAGTACAGAATTGGCTAACTTGTAACCTAAGCTGCCAGTCGAAGCCCCAAACCCTGATCATTCATACAGACTGTAGAGGAATAAGTGTCTTCAAACAGCAGCTAGAGAGGGAAACTGGCCTCTTTATATAAAAAGTACCATCACACTGTCATCACAGTTAATGCAGTTGACAGAGCCTTAGGCAGTGATATTATGAGAATAGGTTTCAGTGGCATTGGCCCATTGTTGCCGAATGCAGCTGCTGTAGCCTTCAGGCTACTTGGTGTGGCTGGCAGATTTGTTAGTCAGCACTTAGTCGTTAAGGCCAAAAGCATGATGAGATTTGTGCACTGGCAAGACAAATCTCAACACAATCACAGACCGCATGTTTTCCACCCTTGTTGATGGTAACATTTCAGATCAAGAGTGTAGGTCGATTTTTGATTATGTTGACAAGTAGCATCAGATGAAGGAGCAGATCAGGACTGGGGCACAAAAGTACTGTCCCTTTTGACAAGGTGACAGAAAAAAAAGAAATGATATGGCGTTTCCAAGAGCAAGTCCACAGCAACTTGCTAAAAATTGAGGTAAGTGAGAATTCCTTTTTATAGGAATACAGTTCTCCCCTATACCTTTACACCAGTTTTAATGCACCGTAAACCCCAGTGTTGCCATGTACATCACCATTGTACACATCTTAGTCAAGATCATATTGAGGTTGGGTTGTTGCTGTTGAGGAACTTTTTGGAGGGGCAAACAGTTGGCTGAAATAGAGATGGCCCCAATACAAAAATCTGAAAAAAGGTGTGCCATAAGAGAGATGAATATATGGTGCCTCAGGACAAGCAGTTAGTTCATTGTACAGGTTTTTGTCTCATAACCCCATATTATGTCTAACAGGTCATTCACTTAGTTAATATTTAGTGTCAGCTGAAGTCCTACCTTCTGGATTCTCTCCTGTGGTAATGTGTAATTATTGTGGGGAATTCTTAACCGCTCAACACCAAGTCTGGGAGTTGTAATCAGTTTGAGCGTATGCAAATAATCTGAATTATTGAACATAGATGGCTGATATTGAAGGTGATCACAAACCAGCATTTCCCATCTACTCATACAACATATTTGTATGAATTTACACCCTATAGATCTATGATGAATGAATATGTGTTAACAACAGTATGGCCATTAATGAATTTGGTGACACTTAATGCAGAAGGAAATCCTCATGCACATTCAGAAAGTCACGACTTGGTGAATCCCCCCCCCCCCCCAATCCATAGATCTAGGATGAATTAATATATGCTAGTAACAATATGGCCATTAATTACAATGGTAAAAGCAAGTGCAGAAAGAAATCCTACTGCACAGTCAGAAATTCACCACTTGATGAATTCTCCCCTAAGTTTATTATTTGTTCAGAGGTATTGAAATTAGATTTCAACCTATTCAATTGAATATTATTTTGACAACTGTAAATGATGGCATTTAAATGATTATCTTAATGTCTGCAGTGAACTGGAGTTTAATTTGTATTTGGTCCTAAATACTCACATCTTACTTATTTTTGACCTTGAACTCTGTTAGTTGTGAGAGCTGACTGTTTGGAAGGTAGCAACCCTGTGCATGGTACTCCACAAGTTTTGCCTGCTGAGTTCTTGACAGTTCATCATTTCTTTGTGTATCAGTTAGCATCATGTGCCACTTATAGTGAATAGACCTGAGAACATAAAGGGTCTAGCAATGCTCCAAAACAAGGTTATATTATGTTAAAAACATATTTTAACAATAATAGTAATATATATGAAATATCAACCTTACAGCAGAGACTATGCTTACCTCCTGGTGACAAAAGCAACAGAGGTGATATGGAATGGCCTGAACTTGACGGAAACATGTATTTTTTCAGCTTCCTTAACTATGTGACTATGTTGCTATGTAGATGGAGAATCCAGTCCTCAACCTGAAAGCAAGGATAGTGGTGCAATACACCATTATCCCTGCTGTATGAAAAGTCTGGAGGGAATGAACTTATAGAGCTCTTTGCCTCCATTTACCACTTTCTGTACATATTTGAATCCCTTAGAGATCATGTCTGACATCTATGGGACCCCTCTGATTGGTTAGAAGAACCTCTTCTTCTGGAGTGCTAATTCATACATATCAAAGCATCTCCTTGAATTACTCTGTCTCCTCCTCTCTCCATCAATTTTGCTCCCTGCTGTAGGTTTCTCCTGGGTCGTGTTGTTCTCCTCAGAAACCTCTGTGTTGGGCAGTGGCATCAGAAGGCTGCAGAAATAAATCCCTAGCTACATTATTAAATGCCTTGTTTAACCCTTTGCATGTCAGGGGGTTGTATAACACAGTGCTTTTTTCCATATAAGAAAAACTTGTTTTTGATTCAGTGACTCCTAGAAAAGAATTTGAGTACAGTAGCATGTTAAGGTGACATAATAAATCAGAGCTGTGTTTTATTTTTGCACTAATTTATTCACATAAATATAAGAAAAAAAAACAGTTTAACAAGCTTCTTGTGCTGCTATGATAATGTGCAGATTATTTGCCCTCAGTTCCCTTAGTCTGGTGATAGCTGCCTAAATACAATCCAGACCTCTTAGCTCATGCTCTTCCTTCAAATTTCCATCTGGCTTTTGATCATCAGTGAGATGGGCAGAAAGACGAGAAAACCAGCCTAATTTAGACAACCTGGAAATGTTGACAGCATCAAACACTATCTGTACATTTTTAACCATTTGCATGGAAGAGGGATATGCAACTCGAAAGGTTACTTTTGCCAATTAGGATGTCAGGGATATATTCTCTGGGCTGTATTTGTTAAAAAAATTATTTTTCTTCCTTATAGGAGGCACTATCACTTTAAACATTGCTTCAAGCATTGTTATTACAATACTTAACCCTTTGAGTGCCAGAGGAGTATGCAATGCATTGCAAAGCAATGCGCTGCGTACCCCTCTGGCACTCAAAGGGGTAAGGAGATGTTTTAGGTAAGAAAAGGCAAAGATAGGCCAAACTATGATTTTTCAGAGCAGTAGCTGAAGTGGGTGTCATTTGGATAGATCATAGATCAGAGTGGACAATGTGAGGCCCTCCAGCTGCAACCAGACTATAACAGGGCCTCATATTCTGCCTACCTTTTGCCTTTGATGCTGCAATGTGTAGAGACCTCTTTAGCCCTCAAGTGGCTAAAAGCCCTGTTTAAATAAATGGATATTGGGGGCTTTTTTATTTGTCCTCTGTGTGCACATGGCCCAAATTAGCTGTTATTACCATAATCTGTAACAACATAAATTATTTACATCTTAAAATCCCCTATTATCCTATTGAAAAGCATGACAAACTATAACATATATATTTACTATTTTACTTAGTGTTCACTTACTACGTGCCTTCCTTCTCCCCTCATGGGGTTTCCTATTTGTGTAGTGATCTGATCACTTTACATGTATGCTCCCTTATTTTTCTAGAATATCCAACTATTCTGATCCCTTGATCCTGAGTGCCTGTGAGAGTTATCCAACACATTGTGATTAACAGCAGTTTAAGCATAGCAATTCTTTGGACACCTCTCTGGAACTTCAAGGGTTAATAAAGAACATAATTTAATTTACATTGAAAAAGCATTTTATTTGATTAGACTGTACTTTTTAAATAATTTCTTCAGTATTTGATCTTATCTGTACTATAGCAAATAACATGAACAAATGTGCAAAATAAACCCAGATTAACCCCTTAGTGACCGGCCGCGTGCGCACGTGGCCGGCACTTAATGACAATGGTTTTTTTTTTTCCATTATAGTGAATGACTTCCTGGACTTACTAACTGACATTTTTTCATGACTTACCTGGTAAGTCGTTTGTCACTAAGGGGTTAAATTAAGAACCTGATCTTTAAGCCTTTGGATGCTATATACATAACAGTGCGTTATGAAGCAAAACATTTTAAAACAATGGATTTGAGACATCTAAAGCACCCAAGAGGTTAATATTCTAACCTTTCATGAAGGGCTAAAATTCCCAGTAATGATGGTAGGCAGAATATATGTCTAAATGTGAGGTGTGTTTCAACCATACTGTCCACTCCCACCAACCCAATATGTTCATGTGGCCTGCACAGTCTCATTGAGGAGAATGTACAAATGAACCAGAGAAGCCCATCTGCTGCAGTAATATATAGGCTTATAAATCTAGCTACTGTACATATGGATTACTACATAAGGGTGCACACAACTCTGCCATCAGCTCTATCAAATGACACCCCATAGCACGAGTAAATGGAAGAAAGAATTTTGTGTTGAGTTCCTCATAAAAATAAGGAGAGGAAGAATAGCATATCCCAAAAATCTAAACTATTATACTTCCCTTTGTGCAAACTGGTTATTATTTCACATTAGAAAAATAGTGCATAGGTGTAAATTAAGCAGATGCAGTGCATTAAAGCAGACTCTTGTGCTGAGTTTATCCCAAAAGGCTATTCATACATACCCTAGCTGCTGTAATGTCCTGTCTATAGTCTAATTTGGCCAGTTGATTTTCCATTGCATATACCCCCTATACTAACCAGTTAATTTAACCCTTTGATTGCCAATGTGTGTGTGTGTGTATTCGCAATGTGTTGCGTACCTCTCTGGCACTCAAAGGGTTAAGAGGCCGCTACCTCACTGCTCCACGCAATGCAGTCTTGCGTTGCCTCACTCACACAATGCAATCATGCACAGTAAAGACTGCCCGAATGCGGGCAGTCTCTACTGTGTATGACTGCATCGTGACAAACATCCTAGCAAATTATTATTTAAGATATCTAATTTTTTTTTTGGTAAGGGTAGGATCATGTGAGGAGCTAGAAGTGTGGCCATTTGCAGCTTAGGAACAGCTATAGAGGCTGCATGTTCAAAAGGAAATTGAAGGAAATCTGGGACAACTCAAATGCACTGTAGGGGGAAAAAATCCCTTTGATTTTAATGGGGATTTTTATTATTTCAGTGGTAGAGAGGTCTCTAATGCATTGTTAACATTCAAAGGGTTAAAAATAATTGAAACCAAATGAAATGTATAGTTTTTCTCTATAGTGCAGTAGGTTTGCTCCATATTCTTCTATCATTCCTTTGAACATAGGGCTCATAGTATGCTTTGCCTAAGAGTGCCTGAGATTTACCACAAGTGGCATCTAACACATCGTGTTGCAATGTGTTGGATACCTTTCTGGCATTCAAAGGGTTAACACTAATCATTCCTAAGTACTGTAAAAATCTCTGGTATAATATGTTTTTTGGGGGGTTACCCCTTTTCACCTTATATGAAATGGGGTGTGCATATTATACACAAGAAAAAGCAAGCAAACAAAAACATACTCCCTTAGATCTCTCTCCCCATCCCATTTCTCCCTACCTCAATACAGTATCTGTGCCCCCCTTTCCCTCCCTCCATCCACCTCCATCTCTAGGAGCCCATCCAGAGGAAGCTGGGAGATCTGTGCAATGGGCTGAATGTTGCATTTGCCGCCCACTTCCTCAACTATTGTACAACCTTTGAGGACCTCTGCACTGAAAATACATCAAGTCCTGACACGGCTCTACCATAGGTTCAATGTGCAGACCTCTGTGTGGAGATTGCTATAGACATCAAGAGGAACATTCTTTTTGAGGGTAGAAGGAGGGAAGGAGATGCATATTATACATATCTATAAAAACTATAGTATAATTTACACTGGCGTATTATAGACAGGTGCATATTATACCCAAGAGTTTACTGTATCAATTTTCTAGACATTTCCAGCAGCCGAAATAATACATAATTTTGTTTTCAAACTTCTAATTTATGCTAGGAGCAGTTCACCCAGTGTTAGCATTAGTTTCAAAAGGCAGAGAGTAATTTCAGCCTTCTGCTTGCCTAGTTATTTTTTCTATTGATTTAAACTGATCCCTGTGATGAACCTTTTCAAGTTCTTCCTTTAAACACTTCTTTTAACCGTGATGGTCTAGAAGTGGTTGTCAACCTTCCAGGTCACTTTGAGACTTAATTGTTCTGATAATATTTTCATCTTTTCATCTTTCACAGTTACTGCTAAGAAACTTTATCCGCATGAAGCGTTGTATCATGGTGCTCGTCAATGCTGCCTACTACATTAACAGTTGCTTTGATTGGGACTCACCCCAAAGGAGTCTTGCTGCTTTCTTGGTAAGATAATCCTCTACTGTCTTACATAATTATCCCATCCGTTCTGTGTTTTAAAAGGAATGTAAGTTATAAATGTCATCTACCCAACTCTGTGCAGAGTAATTAATGAGGATAGTCCAGCCATATTAGCTCTTTTTTTTTTTAAACCCAAACCTTCAAACCTTATCTAAAAATGTGCTGCACTATTACAGTCATTAGTTTGTAATTATGAAATATCACTTGTTATATAATAGTACACCCTTTATATAATAATACAATATTATATACTAGTTGAAGAGCCCGTTACACGGGCCAAAGTGCCACTGCCACCCGGTCGCGGGGCAGTCATGCGCAGTACAAATTGCCCGCGCCGCTGCTGATACAGAGCTGAGCCGCGGCGCAGGCAGTCTCTACTGCGCATGACTGCAGCACGCGCAGCAGTGTCTACTGCTCATGACTCGGCATTACAAAACGTTTTAGCGGATTATTATATAGGATTCTATATATATATAAATGTATATATTATATATGACTTTTTGTCTGTGTAATATGTTGTGATGAAAAGAGTTAAGATTGTTTTTTTCCTTTCTATAGAAATAAGTGTATCAATACATAGATATATTAGATTAACTGTTTGAATGTCAGAGGGGTTAGCAATGCATTGCTCATCCCTTAGGCACTCGCAGGGTTAACAGGGGGACTTATCTAGCTGATAAATCAATTAGATAAACAAAGGGTTTAAATTTTGTTCTACTAGTCTATAGCTGGTAATTTTTATTTTAGATTCTGATCGACCGAAAGTGCTCTTTTGAACCATGAGCGTGGCTGATGGCCAGAGTAAAATGTGGCACATTAAATAGCTGCAAATTAAGATACAATTAAAATATATAGACTTGCATATATGACTGAATACCTGAGAACTATCAGGATTTCACACTGATTCTCAGGGTTTTGACCCATATTTCTGGGTGAAAGGCCAGTTCTCAGGGTGACAGAATTTGTTGTTATCTACTATAGTTTCTTCACTAATTAACTGCTTCTTTAATTTCTAAATTGGTGTCATTTCTAGCAGAAAGGCAGTGAAATGGCCTGCTCATCTTGTGAAAGATCAAACAGTTGTAGCATGATTATAGCTGCTTGAGGACTGAATGGTTCACATCTATGTTAGAGCAAGTAGGGGTGTATAACCTAGAATCTATGTTACAGGGAACTTTAATGGCTATTTCAAATATCTCAGGGTTAATGTATTTTGAAAGTTGTCAGGTATGCCTGGCTGTCGTTGGAAGGACATCTTCCTAAGTACGCCAAGCAAACGTCACTTGCTTTTGTGTTCATAGTACATAGGTTATTTATATGTTTGCAGTGGTTGGCTATAGGTTGGAAAATGGCTGACCTCCTTGTCTGGCTATGGAAGCTATATAACATTAATGGAAAATAGCATTTTACTTTCAAACTGCATCAAAATTGTCAATGCTCTCTCGTTTTTTGTTTGTGGTTATGCAATTAGGTCATGTTGATGAACCCTTTTAGTGCCAAAGTGATATCCAACCGATTGCAAAGCAATGCTTTGTACACCGCTCTGACACTCAAAGGGTTACGTTTAGAGCTTTACTGCATGGTTGTAGGATGGTGTTACCTGCAAGACAACTTCTGATATATTTGTTACAAAGTTAAAGTTTTTATAGATGTCATTTTTTTAAGGTCAGATGAAATTAGTTTCTACTTTTACTACCCTGAAAAAAAAAAGATGTAAAACCCTAAAAGGAAAAGGAAGCAGTATGAAATAGTTTGTTAAAAAGGTGACATAAATCAGGATACTTGTTTAATCTATCGTTTCTATGAATAATTGAAAGACGAGAACAGACTGCAGAATGACTCTTCTGTATTGCCATATTTAGGAGATACTGTTGCTTTAATGTATCGCCTCGCTAGCATGCAAGGACATTTTAAGGTAATATGGTTTGGTTTGGTATTTGAAAAAATGAAGTTTAATCTCTATATGCCTGATGGGGCTTCCCTTCACTTGGAACATTGTTAGAATGATAATTAATTTGAAGAGAAGAAATTGAGCATTGGAACCATATGCGTATAATATACCTTTTGCCAGGTCTTCTCTGGCAGCAGGTAAAGGTCATATCTGGGTATGCAGTGAAGAAAATAACAGGAGACTAAGTTTTAATGAGAAAATGTAGTTTATAATTTATGTGATATATTTTATGCATTTCAATGCAGCAGCACTTACATGTGATTCACCTTTGTCTGTAGGTAATGGTACACAAGGCCTTAATCATCAAGCTAAAGTATTGTAATTCTGAAGCAAACCAGTTGCACTATAGGGTTGCAATGGAAATTCTGAAAATTCTCATTGATTTAAATTTCGTTTTTAACCCTTTGAGTGTTAGAGAGGTCACTAACGCATTTGCATTCAAGGGGTTTAAAGTCCACTTTTAAATAAACTGGGATTTACTTAGATACTAAAGACTTCTCCAACATTTTGCTTTAAAATCAAACCTGGGAACCTTGTTTGCCCCAAGCCCCCAGAGAAACACTGCAGAGCTAAGGATGGGAGTGTCCAAAGTATGCATTGAGGGAGGGGCTTATTCAAGTGGGCACGGTTTGGTGGTTGAAAGGAGGAGTTTTCAATGAAATGGGTGGGAAAGTGGGCAAATTAGGTGAAAGGGGATTGAATGGACTGGAAAGTGGGTGGGGTTATAGCTGAACTCACCATGCTAGAGAATTAGTCTCTGTTCCTGGAGACTTTTAATTCAATCTGAAAACTAAAATCTCTGGTGAGCATATGCAATTTGTCATTGTTTAAACACATAAACAGTATCCCATGTTATTTTATTGTCAGTGCACAGATCATTGGGTCTTATGAATAAAGGGAATTAGAGCAATTCTGCAGCAGACCACACCACCATAGGGGCATCTAAACATTCATAACAATTCCCATTAATTTCAAGGGGGCTTTGGATCCCTTGAATGCCAGAGAGGTCTTCAATGCATTGCTTTGCAATGCGTTGGAGTCCCCTGTAGCATTCAAGGTGTTCAAATCCTCATTTAATTAAATTAACATTTTTAATTGTCCCTCCTTTATGCTGCTGCACTTTCCCTTAATACATAACGCACAATCGGGGATATTTATAAAAGTGGATTTAATGTGAAAGAAGCTTTAAAATAGCTGTAAGATTGTCATTGGTAGATATAAAAGTATTGAGGACAGTTTAGGAGGACATAACTCCATATAGTATATTTTTTTATAAACTGGCATAAGGAAGTTTCTAAAAAGTGGCTCAGCGTATTTATAAAGAAATTACACTATTTGGACCAATTTAGCGACAGAATTTTCACCAAAAATTTAAGGCCATGTCTGACCTGTTCTTATACTTTACTGTCACCATGTTTAAAATGTAATGAGAATAGTTTATAAATATTAACACTCATAATAAGGAATAAGGACATTTTAAGAATCCGTTCACAAAAACGAACAAGAACACTTTTCATAAATGTCCCCCCAATGTTCCTTCTCTACATGATATCTATGGGTCAGTCTCTGACACATAAAGGCTGATGTACAACTGCGCAGTAAGAAACAAATGGTGCAAAACAACTGCACCATAAGGAACAAATGCAATGCACATTGATTTAAATGGGATTTAAATGGGATTATTAATTAATTCTTTGAATGCTAGGCTTTTAAAACCTAATTTAAATCAGTGGGTAGTTTGATAATTGCCGTTGCCTCCTTTGGTACAGTTGGGTTGCCCCAGAATTGCTCCAGTTCCTCATATTACATCATCATTATATACCTGCATTATAGGCCTGTGTCACATACACCACTTCCGGCTCTCAGAATGTTACTGTTGCAAACTGGGGGCTACATGTGGCAACAACAAATGAAGAGCTAGGAGCCATGACACAGATGCTTTAATCTAAACAGGCATACAGGTTAGGTTTACAATATACTTCACTTTGAGTTATCCAGTACATGTATTATAATCTATATTTTAGTGACACAGATTTATTAGAGAAAACATATTATAAGCTTTTAAGATGGTAGATTTTTAAGGGAGCTCACTTTACAAATAGGAGTCTGGGAGATTAAAAGTGACACATTTATTGGCTAGGTGAATAGCTTTAAAGTGCACACTTTCAAGATCACTTTGGTCTCTGCATTAGGCATTGCCTGACAGAGACTTCTTCAAAAAGTGTAAGTAGATGACTCACGGGGTATAAGTGCAAAAACAATTGTGCACTAAGTCAAACACAGGAATAATTTTTTTCACTCCCCACATCTGCCTAACATATCTTTATTAACCCTTTGAGTGCCAGAGTGCTGCACAACACATTGCAAAGGAATGTGTTTGGCACCCCTCTTGCACTCAAGCTATCTGCATCACATTTCTTCCCCTTATTGTCATTTGTGCCACAGGGAGGATATGAGAGAGACAGCTGCTGTTTCGCTAAATATACTAAAGTGTAAAGGAAATATACACCATTTCCCTGTGCATGTTATGGGACTGGCATGTGGGACCTGCAGGCATTAAAGGCCTTCTTTCGGACTGTGTCTGCCGGTATGTAATACAGCAGGCATGTACTATAGTGCAGTCTCTGCTGTAAAACGATAAGACCAGTTGGGCTGCATTAGAAGATTCATACATATGCCCACTTAGCCTTTTCTTCTAAAAAGCTAATAAAAAAGTAAACTATAACTAAAGGAATAAGTTACTCTTAATTTGGTTAACAGATGGTCTTACCTAGGTAAGGTGTCCCATATACAGTAGCTTGGTATGTCAATATAATTTTTTGTATTGCATTGAGATTCTTCTTTATGCTATATCTGAACACTTTCAGTTTACAATATAATCTTGTATTGGCCTTTAGGAAGTATGATGTAAAGCAGGTGTGACCAGGTCTCCCCTTTAATTGAGGATACCTATGGAGATGAAGCAATTCTCGGGGCTGCCCTGTAATCAAATCAACCCAGCAATGTGTAGATTAGTTAGGTGTCCTGCATTAAAGGGGAGGTCTGCTAAACTGAGTAAAAGGCAGACATCACTGCAGATAACTGTATACATGTAAGTGCAGATACTATGAAAAATAATATAAATAGATTTACAAGATTGTTGTGTGAAGGGCTTCTGTCTAGATGATTCCTTCTTTTAACCCTTTGAGTGCCAGAGAGGTTTGCAATGCATTGGATACCCCTCTGGCAATCAAAGGGTTAAACTAATCAAAATTGAGTTATTTCCATGGCTTTTCTCATCATCAGGGCCAGATTTTCCAAAAGGCAGAGTAGGTAACTGCTTAGAATTCCAAATACTGAGGGGCGCCTCAGCTGTGCTGGCCACACCTACACTCTGAATTGTGGGTGTGGCCAGAGCAATCTCAATGTCCCTGCACTAGATGCACACCCCTTTACAGGCTATTATTTAACCCCTTGGATGCTAAAGACATCTCCATTGCGTAGCACTGCGATGGAGATCTCTCTAGCAACCTAGGGTTAAAGCTTTTCTTTTTCAATGTTTTTATAGGCAAAGGTATTTTCAGTGACAGGAATTAGTGGATGGGACTGGGGGCGATTCATATCAGGAGTGTGGGTGTGGCCATGGGTGGAGCTATGTACTAAAAATGAATAAAAATACAATAAAAGAAAATGGGTGGAACTATGGGTGCCTAAAATGCTTTGCCTAGGATCACCTGTGAGGTAAATCTGGCCCTGTTTGTTATCAATAAGAAAATGCTGCTTAAAACCAGTTTTGCTGGAAATTTGCTGTATATTTATATGCATATCTTTATATCGGCTTTACAATTAGACAAGGGGGAAATAATAAGATTTTTTGGGATCCCCACCATTCCTTACTGCACTTTGTTTCTATGGCCTAACTCAGTATTTTTGCGCCAATTCTAAATGAGTTGTATATGTATGGAGGTGTTGTCATATTTTCTTGCTTACAATTTGCCTATTAATTCTTTGGTTACTAGAGACATCTGCAAGACACAGCTCCACATGCAAGGATTAGTCCATCATGTATACATAACTCTGTTCATTGTGTACATTGTGAAGTAGAGCAGAACAAGAAATCTGGGGCAATATATAGGATGCTACAGAGGAACAGTTCTGGAGGAAACCACTGTAGCTTTTATCCCCTTGATCCCTAGAGATGTCTCCAACAACTCACAGAGCAAAGCAATGGGGATCTATGATTCAAGGGACTAAAAGCCCCAGTTAAAGTGGAACTACCACCCCACAGAAAGTTTCCCTCGAAGAATTACCCATCTGGCGATTAGCTGCTCAATAGTACTCGTCAGAATTATTACCTCCTTATAGTGAACTTCTGCTGTTCCCGGGACTGACAGCCAGGAAACAGCGCAGACATCTTTACATAGTGATGTCTGCTCTCCTGCGCTGTTGGTACCTAGCAACGCCTCGTAGAGCTGAATGGGAATGACAGAGCAGGATGCAGACGTCACTATGCAAAGATGTCTGCGTGTTTCCTCGCTGTCAGAGTCGGAACAGCAGAATTTCTTTATAAGGAGGTAATAATTCTGGCGACTTAGTACTACTGAGCAGCTAGTCTCCAGATGGGTAATTCTTCAGGGGAAATTTTTTGTGATTTGGTAGTTCCGCTTTAAATCAATGGGCATTTGGGGAATTTTGATGTATTCCTCATGATGCAGCTGGTTTGTCCCAGAATTCTCTGCTTTAGCTTCCCAAATATACCTCCTAGCTTTCTCACTTTCTCTTGTTTCTTGGCTTGTCTTTTCTTTCTATTGCTTTAATTTCTCACTGTAACAAGCACAAAATATAATTGGACAACTGAGCCATCAGTAAAAGGACACACTTAAACATGCGTCAGTGAATTATTCTACAGGACAAACTTTAATCTTTAGAAGTGATTGCAGATAATTTGTGGTACCATCTGTCCATTTTGAATTGTTTTAGCCTTTTCAGTCGTTATAAGTGCTGCTGTGTTTAACATTAACATTTGATATTTTACACATTTAATTTCTGTACTGCTGTGTGTTCCCCCGGGAATGGTGCTCTAGTGCTACATGAGAGATACAAAGTATTGATCAGTTAACATTTCAGCTACATTTATGTATGTCGCAAAATTAATGAAAATGCCAGACAAAAATGTCAGAGTGCACAAAAAGGTAGAATTTAAATGTGGTTCTTTAATGAAAAGTTTAAGATGTGCATTATCAAAAAAATGTGCCCTTGCCTTTTACGTAGAGCTCATAACTGAATGAGAAAGGAAAAGTGCATATTTTACTTAGAGGAACATTGAACATGAAATATGAAGGGGGGAGTAATCTAACTGGGGCTGGTATTCATAAATTGCTGTTATAAAGCACCCTCGGTATAGGTATAGCAATTAGAGACTTGACTGGCATTTTTTCTTCACTTGGAAAACAAGAAATGTCCCTACTTTATGGCTTTCATACTTTTCCTGCATGGTCCCTATTCAATAGGATGAATTTACCCTGTGCTGGAGGAGAGTTCAATTTAAAATAAGTGTCATTAAGATCTTCTTTGGCACAGGGAAGCAGAACATAGTGACCTATATCATCCCTTCTTCTCTCTCTGTTTCTATTAATCGCTTTCTATTTCTAGCTTGCTCTTTCTTTCTCTGCCTTACTTTGTTGTTATACTGCAGTGTGCATTTATCATTGAGTTTGCCTTTTAACATTCTTACATTTTCAATTGTCTTGATTCATCACATTGTCTTCTTGTGTCCAGTCGTAGTCCCTTTTCTTAATGTCTCTTCTGAGATACCCCCTTGGTCCCTAAGGGATTCTATCAATGTTGTGTGAACCTACAGCATATTCATTGGATCGTCTTGTGTCCAGTCTTAGTCACATCTGTTGACATCTCAAACCCTCAATGTCAGTATATCCCGGATTATACACCTCTTAGGGGCGCAAAGGATTCTTTCAATTCTGTTAAATCTACAGTGCATATCTTGTTTTGTGTCCGGTCCAGGCACATTGGTTGACCTCTCAATGTCAACGATATCCCACATAGATATCTATGTGACGCCTGTGGGATTCTCTCAGAGCAGTTAGAATGTGAAGTATGTGTTAATCAGATTGTGTTGTGTTCAGTCAAGGTCACTTTATTTGAGCTCTCAATGTCAAAGAGATGTCCCACATTGAACAGTCCTGTAGTGCTTAAGGGACACTGTCAGATCTCTTAGTACTAGTAATACATGTTCACCGGTTTGTCTTGTGTTCTGCCTTGGTCATGTATTTCATCCCTCAGTTGCCAGAGATATCTCTCACTGGGAGTCCTCTAAACTAAAGACACTGCAACATATTTACCATGTTTGACCGCTTGAATGCTTGAGACATCTCCAATGCATTGCATAGCAGTCCACAGGATCCAAGTAGTTGAGCCTTGCAAGAGTAGGTGCATTGCGGATATCAGGGGAGTATATTGACCATGACTTATAATAATGAAATCTCATTTGTCCTTAACAAATTTATCTGCAAAAACAGTTTTTCTGCATTTTAGGACTTTATTTTTGCAACAATTCGCAAGACAATTAGACTATGTGCTAAAGCAAATTGGGAAAAATATCAGATCAAACCAAACAATATAGGGGTTAACAGTGGAAAAATAAATATTTCAAAAATAGACACAGATTTAAATGGGTATTCTAACCCCTTGAGTGCTAGTGAGATCTCCAGTGCATTACTTTGCAAGGGATTAAACACAGCATTTACATGAATGACCCATTTTATGTGTCCCCTGTGGTGCAGTTAGTTTGCCCCAGAATTCTCCAGTTCTCTATTAGTACATTAGTCTTAATGTCGATTTTATAAACTCCAAAAAAATATAATTCAACAAGAAATGCATATAATCTATGTGTAGAAATTGTTATTTTACTTTAAAGGGGAACTACCACCCCGCAATAACTTTACATTAATTAATTCTTCATCTGGCGACTAGCTGCTTAGTAGCGCTAGTCGCCAGAAATATTACCTGGTTTCAAAGATTTTCGAGTTTTTCGGAGGCTCACAGTAGCAGGAAGCTCGAAAATCTTTGAAACCAGGTAATATTTCTGGCGACTAGCGCTACTAAGAAGCTAGTCGCCAGATGAAGAATTAATTAAAGTAAAGTTTTTGCGGGGTGGTAGTTCCCCTTTAACCCTTGAATGTGCCCTCACCACCATTTTTCATCAACCTAATTCTCTATCTAAAAAGTTAAACTGTACGTTTTTCCTTGTTATTCAATTAACACATTTCAAGAAGATATTTTAAAAGTATCAAATATTTTATTTCATATCTAGTGCTTTTCATTAGAAGAACACTCATAATACTGTCATAATTGAGTTCCTTAACCCCTTAATGGCCAGTGATGTGACAGGCCCAGAGCATACTCTCTCAGACCCTGTTAAGTGTGCTTGTACACATCATAAGTCACATGTGCCGGCGTGCCGACAACAATCAAAGTGTTCCTAAAGGGAAGGTCAATTCCCCGGACCGATGATCGTTAAAAATATGTAATGCTTGAAATATTTTGATGTTTTTTACAATTTCTCAGTTATGTGCTTATCTATAATTGCCTCTTTAAATGAAAGGAAACAGAATGCAATAGCTTACATACAATGGGAGGTTCTTTTCACAGCCAGGGCTGGATTTACACCCCATGTACCCTAGGCAGGGCACTCTAGGCTCCTTTAGCTCTGCCCATGGCCACACCCCCATTCCTCACATTGCCCTGTCCCAAATCCCATCCACTGTTTTCTGGAATAGAAAATACCCCTGGCCTATAACAAGCAAAGACAAAAATGCTATAAAACCTTTGCATTGGAGATCTCTATAGCATCTCAGGGGTTAAATAATTGCCCATAAAAGTGTATAAAGCTGGTGCAGAGACATTGAAATTTATCTGGACACATCCAAAATTCAGAATATGGATGTGGCCAGCACAGCCGAGGTTCCCCTCAAAAGCTGGAGTTCTAGTTAGTTGCCTGGTTTGCCTAATAGGAAATCCAGCCCTGTTCATAGCACTAACTTATGTCTAAGTAGAAGTTCCAGTAGGTAGTTACAGGTGTGTATTCATATGCTGTAATGCCTCATCAGGGAACCACTTACCTAATGCTTATCCTAGAAATTAGAAGTGTTTTGAATCAAGAGCTATATGCACAAAACAACCAAGGAACAATGCAGGAGCAAATTAACTGCATCACTGGAGACAAATCCAAATTCCCAAAGATTTAAAAGGGAACTACCACCCGGCAAAAACTTCATCTTAATTAAGTCTTCATCTAGTCGCCAGATGAAGACGTAATTAAGATGAAGTTTTTGCGGGGTGGTAGTTCCCCTTTAAATGAGTCTTTTAACCTTGTGAAAGATGGAGCTCTACAACACATTGCTGTCTTGCATTCAAGGGGTTAAAAAGCAGCTGTTGAATCAATGGAAATGTTAGGGATTAATCCAGTAGATGTGATTCGTTCCACATCTTTAGTTTACAGAATTGTGGTAATAGTTGTCACTGAGGCTGATGTACTAAGAACTGGGGCAAGTATGGTGCAAACCAACTGCATCATAGAGGAGAAATTCAAATTCCCATTGATTTAAATGGTCCCACCACTATAAGATTCAAGGGATTAGAAGCCCCATTTAAATCACTGGAAATTTTGAGTTGTTCCACCTTGCATATATTTTGCCCAAAAATTATTTTTCTTTCGTTGCTAATTTGACCAATCAGGGGTGTAATTACAGGGGGTGCAGTTGTGATGAGGCCAGGATCCTTAGAGACATCTACGGGGTGATATGATTACCATTTACAGATCAATACAAAGAACTCTCCAAGGAACTTTTTACTCAAAGAGCTACACAAAGAACAAGAGGTTATGCATTAAGACCAGAAGAAAGGCACTTTCTACTAAAACAAAGACAGGGATTTTTTTTACAGTAAGGAAGTAAAGTTATGGAATTCTTTGCCTTGGTATGCTGTGCATGCAGATACAGCAATTGCTTTTAAAAAAAGTAATGGATACCTATCCAGCACAGAACAATATTGAGAATTATGGCAGTTGGCTTCCTAGCAGATAGGATGTTGTTGAACCAGGGAACTATCCGACAGCCATTTGGAATCAGGAAGGAATTTTTTTTCTCAGTTGGGACTTAACTGGAAATAGCTTCAATGTTTCTTTGTTTATTTTGTTTTAGTTTTTGCCTTCCTCTGGATCAACAGGGGTGATATGGCACAGGCTGAACTTGATGGATGCAGTCTTTTTTCAGCCTCATCAATCCTGTCCTCCTTATTTGACATGATATTTAGTACTAACTAAAGATCAAGGTGCCAGATCACACAGATTTGATTCATAGTGGCCATTAGGATTTTCTGCCCAGATTAAGATAACTGGGAATGTATTCATATAATGTGTTCATGTTCAGTTAATCTGGGCATCAAATTCTAATAGCCACTAAGAGTCAATTCTGTATGGATTGGTTCTCTAAATTAATCTTTAACCCTCTGAGTGTCAGATGGGTGTGCAAGGCATTGCAAAGCACGGCTTTGTGCACCCACTCTGGTACTCAAAGGGTTAATTGGAGCTGTATATTATGTATATTGAGGCAGACTCCAAGACCCCAAAATCCTACTACTTTTTTTATATCTTATTTTTTTCTGTACCTAATAGGATCTGATAACGTAACCTTTTGGCATGCTAATAGTTAAATATAATGCAAAACAGGCAATGGACAATTTTTACTGCTTGGTATATGCAGCCCTATAGCTAGACATTGGCATTTTGCTATCTTAAAGCAGAGCTATCACCCTATATTAAGTCCCCCCAATAATTAGGCATATGACAATTAGGTTCCTAACATAAGCTGACCAGATCTCACTGAAATCAATGCAGTCCTGCAGTATGTATTTTTCCTATGCGTCCCCGGTTAAAGGTGAGGTCTAGTCAGCCTATCCTAACAGAGCTATTATCAGGCACAATTACCAAGTTCTGAAGTAATCCTTCTTCTTCTTCTGAGACTGGCGGGCAGACTTGTACGCAGACATCTTGACTTAGAGACGCCTGTACTGTCCATCCTGGTCTCCTCTAAGAGGCAATGCATGGCACCTTAAGGTACTGGAAGGGACTGAAGGCTCAGACGGCTCTAAAACAAGAAGCCTGGCCGTCAGTCTCAGAAAAAAGAGGATTACTTCAGAATTTGGTATTTGTGCCCGATAATATCGCTGTTAGGAACCTAATTGTCATATGACTAATTATTGGGGGGACCGTATAGGATGATAGTTCCACTTTAAAAATGCTTGCAATATTCTGAATAGCCATGGGTGGGTCTTTCTTTCTGTGGCTAATATCTTACAGACAATGACCCAAAACGGGGATCAGTAATAACAGCCAGCTGAAGTTAATATGAAAATAATTAAATAGACTGCTGACTTAATGACACCTACCTACAGCTGCTTATTTTATACTTAAAGGCACAGGAAACCTCTTCTTAACTCATTGAAAGCTAGAGGCATCTCTAACATACTGAGACATCGGTAGCATTCAAAAGGTTAAAATTTCACTGAGTGATTTTTAGCTTTAGGAAAGAAGTACTAATGAGGAGAAGAATTATATTGCTTTAATTGCAAACTAGCAATTATAATGAAAGTGCCCTGCAAAGTGAGACGTACTTGTGATGAATCTGTACACTAGAGGGCAGTGTTACTCCACTGAGAGCACACTTGGAGGTAGTTGAGGCAGAGCCGGAATTTAATTAAAACACATTGGTTATGATTGATCAGTGTTTTTGCTGCAGAAGAAAAATTTCTCTGTGTATATTCATCTCAGAGTGTGCCCTGTACATTAGAGCAGACTTAGCAACAGGTAGGCCACTTTCTAATTAGCTATAATTGCATATGAAGACAACAGAGCAGTGATACGCAAATAATGCTTAGCAACTGCTATCAAAAATCTTCTACATAGTGAGGCATATTGTTTACGTATAATAAATCTGATAACCCAAATTAAAGCTCATTTTAATATATTCCTGTAGGCATTTCCTTTGAGCCGTATGTTTTTGCCCTTTGTTTGGCATATAAGAGCAGTAGACTGTACAGTTCTGTAGCATATTGAAGCAAAAAAAAAACTGGGATTATCATCTTCTGTGTACAATATTTACTTTATGGTCTAAGAATGTTGAAGAATAAATGGATAGTTATTTAAAGAGAAAATATCACCCCAAGTAAAGTCTAACCCCAACAATTACTCTAGTAACAAGCTTAGCAATAATCAACTCGTTACTGAGAAATCCTGCTTCTGCCAAGACTGACACCCAGGCAACAGCGCTTTAGAGGAATTTGCGCAGGCACGCAGATGTCTGTAAGCAAAGATGTCTGCACTGTTGCCAGGCCCTCAGTCTCGGCACAAGAAGGATTTCTCAGTAATGCTGTGATTATGCTGGCTAATACTACTATTGTTAAACTTAGGAGTAAAAATGTTAGGACAAGAGGCCATAGTGTAAAACTAGAGGGACACAGGTATAGACGTAATGTAAGAAAGTTTTACTTCACTGGGAGGGTAGTAGATAAGTGGAATAGCCTACCAGCAAAAGTGGTAGACGTTAATACAGTGATAGAATTTAAGCGTGCATGGGACAGGCATAAGGCTGTCCTGAACATAAGAAAAGACCAAGGACCAAATAAGGTTTGAGGGTTTTACAGTAAGAAAATGAGCAGACTAGATGGGCCGAATGGTTCTTATCTGCTGTTAAATTCTTGGTTTCTATGTGTATCACTAGATGGGTAATTGTTGGGGGGAGACTTTATTTAGGGTGATAGTTCCCCTTTAACCACTGAGCTAATTGTTAATTGCTGACTCCTATAGGCTTTTCAATGCGTTGTGTACCCTTCTGGCAATCAAAGGTTTAAAAACTGATTAGAGGTAAGATTAAGCTTCCTTTAACCCCTTAAGGACCGGGAAAATCCGAGGTGGATTTCACTTAAAGGGACAGTAATACTTTATTAGTACTATCCCCCATATTGTAGATATTTGCAAAATAATTTAATAGCCCCCAGGTTCATCTCTCAAACCTTTATGGTTTGTGAGACAACCGAAGGCAAAGTTCCCCCCTCCCTCCCCCTTCCTTGAAGGTTTGAGAGATGAACCTGGGGGCTATTAAATTATTTTGCAAATATCTACAATATGGAGGATAGTAATAATAAAGTATTACTATCCCTTTAAGGACAGGAGCAATTCTGACCTTTTTGATTATGTTCAACAGTGTTTTCCCTCAAAGTACTTTATTTTACCCATGAAAATTATATACCGTTTTTTTTACGCAGAAATAGGGCTTTCTTTTGATACCACACTTATATGGATTTTAGTAAAATTAAAGAAAACGGTAGAAAAAATGTAAAAAAAACGCCATTTTTTTTTTCTCTTAGGATCATTAAGGCGCAATGGGTTACATTTTTATGGAGACTGTATGAAAGGTATGACCAGTCAGTCATACGTACAAAATGGGCAGTTTTAAGTGGGCACTTTCCTTCTGGGTGAAATCCCCATGTCCCTTTTTCCCACCCTATTTCCCACTTTTAATATAGATTAAATTTAGCGGTGTATATAAATGTATTACATGACTCCGCAACAATCACATTTTTGGTAACTGACAAAAAAAAAAACTGTGTTTTTGCTTTTTAAAAAAAAAAAAAAAAAGTTGATTTGAGCAGGTCAAAAATTGTCCTGTTAACAGCCAGCCTCCAGCACAGCAGTGAAGGGGTTAATACCCCCAGCTGCTGATTTTTTTTAGACCAGTAGGTGTCTCCTCTCTGCTTCTCTGACCCTTACTTGCTATCTTTGTGTTTAGAATACCACCCCTGGTTAAAAAGCAATGCATTGCAAACAGTTCTGGCACTCAATGAGTTTGATGTATTAACACTTCAAGTGCCAGAAGGGTGCCCATAGCACTGCAAAGCACAAAGGGTTAAAGGATTAAACCAGCCTCACCATCGGAGACAAATAAAAATTCACATAATTTTAACCCTTTGAGTGCCAGAGAGGCACTGAGCTTTTATCTCAATGAATATTAGAGCGGTCTCTATTTTATTGCAATGGAGACCCCACAAAGGGGTCTGTGTAATAAAAATGCAGAGCAAAACAAGTAGCAACTTTACTAATGATTTGCATCGCTAATACATTGGGCAATTCTTATAAAAAGAATTAGCAATGCTACTAAAAATTGCCTTTGTTTGTAAGAAATGTTAGCAGTGCTAATGAAATGGTTAACCATTTGAGTGCCAGAGAGGTAGCCAATGCAATATGTCAGCTACCTCTCTGGCATCTACATCTCCCTGTATTTCTATGCCTCAAATGAACATACCAAAGTCCAGTATGCTGCAGCATTACTATATTCAGTCCTATAGGGCCACTGGCAGATCTTCCACACAAGCTACACTGAATGTTGAGATGCTCATTTCAATCTCCATGGAATGATCGAGCCATGTAGACATTAGCCACTAATATATATATATCAGTCATGCCCCTGCTACAGGATCATCCTGGAAACATACAAAGAGGCAAGCGCAGAACAAGGGATGTGGAAATGTAAGAGGGGCTGCTACATTTCTGTCACCTGTGGGAAAGAGCCGGAAGGGATTTTTTGCTTGGATGACTGTATAGCACAATTTTTTTGCAGCATGATGTTTTTGTAGATCAACTGTTTTGCAGCAGCTGAAATTGTTAGTATGTTTTCGGTGCTACAGAGTAGCAAAGTTTTTCTAGAGTCCCAGTCTTTCAATAAAAACAGATCTGACAAAATTGCAGGTAAAATGTAGATACTGTACCTCCTGTTTCATTGAAATCCTCACTATGAATTTGTAACAGCATTATGGTACTGTTGGAGGAAAGGTGCAGCAAACTGTATCTGTCTACAGCAATCACAGCATGTTGCCTATGTGAAAGGTCACACGATTCACAATGTATGATTTTTTCATGCTGTGTTGTCATTGTAAAATTGTCACCCATAGCCATGCTCATCACCACTACTCACATATGATTATTAATATCTACATGCAGATATTTATTATTGATCAAGTGGAGTCTTTTGCTCCATTTTCTATTGAACCCTTTCTGGTATGTACTCACTGCTGCTGTACCTAACACTCTGCTTCAGACTCTATTTTCCATTTAACCCTTTCTGGTATGTGTTCTCTGTTGCTGAGTCTAAGATCCTGCTCCACCTACCACTCTAAACAATGTAAAGGGATAGTAATAATTCGTTTTATCTTTATTTTAATTTGTAGGCATTAAAAAACATGAAGAATGATTGTGCCTGTTTAATATTAGATGCTTCATGGTGTCACATCAGATTGCATTCAGGGCATTTTCTAATTTGTAATTCTATCTAGTCCATCTAACTGGAAGTCAATCTGTTTCTTTAAATTTATCAAGGGGATAAAAATTCAGGGGGAGCTTTAACTGGGGTTTGCTTTAGCTAACACCCATTTTCAAAGCACCCATCTTCTAAATATCTGTGAGATAGGACAAGAGAGGTGGACAGCTGCAACACAACCACCTAAAACAGCAGGCGAGTACCAAAAGGGGAGGGAGGCACAAAAGTATGGAAAGAAAGGGAAGGAAGGAGAAGAAGAAAAAACAGTATTGACTAGAGGACAATTTTTTTCAAAGGATCTCTTTCAGGTTCATCATTTTGCCTGTTTTATTAATCCTTTTTTCATCCACCTCCTAAGTGCGGGATATGCATTCCAAAATGAACATCCTAAGTCTATTTATATTATACTTCCCACCTAACACAATCTCGCAAATATACTCCTCACACCATGACATGCTAATCCACCATGGACTTCACATACATGTTCACTATCCCCTGAATGCTGGTGGACAGTGCTCTAGACATCAAAACAACCAAGGCACTCTTTCACTATATGTTCAATGCAGGCAGTTCACTAAATCTGTATGTAATGGCAAATAATGTAGCATTTAACAAAGGGTACTTTCACATTGCAATATACTTTGTATGCAATACAAAAAGGATGAATTAAAACCATGGAGCAATGCATGCAAACCAAAAATCCTTATAAGTACTGAATCCTGGTTGAGCCTAATATATAAGATATCACCATTGCTATCTGTGGTTACTCATGTTTTAGAAAAGAACAAGCAAAGAGAAGAGGAGGCATATTCATATACATAAAAGACTATATAAACTTTACTCTAGTAAATTACTTGTGTCTCTCTACCAGGAATTTTATTACTGCTTTTTCCATGGAAATTTCTGGGCACAGAAAATTTCAGCCAATACATTTTTCACAAAGATTCTTCCATTTCCCCTATGCATTCTATAGTCACAATAATTCCTGTCCCACCACTATAAATGTGGAGCTTCTTGCAGTGCTGTGAGGAGTAGTTGAGACACAAAGTTTTGGAAGTAGAAAGAGCTACAGAGAGAAAGAAATAGTTTGAAGTAGTTGTGTGGTCAGAGAAAGTTAGCAACAGTTCACTTGTTGCAGATGTTGCATGTGTGTGTATGTGTGTGTTTGTGTGGTGTGAGAGACAGAGAAAAAAATATTAAGAATATCTGAAGGACTGCTGACTCTAATGTCCAGTAGAAGCAGCAGCCGTTCCTGTAATAGCATCACATAGGGCTGTCACCACCCCTACTACATCTCCTGTAACTCAATGATGGCAGAGCTCACCAGCCAACAGTGTTGCCATCACCCATACCAGCCCCCTACCACATCACCTGTGAATTATCCCCTGGAAGTATAACTGTGGAGTGGGATAAGCCAGTGGGGTTGCAACACATGGCATCAGTTCTTTAAATCTTGTTTTCAACAAAAGAATAGGGCAGCATCTAACCGCTAACATTTTTGCGAGATTGAGATTCCATGGGTGTACTTTTGGGTTATTTTTGTGCAGTCTTTGACTTCTTTCTGAAAATTCAGTATATGGGGTTAACAGCACATAGAAGAACTGTGTAACTTGTTTTAAGAGACATTGGTGCTATTTTGACTGCAGAAAATGTTGTCCTACTCTCTGAGACATATATAACATTACTATTTTGTGCCCCATGCATTTTCTAGAGTGCTTACTGCTGCTACTTGTTGCACGACTTGTGTGCTTCTGGTTTGTCTCCCAGTTAGAATTGTGATTTGCCTAAGGCTGGATCTCAAGGTGGATTGTATCTAGATATGATTCTGCTTTCCTCTTGCTCACATTTTTTTTTTACAGAAAAACAGAGAGCTAAATGTTTAGCTTTTGGATTTTGATGGAAGTATCTCCATACTGGAGATTTCACAGACTGTTACTATTAATTCTACTACTACTAGAGGTGCTAGATGTTGCATTAGTACTAACAGTATGTGTCAGTGTTGCACTTCAATAAACAGCAGAAAAGTTTGTTCCTAGGGTTGTAGATGTTGATGGTCTGTATCGCTGCTTAGTCAACAGTAGTGAGTACGACTGGGTGGGGACTGGACTTAGAAAAGATGCCACTTATGATGATTATGACTGAGATGATTGTGTATTCTTTGGCATGTGTACTTATCCAGAGCCAGACTTTACAGCTGATCTGGAAGACTGAGCTTTTTCCTTACTGTTACTTTGTGGTCTTATCATCACTCTCATTCTGTACTTCATCTGTATCAGAATAGGGGGAGGACAGTGGAGGGAAATATTTTACAACAAAATCCTCATCAATAACATCATCTGCTTCCTCCCACTACTTTCATATACTTCTAGGTTTTTGAATTGATAGAAAATTAACCACAGTGTTTTACTTTCACTGTCTGATTCCACAGGTCGTCTCATTGCTAAGTCCTCTTCCACTATGTCAACAACACTAGAGTTCAAATAATTGTCTTCTTTAGTGTTGTTAAAAGGTTTAGTACAATTGATGGTGGAGATTGAGCTTTTCACAGTACTTTTACAAACAGCTTCCTCAATAGGATGATGATCATAATTTATTGCACAAGCTGGCGCAATCAACTTTACTACCATCAACACGTCCATGCACTGCTTCTACTTCCTTCCCTTTATCCCTGCCCCTAGCACGTATGGTGGATATAACAATAGTAGTGTTGGTTTGGTTTTTACTGTAAAGTACATGACGGAGTTGTTAGAATGTGAAGTGCTGTTATGTCCAGCTGAAAATAATGTATGATGGACGTCTTTCTTTTTATCTAATATCTGTTCCATTGACTCTCAGTTTTTAACTGTTCTGTCTGTCATTATCTACATAGAGCTCACGCCCAAACTCCCTGCAACTGCAATATATATTCTACCTCCCCCTCATTGCATATCTGCCTCTGCACTTAGCTATTATCACAAGTTTGGCTTTTTCTTTCTGTTCTAACTTGATTACAGTGATAATTGTTACAGTACAGTACATGATAAGGACAGACCTGTTAGCTTTAGAATCTGTAGGCATGAAGAAGACATGAAGATGAAGAAATGTTCATTGAATACACTCTTGACACCCTTTACTGATCCAACAATACATGTAAATTCTGATTAGTGTCTGTACCTGCTAGAGCTATAACTGATCATTTCCTCAACCAAAAAAACACAAGAAATTATAATCTGAGCATGTCCAACTGCAGCAATGTTACTAAAGATCAGTGCAAGGTTCGCAGCCCATCCTATTGCATCCTTAGCCATTTAAGGACCAGCGGTCCAGGGAGTGGATTGCCCTTAAGAACTGCTTTGATGTTAGTCGGCAGGCCAGCACACGTGACTGATCAGGTGTGTCAGCTCACTGAACTGGGGTCTGATAGTGACTGCACCATTTTGGATCAGTCAGTTTTAACCCCCACTAGTGCTTACAGCATTCCCACAGGAGTGCTATGAGCAAAAAAATGTATGACGTGCTAGGACCGTCATCAGCCCTTTAGGGAAGTTTACCAATGATGGTCCTAGGACGTCACCGGTCGTTAAGGAGTTAATCAATGCTTCTTTATTATCTGGTTATATACCCAAAGCCTCAAAAGTTGGTAGAGTTGAACCTATCAAAAAGTGGGCACAGAAATAAATCCTGTCTGTTCCCAGTAAGGAAATGTATTGTACAGCAGATGTTACTGTCAGTCATGGACTACAGTGATGTAGTTTATGCTTCTGCACCACAAATCCATGTTGTAAATTTATTATTCTGTGTAATTCATTATGCTACTTTGCTCTCCATGTAGTTACAGTACCCATCATTGTGATATGTTAAAGAACTAAATTGTTTAACATGAATCCAGATGTGCCATTTAGCTTTCTTTCCTTCTACTCTGGAAAGACAACGCACTACATGAGCATTATTTTTATACCAACTCTCCACACCTCCTCTAACCTCCACTCCTCTACCAGCAAATTCACTGACTATCCCAAGTTACACTAAAGAAGTGGATCTATCTGCCTTCTCCTAGCTCTGAAACCATGAACTAACCTATCAGGAAAAATCAAATCTTGTGACAGTTTAAAATCCCTAAAAATAGCTGATTATTTGCATTCAAAAGTAATATGCAACTGTATTTAAATGCTAATGTGGAATTTATATTTCCTTGTTTTCTGTATAAATTTGCAAATTACGCATTATAAATGCTCTCTGGGACATACAGGAAAGCAAATGAAATCTCAATGTATTCTTCCTAATAAAATAAATAAATATGTTTGCCCTGCTCGCCTAGTAAATACAGCAAAATATACAAAAGTAGGATTTAATGTGATCTATTTACTAAAACCTTCTAATATTAACACCCCACTTATCTCACTATGGTCAAAAAATCCTAATGGCCGCTATGAATTTTGCCATAGCACTTTTGTTCACTAGAAAACATCTTCTGTCAGTCCAGGTGTAATGTCCATGGACATGACGGTTGCTGGAGTTTTATCAGACTGAAGCAGGCAGAGTGCAGGAGCCTGCATAAGAGTAGCACGTGCAGTGAGCAGAGTCTGAAGTCCTGCGGTCCTGCTAGCAACTGTCATGTCTGCCTCCATGGACATGACATCCACTGAATATGTTATCTCTTGAACAAAGGAGCAAGGTAAAAAATGCATAGGATCCATTATATCCCCTGCTTCCATTCTAGCCGGAGTATCCAGGTAAGAGTGGGCAGGATCAGGAAACCCTTTCACATTAATGAGGGAAAGCCGCCATCATTGACGTGAGAGGGTTTTCCGATACCGGTTACTCCTACCTAGTGCTCCAGCTAGAATGGAAGCAGGGGAGCTCTCTTCCTCCCCTGTGTCACCTCTATTGATCTCTCAGCCGAACCAGCTGGAAGATCAGTAGCTGGGAGGCGTCAGAAGGGGTCCTGATCTACGAGGTCTGACATTTGATACAAGTTAAAAAAAACAAATTTCACTGCGAGGGCAAAGCTGTGTCACACATGTTAGTAACATTCTAATTATGTAAAAACCTGATTAAGTTGCATCCAAACATAAAGCCTTTTTCCAGGAATCTAACACACTTAAGTGTTTACTGTCTAAAGGAAATGCAAAGCATTGTTATCAATAATTTGTATATGGACCTAACATTTAAATTCTTATGCTGTAAAATATATTTTTATCTTGAAACATTTTGGAAAAGGTCTGATCATGTTTGTATCGACTTCTGTGATGTCATAATATTGTTGGATTAAAAAGAATGATGTCCATTACATTGTAGAAGACAACATTTTAACCCCTTAGAGTGGTCTGCATTGTACTGTTTCTCTAGTATCTAAGGGGTTAAGTAAAGCACCAGAAGGCATTTTTTCTTAGCAAATCTACTACTTATTTATATGTTAATGAGCATTCCACTTGAGATGGAAACACTTTGCCTATAGGATGATCAGGTAGAAAATGATTCATTCTAGGATTCTTGAGGATATATATTCTACTAACTTGAAGCCTAATGACATTATACATGCTATAGCTCATATTGAGAGGCCAGTGATGCCACTGATTGACTTAGAGAGCATAATTTCCGAGTGACTTTTTTTTAAGAGATGAAAGCCTGGAGCAAGGAACCAATACAGAGAAGTGCACAATTATTTCTATCAACAGAAACTAGAGAGGCAAATATGGCCTTTGAATTGCAAAAAAAAGGAGAGTTTTGGGGTACAAGATAATCAAGATTATGTTGTCTAAATGATAATGAAACATGGTTTAATTGATTAAACCCTTGGATGCATTGGATACCATTCTAGCATCCTAGTGGGTAACCTTTTAAGGACCAGAGAGTTGTGAAATGTATTGCACACTCCTCTGGTCATTAAAGGGTTAACTCTTTGAGTGCCAGAGGGGTACACATCGCATTGCTTTGCAATGCGATGTGTACCCCTCTCGCACTCAAAGGGTTAATAATGTGTGACTGAATGGGGGGGTGCTGCTTCTTGTGGGAGGCTGACGTGGCCTCAGCACCAAACTTTAGTTCTGTTCTGCAACAACCAACATCCATACTGCTGGCTAGCTCAGGATTTCCAGAGTTGGGCTTCCAAAATATCAAAGCTAAAAAGGAACTGAATCACAATATATGGAAATTGTTTTGGTAATTCTGCTTTTTAGATATCCTTCTATAGGCCAGAAGTGGTCTACTTCTGACCCTCTCCTTGTTGTAGACTACAACTCCCATCATCCTCAGCATGCAAAACAGTAGCAAAAATTTCTCAAAATTGAAATGTTAACCCACTGAGTACAAAGCAATGTGTTGCGTACCCCTCTGGCACTCAAAGGGTTTGGGCCGTATGCTCTAAAGAAAAGTAGAGGAGTTCTGGGGCAAACCATTTACATTATAGAGGAAAACTAAACATTCCAAAAATTCCCATTGATTTAAAAGGGGGTTTAATTCCTTAAATGCTAGAGAGTTCTCCAAAGTGTTGCAAAGCAATGCATTGGAGACGTCTCTAGCATTCAAGGGATTAAAACCCCTATGTAAATCAAATGGAGTTTGTAGTTCTTCCCTATAGTGCAAATGGTTTGCCTCTATACTCCTCCACTTTTTTGTGTCTATTTAATGATTAGGGCACAAAAATATAAAGGTGATTTCTGGGTAAGTGGAAACCCCTCTCAGCTTACCTTTTTGTATTACAAAAAAACAATTGTCGCCTGAAATTTGCGAAAGGATGCTTCAACAAACAGCTGTGAACTGCACATTATACTACTTTTGAGCTCATGATGTGTGTTTGTTTGACAGGGCGATTGTATAAAGTGGTTTGTAGAAATGTCTGCATCAAAGAAAAGAATTCATAATTAATTGGTTTCATTAAAAAATATTTAACATCTTAAGGAACAGGGGGTTTTGTGTACCAGGGATGTTTTATTTGATGAGCCTGTACATGTGAGCAATCATGTACCGGCTCGCCGAGATGTCAGGACCATCACCGGTCCGTAACGAACTGAAAGTTGTGATGGTCCTGGCACATCATTAGTCTTTAAGGGGTTAATAAAATATATTACAAAATAATTGCATGTAAATAAGTAATAATACATACATGAATGTCAAAGGTTATATTTACTTCAATTTGAAAAAAGAAAAAAAAGCGTGGTCCTCAGGTTTTGGAGACAAACAAATTGGTGGAATGTCATGCCAAAATTGTGAATTATCACTGATTTATTTGCGGATTTTAAGAACTGAATCTAACCATTCACTGCACTTAAATTTTCCACATATACAAGCTCTTTTATGCCATATATAGTTGCTTTATGGAATTAGAACATATAGAGGTAGACATGATGAACAGGTGATAAAGTAGAGATGATTTCTCCAACTTTCAGAGATCCTAGTGCATAGGCTGTACAGAGTGGCATAGGAACTGTAGAAGTGATATCACTAGAGAAGTCATCTCTTTATCACCCTTTAGTGTATAACCCCCAATCTTGCTCTGTTTTCTTACTCACAGACTTCACATATATAGTACCCTACCAAAAAGCATTGTACAGCTTACGACTTCCTCAAACATTGATCTTAAATTACAGTACCTAATGGGGAAGGATTAC
This sequence comes from Rhinophrynus dorsalis, assembly GCA_037306005.1. NCBI lineage: Eukaryota > Metazoa > Chordata > Amphibia > Anura > Rhinophrynidae > Rhinophrynus > Rhinophrynus dorsalis. Next base: position 578,480,373 of record CM074718.1, read on the forward strand.
CTTTGAAAAAATACAAATGCCAGGATGGAATGGGCGTGAGCCAACAGACTGAGATATGCACCCCAAGGGCAAACAAGGTATATTTGCTATGGGATGGCAGTCAATCTCATTTTAGCTCTCTTGTGCCATGACAAAAACAAAATATCTATTTGAATATCAGTTTGTTCCCACCCATAAGGACAGCCCAGCACCCAATCACTTCTTCAGTGAGATGTAGCTAGTCTGCCTAGGCAAAAACAACAAAAGATCCACATCTGGACAACCCTTTACCAATAGGAAGACACCCCAATCATTTAAAAACATGAAGCCAAATCAATAAGAGTTTCTTAATGAGAATGACAAACCCTCAATAATGTTCGATGAGATTGTACACACTCTGGAAAAGTTAAAGGAGGACTAATGCCTCTTGATAATAACTCTGCACTTACCTTACAATGAAATTAGAAAATCCTAATGTCCTCTGTGAATTTTCCCTTATGCCTTTGTTGAATAGATTACATCTTCAGTCAGTCCTGGATGTCGTAATCATGGAGGTATTAACAACACAAATCAAAGGAGAGCTCACGATTCTTCAAAGGAGATCTTATTAAGGTCTTTGCTTTTCATTGAGTGCACCACGCTATTAGTGTGTATTAAGGCCTCAATTGACATGTCTTGAGCAGGACATTTTTGCAGTCCACTATGACCATTGAGGTAGACATGATAATTGCTGTCAGGCAAAGTGCTTGAGTTAAGGTAACCCTTTTACGCACTTGAGGAGGTGTGCAATGCAATGTGAAACAATGTAATACACAGCCTTCTGGTGCTTAAAAAAATTAAAAGTTGCCATGTTCTGTGAGAAGAGTTTAAGATCCTGTGGTCCTGTTAGCAACTATCAATTCCACCTCTATGGAGATAAGATCCAGAACTGACTGGGCTGTTTGGATATTTCTGGCCATAGTTAGGTAAGTGAGAGATTATTATTAAGATGCGTTAATTCTCCTTTAATCATCCATCAACATTTATAGTGAACCGAAGAAATTCAAAATAAATAGAGATCCTTGTTTTAAGAAATGACTAGGATGACCACATATTCTTGCTGACAGCTGCCAATGCATTATGAATTGAGGGATCAGTTCACCACATTAAGTGCCTATGGAAGCAATAAAGCCCTTATGCCAGGGTTGCCCAAGCCTGTCTCAATGGCCTTTCACAAGCCATGATTTATGTTTACCCCTGTCCAAGCACAGAGGAGTTTATTAGTGACTCATCTGTTTGGAATAACTCACCTGTACTCAAGCAGGGAAAACCCTAAATACTGGCCAGTGTAAAGCCCTAGAGGACACATTTGGACACTCTTGCGTTATGAATAAAAGAAAATAGGAAAAATTCTTGGGAATACCAACTCTGCCATTGGGGAGAAATAAACCATCCCATTTATTTAACTCCCTCAGGGCCAGAGGATTGGGGAATCAGCTCATATCCGCTTTAACTTCAATTAAAATAGTTTTTCTCAAAAAGTATTGTATAAAAAAAACATACAAGCAGTTTTAAGAGCTGTATCAAATAAGATCACCTTTGTTTGGAGGTGAAAGTTCCACTAAAAAAAGGCATTTTTTACATTTTTGCCACTTTAACTGTATGTGAATCTTTCAAAAATATGGAATTTCCTACTTTACTCATTAGCTACTGCTCTTACAGAAAAAATGGCACTCCATTAGTATAGGTTGACATATGGTAGGTGGTTCTATATGCACAGAATTACACCTTCCTATTTTTTTTTTTTTTTTTAATTGTCTACCTGCAATAAAATGGTCCTTACTAACAGGGATTATGAGCATACCTGGGAACTTCCAGTTGAGGGCTACCCGGAGGGGAGTGCTCTGTTCAGCAGGGGGTGACAAAAATGACGCTAATCTCGTCAAAAAAGGGTGGGGCTTGACACAAGTGGGGGGGCAGGGCTTAAAGGTGTCACACAGAAGGCTGGGACGGAGGAACAGCGGGAGAAAAAGCAGATGTGGTAGAGTTTCAATAGAAACTACCCACATCCGGAGGAATCAGCCTCTGCCCCGGAGACCCGGTAAAGCTCTGTCAGAACCGGAGTCTCTGGGGCAAATCCGGAGAGTTCCCAGGTATGGATATGAGGGAAAGGTATGTAAGGTTTTTACCATTTTGGAAACTAGACATTTAGCTGCATCAGATTAGTGTATTTTTACCTTTTTTAGGCTGAGGTGCACATTTATTTCCATAAGGTCGCTCTACAGGGATTTTCTTTTCTACATTTCCACCATATCAAAGATGCTAAAATCTTTGAAAACCATGGCAGTAGAAGTGTGCAGTAGAACCAAGCTTGAGGATCTGATACGGTATGTGGGGATCTTAATGGAACTTGGCAGGGAGGTCAGATATGTGTGGTCACAGTTGCTACCATGAGACAGTGGAAAAGAGGGCTGAGAGGTGTATGTGAGATCCAAAGGGGTGTCCAACACAATGCAAAGCACTAGGCACACTTTTAAATTTTTTTTGTAGATATTATATAATAAGAGAGAGAGAGAGAACAGAGACAGATATGTGTGTGTTTCCTTTTGAGTGCCAGAGAGTACATTTTGTACCTCTTTGGCATACAAAGAGTTAAACTACTAAGGAACTGATATCCCAGCTGATTTGTCTGGGAGATAAATAGAGGTGATGCAAGGCAGTAGCTTGTCTCCCCTGCTTCCATCTTACCTGAAATACTGGGAAGAAGTGGGGGGAATCAGGGAAAGCCTTTGAGGTCACTGGTGACATGATGCGGAAGGCTTTCCCCATTCCCTCCTACTCCTACCCAGAAGTTTGGGTGGGGTGGAAGCAGAGGAGCCATGTTAGTCGTGCACATTGCCTCTATTTATCTCCGAGCTAAATCACCTGGAATATCAATAGCTGGTGGGAAATCATGAGGGGTCCTGATGCCCCACCACCACCACAGACATTTTTTTTGTTATGTTTATTGCAGTTGCTGCGTGAGTGACGGCTTATGCAGTGACTGCACTGGAGTGGTATGCTGTACAAGCTTTGTACAGTGAGATCAGCTCTCCAAGCCCATACATTGTACCGCTGTTGCACTCTGGGGATCTCTATTGCATTGAAAAGAAATTTATTGAAAATGTATCTAGCATTCAATTGTAATGTGTATTTGTTTCCTCTGGGGCAGTTTGTTTGCCCCGAGATTGCTTTAGTTTTCTCTTAGATCAGTGGTTCCCAACCTCATGGACACCCTAACAGATATAGTCCCAGCAGGGTCGACTCAGCCTTTCATCCTTCCGAGGTAGATAAAACGAGTATCATTAAATTTGCTAATAATATCTATACCCCCAGGACATACTTGAAAACGAGAGAAAATGTCAATGTGTCCTTCCTGGTAAAATACTATTATTATTATTATTATTAACCTACTTGTGCATTAATCTTTTCAGTATTGGGGTAAATGGCTATAGTGTGGCCAAGTAAAATTTCAGAATTTTTGTTCTCCTTTTGTTTTACAATGTTTCCTTTCAACAACTTGTGCAATCTATGTTAGTATTGTATTTATTGTTATTTTCACCACAATTTGTCTACTTTGATAGTACCCGTCTATGATGTAATCAAGATATGATGTCAGAAACGTGTAGAAAACAAAATAACTCTCATAATATTGTCCCATATATTGCTTAAAAATTAATTAATTAATTGTTGTATTAAAATTAAATGTATATTGTATTGTTTTGTCCTTTATCTGGTGAGTAAAAATAAATCAGATATATGTTGATTTAATTAATGTTTAGCCTTTACAGGCCTGCATGTATAGCGATTGTTAATATGTACAGTGTTTGTGAAAGAAACACAAAAATCGCCTTCCTTTATTGGCTCAGTTAAATCTCTTTTCCACATAAAAATATCCAAGACAAAATATACATTTTGTAAAAGTACATAGCTCAAGCAGTTTAAAGTTGGATAACATGTAGGGTCTATAAAAATATCACTAGTAACATAGATCAATATAGCAAATAAAAACCAGAAATATAAAATTACATATACATTTAGCTCCTAACATGCTGAAATCTTGATCCAGTATAAAATATAACATTTTCCATTGTAACTACAGACTTCTTGGGAAAAAAAGTACCCAGTTTGGATTGCCGTACAGCAGAAGCTACCAAGAGCACTAAATCTACCACAGTCCACAGGTTTCAGTAAATTATTTTTCACTTTTTTAAAGAGCCAATAAATAAATTAATAATTCATATTAATATTGAATAAACTATTAATTTATTGTAGAGGTCTTTCATGACTCGTTTATAACTTCCAACCCCTCCAACATCACAGTGAGGGAATTCAGAAGTAAAAGGGGGCAGGAAACACACAAAATAAATTTACATTTATTTACTTTTTTTTAATAATTACATGCTAGATAACAACGTGATCTACTAAATAATACCTCTCCAGTCCTGTCCTGAAGGCTGGAGAGTGATAAAAGGAAGGAAGAAGATGAATTCCAGCTTCTCCTGTTATTCGGAGATGCCTTCAGAGCTGGACATTATTGCATCATCATATGGCCGTTGTGGAGCATTTTCCTATGATGTAATGACTGAGTCTCTGGTTTTCTCACCTGAGGACAAGCAGAGAAATCCTAAAGAAATGACCAGTTAGGAGTCTGTAGGTTGGGAACCATTTCCTTAGGGTCCTATATTCAAAAGAAAGCCAACACAATTATGGGACAAATCAACTGCACTGTAGGGAAAACATGGAAACTGCTGACATTTATATTGGTTTATTGGATGCCTTTAACCCCTTGAATGCTAGATTGGTTTCCAATTATTTGCTGGAGACAGTGCTAGCATTAAGCAGTTACAAGCCCTGTTTAATCAACATGAATTTTTGTTTGTCCCCTATGGAACAGTTGATGTGACCCAGAAGTATTCCAGTTTTCCTTTAACCCCTTAAGGACCTTCGTGCGCACGCACAGCCGGCACTTGATGGCCACGGGGCTTTTTTTTTTTTACTTCCGGTTCACGGCTCTCGGAGCGGCGTTCAGCCGTGCCGCAAGCCCTGAACTCCATGACGTGCCAGGACTTTCACTGGTCCTTAAGTGCCGGACCGCCGTGACGGTCCTGGCACGTCAGTGGTCTCAAAGGGGTTAATCAGAAGGCCCTGTTGGTGTATAAATTGGACAGTACGGCAACTGGTATGTAAATTGGCCACCATAAACCAGAACTGGATGTCACAGGAGCAGTTGAAGTGCAGTGGCCACATCCACAATTCATCACGGTGGCCATGGCAGTACAACTCGGTCACCTTTCATAGTCAATCATCATAGGCCAATGGTGGGCAACCTGGGGACCATTATTCCCAGCCAGCCAGGATGGAATCTTAAGAACTGTAGTCCTGAACAGCTAGAGGGCCTCAGTTTGCCCACTCTTGCCATAGGCAGTTGCATACTGTTCCTGAATGGAAAGCCATTGGGAAAGCCATCTGTAGATCCCAGGAGCTGAGAGAGCCTCTGCTTTCTATGAAGTGAAAGGGAAGATTGGCTAGAAGTGACTGCTTCATCCAGTGCTTACTCTGATTCATCATCATCAAAATATCTAAACTAGTGATAGAGAATCAATGGCATTCAAGCTGTTGGAGACAGAATCTCCCATCATTCCCAACTGGCTGAGGATGAATGCAGTTATTGTCCCCAACAGCAGAACTGCTGAATATTCCCTATCTCTGGTCTATGCTCAACTGAGTGCTTTGAATAAGATATTTTATAGTAAACCAATTACATTTATGGTAGTCATGTCAGGCTAATTTAGTAACAGCACTCTACAAATTGGCTGAATAAAATAATACAGTATGTAATTTATTTCAGCATGAAACATTGCACCATATATTGTTTTTGACTTTTTTTGGCTGATAAGGAATGCATTTAACTGCTATAACTGTAGAACACCTTGTTAGGATGATTGAAGAATTTGTAAGTAGGCATTTTTAATATTTGCTGCGCTCTTAATTAACACTTCCCTTACGCACCATTGTTAGCCCGGGGATTTTTAGCTAATAAAAGTGTCAAAGTATTATTGTGTGAAATACAATATAATTTCCGTGATATAATGATTAAGATTATCAAGCTATATTAACAACAATCCCCTACTGCATTAGATTTTCTTCTTTTTTTAAAACTAATTTAGTTTCAGAAATGTTTAATACTCAAGTTTTTTTTTTTATGCGATTCATACGGAAGCCTGCATAAAATATGATCAATAAAATACCAGGCATACAAATCATGTCTGTTATTAAGTAAGATCAATTACCATGTGTTGCTTTCTAATAAGGAAATACTATTTGTTTTATATTTTTCTGCATTTTCAATTCCATATGGACCAGATATTAAAATGGTTTTACAATTAACTGGTAAGTATATTTATATGAATAAATGGATCATTAAGAAGTAACACCTCTTAATTATAATCCCCTGTACATTATTATTATGACCATAAAATCCTAATGACCCCTAAGAATTTTACCTTGGTGCCTGTATTCAGTAGATAACATCTTCAGTCAGTCATGGATGCCCTGTCTATGGAGGCAAATATTATAGTACTAACAGGACCACAGGGAACAAACTCTACCCACTGCTCATGGTAATCTTAACCCTTTGAGTGCCAAAGGGGTATGCAATACATTGCAACAGTTAAGAACCAATTGTGCAGCTCTATGATCATTAAAGGGTTATGTTGTCTTATGTACTCTGCCCCCTACAGTTTGAAAAACCTCCAGCATCTCTCATGTCTGCCTCCAAGGACATAACTGAAGACTGAAGATGTTATCTCTCGAACCAAAGAGCTAGGACAAAATTCATGAGGGCCATTAGGATTATCTGTCCATTGTAAGGTTAAATGGGGTTAATTATTAGTTGTTACTTTCCCTTTAAATTCTTTAACAAAAGGACTTTGGTAGGTATCCATACATCAGTCAGGTGTATCTAGAGCTAGACTAATATATTAATTACAATAAAGTGCCCATTTAAAAGTAGAAATAATACAACCATATATGAAGTGATATATCTATTTATATTGTTTGCATTTACTGAACTCCATTGAAGTCAGCTTTTGTTTTACAACTCATCACAGCAGACAATAGGCCTCAATGCTTTGAATGAGAAATCCTGTAAAGATGGTCTGCACCCATAGTTTTGCAAGCTCTTTATATTTATCAAATTGTGAACTCAAAATAATCTGCTATATACAACAGCATAGTTCAACTGGAAGAAAAAAAACAAGTATAGATGTATCTGATTATAGAATTAATTACACATACCTAGTTAAATCCTTCTTTCACATTTGAAGTCACTTATTTCTGTAGGTATAGATCTTTTTTTGCTATTTGGATGTTACATCTGGGCTAGGCAACCTTTAGATATCTATCTGTTGGAGAAGATAAATCCCAACATCCCCATTCCTTATTTAATCCCAGTAGCACCCTATATGTTTCTATCATTTGGTCGGTTTTTATCTTAATTTCCCTTTTCCACCATTCTTTTGCACTGTCCATCATCTGCATGCCACCGGAAGTTGCTGGGATGGAGCACTATGGACCTTTTGTATAAAGCCAAATGAAAGTAACTCTGGAGCAATCCAACTGCACTACTGGGAACAAATACAAATCCCATTGGCCAAGAGCATGCTGGAATCCATCCCAGAAGTTTGTTGCTCTCAAGAAAGCATTGCATGTTGTGTAGGCAACCTCCATAGACCCTGTGTTAGTCTTTTAAACCTAAGACCGGTGATTTATGAGGAATGCATGTGTAGCCAAACTAGACTGAATTGCAAGTCCTCAGACTGGTCTCTTCTCACAGGACCCATTATGTCCCTCTTGTAATCCACCGGAGCTCACAATGCAGCCAAGGGAGCAGGTTTGCCACTTAATTGTTGCAAATCTGCCCTTTGAGTGACAGTTATACCTGCATTGGATACCTCTTTGGCACTCAAAGGGTTAACTTTAGCACTTAACTCATTGAGTGCTAGAGAGATCTCCAGTGCATTGCTTAGCAATGTTTTGGAGACTTCTCTATCATTCAAGGGGTTAAAAGTCTCATCTAAAAGCCCCTTTAAATCAGTTGTCTCCTAAAGTACAGTTGGTTTTCAGCAGATGTATTCACTTTAGTTTTATCGGAGAGGCTCGCTATATAACCTACATTTAAAGGAGACATTTTATTTTGTATTTCACCAATTATTTATATTCATGTTCCTGATTTTGTAATTATTCATTATGTTCTTTACAGAGCTACTAGCTTACAAAGGGCAGAATTGTCAATGCTTTTCTCTACAAATATAAAATGTTTTATATCGAAATATTCTTTTTTTTCTTGCACTTTATTGATCGGTGTGTTGTAAAAGTAATTGAGTGCTTTAAACTGTGTCTGCATCTGAAGACCATTGACTAACTCTATAGCATCTCAGATTGTATTGTTCCTGTTAAATAGTAGTTCATTGTTCAGGTTATAAATAACAATAATTCCTTTCTCCAGTCCTATGTTGTTAGTGCTCTTATATTGGTATAACTATCTTCCTTTTACATCTGTATCTGTGTTGCAATGAATTCACTTGATCTTACCTCAGTTGGTCAGAGCTGAAAACGCTGTAGTTTATCCAGCAGAATGATACCAGTGAACAGATTTAAGTTACATTCCAATGTAACAATTTCCCAACAGGGGTCAAATGCCCTTTTACCTTTCTACCTGAACACCTGCAAATTGAGCCGTATCCCATTCACAATTTTAAGAACAGCCCCATTGTAGCAGGAAGTCGAGTTTGTTTGATAGAAAATTATGCCGGTGCTAGTTGTAAATGAAAGACAAGGCTGTTATTACTCTAGGGATATTAGGCCTCACTGATTTTTTAAGAAAACAAATTTGCTGTAACTTTACCCGTAATTTAGTATAGGATAGGTACAAATAGAAGCTACATTGTGCAGCGTGGTTTGAGTAAAAGAGCAGCTTGTTAAAGGTATAACAGGAATGTGTAACCACTATATTTCCGAACGAGGTCTTATCAGAGTCACAGGTTATAAGGGGAAATATTTAGGTTATAGACCCAGCTCCAAACACCTGTTTAGCATTTTAGTTAAAAGCAGACTTGATAACAAGGAGTTTGTCTACATTGCACACATGGTGAAATCATAGCTTCTCTGAAAGAAAATCTTCAGGATACCTTCACTTAAAGCTCTGTTACAGCAAAGAGCCCAATGGGAATAAAGGCAATTAGTTACCCCATCCTACATGTTCTATTCAGCAGAATTTATATTGAATTTGTCACTATATAGGGCCTTATGTTCAAAAGAAAATTTAGTTGTTTTAGGTAATCCAACTTTAGCATAGAGGACAAGTATATAGTCCCAAAATTCCCATTGATTTAAATTGAGAATTTTAACACATTGTATGCTAGAGAGGTCTCCAGTGCATTGCGGAGACCGCTCTAGCATTCAAGGGGTTAAATCGTGAATTTTCATTTCTATCCTATGGTGCACTTGGTTTGTTCCACTTTTCTTTTCAAGATAGAGCAATAAGGGTATTTTTCCCATCTCATAAAAATTGTTGTGTTTCTTTCAATTAATAATGTCATAAAACTAGGTAAAGTCTAAAACAGATTAATCCTGGAGATCCCTCCAACGTATTGTTAACAATGTTAGCATTCAGGGGGTTTAATGAATACTATAATGAAAATAAAATATCACCCTCATTATATCTCAAACCTCTTGTTTCAAACTAGGGTGACCATGTGTCCGTGTTTGCCCAGAACAGTCCCTTATCCCTGGCAGCCCTATTCTGGGACAATACAAAGTCCCAGAATGAGGACTCCAGAGTGCAGAGGTCTATAGGAAGGAGAACTGCCCTGTAGCAGGAGGCAATGCCTCTGCTGAGCTACAAGAAAATGGCTTCCAGACAGAGCTCTAAACACTAGAGAGAGAACTGATCCTTTATTTTGACATCGAACAGGAGCTGCAGTGTAATTTTGTTGTAGTGTAATACTAGTCTAAGTCTTTGGGAGTGATGTATATTTTCTTGAAGCCCACAGCAGGCACCAATTTGTATCACAGCAGTCACTGGTCTGTTCTCCCTCTGGTGTTTAGAACTCTGTGGTGTGCCAGTGAATAAGCAGGTTGTGCACTGATGTCCAGCGATGTCCAGTTACCCCTCCCACATAGCTGCACTAGAGCTGAGTATAAATAGTCTGCTGTTCTCGTCTCCACAGTGTCCCACAATGGAAGAATGGAAATGTGGCCAACCTATTTCAAACAAAACACTTTAACCTGGATGCTAGAGAGGTCTCAGTGCATAGCTTCACTGTGCATTGGATATTTCTTTAACATCCAAGGGGTTAACAAGAGATATCACATAATGTATCTGATAATATTGTTTATCTTGTATGCTTATTGCAAGATCAATGTAACACAAACCAAAGTGTGGAATGATTCAATCTTCCTCTTATTCACTGGCAGTCACAGACCCACACATATGCGCCCTGTCATCCAAGAGTTGCTACCCTGTCTGTCATTACTTACATCTGCTGTAGGGGACACCTTGCCCTTGTTCAGGGACCCCATGGTTCCACCAAACTCTGTGTGAGAACCACTATTCTATGTATTAGTATGTTGTAACATTCATCAATATGTATGAAAAAGTCTCCATACCTTTGGAAAAACTAATATAGATGTTATTGCATGTGTTGGGTTTTATTTGTTTTCTGGAGGGGTTTGGTTGGTTAGCTGATTTTCATTTATTTTTTCATCAGTCTGGCTGGGTAAGCAATTTTCCTTTGCACTCTTACCTTCCTGGTCAGAGAGCTGCTTGCTTCTGTGTAAAACATACTGGGAAGTAGGGAGAACAAAGAATAATGGCTTCCCAAAACTGCACAGACAATATGCCTTCTAGTGAGGTATGAAAAGTTTTAACATATATAACTGTCGATGTTACATCAAAATATTTCATTTATAAGCTACTTGTGTTATATATAAAACATTAGTAATATTCCTTTAAGGAAATTTCACTGAACTGTAAAATATTTTTATGTCACTAATGGTTTGGAGAGGACTTCTCATTCCTACAATCAAGTACCCACTATGAGGCTGGGTTTTAACCCCTTAAGGACCATTGATGTGCCAGTACCATCACAGAATTCGGTCCTTTAAGGACCAATAATCGTCTAGGTACGTCATGGGTACAATGATCACAGCGAGCCTCAGGGTGCACTATGATCATGCCGGGAAGGCTGTAACTGAATGCTCTAGGAGTGGAGAAGCCAGTTTCAGCCTTTCCCATGTGTCTCGGTACATGTGATCGCTGCTACAGTGAAAAAAATGGTATATAGTTTGTGTGAACTAAATACATTAGATGAAAATATGGTTGAACAAAGGAGTGCTTATATGGCCAAAATTGCTCTGGTCATGTAGTGTAAAAAATTCCTCATGTTTAAGGGGAAAATTATCTCTCAGCCAGCCTGTAACATTGGTTCTCAGAAATTATGATTTCTTTCTTACTGTTTAGGGCAAGGGTGGGCAGACAGTGGTAGTCCAGCTGTTATACAACCATGCCTCCTATATGCAGGCTATTTGAGGATTATGGGGAGCTTGAGGTCCGTCAGACATTACCCTGTATTCTGCATGACCAAAATAAAAGACACAGCACTGATTTACTAGAGAGCAACACTAGAGAGCAACAGATATAAAGAGACCTTTTCTTGTATTTAAAGGGATAGTAATGTCAAAAAAATATTAACTATATGGTAGATACAATTAAAAGAGATTACTTGCATTTATTCGTATCTCTCAAACCTTTATGGTTTGAGAGATATACGAAAATAAAGTTCTCTGCTCCCTCCCCTTTCTGCTTGACGAGCTGTAAAGCTGTCAGAAGCAGATTCTGGTTCCTGGATCAGACAGTGGCTCTTCAGCAGTGCCGACATAATGATATCTAAAGATAAATACTTCATCGGAAAGGTCTACAGAGTGTGCTTGCAAACCAGGCACATGTTGTAGACCATTCTTATTAAGTATTTATTTTCAGGTATCTCTATGTTGGTGCTCCTGAAGAGCCGCCGTCTGGTCGAGGAACCAGGATCTCATGCCGTCAGCTATACAGCTGACATATGAGAAAGAGGAGGGAGCGGAGAACTTTATTTTCAAACCGTTATGGTTTGAGAGATACAAATAAGTGCAAGTAATCTCTTTTAATTGTAACTACCCTATAGTTAATACTTTTTTCTGACATTAATATCCCTTTAAGTAGAGGTTAACCCCTGGAAGACTGTGTGATATGCAATGCTTCACAGTTCCATATCCTCAAAGTGTCCCTCTCTGAGACCTAAATCCCTCTGTCACTCTTTCCCACCATGTTGTCCCTCTTTTTAGCAGATCAGAGTACGTGGTGGTATATAAGTGTATCACATTGCTCCACATTCATATTTGTTTAAACTTCAGTATGTGTTTATAAATTAGTATTGCTCTAAATAATGTATTCAATTGCACAAGGAGATGTCAACAGGTTGTGAAATAACCTAAAATTCTCATTAATGCTCCACCCCCCAGCCACACCCCACCAACATTACCTAAAACAAACGTGTCCCTCTTTGGCCATTTGGAGTGTTGGTAGGTATACAGTTCTTTGTATGCACCTCTTGGCCTGAAGCTGTTAAACCGGGGGGGGATTAAGTCACAAGAGTAATTTAAAGTATGTGTTTTACAACTTTTTCATGAGAGTTTCAATTATGTATTTTAAAACTTTGTATTTAACAATTTGAGTGCCACATGGGGTTTCCAGCACCTCTCTGGCACTCAAGGGGTTAAGGATATGTTGTAACTGTTTTTTGCTCATTGTAAAACTAAAGGAGATTAATATTTTGACCCCATCCCATATCTTTAGAGATCAGAGATCTTTACATTTGTGAATGGGGATAAAACAGTAAAGTTTGGTAGAGAACTGTCTAGTGAGCCTAACTGTGAGGAGTGCCTCAACTGTGTGTGTGTAGGGCTCCTCAGCAATTTTACAATAACTTTGGTCTTGAGCTTTCTGCTGCCACTGTCCACCAAACAATTTGGTAATGTCATTAACCCATTTTGTCTTTGGTCTTCTCCTTGAGCATTTACTATCAAATGGAATCCATTCGAAAAATGTTTGGTCCATCTACCATCAGAATCTTTACCCTTTTAACCCCTAAAGGACCACTTGGTCCAGATGTGGGGTACTCTGGAGGACCAGGGCACTTTTTTTTCACGGAAGTCATCTGTGATCACCCACACACTGCAGTCACAAACTTCTGTGATGTGCCACGACTGTCACCAGTCCTTAACGTTCAGACAGCCATGACAGTCCTGGCATGTCATTGGGCGTTAAGAGGTTAATGATGTTATAAACCTTTGTTTGCTGATGAATCCATGCACATGTTTTTTAGCCTATTCTTTTTATGTTCAGAATTGTACATTCTATACTTCTCTGCATAACCCTTAATTTATTTATGGCTTTAACATTTAGTGTCCATTTTTCACAGTACATAAGAACTGGGAAAACACACTGGTTAAAACTTTTCACTTGAGGCAGAGGATCAAACTTGTCTTAAAGACAATACTACTAACTTTTCCAAATGCTTGCCATCCCAACTTTATTCGTCACAGGCAGCAACAATAACAGTGCCACCTGGCTGAAAACAAATATCGTACTGAAAAACTTTTGAAAGAAACATCTCCCAGCATTGGGAGTGCCACTGTTTTACTAAGTTTGAAAAGCTCTACTATATATATTTTCATATTTAGGGTTTACTACCCTTTTAAAATATTTGTTTCTATGTGTATGTTGTACATTTAGTTTTTTGATCCAGACAACAGTAGATTGGATGGGGGGGCGTCATTGGAGGGGTATAGGGAGGCCATGGCTGAAACTAAGGGCACTTAAAGTACATTGTCTCAGGGAGCCTGAGATTTAGCTCTTTGAGTGCTGTCTGGCACACAAAGGGTTAAATCTGGCACTAAGCCTTATCCATCACACTGAAGAGGTATAATTATTGAGCAAAATAATTGCACCATAGGGGTGATTAAAAAATCCCCAAATCCCTATTGATCTATGTGGGGCTTTTAACCCCTTGAATTTTAGAGAAGTCTTCAAAGCATTGTGAGGCAGTGTGTTCTAGTAGTAATTTGTTTAAAATCAACACTTAAATTAAATTTTCATTTCCCCCTGTGGTATAGTTAGTTTGTCCCACAATGGGACTAGCATCTATAGGAAAAAGTACAGACTGCTAGTGATAAATGTGCTTGCAATTTTACAGGCTTATTTTAATAAATAAAATGTAATTCTTTGTGGTATGTAAATACATAATATTGTTGCCCTGAAGAGCAGTGTTCTTTTTGCTGGTTTGTTTCAATTTCAATCTAAGCTTCTCCTGTCGACCTAATTTCTTAGGTATCAGATTTTTGCATCCAATATTATATTTTCCCCTCACCACAGTATACATATCAGGGACAAATGCATTTGTAATGTGGTTTAAAACCCAAAAGAAAAAAAATAGATATAGGCTCCACAAACATAGAATTATTGGTTTATGGCAAGTCGTCCATCTTTTCACATTAGCTCGGCATCACAAGACAGATTATTTTTCATAATTGATAATTTATGAGTCGAATTTCGTTAACTCTTCTTCTGTAAGTTTCTAAATACTGAGCAATATCAATCACAAGGGAGTTGTATAAGTATAGATTGTGTATTAAATTTCCAGATAATTGTATTTTTCCATTTTTTGTGAAAGAAGCCAGTGCTTGTCGTCGTGTTATGAAACACAAATGTAAAGCATATTTTAGGCTTTAGAATAATGTAGAACATAGTGTTGATTATATTTACCTCTGCTAGAGGGAAGTAATATGCCTCAGTTACAGTCTCAGTTAATCTAGGATAATATAGGGAAGAGAAATCTAATATGGTCAAAGAACTGCAAACATAATTCTGATTTGTAATTGTATACGCAGGGCAGAAAAAGCATGAAAAGCAAACGTTTGTTTTATCACAGTACAGTAACCTACTGGGGAGTGATACTCAACCAGGTCCCCTATCCTCCTGTGCTTCCCAAAATGGGCTGTATATTTAATGTAGAGTAGTGGAATTGTAGGGTAAACCAGCTGCACCATAGGGGTTACGTAAAAATTCCCCAGATTGCTGTTAATTTAAATGGGATCTTTTAACCCCTTGAATGCTAAAGAGGTCTCCGGTACATTGCAGGTCAATGCGTTAGAGACATCTCTAGCATTAAATGGGTTAGACGTTCCTTATATATCAGTTAAAATTGTTATTTTTCCTCTGTGGAGAAGTTGGTTTGCCCCAGAATTATGCCACTCCACTGTATAAATTCAAAGTGCAATTCTGGAGCAAACCAACTCCGCCATAGGGGACTAGCAAAAATTCTCCAAATTCCCATTGATTCAAATGGAGCTTTTGAGAGACAGCTGGGTATCCAACACATTGCTTCACAATAATATCTGGGAACTTCCTCCCCTTGAGCCCTTAAAGAAAGCTCATATGGTGCGACCAGGAGGGATGTAAATTACGTCATTCACATCATAAAGGGGTGGGGATTTATTGGATGGGTGTGGGTTACCATCCTTGTGTCATGAAGTGCGTGGGAAGTGGGAGGAACAGGGTGGGAAGGAGGAGAAGTGGTGGGAAGTGGAAGGAACAGGGTGAGAAGAAGGAGAAGTGGGTGGGAAGTGGGAAGAACAGGGTGGGAAGGAGGAGAAGTGGTGGGAAGTGGGAAGAACAGGGTGGGAAGGAGGAGAAGTGGTGGGAAGTGGGAGGAACAGGGTGGGAAGGAGGAGAAGTGGGGGGAAGTGGGAGGAACAGGGTGGGAAGGAGGAGAAGTGGTGGGAAGTGGGAAGAACAGGGTCTGAAGGAGGAGAAGTGGGGGGAAGTGGGAGTAACAGGGTGGGAAGGAGGATAAGTGTTGGGAAGTGGAAGGAACAGGGTGAGAAGGAGGAGAAGTGGGTGGAAAGTGGGAAGAACAGGGTTGGAAGGAGGAGAAGTGGTGGGAAGTGGAAGAAACAGGGTGAGAAGGAGGAGAAGTGGGTGGGAAGTGGGAAGAACAGGGTGAGAAGGAGAAGTGGTGGGAAGTGGAAGGTACAGGGTGAGAAGGAGGAGAAGTGGGTGGGAAGTGGGAAGAACAGGGTGAGAAGGAGGAGAAGTGGGTGGGACGTGGAAGGAACAGGGTGAGAAGGAGGAGAAGTGGGTGGGAAGTGGGAAGAACAGGGTGAGAAGGAGGAGAAGTGAGCAGAAACTCACCATCCCAGGAGAATCAGCCTCTGTTCCTGGAGGCTTAGTTATTCATTGTAAAAGCCAGGGCAGATCCGGAGAGTTCCCAGGTATGTCCAAAATATGTTGGCTACCGCTCTGGCACACAAAGTGTTAAATCTTTGAATGCTGGAGAGATCCCCAACACATTGCTTTAACCCCCCAACATTCAATAGTTAAAAAGAGCCATTTAAATTAATACTTGTGCCCTGTGGTGCACATGATGTACTCCTACTTTGATACAAAAATTCCATTATGATTAAACTTGCTAGGCATTCTTCCATGAGAGCAAAGTTACTGAACACCTTGGGGCTGTGCAATGCAGCCCTAAAATGGCACCTGGCATGCAGTAAACTGACTGCATGTCAGCTAGATCAGTACCTGGTAGTATGTGGCTCTCAATCTTTGTGGGTTACACGTGCAGCCTCCATAGAACCTCTGTGCCTGGCTTTCAAGCACAATAAAACGGGTCTAAAGGGACCTTCATCCCATGCTCTCTCTAAGGTGAGCACCATGCAGCCCTGCCCAGTTTTAATTAATCTTTTAACTGTTGGGTTGCACATCTAGAGGGAACAATGCCTGCATTGTGAGGGACTGAACACTGAAATGTAAGGCATCAGTCTCACAGTTCAGTCTCTTCCCATGAGACCAGTTAGGGACAGATGCACTAATAGGTGATAAAGAGGTGATAAAACAAATAAAGCTTCTCCAGTGAGATCACTTCTCCAATGCCTATGTTGTTCTATGAAGCCAATGCACTAACATCTCTCAGACTTAAGGATTCTTAGTGCATAGGCTCTATAGAATAACATAGGAATTCAAAAGTATCACACTGGACATGTTGGGGGTTATGCACTAAGGCGTGAAAAAGAGGTGATAAAGCGGAGATAACTTCTTCAGTTCCTATGTTATTCCATGGAGTCTATGCACTAACGTCTCCACGTTGGAGAAATCTTAATGTATTTGCTCCATAGAATGACATAGGACTTGGAGACGTATATCACTGGAGAAGTCCTCTCCACTTTATCACCTTTTTATCACTCCTTAGTGCATCTGCCCCATTATCTCTGATTTATCACTTCTTTATCACTCCTTAGTGCATCTGCCCCATTATCTCTGATTTATCACCGCTTTATCACTCCCTGTTTGGTCCATCGGAGCTCAGAATGTACTCACAATGCACTATAGCTCAATAAGGGCTCAGGATAGTGATGTCTTCCCAATCTGTGTCAAAGGCACATTGCCAGAATGCACTAACATATCTTCACCATCATGTCCCCTCAATCTGCTACCAATCCGCCTTCATCACCATCAGTGATAGTGCACTGAACTCATCAACAATGGCTCATTTTCATGTGGAAATGCAGTTTAAGAAGCCATTGTCATAATCATGTGGGTGCACTAAACTCTGATAGCAGTGGAAGATGTGCAGTGTACATCCCTATGGCACTTAGAAGGTTAAGGGAGTGATACTGCTTGTAGTGCTGAATTCTGAGAGGATCCTCTCTGTTCGGCCACTAAGCAAATGGGAAAGCAGAGAGGATATTCTCAGACTTCACGGTTGTTGGACTGCTAGCAATGTGAAAGGGAGGGCATCACTTCCATATCACCAGTAGTATGCGTTACGTACCTCTCTGGTACTCAGAGGGTTAATTCAACCCACAAGTGAGAGATGTTTGCAAATGTTAAATCATGGTGAATTAAGGTTAGTATAAAAACAGATTAATTAATTGGCTTCTAGAGAATGTGTGGAAAAGGTAAGTAATGTGTAATGTTAAAAGGCACTGGATAATTCTTGTATTCAAAGGGTTAAAATCCCCATTTACATGAATGGTGCTGGGTTTGCTTGTGACTATTGTAGAGGTTTGGAGGACAACCCCATAATTCCTACATCTGATTCCAACCCAAATAATCATGGCTTTTTTTTATAATTATTTTTATCAGTTATCGTACAAAGGAAGTGATACCTCCAGGGCTGGATTTACATCCCAGGCATCTCTAGGCAAGGCACCCTAGGTACCCTTAGCTGCACCCATGGTCATAATAACCTGCAACTTACCTTACTATGGGCAGAAAATGTTAATGTCTCCTATGAATTTTGCCCTTTGCCTTTGTTCAAGAGATAAAATCTTAAATCAGTCCTGGATGTCATGTCCATGGAGGTGGACATGACAGTTGATGGTAGGCTTTTCTAATTAAAGCAGACAGATTGCATGAGCGTACTTAACCCATTACCCTTTGAGTACCATGGAGGTATCCAGTGCACTGGATCCCATGTTCTTTATAAGGTGAGCACCACAAAGCCCTGATCAGTTTTAATTAAGGCTCAGAAGTGTGTGTAACACATTGCACACGGACTGAGTTTGTGTACTTTAGTTCTCATAGTAGGGGGTTATGCACTGGGGTGATAAAGAGGTGATAATGTGAAGATGACTTCTCCAGTGATAACTCTTCTCCAATTTCTATGTTTTTCTAAGGAGCCAATTCACTAAGATCTCTTCCTCTTGATAAATCTTATTGCATAGGCTCCATAGAATACAATAGGAACCGGAGAAGTGATATAACTGGAGAAGTCTTATCCACTTGATCACCTCTTTATCACCGTTTAGTGCATCTCACCTCAGTTGTCATATCTGCCACCATGGACCTTACAACCTGGGTTGATTGACGATGTTATCTCTTGAAACAAGGAACATGTTTACAATTCAAACAGGCTATTAAGATTTCATGACCAAAGTAAATGAGATTGAGAGAAGGTTGAGTCTTTAGATTAGAATATTGAAGAAATTAACCCTTTGCAATGCGTTCTGTACCTCTCTGGCACTCAGAGGGTTAATATGAAAAATAGAGGTGCAAATCTGGGGGCAAGCCAACTTCTCCAAAGGGGACAAATACAAAGTCCCCTTGATTTAAATGTGTATTTAACATAACAAAATACATAAGAGACCTCCCTAGTCTACAAGGGGTTAAACTCCCCATTTCATTCAATGGGAATCTTATGAATGTTTATTTCTACATTATGGTGCAGTTTGTTTGACCCAGAATTATCAAACATTTGTTTAACTTTCCAGGCCATAAGTTTTAACTATTGAAATGTTGTAAATGAAAAAAAAATAATAATATTGAATTTACCCTTTGAGTGTCAGAGAGGTATCCAATACATTATGTTGAAATGCTTTGGATACTGAATAGACACTCAAAGAGTTAAAGCGGAACTACCACCTCGAAAACACTTTATCTTCAATAATTCCCATCTGGCGACTAGATGCTTACTGCTAGTCGCCAGAATTATGACCTTATTCAAAAGAAATAGGTATTCTTACCGGACTGACAGCATCACAGAGCGAGGACATCTTGCCATAGTGACGTACGCGCGCTTGCACTGTCAGTCCCTTTTGTAGCCGGCCGGCTCCTAGCAACGCCTCCTAGTCCTGGCTGGGACTGACAGTGCAGGTGCATGGACGTCACTATGGCAAGATGTCCTCTCTCCGTGCTGCTGTCAGCCCGGTAAGAATGCATATTTCTTTTGAATAAGGTCATAATTATGGCGACTAGCGCTACTAAGCAGCTAGGCGCCAGATGGGGAGTTATTGAAGATAAAGTGTTTTCGAGGTGGTAATTCCACTTTAAAAGGTAAATGTACCCTGTCATGAAGTCCATCTATTCAATTTATTGGAAGTTATGTATACAAGCAAAGTGGGACAATTCTGGAGCAAACCAAATGCACCATGTAGGACAAATAAAACATCTCCAGTTACTTAAATGGGACTTTTAACCCCTCTCATGTTACAGAGCTCTAACACACTGCTTTTACAAAAAGTTGGCAACCTCTCTAGCATTCAGTGTTAAACGTCCAATTTAAAAGGATAGTAATACTTAAATGTAACTATTTTTAATATTGTACAGATTAAGAATATGAATACGATGAGGTATGTCCCATCGCTCAAACTTTTATAGTTTGAGAGATCGAAGCATGGAAAGATCCTGTCTTACAGGAGTCTGTCATCTAGCAGAGGGAAGCAGATTCTGGTCCCGGGGCCGTCCTGCAGCTCTTCAGTAGAGCCAGTGTAGCAAACCTATGGTGTAGCTGGTTTGACTCACAATCACTCCACTTTTATTTTTGTACATAAAGCCCTTAACTCTATTAATATTATTTTTTTTTCTCATCTTCACCTATTTTTTAACAGTTTTATGTCCCTTTCAGTGAGCTACCTGGATCTCGGTTTACAGATAATTTTCTGGTCAATAGACCATCAAAGCAAGATGTAATACAGTGTCACAGTCTCCCTATGTGCTTTGTGTGCTCTCTGTTTTACAGTGGGGGTTTTTTCCACATTGTATCTCTAGACCAGCTCTTACATTCCCTGACAGAAAGCTGTGTGCAAACAGATCCAAGAAACTCATTGGACTGAAGTGTTTACAAAAAGTGATGAAAGCAAAAAATAAACAGTACAGCAATATTGCTATACATATTTTGTACTTGCAAAATATGTCAAGTTAAAAACAAATTGTTGTTTCCTTTAACCCTTTGAGTGCCAGAGGGGTATGCAACGCATTGCATTGCCTACCCCACTGTTACTCAAAGGGTTAATGTTCTATAGTGCAGAGAGAGAAAAAGAGGGAGAGAGAGGGAGAAGGGAGTATTTGAAGAGATTTACAGAGAGAAAGGAGAGTATTTGAAGTGATTTGCAGTAAGGGAGAAGAGAGTATTTTAAGTGATTTATAATTATTGGATTTGCTTGTAAAACTGGCAATGCTGTCCTGTCCTTCAGGATAAGAAATGTTTTGAAATTATAATAGTATCAGTATGCGAATAATACATTGCAGTTCTACAATTATAATTATATAGACCTGATCATACATGTGAGCTGTCAGAGCTATGACCCATATTTCAGAGTCTACCTACTACATGATCTGAACCAATAACATTTTTCTTTAGTCTATAACTTGCAGCCATTTTACCAGAAAGGCAAGAGAAGAAGCACTGCTTATCTTGTGTGTTTAATTTTATCAATCAATGAGATCTGTAAATTATAGCATGTTAAAGCGGAACAATCACCTCAAATAAAGTCGCCCCAAAATAACTATTCATATAGCATTAAGCTTAGAAATAGTGCTATTATCCAACAAAAGTACAGCGTTATTAAGAAATCCTGCTACTTCTGAGACTGACGGCCAGACATCTTGGCTTAGAGACATCTGCTTGCCTGCACTGTCAGTCCTGGTCTCCTGCATTGTACCTTAAGGTAACAGGAAGGGACTGATGGCACAAGAAGCCTGGCAATCTTTCACTATATAAATAATTATTGGGCAGGGAGTTTATTTAAGTCTTCCTTGAGGACTGATTGGAGGTTAGCACAAACTGGGACATATTACCTAAAATCTATGTTCTGGGGGAACTGAAAGTGTTAATATTTATAAAATCTAAGGCTCGGCTCATTTTGAATGTTCCCTGGTATAGGCCTTGGGCTCAATTAACACTTTGAGTACCAGAGGGGTATGCAACGCGTTGCAAAGGGTTACAAATCCAAAAGCAAGTGTGTGGCCTGAACATGTACAGCTAAGGATTCAGTTACATAGATTAGAACTATATAATAATTTTGCTCTTTGATGTTCATGTGAAACCGTAGCGACTGTGTGAGTCTGTTACACAGATAATGATGTGTGTGTGCACAAAGACAAAATTGAGGCAGTTCTACACAACTTCACTGTAGAGAATAAATGTGTGTTGATTAAAATTCTAGTTTCTTAACTCCTTGTATGCCAGAGAGGTCTCAAAGCATTACTTGGAAATATGTTTTGATATAAATATATCTTTATTGCTTTCATAGTGCAGGAACATAACAAATCTGCTCAAAATATAAACCATAAGCTATAATATCCACGTTGCACTGTAATTGTAAATTCATTCTAGATAGAGATTTTTTTTCTATTTTTCAGTA
The DNA here is from genome assembly GCA_037306005.1 of Rhinophrynus dorsalis. Taxonomy (NCBI): domain Eukaryota; kingdom Metazoa; phylum Chordata; class Amphibia; order Anura; family Rhinophrynidae; genus Rhinophrynus; species Rhinophrynus dorsalis. Next base: position 578,502,615 of record CM074718.1, read on the forward strand.
TTACAATAATATACCAAATTATTCATATACCATGAAAACAAATAAATATGTACAGGAAATTACCAGCCATATGAATGGCCTTTTTCAGGGAGTAAGATTTAACATTTATGAATATCACCAATTACTTTGCTTCGAAATTTCCTCTCGAGTCAGTGGACGATGAACGTAAATAAAATCAGCTTACACTCATTTAATAATGCCTTTAGGGCACTACACAGAAAGAAAAATATAAGTCTATCTGGAGCACACCAACTGCACTAAGGGGGGTGAGAAATAAATGCTAAAAATGTCCGCTGACATCACTGCTGCTTTTAACTCCTTGAATGCTAAAGAGGTGGCCGGCTCATTGCTGTGCAATGCTTTGGTGACCATTCTAGCTTTCAGGAAGTTAACCCTTGGAGTACCAGAGGGGTACTGATCACACTCTCTGACACTCAAAGGCCCATTTAAATCAATGGGAATTTTTATCTGCCCCCTATAATGCAGTTGGTTTGCTCTACAATACCTCATCTTTTTCTTTCACCTTATAGCCCTTAAAGTAGCTGATTGAATTATCAGCAAGACAGATCTTGAGGAAAATTCATTGTGAATCTCAAAGATCAATAAAGATGCCATATTGTTCCAAGCTACATTATACAATATCATTAGTCAGGCTTGTTAAGAAAACTGCTGTGGTAAAGTTTGAGTTAAATGTCAGCACTCTTTTGTACAAGAACATTTCCCATATTGTAGCACTCACTAATCCAGGGTGAATATTACTTCCAAACTACATTTTGAGAACAGTGGTTGAGCTGTGTGGTATGCTTTATTTGGACTGTAGAGGGCAATATTACTCCATAAAATGCACAGCTAGACAATTACTTATTTAGGTAGAGAATCCATCAAGCTGCTCAGACTTGCTCCGTATGCCAACCGCTGCATAATTTCAGAATTTCATAACATCTCATGTTCTTAAATTTGTAGCCAAATAATTAAAGCTTACTTTCATGTCCTGTTAGCTTGCTTATTCCCTTTGACCCATGGTGGCCTACAAAGTATAATTAAGAGGCATAGTTTTGCACAAAAAAAATCAGATTTTCTTATATTTTTATACAAACTGTCAGAAACAGTAACTAAACTGGTGCAGGTTTATGCAATTACTATGCAGTTCATTGGGTCATATTGATGAAAGAGAAGTGTAGCCTCATTATTGGTAATAATTCTGATCACTACTGCAACCTGACAGTTCTTCACTGAGGAAACTGTAAAAATCGTTTGACTAAGGAAGGGCTTTATGTTAAAAAAAGACAAAAAAAAAACAAAAAACGGGGTAATTCTGCTGCAAATCAACTGCACCACAGGAGACGAACATTCCCAGAATTCCATTTATGTCAATTGAGCTTTTAACTCCTTGAATACTAGAAAGGCCTTCAACACATTGCTTTGCAATAGAGTAGAAATCTCTCTATCGTTGAAGGGTGTTAACCTTTTGAGTCATGTACATGGCTTAGTGAAAACTAAGTCCAAAAGAGACTGGAAAAGGTTATGCTGCATAAAGAACTTGGTCCTGATGGGGTGCACCCAAGAATATTTAAGGAACTTTGGGAGGAGATATGAAAATGGAGTTCATGGAAAAGAAGCGTTAAAATGGCTGTAATATTGATGCTAGTATTAACATTAGGAGGACGTAATTCTATGTAGTATTTTTTTTATATTAAATGGAATAAGGAAGTTTGTAAAAAGTGGCGCAGCAAATTTATAAAAGAAAAGTTGCTATTTGTGAAAATTTAGCAGCAGAATTTTTATATCTTTAACTCCATGTCTGACCTGTTCTTATTCTTTATGGTTTCCACATTTATAAAAGTACCTAGAATATGTTATAAATATCAGTGCTTCTAATAATGAATAAGGACATTTTAATGATCGGTTTGTAAAAAAAAACTAGAACACTTTTTATAAACCTCTACCTTAGTTCAGTAATAGTAAAACTGTTATACTTAATATTTAATGATTCGTTGTTATCAGGCAAAGTGCCCTGTTATTAGAGAAAGGCAGATGTATCATCACTTTTCAAAAAGTGGGCAAGATTTAAACCAGGAAATTATAGACCTGTGAGCTTGACTTCCATAGTGGGTAAGACATTAACTGACAATAATCAGAGCTATGTGATGACCAAAAACATTCTTAGTAAGAGCCAGCATGGTTTTATAAAGAATGGATTGTGTCAAACTAATTTCGCTTGAATGTGATGAAAAGGTGAGTAGAATTCAGACAAGGGTGTTGCTATTGATGTAGCATACTTGGATTTTTCAAAAGCATTTGATATTGTGCCTGACAAAAGGTTACTGCATAAATTAACTCTTTCAGTGTCAGGGGGTATGCAATGCATTGAGAACCCTACTGGCACTCAAAGGGTTAAAAGATTTCCGATTGTGAGGTGAAATCTGTGTATGGATAGGGAAATGGTTAAATGATAGATGGCGGAGAGTGGTTGTAAATGGATCCTTTTCAAGTTTGTCTAAAGTTGTAAGTGGGGTGTCACATGGTTCAGTTCTGGGACCAATGCTTTATAACTTGTTTATTTATTAACTAGAAGTGGTATTGAAAGTATTGTCCCAATGTTTGCTGATTACACTAAGCCAGTGGTTCTCAATCTTTTTTTGTTCAGGGCACCCCTAACAAGTTATCTACAGCATTCGGGGCACCACTGACATATTAAATGTACTTTATCAAGGGCATAATCAAGGTACAATACATAAATATACAGCTATTATTAAGTCTTACAATCATAATAACAAAATTAAACATAATGTGCATAACAATTTCTATAAATCTTTATTTAAAAGTCAATTTTTGTTAGTCTTCATCGAAAACATGGGGCACCCTAAGCTGATGTCCTTGGCACACCAAAGTGGCACGGCACCCTGGTTGAGAATCACTGCACTAAGCTGTGTAAGGAAATACATACAAAGGAGGATGTTTTTCTCTGTCGAAAGTGTTGGATAAACTGAGTAAATGGCTGGAAAAGTGGCAGATGAAGTTTAATATAAAAAAATGTAAGGTTCTGCATTTGGGCTGCAGAAACAAACATGCTAGATATACATTAAATTGGAAACTAGTTAGGAAATCCTTGTTAGAGAAAGATTTAGAACTACTGATAGACAATAGATTTCACAGCAGGGTACGATGTCACTCAGCTGCTGCAAAAGCAAATAGGGTACTAGCTTGCAAAAAAAAAAGGTTATAGATGCATGATATGCAAATATAATTATACTTCTATGTTGAATTTGAAAAAGTGCAGAGACGTGCAACAAAACTGATAAAGGGATTGGATTATCTTAGTTATAAAAGAGGCTAGCCATTTAGAGAATAGATGACTAAAGGGTGATGTGATTACCATGTACAAATATATTCAACGTCAAAACAAATAACCCTGTAAGGAAGTATTTAATCAAAGAGCTGACAAGACAAAAGGAAAAACACTTTGGACTAAAACAACAGTAAGGGCAGTAAAATTATGCAATTCTTTGCCTTGGGATGCTATTCTTAGTACTATATTAGCTTTCAAAAATGTAATGGGTACCTTTGTAGCTCAGAACAATATTGAGAATTATTACAGTTGGTTTCACAGCAGATATAATGTTTATTCAGGGAAATATTCAACTGCTATTTTGAGCCAAGAAGGAATTTTTTCAACAACTCCGGGAGTAACTGGAAATGGCTTCTATGGGGTTTTTTGCATTCCTCTGGATCAACGGGGTGATATGACATGGGCTGAACTTGATGGAAGAATGACGTTTTTCAGCCTCATCAACTATGTTACTATGAGTACCATAGGGGCTGTCCAGTGCATTCCAAACCAATGCATTGGACACTTCTCTGGCACTGAAAGAGTCATAACCCCAATGTATATCAATTGAAATGTTTTATTTATCCACTATGGTATAGTTTCAGAATTACTTCTGTTTTGGTCTGAACACAAGGCCCTAAATGTTGATAAAACTTGTGTTGAAGCTTTGTGTTGCTTTGGGTGCTGTGTTTTTGTTTTTCAGATACATTGTTTCCTCAAGATCCATAGTGTATAAAAATAACATTGTAGCAATATAATGCTTGATAAAATGTATGTTGTAATATCACAAATGTGAGATGAGACGTGATATTACTATCAAACTGTGCCGAAAAAAATGCAGAGATAGGAAAGTTTGCTGTAAGGGCAATTGTGGGTATAGATTTTCAGAGTCAATGGGGTAAATCTATAAATCCTTTAGCACAGCTCCTGGCATTGGCCTCCATTGACAGTGGCAGCACTTCAGGATCTGCGCTACAACATATAGTAGCAGTGCATACCAATGGGCACATTCTACAGTTAAGATTTTAATGTTAGCAATCTGCTAACAAATGCCCCATAACATGCTCAAATAAAATACAGAAAGTTACACAATTTCCTCTGTCCTTTAATATATGTTATTAAACAAACCAAAGTGCCAAACTTCCCTCCTCTTGGCTCTGTAGTGTTAAGGGGACCAATTTTAACATATGTAGCTTAGTAAAATACATTAGATAGGTGTAGGTCCAGAAAATAGATTTGGCACTAACCGGGTTAAAATTCACCTTTTATTAGGTTTCATGCTTACAAAGCATAGAGTTCACCATGTAGGTGGCGTTCCCAGTAGCAAGTCAACAGCTGTTTCATGCCTTATCAGCACTTTGGCAAGGGACAACAATCATAGCCTAGGATTGGCTGCAAAGAACAGACGTGGCTACCAGCCAATCAAAGGCTTCTACAGTGGGTACGATTAAATCATAGTACAAATAAGACAGCTATCCCCACAGCCATTTTAACACATTGGATGCTAAAGATTTCTCCAACATACTACAAAGCAATTTTTTTAATACTTCTGTAGCATTTAAATGATTAAAAACTGTGTTTTTTATATTTTTACAATAGCAAACCCAATACAAAATGTGCTTTAGTGGACAAAACAAAATAAACTTAGGAACTATTACCTCATGATATGTCCAGTGTTTCCCTCCTCTTCCACATCGTGCCCCCCACCTCCCTTTTCTTACTTTCCCTTGTACCCACTATTGTTCCAGGTTTATTCTCCATGTTTCTACCACCTTTTGGTGGCTACAAGTGTCTGATGTTTAAATGTATATTCTGCTATTATAACTCAATCTAGAGATTGTCTTTTGAATTTGTACTTCATTTTATTCTCATTAAAGGGATAGTAATGTTTCATAATAAAAGCAGCTCTAATTAATCATCATAGTATTTGGACTTTGGAGAGTGTTATTTCAATTCTGTCAGAGTTGTAGTTCAAGAGTAATTCAATGACAAAGTATCCCCCTCCCGCCCCTTTTAATGATGTAACACTGCTCAGCCAGATCAGAAGGGAGGTGCCCAGGTAGATTGCAGAGAGGGACAATCTTCAATTAAGATAAGAGAAAAACCTGAAAAGCTTGTCAAGGGGGGCAGGGCTTTCATTGTTTTTACTGTAAGAAGATTGTCCCCTGCCGCTCTCTGTCTGGTCTTACAACTAGATTCCACATCTGAGAAGAGATGGCTTACACTAGGTAAAAGGGGCGGGAGGGGAAACTTTGCTTGTGAATATCTCTTAAACCATAAAGGTTTGAAAGATAAGACTTATATCATTCTTCATGTATTTTTAATGCCTACAAAATAAAATAAAGTTAAAATGAAGTATTACTATCCCTTTAAACTGTAAAAAAAAAAAAAATGTGCAGTATATACATACAGGTAAGGACTTTTCCGACTTACGTAATCAACAAGAATTTTCATTATCACAGACTGAATTGATGTAGAGATCTATTGAGCAAACCTTCATTATTAAAAAAAAACAATACTGAATTAACACTGAATATATATTATTCCTCTCACATATTTACCACATTAAATATTATCAGCTAAAATGTGTTTAGTGCAGGGATTTTCAGACTTTTTGCAGTGTGTCAAATTAAATCTCTTTGGAAACCTAGTTGTACAGTTTAACCCCTTCCAGGCAAGATAGGTCTGCTAAGTTTTGTATCAATGTTAAATGTATTAGGATGTAAGTTGATATTAGTAACATAAGTCTAAATTATTAACCTAAAATGCAGTGAATACTACATATCAGATAAAATATCTGATAATATTCTTTTGCTAGAAGATACTAGGCTCTAGTGTTTGATACAAGAGCAATCTAACAAAACAGAATTACACGGTGTGAAATTATCAATCTTCCACTCATACAGTAGTAGTCACAGAAACACATATACACTGACATCCCAGACTGGGAATCACAGAATCACACATACACTGTCTGCAGGGCCGGCGCTACCATTAAGGCAGAACAGGCAGCTGCCTTAGGGTGCCGCAATGGAGGGGCGCCGAAAAGGGGGAAGCTGGTATTTTTTTTTTTATTTTTTTTTTTTTAATATATTTATCTGCCGCGAGGGAGCGCTGATTTACACTACCAAGCGCTCCCTCGCGGAGTCTATATGACAAATCGCAGAGAGACCCAGGCTCTGTAGTAATACAGAGCGCTGGGAGATGACATCATCTCCCAGCGCTCTACATTACTGAGAGCAGCGCGCGGGAGCTTCATTTTATCTTTATTTTATTTTGTAGGCATTAAAAAAACATGAAGAACGATATAAGTCTTATCTCTCAAACCTTTAATGGTTTGCGAGATATTCACAAGCAAAGTTCCCCTCCCGCCCCTTTTACCTAGTGTAAGCTATCTCTTCTCAGATGTGGAATCCAGTCCATAGACCAGACAGATAACAGCAGGGGACAATCTTCTTCCTATGAGAACAATGAAAGCCCTGCCCCCCTTGACAAGTTTTTCAGGTTTTTCCCTTATCTTAATTGAAGATTGTCCCTCTCTGCAGTCTAACTGGGCACCTCCCTTCTGCTCTGGCTGAGCAGTGTTACATCAGTAAAAGGGGCGGGAGGGGGATACAATGCACAATGCATTGCTAATGAAAGGAGCCAACAGAATGATAGAATATTTGGCGAAAAAACGGGACAAAGCATAAAATCCTGAGTCTGCTGGCTCTTTTTAAAGCTTGCAGTAATCAGAAGAAATAACAACCAGACAGCTGTATATACACAAATGATAGAGCCCAAACCATAGCGATACATACCATTATTTGTGTACATACTGTTATTTGCCTTCTTTATTTCATAAAGAAATAGAAATCTTTGCTTATTGCATTGCTGTTGACCCTTGTTTCATTCTTATTTAGTGCTGGATTTCATTACAGATGATAAATGTTATTACTGAATTTAGTTCCAAAATTTTGATTGAAGTCTACAGGGAACTTTAGAGAAATCATGAGAAATGGTGCAGTTCTGGAGCAAAGCATCTGCAACATATGACTGAAATTCAAATTTCATACATTCCATTCATTTAAATGGGGCTTGTAACCTCTTGAATGATAGATGCCTCCAAAGCACTGCCGAGCAATGAATTGGAGACCTCTCTAGCATTCAAGGGGCTAAAAACCATATTTAACCCGTTGAGTGCCAGAGGGATACGCAACGCATTGCAGTGATCAGTAGGAATTTTCACTTACTTTATTTATCTGAGATATATTAATTGTAACCTTATTTCTTGCAGAGGAATGCATCCCTTACTTTACCTCTTTGTCAAAATACATTAAAATTAAATTAAGGATATACATTGTTAATAACTTACAACCTTGTTTAAACACAATTATATAATTGATTCTGGATCCATAGTATCCAGTATAATAATACTGAACCTGATTTTCTGTTGTATGTATGGGAAGCTGTGTTCCTGTGTTACAGCTACTGTTTGATTCTTTTTGTTTTTGCATTTGTAATGAGTGTCAAAATTTAAGCCTTACTGAGATTAGTACCTACCTCTATTCTTTTCAAAAAAGCTGTAATGGTATCTCTGATCTTTCACTAACATTACTGTACTGTCATTTCTGTGACACCTATCCTACTAGTAGAGGAGCCAACTAGAAAAGAGGCATTGCTTGATCTAGAACTCTCAAACAATTCTGACATGATAAATAGTATACAGGTAAAGGAACATTTAGGCAGCAGTTACCACAATCTAGTATCCTTTGAAATTTGGAGAACCCAATAGTAAGAGTTTAAACAAAACACTAATTTTTAAAAAGGCTAACTTTACAAAGCTAGAAGATTATAGGATATTCAGTGGGATGCAGTCTTCAAAGATAAAAATGTGCAATAATCAGGGAATTTGTTTAAGTGATCTTAGACAAATATACGCATCAATATATACCATTGGGTACTAAGTGCAAGAGGAGCAAGTTGAGACCAGTGTGGCTAAATAATGAGGTTTGCAGGGACATGAGAGATAAGAAGGAATATTTTAAAGTGTTTAAGTAAGAAAGGTCAGATGCATCATTTAGAAAATATAAAATTTGTAATAAAATCTGCAAACAAGCAATTAAGCTAGCTCAAATTAAAAAAGAGAGAAGTATTGCAAAAGAGAAGAAGAAAAATCCTAAACAATTCTACAAGTAGAAAGATAACCAGAAGTAGGTGCTGAACTAAGAACCACCTCCTGAGCCCTATAAAATCATATAAGAGAAGACACACAGGTGTTTTTTTTAATTTTAACCCCTTTATGCCCAAGGATGTACATGTACGTCCCGAGTGGATGTCCCTTAAGGACAGAGGACGTGCATGTATGTCCTGGGATTCCAGGTCCCTGCGCGGCTGCATGCCGTTCGGGGACTCCGGAATTATTTTTTTTAAAAAAGTACTGCGGTCATTAAGTGCCGGCTGCATGTTCGCGCTGCCGGTCACTAAGGGGTTAAATGTTTCAAAGTAAATATTCACATATAAATCAAATCACTAACTCAAAACATCTATAGGGGAAATAAACATCCTGGGAGGAATAGTGTTCTAGGGAAAAAATTACTTAAAATCTTATGGCACAGATATGCATCCCTATAAATATGGGTACTCATCCCTTTACATTATTTCAATGTGACTGCAATGTTATAGCAAAATTTATTTATTCAAAATAATTAGTTTAACTACACTGTTACAACAACAGTCAATATGACTGCAGTGTTACAACAAATATATCTGTTAAAATAGTAGTAAAAAACATTTGAACCAGTAATCATATATAGATCAAAATCATTAACTTCAACCATCTGTGTGGGAAATAGACATACTACAGAGGAGCTGTGTTTTAGGAAGGAACTAATTAAAATCTTATAACATAGATACACATACCTTTAAAAATGGGCGCTCATCCCTTTAAATTTCAATATGACTGCAATAATACAACAAAATGTATTGATTCAAGATAATTTATGTAACTACAATGTTAAAACAATAGTAAATACTAACATAGTTAGTAAAAAACACACTAAGTAACAAAATTACAACCGATACAGATAAGGTTATATAGAAATCAGTACTGTATCTCTGCTTCACCAAAAAAGGTACACAATTGTAGCAAACTGGAGAAACAGCAACCTCACAAAGGAGGTTTGTGGTATGCTTTAGAACTCCCTATCAGTGAGGAGTCACTCAGTACCTCCAAACACATAAAATGTATCACAATAAAAAGTAAAATTCAGTATAGATAAAGGAAAACTTGTTTCACATAAAAACTTACATAAAGCTAATGTTGCTGTCATCTGCAACTCGTTTCACACCTAACAATGCTTTCTCAAGCATAGGTGTATATACACCTATTTCCGTATAACCTTATCTGTATTGCTTGTAGTCACATTTGCTATTGTTAGAACATTGTAGTTACATTAATTGTTTTGAATCAACACATTTTGTTGTATTATTACAGACATATTTAAAATTAAAGGGATGAACGCCCATATTCATCCCATGTATCCATGTTATAAGATTTTAATTAGTCCCTTCCTAAAACAAACTCCTCTGTAGTATGTATGTATATTTCCCTCACATATCTTTTGAGTGTTTTGGTTACTATTTTAACAAATACATTTAGTTGTAACAGTGAGGTCATATTGACTATTATAACTGCTTATTATATAATACTAATTATTTTGAATAAATACATTTTGCTATAACATTGCAGTCACATTTAAATAATTTAAAAGGATGAGCATCCATATTTAAAGGGACGTATATCTGTGTCATATGGTTTTAAGTATTTCCTCTTTTGATCACTATTCCTCTGAGTATGTTAATTTCCCCTATAGATGTTTTGAGTTAGTGATTTGATTTATATGTGAATATTTACTTTGAAATATTATTTACGTTGACATTTTTAACAAGAAACTGTGTGTTCTCTCTTATATGATTTTATAAGGCTCAAATGGTGGTTCTTGGGTCAGCTCCTACTCCTGATTATCTTTATCTGTTTGATCTATGAGATTGGTTGGACTTGCGTGAAGTAAAGGCTGCAGGACGGACCAATTATAGATCCTGGTGAAGTGGACTGTCTTGTAAATTTCCATAAGAAACTTTCCTGATTAAAGGGATAGTAATAAATAAAATGTATCCCCCTGAGCAAAACAAGGGTACTCCCACTGTTGAAAGGTGTTTTATTCAAAAGTTATTACAGCTCAAAGTTGAATTTTTTAGGTGCAATAGTTTCAGGCCACTGTGATACTGCACCTAAAAATTTCAACTTTGAGCTCTAATACCTTTTTAATAAAACACCTTTCAGCAGTGGGAGTACCCTTGTTTTACTCAGGGGGATCAACCCTACAACATATTTTTTTACATTTTAAGTATTACTATCCCTTTAAAGTGCCTTCCAAATCCTTATTCTAATACTTCAAGTATATTAATAACAAAGAGAATGAGGTTGATATTGGTTGATATTGGCTGAGACAGGTGAATTGATTAGTGAGGATAAGGCTATGACACCTTAAACACATTCTTTGGTTCTGTATATTCAAAGGAAGCAACAATGACAGGCTATGGACAAATAGACAAAACCACAGAATTTCTTCCATCATGTGCATGGCTTGCTGAGGACAAAGTCCAAAAGAGACTGGAAAATGTTATGGTGAATAAAGCACCTGGACCTGATGGCATACACCCAAGGGTACTTAAAGGGATAGTAATACTTAAAATGTAAAAAAAATATGTTGTAGGGTTTATCCTCCTGAGTAAAACAAGAGTACTCCCACTGCTGAAAGGTGTTTCATTCAAAAGTTATTAATATTCAAAGTTGAATTTTTCAGGTGCAATATCACAGTGGCCTGAAATTGTACAGTGGCGCTGTTGCTACACCATCCTATGGAGATTTATGGTCAACTGACCAGAGCTGTCCATAGGATCGTGTAGCAACAGCGCCACTGTACAATTTCAGGCCACTGTGATATTGCACCTAAAAAACTCAACTTTGAAAATTAATAACTTTTGAATGAAACACCTTTCAGCAGTGGGAGTACCCTTGTTTTACTCAGGGGGATAAACCCTACAACATATTTTTTTTTACATTTTAAGTATTACTATCCCTTTAAGGAACTTAGTTCAGTAATAGCAAGGCCATTATACTTAATATTTATTGATTCAGTTTCATCAGGCATAGTGCCCTGTGATTGGAAGAAAGCTGATGTAGTACCATTGTTCAAAAAGTGGGCAAGATCCAAACCAGGAAATTATAGACCTGCGAGCTTAACTTCCATAGTGGGTAAGATATTAGAAGACAAACAGTATTAGTAGGAGCCAGCATGGTTTTATTAATAATAGATCATGTCAGATTAAGTTACTTTCATTTTACAAAAGGATAAGTAGCAGATTGGACAAGGGAATAGCTTTTGATGTAGTATACTTGGATTTTGCAAAAGCCTTTGATACAGAGCCTCACAACAGGTTACTGTATATATTAAAAGGCTTTGGTTTGGGAGTTGAAATCTGTACATGGATTGAGAACTGGTTAAAGTATAGGTTGCAGAGTGTTGTTGTAAATGGAACCTTTTCAAGTTGGCCAAAATTTATAAATCATGTGCCACTGAGTTTAGTCCTGGGCCCAATGCTTTTTAATTTGTTTATTAATGATCTAGAAGTCAGGATTGAAAGTAGGCACTAAGCTGTGCACGGAAATACATATAGGGATGGATGTTTTTTCTCTTCAAACGGATTTAGATAAACTGAGTGAATGGGCAGAAAAGTGGCAGATGACATTTAACTTAAATAAGTGTAAGGTTATGCATTTAGGCTATAGAAACAAACATGTTATATATACAATAAATGGAAACAACTTTGTGAATCTTCATTAGATGAAGATTTAGGACTACTAATAGACGATAGATTTCACAGCAGTATACAGAGTCACTCAGCTGCTGCAAGAACAAATAGGGTACTATCCTGCATAAAAAGAAGCATAGAAGAACGTGATGCTAATATAATTCTTACTCTATATTAATCCTTGGTAAGGCCTCATCTAGAACATGAAATACAGTTTTTGGCACCAGTTCTTAAAAAATACATTATTGAACTGGAAAAGCAAAACTGATAAACAGATTGGAGGATCTGAGATATAAAGAGAGACTAGCCAAACTGTGTGTTTTTATCTTAGAAAAGATACATCTAAGGGGTGATATGATTGCCATTTACAAATATATTACAAAGTCAGTACAAAGAGCTCTGCAATTAATTATTTAGTTAAAGAGCTCAGCTAAGAACGAGAGGTCATCCATTAAGACTAGAGGAAAGGGGCTATAGGCTAAAATAAAGGCATGGATTTTTTACAGTAAGGGCTATAAAAGCTATGGAATTCTTTTCCTCGGGATGCTGAGCTTGAAGATACTGTAACTGCTAGATGTATACCTATCTAGCACAGATCAATATTGAGAATTATGACAGACTAGTAGAAGATCCCGTGTACACAGGCCACAGTGCCAGCCAGTAGCGGGGCAGTCATGCACAGTAGAGACTGCCCACGCCGCGGCTGATACAGTGGCAGACGGTTGCAGGGCAGTAATGCACAGTACAGACTGCCCATGCTGTGGCTGATACTTCAGAGCGCCCCGCTCCGTATCAGCCACCTCACGGGCAGTCTCTACTGCGCATGACTGCAGCAAAAGCAGCAGTCTCTACTGCGTCATTACAAACTATTTAGCGAATTATTATATAGGAGGATGTCTTCAATGCAGATAGGCTGTTGATCCAGGGAACTATCTGGCTGCTGTTTGGAACCAGGAAATATTTTTTTTACCCATTTGGGGTTTTATTGGAAATAGCTTCAGTGGTGTTTTTTTTGCCTTACTCTGGATCAACAGGGTGATTTGGCATGGACTGGACTTGATGGACGTATGTCTGTTTTTCAGCCTTATCAAATATGTTGCTACTAGTTGAAGAGCCCGTTACACAGGCCGCAGTGCCACTGCCAGCCGGTCACGGTGCAGTCATGCTCCGTAAAGACTGCCTGTGCCGTGGCTGATACAGAGCAGGATGGAGCGACCCGCTCTATATCAGCCTTGTCACTGGCAGTCTCTACTGCGCATGACTGCAGCAAGAGCAGCAGTCTCTACTGCGCATGACTGCGGTGTTACACTTGTTTTAGTGAGTTATTATATAGGATGTTAATATCTCACGCTTGCTTGAACCTATGGCAGGTTATTTAGAACTAAACTTTAGACTTACTATACAAAATACATTCTCCTACAGATGCAATTGTAAATTACAGGATATTGATGCATCATTTTACGAGGTAAATCGTGTTATTTTTGCAGTTGTCCCCTTATTCTACATTATTCTACAGTACAGCAGAATAATACAGCAGGGGCATTCTGTTTAAAGACAAATACCATTAGTTTGAAAAGAGTCCAGTTAACCTTGGATTTTATGTGAAGGAACATTTTTAGAAGGCTGAGTCAATTTCTTTACTTGAGAAACGTCAAAGTGTAAATAAGGGGAATGCCAAATTAATTTCAGTTGGCAAAATTATGATCATAGTAATACTTTGTATATACTGCATTGTAAAATTACTTAAACACCTTAAACACATTTCTCTACATCATGAAGGTCTGTCTAAATGAGTTTTTCTCTTAATACTGATCATAATGTATAAAACCAAAGTCTAAATGTAAATGTCATTGAAAAATGCAAGTTTAGTTACAAACATTATTTATTTTCCGCTATATAACACCTTTTTCCAAGGTACTTTACAAAGTTACAAAAGCAGAATGTCATTTTTCTGCTAAATGGAGGAGGACAATTTGCAGAACAGGCAAGCAAAAAAGTGATGTTTGGGTTTGTGGCTGAAATTATGAAAGAACCCTGAAAGAACAGGGTCATTTATGAGTCAGGCTAAGTCATGGGATCAAGTAGTCAGACAATTGGGACAGGGTGGCAGGTGGGGCAAGATAGGTAAGGTGATAAGCTATGCTATATGAGGATGAGAAAAGGTGTGATGAACATGACCTTCACTTCTCACTACATCGTAAATATCTCCTGGATTATGCTATTATATAAATTAAAGAGGCAGCAAAAGCTTACGGGAAGGTGCTTAAGAAATGTTTGAAGTTACCTGACAGCTATTGGAATCAATTTCCCATATCTTATCAGTTTCCCAAATACTCTTTGTTCTCCCTGTAGATCTCCAGAATCTACAGGGATGGGGAACATCAGTGTTTCACTGAGCCCTTTTTAGAGAGGAAGCAACATTGCTATCCTTTCCATTGTCTTATATGAGCCAATGCACTGATAGTGGCCTTCAATGGATAGGACTGTGATCTTCCAGAAGTACTGAGCGAGGAGCTGACATCACATAGCACTGCATACCATGGAGATCTTCAGGAAAAAGAAGAGAGTATTGCAGACTTTTTAACTGACAGCTATTGTTTAACTTCATGCACTTAAAAAGTCCCTTTCCCTGATTTTTACTGCCCTTTTATCATTTTGAGTGCCGGAATGGTGTTGAATACATTGCTCAGTAATGTGATGGACTCCCCACTGATGTTCAAAGAGTTAACCTCCTTATACATACTGGGTAGAGAAGTACAACAATATTTTTCAGCTCCTTTCCTTCTAAACTAAAACGGAAATTAGATAAAAATCACAAAATCACATTACATCCTAATACACGTTCACTTTAGCTAACTTGAAAACATTAAAGGTTGTGTTATTTTGTGCTGGCTCTTAGTTATGCTTAAAACTGATTATATCAGTAAATACGTTAGAATAAAATGTCACATAGGAAAGTCTGCTCAAGCAAGGTTATATATTTAAGATCTCTTTTTTTGTGATTGTGTGTGGAAGTGCAGCACAGTTAATGATCAGAAACTATTATCCTTGAGTGTCCAAGTGGGACAGCCATTGTCCCTAGAATGATGGCTATTCTTCCTGCACAGGTTGTTTTGTGAACTAGTGAGACAACAAGGGAGTCATACTTCTGAGCGAGATAAAGAAGTATTTTTATTGTTTCTGTAACAAGTGTCTGAAGTGTGATAGCAGTACAGTATGGTGTGCTGCTGCTTACTTTCAATTAGCAGACAAGAAAGAAATGGAAACAATGGGGAATATGTATTAAAGCAAAAGTGGAGCAATTTTAGGGCAAAACATCTGCACAGTATTTATAAGATTAACATCCTAGATGCTAAAGAGGTCCTCAAAGCATTGGTTTACAATATGTTGGTGACCTCTCTAGCACCCAGTGTGTTAAATATCCCATTTGAGTCAAAGCAAATTTGTATTTGATACATATAGTGCAGTTATGTTGCTCTCACTTATTTTAATCTTATGTGCTTGTTATGTGTGAGTGTGTGTACAAAAATGTGGTGTGTGTATGTGTGTGTGCATTTGTGCGTGATTGTGTGTGTTTTCTTTATTTGAGAGTAACAAAAAACAAAAATATGATTTTTTTAAATCTAATTTTCCATCAGGCATTTATGATGTTTGCCCACTTTCTTACTTTCCCATCATTACATATATGACCTCAATTATTCAAATTAAACATGATAAACTGTCCCCATTAATACCTTATAGTAAGGTGGAATTAGCTTGTTGTGGATAGTGAATTGTTTGCTGCCAGTTCCTGTACCTCAGTGTTTGTGTTTGGAGTCTGATCATATTAGATTCTTCCTCCAAAGCACTATGGTGCAGAGACCTTCAATAAGCATTTTTCTATGACTACAACTAATGACTGGAGTTTGTGGTGATCACATACTCTGGATACAATTCCAGACCTCTATGAACTGGTTTGTCAGAGAGAGGATGGAACTGGGCAGACTCTGTGTCCCATTAAATTAAAATAAACTGAGAAAGTGGGTCGTTATAAAGTGGTATCAGTTCCAAAATATGTCAGGACACTGAAAAAAAAAAACAATATCTGATGGAAGATTAAAACCAAAATGTTATACTGTTTGGCTATGCAATAGCCTCTAAAAATAGACTTGAAAAAATAACATTTAGCATGACTCCCCCCCCCCCATCACAAAGAACCTGAGAATGAAAAACAAAAAAGCATCACAAATGTATATTCTTATTTTTTTTTTTATTTTGTTTCCCAGAAAACAGTTGTACTTTTTTCACCCATTAATTCTGTTTTTCCTCTCTTTAGTATATATATATATATATATATATATATATATATATAATTTTTTTTTTTTTTTTTTAACATTTTGAAGATTAATTCTTGTCATTTATTTTAAGGTAGCATAACCTTTAATCTTGAGATCTTAACTCAGTTTCCCTTTTCCCAATTGGCAGCTAGTGTATCCAAGGCCAGTCAGATTATACTGGACATGCCACTTTCCTTCTTAAAGCAGAACTACCACCTGCACTAAAGTCGCCCTGCAATACTTACGCAGGTGGCGACTAGCTTTGTAATCATTATTTTACCTCTCAAAAGTGCCCACAAATAAAGTTATCCTTAAGCTTCTGAGACTGACGGCCAGGTTACTGCAGCCTGTGCTCCTGCGCCGTCAGTCTCTTCCGGAGCCGTTCGGGCCAGTGCAATGCCCGTGAAGAGAACTGAGTCCAGGCACGCATTCAAGATGTCCACAGTGCTGCCTGGCTTCCGGTCTTGGAAGCTTAAGGATAACTTTATTTGTGAGCACTTTTGAGAGATAAAATAATGATTAGTAAGCTAGTCGTCACCTGCATAAGTATTGCAGGGCAACTTTAGTGGAGGTGGTAGATCCACTTTAAATTGTGACATCCTTATAACTACCTTATAGAAACAAGATTTAAAATATACTTATCTCTCTGAGTGCCAGAAAGGTATCCAACGCATTGCAATGCAATGAGTTGGATACCTCTCAACACTGAGTTAAATACAGTAACAGATAGATAATGTCAAGGTGGGGCAAGTTAAACTGAGAGAGATGTCTGCTAGCTAGAAACTGAGATCTAGGACATCAATAGTATTTATTAAGGCCAGTAATGTTTGAACAAAAGTGTATGTTATTGATAAAGAGCAATTTTGTTTGAAGCCTTTTTCAAAGATGTTCAAAGGTGAGTGAATACAAGTGATAGAGCTGCATCACTTTTTGAGCTCAAGAAAAGCTGCTACTATCAAGAAATGTTTAATGGTACAGAACAAAGCTCAGAAAAGAAGAAAGTAGAAGAAGATACAAAGCAACAAAAAAATCATAAAACAAAAAGAATACAGAAAACAAAAAAATATAATATAGAATACCAGTAGTATATCCTTACAACAAAATATTATATAAATATATATGAAATAAACATGAAATACTACAGATGTATAAAGCATAATAATGAAAATGACATTGACATACAGGGGGTTACAGAGTTAATAATTAAGCCTCTCTAGCAATGGCTACAGTTAGTTAAGAAAAATTAAATAATACCATTTGAAACTTATAGGTAGTTAGGACCCCAAAGCTCTGCCTGCAAATCATGCACAGCACCAGG
This sequence comes from Rhinophrynus dorsalis, assembly GCA_037306005.1. Classification (NCBI taxonomy): domain Eukaryota; kingdom Metazoa; phylum Chordata; class Amphibia; order Anura; family Rhinophrynidae; genus Rhinophrynus; species Rhinophrynus dorsalis. The sequence continues at coordinate 578,520,433 of CM074718.1, forward strand.
ACACACACTGCAGGCAAAGCAGGACCGACTAAGTCAGCCTTGGGGGCAGGACAGATACAGAGGAGAGGACCCGGTCTTCACTGCTGCAGGGCTCTGAAGAGTTATGTCTTACATCCACAGAGTTGTGGACTGGAGAGGTGAGATCATATGATCTTTCTACTGGCCCATAACTGGGCGGCCCACCGGGGGATGCCTAATCCCCCAATAGGACAATCCGCCCCTGCCCAAATCACTCTTTTTCTCCCTGGTGTCCCTTTTTATTAGGAGATTCAACTCTGTGTGTATTTATATGTGTATCACATTGCTCTACAGCAAAAACATTGACATTAACCCTTTAGGGACCAGTGGTCCAGGGAATGTACCTTCCCTTAAGGACCACTTTGATCCTTTCTAATGAGCCGGTACACTTGACCTGTCACACGTACTCGCGTAACATGTTGGAGTCTAAGAGAGACCGCTCCAGTCTTGGAGCAGTCAATATTAGATGCCTTTTTTACTTACATCGCTCCCGGAGGAGCGCTGTAAGTAAAATGTACATGATGTGATATGACCATCACTGGTCCTTAAGGGTATAAGGACTGTGATGTTCATATCACGTCATCTGGTCCTTCAATAAATCTCTTTATAAATGAGTCTGTGTAAATAAAATACTTTGGTCTTGTTCTGTATAATTTATTCAGATACACACAGAGGTGTAGATAGGTCATGAAATAACCTAAAAATTCTTGGTAATGCTCTGCCCCCCACATCCCCATCAATACCGCCTAAAACAGAATTGTCCCTCGTTGGCTATTTGAAATGTTGGTTTTTATTTACAGACAAGTAGTATACATTTGTGCTCAGATAAACAAATCTATTTTTATAAGATTAGGGGAGATATTTTAGTGATTTAGAGCTGGGATCAAATGTATTTTTATGGTCCCATTACGTTAATGATATTTTGTTATATGCAGGGGTTAGAAGATTACAAGATTCACTCCAAAATATAATTCAGGATATTATTAGGGTGACTTTAATTTAACCCTTTGACTGCCTTAGCTTTCCAATGTATTGTATAACCCTCTGGCATTCACAGGGTCAAAGTTTACAGTAGAAGGTTCAGTGCCAACTGGGGCAGTTTTGTAGATATGAATGTGCTTATAGAAAGAAACAGATTGAAAGCAGGAGTTAATTTTAAGAATTGAATTCAAAGTATTTTTTCTAGACCAAAGATATGCCATATTGGAATTTAAAAAAATAAAATGCTAACCACCAAGATTGCATTACCCAATGTAAAAGCCTTAATGAAGATTTTTGAGAAAGGGAACAATGAAAATCTAATAGTATTATGAAATAAAGACTAGTTACAGAAGAAAAAAGTTAAATAACATTCTAAAACCCAATATATTTAAAACAGAAATAAGGACGCATTTTAGCGCACACAATACAACTTTGATAGCAATTACAGAAGGTATAAAAAAAGAAATGGCATGCTTTAGGATAGAACATGAACATTCTTACAAGGTAAATCTAAATGTATTTATAAGAAAGCTCAACATTTTATAAAGAACGAAAGAAAATTACTTGGGAATACAATTTTTTTCCACATAATGTAAGGCATGTGTGGCTTTCATTATGCTGGTAAAAGAGAAAGAAACTATAGGATAAAAAATATATCTTACTATAAAAAAAGGGGTTAAGAGCCATAGTATCTTAATAAACTTAAATGTGGGATTGGTTGTGGTCTTAATTATATGAGTGTTAGTTCCCAGGACATAGCAACAGTTAAGGACATCCTTGCTTGATAGCAGGTAGGTAATAAGTGGATTAGTCATTTGACTGATGTAACACTGTTTAAATGGGGATATTCTTAAAACTTACCTGTCGTTGAAATTGACTGTTTAGATTTGTTGCTGTCTGTTTCACTTTTTTGGACTCTTTGCACTTTCTTGGGACGTCTGAGTTTGAACTGAGCAAAACAAAGAATGGTGAAGAAAGCATTTATGAACATGCAAACCTGGTGACACACCCGCGCCCCGTGACACTGTGTTCATGGATAATATTCACCACCAACAGGAGCCAGAGCCTTGGGCGGACTACTGCTTGCAGCTTTGGGTCTGAATTAAGATATAATTATATGATTATGATTTTATTTGAGATTGTTTTAACTTTTAGAGTTCAGTGTACTAAAATATGTCCCCCCTCTTTCTTGTCTTTTATACAAATTGAGGCTTAAAGGGATAGTAATACTTCGTTTTAACTTTATTTTATTTTGTAGGCATTAAAAAAACATGAAGAATGATATAAGTCTTATCTCTCAAACCTTTATGGTTTATGAGATATTCACAAGCAAAGTTCCCCTCCCCGCCCCTTTTACCTAGTGTAAACAATCTCTTCTCAGATGTGAGTCTGGTTGTATGACAGTACAGATAACAGAAGAGGACAATTTTCTTTGTATGAAAACAATGAAAGCCCTTCCCCCCCTTGACAAGTTTTTCAGCTTTTTCCATTATCTTAATTGAAGATTGTCCCTCTCTGCAGTCTACCTGGGCATCTCCCTTCTGATCTGGTTGAACGGGGGGGGGGGTACTTTGTTTGTGAATATCTCTTAAACCATAAAGGTTTCAGAGATAAGACTTATATCATTCTTCATGTTTTTTTAATGCCTACAAAATAAAATAAAGTTAAAATGAAGTATTACTATCCCTTTAAAGAGATTGCACCATTACATTGCTTAACAGAAGTTCTTACTATGTACAGATATTTGAATGAATGATTACCACTGTGGAATCTATAGTAGCTATGTTTGACTGGAGTTGATTGATTTTAAGTTAATTGTAGTAAGTCGTTAGCACTATCATGGGAGGCATTTTTCTTATTATTAGGAAAGCATATTACACATGTACTGCTTATACACGTGCTGCTTAACTATGTAGAACAGGAGCAATTCTGGGACAAAGCAAATAAATGAAAATGCCCAAAAATGACATTGATTTAAATGGGGTTTTTAGAGAGGTCTAAAAACACAATGGGGGTTATTCACTAAGAAATGATAAAGATGTGATAAAGCGGAAAATACTTCTCCAGTGATATCACTTCTCCAATTCTTATGTTAATCTAAGGAGCCTATGTACTAAGATATCCAATATAAGTGTAAAGCGCTGCGGAATCTGTGTGCGCTATATAAATAAAGGATTATTATTATATCTACAACTATAGATGTTTTTTATTATTTACATTTTTTCCTGGTGATATCACGTGGTATATATTATGTTTTTAATAGGATCCTATCGGAATGTATACATTTATTTATGTCTATTTGCTATTATTCAATGTTCTATTTACAACATTATTTTTATTAAACTGTTATTTAATAAATGTTTAATTGTTATTAAATTGCTATAATATTACCTGATTGAAAATAGGAGCACTCTCCTCTTTTTTCTTGGTAAATATATATCCTATATATTTTCAAATAAGGTTTTTGTCACTTTTTTCTGGTGAAACTGTGATAATACCTTAATACAATATCACCAATCGAGCGTTACACCAGGACAGACAATGAATAACTTTATATACAAAAAACCATGTGTCCTGATGCTAATTGCTACGCACCATAAACACATCCCATATAACGTATATGTCTAAAAATTCTCTCAATTGTATATCATAAAAATACAATAGACCTTGAAAGAATCAAATTTAAAAATGCAGTTTAATAATCGCACATATAAATCTTGCATATAAAATTTACAGAAAATGATGTTTAAAGATCGTTGGCCAAATCCTCAATTAAACACATACTACAACGTACCACACAGTTGCAGTAGTCCAGTGCGTACTCTACCACTCCAAATAATCTCTTCAGAGACTCATTCTGATATAACCCTACACACATATGGACATACTGCGGCTGCGCAGTAGGCAATATATCGCAAAACATACAATAACAATATAATGACTGTGGACACCCGGATCAAATGACCGGATCCGCAGACAAGAAAGCCCCAAATTATTCTAGTGACTACCGACTACCATCCGAAGTATATTAACTCCACATGTATTAGTGTCCGTCACTATACAAAATCTACATGTAATATATAAAGATCTCCACATAAAAAACTAAAAAATACAGAAAATATAAAAAAAGTGTACACTTAAAAAATAATAAAAACCTATACCCTGGTACCAAGGGCAAGGAAAAATATATATGTTACTAAAAAATGTTATACAATATGTATATGATTGTATCCAATAGGGGCAGAATTGTATCTACCACGTAAAAGGTTTCAACAACATGAATTATATAAGTAAGAGAGAGTAAATTAATCCCAATATCCTCCAATTTACACTATATCACACGTACATATCCGTTACTTTCTTCGGATGGAAAAACGAACTCCAACACATCCGAATATAACCTTCATTCAGTAATATTTGATGTAAATATCAATGGGTTACTACCCAACCGGACACTCACGGTTTTATAATCCGTTCACTTACGCAGCTGGAGTATCTTCTTCTTAGTTCGCCACTTTGATAGAACTCCTGTTCAAATCTTTCGGCGTCTTCTTTCACATACTTCCACTGCATGAATTCACCCAACAACTTCCGTCCGGTATCCTGCACACCTTTACTTCATCCGTAGGTGCAGCTTAAAGTTACATCAACATTTAACTGAAATTCCATTGCTTTATATAACAAATGAAATATGCACGTGATGGATATATTTTTAGATCTTCCTTACTCTCATCTTAGATACAACTCGGCTCCTTGCCAATCATTCCTCCAACGCGTTTCAAAGCACAACTTGCTTCTTCTAAAGTGCTGGCACGGATTTGAACATTTTTATCTTTAAGTGCTAAAGAAGTATCCAACTCACATAGTGTTGCGATGTGATAGGTTAAAGGGATAATAATAATTAAAATGTAAAAAAAATATGTTGTAGGGTTTATACCCCTGAGTAAAACAAGGAAAGGTGTTTTATTCAAAAGTTATTACAGCTCAAAGTTGAATTTTTTAGGTGCAATATCACAGTGGCCTGAAATTGTACAGTGGCGCTGTTGCTACACCATCCTAAGGACAGCTCTGGTCCCGGGACCATAAATCTCCATAGGATGGTGTAGCAACAGCGCCACTGTACAATTTCAGGCCACTGTGATATTGCACCTAAAAAAAATCAAATTTGAGCTGTAGTAACTTTTGAATAAAACTTTCAGCAGTGGGAGTACCCTTGTTTTACTCAAGGGGATAAACCCTACAACATTTTTTTTTTTACATTTTAAGTATTACTATCCCTTAAAATATGCAAGAAAGTCAAATGGGTTCCAACATCCATTAACACTAATTATTAGATGAGTGTTAGTGACCACCTTCCAGCATAGCAGATGTTTGTTGTAATTCATATTTCTGATTTTTACTTTGAAAGATTTGGAGCCCTGTAAGTTTAGGACATTAGCACTGTAGAGTTTTAAAATTCCACCAAATGGGTCATGAGATATAACAAACTGCTTGGGTTTGCGGCATTCTTTTAATCTGTAATAGAGGTGTATGCACATTTATTCAATATACACTTTCAAGCCAACAAAATATAAGTTTGTCCATTGCATGGTTAAATCCAGGCACTTCAACAACCTCAACCTGTTGAATCAAAACCTGTCTGACCAGGAGCCAAAGTAACATTAAAAATCTAGATTGTCTACATTGTAGTCACTTAACTGGCCACTTCAGATTGTCTTTTATGGACATTAAAACAAGAACCAATTAGCACAGAATTGTCCTCCCAAAGACAATGAAGTGCCCATAATGTGTGGACTGGAATAGAATAAATTGTCCCAATCAGAGTTTTTCAGGGGAATGTTTTCCCCAAATGTCCAGTGGATTGCATAACAATTTTTATTTCTATTTGTATTCAATCATGAAATTTACTGTGGATTGCTTATTTTTATTCAAGACATTTTTGGGATGTATTAAATCTGTTTTAGCATTTGCTGACCTCTCTGTTTAAAGGTAGTCTTTAGTAGAGTGGTTCCTAACACTCTCCTGAGGAACACCAAACAAGCCATGTCTTTAGGATTTCTCTTGTTCAGTATAGGTGAGTTAAACAGAGGATCAGTCATTTAGATAACTCACCTATGTACAAGAATGGAAATCCTATAGGTTTGGCCTTAGTGACGTCATTGAGGATATGGTTGGAAACCACTCATCTAGTATTTTGCACTCAGTATGTGGATATGTAAGTTTTAAACCTTTGAGTGCCAGAGGGGTACGGAATGCATTGCAAAGCAATGCATTCCGTAACCTTCTGGCACTCAAAAGGTTTAAAAGTATCATGGTATGTATGCAGATTTTACATCTTTGAATGCTAGAAACTTTTCAAATGCATTGTGAAGTAATGTATTGGAAACATCTCTCACGTGCAAGGGTCCAAGACCGCATTTAGGGATATTTATTTTGCCCTGTGGTATAGCTGGTTTGCCCTAGAACTTCTACAATTGTTATTCTTAGAACATTAGTTTCATTATCTTTGTAAACTATAAGTAATTCAATTAGCATGTTTGGTGCAGGTAAGAATGGATCTGATTGAAAACAGGTGTTGAGTATCTTGCTGTGCAAGGTGTTAATATAATTGAATTAGCATTGCCTTTCAGGAGCATAGCAAAGATTCCAAAGTGAGAGTCACTTATATTTGCAAGGAGAGCAAATAAACCAGTTATCTGCTTGTTTCTGATACTTACTGCTGTGTCAGTTTAGCCTGCAGAACCATGTTTACATTAAGATGCTGCTTTAATAAAAATAATAGGATCACTTCAGAAGCAAACCAGTTGCACCATAGGGGACACATTTAAAAAGTCCCCCAAATGCCATTGATTTAAATGGACTCTTTAATCCCTAGAAATAGGACTATTTTAACAATAGAGCAAAGTGTGCAGTTGTCACAATGTGGAACACTCTGTATCCCTCTCTACTCTGTGATCTAGTGCACAAAATACAGTTGGCTCATGTATGAAAACTTGCATTATATGAAGACAGGTATGAAAACTCTTTATGTTTTCAAGCTGCAGTAGTTGTAAGTACTTTGCATTGTGTAGGCCTAGATATAATAAACCTTTATTTATACAGTGCACACAGATTCCGCAGCTCTTTACACTCATATTGGTTCCTGTCCCCATTGGGGCTCACAATCTAATTTCACCTATCAGTATGTTTTTTGGAGTGTGGGAGGAAACCGGAGTACCCGGAGGAAACCCACGCAAACACAGTGAGAACATACAAACTCATTGCAGATGTTGTGGGTCCTGGTGGGATTTGAACCCAGGACCCCAGCACTGCAAGGCAACAGTGCTAACCACTGAGCCACTGTGCTGGGATCTCAACACTCTTTGAAGCTGATTAAATGTATTTTCATGATTGTGTTAAGTTATTATAATATTGAGAACTAACTTTTAGGAGAATGGGAAAACATGATTAGTTATTAATTAACCCATTCAATGATTTGGAAAGTGTTGAAGACCACTCTAGCATCCTAGGGGTTAAGGGGCCCTGTTATTGCCCCTGGACTAGCAGTGGAAACCCTCACACCCCAATTAACCTAGGGGTTAAGGGGCCCTTTTATTTCCATTTTATTTACCTTATAGCAGGGATGGTCAATGTAAGACCATCCAGCTGCTGCTAAACTATAACTCCCATCATCCTCCTCCAGCTGTTGAATAATGGGTGATGATGGGAACTGTAGTCTGCAACACCTATAGAACTCATATTACCCACTCCTGTCTTAGATAAAAATTCAAGGACGAGTAAAGTAAAACATATTTATATTTTTTCTTAGGAATACAATACAGTATAGCAGAATTGTGTTGGTATAACTAACCGCTCCTTTTTAAGTATCTTGCTGGTGTCCTTTAGGAATAAGGTCACATTTAATTCCCTCTGAGAAGTATGCTGTTCTATCCATGTAAATATCTCTGCCTGCCTAAGCCTTTCTCCTCTCCTACAGAGGAATATCCTCCAGTTTTAAAGTCGACTGCTGAGTAGTGAGCCAGTGATTTGTCATTAGCAGACCACAGGATAACATTTTCACTTTTCTGAAAGAGTGCAATCCTCTGCTCTCCAGCATGAAAAATGACAGTGGAAGAAGTGGCCCAGTCACAAAGGATTTCTTTTTCCTTTTTGGCTGGCAGGACATTGTTTAACATTCTGACAAGAACAGTATTCAGCTTTTGTGCCCGGTATGCCAGCTGTGCTGTGAGGGAGTTACCTCTTGGTAGGACATATAATAAAGATAATGAAACTAATCTAGAGAAAAGAAACAGAATACCTGCAAGCAGGGAATTGAGTTTCCGAGGCTACACATTTCATATCTATGCTTGATGTACCAAGAAGCTCTACAGCAATTTTTGGGCAAACCAATGGCATCACAGGGACCATTTAATTAATTGATTTTATGGGGTGGTGACCTTTAACCCCTTGAATGCTAGAGAGGTTGACAACACTTTTCTTTGCAATAGTTAGAGACATCTCTAGTATTCGATTATTTTTATTCAAAGGGAATTTTGATGTGTCCTCTACAGCTGAGATGGTTTGCCTCAGAATTACTCAAGTTCTCCTTAGTTCATCAGCCAAATTGTATCTAATTAATAAAAAGGGATTTTTGTGTACTTATTGATAAACACTTTTTTCATGTGGAACACAGGAACTATGGGGTGAAGTCCCCTACGCAGGAGGGCAGGGCACTTTTAAAAAGAGCTCACTGAAGCGGCGACTCCCATCTGCATCACTTTACCCCCCTCATTTTGATGTATAGCAAAGCTGAGATAAAAACAAGAAACAGCAAATAAACAAGACAGAGAATGTCCTGAACAGAAAACTCAAGAAGACCCCCTGCCCGGGACTCAAACCTGTGGTTTTTCTCTGGGAAGGAAGTCTTGTGTTCCACATGGAGTAAGAGAAAAGGATTTATCAGCAAGTACCCAAATATCCCCTTTTCTGTTTCATCCTATGTGGAATGCAGGAATCATGGGGATATACCAAAGCATCCACCAACTTTCCAATGAGGCAATGAGAAAAAAATCCCTCAGAACACAGACCAGGCTCAATGGGAAAGAACTAGCACAACATAAATTACAGGTCAAAGGACAACAATACTATAAACCAAAGAACAGAAACCAACATGGTACTGGTCCAACAGTCATCATGAAGAATACCTACATTTGTCCAAAGTCAGCTTCAGCCAAAGCCAACACATTAACACTGTAATGTTTGACAAATGTGTGAAGAGACAACCACATCACTGCCTTGCACTATTGCTTTGCAGATGCCTGATTCTTATTGGTCCACTGACATGATTCAGTGTGCTGTAAAAGGGAAAGGGTACTGGCTTCTTCCCAAGAACGTATACCTGATGCAAGAAGCCATCATTACCTTCAACGCAGCTAGGCCAGTGTGCCTGTCCTCAGGGACGACAACAGGGAATCAGACTTCCAAAATGGCTACTTGCGATGAACATAGTACATCTATCCTCACCTAATCACATCCAAGAGGTGAAGTCTCAGCTACTATCTATTAGATGAAGTTGAACAGAGAGAAGGAAGAACAATTTCCTGGATGATGTGAAACTAAAACGACTGTAGGGAAAAACTCTGTAGGAGTCCTCAGAGTCCTGTTAGGGTGAAAGACCAAAAAGGAAGGTTTTACAATACTTCTGGACCCCATTCCCAGTGTGTTCAATGTGGTCTGTGGCACACTAGCCTGCTCCTCATCATCCTGCTGCCCTTGTAACTCAGCATCAGATGCAATGTCAGCATCAGCAAACTCGGCAAAATCTTTAATCTCCCTGCTGGTGGGGGTGGTGATGCCCATCCCCATTTGTATCTTGGTCTCCCATTCTTTCTTGGTTTGGGCTTAAAAGGCCATTAATGTCTCTTTCACCCCAGCTGCTCTACCATCACCCTCATCGTCATCCTCACCATCAGTCCCTCCTTGCTGTTGCTTCTCTATGAGAGGTGATGATAAATGGGACAGAGTATCCACTACTGTCACAATTGCCATCTCTTGAGGTGAAGAAGGCAGACTGACATACCAGGTGCAGGCACAGGCAGCTGATGGTGGTATTACTGCTGCTACCTGCCAATTCTGCCTTTCTCAGTCTCATCTCCCCGATGTAGAGTTTTTTGTTTTGTTTTGTTTTTTTTCTGGGTGTTTTTTTAATTAATTTATTTATTTTAGTGCTTAAAAAATGGCCCTGCAATTTTACTCGCACCTGGCCCCAAAAGCCCTAAAACTGGCCCTGATATCCCCCAGGATATCTCCTTATTAAACTGACCTGCTTTCAAACAGAAATGATTTACATTGAGTGGGTGGAAGACCCAGATGAACTGAAACATTTCCACCAGACTTTTTTTTACAGGTCTGTCCCACCCACCACTACAAACCACATACGTCTGTATAACAAAACCATAATTACAGGCATACCTAAGCTAGACAAAGCTAATCAAAGCAAGGCCATGCACTACACCTTTAGACTATTTTATAATAGTCAACAATTGTGAATATTTAAAGTTTTAGTGCATTTAATTATATAGCATCATGTATAGCAGTGAAATTAAATAAAAAATATAGTGAAAATGTCGAAAAGAAACTAGAATGAGGAGAAAATATTTGCATAGCAAAGAAAAAATAAACTCACAGTGCTAGCACACATATTAATAACAGATGAGAGTTGGTACCGTGTTAGCCGTAGGAATACAGGAGGCAAATATAGTTGTTGATACCATTATTAGCTAACTAAGCAGATTTAGGACGAAAGCTTTCAAGACCTCTTAGTTCTCTTCCTCAGGCATGCCCGAGGAAGAGAATATGTAAATGGACTAAGCGCTGGTTCTAAGGTTACGTTTGATATAACTCAAAGGCATCATAATATCTTTAAATATCTATAAAGATGGCTCAAAAACAGTATAGAAATAAAATAATACAAAATATTTATTAAAAAACAAGTCTGCAGATTAAAGCACAATATGTACAATCAATAATATAAAAATACTAGCTAAATAATGTAAAAATACTAGCTAAATATCCCACAATATTCCTTGGAAAACTGACGTTATAGCCATTATTGTAGGGGTTAAATCCTCCGTTTAAAGTCAGTTGAGTTGTACCAAATTCAGCGGGTAGAATTATCTTTTCCCGTCTCAACCGTTACTTTAACAGGACTACTAAATATATATATATTCCCACATATGCTTGTGAACATTTTATATCTAACTGGCGTAAAATAAGATTTGAAGAGCCAAACTTATTGAACTCTGATACACACCTCCATGTGTTAAAGCGGAACTATCACCTACATTCAAACTTTTGTAGTGAGTTTCAGTAGTTAACCTTAGATTAGAGCTGGGTGTATTTTTTCAAAAAATTGCTTACGAGTCCAGATATTAGCACATCAAAATCGGGCACTTCCACGTTCTGCGGGACTGAATGTACCGCTTGACTTCCCAGCTGCCCCAGGGAGTGTGTTCACGCTCCCCTTGGAAGCTGGGTTTCTGTGCTGTAGCGTTACAGCAAACTCCGTGTACAATGCTACTGGGGTTGCAACCTCAGTAGCGTTGTACACGGAGTTTGCTGTAGCGCTACAGTGCAGAAACCCAGCTTCGAAGGGGATCGTGAACGTGCTCCCTGGGACAGCTGGGAATTCAAATGGGACATTCAGTCCCACAGAAAGCGTAAGTGCCTGATTTTGATGGGCGAATATCTGCACTTGTAAGCAATTTTTTTTAAAAAAATACACCCGGCTCTAATCTAAGGTTAACTATTGAAACTCACTACAAAAGTTTGAATGTAGGTGATAGTTCTGCTTTAATAATTGTAAAAGACCGGATTAGAGTCTGCACGTCCGATATAAACAGGTATACTACGTGTCAACTGGTCGGGAGGAGAGAAAGAGACCTGCCCGCGTTTACATACAAGGTGTCGAGAGGAGAAAGAACCCTACCCACATATATATAAACTATAAGGACTCGGGAGAAAAAGCATCCTGCCCACTAAAGATTGTCACAAAGAACCTCATGGGACCAATAAAGGACAGACACCTGATCATACACACACATGGAGGTAGATATGTACTAAGTACCTAGGAGACCTGTTAAAGTAACGGTTAAGACGGGAAAAGATCATTCTACCTGCTGAATTTGGTACAATTCAACTGACTTTAAACAGAGGATTTAACCCTTGCAATACTGGCTATAACTTAAGTTTTCCAAGGAATATTGTGGGATATTTAGCGAGTATTTTTATATTATTGATTGTATATATTGTGCTTTAATCTGCAGACTTGTTTTTTTAATTAATATTTTGTATTATTGTATTTCTATACTGTTTTTGAGCCATCTTTATAGATATTTAAAGATATTATGATGCATTTTAGTTACATTAAACGCATTAAGTAATCTTAGAACCAGGGCTTAGTCCATTTACATACTCTATTTTTGTCTATATACTAGTGATCAAGACCTCCTGATCACATTGGACAGTTAGCAGTTGTTTCTAAGTAAGGGAAGTATATTATTAGCGCCATTATACGTCATTTTTTAGTATATACCTGAGGAAGAGACCTAAGAGGTCTTGAAAGCTTGCATCCTAAATCTGCTTAGTTAGCCGATAAAGGTATCAACAACTATGCCTCCAGCACACATATTATACACATATAAAGCAAGCTTAAACATATTTTAGCAAACCATGCACCAAAACCCTCATTATTTTGAAGTTAGTAAATTGACACACTGGTATAATATATGCTCTATAGAGGGTTGACTTATGGAACAGAGCAGGATTGTTTTTTCTTTTGCTTTAGGTTTACTACTAGTTTGGAGACTTGGAGTATCTACTCATTCCTTGCTGCGCTTGCTGTGCTCCATAACTTGCTCATTTGGGTTCTGATTTTTATACATATATGTGTATATTATGGTGTGCGAGCAGGGTGAGTTTCTTCTTTTCTCTTTGCTCTGCAATCTGGCATGTGGAGCAGTGGGTTAATGAAGTTAAACGGACCCCTGAATCCTTATCAGCCTTGGAATTGCCCAAGTCTCTCTTGGGGTCGTACATAATCAGAAGACATCCAAAAGGTAAGTTAAATTTAGTCAAAGTACAAAGAAAAATAGAAGAAGAAGTACTTAAAAAGTACTTCTCCAACTGCAAGGGTTTAATGTTGCTAGCAAGGTCCCAAGAGGAAGAGAATTCCTCAAGCACCAACAAATGTAGTTTCCCAGTAAAAAATATGGCATGGTGGTGCTCCATCCCTCTAAAACAAGGTGGGCGGTCTGGAACACCATTAATGAGTGAATAAGGTTACAAGACCCATAAACCCCTTTAATGGGAGGCAAGAGAAGTCCCACTGTAGCTTTATTATGCGCCACGATATATGGCTGCTATGCATACCTATTCTGAAAGGCACTACGGCACAAAAAAGTGAAGCCTCAAAAAATGAAAAACTTTAGAGGGATCGTAATACTTAAAAGGTAAAAAAATGTTGATGCATGTGAATGAACAATGAGCATACTTGTAAATTTTTTTCCTCATACCTCCTTTTCATTTACAAAAAGGACAAAACATAAGCAGGAAGTGAGGTTTGAAAAATTAAACATGTACAAACAGACTCAGTGTGCACTTACACTGCATCAGTGATGCAGGGGCTAGAAAAGAGGGAATTGGACCTTTCCTTGCTATTAGGGCATAATGACCGTTTGGTTCCCTGGTTATCTGGGTAAGGCATTTAGGGCCTTATTTATCAAATTAAAAATGTCCAAATCAGAGACTAACCAACTGCTCCTCCAGGGACAAATCAAAATTCCTATTGCTGTAAATGGGGTTTTTGACACCAAGGGGTAGATTTACTAAGTAGAGGTGATAAAGAGGAGATGACTTGTCCAGTTTATTACTTCTCCAATTCCTATGTTATCCCATGGAGCCTATGCACTAAAATGTCTTCACCTTTGGAGATCTTAGCACATAGGCTCCATAGAATAACATAGGAAATGGCGCAGTCATCTCCACTTTATCACCTCTTTATCACCACTTATTGAATCTCCCCAATTGAATGCTAAAGAGGTCTCCAAAACATTGCATAGCAATGGTAACTTTATTTTACTATATTGTTCAGTTGTTTACTCCAAACTTCCTTATCTTGCTTTGATTCAATAGTAATGTCGCTACTTTTCATCCCCCATTGTACAGATGGTTTACTCCAGAAATGCTCATAATTACTCTCTGCAAAAGACTTAGCATAACATACTGCATTATTGTTTCTGGGCACCTTGGGAATAGACGTGTTTTTAAAATACTTGTCTCAAGGTGATACTTTCCTTTTCTAATGGAAATTGAATTAGAGGTTGGTCAGCCTAAAATTAGCTAAACATATAAATTTAAAGCTATTTGAATGGCTACACTTCAACTGTCTCATAATACTAACTAGTGACTGATAAGTACCCATAAGGAATTGCTGAAGCCATAGTACCGTAGTCATCACCCTACATTAAATATTTTACCATGTCAGCATTTCAGCCATAATAAAGATTATTGCAAAGTCCATGGGCCATTGACTGGTAAATTAGATAGGTTGCTGCTCTTCCCTTTCTCTGACTCATCTGTTTTAATTTTCTTTAAAAATACCTATTTTATTGGTTCACTGTTACTGTGTTCTACATGAAAACTAAAGAAATGGGTATTAGATGCAGAAAATACAAAATCATGCTAAAATTTAGGTTTCATTTTGTATTTCTTTCAATGAAAGCTTTAGGGTCTACTGATATAAAATAAAAGAAAAATGTAACAATGACATAAGTACTGTCATTCTAATAGTTGCTGCTATTGTGTAGTTAAAATAGAAATTTGGATAGGACTTACCTAGGCAGGACATAGGACCTAAGCAGGTGTCATCTACACAGCAGTCCGAAATATATACCTAGTGTTTTTTTGCATTTGAACTATGGTTTAGTCTGTAACTGAACACAGATATTTAAGATCATGGGCAGGGTACTCTCTGTCTACCCAGACACCCCCATGATTCTAAAGACATATAGACATTCTCAAGGTAGTGACATGCCTTTATTCGCTAACTCACCATGCATTTGTCCAAGGGGTTAAATATTTTAAGAGCCGCTAATGCCAAGGGTAAAGTTCCTCTTTAATAAGTGTGGTTATGCTATTTTTTTTTATCTTCTATTACACTTTACATTCACAGGTTTCTATTCCTGGGCAGCAGGATGTTCTAGGCATTCATTTGAAAATTCTACTTACATTTATTCAACAACAAAGAGAACATCACTGCTGCTTGAGTTTCTGCTCCAGAGGCACTTATACTTGTCCTCAGGGACGGCTATTAGGTCAGAATTTAACATTTTCACTGCTAGAGCACGGATTAGAGAATTTAAATGACTGAGCCCCTGATTAACATACTTGTGCCGAAGTGGTGAAATCTTCCCTCCGTGGCCTGTTAGTGGTCCCTGAGGATGGCTATCACACAAACAAATAAACAATCACAGACATATACTCTAAGTCTGTGATTTCATAATTAGATTATGAATTTCACTTAAAAAAAAAAGATTTATTAATGTACTCCATTGTACAACTCCTAGCCAATCATAATAAGTGAATACGTTTTGGGATTGAATGCCAGCTAATCACATGCGGTAGCAGTGTGATTAGTTTAGTATTTAATCCCAGCTAATTACATCCTTATGAATCTAGAGTTGGGAATACAATTCCCTTTGTAGATGCACTCATTTGTTGCAAGTTGTCACTGAAGTTGGGAAGGTAAGGACCTAGATTGCTGCTTGACTCATGTTTGTTTTCCTTTACATTTTTACATATACACCTTCCCCTTAATATTTATGGGGTGAGGGGCTTAAATAGAGACCACACCTAGCCCACGTGGAAATAGTTCAGAGAATAGAGGAAGGTCTTTAAGGAAATCTATATGGAAAGAAGTTTATAGACCCTGACTTGGATTCCACTGCTATTGACTACAGTTTTCTCCCCAGACGTCTTTAGAATTGATAAAATGTTATGTAAGTCTCTGTTTTTTATTTATCAAATTCTTAAACATACCTCTATGGAAATGGTGTGGGAACTGAATGGGGATTCTTAGATGTTAGTCTACGGCAAGTCAGTCATTGGGGCAATTGGATCATTAGACCCTACAATAAATTATTAATTTTTAGCTTTAGATATTCTCACACACACACTCCCTTTGTTACAAAACTGATCTGATTCAACTTTACTCTTGTAACCTCCTTATACTCACACCTACAAGACTTTACCAATGGTGTTCTTCACCTGCAGAACTCATGACCACGCTTCATTAGACTCTCTTGAACTCTTCAAACTTTCAAAAGTTGATTAAAAGTTCACATGTTAAGGGGTCCCCATATGTCTAAACATGAATAACTCACCTGCTTGAGGCAGCACTGCTGCTGTTCCCACCACATTTTCCTCCACTAAAACTTTCCCAACAGACACACTGCGGTGACATCCTTTGTAATTTTTACTCCTAGTTGCATTAATTTTTCTCTTGCGTTAATATGTCCCACATTACCTCTAAATTATAAGCTGTTTGTGGCATACAGAATGCTGCAGCACAAATTACCTTATTGTTATCTAGATCTGTCCCTCCCCCTACCTCAGATCTCTCCAATGGCTGCCTATCAGACTCTGGATATCTTACAATCTATTGCTTGTCTCATTCAAGACCCTTATTTCCTCTATCCCTTCCTCAATTTCCACTCTGATCTCCTGCTATATCCCATCTCATCACTTATGATCAACCAATGACATTCTTCTCTCAGCTCCTTTTGTGTCTACAGCCCTCTCATGTATCAAACCTTTTTCTCTCTGCAGCTTATCTGTGGAATGCTCTATCTCCCACCCTGCACCACTGTACATCTCTTATGGTCTTCAAATCGTACTTAAAATTACACGTCCTCAACAAAATTTAAACTAGAAGGCACTGACTTTTTACAATTAAGGCTCTTATAATTTGTTTCCATGTCCCCTATCCTGACCAGAACTCTAGCACTGTATTCCACATTTGACCCTTACATACTCGGTATGTCTTCCATTACCACTTTAGATTGTAAACTGTCAGGCAGGGGCATCAGTTCCAGTGTTTCACTTTGCAAAACACTTGTAACCCTGTATTGTCAAAACCCTTACGTTGTACAGCGCTGCATACACTAGTGGCGATATATAAATAAACAAATGCATTCATTAATTCATGGATCTCACTACCACTTGTTTTTGTCTGTAATAAATTTGTACTTGTATTACTGGGGTTAATGCACAAATATGATTCCTCACTAAATCAGGCAATAGAAATTTATTTTCTAGCCTTATGCCTGCCTAATGCCAGTTTGTTCAGTTACTTACACCAACAATATAACACCTTTTTACACCATTTTCCTGTGTATGCTATGGGGAAGGGTAAGGTGTTTGCTGGTAATAAGGTTCTAAAGATGGCTGTGTGTTGCCCGGTATGCACTACAACAGTCATAGACTACAGTATATACCCTGAAATGCAGCTAAGTGGAGGCTAAGGCCAGTGAATGTGCTTTGGTGCATTCGTACAATTACAACATTATTGTTGGTCACCCCATTATACAGAGCTGAGGAATATGCTGACAATACATAAACAATAATTATTTAGCAATGCACTGGAGTTATCTCTAGCGTTTATTTTACAGTGTTAAAAATGCCACTTCGCAATTGATTGCCTTCAGGTTTTCTAATGTAATGTATTAAACACTCGTGCATACTTGACATATTTTTACTCATAATGAACCCCCTATGCTTCCTCACCAACACATTACTTAGTAATGTGTTGCAGACAGCTTTAGTGCCCAAGGGGTTAATACCTGTTTGTATTCCTGCATTGTAAGTCCTCTGCATCAATTTATGAAGCACTTTCCCGTATGTTGTGTACAACTGTGTGTTAATTAGTTGAAATAGATTATCCCCCGGTGTGACAGTGTTTGTGGTGACTTTTACTGCATCTGGAGTGCTGGGAAATTCATGTTTATTTCCATGTATTGAGGCAAATTCTCAGTATGGCTTCCAGTTATCTCCTTAGGGGTGTTTGCCAGTGCTAATTCTGACGAAATCCTCCCTGCTAGAGCTCATGATCAACACCAGTCGCAGCATATTGGACTAAAAAGGGAAACTGAGAAGGAAGTGAATGAAAGGCCTAAGTCTTGTTCCACATCAGATCTGATTGATAAAGCGATGCAGAGTCTAGACAGTTACTCTTACAGGTGTCTGTATCAGAGGCAAACCCAGGAAGTATAGAGATATGTTTCTGAAAAACTGAAAATTAAGAATAACAATGACAGATTTGAATAATTCTGCATTCAAAACCCAGTGCAGTTCTTTTCGCATAGGCCAGGGTTGTATTCAAATGTATATTTGTTCAGTCGTTGTCGACTTCAACTTACATTATCCTCAGCCAGCCAATGGCTAACTGATGGTAATAGGAATTTTAGTCCAGCAACAACTGGAGGGACACAGATTATGTACTACTGGTATAGTCTCACGCACAACTGTAACAAATATCTTAGCATTGTGATGTTACAGCACTGTGCCTCTGATCTGATAGGGTGCAGCAGAATACAAGAGGGGGTTCTAGACAATGGGAAGTCACCCCCTCAATTCTCACTTCTGCATATTGGTGCAAGATTACTGTACTCATTGTTTATGCACATGTGCATTGCCATGAAGAAGTTCTGGTCTATTCTAATAAGGAATGGATTTCCATGTCAGACTCCCCTATTCAAAAGCTTTTAAGGTGCCCTCAGACTTTCACTGGCCACACCCCAACACCTAATTGGACTCCACATGTATATCCACCCACTGTTTCTTGGTACAGAACATACTAATAGCCTGTCATAGATGAGCACAAAAAAGTGTTAACTCCTTGGTGACTTGAGATGTCTCCAATGTGTTGCTTCACAGTGCAATGGAGACCACTCTAGCATCCAAGGAGTTAAATAATTATCAGTAAATGGGTATATAAATTGGCAACTAAATTGGCCACTATAAACAAGGGGCACTGGAATTGTTCTGACCACACCCACAACTCAGAATGTGGGTGTGGTCATCAGTGCTAATATATAAGATTTCAGGGACTATCACATTCACCAGGGGTAACACCAGAGCCGGTGCAAGGATTTTTGTCTACAAAGGCGAATGTGCATTTTGATGCCTCCCCACCCCTGAAACCCGAAAAAAAAATTAGCAGCTCCCCCTGTTTTGATGCCCCTCCTCTGCGGCGCCCTAAGGCAGCTGCCTAAACAGCCTTATGCTAGCACCAGCCCTGGGTAACGCCATGACCTGATGAAGAGCAGGTAAGACTTACTGCTGCTGAAATAAATGGGTTGTTACTGCCCAAGTTGGCCTGTCTGCAACTCTCCGTTCTTTTGTATTTATGCACTCTAAAATGGTGCAGTTCTGGATCAACTTAACTGCACCATAGGGGCAAATGAAGATTCCCTTTATAATGTGTCTTTTAACCCCTTGAATGCTAAACAGGTCTCCAAAGCATTTGGAAGTAAATGCACTGGAGACATCAATAACATTCAAGGGGTTAAAAACCCTATTTAACCCCTTAAGGACCCTTGACGGTCCTGGCACATAATAGGTCGTGGGTCATAAGGACCAATGACATGCCAGGACCATCGTGGAATTCAGGGCTCCCCATGCTGCTGCACTCCATTTGGGGAGCACTGAATCTGAAAAAAAATGGTCCGTGGTACTTAAGTGTCGGCCAGGTGTGCGATTGGCCAGTCCTTAAGGTGTTAAATAAATGGGGAATTTGGGGAAATTTAATTTGTCCCCAAGATGCAGCTGGTTTGCTCTAGAATTGCACCACTTGAACTTGTTGAATTAGTCCTTAAGGACCTTATAAACAAAATAAAAGAGGATACATTCTGGGGCAATCCAAATGCACAGTAGGGGAGGGATGAAAACTCCCATAGATTTAAAAAAAAAGTTTCAACCCATTGAGCCTGCAATTCATTACAAAACAAAGAGAACAATCTAACATTCACGGAGTTAACACTTTCAGTGCCAGAGGGGTACGCAATGCATTGCTCTGCAATGCGTTGCATACGCCTTTGGCACTGAAGGGTTAAAAGCTCCATTTAAGTCCATGAGAATTTGGGGAATTGTTATTTGTTCCCTGTGATGACTTTGGTTTGCAGAGCTCTTTGATCCTGTTTGACACGTTTGTAAAATAAATCCTTCACAGATTTATCAGTGATTGTGCTTGTTTTTTCTGGGTTTCATGCATATGTCTGAAAATACATGATGTACCTTAACAGGACCTCAGAGTCTATTTGTTATTCATAGTGCCAGTTGTGCAGCTCTTCGATGCTGTCCGACACAATCGTTTAACAGCTTAACGTCAAAGGATGTACATGTACGTCATGGGTTCCCCGCGCGGCTGCATGCCATTCAGGGAGCCCCGAATCGGATTTAAAAAAAAAAAATGCTCCTTGGTCCTTAAGTTCCAGCCGCTTGCATGCGCGCCAGTCCTTAAGGGGTTAAAAAATCCTTCCCAGAATCATCAATGATTAAGCATGTTTTTCTGGCTTTTGTATCATATGCCTAAAATACATTACAAATGTGCCTTAGTATGACTTTACTTGTAGTAAATCCTTGATATGTTAAGGGAAAAACACACTCATCCTATATTATAATTAGCTAAGTTTGTCAGAAGCCGTTATGAGCAGTAGAGACAGCTGTGCCTCTGATGATATGGAGCAGGGCTCTCTGAATTCAGACCTGAGTCCTCTCTTCGCACCTTCCGAGGAGGTGTGATTTTAAAGGAGCAGTAAGCTTGTTCTAATGAAAACCTGTATGTTAGAGAGCTTTTCCTGTTGAGTAAAACAAGGGCACGTCCACTGCTGTAAGTTGTTTCATTCAAATTATATAATAGATCAAATAATCAGGAAGTAACTTGCATTTACTTCCTGATACTTCTAACTGACAGGAAGTGACTCTGCAGTTTCTGTCACATTCTATGGAGAACTGTATGTCACTGACTTTAAACACAGGTTTATTCATCTCTCAGCAGTAGGAGTGCCCTTATTTTAATCAACAGGAAAAGTCCTACAATATATATTTTTTCATAAAAAAAAGTTTACTGCTACTTTAAGTGAGACCTGAAGAACACAAGAGAAGTGTAATGGCATAGGATTGGAGGTAGGGCATTCCATAGGTAAGGAACATCAAGAGAAAAGAACTGTAGACACAAAAGGAGCTGAGAAAGTATTGTCGTTGTATGATCACAAGAGGTGAGATGCGGTATATCTGGGGATCAGAGTGGAAATCTAGGAAGGAATAGAGAAGAGAAGGGTCTTGAATGAGAGAAGCATGATTTTGTATATCAGGAGTTTGATAGGCAACCATTAGAGAGATTGCAGGAGCAGGGGGCAGGGACAAACCTATCTGACAGTAAACTACCTCTGCAGCATTCTGTATGAGAGGCAGAAAGACCAAGAGAAGAAGGTTACAGTAGTCCATGTAGGATATAAGTGCTTTTATAAGAAGTGTAATTGTGGAGAAGCAAAGGAAGGGACATATTTTTGTTATGTTACACAGAAGAAAGCAGGAGGATTTGAAGATTGTATTAAAAAGAGGAGAGAATGAGAGAGCAGTGTCAACCATAGGCACCATTCCTCAGATACTGGATTTATGGTAGTGTCACTTACTGTCACCTAGAAGGACACGACTGGGTCTGGTCTAGGTGGATTAGAATAGCATTGCATTCACTTTTCAGGGAGTAACAAACTCTTGAACCCATGAAATAATTAACTGATAAATCTCTAAACCTGAAACATACAAGTAAATTGGACATATTTTTGGACTTTGGTAAACAGAACATTTAGATTAATTTGATAATATCACTTATAGGGCCTTACTGTCAAAAGCAAAGTGGATTCCTTCTCGGTAGAACCAGCCTCGCCATATGGAACAAGTGTGCTAGTGGCCTCTAGCATGCAAGGAGTTAAAGTCCCCATTTAAAACAACAGGAATATTTTAATTCCCCCCCATAATGAAACTGGTTTGCTCTGCAATTACTCCACGTATCTATCAAATATAATATCCTAGAGTTAGTCAAAATTGTGATTTTGTTTTTCCGATGTGTGAAATACAGATCAACCACTATAGTTTTGTTCACAGTAGACCTCTACATAATATTTCAGCACTGTATTTTTTTAAGTTGATCATGGAATAGAGACTTTATTGAATAATAAGTATGGTTTTAAAAACACATGCCTATGTATGAGGATGGTACTGCTCATAGGAACACCTGGCCTCATGCATAATGTGAAGCAAATCAAATGCACCAAACTTCCATGACTTAAATGTATATTTCAACCCTTTGAAAGGTGGGGTTAAAAATCACTATGTAAATCAATGGGTTTTTTAAGGACATTTTTTCCCCCTGCAGTGCAGCTGATTTGTCCATTATTTATTTGAATTACTCTTCCATCTCATATATAATAGGAGTATGCCAAATGGGAATTCATTGCAGATACTATGCACTTGACTCCAGCACCTGACTCCAGTGTTTACGGTATCTGTATATAAGATCCAATTGACCCTCCTATTCTGATCTTTTCCTTATCTAGTCATCCCACACTTATTTTATTTAAATAATAGCCATATAGCTTATCCCAAGCAATCCTAAATCCAGTTACTGTTTTAGCCTTGATCACATCTGCTGGCAGGCTGACCCATTTACATACCTGGGAACTCTCAGGGTTTGACCCTGAGACTCAGGGTTCTGGCCCAAATCTCAGGGTCTCAGGGTGAAGAGGCAAAATCTCAGGGTGAGAGAGTTCAGTGCATCCTGTTATATATTCTGCTCCAGTTAACTCTTCTTTAGTCTCTAAATTGGTACCACTTGTTCCAAGAAGGCAGAGGGAGAAGTCCTGATTGATTTGTGTGTGTTCATGAAGTGATATCTGTAAGTTGTTGTGTATTAATGGCTCCTTGAATGCTGATTGGAGTGACTCTCGATTACAGTGATCAGGGATATATTGCGTATAATCTATATTATGGGAAATGTAAGGGTTAATATTTACACAATCTCAGGGTCAGCTTATTTTGAAAGTTCCCAGGTATGCCCATTTATCTATCACCCCTTCAGTAAAATATTTTGTTCTTTTGTTAAATTTCCTTTTATTGTGCCACCCTCCAATTTCTCTTGTTCTAATATTCATTTTATTCTAAAAAAAAAAACTTGAACATGTTCAATAAGCTAGCAGCCTAACCCTTTGAGTACCAGAGGTTTTGCAATGCATTGCGTACCCCTCTGGCACTCAAAGGGTTAATTCTGGAGCAAACCATCTGTGCCTCAGGGGATAAAAATCTCCATATTCCTATAGATGTAAATGGTTCTTTATACCAGTGAATGCTACATAGTTACCTCTCTAGAATTGCTCTTTTTTAGCTCATTGATTATGCTTCTATGTTTTGGGTAGCCCTCTGGCACTCAAAGTGTTATGAGATAAAAATACAGAACCCCTTGGATGCTAGAGGCATTGAAGTCTACTCTAGCATCCATGGGATTGAACATCAGTTTTGTGTTTAGACATTTTGCCTTCTCTTTCGTCTGTTTGACATTTAGAATTGCTGGTAACGCTTACACCACAAATTGCCATTGCAGTAGAATAACTGCATGTTTCACTTGGCTAAAGGCGGTGTAACAGGAGTTCTACTCTTATCTCTCAATCAAGACATACCCTTCTTGTATATTACTGCTGACATCCTTGAACAAGCAAGTTAAAAGAAAGAAAAATACTTTTGCTTCTGTATCGGGTTCCCTCTTTGTATTAAGTTTGCTGAGGCAGGAAAGGATTTAATTTGTTATGTGCGACCTTGGGCAAAAAAAAAAAAGGTCATCCACAGTTACCCTGAAACATCATCCCAGATACGCTACCAACTTGCAGTAAAATAGGGGCTTGCTCTTTTGGATAACAAAACCATACTGTCATTCGTGTCTAGGGCAAAGTGGAAAGTGGCTGATTGGTCAGCTTTGAAAGGAGATTATTTACTGGTATTTTGAGACACTGTTTTATGGATAATAAAAGTAGAGAATTTGAATAACTGGTTATTTTTTTTTTTTTTAATAACACGTGTTTTGCTAGAATCAGCTGTTTGTCTCCACATTATCCATTGTCACACTGAGGCTGGTGTACTAAACAGAACAGCAGTAATTCTGGAGTAACCCAAGAGTACTGTGGAGGGGACTAATAAAAATATTATTAATTCCAATCGATATGAATGGGGCTTTTAACATGATTGTTAGAGAAGTCTC
The DNA here is from genome assembly GCA_037306005.1 of Rhinophrynus dorsalis. Classification (NCBI taxonomy): domain Eukaryota; kingdom Metazoa; phylum Chordata; class Amphibia; order Anura; family Rhinophrynidae; genus Rhinophrynus; species Rhinophrynus dorsalis. The sequence continues at coordinate 578,544,776 of CM074718.1, forward strand.
CAATGCATTGCACATCAAAGGGAATGTTTGTTTCTTCCCTGTGGGGCAGTTAGTTTATTCCAGAAATACTCAATGGGGGGAGGAACACTAAGGGATAATAAGGGTCCGGTTTGAAGAACTGGATCTAATGTGTCTGCCATCTCATCTCTGTGATTACACTTCAAATACACCCACATCACCATGATTTCACTATGCTTTCACCAGGTTTACGATGTGGATGTATCTCCTTTGAGAATGGCTCATTGCATGTTGAAATGTAGCTTAATCACCCACTTTGTATTCCTGGCGGTGTGTTTATATGTGTCTATTTGTCACATGCCTCCTTGAAGATGGTGAAAATGAGATTTCCTATAGCTTTCTATGCAACAACAAAGGACAGTTTGCCATGTCATTTCTCTGTACTCTACTGCAGATTGGAGAAAGCATAAGCCTTACTTAACCCAGTGAGTGCCACAGTGCTATCACATACATAGGTCATGTGAGGAGTGGGGGATGTTATCAAGGATGTATATAAGGACACCTAGAGTGCCTTGCCTTGGGGCTCCTGGGATGCAAGACCAGCCTTGGTTTTTGAGACTCCCTGTTGTGCACAGGTAAATCAGTCATTAACTTGTTCAGTTTGACTGCAGCTCCTGTTCAGAATGAGGGATATCCCTAAGCCTGGTCTGGACCTTATTCATAAAGATAAAGAAGTGCAATTCTTGACCAAACCAATTGCACCTTTGGTTTGAATTGAACATTATGCAAATTCCCATTGACATAAATAGGACCTTTAACCACACTGAATGCAAAAGAGGTCTCCATTGTATTGGGAGTTAAAAAGCCAACATAAATTAATGGGAATGTTCATGCCCCCCCCCCAATGGTATAGTTGTTTTTCTCCAAAATCAAATGCTTCAGCTTGATAAATAGATCCGCTCCGGCTATCTCAACCATTTAGGGAAAGAAACCACTGCTGTAGAGAAATGTTTCTAAGCTCAGTTATCACTAACTGTTCTCATTTAGTTAAATCTAACATCCTTGTTGGGGGTACTGGAAGACCATGGTTGAGAGCAGTGTTGTAGAGTTTTAGGAACACAGTTAAGAATGTAATGAATGAAAGGGGTTAAAGGGCAATTATCACATGTTGACAAGTCTGCTCCAGTGAGAGCATGCATAATATAAAAGCCTGAGGCTGGTCTCTCCAACTCCAAAATGATTCCTATCAGCCATTTAGGAACCACAAAATTGACCCCCTCAGCTGGATCACATATAGACCCACTGTGTCTGGCTTTCAAGGCCAAAACAGCAAGTCTATGGCCAAATGCATCATACAGGACAAGGCCTTATGAGGTGCAACAAAAATAAACCAGGGGAGCATTGGGGTTGTCCTTTCAGACTCCCATTCAGCTCCCCCCATTGATGAATGGGGGCTTACAGTGCAGCCCTGACTTAGTCGACAGGTCTGATTTCAGGAAATAGATCTTCTTCCAGAAAATAGATCTGCTGAAGTGGCAACTCTCTTATAACTGTTAAGATATAATGGTAAGAATTCCAGGTCTGGGTCCTAAAGATAAAAGGCAGTGATATATAGATGGATTAACTTTGAATGGCATGCATGAATTATAAAGTTGAACTCATTCTAAAAAAATTTTACTTTTTAAAAATTACCAAAGATGTTTTTAGTAGACAAGGTCCCTTTAAGCACTGTGATGGTAGATGAGCTCCATCACATTGCCACAATGAGAACTGGAGAACTTAATATCATCCAAGAAGTTAAAAATAATCTTTTAGGATGATTTCATCTTTGCAGACCTGGCACTCTGCTCTGTCTCCCTTACCCTTATATCTTTACAACCTATACCGGAAGTTCTTAACATTAAAGGGCAACTAATACAACATACAGCTCTTTCAAGATTCCCAAAGTTGTTTTTAGGTGATAGTGTCCAATTAACACCTTGAGGACTAAAATGTGTGCAATGCATTGCTTCTCACAACCATCTGGTGCTCAATGGATTTATATTGATGTTATTTAATCCCACTGTGAATGAGCGTGCAACTTTGTCAAAAACAGCTAATGCACATAAGACACAGCCTGCATTCCTCTTTCACTTCAGTTTAGTTTAGTCCCATTCCAAGGTGTTTCTTTTCAATCCTGAGCTCTAGACAAAAGCTGCTAGTGTGCTGGCATGTATGTGACTCAGTTTCTTTCCTCTACACAATCGCCATCTTTATCCGCAAATTGATCATTGTACCTCTATAATATTCTTTTTATTTTCAGTGAATAGGTGCTATGTCTGGCCTCTTTTCTGAGAAAAGATAAGGTTTCACTGGAATTCCTTGTGGCCATGCTCTGGCCATAGATATATTTTAGTCTACATGTGGTTTTCTTTCAAATATATTTGTTTCTAAATATACCAACCTTCTGTTTAACACTTTATATGTGTATTCAAATGCTCTAGTTTTATATTTTTAGGATTTAAACCAGGAATGGGAAAGTTGAGGCCCTTCAGCTGTTTAGGACTACAATTCCTATCATTCCTATCAACTTTGAACTGCCAAAATGTTTTGACATATCTCAGCAATGTGAATGTCTTTGTTTTATTCAGGAGATGAGTGGATTAAAATGATATCTTTATTGGCTAACTGCTCTAGGATGCAAACTTTCAAGACAACTCCTTCTCTTAGGCATAATAGTTTAAACCCCATATATACACACAACTAGATAGATAGTGATAGATAGATAGATAGATAGATAGATAGATAGATAGATAGATAGATAGATAGATAGATAGATATTTTTCACATTAGGTGAAACTATTCCTTTAAACTCTCCCATGTCATCAGCATAATTAAAATTCAGTAGAGCCTGAACATTTCTGTGATGGAGTGTGGCTAAACATGTCTGGGAAGGAAAGCTATATTGAATGAAGTGTAATGTTCCCTAAGCCATGAAAGGGGAGCTTCATTCAGCCAAGTGTCATAAACTAGAGGGACAAAGTCACACCTGTCTTTCTGTGGCTCAGAATGGCAGGGTAAGAGCTGGCTGCAGAAAAAAGAGCCAGCAAAAGAAAAGCAGCATCTTAGATTGCAGCAATTGGGGAATGAGAAACGGCAATAAAAACACTGGGAAATATGCCAAAGCGCACCTGTCTATTCTACTCATGAGACACCTTTGTCTACTTCTAGGCAAATGTAATAAGCTTATTTACACTAAAAGAGCATTTTATATGTGTGCCTGATAGGATTATGCAAGCTACCAGACTCATATCTGATGACATCATCACTTACCACCATGTATAATCTTAACTGCATTGTTTTGGAGTTCTCTCTAACATCCAAGAGATTAAGTATAATGCTTTAATAAATTCAGTGATGTTGCAGATGAACCGTAGGACATGCATTTCTGTTACATTTTTATGGATAAGACATATGCATCGAGCCTATTTTAGCATGGTATATGAGTAAGTATAATGATCATTTATAAATTAGTTCATCATGATATTCATATTTATTTATTTTCATTTTATTTTTATAGTGCAAACAGATTCCTCAGTTGTACATTAGGATGAAAGACACAAATCATTAATATTAGGAAAATTGTATACAAGGGTAGTAACAATGAAGTGTAAAAAACCAGAAGTGTAGGAGGGCTCTTCTACATAAAGGTTATAATCTATAGGGGGTGAGAGGGGAAATTATTTAAATGTTTTACAGAATCTGACCTAATGGGGAGATGAAAGTGATGCTTTTGTTTTCTGTATGGGCTGTGCATTCAGCTGATAGCATCACAGAGGTGGTTTAAGACATGCAAGTGCAAAAGAGTGAGATAAGGTCCATGGAGAAATAGGGAAAAGCAATGTAGCTCATTCCAATATAGAAATAAAGTAAGGGTGCAGAGAGATCTATTCAAAAATTAAAACAGAATAACAAAGATAATCTTATATTAGGGGTTGAAAAAGTCTATTTGCTGTGAATGTGTGTGTTTGGGGGAAGATTATGAGGGTGTTGTTATGTCAGGTGACAGGCTTCCCTGAAAAGGGATATTTTCATGGACCTTTAAAAGGTGTGTAGACTAAGAATGAGACTGATGGAGAAAAGTAGAGGATTCTAGTAAGTGGGACCAAGTGGAAAATCTTGTACACAACAGTGAGAAGTTGTTATTGTGGAGGAGCAAAGGTATTAGGTGTAGCTTGGATGGCAGGAGACATTAGGGAGGTATCTGGAGACAAGAGAAGAAATATAATTTAGGGTAGCATTTTGGAGTTTTTTGTTAATTTTTTTAAATTTTATATTGTGTAGGCAGCCAATACAGGGACTGGTGCAGAGGTAGAATATCAGTTGTGCGTTGATTGAGGAAAATTAATCAGCCAGAAGCATACAAAAGCATACATTATTAGACCAATTTGATAGAATCGCACAAACAAAGCAAAAAACACACTTCCTGTTTGTAATACTTCATTCTGTATTATTTTCTAACTTCAGGGAACAAAGGGTGTCAAAAACGATAGTTTCACTAGAGTAAATATACATCTTGCAAATCTTTATCTTCCCCTAAGAAACATCTAAAATACAAATTGTGAAGAGATTAACACTGAATAAAACACCCATGTAGCAATATCTTGCAATGTGTTATAGGATTTAATAAGTTCATCAAGGGTTAGAATAATTTACATAATTACATGCTTAGTGAGACTGGAAAATATGCAAGTCCATCATTTTCAATGTTTTCTAGAAACGCTTTGAGTTGATTCAGAGGAATAAAAATACCACTGCCATAATTTTAATGATAACCTTAAGTGGGGAACACATTAGATACAAGCACAGTTTATCAGCCTGAGATATTATGTCACTCATTATGAAAATACATAAAACCAGAATGAACAAATCTCTAGAAAAATCCTTCCTAACATGAATGGTTCTGAATCAATATTCTGTCTGCATTCAGTTTATCCACTTTTTCTTCAGAAAATATTCCTATATGTTTCTTGAAGTTGTGTAGAGTATCTTCCAACAGAACAAGTTAATAAACCATAAGAAACCTATGTTTCTAAAAGCTGATCTTGTGCCATCTTCACAACCCACAGAATGTGTTTCTAATCTTGATATGACCTTGTATCATCTTCACAACCCACAGAATGAAATGCTTCCTCGAGAGTTCTTGGCATTGACCTTGAACATAGTTATGTACAATTTAGTAATCATATTGGAGCTGAGATGACTCATTTTAAATGTTAACAAACCCAATTTGGCTAGCCTCTGCTCATGTCTCAGTACCCATTCCCTTTATTCATTTTTATTGTCTGTCTCTAAATTATTTTTAGTTTCACAATGTCTTTTATTAAGAATCAGTATTTTACACTGTTCTCCATATTCAAGGTCAGAATATAAATGTATGCTATATATCTGTACCCCTTAGTATACATAATCCTATTCTGTTGTCCTTTGTAGCTGCTAATCAATTGTCTACAAACACTCTTCTATAAGTATTTAACTATGCATTAATTGTATCTACTACAGGAGGTAACTGTAAAAATACTTTTAACAGATGCAAAGTCCAAACAAGTAATTTTGCTTGTCATAATATTTGAAAATGTATTTATTCAACACACACAAATAGAGTAATGTAAAGTAGCCCATGGAATTGCATTATCTTTATGTAGAGAAATTGTAAGTATATTTAGATAGCCCTTACATAAAATGAACTGCTCCAGGCCTTTGTGAAACTGAGAATTCATATATAGCACTATGCTAATTGATTATAATTATCCTTGTTTAAGTTCTTGAAGTAATACAGAATACAAATTTTCCAAATGACAAATCTTGATTACCACATCAGAAGAATGTTATTTTTCAGAGGAAACAGAGGACAGTTATCATGGCAAGTTTGTGACATTTGAATTACATTGACAACCCTTGGAAAAAAAGCCTTCATTTAGCCATATATTGCACAAAATAATTAAAGTTATATTAAAATGCATGTTAACCATTTGAGTGCCAGAGGGGTGTGCAGCGCATTGCTTTGAAATGTGTTGTACCCTCCTCTGATACTCAAAGGGTTTTTTTCACAATAAAAGCAGCTCCAATTAATATTCATAGTATTTGGGTCACGGCGAGAGTTATTTCAATACTATGAGAGTTGTAATTCAAGAGTAATTGAATGATAAATATCCCCCTCCCTCCCCTTTTACTGATGTAACACTGCTCCCTTCAGAGCAGCAAGACTGTCCGGATGGATTGCAGAGAGGGACAATCTTCAGTAAGCATAAGGAAAAACCTGTCAATGGGGGCAGGGTTTTCCTTATGTTCACAGCAAGAAGTTTGTCCCTTGCTGTGAGCTGTCTGGTCTCAAGAACAGATTCCACATCTGAGGTGACCAGTGTTACATCACTAAAAGGGGCAGGAGGGGAATACTTTATCATTAAATTACTCCTGAACTCTGATAGCAATGAAATAACAATCCCCATGACTCAAATACTATGAAGATTAATTGGATCTGCTGTTTTTGTGAAACATTACTATCCCTTTAAACTCCAAAATATATTTTGAGGTCCAAAGGGTGTGCAAGGCATTGTAAATCAATGTGTTGCACATCCCTCTGTTCTTCAAGGGGTTAAATGAATTAGGGAATAACATACATTTTTAAATGCTTAGAAACATTTTTGTGTTTATAATAAGCTACTTTAGGTATATTTTAAATGCAACAGCAAACAAATTATAGGCTTTAACTCTTACAGAAAGTGTTTATAAAAGTAACCAAAGAGGTTTCTTTAAAGATATAAATGCAGCAAAAAAATCTATATAGTAAATCTCACAAGTTGCTTCATTGTGTGCTATCTTAGGAATAGTAGCTTGGCTAAGCAGGTGCACAGTGCAGATATGCATAGGAAGCATTGCAACCCTAGAGCAGAGGTGTGCAATATTTGTCTTCCAGTCATTGCTATACAACAATTTCTATAATTCTCAGCTGGCCAATGGATGAATGCTGAATGTTATTTCATTTCTCATCTCAAATATTACACTCTTTGGGAGAGATGATCTAAGGCATTATAAAGAGGTGATAAAGTGTAGATAACATCTCCAATGATAACACTTTTCCAGTTCCTATGTTATTCTTTGGAGCCAATGCACACGATTTCTCCAACTTTGGTGATCTTAGTACATAGGCTCCATAGAATAATATTGGAACTGGAGAAGTGATATCACTGGAGAAGTCATCTCCTCTTTATCGCCCCTTTAGCACACCTTTTTTCATAACCCCCTTGTATATTCATTTGTTACCTAATTCATAATAGTGGAACATCTACATCTAACACTTCCATTTGTGTAAGGATGTTAAATAATTCCAAAGGAACCAGCTAGTTGAAGAGATTGCAGTATATTGTGTGTTTGATATAGTGCAGTCAGTAAAGGTACTGACAGTGGTACCAGAGAGATGTAAATGCCATGGTAGACTATGCAAATGGTACAATAAACAGAATAGGAAATGTTGAGAACTACAGAGGTAGATAGTCATTTCTATATAGGAGCAACATTTCCATTCAGGCTGCTCTACATATAAAAACTAATAGTCCACACGTGACTCAAACACCCCTTCAATATATTTCCTATTGCAAATCTGCTATTCATAAAATTAGCCCCTTGGACTAGAAAAGAGTACATTTGGAAACAGAAAACATTCATCTAAATATATCCTTCAAACATGCTCAATTCTACTCTGGACCAAATTCAAGTTGTATTCAAACTTCTTACAGGTTCTGGAGAGGAAATCATATTGTAGACTCTTTGTTCAATAATTTCTTGGGAATGGTACATGGCATAAGATTTGTCAGAACTAATCCTCCTTGCATTATAATGGATTAAATGCCACATTGCAAAGCAATGAATTGCAGAGATCTCTAGCAGTTAAGTGTTAAGACCACCAGCTATTTTGTTTAATGCAGCTTTATTCACTTTTCCATTGGGTAGGATGGATTTTCTTTGAATTACAGTCACTTTTCCTGGGCTAGAGTATATTAAAAATAGTATATTATAATGCAAGGATATAACATAGATAAGGTCTGGATGGGAACCACCAGAAACACTTACACTAAAAAAGCTCTGCCCTAAGTCGTGGCAGCTAGAAACTCAGAGTAGTGCCCCATATGTTCATTCCTGGCCATGCAGGCAATAGTCACTATATAGGTTTTGTTGCTCTTATTTTTCACCTGCATTATCTCATGCATATTTGTTTTATATTCCTGAGTTGCTAATATAATAATAATTGCTGACACCTAAGGGCTACAAAAAAGCCATAGAGGTGACACATCCAGTCTGTTGTCCTGCAATTGGACAGCCATCCATTGCATAGCAAGTAAACAAAATAAAAAGAGTTGATAAAAAGAGCAGGTGAAAAGCTAATAAATAGGGTAGGAAACAATATGAGATAAGCAAGTGGGAGGCAAGTACATGGTTTGGGTACGCAGGCACTCAAACAGGTGATATGATTTGATGAGTCATTAAAGAGTAATATCAAACCTTGCATTATTTATGGAAGACAAATGGGAAAAAACAAATGGTGGATAATAACAGAGAAGTCTGGGATACAGAAAGACAAAGGTAAAGCAAAATCGCATGATTAATGATTAATACTATATTGTGAGCTATCGCTGTCACCTCCATGTTTTGGTAACCACTCCCTCTCTCGCTCCCTATTGGTTCCCTGGGCTTTTTATTCTTAACCTGTGCCCATGTAATCTGCCATTTCTACAAACTTCCTACCTAGAGTTCCTGTCTTGTGCTCTACTCATGCTCTGGCATGTTCCTTGTCTTGTTTGCTGATTTTGGTACCCTGGTCTGGCCTCTGTACCCCTTTTTGTAGTGACCCGGATGTGCTCTAACCTCGTTCGCTGTCTGCTGTATTTGTACCTTTCTAATGATATTGATCCATCTGAGTTTCCCCTGTGAGCCTCTCTGCTCTGGTGACTTATTTCAGTTTCTACTCACTCTGCCTGCTTCTCTGATTCCTCTGGCCACAGTATTGTTCCCATCAGCCTCCCTGTCTCTGTGATCGTGCCCACTCTTGACATTTTAAGTCAGCCTCAGTTCAGGCACTTACAAGTTTCTGAGTTTTCCTCCTCACTGGTCAGTCTGTCTGTGGTCTGCTTCTGCGTTGTCAGTATCCTTTTAAAACGACGCACACAAAATAGCAGGCTACATAAAGGCGCATTCAACATATCGCAGTGATTACAAGGGTGACATGAGAGTCTCGCCCCTGCATGAAAAGAGCCAGATTCTCATGTCGCCAACTAAAACGTTGCTTCATCTGATTTCTCGGTATCTGTTGCTGCTGCTGTCGTTGTCTATCCCTACTAGCAAGCCTTCAGTCTTCCTTATTGCTGACTGCTCTCAATGGGCAGATCTGGTATTGCATCCTGTTACCCAGTTAATGACAGAGTCTTACCCCCTTGCCTCCTCCAGTCTGCATTTAGATATTCAAGTTACCGAGGCATAGGAAGAAGCCACTCTTTGCGGTCCTCTAGGGTCTCTATCCTGATCCGATACCCGGCTCAACCAGGGTTGGATATCTGGCCTTGCAGCCAGCACCTTAGGCATAAGGTTCAGTAAGGAGACCCTAGAGACCTCTACCTAACCCAAGCTTCAAATTCAACACTCCCAAGCATCTTGTGGATACCCTATTGCAGTGTGACATCTCAATACAGTTAGAATGGGTCAGTATGGTTCCTGCAGATGTCACGCACCTATTCTCATGACAAGAACATCAAGAATAAGTCCTGACTTCGCATGCATCTGACCTACAGAATTTGGACCTGAAATTAGCTGCTGTTCTTCCAAAATGTTCCTTTTTTCCTCCAAATTCTTTGACTTGACCAATCCCCAAATGCCCAGTAAGTTCCCTTGCTGGACACAAAAGGTCTTTCAAGCTTTAGATGGAGGTCCAGGCAAGGGTCACCAGGGGAGCAAAAGCTGTTCCAGTTCCAAATCTGACCTTAAAGTAAACAATAAGTGCTGTGGACTACCTTGGAACACACTGCATAGTACTAAATTCCAAATGAACTGTCAATCGAATGGTTAACTGACAAAAAAACATTACACTATCATTCCAGCTACCCTTCACAAATATCTGTCAATTAACTTCAACTGTTGAGTAACTGAAACATAAAAATAGATTTTGACTGCAGTACAGAATCATCTGGACTATGCAGAATGATTGGCTTGAACTAGATGCATCACCAATTGAAGGTTAAATAATTAAAAAATATATATTATTTTAATTTTATTTAAGGCCAAAAAATCTTAAATAAATTGTGGGGGATAACATTCTCCCTCATCCAATATTATGTTTTAGCCATTTTACTACCTATTCATGTATGTTTAACCACAAGAATAATTAAATGGTTTCCAGAGACTGCATAGTAATACAATTATTGGCCAAAGAAGGGTTCCAAGGACCTACTCTGCAGAGAGGAAATATTTTAATTCATTAATATGGGGTCTGGAAATTACATATAATAAATACATTATTAATGTCAAGGGAGGCATCCCCCAGATTACCATTAATTAATTTATTGCAGAAAACACGTTGTGAAAGGTATTATTCTTGGACATTGTGCTTTTCACAAGGGTGACTATCGCCTCATGTGAACACACCAAAGGCCAGCATGCTGCATCTTTACAGTATGTAGGTTGAATGTATTACAGATACAATGAGGAAGGTCTGAACAAATCCTATGGGGCCACTGCAGATCTTTCGCTCAAGAGACGCTGGTGGTTACTATGCTCATCTCAAATGTACAACCATGTGGGTGCCAGCCATCAGAGACACCCTTCCTCAGTCTGGATCATTGGGTGAAACACAGGAGAAGATGAATGAAAAACCTTGTTGAACTTTGATAAAAACAATAGATTATGGTCCTTACTCATGAAGCTACAGAAGTGCAATAGAAGAGCACTCCAACTGCACCCCATACTTACACTGACACACACAAACACTCACCCACAGACACATACATAAACACATACATATATGCTCTTTATTTTGTGTATTTCTGTACATGTAATAGATACTGCTCCTGTCACTCTCCCCACCCTGGTAGTGATGGGCAATTAAATCTTTGCAAGGTATGTCCCACCGGAAGGTCATTAGTGAGGAACAACCATTCTTGCCACTGTGTCCAGTGAGCTTCCCCTGTTATATTTGTGTTACATTCGAATGTGCTGCAACGTGCTACAAGCAACAGGGCTGAGATCAGTGAGACTGATGCTTAGTGCAGTCTCACTGTTGTCAGCACATTGCAGCTCTTTGAAACTGAACAGGAATGCAAATTGGATTAGAGATGGCAAAATATTTCACCCCAAAAGGGAAAACCAACGAAAAATTTATATTTTTTGCTGTTGGCGGGGATTCCTGTGAAAAGTGCCATTTTTACCACTTTTTTCCATTGTGAACATGAGATCCATAGAACCACACACACTGTGTCCCCCAGCAACCACAGAACTACAAACTGTCCTTCCAGCATTAGCTCACATTATCCATAGAACCACACTGACCCCCCCCCCAGCCTTGTCCACTATAGAATGACACACTGCCCCCTGCAAGCCTTGGAACATGTTATCCGTATAACCACACACTGTCCCTCTAGCGCTGCCTCATTCAACCATAGAACCACACATTGTCCCTCTATAGCCTTGCCTCCCATTAGCCATAGAACCACACACTGTCCCTCTGGCTTTGCTTCACATTATCCATAGAACCACACACTGTCCCCCCAGCATTGCACTATGTTATCCATAGAACCACACACTGCCCCCCAGCATTGCCCTATGTTATCCATAGAACCACACCCTATGTATTATGGCTAGTATTATCCATAGAACCACACATGGTCCCCTCAGCCTTGCCTCATGTATCCATAGAACCACACACTGCCCCCAGGCCTACCTTGTGTTATCCATAGTACCACACGCTGTCCTCCAAGCATTGCCCCATGTTAATCCAGAATCACACACTGTGCCCCCTCAGATTTACCCCACATTAACCATAGAATCACACTTTACCTCCAGCCTCCTCCCTCCCTTAGAACCACACATACTGATCTCTCCAGCTCTATCCCAGCCATGATTGCCATATAACTGCTCTTACCATCAACTCCCAGCTGTGTCTTGTGCACTGGTAGCCATAGAAACACACAGTTGAATCTAACCCCCCCCGCCCCACACACACACACACTTTGGAAGTTTAAGGAGTTAGAGAAAATAATCTTTTTGCCTTTCTAAATTAGCTTCCAACAAAAATTTCCAAAGGGGAAAAGACTTTTCGCCTATCCCTAAAGCGGTAGGTAGTAAGCATACCTGGGAACTTCCAGTCGAGGGCTACCCGGAGGGTAGTCCTCTGTTCACCAGGGGGTGACAAAAATGACGCTAATCACGTCAAAAAGGGGCGGGGCTTGCCGCGAGTGGGGGGGGGCTTAACCCTTTGAGTGCCAGATTGGTACGGAATGCATTGCAAAGCAATGCATTACTTACCACTCTGGCACTCGGAGGACTGGGGACTGAGTATCAGCAGGAGAAAAAGCGGATGTGGCAGAGTTTCAATAGAAACTCTCCACATCCGGAGGAATCAGCCTCTGCCCCGGAGACCCGGTAAAGTTCTGTCAGAACCGGAGTCTCCGGGGCAAATCCGGAGAGTTCCCAGGTATGGTAGTAAGTCTATTTTAAAAAGGGTGAAATGTCAAAAGGAAGAGAGGGGTTTAGAAAGTGACTTAAGAGCATACCTGGGAACTCTCCGGTTTTGCCTGACTGAATTACCGGGTCTCCGGGGCAATGTGTGGATCACCGGGTGGGCAGAGTTTAAATAGAAACTCTGCCCACTTGTGCTCCATCCCGCCTGGTTCCTCCCACTCCCCACCCTTTTAGATACATTTTGCAGGGGGTTTTTTTTGTCCCGCCCCCCCCTCCGCGACTAAGCCCCGCCCCTTTTATGACGCAAATGGTGTCATTTTCCTCTCAGGTCGGCACTGACAGGGTTACCCTCCAGGTAGCCCTGTTTCAAAAGTTCCCAGGTATGCTTAAGAGTCACAAAGTGACAATGGGAGAGAGAGGGTTGCAAAGTGGCAAAAGGGAGGAGGTGGTGAAATGGAGGGAGAGGGAGGCAAAGTGGAGAAAGGGAGGAAGGCTGGAGAAAATAAGGATGGAAAACTAGTTTGTAGCATGTGTTTGAGAAAGTAAGTATTATTATTATTATTAGCAGAGTGAGATTCTGGTATGCTTTTTGAGGGAATAATGAAATTATATTTGCCCTAGAGGTTTTAGAGTGAGAGGTAACACATGAGGTTATTGTGTTCAATGTTAGAATTGCTGTGCATTTGTTTGGAATGAGGTGTCCTTGCAGAGATATTTCCATGAGTGTGCAGACATTTTGACTGATAACCAGAGGGGGGGGGGGCTGCTTAGCCTCACCATGACACTTCTCTCAAAATCATGCCCTCAGGCTTCCACCTATGGGACAAGCAATATGGAGGATATTAGCATAAATCCACCTTACTGACACCCTAGGTGTGTCTGCCACAGACACAGAATTCTAGTCATGATGCTCTTCACTTTTACAGATCTACTGGCTAAAAAGCCCGTTTACAAGGGCCACAGTGCCACCGCTGCAGTCATGCGCAGTAGAGACTGCCCACACTGCGGCTGATACGGACTGTAGTCCTTTCTGTGCACCTTCCTGGGACCAAGCGGTCCCAGGAAGGTGAGCAGAGAGGACTCCAGTCTGAATTCAGAGCGCCCCGCTCCGTATCAGCCGCTGCATGGACTGTCTTTACTGTGTATGACTGCAGCTCGCGCAGCTGTCTCTACTGCACATGACGGCTTCTGACAAACATCCTTAGCAAATTATTATATAGGATATTTATATAGTGTCCAGATAAAGGTTCAATAGTGGTCCAAAATGCTGACCCATAAATGTCACCATTTTTGCTTATTTAAAAAAGACCCACTGGTGCTGCCTTTTTTGTCTTGATAAATATATATGTATATTTGAATATGTAGTATTACTGCAAAGGGTTAATGTGTGTAGTTAATCCTGAACTGTATTTGTGTATTGGAGCCATTGTGTATTTCTTCCCATTGTCCTCACCTAACCAGTCAGGTGATAAAACTAATCCCAAGCCTTCACAATGGACTGAATTACCAGGCTGGCCATCCCTATATGCCATTGTCCAGGAGATGAAAAGACATTGATTGTGTGATCATCCGTCTAATCCCATCATATTGTTTCTGTGTGATGAATATTCCCCCCTTCTCCCTCTCCCATTGGTTAGTTTACTGTGTGCAGTTGATGTAATTATCAGGGATAATTGTGTATAAAGTCTGTTTGTTAAGATATATATGGATTTCACATCTTCACCCATGTTACAAGCATTGACTGTATCCTGTGGCTTTGCTGTTTAAGGGTGCTGTCTTCCTTTATTTTAAATAAATCCTCTTTTGTTCTCCGCTGTAAATCTGAAATATCTTGGACCCATTAGAAAGCTATCCAGAAACTTTGTAATGCTAGTACTGACTTGTAGCAGAAGGGGAAATCAAGAGCACTAGTTAATGAACTCCTAGTATGTTAAAGAAGGGTTTGCATACATTGTGATACAATGCATTAGAAACCTCTCTATCATGCAAGATGTTAACCCTATGAATGAATGAGAGGTATCCAACGCATCACAAAGCAATGTGTTGGATACTTCTCTGGCACTCAGATGTTTAAGGGGTCTGATACTTTATACTTTGCAGAGCATGTAACAGTGGCTTAAATTGGCCCTGGTTTTTATCCCTTTCTTGTTTGACTATTCATTTTACTTTAACTGGATGAGGATGATAGCTCTATAATCCAACAGCAGCTGGAGCAACAAGATGCCTATGTCCTATAGTAGGTCTTGATCTGTACAATTAAAATGATACTAACAGTATCTGGCACTACAGGTGTACTCCACCTATTATGAATTCCATGCATATAGGGAGGTTAAAGTACTAAGAAAAGTAGTGCAATTGTGGCGCAAACCGACCCCCCCATGAGAACCTTATACAAATCCTTAAAATTCACATTGATTTATACTGGGATTTAAAACACTCAGATGCTAGAAAGGTCTCAAAAGTATTGTTTTGCAATGGGTTGGGGACATATCTAGAATGGAAGGGACTGAACAACCCATGTAAATCAATGGGAATTTTGGCCTGGAATTCCTTCAGTGATAATTTTAGATAAAACCAGTGAAACTGCAATGTCCCTATATTGCACTTGATTTCTCCCAGATCAGTGCCACTTTTCTTTAGTAAATCAACCTTACTGGATCTTCTTGTACTAAGAATGACTGGATACATAGTGAGGCGAGCCAAATGCATAGAAGGAGACAAATAAAAATCCCCAATTCAATGAGGCTTTCGACCTTTTTGAGTACCAGGGAGTGCCCAACGCACAAAGCGCTGGGCACCCCTCTGTCGTTCAAGTGGTTAAACCCTTGAATATGAAGCAACGCTTTGAATATCTATGTTATTCTCTGCAGCCGTTGTACTAGCATCTCTCCAGCTAGGGAGAACTGGAACTAACAGACTTGGGTGATTATGATCGAGCTTTCAAAACATCCCACATGTATGTGATCCATTCTTTATTTAATACAAGTTTACAAGGTATTTAGAGTTATTTATTTGTTACTTTATCCAAATTAGCTAGGACTTGGCAGTTGAGAGGGAGTAGAGTGTAATGTTAGTATCTGATGCACCAGGCTCTGCCAGCCACTACTTGCTAATTTGCATAAACTGACAAATCTAAATATCTCATAAACTATAGCTTTAGATAATGAGTGGCTAATATAAACATAGTTACTTTGAAAGTTCTTTCAAGTTCCCCCAGGCCATTATAAAGTGATAGTTCCATTTTAATGAATAGTTTCCATAGAATAACATAAGAATTTGTGAGTTTATCACACTGGAGATGTAGGTGTGTGCAATGTGTGACACTTGAGCTCTGGAGGACTATGATTCCCAACATTTCCACCACATGTTGCCCGCCACTACCTAAGTGCATCTCCCTCAGTTCTTCTTAGTACTTCAGCTGTACTAAATATGAGATGCAGTAGGAAGATCTCCATGTCACTGACTTCGTTCAGTCTTGTCTGACAGTTCCTATAAGGGCCAATGATCAGAGCGGAACAAGAAGTTCAAATGCATCCTATTACTTGCACTGTGTAACTGTAATGTATCATATTATAGTCTTGCAGTGTCATAAATAGGTTGGCTGTAAATTACTTAGGAGTATAATTATATTTTGTGCAATGTGTTGTAGACACCTTTATCATTCATCTGAGCAATATCATATTATTGTGGTATAAAATGAATTCATGACCACGCACTGATTTCTGTACACATATACATTTGGTCTGGTGCTCACTCATTCCTATCTAGACTCATTTTCTCTCAACAGCATTAAACATCATATTTCTATACTCCAGCAGAGGCTCTACCAATCAATATCTGATAATATCAGCTCCTACAAACCTTGGAAAATTCTTGTATAGTGTCACTATACCGGTATTGAAATATTTGAAGTGCTCTATGCTGTTTTTAACCCCTTGGATGCTAGAGATGTCTCTAGCACTCCAGGGATTAAATCAGCAATGGGCAATCAGTGGCTTCAGTGCCGATGCTGGACAACTAATCCAACATTTCTTAGATAGCCAATGACTGGCTGTTTATTATGGTAAGCTGAGATTATTTTTCACTGGCTACTCACTTTAAAATGATTTATGTATAGCTTTACAGTACTCAGTGGTGTAGATACAGTCCTGCAGTGCTCAGTGACTTATGTGCAGACTTACAGTATTCATTGGTTCGGATACAGTCCTGCAATGCTCAGTGACTCATGTTCAGACTTATAGTAGTCATTGGTTCAAATAAAACCCTGCAGTACACATTGGTTCATGTGCAGACTTACAGTTCTCACTGGTTCAGATACAGCCCTGCAGTACTCAGTGATTAATGTGCATCTCTACTGTACGCAGTAGTATATAACAGTACATGTAAAGCTGGAAATAAAGGATGATGTCCCAATCCTATAATCATTACTTAATTATTTAATGATAATAAATGGTATTACAGAGCAAAAATAATCAAGAATAAATGATAAATAGGCCTTTAAGTTAAAAACTCCTGACAAATAATTGTCCTTAACTACTGAACCCCTTTGCAATGCATTATGTACCTCCTGGGTCTTTAAGGGGTTAATTAAACTCATAAGAAGATAAAGCCGTTAAACACAAGTTGAAGCCTAAACAAATCTAGTACAGACATTATCAAAATCACTTTTCCACTTTGAACATAATTAATGTATGAATGGTCTGCAGGCACTGATAGTGAGACAGATGTGGGTCATTCCAGAACAATTGTAATCTCTTATGGGGGAAATGGTGTACTAAAATGGGATAAGCTTCATTGAACCTAATAGCTCTATTTCATTTTTAAGTATTTCTTTGATCCAGTCACTAATGTATTTTAGAAGGCTGTTACACTATACGTTGTTATATCAGATTCCTTTTATCTCTTTCTCCATTGTTTGGCTGCAACTCCTATCTGACATAGGATCACCAGCCTGACCCAGTAGCCTCTAATGCATATGCAGTTAAATAGGTAAAAAATGCACTGTGTTTAGTGTAGCAGGAGGCTGGTAGAGGTGATACCTTTACTGGCTAACTGAGTATCTTTAGGATGCAAGCTTTCAAGACAACTTAGGTCTCATCTTCAGACATATTTAACCCTTTGAGTTCCAGAGGGGTGCATAGCTTTGCAATTCGTTGCATACCCCTCTGGCACTCAATGGGTTAAGTAGTTAAAGGTTATATATTAACCTTAGACAAGTAGGGCTGCCACCTTATCTCTTTAACCCTTTTTGTGCTAGAGATCTCTCTGATGCATTTTAAACAATGTATTAGAGACACTTCTGGTATCCAAGGGATACAAATCTGAAGCTTATTAAAAAAAAAGTCATGCTGCATAGAAATCTTTGCAACTCAGTAAGACCACTTCAAGTCCTACAGCATGCATTTTTTTCTAAGCACCACAGGCTAAAGGAATGAGAAAGCAACGCAAAAGGCAACAGTGTTAAAGACATTTGTTGTATTCCAAAGTGAACTGAAACAATAGTGCAGCATGTCAGACTAAATGCTCCTCTCCAATTAGCCAAATGGGTATGATGCACAAGTAGAAATCTCCATGACTCTGTCTCCTTCCCATACAGAGAGCACTGAGTAGTGATTATTGTAATTAGAATGAAGAAAGAGAAAAAAAATGTCCATCAACCCCTAAGACTTAGCATAGACATTATGCAGTAAAATTGTGCAGCTGTTCCTGTCTGGCTTCAGGTAGTAGGGGTCAGTTCTCCCTCTTGTGTTTCAAATACTTTGTGGAGGCCATTTTCTTGTAGCCCAGCACAGCCATCACTTTCTCTCACAGCAGCAGTTAATTGGAATTTCTCCCTCCGGTGCTTGCAACTCTGTTCTCTAGATATGTAATATCAGAACTGTTTATTGTCCTGGAAGAGACTGTCTGGGGCAATTCAGGACTCAAGATCACCCTAAGAGACATGACGGTTGATTTACCAGCAAGAACAGGAGAAAGTCTGAAGGAAAATTAACTGCACGATACAGGACAAATAAAAATGAACTTTGATCTAAATATGTCTCATAACCTCTCAAATGCTAGAGAGATCTTCTCATTTATGGTGCAGTTGATTTTTACCACGATTGTTCCACTTCTTCTTATTGAATCAGCTTAGTGTACTCTTCTTCCTATATAAAAGCCACTTGCCCAGTTGCCCTGACCATCTAGGGAAGATGCTTACTAAGACATCTTGCCTTATACATTTAGGGAATCTTGGGGTATCCGTATTTTAATAACACTTTCCTCAAGGTGATACTGTCCCTGTAAACTTTCACTAGCAGGAAAAGAAGAAAGCTTTACTAAACAACAGACATTAACATATACACAATGATGGGGAATGTACAGAGTTCAGCTTTTATTCTCTACTGAAGTACATTTTTGGGCTTAGAATAAAACATAATATGGCAAGATGTTACTCCAGCAATTCAGCTGTTGCTTCTCTAATGATTGTGATCAGAGGATTCAAGATTTAAATTTCTTTAAATGTCAGTATTCACAAAGCAAATTGATAACACTTTTATCTTCGACTTCCATAAAGTAATTTGAAATGTCACAGGAAGTTATAAGGTGCAAGTCAAAAAAACATAAGAAAAGTAAAAAGCAAAGCAAACTCTTGACTCTGTGGCAGGCAGCCTTTCTTCTTCTTGACAATTCTGTCATGGTGCCCTGTCTGGTACAAAGGACATGCCTTGATTTTAATTTCCTTTGCACAGTGTTTCCTATGAAAAGTCAAACAAATTAACACATTTAGATACCAGAAATGTAGATACCAGAAACAGTAAGCATGTTAGGGCTTATTATAGGAATGAATTTATTATGCAGATTTATCTAATATACATGTATTAAAGTACTCACGTTTAATATAGCAACATAGTTGATAAGGCTGAAAAAAGACATGCTTCTATCAAGTCCAGCCCATGCCAAATAACCCCTGTTCTTCCAGAGGATGGCAAAGAAAAAAACAAACAAACATTGACACCATTTCAAATTAAGCCCCATTTCCTTCCTGACTCCAAATGGCAGTCAGATATTTCATTGAATTAACATCCTATCTGCTTTGAAACAAAATGTCATAATTCTCGATATTGTTCTGTGCTAAATAGGTATCCATTCCTTTTTTGAATCAGTTACGGTATCTGCAAGCACAGCATCCCGAGGCAAAGAATTCCTTAATGTAATCATAGTTAATTGCTCTTGTCACCTCTCTGTTCGTTAACCTATTAATGATGGGTGACACGCCAGGATCGTCACAACGGTCCTGGAGTTAAAGACTGGTGACAGTGTTGGCCTGTCATGGAAATTCATAATCACATCACACCTACAAGGTGCACTGTGATCACCTCACAGGCCAAAAAAACCCCAAGGTGCCTGGTCCTCCAGTCCACCCCACCCATGGACAGTGAGGTCCTTAAGGAGTTAAAGTTTTAACAGGCAATGAGCACATTTTACAAAGTCTGCTTCTATGAGAGCAAACTTAGTAAAAAAAAGAAACCCAGGGGCTGTTATCTACAGCCCTAAAACTGGTCTTGTCAGAAAACTGACCCTCAGGGCTGGGCAAAACCAGAAGGTGCGTGGCTCAGACCAAATGCTTCACTGATTGTGTGCACAGTTCCATAGACTAAGGTTGTGTTAGAACATCTATCCCCAAGCAGTCTAAGAGAGCTGTGGTCATGGCTCGCCTGATTGACCTGCAAGACTTCAGTCAAATTTCACAGTTCTATCACTATCAAAGAATCAGTCATAGAGCATATGGCTTACAGATGTGATCCCAGATGTGAAGACACTATTTCATGATAGTTGATGTGATGGGGAGACAGCTGGTATCTCATCAATCAACAACATCTCTGAGTTTACTAGAACCCTAATCTCTCTAGAGGTACCTTCTAAACTGGGTCAACTAACGTTTAACAGCCCTACCACAACATTAGACAAAATATAGAATTTGATATACCCATTTAATACATTAATATAAAATATATACACGGCAAAACCCAAAAGGGGTTCTAAATTAAGGGATACACATTCGAGTAATAAATAACAAAATATACACAGTAATTCAGGCAAGTCTAGACCCTTAGTTAGCATGCAGACCTGAGCAGTACCTTTACTGGGAGAAGTCTCAGTCAGACACTGCATTTCAAGCTTTGGGCCTTGCTGTCCTTTCCAGCAGGTCATAAAGACTTCCTCTTCCCTTGGCAATTCCAGACAAAGAGAATCAAAATTCCCACACTTACTCTCCTAAACACATTTGACCTCCCACATTTCTCTATGCTATCCCTGCTTGTGCCTGGGAATTCCAAGAGTTCCAAGATGGGGGTTAGGCAAAATAGTAAACAAATACTGCTGACCAGAACCATTGCAGGTATACCTTCACTCTTCTATTCTACAAATTAAAGGTTCAGACCCATACTCTCCATCTTCTATCTGACCTGCCATCACAGTTGCCCTTTAATATTACAGAGCCATAGGCCACAGGGAGGGACCCCTTACTTTTCTAAGGCCAGCACAAAACTGCTGACACAGACTTTAAAGCAAACCCTAATTATGGCTTTTCCCCCTCCCCCCCCAAAAAAAAAAATCTGTGGACACCCAAGCTTAGGATGATAGCCATAGCCCAACAACAGATTCAGAGCCAAAGAATACCCAACAGTTGCCCTTAGTCACTGAAGTACTACAGAAACTGTGCAATTCTGAGGCACCCCACACAGGCACACACACCTTTATATTATCTAAAAGATGTCTTGCGCATTATTTTAGTCAAGGCCTCTGATTTCTGTCAGGTTCACGTTGAACAAAATTACATTTGATTTAAAGACCTGCTTGTATACTAGATCCTTGAAGTAAACTCTATTTCAAGATAACTGATCATATGAATGTAAAGGTTTTGCATTTCTTGAGGCAAACTGAGCACATTGTTCTTTACCCTGTGAGAACCTGTGAAATAGTGCATAGAAATGCAAACATCCTTGGATCAATGGTTATATCATTGACCTACTTAAGTGACTATAAGAGAAGACTTTGTATAAATACCATAATGCAATTTTTAACTTTTGCAACACTTTTACTGTGGTGACATTTGATTAAAACTAGATACAAATGTTTGTTCTTAACATTTTGTTATGTACACAGGCACAAGTTATTGATAATGTATACATATTTCTTCTTAAAGCAGCAGTAAACTTTTTTATGAAAACACATATTTTATAGAGCATTTCCTGCTGAAGAAAACAAGGTCACTCCCATCTCTGTCAGATGTTTTATTCAAAAATCATAGCAGTTTAAATAATCAGGAAGTGAATTTACTGTGTTTACTTCCTGATAGGTCTAACAGACAGGAAGTGACAGGCAGTTTTTATCACATTCTATGGAGAACTGTATGTCTCTGACTTTTCTGACTTTCTTCTCCATTAGAATCTAACAGGAAATCTAATTAGAAATTGACCACTAGAGGGCACTGCTAATGTAAAAAAAACATTGGTTTAAACTATAATAACTCTGGAAATATAAATCTCTCGGCAGTGGGAGTACTCTTATTTTACTAAATAGGAAAATCCCTACAATATATATTTTTTCATAAAAAAAGTTTACTGCTCCTTTAAAGGGATACTAATGTTTCACAATAAAAGCAGCTCTAATTAATCTTTATAGTATTTGGGCCATGGAGAGTTTTAGTTCAATACTGTTAAAGCTGTACTTCAAGAGTAATTGAACGATAAAGTATCCCCCTCCCGCCCCTTTTACTGATGTGACACTGCTCACCTCAGATCAGAATGTCCGGATGGATCGTAGAGAGGGACAATCTTCAGTGAGCATAAGGAAAAACCTGTCAAGGGGGTAGGGTTTTGCTTATGTTCACAGTAAGAAGATTGTCCCTTGCTGTGATCTGTCTGGTCAAGAGACCAGATTCCACATCTGAGGGGAGGTGACTTACACTAGGTAAAAAACTAGGCTTACACTAGGTAAAAGGTGCGGGAGGGCGATACTTTATCATTCAATTACTCTTGAACTACAAGTCTGACAGTATTGAAATAACACTCTCCATGGTTCAAATACTATGAAGATTAATTGGAGCTGCTGTTTTTGCAAAACATTACTATCCCTTTAAAGAGGTGATTTGTTGGATATGTGTGTGATTAACTAGTCAGGCTTTATCAGACAGGTCAGATAATAAATCTCTGCTAACACTGGATTCTCCAAAGACTAAACCAAAATTCTCTAAAACTAATAGGTATAAGCAATTTAAATTAAATACATTTAATGAAACTAAAAGCTGGGTAGGTGAAATGTCTGCTTTAATAGTAAGCTTTTTATTATTATGTTCAATTTAAAACCTGAATTATGCAAGACAAATAATGGTCATGTATTTTTTGTTTCAAAGTCTAGATCTCTTGTACATTAAGCTCAAACTCCAGACAATTCAAGATAATCTAAGGCATCTTACATCAAAATAAGGAAGGAACTTGACTTGCCGATAGAAGGTCACCACTAATACAATCATGAGAACTAGATACTGCACATTGCAAGTTATCAGGATAAGTTGTTTAGCAATTCTGAGAAGCCTTTTTTGACTCTGGTTTTAAGATGAAAGGTCACTGTTGTAGGCAAGATGTCAAGTTCCTGTGTTTAAGCCGTGTAAGCATTATCATCTCTTGTCCTTTTTTAAACACTGAGCAAGGCTATAAGGATGATTTAATAAGAAGTAATAGAATAACTCTGGAGTAAGCCAACTGCATGTATTGGAAACCTCTCTAAAATCTCAATATAAGCCCTTAAATGTTCAAGAGGTCTGAGGCATGCCTTCAGCATTCAAGGAGCAATAACTTTTTTTGTGAAAAAATATATGTTGTAGTACTTTTCATTTTTTAATATAACATAAAGCAAAGCTATTCCCACTACTGTGACGTTTGCATTCAAATGTTATTAACCCTTTGAGTGCCAGAGAGGTGTGCAGTTCATTGCTTTTCAATGCATTGCACATCCCTCCAACGCTAAAAGGGTTAAAGCTCTATTGGCGAGATGCAAGAAACGCACGTATGCGTAAAACGTGTTTTAATGATTTTATTTTGCGTAAAATGATTTTGCGAAAGTCACAATCCAGGAATATGATTTCCGGAAGAGTTTTGAATTGCGCATGAAATTACAGCATTTATGACCCTGACACAGAGACGTATAAAAACAGTCACAAATACACTTCCTGCATTAAACGCATTCTCTGCTTCACTCAGACAGATTCGCTAATCGTAACCACGCCCACAAACACAAACGTGTGCACAAATTCGTTATTCAAGAATTTTCATGCGCAATTCAGTAAAACCTTACGTAAATATATTCGCTATAGATTTCCCCTCAATACATTACCCATATGTGCGTTTCTTGCATCGCGCCACTTTTTAAAATAATATTTTCTATGGTAGATCTTGAGTTTTTTACTCCAGTACATCATTGATATGAAGAGGACCACCTGGTGACAAGAACTGAAAATTGCAGAATATAAAAAAAAAATTATAATACATTTGTGCTGTAATAACTTTTGAAATAAAAATCTCCCGGCTTTAAGAGTTTGCTCAGTAGGAAAAGCCACAGAACATTTATTTTCATAAATAAAACTTCACTGATCCTTTAAAGCAAAGGCAATTCAGAGAAATGTTATTTGTCTCTTAAGGTGTAGTAGGTATACTCAAGATTTGCTCCAGTTCTTCCTAATGCATCAGCCAGTTGTTCAGTGTTAACCCTCTGAGTGCCAGAGGGGGTAGGTAATGCATTGATCTGCAATGCGTTGCATACCCCCCGGCACACAAAGGGTTAAAGCTGGAATTTGCACAAAGTAAGATAACAACATCCTATTCCCCTTTCCCTCCAAAAGCAGGAGCTGGCACACTGCCAGGTTAGACAAACGTGGATGCTTAAGATATCTTCTATATTTAAAAAAAGGGAGGGGGAAGTAACATTTCTAAATGGTCAAATCTGTGATGCCTTGTGGGAATGTGAAATGTAATCTTTATGTTACAAAGCTGATGTATAATGAATAATAGTACAGGAACCCCTGAGAAATTCAGCATTTTTTTTCTTACCACAAAATGCAAGAGTGAAACAAAAGCAATTAAATTGAATTTTCAGTTTCACAGGGAAAACACTGCCCATGTTTATTCAGATGGTAATATTACCTCCTGGCTATGGAGAGCAGTGTTCATTTATCATTATTAAAGATGATAACTCAAAGAACATTTTGTTTTTAGCATTTTTGTAAAAGTAAGTCAAAGTTAGAATGTCTTGCATAGTATGATTTTTCTGTTTGCCATATATCCAAAGGAAAATTTGAGAACCAACTGAATAGGGCGAAAATGAAAAAATCCGCCAATGTCCATTGGTTTATATGGGGCTTTCAACCCTTTGAGTGCCAGAGGGGTACGCTACGCATTGCTCTGCAATGCGTTGTATACCCATCTGGCACTCAAAGGGTTAACCACTTGACTGTTAGAAAGGTGTCCAACATACTATGTCTCAACAAAGGTTACATGGCAAAGGCTGAACTTAATGGACGCATGTCTTTTTTCAGCCTCATCAACTATGTTAATGTTGTTATTCTCCTATGTAGTGAAGTTGGAAGTGGTTTGGCCCAAAATTACTCCACTCCCTTTTGAATATACAAGCTCTATGCATTGGAAACTTCTCTAGGAGACAAGGAGTTAACACTTTCAATGTGGGACTGTATGGCATACAGTCTTGTCCGTGTGATCCTTGTGATTTTGTTGGGCCTTTTTGATATGTCTATTTTTTATTTTAATCAGACTTCGTTGATGCCCCCATTGCCATAGAGCATCCAGCTGGTAGTTCTAGGCAATCAGTAATGGCAACCACAGGGAACTGGAGCTGCCCCTGCCTCTCACCTAAACCCAAATTTCTGGATTTTGTGAAAGGCTTGGGTGTGCCAGCCATATCATTGATGACATATGAGATGATGAGGCCAGTGTCCTGAAGCCTGTCCCATGATCTGGAGGTTTGAGATTCAGTGAGAAGTACGGGAGAGCTCTGGTATCCTGAGGTCACAAATGTTGATTGTCCATCTTTAGCCGTTGGATGATCAATAGCAGGGGGGCATCAGGAGGGTTCTGATGCCCCCCATAAAGGTTTGATTGCTGTGGCAGCCATGATCAGGGTCAGTGAGACCCTGATCTCGGGTTCCAGTTGCGATCAACTCTCTCTAAACACTGATCACAGGCAAAGATGTGAGTGAGATTGCTGATTACATCACTTCATGGAGAACAATAATCAGTGTACCACTCAATCAGTCACAGCTCTCTATAAATGGAGGAACATCCAGGAACTCTGTGGAGATTGATTTGTAATAATATAAATAGTACTAATAATAGCATAACAAATAAAATTATATATAATAATAATTATATAGGTAAATAATAGCAAAAACAAATTCTCCATTTACAAAGGAGCAGTCATCCATAAATAGGAATACAATGTGACTGTGCACTGTGTACCTTATGGAGCAGTGCCTACAGGGGACTGTTGACTGTCAGTCCCTCATTCATGCTCAAACTTTATAGTGACTAGTGATGTTTGCCAGGGAGTTGCATTAGTGAAGGCTTGCACAAGTGCCTATGTGGCCATTGTGTAGGCCATTCAGAAGTGATTGAAGTGTTTCTATGCTCATTGCATCAATCTAATCACTGCTTGGCCTCCATTGTTGTTTGCATATTCTCATGGCCAACAGCCACGTAGGCTAGTCCTTTCACCTGCAGTACACACTACCCCATGTGATAAGCTCACAGGAGAAGTGTACTGCACTGGTAAGTAGGTCTTCTAAACCATATTTGGTTCATTTTGGATAAAAGGCCTTTGTGTTCTGTTACCAAGTTTGGACCCCATAGCATTACATATATATGGTATGAGACAATAGAATAGTACTATACCATTATCCTAGATACTCAGGACCAGGCTGAAGTTAGGAACAAATGTCTGATACTCTAAATTAGACTGGTGGAGCTAGTGATTCATCTGTAGAACCCAAAATGATGTTTCCTGGAGCAACTCATCAGTAGACTGGTGAGGCAAGGGTTTTAGCTTATGCAGTAGCTGAGCTTAGAGTCCCCTGCCAAGTCCTATCCAGATATACAACCAAGAGGGGGGAACATAACAATTTATTAGCAGTGGCCAGGGCATTTTATATACTCCCAGGTGGCATCCTTGTGTACATAGTCATTTTAGGGCTTGGGACTCTGGTGACACCATTGTCCAGTCAGGGGAAGCACCAGGAGTCAGAGAAAGTACTTTAGTCTCCAATCAGAGTCTCCCTTTCCAAACCAGACAAAATTCCTTGAAAAGAGAACTGCCCTCACACCAGGAGCCAATCAGTATTACATATATTTCTTTGTTTTCACTCCACAGGGAGCTTCCTGCCCAAGTCCCTAGTAACTGATACTATGTATTTAAGAAAGCACATCAAAACATAGAACCACAGAACACATAACAGGAGGGACATACCAGGAGGCACATGGTAACAGGGAGCAGAGTGCTGAGTTAACCTTTATTAATGGTCACTCTGGTTCCTTGCTACCAACACAGTATACACAACTTACATGCTTTTAAAATAGCTATCTTGTTTACTCTGGTTGGCTCATTAAGTTCCAAGGCCAAAATATCCACAATCCCAATTCCAAGGCCTTAGAAGTGGGCACCCGGCTGTCCCCAGGCAGACACCAGGTGCTTGGCTGCTAGCACCCATCTGATTCAAAATAGTCCTGGGAGCATGTCACCACAGTGTACATATACATATTGGGTAACTTTGTACTCGGGGGATAAAAGACATTCATATTTCATACGTTTGTGTTTGTTTGACTAGGCTTTCTTGAGATGTAGTGCTATAAGTTGTAGCTATAGACGTGTTGGACAGTTTGGCATTCTCTTGCTTTCAAGTGTTTATTTCGAAGTTCAGGACACTTTGGTCTTCGAAACCAACTTTAGCATGTTTTGTTTATTTTCTTGCTTCTTAGTTTTGTGTAGGAAGATAATTCAGTAATTTTCTTATTTTTATGTTGTTTCCTTTCAGGATATATATGCTTTTGTATGGTAATTGAGTTGTTTTAATGTAATTATGCCGTGAAACTAGGTAATATACATTTCAAGCAGATAAAGTTGAAAATATTATTATGCTTTCCTTATATTTAGGGGTGTGCGTAGGCCATGCATGTAGGTAATATTGTATGTGTTTGGTATCTGTGTAATCAGAGGATGCAGGGATTTTAAGAATTAATTTAAACTTTAGCTACAAACTTAAATTTGCATGAGCTATAGTGCAAGATATTAGAAACATTTTTAATATTTTGTTTCATATTTTACATCATATCTTGCTCTATGATACAGAATGTACTTCATATGAGGCATTATTATAAAGCTGAAGTCCTAAAAGTTACACACAAATATCATACCTAAACAGTCAGACAGAAAATTGTGAAAATATATCTGGCCTCTAAAATATTAAAAATGGCCCAAACTTCTGGCATTGGATTGAAAGGTTTATATGCTATTATATATTGCAATTAAGAAATACATTAAATTCACACTGTGTAAATATTTGCATGCCTAGCTAATAAGGTTTAGAATCGGCTGACTGTGCTTGATTACGCATTAACATAAATACTCAAATATAAATTTATCAGTGTCACCCAAATTGGATCAACATTTTGTGCTTCTTAATCACAGTATGGTATATACTATAAATATGGTACTGAAATGAGAAAGAAAAACAAACAAAGTCAGATCAAAATCTGTCCTCCAAAGGAACACTGGCATACTTAGTGATAGTCTGTTTTCTGCTGCTATGTACAGCTCCTTTGCAAGTCATTCTGGGTAGTGTTGTTAGGTAGCAATGAAAATCACTGTTAAATCTTTAGCAGATTTAGAAATTGCAATAAAAACACATATTTAAAACCTTGGATGTTAGAGAGGTCTCCAATTACTACATTCACATTGAACATTAGGAATTCCTGCCCTGATTAAGAAAAGTGGGGATATAGGTGGTATTCGCATTTTTTAAATATTGCAAGTAAAATGTATCTATGGGCTAAGGTTAAAAATGAAACTCATATTTCCGTTTGTTTATTAACTCTCATTTTTTTATTGATGGGTTATCATGTCTCATTTATAACAAGTGAGCACAAGAAAGTATTTTTTTTTACCAGTCAAATTCTGGCGTATCCAATGTTACGCAATGGGGGTGCATGCATAGCATAAGCATACAGCATATACAGCTTAATAAAACAGGACTTTCTTTATAGAAACATAGGCCTTATTCATCAAGTTAAAATAGGTGCAGTTATACAGCAATGTATCGGAGATGTCTCTAGCATTCCAGGAGTTAAAACTAAATCCCCATTTCAATCACTGGGAATATGCAGAATAGTGCAGATGGCTTGCACCAGACCTTTACGTCATTAGATATTTTCTGTTACATGTAACAGATAAATAACGTGTAATAATGTATGAAATATTATTTGAGTACTTGTCTTTTGTATTTTCATCCATTTAATTAAAGGGATCTGAGTAGCTGAATAATACAAACCTAACTGCTTTCTTTCTCAGTAGCTCACTGTTACAACGTCTAGTAAACCTTTACTGTATGAATGCTGTGCAACTAATAGAATAACATTTGGGTGAGCATTTAATGGGATACCTCTAGGATCACCGAATCTGTGAGATTACTGTCTGTGTCTGAGGGAGGAGAGGGATACTATGCTTAATCCCATGAGTAACAAAAGTGTGACCAGTGCATGGCTTTACAGTATATTCTGGCACTCCATGGGTTAAACCTCCCTGGCTCCTCAGTTTCTGTTATTTGACTCTGAGACTTCCTCCCCCTTCTCCTGTTCATCCATATAGTAAGACCTTCCTGTTTATACACAGTTGTCCACTGTTCATCTCAATTTCCATTCTCTATACATCAGCTGCAGGCCATTCCCACAATATTTTTCTGCCTTTGTAATGAACACTCTGTTTTGAAATAGTGTTTTTTACAATTACTATGCGCCATTCACCCCTTAAAGAGCAGAGGGGTTTACCACAGACTGAGTTGCAGTGCATTGAAGGGGTTAAGTAGGCTTTGCACAAGAATCAGCTGCAGCTTTATTCTATGGGGCTTAGTTATTAGTGACAATAATTACCTCTCTGTTTCATAACTAGGTACTATAGAATAAACTGGCTGGAGTTATCATAGGTTTTGAGTGGTTTTGACTAAACCATTGTAGTGGGGCTATAGTCTTGTATTTCTTTGCTTAAGCCCTCAAGGACCATAGAGGTGTGAAACGCATTGCTTTGCAATGAACTGAGCATCCCTCTGATCCTTAACCCCTTAAGGACTGGCCTTGCACGCTCATGGCCAGCACTTAGGACCATGGAGCATTTTAGGTCTATTTAGTTCATAGCTCCTCAAAATAACCATATTCTATATTGGTCTACATGAGAATAGCTGTATAGCGAGACCCACCCACATGAATCTAATGGGACACAAGAATGTTCTAATTTTTGCTACAACAGTCTATGGACAGCTCATGTCAGTTACATAGTAACATAGTAAATTAGGTTGAATAAAGACACAATTCCATCAAGTTCAACACTTGCCTCATATCCTAGTGACATTAGAACTGTATAACTTTCCTTCTACCAAATAAGTTAGTCTTTATCAGACCTTCCTGATTTGCCTACTAATATAAGTAAACCCTGTATGTTCCCTTTTGAAAGAAATGTATCTAATTTTCTCTTAAATGTATCCATTGTATCTGCATAACCACCTCCTTGGGCAATGAATTCCACAGTTTAACAGACCTTACTGTAATAAAACCCTTCCTCTGCTGAAGTCTAAACCTCCTTTCCTCTAATCTCATGGGGTTTCCCCTGGTTACAGGATTAAGCCTTGGAATGAATAGCTCACCACAGAGATCCTTGTATTGACCTCTCATATGCTTGTACAATGTGATCAGATCTCCTCTTAGTTGTCTTTTCTGTAGAGTGAGTAAACCAAGTTTGTCTAGTCATTCCTCATACATCAAGTCCTCCATTCCCTTAATTAATTTTTTTGCTTTTGCTACTGCTATTTGACACTGGTCACTGTTTCCAAGTTTGTAGTTTACAAGGATACCCAGGTCTTTCTCTAGCAACAAGTCCCCAAAAATGATTCCATGAAGTTCATAAGTAGCCTTGGGATTATTTCCTCCCAAATGCATGACTTTACATTTTCCCACAATAAACTTAATATTCCATTTGTTTGCCCAATCTGCCATTTTATGTAAATCCCTCTGTAGAGAGCAAATATCCTGTTCTGAATTAATTACCCTGCATAATTTAGTGTTATCTGCAAATATTGATATTTTGCTTTCTATATCCATTTCCAGGTCATTTATAAACATGGTAAAAAGCAGCAGACCTAATACTGAACCCTGAGGTACTCCACTCTTCACTTTAACTGTATTGGAGAATTGCCCATTTCCAACCACACACTGTTCCCTATCCTTCAACCACTTTGTATCCAATTGTAAAGGTTTTCCCCTAGCCCCAATTTTCTTATTTTATACCCCAGCCTTCTGTGTGGCAGTGTGGTAGTGTATCAAGTACCTTTGCAAAATCTAGATATACTACATCAATTGCCTTACCATTATCTAAGTTGCTACTTACTTCCTCATAAAAGCTGAAAAGATTAGTTTGGCATGATCTATTCCTCATAAAACCATGTTGATTCCTGCTAATGATCTTATTTTTTGTGTTGTAATCCTGAATATAGTCCCTTATTATCCCTTCTAGCAGTTTTTCCACTACAGAGGTAAAACTCACATGTGTATAATTCCCAGGTTCTGTTTTAGTTCCCTTCTTAAATATAGGCATTACATTGGCTCTTTGCCAATCTTGTGGCACTGAACGTGTGGTAAGAATAAATAAAGGGATCTTGCTAACACTGCATTAAGTTCCTGAAGAACCCTTAGATATATACCATCAGGACCCGGTGCTTTGTCAGTCTTTATTTTGTTCAGTCTTCCCATTACATCTTTTTGCGTTAACCCAATATCTGATAATTGTATTGTTTTATTTGTTACTTGATGAGGCTCTTCTACCATTCCATATTCCCTTATATATACTGATGCAAAGAAAGTGTTTAGAACATCGGCCTTTTCCTTATCCTCTCTAATCAACTCACCCATCTCATTTTTGAAAGGTCCAATGCACTCCCTGCTATTTATATATTTGAAAAACTTTTTTGAATCAGTCTTGCTCTCCCTTGCAATTCGAGTTTCATTATCTATTTTTGCCTCCCTAATTGCCTTTTTGCAATCTTTGTTGCACTCCCTGTATTTTAAGAAAGAATGTTCAGTTCCTTCAGACTTAAATAGTTTAAATGCTTTTTTTTCCTTGCCATTTCCTTCTTTATATGAGCAGTTAACCACACTGGCTGTCATTTACTTCTTTTGCATTTGTTCCCCATTGGTATATACTGTTGGGTACATTTCTGCAACCTAAATTTGAATTCTGACAATTTTTCCTCAATATTTTTGCCCTTAAAGTATGTATCCCAGTCTATGTGTTTCATTGAAGCCCTTAACAATTTGAAGTTAGCTTTTTTAAAATTAAGAGTTTTGGTCGAACCTATACAGTTTTGCTTTGCCAGACTGATCTCAAATGTAACCATGTTGTGATCACTGTTTCCCAAATGTTCACTTACCTTAATATTTGATACCATTTCTGTGTTATTCGTTATCACTAGATCCAATACATTGTTATTTCTTGTCGGCACTTCCACCATTTGTGACATGTAGCTTTCCCGAAGCCTGCTCACAAACCTGCTTCCCTTAGCACTCTGACAGGTCTCATTTTTCCAGTTGATATCTGGATAGTTAAAATCTCCCATAATTATAGTATGCCCAAGCTGGGCAGCTTTCCTCATTTGCAGTAGCAGTTGGGCCTCAGCATTGTCATCAATATTTGGTGGTTTGTAGCATATACCCAACAACACCTTTTTTTTTTTTTATCTTTTACACCACATTTAGTCTCAATTTCTACCCACAAGGACTCCACATTATAACCAGTTTCCTCACTAGTAGCGTCCTTCAAAGTTGGATTTAACTCTGGTTTCAAATATAAGCACACACCTCCCCCTTCTCTACTAATCCTGTTTCTCCAAAACAAGGAATAGCCCTCTATGTTTACAGCCCAATCATGTGTGTTATTCCACCATGTTTCTGTTATACCAATTATGTCCAGTTGCTCATTAACCACCAACAATTCTAGTTCTCCTATTTTATCTACCATACTTCTTGCATTTGCTAGCATACAATTAATTTTGAAGTCTTTACATATTTACCCCCTACATGCCTTTTTACTACATCTTCATTTAATACGAGTTCCTCCCTATTGACTACATTTATCCCCGCCCCATGATCATTTACTTGGACCCAATTCCTATCTACTCTATCTACCCAATTTTGCTATCTATACCCTCCCCCGTTTCTTAGTTTAAAAGCTCCTCCAAGTTTCTTAGCATTCTCTCCCCTAGCACAGAGGCTCCTCTACCATTTAGGTGCAATCCATCACTTCCATATAGATTGAACCCAAGAGCAAAGTCAGCCCAGTGCTCTAAAAACAAAAAAACCCTTCTTACTACAATAATGCTTGAGCATTGCATTAAAGGGATAGTAATACTTCGTTTTATCTTGATTTGATTTTGTAGGCATTAAAAAAAACATGAAGAACGATATAAGTCTTATCTCTCAAACCTTTATGGTTTGAGAGATATTCACAAGCAAAGTTTCCCTCTCCAGACCCTTTTACCTAGTGTAAGCCATCTCTTCTCAGATGCGGAATCTGGTTGTAAGACCAGACAGATAA
This sequence comes from Rhinophrynus dorsalis, assembly GCA_037306005.1. Taxonomy (NCBI): domain Eukaryota; kingdom Metazoa; phylum Chordata; class Amphibia; order Anura; family Rhinophrynidae; genus Rhinophrynus; species Rhinophrynus dorsalis. The sequence continues at coordinate 578,578,334 of CM074718.1, forward strand.
CAGCAGAGGACAATCTTCTTCCTATGAGGACAATGAAAGCCCTGCCCCCCTTGACAAGTTTTTCAGGATTTTCCCTTATCTTAATTGAAGATTGTCCCTCTCTGCATTCAACCTGGGCACCTCCCTTCTGATCAGTGTTACATCAGTAAAAGGGGAGGGAAGGAGATACTTTGTCATTGAATTACTCTTGAACTACAACTCTGACAGAATTGATACAACAGTCTCCAAAGTCCAAATACTATGATGATTAATTAGAGCTGCTTTTATTATGAAACATTACTATCCCTTTAAGCTCCCTGAGCTCCCTCTGCCTACCTGCACTGGTGCATGGCACAGGTAGTATTTCAGAAAACACTACCCTAGAGGCCCTTGCCTTGAGCTTGCACCCTAAATCCCTGAAATCATTCTTTAGGGATCTCCATCTTCCTCCTACTTTGTCATTGGTTGACCATAAATCTCCATAAACTGCTTTAGCAACAGCACCTCCATAACATTTCAGGCCATTGAGGTACTGTGCCCAAAAAAATGCAACTTTGATTTAAGCATATGTCAGTGGTGGAAGCACCATTTTATATCTTAGCACAGTAAACCCAGCAATGTATATTTTGTCAACATTAAGCATTACTATCATTTAACTGCTACACAAAAGACAAATTCCTAAGCAAGCTTTCAATTAAACAAATTAAGAGCCACTTATTTCAAATGAAAAAGCCCTCTTTAAACTGTAATAGGGAAATCTCTTAGTCACGAACAATGAATAAGAATTTCCATTTGTTAATCATTGCTGAAAAATGGAAATTGGGCCAACAGTGTTCACTGGATGCTTTCTAGTACCATTAGTTTGTGGAGACTGGGTCAATGAGATTCCTGTTGTTACTGACTAATATTGTTTTTGCCAGGGGGCTAAAACTTGAGAGATATTTGTCAAAATCCTCTTAGGTCCCAACTCCAAAGAGTTAGTGAGGGATAATGACCTTGCTTACTTTTTAGATCACAAATAAAGGGTATATCACCTTTAGTAAATCCTGGCCTATGGCTTGAAATTTCCCTATTGACTTGACTTCAAAATTAATCTGTGAGGTAAAATCCAGTGTTAAGCTTCATTATTGGAAGTGAACAGCTTTTTTTGAGTGCCAGAGGGGTATGCAACACATTGCTTTTTGTTGCGTACCCCTCTGGCACTCATAGGGTTAAACTAGGGTGACCACATATCCCTTTAAATCAGGGATGCTTTCGTAAACTTAATTCTGCCTAACTACACAGGACTCATTTCAACCCTGCTGTGATGATATTTTGTAAGTTTTCCTGGTTCCCTTATTTTAAACATATTAACATAGCTTTTTTTTTTTTTAATCATTAATAACCTCCAAAATTAAAATGCAAACTAACACAAAATTTTAAAATGACACCAGACCAGACAGCCTACGCATTGTGATATATTTATAATGCATAGGTAATATGTAACTTGATCAGTCACGTCATCTACATACTTAGCAGTCAGAAAAAATGGTTCCAGACAGATTCAGTGACAGTTACATAAATGCTGTAACCTTCAGAGTAAAACTCCATTATATGTTATAGATGAAATTAAATTGGGAAATTAAAGGAGGTTGGGTTATAGAAGTGAATGGAGAGGTATAAAAAGCAACCTGGATAACATATTGTTCAAGAGGAGCAAAAGAGCCTTTTCTTTGCAAAATGGAAATTCCACCTCTCAGTTTTGACTGAAGAGATAGTTATAGAGAGAATCTCATCTCTTAATTAGAAAGAAAAATTCACATCACATAGGTCCCATCACTGGAGCTAATGATCCGCAGCTGCTTGTATAAAAGGGCAGGCTTTGTTTCTTGAGCTGCAAGGTGTTAATCATTTGGATGAAATTCTCTTTTATAGACACTGTGGTTTGCAGTAAGAGGAGGATGTTCAGTATTCCAACTTAAATTATTTTTTGAAGTGTGTTACACAAGGGATACTCTCACATGTCATTGTGAATGATCATTTAATGCATGCATTATCACAACTCTCAACTGTAGATTTCAATTGATAGGCCTTGAAGCTGACTGAAATGTAAAAGTTCATTGTTCTTGTTCAGATAAAGCTATAGAAAGACCAGAAGGATAGGATTCGTCTCACATCTTTTGTCCCAACTAAAGATCTCATCTCATCATTACATTAAAAGCTCTGCATCCCACAGAAAGTGTATCTTCATTTAAAGCTCTCATGCTCAGAGATTAGAAAAAAATATTGTAAAGTAGATAATTAATTGGAGCCTTCAATAAGTGTTTTTTTCCCCAGTTTCATTTGAACTTCGGTGTCTTCAGAGTAATAGAAGCTTATGGGCCTTCTCTTAGTTTTCTGATGTCCGTATAATTCTACTTCTTTCAATAAATAATACAGCACATAAATGATTACAGTGCATATGCTAATTATGTGATTGTGTTACAGTCTGTTTATAACACCACTCTATTACATCGATGAATCTATTAGGTTAGGTATTTTAACCCTTAAAAGACCAGATACAGTGAGGGAAAAAAATTATTTGATCCCCTGCTGATTTTGTACGTTTGCCCACTGACAAAGAAATGATCAGTCTATAATTTTAATGGTAGGTTTATTTGAACAGCGAGAGACAGAATAACAACAAAAAAATCCTGAAAAATGCATTTCAAAAAAGTTATAAATTGATATGCATTTTACTGAGTGAAATAAATATTTGACCCCCTATCAATCAGCAAGATTTCTGGCTCCCAGGTGTCTTTTAAACAGGTAACAAGCTGAGATTAGGATCACTTCCTTAAAGGGAGTGCTTCTAATCTCAGCTTGTTACCTGTATAAAAGACACCTGTCCACAGAAGCAATCAATCAATCAGATTCCAACCTCCCCACCATGGCCAAGACCAAAGAGCTGTCCAAGGAAGTCAGGGACAAGATTGTAGACCTACACAAGGCTGGAATGGGCTACAAGACTATCACCAAGCAGCTTGGTGAGAAGGTGACAACAGCTAGTGCAATTATTCACAAATGGAAGAAACACAAAATAACTGTAAATCTCCTTCGGTCTGGGGCTCCATGCAAGATCTCACCTCATGGAGTTTCAATGATCATGAGAACAGTGAGGAATCAGCCCAGAACTACACAGGAGGATCTTTTCAATGATCTCAAGGCTGCTGTGACCACAGTCACCAAGAAAACAATTGGTAACACACTAAGCCGTGAAGGACTGAAATCCTGCAGTGCCCGCAAGGTCCCCCTGCTGAAGAAAGCATATGTACAGGTCCGTCTGAAGTTTGCCCATGAACATCTGAATGATTCAGAGGAGAAATATGTAAAAATGTTGTGGTCAGATGAGACCAAAATCATGCTCTTTGGCATCAACTCAACTCGCCATGTTTGGAGGAGGAGGAATGCTGCCTATGACCCGAAGAACAACATCCCCACCTTCAAACATGGAGGTGGAAACATTATGCTTTGGGGGTGTTTTTCTGCTAAGGACAACTTCAACGCATCAAAGGGACGATGGACGGGGCCATGGATGAGATCCTCCTTCTCTCAGCCAGGGCATTGAAAATGGGTTGTGGATGGGTATTCCAGCATGACACGGCCAAGGCAACAAAGTTGTGGCTCAAGAGGAAGCACATTAAGGTCCTGGAGTGGCCTAGCCAGTCTCCTGACCTTATTCTCATAGAAAATCTGTGGAGGGAGCTGAAGGTTTGAGTTGCCAAACGTCAGCCTCAAAACCTTAATGACTTGGAGAGATCTGCAAAGAGGAGTGGGACAAAATCCCTCCTAAGATGTGTGCAAACCTAGTGGCCAAATACAAGAAACATCTGACCTCTGTGAGTGCCAAGAAGGGTTTTGCCACCAAGTACTAAGTCATGTTTTGCAAAGGGGTCAAATACTTATTTCACTCAGTAAAATGCAAATCAATTTATAACTTTTTTGAAATGCGTTTTTCAGGTATTTTTTTGTTGTTATTCTGTCTCTCACTGTTAAAATAAACCTACCATTAAAATTATGGACCGATCATTTCTTTGTCAGTGGGCAAACGTACAAAATCAGCAGGGGATCAAATAATTTTTTCCGTAACTGTGCATTGCACATTAAAAATACATTTTTAGAATCCAAGGGTTAAATAGGTTTCACCACTGCTTTTTCACAACTTAACTCCAAGACAAAATTGGCACTCATTGTGTGCCATAGAGCCAATAATGGAGACTATTATCTTCAACAATTTTCCCTACAGGAGAAGTGAAATTAGGGACTTCCATCACAAATTTTGGCACAGCCAGCCCCAACCTATTACTGTAGTTTTCTGACTTCCAAAATGGCTAATAACAAAAGGCTATTTAATTATAGGGCCAAGTGGCCAGCTGAGGAAGTGCTCCCCTACAGTCAGAGGAGAAATTCTAAATGTCATACAACAATTTTGATCACTGGAAGCTCTGGAACACTCAATGTGTGAAGCCAGCAAGAAAACTCAGGGGGAAATGCTGGAACTAAGTATTCTGTGAGCACATCAGTAAACTCCAATACTCCATGAAATTAATTTAAAGGGATAGTAATGTTTCATAATAAAAGCAGCTCTAATTAATCATTATAGTATTTGGACTTTGGAGAGTGTTATTTCAATTCTGTCAGAATTGTAGTTCAAGAGTAATTCAATAATAAAGTCTCCCCCTCCCTCCCCTTTTACTGGTGTAACACTTTTCAGCCAGATCAGAAGGGAGGTACACAGGTAGACTGCAGAGAGGGACAATCTTCAATTAATATAAGGGAAAAACCTGAAAAACTTGTCAAGGGGGCAGGGCTTTCATTGTTCTAATAGAAAGAAAATTGTCCCCTTCTGTTATCTGTCTGGTCTTACAACTAGATTCCACATCTGAGAAGAGATGGCTTACACTAGGTAAAAGGGGCGGGAGGGGGAAACTTTGCTTGTGAATATCTCTCAGACCATATGGTTCTTCATGTTTTTTTATGCTTACAAAATAAAATAAAGAAAAAACAAAGTATTACTATCCCTTTAATATAAATGAAAAACTATGTGAAGCTACTGTAAGCAACTACTCACTTTAACGGAAGGGAAAACAGTGTACTTTAGATTTAGTTGTTATTTAACACTTTGGGAGCTAAAGAGGTCTCCTGCACATTGTAGATCTCTTTTACATCTAAGGGGTTAAGAGGGCTTGACACTTTCTAATTTTCCCAGGGCCCATCAGTGGCTAAAAATGGCCATGGATGGAAGCTGCATTGGGGAAGCACAGAGAAGCCCCTGGCACATTAAGTCTGCTTCCAGAGAAGAAGACTTGGTATAATATAATCATACCTGGGAACTTCCAGCTGAGGGCTACCCGGAGGGGAGTCCTCTGTTCAGCAGGGGGTGTCAAAAATGACGCTAATCACGTCAAAAAGGGGCGGGGCTTCATGCGAGCGGGGTGTGCTTAACCCTTTGCGTTTCAGAGTGGTACGGAATGCATTGCAAAGCAATGCATTCTGTACCACTCTGGCACTTAAAGGGTTAAAAATGTCACACAGAAGGCTGGGGACTGAGGAACAGCGGGAGAAAGAGTGCAAGTGGGTAGAGTTTCAATAGAAACTCCCCACATCCGGAGGAATCAGCCTCTGCCCCGGAGACCCAGTAAATCTCTGTCAGAACCGGAGTCTCCGGGGCAAATCCGGAGAGTTCCCAGGTATGAATATAATAGTTACCCTGCAAAATATTTTGACAGACAAAGCTGTACATGTTGAAGCTCAAATTTAAAAAAAATGCCCATCAAAATAACAAAATGTTCAAATGTTGTTTTGGCTTTCATCAGCACTGTGAATAGTGAAAAGGGGACAGGAGGGAATGCATCTTGGCACAACTGCCCTTATAACGTGCATGAAACACAGACACCAAGACATTTATATGAAACATGTTAAAGCCAAACACCCACCAAAGAAATCTGGCACTGCTGTTGCTGTACCCACTGACTCTCCACAAAGGCATCAAGAGGTGAGGTATAAATCAAAAAGGAGGAAGAATAGAGAAACCCAGCCAGCGCCTGAAAGTTCTATGGAGAGAGAGAAACACCTGACTGACTCTACATCACCTTCTTGCTCTAGGATCCAGACATGAGAAGACATAGCTACATCTTCTGCCAATCTATCTCAATCATCGTTACCTTCCCCACCAGTTGGTAGCCATTGTGTAGATGTCCGGATGTGGCAATTTGTGTCCACCGATTGTACACTGTGTGGTGCGCTGACCACACATGGCAATGTGGTGGAGGATAATCGCAACCAGGGCATCAAATGGCACAGGAGGAGATTCCATCCTGCAGAATACACTAAGCTGGTGGCACGGACAGTTCAGCATTATTATTAAAACTGTAAGTTGTCACGTGTCAGTAGCAGGGAGTAGACAAGGGGCATAGTGACAGCAGCATATCTTGGTTTCCGGTGGGATGGTTCCACACTGGGAACTCTAACGGAAATGGTGTTTGATTAGAGTTGTGCCAGGTGTTTGATGTGAGTGCAGTTGTGCACATTGATACCACTCCTTCCCTTATTTACTACACGCACTGTGCACATTGAAGTTGCTGATGAGAGGCACAGTTTCTGGTCTCAAGAGAAATTGTTCTATTCCAACAACACACCCATGGTTTTGGAGGAGGGGCAGAAGGAGAAGTATTATTGGCCATCTTCTTTTCTACACATATGCCTGAAGTGGTGGTGCTGCTACTGCTTCATGCGCATTACTGGAGCTAGTACTGGCAATTCAAACTATGATCATCATCACCCATATCACTGATGTTGTTAATCCCATTCCCTTGTGGCTGTTTAATCATCCTGCTGCTTAAACATATGAGCAACAGCAGCTAGAACAGCAACAACAGAGGCATACAAAAAAACAACTATTTTTGGGAGCTTGTTAGTAACAATGACGACTTAGGTGCATAAACCCAATAAGCAGATTACAAAACTGCCTAGACCTCTAAGTTTTGAGGAGCAACTCGGCTGTGCTGGCCACACCCACATTCTGAGTTGTGGGTGTGACCATAGCAATCTCAGTATCCCTGCACCAGTTTCACATACCTTTACAGGCTATTATATAACCCATTGGATGCTAGAGACATCTCCACTGCATTGAAGCAATGCACTGGAGATGTCTCTAGAATTGCTTCTCACTGCAATGGAGATGTCTCTAGCATTGAGAAGCAATGCTAGAGACATCTCCATTACATTGCTTCTCAATGCAATGGAGATGTCTCTAGCATTGCATTGAGAAGCAATGCATTGGAGTTATCTTTTATCAACCAAGGGACTAAAGATGGATTTTGTCCTTTTGTGTTAAAGGCTAATGGTATTTTTTGTTTCGGGAAACAGTAGGTAGGGATGGGGTGGGGCCATGAGAGAAATGGTGGTGTGGCCAAGGGCGGAGCTAAGGGCACCTAGAATGCCTTGCCTAGGGGCACCTGCGATGTAAATCCAAATCTCCTGTTCATCTGGAGGCAGCTGCTCTTGACCCTTTATCCCTTCTTTGTTTGTCACAAAAGATGTAATCAAGCCACTCAAACCCAAAATGTATGCAAGTATGTGAGCGTGGAACGGGATTCATCCATGGACAGGAGTGAAAGTCTATGTTCCTTTAAATCCAAGTACACCTGCTATCCACCACTGCTTGTGCTCCCATAAGGTTCTTCCAAACACCTACAGTATACAAGATAAATATATAAATGTTGCACTAAGCTTACACATCGAAGATACAACTAGGTGTATAGTAAAATCATCAATCCTTTATTGAGCATAAAAAACAAAACACACGGACAGTCCCTCATTTAACAAGGCAAGCATATAGAGAGTTAAGTGGGCACCGCTCTGCAGATGTCTCTTAGGCCACTGCAATCAATGCGTTTCGCATGTAAACACGCTTACTCATGATCATCATCTTTATTTGTACCAGTGATAAGGTAAATGTATGAGATAACTGAGGTAAGCAATTAAATACACATAAAAGTATCAGTGAACTGAACTGTATGGGTTTTAATATCTAAACAATTATCGCTACATATGGTTAATAAGCTTTTTCAATAATCCTGATAACATTTAGACAAAAGTAGACACTGTTGTCTTTTATTTTTAAGATTTTAAAACTTTCTAATCAAGGAAAAATGTTTTTAAAAAAAATGCTGTCTGTGAATACATAATATTTTAATGGAGCCCTTTTATTTTTTTGGTAATAATGGCCTTTTAAAGGGATAGTAATACTTCGTTTTAACTTTTATTTTGTAGGCATTAAAAAAACACGAAGAATGATATAAGTCTTATATCTCAAACCTTTATGGTTTGAGAGATATTCACAAGCAAAGTTTCCCCCTCCCACCCCTTTTACCTAGTGTAAGCCATCTCTTCTCAGATGTGGAATCCAGTCCATAGACCAGATAGATAACAGAAGGGGACACTCTTATTCCTATGAAAACAATGAAATCCCTGCCCCCCTTGACAAGCTTTTCAGGTTTTCCCCTTATCTTAATTGAAGATTGTCCGTCTCTGCAGTCTGCCTGGGCACCTCCCTTCTGCTCTAGCTGAACAGTGTGACATCAGTAAAAGGGGCGGGAGGGGGATACTTTGTCATTGAATTACTCTGGAACTACAATTCTGACAGAATTGAAATAACACTCTCCAAAGTCCAAATATTATGATGATTAATTAGAGCTGCTTTTATTATGAAACATTGCTATCCCTTTAATACATTATTGCCTCTTCGTCACCCATTTGTACACCAAGCATTACGAAACCTCTTTAAGACTGTGAGGCTCATGTACTAAGTAAAGTGGTATAACTCTGGTTTAAATCAAGTACACCATGAGAAATAAAAATTCTCATTGATTTAATTGGGGCTTTAACCCCCTGAATGCTAGAGATGTCTCCAACTCAAAAATGCTCAGTGCAATGACACAGTTTGTACAAATCAACTGGCAAAAGCCATCCCTGAAAATTATAATGTGCATTTGCAAGGTGGAATCAAATACATAAGCAAATACATTAAATAGTACTGAACTGTAGATATTCCCCAAAGATCTGGTCATGTGTGGAAATTTTCCATATTTGTCCTGGAGACTGATAGATATTCTGTTCTATAACAGGTCTCTGAGGGACTGAACTCTTCTCTTGCTTGGGGAGATGCCTTCTCTCCCTGCCTACTTCTGAATATTTCTTCCACACACATTTTTTTCACTCAACCTTGCCTACTCCCTTTCTTTGCACCACCTGTCCTGTTTAAGCCCAACCCTTAATCTTTTCAGTGCAAGAGGTGCAGGGAATTATTTTATACCCTGGTGGTCAGACGTAGCTTTTTGCTATCCATCTGTTTTTGTATGACTTCTTAATGTAACTTCCTAGTTACATCTGGGAAAACTGTATAGGCTTTTTTAATCGTTTGCTTGTTTTATAGATCAGATTCAGCTTTTTCATGGTGCCTCACGTTAAGTAAATTTTACAGTGTGATTAACCCTTTGAGTGTCAGAGGGGTACGCATTGCAAAGCAATGCATTGCGCACCCCTCTGGCACTCACAGGGTTAAAACTATGATTTCATAAATACAAAAAAGAATACTTTACTAATATCATGCACCATATAAGGAAAATATTTATGTTGGTTAGGGAAGCTTAAATTATTTTTAAAAGCCCTGAATCCTCTGAGTACACTAATAAGAGATATATAGAGGTTTTCAGAGAGGCTTCATTTAACTCACAAATTGTCATACAACAGGCAAGCCAGTGTAAAAAAAAAAAAAAGTATGAGAAGTAGTAAATATAAATAACGAGGCTGAAAAAAGACATGCGTCCATCAAGTCCAGCCCATGCCAAAACACCCCTATTGATCCAGAGAAAGTAAAAAAAAAAAAGCTCTCTGAAGCCATTTCCAATTTAGCCCCAAGTGGGTAAAAAAATTCTTTCCTGATTCCAAATGGCAGACAGATAGTTCACTGGGCCAACAACCTTTCTGCATTGAAGCCATCTGTCATAGTTTTCAATATTGTTCTGTGCTAGACATCCATTGCTTTTGTGAAAGCAGTTACGTTATCTTCAAGTACAACATTCCGAGTAAAGCATTCCATAGCTTAACCACCCTTACTGTAAAAAATCCCTGCCTTTGTTTTAGTTGAAAACGCCTTTCCTCTAGTTTTAATGGATGATATCTCCTTCTTAGCTCAGCTGTTTGTGTAAATGCCACATATCTCCTGAGTACACTGACATGCAGTATGTAGGTGCACAAATGTATTGGCTTTCTGACTGATAACTGCACATGACAGAATTCCAACCGACATTTTCATTCAGATAACCAAAATTAATTAAACATTAATTACCCTCTTATACTAAAAAACACTCATAAAAGCATACATTTTCTGAATGTTTATATCCTAATATATCAAATAAAGGTTTACTTGCCGTTCTACTTGTGTGCACAAATTCTATCAGAAGATGGAGCTAACATAAAAATTTGCATTTCAATTGCTTTTTGAAACCTATGGAATTTACTTTTGTATTTATCACTGCTCTTCTGAGAAAAATTGTATCCCAAGGGTATACTGTAGGGACTCATCCTGAGTAAAATGAAGCAAAGGTAGACGAAGCATGCCATTTTGGAAAGAAGACAAGCGGCTACATAAAATTAGAGGTAATTTGATTTTTATGCTTAAGCCAGTATGCATATCTATTTTCAGACTATGGATCTATAAAGAAAAAACACATATTCCAAACTTCAAAGATACTATCTTTCAACAACACCATGGAATTTTCTAGTGTATTCAGTACCTAGTTTCAGTCTGAGAAAAATAGTACCCCATTGGAATGGGTTGACTTACAGTGGGGTGTGCCAGAAGCACTAACTACACCTACTTGTCTTCTTTTTTTAATTGGCTGCTTGAACTAAAATGGTCATAAACATTAGAAATATAAAGCAAATTAATGCAAGGCATACCACTTTGGAAAGTAGACACTGCCCGCATCAAAACGGGGTTGTTTGGATTTCTACCTCTAGGGTTGTGCGTACAAATATTTCCATAAGATGGTACTATAGGACACAAATGTACTGTTTTACATTTGTACCATTTCAAAAGTACAAAAATCTTTGAAAACCATAGAGTTTCCTAGTGTATTCACTACCTTGTTTTAGGTTGCCCATTTGTATGGGTAGAATTATTATATTATGTTATATATAGGGTGCCACTAACCTAAGCTGCCCATATCCCTTTTTAAATTATCTGTCCACATTAACTACTACAGATATGAAGAAAAGGTAGGCAACGCTTGCCATTTTGTAATGTAGACATTCACGTTCAATGAGACTTTACGTTGCCATCATCCCATAGCTACCAGTGGGACAATAGAACAAGTTTGGGCTCTTAGACATTATATGCATGGTTCTGTGACTGCTAGTGGACAGTGGAAAAGGCTGAGCTGTCATAAAATGTATGTGTGGTTCTATGGCTACCAGTGGAGCAAAGCTGGGTAAGCAGATTATGTGTGTGATTCTATGGCTACCAGTAGGCAGTGGAACAAGGATGGGGATGTAGACAGTGTACGAGTGATACAGTGGCTACCAGTGATCAGTGGAATAAGGTTTTGTGCCAGACAGTGTATGTTTTGTTCTGTAAGTACCAGTGGATAGTGGAACAAGGCTGGGGAAAAAGGTAGTGTATGTGTGTGTGTGTGTGTGATTTATAATGCATTGGACACCACTATGGAACACACAAGGTTAATTTTTTAATGTTCAGACCTCATTAGGGGGGTCATCAGGACCCATCCTGCTGCCCCTCTCCCGGTACTGATCTCTTATACGTTCATGTAAGTAATCAGTAATGGCAACAGAAAGTCAGTCACTGGCTTTCTTCCCTCTTCTATATGAAGATGGTATTCCCTGAAATTCTGGCTTGAGTGGGAGGGCTGATGCCAGCAAACTAGTAAATGGGAATTCCTGTTCCTTTCTGTCACCCCACTGAACTCACACATTCAGGGAATGCCAGGCTGAGGAGCCTGGAAAGGTAGGCAGTGAAAAAATCAGAATATTATTGCACAATTACATGAACCTTGCAAGATATTTCAAGAGACAAAAGAAATAAAAAAACGTAAGTCATAGCAGACAAAAGAACAAGACTGGGACGTGAGACAGTGTACGTGTGGTTTTCTGACTAGCAGTGGACCGTGGAACAAGGCTGTGGTTGACAGTGCATGTTTAGCTCTGTGACTACCAGTTGTCAGCTGAGGCATCAGACAGTAAGTGTGGTTCTGTGACTACCTGTCAGAATTTCTAGGAAGACCGTAGAAGAAAGAGTGTTAGCAATCGATACTAGAGAATGGAGCTTGTGGGCATGGGCTACTCACAGTTGGGTTGTGCAGTGGACGAAGCCGTACAACAATTGCCAGCCACAAGGCTTTTTAGCGTCCACCAGAGGAGCTGGAGGTCTGTACAGGAAAACCCGCCAGGAGTAGCACTAGTTCTCCTGTGGGGGAGAGTGAAGGCTAAGGTTCAGCACTACTGGGCATAGTAGGATGGTAAGGTCAAACAACCAAATGTAGAGAACCCCAAAAGAACCTGATGAGCAGGTAATTACCTTACCCTAAGGATAACTCTTCAGGAAGACATACTAGAAGTAGAAACACCAGGATACCAGAATGGGTAATCCCTAGAAAGTATAAGTTGTGTGATTCCATGAGAAACTACATGGTCCCACAGAGAATACAAGCTACAATTTATGAACCACCTGACTACACTGAACTTATAGTCTACAATGCATGATTCATGTGAGCCTACAGAGCTTTCAATTTTACTTAACCACTATGGATCCTGTCCTGGGAAATGCAAGTTCTGATGTGTAATGACTAGGGATGGGTGGAAATTTTCACCTCAAACCAAAATTGGCAAATTATGGCACTTCACCCATGGTGAATAATTTCCAGCAAAAAATGCAGTTTTTTGCCTAGCTCATTCCATTGAAATCAATGGGAACATTAAATTTACGCACAACAGATAGCAAATGTTATTTCCCAAAGGCATGGTATAAAATGGTATGAGGGTGTCTGTGTTGATGCAGTGTGGGGAAAAAATCAGCTGAACAGGGATTTTTTTGGGGGGAGGGTTGTTTACTGGGATTATGGGGGACAGATAATAAAAAGATAAAAACAATTAAAAAAAAAACAAAACAAAAGACATGGTATAAAGGGGTCTGAGAGTAAATGCTACACTTACCTTCTTCAGAGGGGTACCGGCCGATCCGATGCTAGGAAAGGCCGGCCCCTCTATGGAACCAGCGCGCCCTAGCTTTCCTCTGGGTGACCAGCTTCCTTGCTGCTGCCCCTTGCTGCTCCTGCCACATCTGTAGAGGTCCCTTGCACTCAGAGAGTCGGGCTCGAGTCACTGGGGAATTCTTCAGTGATGTCACGTCTCGATTCTTAAAGGGACAGATCCATTTAGTGCTCCTCCTCCTGGAGATGGGGGAATCCATTTATAAACTGCCTGGTCACCACATCAGTAGCCCTTTTTTGCTGTTCCAGTGCAGTTGCAGTCTGTTTTAGCTCCTTGTATGATCCTTGGTATTGTATTCCTAGTTTTACCAGTATCCAGTGTTGTGGCTTGTCTGACTACCTGCTTGGTATTGGACCTTTGGCTCTGGCTGGCTACCCACTCTGGTACTAACCCCTGGCTTGCCTGACTACCCGCTTGGTTTTGACCATCGGCTCTGGCTGACTTCCTCTGGTTCTCCACCTTTGTTGCCTAGACCTTCTGATACTGACTGTAGGCCTGTTCAGTCCATTTGGTTGCCTTGTTTGCTTCACTCCTCTTCAGTATACTATCAATTTCTGGGTCTTAGCCCCAGAACTTCGATATCAGTATACGATCTATCTCAGGGTCCTAGCCCCAGCATTTCGATATCAGCATACTATCTATTCTGGTCCTAGCCCCAGCATTACTGTAGCAGTACACTGTCTATTTCTGTGTCCTAGCCCCAGGCTTACTACGTTGGTATACTTTCTATCTCTGGGTCCTAGCACCAGCATCGGTGCTATTGCACGTATCCTACCCTTAGACTTACAGGTGCAGTCTACTATTTCTGGTAGTAGCTGTTGCTCCCTGCTTAGCTCTATCTCTGCTGGAGTGTATATATTTATTTGTCAAACCTTATTATTGTACAATAAAGGCGTTGTTTCTAACTACTGTACCATCTCCTGACTCCTCCTTGGGTTTCATGACAGTACGAAAGCGCTACGATGAGTACTGAGGGTACAGGAAACCCACCTAGTATGAGCATTTTGTCTAGGATGGACAGCCAGGATCAACGCATTGATCAATTAGCTTTGGCCATGCAGACTCTGCTCAATCGTACGGCTCACTTGGACCATCCCAGTAGGCAACCGGTGGCCCCTGATGATTCCGTTATGGCACCGGTTGCTACGAACACCCTAGAGGCCAATGTCCACATCCACCTCGCTTCCGCAAAGATATGATGGTAACCCAGTACTGTGTCGCGGGTTCCTCAATCAAGTAGGCATATATATGGAGATGGTTCCGCATGTGTTCCCTACAGAGCACAGTAAGGTAGGGTTCATGGTTTCACTCCTTTCTGACAAGGCTTTGGCATGGGCCAATCCGCTATGGGAGAATAATAAGCCTATCAGCCACAATTTTGCAGAGTTTGTGGTCGCGTTCAAACAGGTGTTTGACGTGCCTGCCCACTCTGCCTCTGCTGCCAAGCATCTAATGTCTATCCGCCAGGGTAACCATACAGTGGCCGAGTATGCTATCCGGTTTCGCACTCTGGCAGCAGAGGTGGGCTGGAATGATGAGGCACTGGTAGCCGCCTTTTCACAGGGGCTAAGTGATGAAATCAAGGATGAGATTGCTGCCAGAGAGTTGCCTACTGATCTAGACAAGCTGGTATCATTTACCATTTTGATCGACACCCCTATCAGAGAGAGGTTGTCATTTAAGGAGCGCCTTTGGAGGGCTCTGGCACACTTAGCACTGACTTTCAGTCACCCACCCATTCCTCCCTCACCTCCCATGCCTCCTAGTTCGGACACACGCAGTTAGGATTTACGCTTATGTCGGCACAGGAAAAAGCACATGTTGTGCACTTGTCCTGTACGCCCGGGAAACAGGCGCACCTAGAGTTACGTCGGGAATAAACTCTAGGTGATGTTTCCCAGTCCCCAGGAGATTTTCAGGAGAAGCTGATTCTGAAGGTCATATTATCTTGGGTTAATTCCTCTGTGATTACCCTGGCGTTGATCGACTCAGGGGCAGCAGGTCATTTCATTGATGCTGGGGGAACACTCTACACCCCTGCAGCCTTGGGCATGTCCGTTGACCATTGAAGCTATTGATGGCAGACCGTTACAACCACCGCAGGTCACTCACGAAACCATTTCAGTATCACTGACGGTAGGAGCTCTCCATCAGGAGACTCTTCAATTTCAGGTAATTAATTCACCACATAATGTGATCATCCTGGGGTATCCGAAAACATAACCCCAGGGTGGACTGGCGTAGTTGCAACATTTTGTCATGGTCTCCATATTGTACAGACTCTTGCCTCACCCATCCTACCCGAATACTGGGCACAACTGTTTCCACCTCCTCCACCCTACTGGAGGAGTATCAAGCTTACCGTGACAAGGAGCAGACCACGACCTTACCTCCTCACAGGCCATATGACTGCCCTATTGAATTGGTGCAAGGGGCTGTCCTTCCGAAAGGCTGAGTATACCCGCTGTCTATGGCTGAGAATAGAGCCACTGAAGAATATGTGGGGGATGCGCTCTCCAGAGGCATAATTCAGAAATCCACCTCTCCGTTAGGAGCAGGATTCTTCTTTGTTAAGAAAAAAGACGGAGAATAGTGACCATGCATTGATTAGGCGCCCTCCTGTCTCAGCAGTCTTCCCCAGACGATCCTTTGCTTCCTTGTGGTTTCTTTTCTCGTAAACTTTCGAAGGCCGAGACCTTGTATGATATTGGAGATCGAGAATTTCTAGCCATTATTTTGGCTCTACGTGAGTGGAGGCATTTACTTGAGGATGCTGCGGTCCCTATCTTGATCCTTACGGGTCACAAAAATCTGACCTACCTTTCGGTGGCCAAACGCTTGTCCCCACGACAGGCTTGATGGGCATTATTCCTATCCCATTTTAATTTTATTGTTTCCTATCTGCCTGGTACTAAGAACATTGGGCCAGATGCCCTGTCCCGCCAGTTTGGGACCTTGTCTAAGGATGAGTGTGATCCTAAACCTTGGCAACCATTCGCACCAGTACGCTTCTCCGCTGGGGACAGAGATATTGGCTGCTCAGGGGACGGCTCCAGATGACAAACCACAGGGGAAATGCTTTGTGCCAGAAACTTTAAGGGTCAAACTATTGGAGACTTGTCACTCTTCTAAAGCAGCTGGACACATTGGTAGAGATCAATTGTTTTGGTCCTTATCTCGATTGTTCTGGTGGCCTAGTGTTCGTAATGATGTATCTGCATTTGTGGCAGCTTGTCAGACTTGTGCTCAAACTAAGACTCAGCGGCATCTTCCTGTGGGTCTTTTGCTTCCGGTACCGAATGGGGAACGCCCTTGGTCGCACAGTCTATTGATTTTATGGTGGAGTTACCATCATCCGACGGATTCACAGTCAGTCTTATGATCGTGGACCAATTTTCTAAATTGGCTCATTTTGTAGCCTTCAAAGAATTACCGACTTCTCAGTGATTGGCTGAGATTTTCTCTAAGGAAGTGTTTCGGCTCCATGGGATACCCAAGGTGATTGTTTCAGATCGAGGGAGCCAGTTTGTGTCCCGCTTCTGGAGAGCCTTTTGTGCTCAGTTGAGTATCCAGCTTTCTTTCTTTTCTGTCTACCACCTCAGTACAATGGTGTGGCAGAAAGATCGAACCAGGCTTTGGAACAGTTCCTGCGCTGTTATGTATCGGACCATCATGACATTTAGGCCATTAACTCATCTACTCAGAACTCTCCGTTAATGATTAATTATGGGTTCCAACCTTCGGTACTTCCTGAGTCCTTTGAGGCACAAAATATTCCAGCTCTTTAAGAGCATTTAAGGGAACTACACTCCACGTGGGTACAGGTTCAGAGAACCCTACAGTCAGAGGCAGAAAAGGCAGGCCGATCGTAGACAATTGCCAGCACCAGTGTTTCAGGTGGGGGAGAGAGTCTGGCTGTCTACACGTAATCCGAGGGGGAGAGGTCATTGAGGGGGAGGTACTGTAAGTGCTACGCTTACCTTCTTTGGAGGGGTACCAGACGATCCAATGCTAGGAAAGGCCGGCCCCTCTACCCGCTGCCTCGCGGGGTTTGCCGCGTTCTGTCTGGCTTAGGAACTGGTGCGCCCTGGCCTTCCTCTGGGCGACCAGCTTCCTCACTGCTGCCCTATGCGGCTCCTGCAGACTTATATCTCCCAAACCGTAAATGTTTGGGAGATCAAAAATAGCACACTTAATGTATTTTTAAATTATCTATTGAATTAAATTTACATGTTTTCAAGTATTACTATCACTTTAACATGTTTCCCATAAATGTCATGGTGCCTGTGTTTCATGTGTGTTATCAGGGAGGTTGCGCCAAGGTGCATTTCCTCCTTTTCCCATTTCACTGACTTGCCAAAAATTGTGCACAGTACAGTTACTATTGACTGCACTGTGCCTGCCCCAAGAGAAAAGTAGTCCCACACTCAGGACGTCAGGGGGGAGGGGAAAGGTGGAGTAGAATGGCCTCTTTCTTTTCTCCTCCACATTCCCCTTCACTGGCTGGGATGGTGTTGCTGCTGTTGCTTCTACTGCCTCAGATTCAGCACTGCTACTAGGACCAGGAGTATTGCTTCTGGGAAGTGAAATCTTCCTAGTCCCTCATCACTGGTCCCCAATCCCACTGTGTCCACCGTGGTCTATGGCACACTAGCTTGTTCCTCAGCATCCTTTTGCCCTTGCAACTCAGCATCAGCAGGAATCAGAGCAGTATCAAACTCTGCAAATTCCAAAAGCTTACTGTTGATGGTAGTGGTTATGCCCATCCCCATCCCTGTCTCCCATTCCTTCTCAGTTTGGGCTAAAAAGGCCACTAATGTCTCTCCCAGACCACCTTCTTCCATCACCACCACCAGTTTCTTCTTGCTTCTGCTGTATTACAGATGTCTCACCAGTTGGAGGAGTTGATGAGAAATGTGACAGAGGGTCCCCTAATGTCACACATGCCATTTCTTTTTGACCTAAAGAAGGCAGACTGGTAGCACTAGCAGCAGGCACTGGGCAACAGTTCTACCTTCTTCAGGATAATGTCCCACCTGGACAATGCTGTGGGGGAAAGGGGACTCACACGGTCAGGGGAATGTTATGGGTTCCATTGGCTGCTAGTCTGGCGGCTCTACATTACTTCCCCTACTACTCTTGTAACGCTAGTCCCACCAACTGTTTCACCATCCCTGTTGCTACTACTAACACAAACCACATCAATTTCAGTTCCTGAGTCTTCCCCCACACTAGTAATATGATCACCTCCTCCCTCACGTCTAACACTCTGTACAAGCTGCTGGTCCTTCTTAGTAGTAGCACTAGTGGTGTTACTGCTTTGGGGTGGCAAGTGTGACTTAGGGTCCTCTGCTGTCACACATGAATCATCTCCTACCCCCCACTCCTGAGAATTACAAGACACACTGGCCTCAGATGCAGCACTGGCAGCAGGTAAAGCACTGGCAGCAGCAGGTTGCTGACCTGTCCTACTCACACTACTACTACCCTCTTCTTGCTTCTATGAGACAATTTTCCCAAGATTCCTAGCGGTGATGTAGGGGGACTGGTCATCATTAGGTCTGGGGAACCTGGGCATCCAGACACTTTCATGTTGGTACTGGTCACTTCCTTCTCCTCAGACTCACTGGATGCATAACAGTCCTTCCAGCTGCTCCTTTTATTATTATTAAACTTGCTTCTTGTGATAGCAGTTACTATGAGACTCTTCTGCCTCAATTTTGCAAACCAACTCACAGCACAACAGCCTGACACATCTCTCTCGCTCTGTAGCTGCTTGACTTCATGGAGAACTGCACTTTTTTTTATAGAGAAAAGGCAAAAAAAATGTGATTAAAGGGGAGACAGCTTTTTAGCCATTGAAAAAATAGCTATATTTTTTTTGCCAATGAGCGAAAACAGAGAAGATTTTAATCGCTTTATTTCAAGTGGATTTTCCCACAAAAAAGCGGACATGATTTTTGCTGATTTTTTCACAGGAACATGATGGGACCTTACGTCCACCCATAATCATAACAGTTATCAACATGGCATAACGGAGCTTACAATCTATGACACACATGACACCACAAATTTTACAATATTTGAGCATACGGCAGCACAGAGCTAACAATATATAAGGAATTACCCATGTTTAGTCATACACTGTGAAGTATAAGCTTTTGGTGATGTCTGGGTGGCAGACTGTAAGCACTGTGGTGTCATGTGGGTAAAAAGTAAGCCCTGACATCACATGATGATCACCCATCTGATTTAAAAGTGCTTACAGTCTATACTGAGCGACAGCATTATAACACAAACAAAAACTTTATTTAAAAAACTTACCTTGAACTCCAGTATGAGGCTGTTTGTGACTCTGCTAATAGCTGTGCAGGACCAGCTGCTGCTGCACACAGCATGTACCCACTGAATGTGCTGGAAAGTGACATTTTCAAAGTAAATTAACTGGCCAAGTCAGAATAACCAGGAGCTGATTGTTGCTGGAGATTTAAATTGAGCTGGCTACACCCACAGTTAAGGATGTGGCATTCTAGGCAGCTGCCATTCTAGGCAGCTGCATCATAGGTAAGTAATAAAAATCCCCCAAATTCCAATTGATTTAAACGGTGCTTTTAACCCCCCAAGATAGATATCTCCAGCACATTCAGACCATTGCACAAATAAAAAGAGGAGCAATTGTGACACAAATCAACTGCTCCATAGGGCAATATATTGGAGACCTCGATATCATTCAAGTGGTTAAAAGCCTAATTTACTTCAATCTGAAGTTTTATTTTTCCCTATATGGTGCAGTTGTATTGCCCCAGAATTACTGCTTCTGTGCAAAAAGTCATAAATATTCTGCTTTGAGTGCCAGAGGGGAGCGTAATGCATTTCTTGGCAATGTATTGCATACCTTCTGGCATTCAAAGGGTTAATTGAATTCTTAGTAATGGCATACAACAGGGGTATAGCCTACTGAACTTTTTTATGCTATTATTGAAAATCTGAAACTGTATATCAATAATAATATAAAGGGTTATTTGTAAAATCATTTCTAGGTTATGACCTACAGTAATATAAATATGTTATCAATAGGCAATATTTTACAGGCAATAAAAATACATTTTCATGTCCACAATAGGTTGTTGTAATGTCTCAAACCAATTATAAGGACATTAGGAAAAAAGATGGGACATATATTTAGAATGCCCTTGCAGTAATATTGTGTTGAGTTTCTCCTGGGAGAATGCTTGGAAATTTGAGATGGTTTCCTGGAGGCAGCCGAAGTCTTGTCTTTTACTGCATAGGGAACCCAGTTTGTCACTGTGCTAAATAAATTCCTTATTGACTAGTACAAAAACTCATAGGGAGAAAGGTCCATATGACAATATCATTTGTTTATTCCAGACAGCCTATTTCTTGTTATATTAAAGGACATGATGCAAACAATAACATTTTATGGGGCAAACCAACTACAAAAAGTTAACCCCTTGATGGCTATAGAGGACATCTATACCATTCAAAAGGTTCAGTGTTAGACATGTTTATTTGTCTAATAATAATTCAAAGAAGAGATGAACAAAACCAGGGCTCACCATATACTAATATATCCACACTTATAGGCAATCCCCCGAAATGGGACATCCACATCCCACTATAATGAATAAGAATAAAACTGCCCTTATGAATATTGTCAGAGCATTATGTAGTGCAAAACATGTGAGGGCAGTGTGTTAGCGGTCACTGATGCTCATGTGGTTATTCAGCGGTGTGTCATTTTGTTTGATTTAGTGCAATCTCTTAATGATGAGTATTTTTATACATTTTCATATCTGCATACCAGGTTTTCATTCTTATACCACTAGTAGTAAATAGGTCTGCTCTTTCTGGCTTTGTGCACCTTGTTTCTCCCTTAACCCTTTGTGTTCCAGAGAGGTAGCCAATGCAGTGGCACTCAAAGGGTTAATGAGTATTTGTTCCCTATGATGCTGTTGGTTTGCATGAGTATTGCACCTTTTTAGCTTCCAGAATTGCTTCTTTAATAGGAGATTATAATTAAATTAGCCTACACCTCTACTGGCTATTTCAAGTTATTAACCTCTTTAGGTACTAGAGAGGCCACCAATACATTATTCATAATGCATTAGAGACCTCTCTAGAATGTAAGGGGTTAAAGATTAATTCATGCTCCCTCTCAGTGACATAGCTCACCATACTTTATCTGCCCACTAGCAAAGAACCAAGTAGCGCAGAGGCGTAACTAGAAGCCTCTGGGCCCTGGTGCAGAAATTGCCATGGACCCCCCGACCACATTGCCCCCCATTGCCCCAAATCTCCACATTGACCCTCCCATTGCCCCCAAACTCCACATTACTCCCCCATTGCCCCCAATCTCCACATTTCTCCACATTGCTTCCCCCATTGCCCCAATCTCCACATTGACCCCCCATTGCCCCAATCTCTACACTGACCCCCCCATTGCCCCCAAATTCCACATTACTCTCCCATTGCCTCCAATCTCCACATTGCCCCTCCATTGCCCCCAATCTCCACATGACCCCCATTGCCTCCAAACTCCACATTACTCGCCCATTGCAGCCAATCTCCACATTTCTCCACACTGCTTCCCCCATTGCCCCCAATCTCCACATTGCCCCCCACTGCCTCAAATCTCCACATTGACCCCCCATTGCCCCCAGACTTCACATTACTCTCCCATTGCCCTCAATCTCCACATTTCTCCACATTGCTTCCCCCATTTCCCCCAATCTCTACGTGCCCCTATTGCCCCCAAACTCCACATTACTCGCCCATTGCAGCCAATCTCCACATTTCACCACATTGCTTCCCCCATTGCCCCCAATCTCCACATTGACCCCCCCAATGCCCCAATCTCCACACTGACCCCCCATTGGCCCCAATCTCCACATTACTCCCCCAATCTCCACATTGCTCCCCCATTGCCTCCAATCTCCACATTGCTTCCCCCATTGCCCCCAATCTCCACATTAGTCCCCCATTGCCCCTAATCTCCACATTACTCCCACAATCTCCACATTGCTATCCCATTGCCTCCAATCTCCACACTGACCCCCCCATTGCCCCCAATCTCCACATTACTCTTCCATTGCCCCCCATCTCCACATTACTCCCCCAATCTCCACTTTGCTCCCCCATTGCCTCCAATCTCCACATTGACCCCCCATTGCCCTCAAACTCCACATTATTCCCCATTGCCTCCAATCTCCACATTGCTCCCCCATTGCCCCCAATCTCCACATCACTCCCCCAGTCTCCACATTGCTTCCCACATTGCCTCCAATCTCCTACCTCCCTGGTGGTCCAGCGGTGTGGCAGGAGAGGTCTGTACCTCCTTTGGCACAGACCTCTCTACTGCTTGAGCTCCGTGGTCGTCTCTTCAGTAATGCAGAGCGCCGGGAGATGATGTAATTACTAGAGTATGGAAGAAGCCGCTGAGCTGCTACCTAGTTGGGGGCAGCGGGGGGGGGGGTCGCAGGGGGCGGCCGGACCCCTGAAGTGATGGGTCTGGTCGCAGGTGCGACCCCTGCGACCCCCACTGTTACTCCACTGAGCAACGGATTTCCTAATAGGCAGAGCAGGAAACTGCCTATAGTGGTGCCTCAACTGTGCCGGCCATACCCACATTTTGATGTGGGTATGGCTAGAGCAATTTCTCTAGACCAGTTTTATGACCCTTTATAGGCAATTATGTAATCACTTGGATGCTAGAGCGATCTCCAATGCATTTGCTGCTCTCACTAGCAAACTAGGGGTCAAAGCTTGTTTTATATCCTTTCTTTTTGTACACTAAGGGCATATTCTGTGCCAGGAAAGAGTGGATGGGACTGAGGGCAGAATCATGTAAATAGTGGGGGTTGAGTCAGGGGCAGAGCTAAGGCCACCTAGAATGCCTTGCCAAGGGGTGCCTGGGATGTAAATACTGCCCTGGAACCAGTTCATCTACAAAGCTGAGCTAGTGAGCATGCCACATCTAATAAGTATACTGAAGTGGGTCCTGGTAAGCATTTTTTTTAGAATTTAATGTGAAAGTTATGTATCTATAAATTAATCGCCTTTTTCAAGAACAAGTAACCACACTGATGCAATATTTTATCCCACATTTGTAAAGGTGAAAGTCCCACTGTTTTCTGGAAGTGTAACACTTTGATTGACACAGAGGGTAGGCTGACCAGACCTCACCTTTAACGCATAGGAGAAATGCATACTGCAGGACTGCTTTGATTTCAGTCAAGTACTGCAAAATGGCTATTTCCTATGTGTCCCCAGTTAAAGGTGAGATCTGGTCAGCCTAATAGAGGGGTACACAACACATTGCAAAGCATTTCAAAGGGTTAAGGGAAAGCATATTGGAATATGAGGATTATAAGAACTCCCGCTGGTCAGAGATGTTTGGATCAAAAGTTTTTGCTACTCAACCCAAGTCACAAAGGTCAGCTTTTCCAGATATTCCTGCTCAAACATAGGTGAGTCATCAGTGGCTTAACCACTGTGATGGAACTGCCTGTTTATCCCTTTAAGGACCAATGGGATGTGCAATGCAAAACCTGACTTATTTGTGTGCCCCATGACTGTGGGAGATTCAATGGTATAACGATATAGCAAAGTGGTCAACTGCCCAGGGCCCCCCCCCTACAGTCAAGGATAAATTCTGAGGGTCATATGTTATAGCTTTGAAACTTATGGATCTCAATCTCCCTGATGACTCACAGTACATCTGTACATTGTTTAAGCCAGGAGTGAAAATCAGCATTTTGTGAAGATTCAGTATTTTGTCAAGCTTCTGTAAAGTGAAAGCACTTAGCATTGATAGTAAACACACATCATTCTATGAAGTGAGAAGTATGTAAAGCTACTATAAGATTATGCACATACATTTAGTAAGAGGGTGAAACACATTTAATTATTATTTAAGCTCTTCTCCTTTAAGCACATCCTAATCACCTTACTATTGTCTTTGTAATCATTTCTTAAAGGAATAGTAACAGATTATTATGAAAAAAATATTTATTACAGTATTTTTCTGCTGATTAAAACTAGGGTACTCATTTCTGGTTGGTGCTTAATTAAAAGATTATTACAACTCAAACTTAATGATGAGACCACAAAATAGCATTTTTCTGTTTGTTGTCTATGTTTCTCTATTTAAGATGTCCATAGACAGCTAGCGCAAAAGCTCCCCCTGCTGTCCAGAATATGAACTGAGGCTTGTTTATCTTTGCAGAAAAAGCTTTTAAATATATATTTTTTTATTAAATATAAACCCTTGAATGTTAGAGAGGTATTCAGCACATTACAGAGTAATGTGCTGAATACTTTTTCAACATCTAAGGGGTCTTTCGGTTCATTACTTCGGGTTGGTTGTATAATCTTTTCCCATACAGTGCATGAATACCCTGCAGGTTTAACTCTGCAGTGAAATGCCCACTGACTTGCTTTTTAAATGCTGTGATCAGTGCTATCATTATTATTCCATGCAGCTTTTCCTAAAAGCAATTTCTTCATTTCTTCTTATGTGTGTTTACTGTTAGCTGCAGCATTAGAATTTCTCCTAATCACTTGTGATTTGCAACAAAAGGACCTTCAGGCGTGCTGTACTAGGCTTGACATTTGTATCATCTGCCAGTTCAACTGACATTGCTACACTAGTGAGATGAAGGTCTTTGGTATTAAATAATGATTCAGTGTTAATCAGTAATATAAATAGGTTGAACTGTTCTTGAATGTGTGTTGAACTCATTGTAATTCCATGCACATTACTGCTTCTCTACTATCAATAATTCTACCGGTGAAGTAAAAGTAGAATTGTCTCTTGGGTGATATGAGGACTATTTTTTATCTACAATAGTTAAAAAAGTAATATTACAAGTATATTAGTAGAAAAATAATTATAACATTACTAGTATATGTATAGCAATTTCCTGCCATAAATATTTAGACATTGAATTCAAGTTTGCATGTTTGAAAATGTCATTATAAACTATTTATTATGTTATCCAAAATACCAGCAGATGCATATATAAGAGATATTGATGCTTTTATTTTTATGAAAGTATCTTTCAATGAGGCACTGTATGCTAATTAAACTGCTTGCTGCAGTGAGCACTTCAATAGCATGCTGTGCACTCAGGAAGCCATTTTGGAAAGAAGAGTAACGGTGTTTCCCAAACTATTTACCTGCTGGTCTTTCTGCTAACAATACACACGGATGGCTTTGTCAGAAATGTTCAAATATGCAAACATGAATTCAAGGTGATATGCACACTTTAGGGATTATATGGATAAAGCATGAGAAGCAATTCTGGAGCATATGAACTGCGCCATAGGGCCAAATAAAATCTCATTGATTGAAATGGGTTTCCTAACCCATGAATGCTATAAAAGTTGAAAGAGCTATACAGCCTTATTTCAAGTGATGGGAATTTTCTTTTGTCCCTTATGATGCAGTAGGTTTGTTTCAGAATTGTTCCGCTTTATCTTTCTGAACTGAATTGCTGTGAAACCGAAAACTGTATTACACTAAACCATTTAAAGGGATAGTAATGTTTGAAAATAATAGCAGCTCAAATTAATCTTCATAGTATTTGGGCCATGGAGAGTGTAGTTCAAGAGTAATTGAATGATAAAGTATCCCCCTCCCGTCTCTTTTACCTAATGTATGCAACCTCCCCTCATATGTGGAATCTGGTCTTAAGACCAGACAGCTCATAGCAAGGGACAATCTTCTTACTGTGAGAACAATGTAAACCCTGTGCCCTTGACAGGTTATCAGGTTTTTCTCTTATACCAATTGAAGATTGTCTCTCTCTGCAAGCCATCTGGACACCACCTTTCTGTTCTGAGCTGAGCAGTGTTACATCAGTAAAAGGAGCGGGAGGGGGATACTTTATCATTCAATTGCTCGTGAACTACAACTCCAACAGTACTGAAATAACACGCTCCATGGCCCAAATACAATGAAGATTAATTGGTGCTTCTTTTATTTTGAAACATTACTATCCCTTTAAGGTCATATTTAAAGGTAAATAGGTTTATATAATTTCTTAAATGCAAAGCTAGTTGCAATCTAAAATCTCTTTTCTTTTAGCATCCCTTGAGGGATGGAGTCACGCACCCCCTGCTCTAGAAAACGATAATTAGCTTTAGCCAGAGTCTTACTCGGGGCACCAGTTATTTCCATAGAATCATTACCTGAAGATATACTAGGGTCAAGTGCCAAGGTGCTTCGACATGTTATTTTTTTCCGGGTGTTCAGAAAGGATAAGCATTTATCACCAGTTCACATTTTGCCTTCTTTATATTACTCTCTCAGACACACATTTTACATTGATTGAAATGCTAAAACTTTACAAAACATGTTTTTTCCTACAATAAAGTTCAGTGAATGGCTAAATTAAATTTAACCACATATACACATATTTTTTCCAGATATTTCTCCTTGTGGTCTGGAATTTTGAGCTGTACATGATCCCGCTGGCGTTATTACTGTTACTGGCTTGGAACTATTTCTTAATCATATCAGGGAAGGATAACAGGTCTCAGGACACGGTGAGCCAATATAATGTTCTATTCATGTCTTGGAGAAATCATGTATATAGTAAGATGATCTAATCATATTAAATATGTCCTGCTGTATCTTTTTATCATAGACTCAAATAATTATTGAACTGCAAAAAAATGTGCAGCAATTTATGATTTAACCCAGGGAGGGCCAGAGGGGTACGCAACGCATTGCAAAGCAATGCATTGCGTACCCATCTGGGACTCAAAGGGTTAATTAACAATTTTATTATTCTATTTGGAATATATAAATATACGCGCAATCACTTGGAGGTATAAGATTACTAGCTTTATGCATAGAGTATAATATGAGCAATTCTGGAACAAAACATTTGGGGGCATATAAAAATGGACATTAACTTAAAACATGTCATTTAAATTGAAGGGAATTTGGGAAAATGTTATTTGTACCTTGTGATGCATTTAGTGAGTTCCAGAATCGCTCATCTTTTGTTTCTGTATAAGATCCTAGAATCTGTATTCAGGCAGCTAAATGGTGCATTTCTGAAGCAAACCATCTGCACCACAGGGGATACATTGATTCCATTAGTTCTTTTAACATCTTGAACACTAGCAAGGTCTCAAACACATCCTATATAATAATTAGCTAAACGTGTGTAACTCCGCGTCATGCGCAGTAGACACTGCTGTGCATGCTGCAGTCGTGCGCAGTAGAGACTGCCCGCACTGCGGCTGATACAGAGCGGGATGCTCCGAAGGAGCGTCCAGCTCTGTATCAGCCGCGGCGCGGGCAGTCTCTACTGTGCATGACTGCCCCGCGACCAGGTGGCAGTGGCACTGTGGCCCGTGTAACTGGCTCTTCAACTAGTTCTTTCATAATGCATTCAAGATCTTTCTAACAATCTTGGAGTTTCCCTTTAAATCTATGGGGTTGAGGAGTTTTTATGTTCCTTGCATTGCATTTGGCATGTTCCAAAATGGTACCACTTTAGCTAGGTCCCTGCTCTGTATGCATAATGAGACCGATCTTCTAAGAAGCACTGGAGTAATTTTGGAGCAAACCAACTGCAGTATATGGAATAAATAAAACAATCTGAAATTCCCATTGAATTAAATGGGGCTTTTAACCCCTTGAATGCGAGAGACGTCTCCAGAGCAGTATTTCACAATGTGTCTGAGACCTCTCTAGCATTCAAGGAGTTAAAAGGTCCCATTTAAGTAAAATGCATGTTTTATTTGTCCCCTATGGTGCAGTTGGCTTGCTTCGGAATTTAATTTATTTTGCTTTCTAAATACAGCCTCTGGTTCCTTCTCATTACCCATAGAGAGACCCTTTGGAATTTACCCACAATTCAAACTAATCTAAAATGCAGTATCACACAGAACATACAAACTGCATGATATGTTTGATTATGCATAGCTCAGCACAAAATATAGCATTGCACATATCATTTTCTTAAGTTAATCCCCAGTTTAGACTCACATTTTAATTAACTTCAGTAACATCATGATACAGCAGAGGAGTATTGTGCAATGCCAAAAATAGAGACATCTTAATATCTTTCCTGGCTGTTCAGCTTGCTAGCCACAGGCATAAACTAGATAGCAGTCACAGATAGCTCTTGCAATGATATGATTGCAGTAGTGTTGGAGATTTTATTAGATATGAGCATATGGTTGAATGTTACAGTAACTGCCCTCTAACGCACAGTAATCTATACAACAGTCCTCCCCCACAGTAGGGTTTTGGAACATGTACAGTATGGTATATTGTGGCTGCAAATATTGGACGTGACATTTTAATAAATTTGGGGTCTTTGTTTTGTGCACAGAGGAAAATTAAGCCCTTGTATGCTAGAGGGATCTAAAACACATTGCCAGACAGTGCGTTGGAGAAATCTCTAGCATCCAAGGGGTTCATTAAAGCAACCTTTCATGTGAAAAAAGTTTTGTTTATTAATAAACAAAAAGGAAACTTTAACTTTACAATTTAGTTTTTATCTTTTCTTAGATACAGCACTTTTTTATTTTTTAATGAGGGCTTATAACCTTCCAAGTGCTCCCCTTAGTGGGTGCTTCCATCTTGAAAAGATTTGCATGATTGTTCCTCCTTATCAATTTATTCCACCCATCTGGCGGGAACTGATTTTAGCAGTCTAAGAAGGTGGACATAAATTATTTTTGTGGGTGATTAGTTATGCAAGTATTATCTGACCAAGTCAAAAAACAAAGCTCTGCTGATATAAAATTCCCTAATTACTAGATCAAAAATATTAAACTATAAAAATAGTAACATTTTGCGTAAATGAAAGCACAAGGTATAGACAGTTAAAATAGATACCTTTAATGAGACTAAGAGCTGTGTAGGTAATTGGGCTACTTTAAGATTTTGTACTCATTTGGGGCTTGATTTAATAGTCGGGCAAAAATTAACACTGCATGGCACACACACTGTGTTACCGTCAGAATTCAATTGCTCTACCAACAGTAACCACAATGAACGTTGGGCCACAGAACCTGACTTTTGGCTCACCGTTCTTGTGGGTTTTTAGTTCCCAAAACTCACGCTAAATTGCATGAGAAATGGGGACACTAAAGGAAAATGGTTAACGTTCGTTGTTTGACACACTGTCAAACCCTAAAGTGAGCTAAAAAAAACAGTCACCCTCCCAAACACTAAGCCTACACTACCCAGGGCTGGTGCTAGCATAAGGCTGCTTAGGCAGCCGCCTTAGGGTGCCGCAGTGGAGGGGAGCCGAAACGGGGGGAGCTGCAAACATTTTTTTTTTCCAATGTATTTATTTTTTTATATATTTGCCTGGCTGCTGCAAGGGAGCGCTGAGATGCACATGCGCACACAGTGTAATACATCCACTTGGCTGCGGCTGTGTTCAGTGAGAGTGAGACAACTGAGTCAGAGCGGGAAGGGAACCGGAACACCAGACTGTGAGACTCTCCAAGTCCTGAGGTACTGATGCTGCTGCATTCGTTTGCTACTGGAGATGTCGTCTTATCGCTGGGCGGGTTGGGAGCGCTTATGTGTCAGAGTCAGACCTACTTATGCTGCTATACTCCCTGACATTGCTGCCCTTCCTCTACCTCTCCCTACTTACCAAGGGACCCCTCTATCCCCTTGGTTTGCTTGACTTTCTCACCCACTGCCATCCTCTCCTCCATTGTATCCGTTCTTCCATGCACCAGCAGCCATATTCCTACTCACACACACAAACACACACACACTCAGTGTCTCTCTCTTATGTTCATACAGTTACTCTCTAGCTTTACCCAACAATAAACTCTCAAAAGAAATATAAACAAAATACAAAATAAAGTGACAAAGTGTATAATATAAATATAGTTAACATTGAAACATATTTATTACATAACATAAATAGAATATACAGCAAGTGAAAAATGCAGAAAAAAATCAATGAAAAATAAAATGGAGGATTTGCAGGTTAAATGAAAAATGTGTGGTAATGGGGACTGTGTGTATGTGATGTGAGTAAGAGTATGTATGTGAGTCTGTATGCATATATGTATATGTAATGCTATGTATGGTAGATTAGTGTAGTGCTGCATGTATGGATGTATAAATGCAAAGCACAGCTCACCACTCAATCCACAAAACTCATGTTTCTTATCTATCCTGAGCACTGTGCCCAAACTAGACAAGTCCTACTACCAGACTTAGCCCTTTCAGTGCCAGAGGGGTACGCAATGCATTGCTTCGCAATTCATTGTGTGTGTACTCCTCTGGCACTCAAAGGGTTAAATTACACCATCTTAACCTTTCCTCCTTGTGCACTATGCTTGCTCTATATGTTTTAGCGCATGTAAAAAGGTACAATCTCTAACGCTTATTTTATTGCTCTACTCATTCATAACATATTGTGATTCACTTTGGCTGACAGGGTGGACAGTGTGAAGTCGGACAGGGCAGGCAGTGTGGAGGTGCACAATTTGAAGTTGGACAGTGTGGGCAATGTGGGGTGGATAGTGTTAAGGTGGACAATATGGCCAGTGTGGAGGTGGGTATTGTATGGAGGAGGACAGGGTGGGCAGTGTGTGTGGGAGGATGGAGTGGACAATTTGTGGAGGAGGACAGGGTGGACAGTGCAGAGGTGGATGGGGTGGACAGTGTGTGGAGGTGGATAGTGTGTGGAGCTGGGCAGTGTGGGCAGAGTGTAGAAGTGGGCAGTGTTGAGGTGGACAATGTTCAGTTGGACAGTGTGGGCAATATGGGGACGGGCAGTGTGGAGGTGCACAATTTGAAGTTGGACAGTGTGGGCAATGTGGGGTGGATAGTGTTAAGGTGGACAATATGGCCAGTGTGGAGGTGGGTATTGTATGGAGGAGGACAGGGTGGGCAGTGTGTGTGGGAGGATGGAGTGGACAGTTTGTGGAGGAGGACAGGGTGGACAGTGCAGAGGTGGATGGGGTGGACAGTGTGTGGAGGTGGATAGTGTGTGGAGGTGGGCAGTGTGGGCAGAGTGTAGAAGTGGGCAGTGTTGAGGTGGACAATGTTCAGTTGGACAGTGTGGGCAATATGGGGGTGGACAGTGTGGAGGTGGGCATAGTGTGGAGGAGGACAGGGTGGGCAACGGGCAGGGCATTGTGGCAAGGTGGAGGGGGGGGATTGGTGGTGGGGGGTATCAAAATGCATCTTCGCCTGTGTAGACATAAATCCTTGCACCGGCTCTGACACTACCCCTAACAATTAAGTGAAATAATACTACCCTAACACTGTCCTATACAACCATACCCTATAGATGTATAACACTTACCCTTCATCCAGTTCAAGTCTTCTTTGATCTTGCATCTTCTTCGGTCTTCTAATCTTCTCATCCTCTTATCCTTATTTCTTCTAATCTGCCAAAATAGAATGCCATAGTATATAAAAATAAAATCCATGTTCACAGAAGAAATTCCCCCAAAGAAATGCCAGAACTGGTCTCTGCTGCAGCTAGCGGCAGGGGTAGAGAAGAGCAAAAAATCCCCCCTTACATACCTCTTGGGCCATTGCCCAAGCCATTCCGAGTGAAATCAGAACAGAGTCTGGCTTTGATATGGCCAGTCTCTGTTCAAAATGGCTCCCAGCATTCCATTGGCTGGGTTGTGAGGTAACGCAGCTCCCAGCCAATCAGTTTCTACCTGGTTTCGTCATCCCTTCCGTCTGCTTTTTATTTATTTTTTTTTTTTACCGGAGACAATTGAATGGAGACCTTGGACTGTTAATTATGTAGTGTTGTATATTCACTCCTATCTCCTATTACATTTTATACATTTAAATGCATATTTTTTTGTTGTTTATTTTATCAATTTTAGTAAACATGCAGTTAAAACAAAGACATTTCAGCTTTTCAAAGCAGAACAAAAATAAGAAGAAAAATAAAGACTTGTAATACACAATATTAGGTTATGTTAGCTCTATTTAATATGCGCCCAAAAATACTGAAAATTCTTACATACCCACACTCCCATTCATCTCAGTTGGCGTAGACAAACTTCCTTGTCCTTGAATCAGTCTAACCTCTATGAAGATTGCACTATCCCACCAGGGGATTCTCTTAAGTATTTAATTGAGCGCTAGCCAGTCTTTAGCTGACCCAAGGCAACCAAATTTCATCATACATGGGTAACTTATCATTTAGGATATAAAAATATCATTCCACACTTGCTTGATATGAAATCGGAGAGCACACATCAATCCATGCAGGAGTTTCCACTTTACACCACTTTCTGGCTATACAGATTTTAATAAAAGTAAAATATTGATTATAAGATATCTTGAGCAAGATGAAAGAGCCAGGTCTGAGGCTTCAGCAAAAAACTAGAACTGAAAATAGGATAGTCTCTAGTTTAATATAATTCAGCTTCACACAATCCCACCTAACATGGTACAACATTCCAACCCACCATCCCATCTCCAACAACTCCTAGAAGCTTCAATAACAAACTTTCTCGGGCGAGATGGAACGAGGTACCACTGGTGGAGCAACTTATAGAAAACTTCATGAAAACTGACAGAATGAAATGCTTTCTTCACCAAAGCCCAAGAATCAAACTAAGTCTCCACTTCAAAGGTATTACCTAAATTGGTCTCCCACTTCAACAAACCTTTCAATCTAGAAATCAGTTTGTTCTGATGATGTTTCTCTATAAAGTCCTCCAGTATAGATTTCATAACAATTAAGTTTGTATGCAGAAAAATCTTTATCCTATTCCCTATTTGGTATACAATATTTTAATTGAATCTCTTGAAATGTTAAAAGGGAATTACCTGTGGTCAGGTCCTGCAACCTTAAAATACAGCTCGATTTCCAAGTAGATAGAACTATATCCTGGATATAGTATTTAAAGGGATAGTAATGTTTCACAAAAACATCAGCTCCAATTAATCTTCATAGTATTTGAGCCATAGAGAGTGTTATTTCAATACTGTCAGAGTTGTAGTTCAGGAGTAATTGAATGATAAACTATCCCCCTCTCGCCCCTTTTACCTAGTGTAACACTGCTCACCTCAGATGTGGAATCTGGTTGCTTGACCAGACAGCTCACAGCAAAGGACACTCTTCTTACTGTAAGAACAATGGAAACTCTGCCCCCCTTGACAGGTTTTTCAGCTTTTTCCCTTATCTTAATTGAAGATTGTCCCTCTCTGCATTCTACCTGGGCACCTCCCTGCTGCTCTGAGTTGAGCAGTGACATCGGTAAAAGGGTCTGGAGGGGGATATTTTATCATTCAATTACTCTTGAACTACAACTCTGACAGTATTGAAATAACACTCTCCATGGCCCAAATACTATGAAGATTAATTGGAGCTGCTTTTATTACGAAACATTACTATCCCTTTTAAGAACCTCAAGCAGAGCTGAAGAAGTAATGAACTGATCACAGCCCATCATTACCCTAAATTTCAACATATAAGTTATAGCATCCTTAATTATTGGGTTCTTTATAGTAATTGATTTTACTATGACTGGTTTAACCCAAAACAAACAAAAAAGATCCAACCTGAAAATGCTCTAGACTATACCACCCTAATTTTTTATCTTTTTTTTACCTCCCATGCCAATGCATGCATAAACATAGATACCTCATGTAATTGTTTTACTTCGGGAATACTCAAGCCTAACTGCCCATGTGACCTTTTTATTATTTTATATGTTAATCTTGGTTTCCTGTATTTCCATACAAATGAAATCAATATTTTTGACAGTTTATCCAAGACCATCAGTGGAACTCTAAGCGGAATAGTTATAAATAGATAAAATATCTTAGGTATCAGACAGGCTTTCACCATGTTTACCCTTTTTCTCCATGACCCTTCTATTACTTTCATCCTCCTCAATCTGGCATCCAAGATCTTCATACAAAGCTGCATAATTTCAAAACGGAATTTGCCGTACGTCAAACATTATCTTAACTCCCAAATACCCAGTCCAACCCTTATCCTAGTCAAAATGATATTTCCCCTGTAATAACTGTAGTTGAGTAGATGACAAATGAGCCAAAATAACTTGTGTCTCTGCCAAATTCAATTTATAATTCGAAAAATACCATATTTCATAATTACATCAAGAACCGCGGGGGATCGAGTCCTCAGGATAAGTTAAGGTAAGGATAATATAATCTGCATAAAGCGTGTCTTAAAGGTCTGATTATTGCACTCAATTCCCCTTATCTCGTCTGATCTCCTAATCAAAGCCACTAATGGCTCTGTTGACAATGCTTAGAACAGGGGAGCAAGTGGGCACCCCTGTCTCGTACCGTTTCTAACATCAAAGTAAGTTGATTGCAAAGCTAAACCCTTTACTTGTGCACTAGGATTACTATACAAGGCCATAGAACTATCTTTAAAGGAGCAGTAAACTTTTTTTATGAAAAAATATATATTGCTATGATTGTAAAATAAGGGTACTCCCACTGCCAAGAGATTCATATTTCCAGAATTATTACATTCTAAACCTATGTTTTTTACATTAGCAATGCCCTCTAGTGGTCAATTTGTAATTTGTTTTTCCTGTTACATTCTAATGGAGAGGAAAGTCTAGAAAGTCAGTGATATACAATTCTCCACAGAATGTGATATAAACTGCCTGTCACTTCCTGTCAGTTAGAACTTTCAGGAAGTAAACACACAGTAAATTCACTTCATGATTATTTGAAGTGTTATACATTTTGAATATAACATCTGACAGCAGTGGGAGTACCCTTGTTTTATTCAGCAGGAAAAGATCTATAAAATATGTATTTTATTAAAAAAAAAAGTTTACTGCTCCTTTAACCCCTTAGTGACAGCCGCGTTCGTACACGGCTGTCACCTTAACGCCCGCCGAACATTTATTTTTTTTTTTTTCAAAGAAGTCCTGAGTCTCCGAGCGGCGTGCAGCCGCACGTAGACGCGGACTTCCGTGACTTACCAGGTACGTCCTCTGTCACTAAGTGACAGTTTCTGCGGGACGTACCTGGTAAGTCATCTGTCGTTAAGGGGTTAAAGAAACCTCTTATCCTAAAATTATTCAAGATCTCAGATAAGAAATACCAGCTCACTCTATCAAAAGCCTTCTCGGTATCCAAAGCCAAGAAGACTGTAGGGGTAGAATTTCGATGTACCTCAGAAACATTTAAATACATATTGAGGCTAATAAAAAATTTCCCAAATTCCCATTGATTTAAACTGGGCTCCACAATCTACTGGAGATCTGTGTAGCATTTAAGGGATTTAAAGCCCGAATTAAACATTTTATTTATGACATTATGGTGCAGTTAGTTACTCCAATTCATCTTAGAACATCAGCCTCATTGTATTAATACTTTTATGTCCATATTTTATATTGACAGCACATACCTCAATCCCATAGTAACATTATTTTATTTCTTACTGAACAAAATGGACTATTAAACATGTCCATTTTGGAAATGCTATTATATATCAGAGATCCAATATGTGCTGGTGGTGAGCTCCATTCGATTGCAAAAACGACCAACGGCATCTGTGACAAACCCAGGCAGACCCCAATGTTATGTGGCAAGCCTAAAATTTCTTAGTATATGTAAAACTGTCTATGGGTTCATAGAAAAACTGAACCAATGTGCAGTACCTCTTATGTTGAGGCTCAAACAGTGAATAATTTTCATAAATCAGAAGTGAAACATGAAAATGTCAACTTAATCAAGCATTTAAATTTTATTAATCAGGCCTAATTTTTATGAGTGCAAATAATCGCTGAAGCTGGACAAATTTGTTCTAGACTGCATAAGAAACATAATTTTAATATTTAATGGGCTGATGAATTTAAATGGAGAATTATCTTTATGAAACATGGTCTTTATAATTCGCCATTAAATGAGAAATGAAGAAATCAACATAAATCTTACATAAAGGTTGCTTAACTAAGTGTTGGCACTATAAATATTACAAGTGTATTAGACACTAATTTAGCCATCAGACTGAGCACTACATGAAGAAGGAGTGAATACATTTTTTATGTCGATTTCATCTGCTAGACTCTACAAAAAGGTACAGTTGTACATTAACCCTTTGAGTGACAGAATGCAATGCTTTGCGTACCCTTCTGTCACTCAAGGGGTTAAACTCCTTGGATTGTCAGGAGATTTCCAAGGTTCAATGCATTTGAAACCTTGTGAGCATCCAAGAGGTTAAACTGTAGTATAAACGTATCACAATTCTAATAACAGTATAAAACTGCTATTTACAAATTGTATCTACAAAACATATTTATAAATACTTTGTTTAACCCCTTAATGACCGGCGCGCACACGCACGACCGGCACTTGAGGACCACGGGGCATTTTTTTTTTTTTTTGTAGATCCAGTTCAGGGCTGCCTGAATGCAATGACGTCCCATGGCCGTCACTGGTCCTTAAGTGCCGGACAGTCCTGGCACGGCATTGGACATTAAGGGGTTAAAGGGATAGTCTAGTGTTTCTCAAGGGAAAGAAATGTTTCACAATAAATGCAGTGCCAATTAATCTTCATAGTATCTGGGCAATGGAGAGTGTTATTTCAATACTGTCAGAGTTGTAGTTCAAGAGTAATTGAATGATAAAGTATCCCCCTCCCACCCCTTTT
Source organism: Rhinophrynus dorsalis (assembly GCA_037306005.1). Taxonomy (NCBI): domain Eukaryota; kingdom Metazoa; phylum Chordata; class Amphibia; order Anura; family Rhinophrynidae; genus Rhinophrynus; species Rhinophrynus dorsalis. The sequence continues at coordinate 578,615,263 of CM074718.1, forward strand.
ACTGATGTAACACTGCTCACCTCAGATGTGGAATCTGGTCCCTTGTCCAGATAACTCACAGCATGGGACAATCTTCTTACTGTGAACATAAGGAAAACCCTGCCCCCTCTTGACAGGTTTTTCAGGTTGTTCCTTATGCTCACTGAAGATTGTCTCTCTCTGCGATCCATCCGGACAGTCTTGTTGCTCTGAGGTGAGCAGTGTTACATCAGTAAAAGGGGCAGGAAGGGGATAGTTTATCATTCAATTACTCTTGAACTACAACTCTGACAGTATTGAAATATTGCTCTCCATGGCCCAAATACTACGAAGATTAATTGGAGCTGCTTGTATTGTGAAACATTACTATCCCATTCACAGGTGAGTAAGCAGTGGCTCAGTCTTTGTGATTGAGTGGTCTGTGCTTAAAGGGATAGTAAAGTCCCGAAAAAAGTGTAGCCAAAATGAAAGTTAGAATAAAAAATTAAGTAATGCCCTTATTCCTATATCTCAAACCTTTATGGTTTGAGATATATTAGAAAATAAAGTCCTCCGCTCCCTCCCCTTTCTGCCTGATGAGCTGTAAAGCTGTCAGAGAGAGAATCTGAAGGCTAAAATAAAAAAATATGTAATGCCCTGATTCCTATCTCTCTAACCTTTATGGTTTGAGAGATATAAGAAAATAAAGTCCTCCGCTCCCTCCCCCTTCTCATGTCAGCTGTATAGCTGATGGCATGAGATCCTGCTTCCGGGACCACACGGCGGCGGTTCAGGAGCGCTGTCATCGAGATATCTAACTATAAATACTTCATAGGAGTGATCTACAACGTGTGCTTGAAAACCAGGCACACGTTATAGACCATTCTGATGAAGTATTCATAGTTAGATATCTCAGTGATATCGCTCCTGAAGAGCCGCCGTGTGGTCCCGGAAGCAGGATCTCATGCCGTCAGCTATACAGCTGACACAAGAGAAGGGGAAGGGAGCGGAGGACTTTATTTTCATATATCTCTCAAACCATAAAGGTTTGAGAGACAGGAATCATGGCATTATGTATTTTTTATTCTACCTTTCATTTTGGCTATATGTTTTTCGGGACTTTACAATCCCTTTAATTGAGGATATCGAAAACCTGACTTGTTGATGTGTCCTGTTGTCATGGGCACCCAGGAAAGCTCAGAACCAGACACCTTCGTAATGTGTAAAGTCAGATTCACTATACTCTTTACGGTTTTGTTTTTTTCATCTTTACCGATTTGGTTTTACATGTCTATTTTAAACTGACCAGACCTTCCTTTTAACCAGGGACACATAGGAAATAGGTATGTTTCAGGACTGCACTGAAATCAAAGCAGCCCTGCAGTATTCATTCTTCATATGTGTCCCCGGTTAAAGATGAGGTGTGGTCACCCTAGTCTATGCCCTTCACTGTGAGGTCCTTATAGGTCTGTTTCCAGAGAGCTTTCTGTCAGGAACTGTGACAGTAGGGCAATTATGCAATGTAAAAAGATACTGTAGCCTACAGAACACTCAGTCCTGCAGGAATAGTTTTACATTGTATCACTAACTTGCTTTCATGGTCGTATGAGCAGAAAGATCTCTGTAAAAAGTCAAGGAGCTTGCAGTTAAATAAATACATTAAAAAAAATTATGGGCAAGGCTGAAAATAAAAAATTATACAACATATAAGCAACTTGACTGTACATATTTTATTTAGTGTTAATCTCTATGTTTGAGATGTTGGGTTTTTCTTAAAGGAACAATGAAGTTCCAAGAATTATAAAGAAATAATAAAGGGCTTTTTTTCCCCTTTAAAAAATCTCCTTATCCTCTTCATTGAAATGAAAAGAGATTCGCACATTTAATTAAATCTTCCATTTGTCTATTATGAATCAAAATTTGGAAAAATAAGGTCACTTTATTATTCAGTTATAATTTTTTATTTTAGCTAATATTTTTATTTTTGTATAAGCTTTATAGAGGGCAAGCTACAACCTTGTCCTACAAGTTGAATATATTAGTGAAAATAATAAGTATCACTGAAATATTAAACTGAGGATGACAGTGTAAAATAAAAGTAATATTAATTTAATGGACTTTCAGAATTTAAGTGGTACAAATATTGAAATAAGTAATTGCAGCTGCTGTGTAAACCATAGCACTGTGGATACTGTTTCCACCAATCACAAACGTTTTGGCTATTCTTTGGTTCCTTTCTATACATATAAGCAATAAGTGGCTATTTTTACACTCATGGGTGGAGATTTATAAAAAGTATTCTTAAAGCCATCTGCATGTTGGTCATTAAAATGTTGCTAATGCGTGTAAAGTCAGGTGATAATTATAAATCAACAATGGTGGCTTTTTAAATATGGAGTAAATTGCTATTCTATCTATACATTTCTGATGCTTTTCTTAAAGGGATAGTAATACTTTGTTTTATCTTTATTTTATTTTGTAGGCATTAAAAAACGTGAAGAACGATATAAGTCTTATCTGTCAAACCTTCATGGTTTGAGAGATATTCACAAGCAAAGTTTCCCCTCCCGCCCCTTTTACCTAGTGTAAGCCATCTCTTCTCAGATGTGGAATACAGTCCATAGACCAGACAGATAACGGAAGGGGACAATTCTTCCTATGAGATCAATGAAAGCCCTGCCCCCTTCACAAGTTTTTCAGGTTTTTCCCTTATCTTAAGTGAAGATTGTCCCTCTCTGCAATCTACCTGGGCACCTCCCTTCTGCTCAGGCTGAGCAGTGTTACATCAGTAAAAGGGACTGGAGGGGGATACTTTGTCATTGAATTACTCTTGAACTACAACTCTGACAGTATTGAAATAACACTCTCCAAAGTTCAAATACTATGATTAATTAGAGCTGCTTTTATTATGAAACATTACTATCCCTTTAAGAACAGATTATACCTGTGTTAAAATTCTAGTGAAATTGTTGTTTTAAAATTGACTCGGTTTGTGATACTTCTTTATAAATTAGCTGCACCATTTTGTTCGCAATCTCTGCCATCAGTTCTACAAAAACTTGACTTAAGATCTTTATGACTTCCAGAAATGTTGTTAGCAATTCTATAAATGCCGTACTTAAAGGGATAGTAATACTTCGTTTTAACTTTATTTTATTTTGTGGGCATTAAAAAAACATGAAGAATGATATAAGTCTTATTTCTCAAACCTTTATGGTTTATGAGATATTCACAAGCAAAGATCCCCTCCCCTCCCCTCCCCTTTTACCTAGTGTAAGCCATCTCTTCTCAAATGTGAGTCTGGTTGTATGACAGGACAGATAACAGAAGGGGACAATTTTCTTTGTATGAAAACAATGAAAGCCCTTCCCCCCTTGACAAGTTTTTCAGCTTTTTCCCTTATCTTAATTGAAGATTGTCCCTCTCTGCAGTCTACCTGGGCATCTCCCTTCTGATCTGGTTGAACAGGGGGGGATACTTTGTTTGTGAATATCTCTTAAACCATAAAGGTTTCAGAGATAAGACTTATATCATTCTTCATGTTTTTTTAATGCCTACAAAATAAAATAAAGTTAAAATGAAGTATTACTATCCCTTTAAAGGGGTAGTAATGTTTCATAATAAACGCAGCTCTAATTAATCATCATAATACTTGGGCCTTGGAGAGTGTTATTTCAATTCTGTCAGAGTTGTAGTTCAAGAGTAATTTAATAATAAAGTATCCCCCTCCCACCCCTTTTACTGATATAACACTGCTCAGCTCAGAGCAGTAGGGAGGTGCCCAGGTAGATTGCAGAGAGGGACAATCTTCAATTAAGATAAGGGAAAAAAAGCTGAAAAACCTGTCAAGGGGGTCAGGGCTTTCATTGTTCTCACAGTAAGAATATTGTCGCTTGCTGTTATCTGTCTGGTCAAGCTACCAGATTCCACATCTGAGGTGAGCAGTGTTACACTAGGTAAAAGGAGTGGGAGGGAGATACTTTATCATTCAATTACTGTGGAACTACAACTGACAGTATTGAAATAACACTCTCTATGGCTCAAATACAATGAAGATTCATTGGAGCTGCTATTTTTTTTTTTTAAACATTGCTATCCCTTTAAGTTTTAACACCAATTACAGTCATTATTCTCTTCAGTTTTATAAATCTCCCCTAAAGGGGCTTATGTATTAGATACCATTCTGGCACTCAAGGGGTTAGCCGCTTGATTTTGACAGAGGTCCCACGATGCTCTGGAGCCCTCTGTAACATTAAAAGTCCCATTTATATTAATGGAAAATTGGAAATTTGTTTTTTATATGTTCCCTGTGGTACAGTTGGTTTGCCCAAGAATGATTCCACTTTCCTTTGGAACAAAGGGCACCCAAGGTGCTTGATACATAGGCACAAATTGGGCACAGACTGGCTTGGTACCCAGAAATTGTCTTTGATCCTCAAAACACACTGTACCTGCATTTAAACACATTCTAATGTACCCAGTAAATTACACTGCAATATGTTGGCATCTGAAGGGTTTAAAAGGCGCATACATTACCCCTTAGAATGCAAAAGGGTGTGCAATATATTTCTCAACTATGCGTTGTACACTCCTCTGACATTCGAAGGGTTAATGACACAAAACCAAATTAGCTACAATTTGTCCTTGCATTGCTTGAGCAACCAAATGTTGTGCAGATATCGAGCTGACATTAGTCCAAAGGTTACACATCATTCGCTTCTCAAAAGGGTATTTACTTTACAAGCGTTCCTGAAATGCCTCTTGCACCATTAATAAGACCGTAGCCCGTTGATCACATCAAGTTCCAGGTAATAAGTGCCATTCATCAACAGTCATCAGATGTCCATATCAAAGACACTTCCCCTATTAAAAATCAGTGAATTACAATTCAGTGAGTGAACAGCAGATGAAATGTGTTCTGCACACGAGTCACTGTAATTGAGTGTCTATGACAAAATCAGAACAATTTCAATAGCAAAGTGCTCATGGTTTTCTTTTTATACTGTGTTCACTTGCACTTCAACCCTTTGAAAGCCAAAAGGGTAGCCAACATACAGCAAAACAATGCATTTGTTGCCCCTCTGGCACTCAAAGAGTTAATCTAGTTTGCTTTTGGGTACGTGTATGGCTCATGCTCACATACTTATAACTATGTCAAGTGATCTCTTTTTTTTAAATGAACATTAACACCCAAAAGCTGGTTTATATATTGTATATAATACATTTATATATGATGTACTCACTGTCAGCATCTATAAAATCTTTAAGGCTAAAGCAGAGAAAGCTTAGGCCCCCACTTTACAAGGTCAACATCAATACAGTGATCCTACTTTGAAAATGCTGCCCATGGTGAAAAGTGACATGCTGGTCTATGGTGCTTTTCCACATGTGAATGTTGTCTTATGAATGCACCAAAGTCCATCATACAGCAGCTTTGTGTTTGCTTAGGAACTCAGTAAGTTCTTATAACAAGAAGTGCATAGTGGCCTAAGGGGCCACTGGCAGTCCATGCACTAGCAGCGTTGGAACTTGCAATTCTCATCTCATCCTCCAGTCTTCCCTCTAAGTTGTGCACATGTGAGCAACCCAGCTCTGGAAGAGTTCAGAAAGACTAATTATGCAGGGACTCCAGTGGAATAACAGGTAAACCATGCAGCCCTGTTTTAATTGCTCTTTCAACTGTTTTAGTCACTGATTCCTGCTCACCTTATAGGGAGCACCTCCTCTAATGTATTGTCGACCATCATGGATGCCAACACTCATGTGGACTGGCCATCAGACACGCCTCCACTGCTATCCAATCAGAGATGGAATACAGGAGATAAGATGCATGATAAACATAATTGTCGCAGGAAGTTGCAACAAACCTGCCGCCCGAGTGAGAAGCCTTAACCTTAACTTGCATTTAGAATGCATGTTTTGACTGTTGTAAGCAGTCATGTTTATTTATATATGTGCATGCAGCTCATATTTAGTGATAAGATGTACGGCAGTTAATGTATTGCAATTAGTACCCACCCTTCTTCTCTTTACAAATTCTTTTTTCGTATCTATGACAGTTTACATATAATTATGTAATATCATTTGTGAGATACACATCAAGATTGCAGTGCAAATGCTGGCCTAGTATATTGCACAAAAGATAAATGGATAACCAGACAGGGTAAGCTCACATTTTGTAACGTTTCAACTAAAATAAGAATGTAATCTTTCATTTTTGTGAGTTTATTACAATTCAAATTATGGAATTTATTTTTTGCTTTTTGTTTTTCAAGACTATACTCAGTTTAATATTTCTAACCATCCAAGTTGTAAAATTAGACTGTATTTAATAGATGTACCAGTACTTATCTTAGTATGGAGATGAGCTTTTGAAAATGAGTACACTAGTAACACAATTCTTCTGGTCTAAAATAAATATTCTTGTGTATGTTGTCTATGGAATCTGTCAGTGCACCCTGAAAGAAAAGACACACAAATGCAATTCAGAGGACTCACTGATAACAACCATGTGCTCATATGATAAAAGCAGCTCACAACTGAAAAACAGAGATTTATTCAACGTATCAAAAAAGAGCAAACAATAAAAATACAGGGATGAGGGGTGTAGTGATCTCCTGCTGCGTTTTATGACCACATGGTCACTTTAACAAAGCCAACAGTACAAACTTAACTTAGATTCCATTGCAGTTGATAAGTGTTTTGCTGGTTTTATCTGACAGATTCCCATTGAAGTCACGTTGTAAATAATATCCTTGATAAAGTTATCAACTTCAATATAATCCAGGCCCTTGTTGGTTCAGAAGAAGATTATCTAGGCTGTACAGGAGATCATGATAAGTAGTTCATAACTGTTGTTCCACATTTTCAGTTTCTAGTTTTCATTTTAAAAAATAAATAATTTTCCTGGATTTATGTTGCTAAAACTAAAAGTATCTGAATATAAGGAGAGTAAATAATAATGTATAGAATAAAATGTAAAAAAAAAACAAAACAAAAAACAATTAAATATACCATGTTTTTTTCATTTGTGGTCACACATGAATATTGCAGAGCTATAACCCATTGAGTGCCAAGAATCCACGCATTGAACAAAATGTGTTGGATACCACACTGGCTCTCAGAGGCTTAAGGTACCATAAGGGCAGATGCAGGTGCCTTATTTCACTGAAAAATGAAAGCCAAGAAACAAATGTGATTACTAAATCAATGCTACATTTAGGTATGTATGGCTACCAGCAAAGTAGAGTTTCTAGAGCATTGGAATTTTGGCCTGGATTACATTGCATTTGATCCATTTGTCAGGGATTTTATCTACAAATGTAATCATAGACTTCAATGAAAGCCATTTTAAACTAGTTGATAACACTTAATAAGTGCAATGTAATCTAGAGCTGTGTTAGTTACATCCATAGCCTGGATAAGATACTGGCTGGATGATTGGTTCTAATGGTGCCACTGACATTTTTTAAATTATGTTCTGTTACGCCTGTTTGACCCAATGTTTACTAAATAACCTGTGACTTGCTACAGATAACAAACAGCTAGTTTATAGTTTCATGTTTATGGTCAAATGCATGCATATATTGCCCAAAAACATCAAGGCACCTCAAACTGGGCAAGTGCCAATCTGCATCACATCTGAAGTAAACATGTATTTAATATAATGCAATTCAAAAACAAATTCACTGTCTTACCTCTACTGTGAGCAAAACCCTAGTAAGGGAGGTATTATACACCCCTAATTTCAGAATCACTTGTGTGTGGGAAACTATAAACCAAGGTGTTTGACTGAACCCAGACTTCATAAAAACATACAGAAAATACATGGAATTCTTGGGAGCTCTGTGTTTCTTGTCAATGGTGTTGAAATAGTCACATATATAGTTATGAAAGAGCAGACAGAAACCTATATTATGGCTACATATACAGAAGTACCGTAAGCAAAAGAGAGTCTGCACATCAGATCCTAACTCTTACTAATAAATTACCTGTGACTATTACAGAGACTAAACTGGAGTATTTAGGGTGGAATGCAAGAAATGTGCGCATGCGGTGAAGGCATTTTTCCTGAGCAGATAGATATTGAGCATGTTCTAATCCAGGAAGCTGTATACCGAACGTTTTGTGAATTGAGCATAAAAAATTAGCTTTTACAACAGAACTACACAAACGTTTCCTGCATTAGGTGCATTCACTTTTCCGCTCAGGCAGATTCATTAATCCTGACCATGCCCACAAAAAAATATGTGCAGCTGTTCACTAATTTTGATTTTTCATGCACATTTCAACAAAATCATGCGCAAATCTGTTTGCTAGTGTTTTTCCAACTGGAAATAGCGACTGCGCACATCTCTTGCATTCCGCTCTTAGTTTCATGTTTGTGGCAAAAAGCATGTGCCGTTTTCCTGCCAATATCAAGGCACCTCCAGTTGGGAACGTCACTATCTACCTCACATCTGAAGTGAACATATATGTACTATAACAATTTAAAGGCAGTAATACTATCTTACCTCTGCACAAAGGTGTTTTTCCTCACTAGGGTTTTTCTCACAACAAACATTGCTTTTTTAATTACATTATATAAATACATGTTCACTTCAGATATGAGGTGATAGGGGCTTGCCCAGTATGAGGTGCCTTGATGTTGGCAGGCAAGCTACATATGTTTTTGGACATAAACATCTCACTGTTTATATCTGTAGTAAGACACAGGTTATTTACTGCTAAAAGTTAGGATCTGATGTGAAGCCATTCTCTATATTTCTATACACATATCCTATATAATAATTCGCTAAGTTGTGTGTAACGCCCGACATGCGCAGTAGACACTGCTGCGCGTGCGGCAGTCATGCGCAGTACAGACTGCCCGCGCCGCGGCTGATACAGAGCTGGGCGCTCCGAAGGAGCGTCCAGCTCTGTATCCGCAGTGGCGCGGGCAGTCTCTGCTGCGCGTGACTGCCCCGCAACCGGCTGCCAGAGGGACTGTGGCCCGTGTAAGGGGCTGTTCAACTAGTATGTAACTATTTGAACACTATTGATAAGCAAGGCAGAGCTCACCAGGTGTTTGTGTTTTGTTGGATTATCTCAGTCTTCAGTGGCAGAGGTTTTATGTACGTACCTTTCTCAATAAATTGCATGTGGAATATAGCAGTTGCAACCAGCATAATATATTAGATGCTTATTTCCATAATTTTTGTTCTATACAGTGCAAACCATATAACCATTATGCTACTAATCCATGCATAATAAATCTGACTTCTGATGTTGCTAGCAGCAAATTCATCTATCCTTAGCCCTTTAGGGTGGCTTTTTGCATTTAAAACTTGTTTTACATATAACATAAATTGTAAAATGCCAGCTCAAGGGTAGAATTTGATTTAAAGGAAAAGTATTGTAATTATTAAATAAACAGGAAATAATTGCTACTTTCATAAAAGAGGATTAAAACAAAAGGATATAGTGTAAAACTAAAGGGCCGGGGATAAACAGAAAATATTCCCAAATAACCTTGTAAAGAAAAACATAAATATATATAGCGAGAGACAGAGATCGATCGATAGATAGATAGATAGATAGATAGATAGACAGATAGATAGAAAGATCGATAGATAGATAGATAGATAGATAGATAGATAGAAAGATCGATAGATAGATAGATAGATAGATAGATAGATAGATAGATAGATAGATAGAAAGATAGATAGATAGAAAGATCGATAGATAGATAGATAGATAGATAGATAAATAAAAATGGGAACTAGATGGGTCAACAGGCTGCATTTTCATATTATCAGTTTATAGGCTTATTTGCTTTTCCATTACTTATAAAATCATTCCTGTGTTTCACGATCGACAGTGCTTATATTTTGGAGTGCTTGGCATTATATACTTATCGTTCATGCTCTGAATTCTGACAAAAAAGGCCAGATATGTAATAGATAAAACATGATCAACTTTAACAAGAGCACCTCAGTACAGCTGCCTGACACAAAGCTTATGTAGATTCATATGAAGGTGTGAGAGAGTGACCTGGAGAACTGTGACAGCTTTCAGCATCCACTCCATTCATCGATATTCAATACATCTCTGCAGCATCCACACACACATAAGCATTGTAAATCCAGTGACACACAAACATATGTTATGGTTAAGCTGATGCAAAGACAGAAGAAATGATCTTAATGAACTCCAGATCATGCTGCTCTCTATACCAGGGGTAGAAACATTAGTGCGGTTTGTAACGTGTCCAAATATTAACATCTGCTGCACACTGTGGAAACCTAAAGTTCAATATGTAATTGTAAGAATTTAAAATCTATGACTTTTTTCCTCAATAATTTACTTTGCGCATCTCTTGAAACTAACACTTAATTTGACAATCAGCTGAAAAATTTAAGAGATTCTGGCGCTCCTTTTTTTGTCACGTTTAACCCTTTACAATCCATTAGACAACCCATTGGCATTCAAAGCATTAAGGCTCAAAGACCTTAGAGATTTCATATGAACAACACTGAGTTCATCAGACACAAATATATATATTTCCCCACCTTCCAATACAAACAATAAAACTGCAGGAGGCATCCTATATATTCTAACATGTGCCTAATGGTTTCTTTGTTATATGCAAATGGCAGATGTTGGAAAACAAATAATAAAAACTCAATTAGCCCTGTTTTTATTTATTTATTTATTTTTTTAATCAATGTTCTTCAATTGATGTTTGCGTTTTGTTTTTTTAAAGGGAACATGAGCTTTTAATCACAAAGGTGTTATTTACTTGCTAGTAGTAAGCCATCTATGAAAGCCGGTTCTTTTTGTTTTTTATTAGTATCACAAATAATAAAAGGCCAGATGTATGTTTGTCTGATGCAGTCATGTGCAGTAGAGACTGCCCGAACGCAGGCTTTGTCTGATGCAGTCATGCGCAGTAGACACTGCCCAAATGCACAGACTTTGACCCGTGTACACAGGCTTTTACATTAGTTTATTTATAAAGCACCAACAGATTCAGATGAGCTGTATAATAGGTTGACAAGAAAACAGAATACTGCACAAATGGGCTATAGGGGATAAAAGTTTATTTACAATTGTGAATAGCTCTTTAGGAACCAGAGGGTTGTGCAGCATATTGCTTTATAATATGTTGCATGCTTCCTCTGGACTTTAAAGGGCTAATAGACAATAGAAACAGAAAGATAAGAGAGCCATGCATGCTAGAGCTTATAAACTTTATCGCTTGCAGTGCATTCAGTGCGTTCCGTACCCCTCTGGCACTCAAAGGGTTAAGAAGTAAGGGAAAGTAAAACAAAGTTAGTGAAAGACAACCGGTTTTACTTGATGGGCTGCATATGGGGTCCCTACATATTGTCTTTAACTTTTCTTTTGGATCAGTGGCTAGCAAAAGTATTCAAATTGTTCTTTGAGATTTAAAGAAAAGCAACAATGTATGTGTAAGGGCTCTATCAGACAGTTAACAGAACTTTTGCAGCCCCCTGAGACAATTCAGGTGAATCAGTAGTTCAATTACCTCTCTCCTAAGTTCCATACTTATTCTGGATAGAAGATTGGATGTATCTTCCTGTTGGCCCAATATTACTAGCTGGAGCCCACACGTGGTTCAACCATTCATTGGAGGTTATGATGAGACTTGCAATGATAGATTACTTTCTTGACCAACTTGATGGTGCCCAGTATGTGACCACCCTTGAGTCTGGGATACTGGCAAATCCTTTTCACCCGGATATACCAGGAAAAAAATCACCACCCCAGGGGGCCTCTATCAATTTTCAGTGATGCTCTTTGAGATGAGGAATGCTCCCTCTATGTTTCAGCTTCTGTTAGATCAGAAATTGCTTCACTATCTCTTTAAGTTATTAACAGATAGCATCTCATGGACCAACTCCTCAAGGGATTATAGGACTATGCCTGTGCCAACATCAATTATATCACTGTTTACAGTCACACCTTGGAAGCTCACTTGCGGCACATAGAGTCGATTCACAGAAGAATCCAAGTTACAGGTCTGACCATCTGACCAGAAAAGTGCTAGGTTGGAATGGCCAAGGTCCATTAATTAGGACACGGGGTAGGCAGTGGACAGCTTAGACTAAAGCTCACTAAAGTAAAGGCCATTGTGAAGTGGCCCCAGCCCCAGAAAAAGAAACGAGTTAGGGCTTTTTGGGGAATTGCAGTTTACTAGTATACATTTGTCCCCTGCTATAGTGTACTGGCCAAGCTGCTGATGGACCTGACCAAGAAGTTACTGCTCCAGACAATCAGCTGGACTCCTGAGTATGACACCATCTTCAACACCTTGAAAGGGGCCCTCTCCAATGCCCCAGTTATCGCTGCCCCAGAATGCAACAGATGTTTTCAGGTCCACACTGATGTCTTCATGTTTGGCATGAGAGCAGTTCTCTAAGCCAGATGGATTTTCATGATTATGAGTACCTGATATCCTACCTCAGTAGAAAGCTGTTGGACCAAGAAGGGAATAGCACAGCCATAGAAGAGGGAGAGTTTGGGCCATCAAGAAGTTCCAGATCTACTTATATGGCCAGGAACGATGATCATGAACCAAAATCTGCTCCAGTGGCCCTGCAGCCCTACAGTTTCACCATACAATACAGGCAGGGTTGGGCCCATGGAAATGCAGATAGGATGTCTCAGCAAGAACACAAATGAGCTAAGGAGGTGAGCTCCCTGGTGAGAACCTGTAATAGGGTTGCACCCCTTTATTGTTTCCAGGAGGGAGGAGTGTCACAGATGCCCTGTGAACTGTTAATTTTAATTCACGTATGCTATGAATTTCTTATATTACTGGTTTAAAATGTCTATTGTACAATGGGCAAAGTTGATCCTACATGAAAAGAGTTAACTACATCCAGACAGGTTAAGATATGGATTGCTTTTATTGTCTAACTCTGCAACGAGTTAGCAGGCCTTCTGTGGAATGGACAAACACCATATACTCTCATACGATGGCCTGGCTGCTGATTGTACAACCTTCCTGTGTCAAGCTAAGCAAACATTCTAGCCCTTCCCCAAACCTTGTATCTATTGAAATGCATCTGTTACAGTTCAGAGACTGGACCCTGATTTGTCTGTTCTTTTAAGCTACATTTCTACTTGTGCTCTGAAATAAAACAGTTCTTGCTGTTCCAACAACTCAAGTCTAGGCTGTGCATGTGGGACCCAGGGTTGTTAGCTTCAGTATCCTTTCACTGAGCTAAATCTGGAACAACTGACCTTATGATGAAGGCCCTGGGTAAACTCCTCGGACAATCTATGCACTTCTCAAGTGACTTCCAGTGGCTGCTGGCCATAACCCTGGAGAACTATTAAAAAAAGGAGTGCTACGCAATATTTTATTAGATACTAGTTGAAGAGCCTGTTACACGGGCCCCAGTGCCACTACCAGCCGCTCGCGGGGCAGTCATGCATAGTAGAGACTGCCCGCGCTGCTGCTGATACAGAGCTGGACGCTCCTTAGTAGTGTCCAGCTCTGTATGAGCCACGGCGTGGGCAGTCTCTGCTGCGCATGACTGAGTTGTTACACATGTTTTAGCAAATTATTATATAGGATGACTAATGAAACCAGGAAAAAATGCAGGGTACACCAAGTAGTCTGTATCATAACAGAAGCCAGTGAGATACCTGGGGTTGATATATAGGGTTTTGCCTTGCATCTACACTCCCTCTGTCACAGCCCATATACAGAAGCAAATACTAGTAAGACTGTTCACAAAGATGGCTATCACAGCTCTAATATTATCACAGATACAATTGATTCAATGTAAATTTACTCTATAAATACATTTGTGATGTGTGAACCACCATATAGACCCCTTTGACTTACGCATTTATATCTAATACCATTTTTACTATGTCTTTCATACAAGATGGTGACTGAGAATGCCTTGCAGACAGAAATTCAGGGGATCTACAGGTGGTTAAGGAATGGTTACCTACCTTCATCTCACTAATACAGCAGCCTGTTTTGAGACTTGATTAATGAAATAAACATTTGTCATGTGCTTAATGGTTTTTAAAATATACTGATTGATAAATAGCATTCTTATAAAACAATAGGATCTAGTTTGCTTTTCTAAGTGTGATCAAGCAGCTTTCCATTCAGGAAATTAGTGCATAAGTACAAACAGTGTTGAGAGTGTGGGATACAGCCATTTAAAGTTACCAGGCTGCTCCACTAGAGGGTGCTACAGATATGACTACATCAAGGCCAGTTCATAGCTCCAAACAAGGTTAATGAGTAGCATGAATAGTCTGTGCCTGCAGTGCAAAAATTAAGGGGTTTATCCAACCTATTTTAAGTTTTATACACAGTTATTAGCCTGTAGTCTGTGGTGACATTAAAGGGATAGTAATACTTTGTTTTATCTTTATTTTATTTTGTAGGCATTAAAAACATGAAGAATGATAATAAGTCTTAGCTCTCAAACCTTTATGGTTTGAGAAATATTCACAAGCAAAGTTTCCCCTCACTGAACAAAACAGTCAAGTCTGCCATCTAGCTGTCAGACTTGGAATCCGGTCCGCAGATCAACCGGTGGCTCTTCAGCAGAGCCAAGATCACAAGATATAAAAATAACTATTTCATTGGAAGGGTCTAAACAGTGTGCTTGCAAACTAGGCATACTTTGTAGACTATTCGAATGAAATAGTTCTTCTTATACCTTGCAATCTCGGCTCTGCTGTAGCGCCACGGCCGGTCCGCGGACCGGATTCCAAATCTGACAGCTAGATGGCGGACTTGACCATTTTGGTCAGTGAGGGGAAACTTTGCTTGCATAAAGGTTTGAGAGATAAGACTTATATCGTTCTTTGTGTTTTTTTAATGCCAACAAAATAAAATAAAGATAAAACGAAGTATTACTATCCCTTTAAGAGCACATCCTTTCTCCCAGCTCAGTTCAAACTGAGATGAGCATTGCACAAGGCAGGGAACATTCTTAAAAGAAGCAATAATATAACAGTGCACTGGGTTTCAGTTAGCCCACAAAGATCTTTAGGGATGGCTTCCTGTGGCAGGAAGTAAGTCACCTGATCCACCTTCTGGTTCTGCCCCAGATGGCCTTCTTCAGTCCACTAAGCATGATACCCTTTATAAAGACCATTGTACGGGTTTGACCTTACTCACTGGTAGCAGCTCCAGGAAGGAGATCTGTATTAAGGAAAAGAGAGCTAAATTAAATATGGCAGGAGTGAGAATCAGAGATGAGTCAGTTATGCTTGTGTCATTTTAATGTTTCAGACTTTTTTGTCTAACAGAAACTAACCTATGTAGTCATTTGTTAACCATTTTTAGAATATGTCAAATAATCTTGATGTTCCTCTTGCTGTAGATAAGCCTGAATCATGGTGCTACGTAATAATCTAGTACATTACTAGTGCATTGTGGATGGCACCATTACATGCCCCAAGCTTCCAACAAGACCCTAAGCTTTAATATATATATAAATATGTATGTATATACATACAGTACATAACACCACCGAATATGTCGAATTTTATATAGTTTAACAGGTGTACAGCACAGGTAATAAATAGAAGTTCAGTATTGAAAAAAGTAAAACAAAATGTAGTACAAGAACACAAAAGACATCACTGCATGGAAAAGTTGGGGTTTTAGCCCCCTCAACAAGTTTCCAGCAATGCTCCTGGGCTGAAGACCGAACCATTCATTTCCTAGAAAGCATGGAGTTTTATTGAGTTATAATTCAATTGATTTTTAGGAAGGTTATGTCATAGCATTTGAATTCTGTCTATGATCATTTGGCTTCACCTGTTAAATTTCACTGATTACATTGAAGGTGAAGGACACTTCCATATCAGTTTTAATGGTTGGCTTTATTGGCTGTGTGAGATGTTAATTAGTAACCAGGGATGGGATTTAAAAAACAGTAAACAGTTTAAGGGATATATACACACAAAGAATTTTCCTGCTGAATAAAACAGTGGTAATCCCATGGGTAGGCGATATAGCTAATCATAAGTAAGCATGGCTGTTGTGCAAAATGCGTTGATCTATGCTTCTAAGGCAGACCACATTGTTTGTTCCCAGCTGGGTCGTTATCATGGTGCAGTGATTCCCCTCCTGTCACTCTCACTTGTGCTGCACTCCGATTGGTTGAGCCTGTTTGGCCCGCCCCTGGTGACCTTTTTATACTGGGCCATTGGCACCTGTGAGGTGCCCTTTCGTGGTGTTCCTGAGCCAGTTTTGCTGTGCTGTGTTCCTGCATTCATGATTTCCAGTGTACCGACTTGGCTTGCTCTGACTACGTTCCTGTGTTCCTGCCCTGTGATTTGACCCGGCCTGGCTGACGTTCCTGCTTGTATCCTGATCTGGCTTGTCTGAGAACCTGCCCCGTGATTTGACCCGGCCTGGCTGACATTCCTGCTGGTATCCTGATCTGGCTTGTCTGAGAACCTGATCCGTGATTCGACCTGGCTTGTATGACATTCCAGCTCAGTGACCTGCACCGGTTACATCTGCCTAGACTACGTTCCAGCCTCCCACTGTCGCCGAGGCTACATTTTGACTTCTTCCAACTACTGTCCTTCTACGGCTGCAGTTGTTAACCCGTGCTGAGCCGAGATCCTGCTACCGAGCTGATCCCTGCTGAGCTGTACTCCTCTTACGAGCCGTTAACCCGTGCAGAGCTGTGTTCCAACTATCGAGCCGTTAACCCGTGCAGAGCTGTGTTCCCGGTTCTGAGCCTCCAGTCTGGTACAGAGCGTTGCTATTGTGCTGAGCCTTTTCTCTCATACCACTATAACTGCTGAGCCGGTCCGGTGGGCCTTGCAGGCGACGGTTCATATCACTCCTTGCAGTATAGTGAAGTTTGTTACAGCACCCGGTAGGCACTACGGCTTTAGATGCTACTGTGCAAGCCTCTGTTATTACGCCTGTGGGGGCTATTGGCTCAAGCTCTTGCAACCAGTTGATTCCATTATCACGCCCGTGGGGGCTATTGGCTCAAGCTCTTGCAATCCAGTTTCTCCGTTATCACGCCCGTGGGGGCTATTGGCTCAAGCTCTTGCAATCCAGTTGCTCCATTATCACGCCCGTGGGGGCTATTGGCTCAAACTCTTGCAATCCAGTTGATTCCATTATCACGCCCGTGGGGGCTATTGGCTCAAGCTCTTGCAATCCAGTTGCTTCCATTATCATGCCCATGGGGGCTATTGGCTCAAGCTCTGACAGTCTACTTGCTCTGTTATTACGCCCGTGGGGGCTACTGTTCAAGTGCAGCAGGCTCTGGGTTGCAGGTTCCTCTTTGCTGGACAGTTATCTCAGTATTATGAACATTTGGTGTTGAGTCCTCTCCACCATTTACTGCCTATTATCACCTTGGGCATGCCAAACACCACAACTGAGGTGGACTGATTACTGTGTTAACCCTTGTATCTCTGTACTCAGTATCTGCTATTTGCCTGTGCTGTTTAAATCGATACCTGTATATTGGTCATACTATTGACTTCTTGCTGCTATGCAGTGCTGCCTGTAGGGGGCGATTTGTGTCATTCATTTTGTTCTTAATAAAACTGTGTTTTATTTCACCTACTGGTCTGAGTGTCTTGAAAACCATGACAGTCGTCTTTATTGGCTGTGTGAAACATTTATTAGTAACCAATGGATGGGATTTAAACAAACAGTATCTGATAAAGAGTAAACACTAGCTGTTGTGCGAAACGCGTTGATTTATGCTTCTAAGCCACACCACATTGTTAGTTCCCAAATCTGTGAGTACGCTTGATTGCTCAGTCTCAGTGATTTACACCACAGTAACGTACAAGGTATGGTTTTTAATTAATTTCCTTGTAATGTGACTTTACACATGAAGCATAGGTGCAACTTGCTATCATTTGTTCAATATATTTATGGGAGACATATAGGGAATCATCAGTCGGCACATTGCTCAGATTTACACAATGATACTTATATACACATGTAAATATACATATATATATATATATACATATATAAACACATGCAAAATTTTTTGTTTATATAAATAGATTTTTATTCAGTCAGCACAAAGAGAAGTACATGCGAACAGTACAAGTCATCATACAGGATATAGGGCTAAAGATACAACATAAGGTACAACCCAACAGTGGAACTCAAGTGTACTGGGAGAAACAGGCCAGAATTGCCAGGTAAATGGTGAGACCAAGATGAATGAAGTCAGGCAACTCACCCTAATTCCTGTGTGGTAGAGTACTGACTGAAAAAGGGATTTTAAAGGTAGACTAAGAGAATAGGAAAGGAGATCTAAGGATAGAAGATAAAGGTAACATTAGAATATAAAAATATTATGTATAGTTTGGTGCTCCTATGGTACGGTTTTTACCATTTTTCTCAAGCTACTGACTACAAAAGGAAATATTGTTTTCCTATAATTTAATATTGAATGGTGAAAATGTTAAAAAATATTTTTTCCAATAACTCCACCACCTGGAAACATTAGAGCTTTCCAGTCTAGGGCTTAAATGGCAAATGATGCCTAATTTGGCCTTCCTGGTTGCCTACATTACAAAAGAGTATTTCTTGTCTATCTTTTCCATGTGTTTGTAATTGTTTTAGACATTTTAGAAAAAGACGTGATAGAGGATTGTACAAGTATATGAGAGGTCAATACAAGGATCTCTGAGGTGAGCTATTCATTCCAAGGCCTGATTAGGTGACCAGGGGACACCTCTTGAGATTAGAAGAAAGGATGTTTAGACCAGTGGTTCTCAAGGGATTTTTTCTGGTGGCCGCCAATGCGGCCACCACAATGTTCTTGTGGCCACCGCTGCGGCCACAGCCGTGTTGTGGTGGCCACACTGACATTACATGTGCAAATGGTAGCTTAGTAACTTGACAGAGGAAATCTATATCTTCCGCTGCTACTTTTTATCCCCCACTACCTTCAGATCGGGTGGGGGGCTTGTATTTGCTGCCTGTTTCATAGCTTCTTTTTCAGGACCTACCAGGTGTGTGAGCAGATGCCATTGTACAACCAGATATCAACATTTGTTTGAACAGTTGGAATACAGGACCTGACTGGTCCTGAAAACTAATAGACCAAGCAGATGTAAATTCAAAAATTGCCACCTACTAGAATCCAATGCCTTTGTTGGCCTGTCCCGTGACCAAATGAGGAGTACGGCAACCACAATTCCTTTCTGCCATTCAGGAACACTGTCAAGAGAAGTGGCAGGGTACTTCTCTTCAGCACTAGTGTGGCTGCACTGGGTCACAGAACCCCACTCTGACATTAGTTGGCACAGCACATTGGGTCACATGTAGAAATAAAAAAAATGGAGCAATACTGGCACAAAAATTCCTGCACCATATACAATAAAGAAATATTTCTGGTGATTAAAATATAATTTTGAACTCTTACATGGTAGAGTTATTGAACACATTGCAAAGAAAGGCATTGAAGATCTCTATAATTTCCAAGTGGTTAATAAAATATATATTGTGTGGTTCTTTTGCCTCAGCATTTCTAAACTTTTTCCTTTAAACTTAGGTACTAACAAAATAAAACCAAACCATCGATTATGATGGGATTCTTTTAATTCCCTCAATGCCTCGCTAGTATAAAATTAACCCCTTGGATGCTAGAGGCCTCACAGTACTTTGGGTGCCTTTGTGACAGCCAAGGAGTTAAAATACCACAAACCTGCACTCTGCATTGTTCACCTCACACTTTCCACTCAGTGTCCCTCACATTGTGCCACACACACACACACTGTCCACTTCACATTGTCCCACACACACACACTGTCTACCTCACATTGTCCCCCACACACACACACACAATGTCCACTTCACATTGTCCCACACACACACACACACACACACACACAGAGTCCACCTCACATTGTCCCACACACAAACAATCCACCTCACATTGTCCAACACACACACATACACTGTCCACCTCACATTGCCCCCCCACACACACACAGTCCACCTCACATTGTCCCACACACACACTGTCCACCTTATATTGTCCCTCACACATTGTCCCCCACGCACTGTCCTCCCACATTGTCCACGCAGCACAGTACATATGTATAAATATAAAAGTGAAGCGTTCCTCCGGGCTCTCTTACCCCCTTCCTCTACTCTGCTCTGTCAGTCTGTATGCTGAGAGAGAGGGCGAAACAGCCCGGTACCGTACTCGCTCATTGATGAATGTACCAGTACTAGATACAGTCTGGCAGTTGATGGATTGGCAAATGTCTATGGAAATCAGTTTATATTCTTGTACATTCAGCCATCCCCTGTTTGAGAACTAAGACCTCTCATGTATGTTATGTGTCCCCCACCATGAGGAGCTGAAGTCCCAGCCTCTCTCTCTTCCTTCCCTCTCTCCTGGGTAGGCTGTGATCTTAACTCCCAGTTCTTAGCAATATTTATCTTTAGCTCAGATAACCTGTAACGCAGTCCGGGCAATGGAGCTGATTTTGGTTTCAATGAACTAAGCATCAGTGCCACAGATCACATATCAGTTGCTTTGAGCACAATGCAGAGCCACCTCTCCAGTTCAGTGTAAGTGGTTATACTGCGGTTATAAAATGGACAGCGGTTGCCCAAACCTCCTCTCCTCACTCAGTGTAAGTTGCTATGCCACCAAGATGGAGGGAAGAGGGGCTGCTCGAGTCTTCCCTCCTCACTCATTTAAGCTGCTATGCATCTCACTGATGACCGTGTTGTCTGTTAACAATGAGGTACACAGTGGAGAAAAAATCTGGGGTGTCGGACAATGAAACAAGTCTGGGGTGTAGGACGGTGGAACAAGGCTGATGCGTCAGATAGTGGAACGAGGTGCATCCAGTATTGGAACAAGGCTGGTGCATCAGAAATTAGGACAAGGTGGGGTGTCAAATGTATTTATATTTCTGTGACTACCAGTTGACTGGAACAAGGGTAAATAATGACTAGGAGGAATGGCAGAAGAAAAGCAATATCTATACTGGATGGGGGAAGGTAAATAATGACTGGGTGGAATGGCAGAAGAAAAGCAATATCTATACTGGATGGGGGAAGGTAAATAATGACTGGGTGGAATGGCAGAAGAGAAGCAATATCTATACTGGATGGGGGAAGGTAAATAACGACTGGGTGGAATGGCAGAAGAAAAGCAATGTCTATACTGGATGGGGGAAGGTAAATAACGACTGGGAGGAATGGCAGAAGGGAAGTAATGTCTATACTGGATGGGGGAAGGTAAATAATGACTGGGAGGAATGGCAGAAGGGAAGCAATGTCTATACTGGATGGGGGAAGGTAAATAATGACTGGATGGAATGGCAGAAGAGAAGCAATATCTATACTGGATGGGGGAAGCTAAATAATGACTGGGAGGAATGGCAGAAGGGAAGTAATGTCTATACTGGATGGGGGAAGGTAAATAATGACTGGGTGGAATGGCAGAAGAGAAGCAATATCTATACTGGATGGGGGAAGGTAAATAATGACTGGGAGGAATGGCAGAAGAGAAGCAATATCTATACTGGATGGGGGAAGGTAAATAACGACTGGGAGGAATGGCAGAAGGGAAGTAATGTCTATACTGGATGGGGGAAGGTAAATAATGACTGGGAGGAATGGCAGAAGGGAAGCAATGTCTATACTGGATGGGGGAAGGTAAATAATGACTGGATGGAATGGCAGAAGAGAAGCAATATCTATACTGGATGGGGGAAGCTAAATAATGACTGGGAGGAATGGCAGAAGGGAAGTAATGTCTATACTGGATGGGGGAAGGTAAATAATGACTGGGTGGAATGGCAGAAGAGAAGCAATATCTATACTGGATGGGGGAAGGTAAATAATGACTGGGAGGAATGGCAGAAGAGAAGCAATATCTATACTGGATGGGGGAAGGTAAATAATGACTGGGTGGAATGGCAGAAGAGAAGCAATATCTATACTGGATGGAGGAAGGTAAATAATGACTGGGTGGAATGGCAGAAGAAAAGCAATATCTATACTGGATGGGGGAAGGTAAATAATGACTGGGAGGAATGGCAGAAGGGAAGTAATGTCTATACTGGATGGGGGAAGGTAAATAATGACTGGGAGGAATGGCAGAAGAGAAGCAATATCTATACTGGATGGGGGAAGGTAAATAATGACTGGGAGGAATGGCAGAAGAGAAGCAATATCTATACTGGATGGGGGAAGGTAAATAATGACTGGGTGGAATGGCAGAAGAGAAGCAATATCTATACTGGATGGGGGAAGGTAAATAATGACTGGGTGGAATGGCAGAAGAGAAGCAATATCTATACTGGATGGGGGAAGGTAAATAATGACTGGGAGGAATGGCAGAAGGGAAGTAATGTCTATACTGGATGGGGGAAGGTAAATAATGACTGGGTGGAATGGCAGAAGAGAAGCAATATCTATACTGGATGGGGGAAAGTAAATAATGACTGGGTGGAATGGCAGAAGAGAAGCAATATCTATACTGGATGGGGGAAGGTAAATAATGACTGGGTGGAATGGCAGAAGAAAAGCAATATCTATACTGGATGGGGGAAGGTAAATAATGACTGGGTGGAATGGCAGAAGAAAAGCAATATCTATACTGGATGGGGGAAGGTAAATAATGACTGGGTGGAATGGCAGAAGGGAAGTAATGTCTATACTGGATGGGGGAAGGTAAATAATGACTGGGTGGAATGGCAGAAGAAAAGCAATATCTATACTGGATGGGGGAAGGTAAATAATGACTGGGTGGAATGGCAGAAGAGAAGCAATATCTATACTGGATGGGGGAAGGTAAATAATGACTGGGTGGAATGGCAGAAGAGAAGCAATATCTATACTGGATGGGGGAAGGTAAATAATGACTGGGTGGAATGGCAGAAGAGAGGCAATATCTATACTGGATGGGGGAAAGTAAATAATGACTGGGAGGAATGGCAGAAGAGAAGCAATATCTATACTGGATGGGGGAAGGTAAATAATGACTGGGTGGAATGGCAGAAGAGAAGCAATATCTATACTGGATGGGGGAAGGTAAATAATGACTGGATGGAATGGCAGAAGAGAAGCAATATCTATACTGGATGGGGGAAGGTAAATAATGACTGGGTGGAATGGCAGAAGAGAAGCAATATCTATACTGGATGGGGGAAGGTAAATAATGACTGGATGGAATGGCAGAAGGGAAGTAATATCTATACTGGATGGGGGAAGGTAAATAATGACTGGGAGGAATGGCAGAAGAAAAGCAATGTCTATACTGGATGGGGGAAGGTAAATAATGACTGGGAGGAATGGCAGAAGGGAAGTAATGTCTATACTGGATGGGGGAAGGTAAATAATGACTGGATGGAATGGCAGAAGGGAAGTAATGTCTATACTGGATGGGGGAAGGTAAATAATGACTGGGAGGAATGGCAGAAGAGAAGCAATATCTATACTGGATGGGGGAAGGTAAATAATGACTGGATGGAATGGCAGAAGGGAAGTAATGTCTATACTGGATGGGGGAAGGTAAATAATGACTGGGAGGAATGGCAGAAGAGAAGCAATATCTATACTGGATGGGGAAGGTAAATAATGACTG
The DNA here is from genome assembly GCA_037306005.1 of Rhinophrynus dorsalis. Classification (NCBI taxonomy): domain Eukaryota; kingdom Metazoa; phylum Chordata; class Amphibia; order Anura; family Rhinophrynidae; genus Rhinophrynus; species Rhinophrynus dorsalis. The sequence continues at coordinate 578,638,827 of CM074718.1, forward strand.
GATGGAATGGCAGAAGGGAAGTAATATCTATACTGGATGGGGGAAGGTAAATAATGACTGGGTGGAATGGCAGAAGGGAAGTAATGTCTATACTGGATGGGGGAAGGTAAATAATGACTGGGTGGATTGGCAGAAGAGAAGCAATATCTATACTGGATGGGGGAAGGTAAATAATGACTGGGAGGAATGGCAGAAGGGAAGTAATGTCTATACTGGATGGGGGAAGGTAAATAATGACTGGGTGGATTGGCAGAAGAGAAGCAATATCTATACTGGACGGGGGAAGGTAAATAATGACTGGGTGGATTGGCAGAAGAGAAGCAATATCTATACTGGACGGGGGAAGGTAAATAATGACTGGGAGGAATGGCAGAAGGGAAGCAATATCTATACTGGATGGGGGAAGGTAAATAATGACTGGGTGGATTGGCAGAAGAGAAGCAATATCTATACTGGATGGGGGAAGGTAAATAATGACTGGGTGGATTGGCAGAAGAGAAGCAATATCTATACTGGACGGGGGAAGGTAAATAATGACTGGGAGGATTGGCAGAAGGGAAGCAATATCTATACTGGACGGGGGAAGGTAAATAATGACTGGGTGGATTGGCAGAAGAGAAGCAATATCTATACTGGATGGGGGAAGGTAAATAATGACTGGGAGGAATGGCAGAAGGGAAGCAATATCTATACTGGATGGGGGAAGGTAAATAATGACTGGGTGGATTGGCAGAAGAGAAGCAATATCTATACTGGATGGGGGAAGTAAATAATGACTGGATGGAATGGCAGAAGGGAAGTAATATCTATACTGGATGGGGGAAGGTAAATAATGACTGGGTGGATGGCAGAAGGCAAGTAATGTCTGTGTGCAGTGGAGGCAGATGTGAGAGTCTCAGGTCGCCATTTTTCTCAGGCAACATGTTTAAGCGCATTGCCTTTTAAAAGGATACCCCCACATTGTTCCACATATGCTGATCACCTCACATTGTTTATTATTGTTAGACTTGACTGTTTGCGTGCCAAAGGGGTATCCAATGCAATTGCATTGATGCTAAATGTGTTGGACGCCTCTATGGCACTCAAAAGGTTACATTTAAATGACTTATCTCTCCTGCTCCTTTATTATTGACTTACAGCAGCATTCTGAGCAGAGTGGAGAGAAGAGCGAGCCATCCATCCTTCACAGTGGGTCCAGTCATCATAGCCACTTAATTCAGCAGTGATTCAGCCCTCTCAGTCAGCCGCCAGCGTTATCTGCTGTGCCACAGGGTAGGTAAATTAGACGGCTCCCGCTCTTCACAGGGACGAACAGAGGCGGGATTTTGTTACGCGCTGAAACAGCCTACTATTACGGGAGGGCTGAACAATCATTGGCTACCTGAGGCACTTCCACCTGGAAGCTTTAGCCAGTCAGAAAATCTGCACAGCAACAGAAAATAAGTTACAAAATCTACGCAGCCACAGTTCAGGCTCGGGCTCAGGCATTTTAATCACATGTATGCGGGCCGGTGGCTGCATGCGGCCACCATTTCCACATTTCTCATGGTGGCTGCACAAAAACACTCTGGTGGCTGCATGCAGCCACGGTGGTCGCGCTTGTGAAACGCTGGTTTAGACTTCAGCAGAGGAAGGTTTTTTTATAGTAAGGTCTGTTAAATTGTGGAATTCCTTGCCCAAGGAGGTGGTTATGGCAGATACAATGGATACATTAAAAGAAGATTAGATACATTTCTTTCAAAAGGGAGCATACAGGGTTATACTGTTTATTAGTAGGCATATCAGGAAGGTCTGATAAAGACTAACTTATTTGGTAGCAGGAAAGCTATATAATTCATAGTCACTGGGGTATGAGGCAAAGGTTGAACTTGATGGACTAGTGCCTTTATTCAACCTAATTTACTATGTTATTATGTAGAAGAAAATAAAAACGATAGGTGTAGTTCAGTGCTCCTGGCACCCCCAAATCTTACTCACCATATGAACAAAATAAAATTGGCCAATGATTTAAATATGGCTTTTAAACCCTTGGATGCTAGAGAGGTCTCCAAAGCACTGGGGTTAAAAGTTCCATTTAACGCAATGGAAATGTCTCTTTTATGCTGCAGTTGAATTGCTCATCTTAGGATAAAGTCCACAGTGTTAAGTACTGACAAATCTGGACTGACAGTAATCAAAAAAAGGGGCAACTGGTGCTTTAAATGCTTTCACTTTGGCCATGAAAGAGATGATATGCAATATCTTTGTGCTGTCTTTGTATTTATTTTAAAATGTCATCTGTATTAGTTTTACATTCAGGGAACAGAAACAAGCATCAGTTTCCTTGAAGACCTTCTACCAGTATGTGGCATATGAGTCTGTGACAAGTGACATTACAGAAGGTCATGTCACTTTTAACTGCTTGCATTAAATCTATCTGATTTCCCCAGTGCCCTTCCTTTGTTTGATTAATACTACTAGATTCTAACCGAGGTATAGGAAAACATAATTTAAAGGAAAAACGGCAAAGCCAATTTGCTTTCTGAAAATAATAATTTGGTATATAGTATGTTGTCAAGTTTACAGTGAGGTGACTGGAGCTGTTCACTATAGAATAAAATCACCCATGGAGACAGTTTCCAATATTAGAAGTGTTAGTAGAGTAATTCAAGACAGAAAAGGACAATAGCCCATCCACAGTGTTACTCATTAAAGGGGAATTATTCTCTTAGACTATGTGGCTCTTAATTTGTTTAAGATAATCTTAGGTAAGTATGCTTCATACAGCAGTCAGGTGTACCTATATATTTTGTATTGCGCCTACAGTTTCCTGTATATAGTGATCTCTTTTAAAGTCTGCCTTTAGAGCACATCTGTTCACATTAAACAGTGGGCTTCAATAGACCTGAATGGCATGTGAAGTTCAGTTGTTTTTATCAGATTGCAAACTGAAATCATAAGCACAAGAGAGCTCAAAAGTAACTAAAAATACTATATATATATATATATATATATATATATATATATATATATATATATATATATATATACCTCCCAACATTTCAAATGGACAAAGAGGGACTCTTGTGCTTTAGGTGGTGTTGTTGGGGTGTGGCTGGTGGGTGGGGCATTATCGAACATTTTTAGGTTATTTCATGACCTACTGACACCTCTTTGTGTAACTGAATAAATGATTTAGAACAGTGTTTCTCAACTCCTGTCCTCGGGGCCCACTAACAGGCCAGGATTTGATGATTTCCTTGTTAGAGCACAGGTGAGTTAATCAATGTGAATGAGCCTCTGATCACCACACCTGTGCTCTAGCAGAGAAATCCCTAGTCCTGGCCTGTTAGTGGGTCCTGATGGCAGGAGTTGAGAAACACTGATTTAGAACTAGACCAAAGTATTTTATTTACACAGACTAAATTATATACACATCTATTGAAATTTATACAAAATCAATGTGAGTTTTATTGCTGTGCAGCAAAGTGATACCCTTACATACACACCACACAGTCTGATCTCCTAAAAAGAGGGACACAAGGGAGGGAAAGAGGGACAGAGGGATTTGGTTCAATAAGAGGGACTGTCCCTCCTAATGAAGGACACTTGGGAGATATGGATATAAATGCCGTTTGTTAAACAAATTAAAGGCCGTTTATATCTATGTATTAATTCCTCTTTGCAATATCCTTTTGGGGTTCAAAGGGTTAAATTAACTGGATTTTTTTTATAAATATATATATATATAAATTAGTTAGTTCAGAACATGCTGGAACATTTATATCACATTACCTCCTTCTTCCAGGGCTCTGCTTGAGAAAATGTTAAACAAATATTGAGAGTAATAAGGTCTGAGGTAAATACGAGCATGTGCAGTGCTAAGTCATACTACATAAGTCATGGGCATCCAACATGCAGCCCTTGTGCCAAATGTGGCACACCTTACCATAGTGTACACCGTTTATGTTTTTTTGCCTTAATAGCTAGCAGCACTGACATCTTACAGCAGGGATTCTCATCTCTTGTCCTTGAGGCACACTAACAGGTGAGGTTTTCGGTATATTTCTAATTAAACCCAGACATTGCAATCAAAATAACTGAGCCACTGATTAGCCACCTCTGACTAAGTAGGGATATCTTGAAAAGCTGACCTGTTGGTTTGTCCTGCGGGCTATCCTTTAGTAACACTGCCCCATAGTCTAAAACAGTTCTTAAATACCATTATTCTCATTGACTGGGGAAGGAACTTCCTTACTGAATTATGGTTGGAGCACTTAGGTACATAAAAGTTTTTTAAAACACTTGTCTCAAAATGATACTTCGTCTTTAACCCCTTAAGGACCATTGCCGTACCAGGACCGTCACGGCGTCCTGGTACGTCATGGAGTTCAGGGCTCCCGGCGCGGCTGCACGCCGCTCCGGAAGCTCTGAACCAGAATCGCAAAAAAATAATGCCCTGTGGTCCTCAAGTGCCGATCGCTCGTGTTCACCAGTCCTTAAGGGGTTAAACTTCAACCAGTAAAGATGGCAGAAATGACTAATTACTAAGAAAATATGATGGCAGTGTAAATGAGCATGGATTTGTTATATTTTGCACTATTTAATATGGATTTAATCCTTTAAGGACAAGAGGTGGTGTGCAATGCATTTCTTTGCAGTGTGTTGTACACTATTTATTAATGATCTTCCCACAATTTGCACAGCATCCTCTGTGCACAAAAATGCAGATGACACCATAATCTACACTTAGACTCCAAGCATATCACAATTTAAAGCACTGTTACAGCAAGATTTCTCTGAAGCTGAAAGATAGATAGATTTTAAAAAAACTGTTCTTAAAGGGATAGTATAGTCCCATAAAAAGTATGTCCTAAATCGTAGCTGCAGTAAAAAAACATTCAATGTGCTTAATCCTTTCTCTCAAACCGTTATGGTTTGAGAGAAATAAGAAAATAAAGTCCTCCGTTCCCTCCCCTTTCTGCCTGACGAGCTGTAAAGCTGTCAGAGGCAGAATCTGGTCGTCCGACTGCAGGCAGCTCTTCAGGAGCGCTGTCATCTAGATATCTTGGTATAATCACTTCATCGGTATGGTCTACAGCGTGTGCCTGGCTTGCAAGCACACATTGTGGACCATTCCGATAAAGTAATTATACTTAGACTTCTAGATGACAGCGCTCCTGAAGAGCCACCGTCTGGTCCCGGAAGCAGGATTTCATGACGTCCGCTGTACAGCGGACACATGAGAAGGGGGAGGGAGCAGAAGTCTTTATTTTATTACATCTCTCAAACCATAACGGTTTGAGAGGAAGGATTAAGCACATTGAATGTTTTTTTACTGCAGCTATGATTTAGGACATACTTTTTATGGGACTATGCTATCCCTTTAAAAACTCACAAAACACTAACAGTGGTATTTTGCAAAAATCTACTTAACTACTTAAACTCCATATTACCCATCTAACCATTGTAACAAAGTCAAATCTCAACTTGGCCTCGGTCAACTCCTACAAATATTTTGATATGTGGCTTGACCCCAGCCTCTCTTTTGATCTTGATAATGATAAATTAACATCCATACTTCATCCTAAAATAGGCACTCTGTTTAGAAACAAATCCTGTTTAAGTCTGCTGGTAAGAGAATCATTCAGCAGATGCTGATGCCAGTCATAGTCTATGGGAATGCAGTGTATGCTTCTGCACCACAAATCCATCTTGGTAAACTCGACATTCTATATAATTCATTATGTTGCTTTGTCCTCTAATGTAATTACACTACCCATCATTTTGATATATTTAAAGAACTAGGTGGCTAACACTCAAATCTAGATGTGTCCTTCACCTTTCTTTCCTAGTTAAAACCACTTCTCTGGAAAGTGACTAAACCACCTGAGCAGCATGATCACCCCAGCTTTCTATACTAACTATAACCTCTGCTCCACTGCTAACAAATCACTGAGTATTCCACACTGCAAGAAAGAAGCTGGTCAATCTGCCTTCTCCTTCAGAGCTCTGAAACCCTAAAATAACATACCCCAAAAAATCACATCTTCACTGTCAAAAATCCCTAAAAATAACTGCTTCTTTGTATCTAAAAACAATATGTAACTGTATATCATTTTTATATTGTTTCTTTATTTTGTGTAATTCTGTAACTTCTTACTGTGAAAGCTCTCCAGGACATACTTGAAAATTAGAGAAATCTCATTGTATTCTTCACGACTTAACATTTTCTAAATAAATAAATATCCTCTGAAGAGTTCATAGTTCAGTGAAAAACACATAGCTGATCTTCATCAGGTGTTGTAATTTTCTCTTATATTGCCTCGAGTTACATTTGTGCCTGAGTGAGTATCACGCTTTGCTTTTAGTCAAAACAACCTTGTCAAATAACATAGCATTATGTTGTATTACTTAACACGAGATAAAATCAAATATATGATGAAGTAGTTGAAAAGCCCGTGTACACGGGTGACAGTGCCACTCGGCAACAGTCGCAGTGCAGTCATGCATAGTAGAAACTGCCCGCGCCGCGGCTGATACAGGGCAGGGTGCTCCGAATTCAGACCGTAGTCCTCTCTGCGCACAGACTACGATCTGAATTCAGAGCCCCGCTCCATTACCAGCTGCAGGGTGGGCAGCCTGTAGTGTGTATGACGGCTTCTGACAAACACACATTTAGCAAATTATTATATAGGATATTTGCCCACAGAGTCTATTTTCCCATGCAGATTGTTTAAACAAATCCACATGTTCTGAGAACATGTATTATAATAATTGTGCTAGACATTTCTCCTGTGTATTATTTTGCAATGTCTTGTAGACTTCTCCAACATCCAGAGAGATGAGGGATAAAAATAGTACACTGAATTAAAGTGGACCTGTCACCTTAAGATGTTTAGTTAATTTTAAAGAGAATTAAAGTGATATTAATGTCTGCAATAAAGAAGATTGACGAGTCTTCTCTATTGTAAATGTAACACATTGCACTATGTTTAACAACTTACTTTGATGTAGTTCAAAAGATATTACATGTAGAAAGATCCCCCTCCAGCCCCTTCTAGCCTTGTCACTGATCATCTCATGCCGGTCCGGATGGAGAGCGGAGAGGGCCACACTTCAGTAAGCAAAGGAAAATCCTGCCCTCCTTCGTCAAGGGGGGAAGGGTTTTCTTTATACTTACTGACTGAAGTTTGTCCCGGGACTGGATTGCAGATTCTGTGGGAGGTGGCCAGAAGGGGTGGGAGGGGGATCTTTCTACATGTAATATCTTTTGAACTACATGGAAAAAAGTTGTTAGATTTACAATAGAGAAGACTTAGCTATGTACTTTATTCCAGACATTACTATCCCTTTAAAACTAACCATTTGTTTGCAAAATAATAGATTTTGAGAAATTCACTTAATGCTAATGGTGGCACTTTATGCTAATTCTGGGCCAAATTTCCCACACACTGAATGAATCTAGGCGGAGCCCACACACTTGATGGATTTCTAACAGAACAGTTAGTGATAAGTTTGACTTTGAACGGAGCTAACTAGCATACTTTTCAGGCAATTAACATAAAGTCACACTGTATACCAAAACATAAAGGTTACAAACTTATTTTACAAAACATGGCTAGTACACATATAAACAGATTTTGATTCTTTGTAAAACAAAGTAAACTTGTCAATGTGACAAGTTCACTTTAAACTGTCATTCCCAGTCTGGCTTGTGTTAGCTTGACTGTAAGAACTGTGCCGTTTCTTAACCATATGGAACCTGACAGTAGACTTAATAATTCTTCCATTTTATGGAGCCATTCTATCCCTCCTATGACCCTTTGCTTCTGAGTTCCATGATAGATGAAAACATTTACAAAAAGCATCACGTTCAGTGACAAAAATAACTTAATCTAGTACCCTTTTATATTGCCAAACTACAAGATCATCTCTGGCTGCCATATAATTTACTGCCTTCATAGAAATCACCACATATTTTTTATCCCTAAAGGTCTTAAAAAGTGATCTAAATGACCTCCTCACCTCAGTTAAGATGGACAGAAGGCAGGCTTCATTATAATGTGGAGCATGTATTCTTGATAAACACTTCTATTATACAGAGGTGAGCCAGTGCATTTATCCTTCAGGTCAGGACCTACAAAAGCTCTCTGGATGAGGATTTGAAAGACTCTAAAGACCATGCCAGCTTTTCTGCCCGCATAGAAAGCCTTTGTCAAGAATAGTAGCCTATTAAAGGCATCTGGATGGAACAAATCAAAATAGACAAAATAAATAGGGGCAAATTTATCAATCTTTGGCTACTATAGCAATTACAGCAATTTTGTGACCAAAGTGTTGTCAAAAGCAAAGATACATTTATTTTCTCCATTTTGTTTAAATTGCTTTTTCTTTTCAATTTAATTCTGACCAAGTGTGTATTGGTGAGACTATCTACAGTTTTCTCTGTTTTGTAACAAGGTTGAGTCAAAAACTTTGTTGCAGGGACTTTTAAACAGAGACTGGTGATGTTTGTGCTTTTAGAAAGAGCTTTTATATCTGCAGTAAATCCAGATGCCTGCATTGATACATTTACAGTTACATTCCGTGGATATTGATATATATAACCACGAGCCCTTTCTTAAACTACTGACAAAAAACAACGGACTCTTATACAAAAAGAAAAGTGGAAATTTGGGGAAAAAGCAAATGTACCATAGGGAATAAATACAAATTCCTACTAATATAAATGTGACTTTTAAACGTTGGGCTGCTAGAGAGCTCCCAGTGCATTGCTTCTCAATGCATTGCAGATGCGTCTAGTGTTAAAGGAATTAAAAGACCAATATAAGTCGATGTAAATTATGGGCGTTTGTATTTGTTCATTATGTAGCAATTGTTTTTTTTCCTAGAGTTACTCCTTTTTACTTCTGTGCATATGTCTCATATTGCTCTTTCTATTAGCCCTTTGAGTGCCAGAGGGGTACGCATCGCATTGCAAAGCAATGCCTTGCGTACACCTCTGGCACTCAAAGGGTTAAAATATTAATGTGTGCCTTTCTTAAGATTTTAAACACAAATCTGCAGTAATGGAGGAGGTGCTGTATTTTACAATTACTGGTTACGTCACTGGTAATGTTCAGTGTACGTTATATCAAAAGTTGATTATGGTGTGTATGGAAATTTCTTTAAAAAGTTAACCCTTTGAGTGCCAGAGGGGTACGAAACGCATTGCTTTGCAATGCATTCCGTACCCCTCTGGCACTCATAGGGTTAAACATCACAGCCTTGGTCATGAGTGAGTTTGATCAAGCTAAACAAATAACTTTATTAAAAGGCAAAAAACTGTGTTAAAAAGGCAAATCACTTGTGTTAAAGCCTATGGTATGGTTCTTACTGGAATACACAAAAGCATGGAAATCTTGGGTTCTAGTTTTTCAGACTTTAACTTCATTCTTCTCTTTACTATGCTTTAATTAGATTTGTGATGTCATCAACAAATCATAGCACGGTCATGGAGTTAAAGTTTGAACTAAAACCCTGAATGGGAATTTGTTTTTGTATTTATACATATGGCCCAGTGCCCCCACTCGGCAAGATAGGCCATGGCTGGATCTATATCCCAGGCACCCCTAGGCAAAGCATTCTAGGTGCCCTTAGCTCCGCCCATGGCCACACCCCTACTCCTCACATGACCCCTCCCCATTGCCATTCAGTGGTTCCAGGAACAAAAAATACCCTTGCACTGGAGATCTCTCTAGAATCCAAGTGGTTCAATAATAGCCTATAAAGAGGTATAAAAATGGTGCAGGGATATTGAGATTGCCCTGGCCACACCCACAATTCAGAATGTGGGTGTGACCAGCTCTGCTAAGAGGCCCCTCAAAATTCGGAGCTCTAGGCAGTTGCCTATTTTGCTTATTGGAAAATCCAGCCCTGGAATAGGCGGTAAAAGAGCAATACTCCTTTCTAAGACCAATGTGATCATTTTCCACCAATGCGGCATTGCAGATTACTATATTTACACATAAAAAGCAACTATGCACCCAGCAAGTGTGTATGTCTTCCTTTGCATTCTGGTAGTCTCATCATCTTTAAGAAGATCTAACAAATACTAATGATTACCCCTAAATACCTTACAATTCACAGGGGGCCATTATGCCTTTGCTTAAATCAGTACTGCATGTGATTTTCATGTAGGCAGTCATGACAGTTGCTAGCAGGATGATAGGACCTCAAACTCTACTCCCTACACATGGTGATCTTAACCCTTTAAGGACCAGAGGGGTGTGCAATGCATTGCTTCACAATGGGCTGTATATTCCTCTGGACCTTAAATGGTTAAGTATTGTAACACATCTGCCTGTACCAGCAGTTGTCATGTTCACCTTTTTGGACATAACATCCAAGACTTGATTGATCAGATTAATCTTCATAGTATTTGGGCCATGGAGAGTGTTATTTCAATTCTGTCAGAGCTGTAGTTCAAGAGTAATTCAATGATAAAGTATCCCCCTCCCTCCCCTTTTACTGATGTAACACTGCTCACCTCAGAGCAGAAAGACAGTCTGGATGGATCACAGAAAGGGACAATCTTCAGTGAGCATAAGGAAAAACCTGAAAAAACTGTAAAGGGTGGCAGGGTTTTCCTTACGCTCACAGTAAGAAGATTAAACCTTGCTGCGACCTGTCCGGTCAAGAGACTAGATTCTACATCTGAGGGGAGGTGGCTTATACTAGGTAAGAGGGGCGGGAGGGGGAAACTTTATCATTCAATTACTCTTGAACTACAACTCTGACAGTATTGAAATAACACTCTCCATGGCCAAACACTATGAAAATTTATTGGAGTTGCTTTTTTGTGAAACATTACTATCTCTTTAAGTAGGCTCATGCACTACTTGCTTCAGTTTGAAAAAAAAATGTAATCTGTCATGTCCGCCTCCATGGACATGATATCCAGAGCTGATTGAAGATGTTCCACTTGAACTAAGGCAAAAAAGCAAAACATATTGGGGCCTTTATGGTTTTCTGGCCATATTATTCTGAGTGTGTGTTTGGGGGGGTATTAAGAGGTGTCAGTGTTTCTTTATCAGTTAGTCCTTGACCCTCTGAATGCTAAAGAGGTCTCAAAATTGGAGACCTGTCCAGCATCCAGGGGAGTTCAAATTCAGAATTCTGTCTTTTATTTTAATTGTAATGTTTCTCCAACATAACATTTTTAGACAAGAAGAAAAGTGATTTTCTGTGCAGTAGTAACATGCCACTGTTTGTGTCCGCAGGTAGTGGAGGACATGCTGGAGGACGAAGAGGAGGAAGATGACAAAGATGACAAGGTAATTATCCTTCTGGGCACTTGGGTACCTGGCGGTAGTAGAATTTAGGTTTGACACTGTTCACTTACAAGCAGAAAGCAAAAAAAAAAAAGACATGAAATGTTTTAGCCCAGAAATTTGGACAGATTGTTTATCATTCTAACAATGCTGCTATATGCTGTAAGAAGGAATAGAGGACAATAAATCCTCTCTTTTTTTAGACCAGAGCTTGGGTCACACACATTTTTTTTCTGCCAGGAACAAATGTAATTCAGTGTGTTTAGATCTTGATAGCTCTTTTGACGATAACTGCGATGACAACTGTTTATGAAGGACAAAAATTTGTCCTGTCGAATGTTACAGATGGGCCTCAATGTAGAATACAAGACAACTGGCCATATTCATCAGGGTAAAGAGGTGCAATTCTGGAGCAAGAAAACTGCATCAGAGTGGAGGTAGGAACATTCTCATTGATTGATATGGAGTTTTAACCCCATGAGTGCTCTCTAGCATTCAAGGGGTTAAAAGTCATATTTAAGTCAATGAACATTTATGGAGTTTTCATTTCAACCAGTTTGTTTGTTCCAGATCTTCACCTCTTTAGCATGAAGAATAAGTCCCAAAACAGTGTAAATGCTTATGTTTTAAAGTGGGCAAAAATAATAATATATAGTAATGTGCAAGGCAGGTGTGAAACAATGCTGTAAAGTAAAATGCTTTCAAAAATCTTAATAGTTTATTTTTCTCAATTAACAAAATGATAGTGAGTGAACAGAAGAAAAATCTAAATCAAACAATATTTGGTGTGACCACGCTTTCCCTTAAAACAGCATAAATTCTTCTAGGTACACTTGCACACAGTTTGTTAACGAACTCAGCAGGTAGGTTGTTCCAAATATCTTGGAGAACTACCCACAGTTCTTGTGTGGATTTAGGCAGCATCGGTTGCTTCCCTCTCTTCATGTAATCCCAGACAGACTCGATGATGTTGAGATCAGGGCTCTGTGGGGGCCATACCATCAGTTTCAGAACTCCTTGTTCTTCTTTACACTGAATATAGTTCTTATTGACATTGGCTGTATGTTTGGGGTCATTGCCCTGCTGCAGAATAAATTTGTGGCCAATCAGATGCCTCCCTGATGGTATTGCTTGATGAATAGGTATCTGCCTTTATTTCTCAGCATTGAGGAGACCATTAATTGTGACAAAATCCCCAACTCTGCTTGCAGAAATGCAGCCCCAAACTTGCAAGGAACCTCCACCATGCTTCACTGTTACCTGTAGACACTCATTCTTGTACTGCTCTCCAGCCCGGTGAACAAACTACCTTCTGCTACAGCCAAATATTTAAAATTTTGACTTATCAGTCCAGAGCACCTGCTGCCATTTTTCTGCACCCCAGTTCCTGTGTTTTCATTCATAGTTGAGTTGTTTGGCCTAGTTTCCACTTCGGAGGTTTGGCTTTTTGGCCGCAAGTGTTCCATGAAGACCACTTCTGACCAGACTTCTCCGATCAGTAGATGGATGTACCAGGATCCCACTGTTTTCTGCAAATTCTGAGCTGATGGCACTGCTGGAATCTTCTGATTGCAATGGGAAGTAAGCATGATTTGTATTTCATCTGCTGCACTAAGTTTCCTTGGCTGACCACTGCATTTATAGTCCTCAACATTGCCTGTTTCTTTGTGCTTCGTCAAAAGAGCTTGGACAACACATCTGGAAATCCCTGTCTGCCTTGAAATTTCTGCCTTGGAGAGACATTGCTGATGCAATATAACTGCCTTGAGTCTTGTTGCTGTGCTTAGTCTCGCCATGGTCTATGACTTTTGACATTAAACTGCCTTCAGCAACCTCACCTTGTTAGCCGAGTTTGGCTGTTCCTCACCCAGTTTTATTCCTCCTACAGAGCTTTAGCACCTGTATGGTATAATTGGTTAATCATACACCTCTGACTATATGCCTAGAAGAATTGATGCTGTTTTGAAGGCAAAGAGAGGTCACGCCAAATATTGATTTGATTTAGATTTGTCTTCTGTTCACTCACTATACATTTTGTTAAGTGATAAAAATAAACTATTAACATGTCTATTTTTGAAAGCATTCTTACTTTACAGCATTTTTGTCTAAGACTTTTGCACAGTACTGTGCATAGATGGTTTATATATTATCAATGCCTTAAAATAATAATTGCTACAAAATATTTTATATTTTATCACTTTCCAAAAGTATTTATTTTAATATATGATCACTTTTTAGTATATCAGTGCTTTTCATGTGAGTGCCAGAGGGTGATGTTAAATAATTTATCTTAGAGGGATTTGGTAGTGAACCTTCAATGTAGAAATGGTGATCACTCTCTTTCATAATGGTAATTATTTTTAGGAGTGATACTGATTGCACTACCTGTGCTTAACTTTTTAAATACCAGAGATATATGCAGCCTTGTGGCACTCAAAGGTTTAATTATTGATCCTTAAAACCTGACTTGTTGGTGTGTCCCACAGAATGGAGCCAAGAGTTACTGTGTTATTATAGAAATACTTCTAGCTTTTACCCCAGCTGCAGAGTGCCATTCATTTCTTCAGTGATATGCCTCCCAACCCTCTCCTAATATTAACCCTTTGAATACAATGCCAGAGGGGTACGCAGGGCATTACAAAGTAATGCTTTGCTTACCCCTATGGAAATCATGGAGTTGAACTTGAAAAAATGTCTATCCAGCGGTGTCCAACAGTTTTTATTTAAGTAATGAATTATATGAAGATGGAAATGTTACATGTCTATGAGGCGCAAAAAAAAAGACAATATAAAAGCTAAGTTTTATCAAGGGTCAGAATGCGCCTTTGCAAGTGAGACGGGAGATAAGTGAGGAAATTCTCCCTCATTTGCTATCTCGCTTTGTTTGCTAACACAATTACAATAGAGGCTTTCCACATCCTTCTTTGAACCCCCATACTCCCATGTTCATGAATAAAAGCAGGCCTCCCACTAAACTAGCTTCCATTAATGTGAAAAGTGTGGAAATATACTTTCCATACATACTGCCCTGTGGAACCTGGGTCTCCTATTCACTTTTGTATGCACTAATATGCTGATAGAAAATTTTAATCATGTTTTAGTAAATAAGAAATTTTTACATTGCTTTTTTTGTAATTTAGAGCTGTGAAATTAGCTGTGTTGCTTGATAAATGATGGTCAATGAGTGTGTTTGGGAAGTTGTGACACTATGGAGGTTGTGTACGCAAGGAATCGTAGGTGCCAAACAGGGGCAAAGTCAGGGACAAAATCATACCATATACATGAAATGTAACCCTTTGAGTGCCAGAGGGGATCCAGTTAATTGCTTTGCAATGTATAAGATATCCCACTGGCGCTCACAGGGTTAAAATGGATAAATTCTGGGGTCAAAACAAGGACAGAACAGATTAATGGCAGTTTTTAACCCCTTAAGGACCAGCGTTCCAGGGGTCCTTCCCTTAAGGACCACTTTAATCCTTGCCGACGCGCCGGTACACGTGACCTGTTACGAGTACCGGCACTTCACTTTGAGGCCTAATAGAGATCGCTCCAGTCTTGGAGCGGTCAATTTTAGGCCCAGTTTTTACTTACAGCGCTCCCGGTAGAGCGATGTAAGTAAAAAGTAAGTGACGTGCTATGACCATCATCGGTCCTTAAAGGTATAAGGACCGTGATGGTCATAGCACGTCATCTGGTCCTTAAGGGGTTAACATGCTTAAATATAGTGCAATGTTTTTTCTAGACTTGCTCCACTTTGACATTGATACATAGGGCCATATGCACAGAATGAATGAGGAACAATTCTGGGGCAAATTAACTGCTCCATAAAGGACAGATAAAAATTCCATTGATATATTTTGTTTTTTTTAACATCTTGAATGCTAGAGAGGTCTCCAATGCAATGCTTTGCAATGTGAGGACTTCACTTGCTTTCAGTTGATTGATATCCCCAAATAAATTGGTGTGGATTTTGGGGAATTTTATTTGTACCCTTTGTTGAACCTGGTTTGCCCCAGAATTGCTTCCCTTTCCATTTGTTCATAAAGTCCACAGGGAGCAATTTTTTTGCACTGACTTTGAACCAGTTGTGGCCCCAGTATGTTTTAGTAAATAGCCACCATTAAACGTTATAGTATCCTTTTAAAAAGTTGCAGTTGAAATGTTGTGTGGCTACACTCCGCAATCAGTATGTAGCCTGGAGGAAAAGGGTGACATGAGAATCTTGCCCTGCATATAAGCAACATGAGAATACGCTTATATGCAGGGAGAGATTCTCATGTCACCCTTTTCATCCAGGCGCCTGCAAGATTCTCATGTTGTCCTTTTCATCCAGGTGACATATTGATTGTGGTGTGTAGCTGCACGATATTTCAACTGCAACTTTTTAAAAGTGAACAAAACGTTATAATTGGTACCTTTTGATCTGCCTAATGGAAATCACTACTCTATACTTAATAATTATTAGTATCTACTACCTACTAGAGAACCCTCCAATGCATTGTGAAGCAGTACGTTGCAGATATCTTTAGCATTCAAGGGGTTTCACCCCCCCCCCCCTTCTTGCCCTTTGAGTGCCAGAGGGATATCCAGTGTATGGCTTCGTGATGAGTTGAATACACCTTTAGCACTCAATGTGTTAAAATGTTATTATTTGTCAGTTTTATAATTTGGTATTGGGTATAGTGTATAGTATCTAATCAGAGTCAGATCTATGTGTTGCTAGTTGATTTAATGTGGGAGGGGTATCCAAATCACCAGCCCTGTTAGCTTGTGCATATATGCTTTAGGCAGGTTCCCTGGAGCTGGAGGAGTTAAGAGTCTGGTTTTGTGTGTGTGCATTGACCAATTCAAACATGATACAAAAAAAAAAAAGAATGAAAGAAATACAGGCTTGTTTCCACAATTCATTGTGTCAGGATATGATAGCACTTGGATTGGTCGTCCTTGTGGGAATATGAAAACCAGAGGGAGGAAATTAGAGTGACCTTGTACCACAAAAGCAATGGATTGTGCTACCAGGACTACTTTGCTGCACACAAGAGCGCAGTGATAAAGGTCTGGAGCTGTCTGATATTTTTACAATACCTGAAATCTCTTGGCCGCTACAGGAACCTTCAAAGGATGAGAAGCACAATTAAACTTTTGAAAAAGAGAATTGCTTATATTCGTAAAAGGACTGAAAGTGATTTATTTCCCCCCACAAGCTTCATTTCTTCCCCAAACAACTCTCTTAAGAACACCTGATGTTTTTTTCCTCTTAAATCTGCTTTTTTATTATTAACCCACTCATAGTCTCTTGAAAACTCAACAACTTTAAAATGAGTGATGGATGCAATGAGAGGCACAATGTAATTTAATTCCTGACCACCTAGTTTTACCAGATCATCCCTTTAACCCTTTGAGTGCCAGAGGGGTACCCCTCTGGCACTCAAAGTGTTAACCCACTGAGTGCCGGAGGAGTATCCAACACATTGCAGGGCAATACCTCTCTGACAATCAAATGTTTTAAAAATGGTCGCTTATGAAAAATGCATGTTGCATGGATTAAAGGGAACAACTACAGGCCAATAATAATCACTGCAGACCTGTAGTATGCATTTTTCATGTGCTCGTCTTTAAAGGGATGATCTGGCAACCCTGCAGGATACTTGTTACTATAATACAGGGTTGATGTACCTGCCAATATCCAGCAGTTGTTGGACTACAATTCCCAGCATATGTTTTTGCTATACACAGTCACTGGCAATAAATACTTTTCCCTTTTACTAATATGTTGTCTTGTTAATGGTGATTGTGTTATTTGGGGCTAAATCAGAGAAGAAATGTCTAAACAAAAAACCTTATGCAGTGAACATGTTGCTTGCTTGAAAGAACTTCCACAAGTTGCTTTGCGATGTGTTGTATACCCATAAAGCATTCAAGTGGTTAATGGCACCATTGATGATGTCATCAATTCTCTGCTTCCACTGTGTCACACTCAACAGAAATGCACATCTTGTCACCTTACATGTTTTAGGAGCAGTGTGAAAGCCATAATGTATACTATTCTACTTCTGCAAGTAGAATAGGTGCAATTCTGCAGCAAATCAACTACACGACAGGGGAGTAATATATATAGTAATATATAATTTAAACTTTAGCTCTGAGTATTAAAGTGATAGTAATACTTAAAGCGGAATTTTCAGATAATAACCAGTCGCCATGCATTCATTAAATGCATGGCGACTAGCTTGAAAATAGATGTCTTACTGTCAAAAAATACATGTGTCTAAAGGAATCCGTCCCATTCCGGGACTGATAGGCAGGTTAGTGCGGTCTGTGAGCCTGTGCCGTCAGTCCCTTCCGGTGACCATATGGTGCAAAGCAGCCTACTCTATGGAGACTGGGACTGACGGCGCATGCGCACGGACAAGATGTCTGCACTCTAGCCTCAGTTCCGGTCTCCGAACGGGACGGATTCCTTTAGACACACATATTTCTTTATGGTAAGACGTATTTTCAAGCTAGTCGCTTGCTATTATCTGAAAGTTCTGCTTTAACATTCAATAGATTTAGTTCTGTAGAAACTTAAAAAATAAATTAATAGCGCCATTTCTGATCTCCGAAACCTTTATGGTTTGGGAGATATCAGTCTACAAAGTTCCCCCTTCCCTCCCCTTGTGATGATGTCAGCTTTCAAAGTTACAGACGGAGATCACAGTCCATAGACTGTCCTGCGGCTCTTCAGCAGAGCCGTGATCACAGTAGTTACAAAAAAATACTTCACTTGAACGGTCTACAATGTGTGCTTGCAAACCAGGCTGAAGAAAAATGGCGCAATTAATTTATTAAGTATTTACAGAACTAAATCTATTGAATGTTAAGTATTACTATCACTTTAAGTACAAGTTTTTTTAACATATTGAGCTATGTATATTTACTTACAGATTTGTAGTTCAAAAGCAATTGACGAGGAAAGTATCCCCCTCCCGCCCCTTCTGGCCACCTACCCTTACCCAATCAACTTAAGTTGGCAAATAAAATGAAACCACCACCGCCCCCCCTTGACGAAGGAGGACAGGATTTTCCTTTGCTTACTGAATATTTTCCCTTGGCACTCTCCATCCGGACAAGACAGAGAGGATCACTGATGCAGGGGAAAGGGTTGGGAGGGGGATCCTTTCCACTTCAACTGCTCTTGAACTACAAAACTGTAAGTAAATATACATAGTGCAAAATATTTAAAAAAAAACTTGTGCCTAATACTCAGAGCTATAGTTTAAATGATATATTACTATCCCTTTAACCCTTTGAGTGCCATAGGGGTACGCAACTCATTGCTTTGCAATGCATTGCGTACAACTCTGGCACTCAAAGGGTTAAGGTCTGTATGTTCAAAAGAAAAGTGGAGGAGTTATTAGGCAAATCAGTTGCACTATAGGGGAAATTCCAAAAATTCCAATCGATTTAAATGGGGATTTTAACTCAATGCTCTAGTATTCAAGGGGTTAAAATCCCCCATTTAAATCAGTGGGGTTTTTTTCAGTACATATGGTTTGCTCACGTTCTCCTCCACTTTTCTTTTCAACGTACAGCCCTAACACTTACAAATTATACATTGATCTGAACATGGCTTTAACCCTTTGAGTGCCAGAGGGGAATGCAATGCATCGCTTTGGAATAATTTGGAGAACTGTAAAGGATGCAGTGTTTAAAGCCGCTTTTTCAACCAAAAAAATCAGAATCCCACCTTGAGTGCAGTTGGTTTGATTCAGAATTGCACATCCTATATAATAAATCACTAGGATGTTTGTCCTAGGCCGTCATGCGCAGTAGAGACTGTGCTCGTTCGGGCAGTCTCTACCACACATGATTGCATTGCATGAGTGAGGCAACACAAGACTGTATTGCATGGAGCAGTGAGGTAGCGGCCACTTAACCCTTTGAGTGCTAGAGGGTGTTTGCAATGCATTACGTACCCCTCTGGCACTCAAAGGGTTAACATTACCTGGGCCTTGGTCCATGTACATGGGCTTTTACACTAGTCTTGTGATAAAGGGTCCAGGTCCAGGTGACATGCACATTAACTTCATACAGAACTACACATTAATAATGATGTTTTGAAATTGTCCTTATTTATTAACCCTTTGAGTGCCAAAGGTGTACGCAATGCACCCTCTATCACTTAGAGGGTTAACCTTCATTATGCATCATACCAAGGAAAGACAACTTTTAGCTAACCCGGTTTTCTTGAACATCAACTCACATGATACTCACACATTTGTTTAGATTCCTTTATCTGTTAGGACTTATGTGAAGTGGAGTTTGGAAACAGCAAAAGTGCTAGACTTTGCTCCCACATTCATTGTACAATGGGAAAATGAAAAACCATAACCCCTTGAGTGATCATCTCATTTATCTTCACTGCATTGGACATACCTTTGGCAATCAGCAGACACGATAGTTCAAATAAGTGCATACTTATTTTAACAAAACATGTGGCAGACATTCAATTACTTACATTTTTTGAAAGAGCTGTTGAAGTTAAAGGCCTCTATGATCGTCTTGTTCCTCTTGTGTGTACTGGAGTTTGTGCAGTAGATGAGGAGGGGGTTAAAGGGATAGTAATACTTAAAATGTAAAAAAGCATATGTTGTAGGGTTTATTCCCCCTGAATAACACAAGGGTACTCCCACTGCTGAAAGGTGTTTTATTCAAAAGATATTAAAGCTCAAATTTAAATTTTTTAGGTGCAATATCACAGTGGCCTGAAATTATACAGTGGTGCTGTTTCTACACCATCATATGGACAGCTCTGGTCCTGGGGCCATAAATCTCCATAGGATGGTGTAGCAACAGCGCCACTGTACAATTTCAGGCCACTGTGATATTGCACCTAAAAAAAAATCAACTTTGAGCTGTAATAACTTTTCAGCAGTGGGAGTACCCTTGTTTTACATTTTAAGTATTACTATCCTTTTAATGAAGTCTCTGTATGCTGTTCCTGTCTTTATCTGCCATGAGCCTTTGAATTCTGTTATGCTCCCTAAAAGCTACCAGTAGTTGGCCCCTCATGTAAACCATAGCATTCCCGGCCTGTTTGACTGTAGCATTCAGAGCTATGTGTTGGTCTTCTACTAGGTGTCAAGAGTTCTATGGGTGACATTTCTGGCCCACTCACATCTATACTCACCCCCAAACTTGCCACATCCTTTTATATCAGTGTCTTAGTTTCTGGCGTACAGTTTGGTGAGGTGAATGTGGCCATTGTGTTGGTACTCTGTTGGTGATGGGCTGGAGTATTATTGTTGGGACATCTACCTTGAACCTTGCTGTGAGGATGAGGAGTCAAATGCACTGTAGTGCTGAGTCGTCTGTCCCTGTCTTGATTGTACCCATTGTTGGGATGCAGTTGGTGGCCCCTATTGCTGTGATGCTGGTGATGACCCTCATTGCTGGGAATTGAGTGGTTTTGCCCATTGATATGGTGGGGATGGTGACATCTGTTGATGTGAGGTGAAAGTTGGTAAACATTGATGTGAGGTGGATGGTGGCAACATTTCCTGTGAGGTGTCATCTCCTTCTTCAATTGCTGCTGTGTTGTGAGCTGGACAACGCACATCCACAGGCTTATCCTGCTCCAATGAAGGATTAGATGCTGTAAGAAAATTATGAGGATTAACAAAATGAGCAAACAAAACATGACTGCTATGCAACCTCAGTATAATGCTAATCGCCGCTTCCTGTAACGCTAGGAGCCGTTCACACTACACCGAAGTGAAGCGTGAACGCGCTCCCAGGGCATCTGGGAGGGAGGTGGGAGGAGAATGACAGACTGCTGGGAAGTCCTGAGAGCTGTGCTGCAGCTACAGTATGCGGAAGTGGATAACTTTCAAGTTTAATATCTTAACAAGTAAGTAAAAAAAACAAAACAAAAAGAGAGCGAGCACATTCCTAATGTTTCTTTGGTGATTAAACAAGTGCTCAAAAGTTTTGAGGATGTAAATGTTCCCCTTTAATATAGCAAAAAAAAAATGTTGTATTGTTTATCCTGCTGAGTAAAACAAAGGTACCTCCACTACTGACAGATGTTTTATTCATAACTTGTTGTAGCTCAAACTTGTATTTTCTTGGTGCGTTACCTCTATGGCCTGATATGTTACCATGGCACTGTTACAACACCATCCTACAGGGGTTTATGGTCAATTGGCCAGAGCTGACCATAGACTGCTGTAGCAACAAAACTTTTCAGGCCATGGAAGTAACATTCACAAATGTAATGCTGAGTACATACACAGTGACGGTGTCAGTCTATTTAAGTTAGTCAGGCAATCTTGGCTCTCCAACTGCTGGGGACTGCAGCTCCCATGATTCACAAACATGTCGGCTTTTTTGAGCATCATGTGAGTTGCAGTCCACAACAGTTGGATAGCCAAGGTTGTCTAACTTTGAATTTAGTCAAACATAGTATTGCGTAGGGCGCCAAACGGACAATTACTTATGTTGTGTTTAAAACCATTTACTTAGCGAATCAGTTAACTGCTTACCAGTAACATGTGGGGTGCTGCCATTCTCTAGTATCACAGCCGCTTTTCAGCCTTGTAACTACCATTAAGGCTAAACTCTGTATCAGCATCACCTAAAAGATGTGTTCAAGGAGGCCATCACCAGGAGCTCATCCAGTGCCACTTCACCTATCTTGGCCTTTACCCTCCACATGCAGTCTGTCCAGCATTTCTTAATCAAATCTCTTGTGATCCTGCAACTGGAAACACAGTTCACTGCTTCCTCTATCTTTCACCAGGCCTGTTTCTTCCCCCCCCCCCCACTAATCTCCTCCTTCTCTATGGAGAAGAAGATGTGCTCATGTTTAGGATCTTCCATACTAGGATCATGTTCAACATATAAGATTTAATTGGATCCCACAATCTGTCCTCCTCCACACACCCTTCAGAAGCCTGGACAGCTGTATGGCCATTTGGACTGAAACAAGACTCTAACCAATGAGAATTTTTGTTTGACTCCCTTGAAGCATGGTTTGCTCCATAATCTCTCCCCTTTTCCAACTGACTTAAGGCTCTATTTTCAAAATAAAAGTGGAGTAATTCTGGGTCAGAGCAACTGCCCTATAGGGGAAAGTTAAAATCCCCATTGATTCAAAAAGAGGCTTTAACCCACTGAATGCTATAGAGGTCACCAAAGCTTTGCTTCACAATGTTCTGCAGACTGATCTCTCTACCATTCAAGGTTTGCACCATTTGAATTAACAAGGATGTTAGGAATTTTTATTTGTTCCCTGTGGTGCAGTCAGTTTGCTCCTGAATATTTCCACTTTCCAGCTCACAATCCATTAAAAACCTCTTTTAACTATTTGAGTGCCCGATGTCACTTAAGGGGTGTACAGAAAAATAGTTTGCTAAATCACCCTATTTTAAATAATTCTATTAACACTTCCCAGGGGAATTACTGAGTTCTCAAGATACTCAAGGCATAGGGCAGCCTAATGTATTATTATTGCACTGCACATGCACCATTACTTGTAAGATGATAAGCACTGTTATTTGTCCCAAACTGACATAGGCCCAGTTAATTAATCATGAGACAGGGAGAGATGCAATATGGTAAGATAAAGAGGTGTTAAACATGTGTTGGAGTCTATGCATGAACAACTCTGCTTGAGAGATGTTAGTGAATAGGTTCCAAAAATAACTGGAGAGTTATCTGCTCTTTATCACCTCTTTGTTACACCTCTGTATATCTATCCTGGAATATTAGAACACATTTGACCCTTTCACTTCAGTAGTATTTCATCACAGGGTGGACTGTTAAAGAGGAACTTGTTCAAATGCCCACCTCAGCGGGAGCATCCATCTTGACAAAATATATATGATTATTTGCATGATCTCTCTTCCCATTAATTTATTCCACCCCTTTGGTGGAAGCTGATATGTTCTGGCAGCCTCAAACAGAGGCATAAGAAGGAGATTAGGCAATTTCAAGTGAGTAATTAATTATGCAGGCTGTGCCACACCTGTCAGAGAGCTTATTACTCTCCAAGCAAATTTCTAAAACCATTAAAGTGATTTGAAAAACAAAAACACTAGGCATAGAGAGAGATGAATTACTGTAGAATTGTAGAATACATTTATTAGCTCCTCTACACTAAAGTTTCTAAGCTCCAGTCTTGAAATACACCTAACAATGAAGGATTATGGGATACTGCTGCCTCGGCTCAGTTCACCTTGGATATTATTAGATGTGACTTCTTAGTTGTATTTAAATATGTGCTCTCGGCCACTGGTTCCCCACCCTCTCCTCAGGGGCACCTAACAGGCCAGATCTTTAAGATTTCCCTGCTTGAGTAAAGATGAATTAATCAGAGGCTCAGTTATTTTAATTAACACACACGTGCACAAGCAGGGAAATTCTAAACACATGGCCTGTTGGGCATCCTTGAAATCACTTCTCTATACTAAAGGGCAGTTTGCTTTTGAAAGGACTAATAAAATAAATGCATATATATGATTATGTACAAATATATGTATTGCTCTCACTATAGTGAGCAATGGAAAGCAAACCAGAGCTGAAAGAGTGAAAAGAGTAATTAAAACTGGGCAGGGCTGCATGATACATCTATAATTCCTGTGCAACCCTAAATAAACAGTCCTCTCAACACCATTGAGAATCAGAGACTTGAACACCCTTCAGTCCTTCAAGAGTATAACTCTTTCATTGCTGGATTGCTCACCTTCTTTCACTTCGAAGTGAACACTGTATATATGTTGCAGCTTACGTCAGAATTCTGAATAATATCAGAAACATTTGGCTACAGTGGGTATTATCCAAGTGTGCCTGGCTAAAGTGAGTATAAGGCAGGGCTTGACATATACTGTTTGCCAGGTCACCATGGCACCTACAAATTGGAACTTGGCTCCCAGCAAACTTGCCCTTCATGTAGGGAAGCAGCTTCTCTACACAGCAGGGTAAGTTTTAAGACTAAATTATACGCTATCACTCAAATGAACATGAGAGAAATCGTTTGTATAAAAATGCACATAATGTGGGATTCCATTATCTCACACTATGTGCAATTACAAAAACAAATATTAGACCCCTCCTGATGCCCCCCAGCACTGATCACCTATCCAATAGGATAGGCAATTAATGCTGTTACCAGAAAAGCGATCAAAGCCTCCCTTTAAGGTTTCCTCTTCAACCCGGTGTTCACTGAATGCCCGAGTTGAGTAGGATGATTCTCAAGACCCACTTGATGCAAGTGGGTCTTGAAGGTCCTCCTACTCAACCCAGATGCTCATAGAATGCCAGGTTGATGAGGAGAACTTAGAGGGAATGTGATGATTGCCTTCTCAGTTGCAGCCTATCCTGCTAGATAGGAGACCAATGCCAGGGGGGGGGGCATCAGGAGGGGTCCTGATGCCCCCCACAAGGTCCAATAAAAAAAACATACATAATAACCATAATAAAAAACCCTAATAATAATAATAATAATAATAAATAAATAAAATCCCCCCACCAGCCTTGTTCCCTTGCTCATTGGTTGCCAGTTCCCCACATACATCCAGTGACTTCACCAGCCTTGTTCCCTGTCCACTGGTAGCCACAGATCCCCACGATTACCGTATTACCCCCTTCAGATTTGTTCCTTTGCACACTGGTAGCCAGCTATCCCATTGTATATTGTCTAACCCCACTGCAGCCTTGTTCCCTGTCCACTGGTAGCCACAGATCCCCACATATACTGTCTGACCCCTTGTAGCCCTGTTCCCTGTCCAATGGTAGCCAGAGATCCACACGTGCACAGAGTGACCCCATTATGAACCAATGAGCAAGTGAAAAATGAATAGGGCCAATAGTTTTTTCTGGTCATAGTAAGGGGCATTAGAATTATTATCAGTAAGTGTCAGGAGTTAGGTTTAGGCATTAGGTATTGGATTTCTTTTTTATGTTTAGAATGTATGTTATTTAGGCTTAGGTTTGGTGCTTGTGCTAGAGTTCAACCCCTTAACGATCCTTGACATGCCAGGACCATCACACCAGTCCTGGCACTTAAGGACCGGTGACAGTCCTGGCACATCATGGAATTCTGGGATGGCAGCATGGCTGCTTATCGCACTGCCAACCAAGACTTCAAATCGTGAAAAAAAACTAAACCCTCAGTGGTCCTTAACAGCCGCACGCATGCGGGCGGTCCTTAAGGGGTTACGTTTAGAGGTTAGGGATTAAGGCCTCAATCCAAATGTTGGAGATGGCTGTTTTTTCTGCCAACGGCATTTTTTCCAGCACAATAAGCTATTTAAATGTCTGTGCTGTGAAAAAATACTGTAAAAAAAAAGCCATTGTGAAAACACCGTAAACAGCAATTCAAATGTCTGAGTTAGCCAAGAACAGGCAATAAGGGACTCAAGTTATCGAAGGAAAGTTAACACCAATTTTTTTATTTTAACTTGAGTCCCTTATCGCCTGTTTAAACAGCCAACACAGACGCTTGAAGTTAAAAAAACTTAAGTCCTCAGTGGATGTATTCATATGGGGCACTAAGCCCCATATCAATACATCCAAAGTATAAAAAATGTGTCAGACGTTAGTAGAGTTAACCCTGTGAGTGCCAGTGTTGTATAATTGTCCCACCGGCATTCACAGGGTTAAACCAACTAAGTTAAAAAAACATTGCATTACATGAAACACATTAATCCTGATGTCCAGAGGAGTCCTCAGTTTACTGGTCATCTTCTTTCCTATGTTCTGTCTTCTTTCTTCTTGCTGTAAAATAAAAACAAATGTTTAAGTTAAAAGCATACATACTTCACGCCCTTGAGTGCCAGAGGGGTGCACAACACATTGCAAAGCAATGCATTGCGTACCTCTCTGGGGCCCAAAGGGTTAAAGTACGTAGTAGTGTGCCACTTCTTAAAATACAAATGCCTCCATAAGAAAAATAATAATAATAAATGTTGTTAAGCTATTAAAAAGTAATTGTATTTCCATATGTATAATAAAATAATACTTAGCATATTTGTTGTTGTCTCAGCCACTTCGTGAGGCCGCTGAGGCAGAGGCGGAGACAGAATACTGCGCAACACCCCTCCCTTCTTCTTCTCCACAGGCCGATGCCCGTTCCAGTCTGAGGGAATTAGAATTTAGGTAGCCTTACTTCTAGTTCTCTCACAGCCACTGGCTGGGATATGCTTACGCACCTCCCAGCCAATCAGCTTTGAACGGCTGTGCTATGAACAGATTGGCTGCCTCAATTCTAATTCCCTCAGACCGGAATGGGCATCCAAGTTAGATATGGATCCTACATACTTTATCATATATTATCTTTTCATTTTGTATTGGAAACCTTCAGCAGGCTATAGCTAGATACTTCTACTTCAAAGACTGATCTTCTGCTTGAATGGCTCTTGGATCATGTGGGGAGTTAATTTTGCTAAAGATTAGTGATTCGGAGAGGGGAATATATGAGTCTGTCCGCTCAAATTACTTGCTGTGCAGGGCACTTTTAAGAACCCATGAGGCCCATGGAAAAATTGCGACCCCAAATATAGGAAAGCCTTTAGGATCCAGCCTTCCTTTTTTGTGGGAAGAGTGGCCTCATTTATGTATTGTGCACCCACAACAGGGGCCACTTGTAGTCACAGAATCGCACAAACACATTGTCTGACACCCCACCTTGTTCCACTATCACCGAGCCAAGCACTAACTGTCAGACATCCCAGGCTTATTACAGCGCCCGCTGGTAGTCACAGAGCCACACACTAACTGTCAGACATCTCAGGCTTGTTACCGTGCCCTCTGGTAGTCACATAGCCACAAACTAACTGTCAGATTTCCCAGGCTTATTACTGTGCCCACTGGTAGTCACAGAGCCACACACTAACTGTCAGACATCCCAGGCTTATTACAGTGCCCACTGGTAGTCACAGAGCCACACACTAACTGTCAGACATCCCAGGCTTGTTACAGTGCCCACTGGTAGTCACAGAGCCACACACTAACTGTCAGACATCTCAGGCTTGTTACCGTGCCCTCTGGTAGTCACATAGCCACACACTAACTGTCAGACATCCCAGGCTTATTACAGCGCCCGCTGGTAGTCACAGAGCCACACACTAACTGTCAGACATCCCAGGCTTATTACTGTGCCCACTGGTAGTCACAGAGCCACACACTAACTGTCAGACATCCCAGGCTTATTACAGTGCCCACTGGTAGTCACAGAGCCACACACTAACTGTCAGACATCCCAGGCTTTTTACTGTGCCCACTGGTAGTCACAGAGCCACACACTAACTGTCAGACATCCCAGGCTTATTACTGTGCCCACTGGTAGTCACAGAGCCACACACTAACTGTCAGACATCTCAGGCTTGTTACCGTGCCCTCTGGTAGTCACATAGCCACAAACTAACTGTCAGATTTCCCAGGCTTATTACTGTGCCCACTGGTAGTCACAGAGCCACACACTAACTGTCAGACATCCCAGGCTTATTACAGTGCCCACTGGTAGTCACAGAGCCACACACTAACTGTCAGACATCCCAGGCTTGTTACAGTGCCCACTGGTAGTCACAGAGCCACACACTAACTGTCAGACATCCCAGGCTTATTACAGTGCCCACTGGTAGTCACAGAGCCACACACTAACTGTCAGACATCCCAGGCTTTTTACTGTGCCCACTGGTAGTCACATTAAGGGTGAAGATTAACATGTGCAGTGAGCAGAGTTTTTAGGTTATATGGTCCTGTGAACAACTGTCACGTCCGCCTCCCTAGCCATGACATTCAGGACTGACTGAAGATGTTGTCTGTTAAACAAAAGCCTTAGGCCATTAGAATTCTCTGGCCGTAGTAAGGTAAATGGTTGTATTATTAGGAGATGTAAGTTCTCCTTTAAGAAAACCAGAAACCATCATTAAATAGTGCTGATGCAGTGACACAACCTCAAACTGTGCTATCTCTGAAGTGCCAAACATTTAACCTGCAATAGCCTGCTCCTGAATTATGTTGTATTAAAGGAATGATAGCTTTTAAGGGATGAGGAAAAAAATCCTGTCTTAATTTATAACCCCGACCTTTGCTTCTAGTAGAGATGTATAGTTACATAACGCAGCAAGAACTCACTCTCTGGCAGAAAGCATTAGAAATGTCAAAAAACTCCCAGTGATTTGTTATCCCCTTAACAGTCCTCTGTGTGCACTTATACTGGAATAAGGACAGAAACGTAATGCTCCCCAATGGACTTGCTAGTTCACAGTTGGAAGTCAACAGATTAGAAGAGAAATCTCAGCCGAATGTTTTGATTCCTTATAACCCATCTAGATTCATCAAAGTTTATATAAAGGAGAGCAATGCACATCAGAGTGCTGCTCTCTGAGTTAACCCATTAAGGACCACAGATATGTGCATTACATAGCTAAGCAAAGAACGGCCCAACCCTCTTGGTCCTTAAAGGGCAAATATCATCAGTAATTTGAATGACAGTTCCTGGTCTCTGCAGTGATGTCCCCATAGACCTGGTTATCAGGCTTGTAATCCCAACACAGATGACAAATGGGAAATGAACAAGGAATTTGTGGCTGAGGTGGTCAATTTAATGGCACATTCCTCCCCTCACTGAATGCTGATAGGACCTGTTTAGAACACTAAATGTGATTATATAGAACTCTAAATGTCACTCAATGTTACAGTATACATGATTACATAGAACTTTATATTCTATTACTTAAAATTCCATATACCACTTCACAGAACTTTATATAATCCCACTTAACAACACTATACTCCACTGAATACAACATGATTCACTACATAGAAGTCTGTCACTGTATACAGAATTACATAGAACTTTATATGACATTACATAGAATTCAGTATGTCAGAACTCTGTATACCAGTGATTCTCAACCAAGGTGCCGCAGCACCGGTGTGCCACGAATATCCACTTAGGGTGCTCCTTGTTTTCTAGTAAAATGTTTACAAAAATGTAAATGTTGAGTTTCAAATGCATATTTATAGACATTTCTGTGCCCAATATGTTTGGTTTTGTTATTCTGATTGTGAAACATAAATATAACTATATAATGACTTATTTGTAGCCTCATAACTACCTTGATAAATGACATATTAAATGTCAGGGGTGCCCCAAAAAATTCATATTACATGTTGGGGTACCCTGAACAAAACAAGATTGAGAATCACTGCTATATATCATTACTTTAAATGTTAGATTCCACTCTACAACACTATACTAAGAAGCATATAATACTCTGCTTTATATGCCACTGCTAGGGTGACCACATGTCCCTGAAATGTCGTGTCCCAGGCAGCCTCCTTCAGGAACAATACAAAGTCCCTGAACAGAGAATCTGAACACTAGAAATAGAACTGCACATTGCCTACTGTGACACAAACTGATGCCTCTACTGGGCTACAAGAAAACGGCTTCTAGGCAGAGCCCTAGGCAATAGAGACAGAACTGAGCACTGATCCTGACATCAAGCAGGAGCTGCAGTGAAACTTTATTGTAGTGTAATGCTTGTCTAAGGTATTGGGTGTGACGTATATTATCTTGTAGTCCACCACAGGCAACACTTTCTGTCACAGCAGTCAATGGTCCGTTCTCCCTGTAGTGTTTAGAACTCTGTGGTGTGCCAGATAAAGAGCAATTTGAGCACTGATGTCCAGTGATGTATACTGACCCCTCCTGCATAGCTGCCCTAGAGCTGGAGAGAAGTACTCTCGTCACCACACTGTCTCTGAATGGCAGAATGGAAATGTGGTCACCCTAGATTGCACAGAATGCCATACACCACTGGACAATACTCTATATGCCACTGCATAGAAATCAATGTGCTATAGGAGCAGTAAGTACATAATATGTGAAGAAAGAGAGACAGGGTGGGGGGGGAGGCAGAAATAGCCAACTTAAAGTCCTTGGACTATTTGCAACACTCAGACAATTCCTCTCCCTTTCTAAATCCAATGAAATCATTAAAATTGGTCGGTGGCAATACTCAACCGTAATCCTACAACAATGAAGCAAAAATGCAATGATGTTTATGCAAGTTTTGTAGTAAAATGTAAGGAAGTTTATTAACCCTTTAAAGACTACAGGGATGCGCAACACATTGTGAAGCAATGTGTTGCAACCCTTTTGGTACCTAAAGGGATTTTCTGGCTGTGGGTTCCATGTATGAGTCGGTATAATCACTGATTTTGTGTCCGTATACATTCTTGGCTTTAATACAGTTATATGATTTAGTAATATCTGGCCCTTGATTTATTTATTTTTTTCTGTCAGTCCAGAGCTTAAAGGGATAGTAATATTTATTATAAAGTAGTTCTCGGGTCTTCTTTATATTAAAAGTAACACATTGCGCTATGTGTAGCAGCTTACTTGTATGTAGTTCAAAAGTTATTAAATGGAGAAACATCCCCCTCCTGCCCATTCTGGACACATCACGCTGAATCTGCAGTCTGGTCTGGACAGATGCAGTGAGGGACAAACTTCAGTCAAGTTAGCAGGATTTTGCTTATACTTACTGAAGTTTGTCCCTCGCTGCATCCGTGCGGTCCCACAGCCAGATCCCACATTCAATGAGAGGTGTCCAGAAGGGGCGGGCGGGGGAATCTTTCTCCACTTAATAACTTTTGAACTACATGCAATAAGCTGCTACACATAGCACAATGTGTTACTTTTAATATAAAGAAGACTCAGCAAACTACTTTATAATACACTTTAATATTCCTTTAAGGCAAAATGTTTGGACCACCCTGCTGTAGGGCTTTTTCAATGCATTAGAAGAAGGGCACTTCTTCTTTATTCAAAAGATATTACAGCCCAAAGCCAAATTTTTACAGAGTTTGAGTTATTCATTTCTTGTGCCCAGTTATGCAAAATAGAAGATGAGAGAGAGAATTGTTCCTCAACCACAATTTTTATTACATTTCAGCCATTGTGGGACAACTGAGTTAGACTGTCCTAGAAAGAAAAGCAGACTGAATTTTGTATTGTCTCAAGAAAATGA
Organism: Rhinophrynus dorsalis; assembly: GCA_037306005.1. Taxonomy (NCBI): domain Eukaryota; kingdom Metazoa; phylum Chordata; class Amphibia; order Anura; family Rhinophrynidae; genus Rhinophrynus; species Rhinophrynus dorsalis. Next base: position 578,670,148 of record CM074718.1, read on the forward strand.
AACGGATGCCTTAGGGCTTAGGCCATATTAATGAGATCCCATTTCTTGAAACTAGTTTAACCCCATGATGACCAGAGGGGTGTAAAACAATACACTGCACAAGCATCCCGGTGTGGTTGCACCTCAAGCCTTAATATTGAATACAGTAAGAGAAATGGAGGAGGAGAAGGTAATGAGAGAGAATGGGATATGCACAGAGCAGTGGGGTGCTTGTCGTTAGCCTTGTTTTGGTCAGTTTTGAAGTCAGTTCAGTGTCAGATTAATCTTGACTGGGTTTATATAGATTTCTAAGAACAGTAAAGGCCATGCAAACAAACTGCTTCATAGGAGAGGAGTTTAGAAAAAAAAGACATATGTTTAATTAGGGCTTATAAATAATAATTATGTCCATTTCCCCCTAAAAGTAGACGTATCTGGAAACTTATTACATGATCTGACACTGAGTTCTTTGAAATATTAACCTGTAACCCTTTGAGTGCCAAAGGGGTACGTAAAGCATTGCAATGCATTGTGTACCCCTTTGGGACTCAAACAGGTAACACTCACAAGAAAGTAGAGTCTACGTGCTGTCATTGTTTGTACTAAACCAGCAGTGATCCTGTCGGTCCTCAAGAAACCTGTAACTCTCTGAGTGCCAGAGAGGAATCCATGCTACATTTCTGAGGCATCACTGCTTAAACACTCACAACACAATCAGGACTTCTCTTTCTGGCTTTCTGGTAGAAATATCACCATACCTGCAAACTTTCTGTTATAGAGTCCCTGGAGAGGACTCCTCTGATGCCGCTGGGGGATATAATTATCACATCAAAAAAGGGGTGGGTCTTACTCATGAATTTGGGACGGGGCCTAATGGTATGAACAGGCTGTGAAAGAGCAGACATCGGCAGAGTTTCAGTTGAAACTCCCTACATCTGGAGAATCAGCCCCTGTCCCCAGTAATGCAGTGTCAAAACTGGAGTCTCCGGGTATGAATATCACCAAATTAGACACTAAATGAGCAGTAAAAGCTCATTGGTATTTTTCATAAGACAATATGTTTATAATGATTTTGTTTATATGCAGCAGCAGTCCAGTATAAGCTCTGTGGGGGCCTTCAGACCAATTGGGGGCCCTAAGCAGATGCATATTCTGTTGATAATGTAGCACCACCACCGAGTAAAATTGTTACAGACCATGTAGTCGGCAGCACTGGACTCTCCCCCTGAGAATTCGTCCCTTCACCCTTCACCTTGAGAGTTGGCTCAAAGCCCTGAGAGTTCCCAGAAATGAATTACTCAAGGTTATAACAGCTTAGCACAATTTGGATCTTACAACAGTGTAGTATGAATCTATATATATATATATATATATATATATATATATATATATATATATATATATATATATATATATATATATATACATATATATATAGCCTCTCTGACAATCAAAGGGATAAAACGGTGGGTGTTTTGTTTTTTTGCCTTTTGGGGTTGTTTTGGTTTGTTTGTTTTTTACATTCAGGCCAGTTCATAGCTATCGTAATTAATTGGGGCAAAAGGGAAGTATTTTATTTATTAACCATTTAACCCCTATAACCATTACAAAGTGTTAGGCACCTCTCTGGCACTCAAAAGGTTAAGCACTATGGGGTTGTGTATCATATACCCCTCTGGTACTTAAAGAGTTCAGCATTTAAGCTTTTTTAATGGATATGGAGAAGAGAAGATTTGTATCCTGCCCTTAGGAATAGCCACAGATTGTGGGAGAATCAACCCCTTCACCCTTTCTATGTTTTAGTGTTCTTTAAATCTTCCATTATAAGAAATAACAGATGTTCCTCCATGCAAAATGATTGATGTGTTTTCATTAAAGGTATAATTTGTGGTATTTAGAGAAGAAACAGAAATTTTTGAACACACTTTATATAACTGCAGTCATATCTGCCTTTTTTCTGATATACCTCTATGTATATATAATTTGATATATAAGATTTATGAAATATACCCCTGTGATGTCATTGCCTTTGAAGCAGCAGCCCCCTCTATTTCTTTATCACACATTTTTTATCTACACGCTCTCCTTTACCTGTACTGTCACTGTGTGCTTGCTTGGTTACTGACCACCTGTTAGTATCATTCCATATGACATTGCTTTGTAAAGAGAATAGAAGATTGGTCTCTGGAATACCCGTGAATATGCAGATGCATTCCACTGACACAGCCCAAAATCTATTCCTTTTCCCTTCCCATGTGTACAAGACTTCAGCATTCCACTGGAATGAGATGAGGGTGGAAAACTATGTTTCTTCTTAGAAAAGTGCTTCCCAAACATTTTATATGATGCCCATACCGGGCATCTGCATACTGGCAGACACACTTCATTGGAGTTTTTGGGGCAAGATGTTCAAAAACATTGTGGTATCTGAAATTGTCTATAATCAGAATAAAAAAGTTCCTTCTCCATGGTTCGTCAGTTCTCAAAAATATTACCATCATTTTTTGCATCCAGGTCCACCATCTTAATCAAGGAGAAAAAGCAGTCGTAAAAGTAGGAGTAGTTTAATCTTTCATCATATCAAAAGGTATTTTCAGAAAATAGCATCTGTCAATTTTCAGGGCGAGCTTTCAAAAGTAAAAAACTCCCTTTATCAAGTTAAAATGAAACATTCAAGTCAGATGAGAGAGGCAATACATGGGTTAAGAAAACACAAACTGATAAAAAAACAGATCACACCAGATCATAAAATACCCTGGTCAATGTGAATGAGGGGGTGGATGACAGGCAAAGAGTATATAATCTTATTGAATGAACTGGATAGCTTGTAATCCTTTGGAGCTATCATATCTTTTGTAACCGCTGCATTGATAGTGATTACATATGTGTCTGCACTTGTTCTATACATACGTGGGAACTCTCCGGAATCCCCCGGATTCTCTGGTTTTTGCAGCTGATTGCTGGGTCTCCGGGGACAGACACTAATTCTCCAGTGGTGGGGCATTTCATAAGAAACTCAGCCTACTTCTGCTCTTTCCAACCCTGATCCTTACATTTTCTGCCCTTTCTCCTCCTTCCCCACCCAGTTCTTCCCACTTTTTGGTGACATGTCCATTAAGCCCCACCCCAAATCAAGAGAAAGCCCTGCCCCTTTTTTTTACATGATTGCATCATTTATATCACCCAGTGGCACCACAGGAGTCCCTAGTAGACAAAGATCCCAGTTATGGCTCTATACCAGTGGTTCTCAAACTAATTTTGTTTTTGTTCAGGGTACTCCTAACACACAATCTAGATTTGTTTAATGGCACCCCTAATATTTTATATACCATTTGTCAAGGAAGTGTTGTATTCTAGAGTACAAATAATCAATATACAGTTATTAGGTTTCACAATAAGAATAATAAAAATGAACATAATGTGCATAAAATATCCATAAATAAACATTTGAAACTCAACATTCATATTCCTGTAACCATTTTATAGAAAACAAGGATCTCCCTAAGTGGATGTTTGTGGCACATCAAAGTGCTATGGCACCATGGCTGAGAATCACAGTTCTATAATGTGTCTGCACCAACATTACATACAGGCCAGAGAGGTATCCAACACATTACAACACAATGATTTGGTTACCTCTCTGGCACTAAAATGGTCAGGAGTTCTGCAAGATTTGTATTTAGTGTCACGTCTTGTATCTAGTGTTTAGACTATAGAATTCTATTATAAGACTACCTCTAGTTAACATGAGCTACTGTCTGGTATCTGCTTACCATAGAGTCTACTGTTTTTACATTTGTTTGTACTGATTATCATATTTTAGTTATTTTTATATTCTGAGATACAAAAATTGCAATGGTAATATGGATGCACCTTGTTAAGGGATTCTATTTTGTTCTGTGATAAATTTAGTTTGTCCCCGGTGGGATCAGACAATATGGGTAGCTAACCCTTAAATAGTTAATAGCTGTGCCAAAAGCAATTTATCCAGTATTACTAAGGCTCTTCTATATCTTTAGGCAGTCTTAAGCTAGAGGGTTCCTTCCAGCACTGGAAACAGGGCTGGATTTATATCTCAAGTTCCCAAAGGTAAAATATCCTAGGTGCCCTTAGCTCCGCCCATGGCCACTCCCCCAGCTCTATGCATTGTTGAGTGACAAGGAAATTACCTCTAAGTTATAAAAAAGGCCCTTAACCCCTTGGATGCTAGAGTTCAGCCATGCATTGCAAAACAGTGCAAGAGATACCTCTCTAGCATATACTGAGTTAAATAATATGCAGTAAGTATGTAAGCTGGTAAATAAACTGGACAAATTAGTATATAAACTGAACAATAAACCATCCACCATAAACCAAATGCGAGTGTCTCAGTGTGGCTGTGACCAGTGCAGTGAGCAGTGGAGCACGCCTCAAAATGTGGCAACTCTAGGCAGTTTCCATAGCTGGCTCTCCTATTAGCCACATGAGGCAACTGTCTAGAGCGCTAAGATTTGAGAGGAGCCTTACCTGGGCTGGACACTCCCACAATACCAGTTGTGGGTGGGACCATAACCAGTTCATTCATCTGCACCAGACACCTGCTTCAGGTTTCTGAAAGCCTCTTCATTAACCAGGGTACATATCCTTTTACTTGATATTGCTTCATACCTCCCAACATTTCAAATAGCCAAAGAGGGACACTTGTGTTTTAGGTGGCGATTCTGGGGAGGAGGGTAACTACCACAAAGCTTTAGGTTATTTTGGCACCTCTTTGTGTAACTGAATAAATGATTTAGAACAAGAACAAAGGATTTTATTTGCACAGCCTCGTCTATAAACACATATACTGACATTTCAACAAATATTAATGTGAGTTTTATTGTTCTGAAGCAATGTCATACACTTATATACACACACACAGTCTGATCTCCCAAAAGGAGGGACACTAGGGTGGGAAAGAGCGACAGAGGGATTTGGGTCTCAAAGAGGGACTGTCCCTCCTAAAGAGGGGCACTTGGGAGGTATGTTGTTTAACCCCTTCCCAACAATGGACGTACATGTACTCCCCACAAAAACTGTCACTTAGTGACAGAGGACGTATATGTACGTCCCGGAAGTCGTTTAAAAGAATGAAAAAAATTTCAGCAGGCGTTAAGCGCCTGGGTGTGTGCACACGGACGGTCACTAAGGGGTTAAACCCTTGTTTGCTAGAGAGGTCTTAAATGCATTGCAGAGCAATGAATTGGAGACCTCTCTAGCACACAAGTGATTAGAAACTTTTTTGTGCATGTTGTGTATATTACAAGTTAAGAAATGAAATGAAAAAATTGGATGAGGCTGGAGGTGGAGTCATTTGAGGAGTGGGGATGTGGCCATGAGGGGTGCTAAGGGAATCTTAAGTGCCTTGCCTAGGTGCACCAGAGATAGAGGACCGTCCTTGGCAAATACCTCTGCCTAATGGGAAATCTGGACACGACTGAAAAAACTACTGTTCTTTGATACCAGAAACTTTATTTTCTTAAAGACATCCAGCCAGAAAAACATCTTCACTCGTTTTTATTTCATTATTTTTCTGTGCATGTAGGATAATAGTAGACTGAGGCCAGAGCACCATTCATAGGAATAAAAGTAAAAAAGATTAATAAATGTGTCAAAGCCTCTCTTTAATTGAACTTGAAGCATATGTAGCAGGTATGCAAATGTGTCCCAGATGTTGTGCCCTGGCCAGTATCTACCCTCCCCCTGATAACCACAATGCAGCTATTAGTCCTGTAACCTCTGGACATGGGGGTGAATATTGTGTTATATGGCTTAAAGCTGCAGCACCTGTTTTACATTCTACAAAGACCCCTGGTAGGCTTTCCATAAGCCAACCCATGTTTTTTCGCTTAGCAGATTGTTGGGTGATTATACAAAGTGTCTTTCTTTTAACTCCTTGGATGCTACAGAGATCTCCAATGCACTGCTTTGCAATGCATTAAGGATCTCTCTAACCCCCGATGGGTTAAAGCCAGTGTTGATATTAGCCCTTTATTTCACAAGGAGGAGGAGGCAAGTCTGGTGACTGCTGATGAGGTCTGTGTAGACAGCTAACCACACAGCCTCTTTTATGTGTGAAGGAACATATTATTCCTACCTTTTCTTTGCATATTATATGGTCACAAAATCACCAGCCAACACATTACAAAGGAATTTTTTTTCATTGTAGTAATAACATATCTTTACCACCCTGTACATATTACTAATGATACAGTAATGCAGACAAGAAGTTTGGTTAAAGTATGGAAACAAAATGTAATTGTGTTCTTGTCAGGCTCTGTAGGAAATTACAAACATGTTTTAGTATGCTGATTAGTGATAGAATTTTGCTTAGCAATGTGTTGTGTACTTCTCTGGCATTCAAAATGGACACTATCTATCTATCTATCTATCTATCTATCTATCTATCTATCTATCTATCTATCTCCATTTCTGGTGTAAATAAACTGCACCGTAGGAGGAAAATGAAAATACTAATTGATTTAAATGGGGATTTTAACAATCTGAATGTGCTGGAGACCACTCGAGCACTCAAGGGGGAGATTGACTAAAAAGTGATAAAGAGATGATAAAGTAGAGATGACTTCTCCAGTGATATCACTTCTCCAGTTCCTATGTTATTCTAAGATCTTTAAAGTTGGAGAAATATTAGTGCAAAGGCTCCATCGAATAACATAGGAACTAGAGAAGTGATATCATTGGAGAAGCCATCTCCACTTTATCACCTCTTTATCACAACTTAGAGCATCTTCCCCAAGATGTTAAAAGTCCCTTTTAAATCATTAGGAATTTGGGGAATTTTGGTTTATTTGCTATGATACAGTTGCTTTGCTCCAGAATTATGCCACTTTAGCTTATTGAATTGCATGTTATATATCTGTCTGTATCCATGATATCTATCTATCTATCTATCTATCTATCTATCTATCTATCTATCTATCTATCTGTCTGTCTATCTGTCTTTCTATCTGTTTATCCATTTTATCTCACGGCTGCCTCATATTATCAGTAATCATAGTAAGGATGAATGGTATAACAGCTTAAAGGAGCAGTAAAGTTTTATTTTGAGACAAATATATACTCTTTCACACGTGAAAATCTAATTTATAGAGATTTCATTTAGCTTCATTATGAACTTTCATTAGGTTTTTTTATACATGATTTATAGAATGTGTCTGTATTATAGTAGCAATTATAGTATGGATTTTTATTTCTTCCTTTGGTGGAGTTGTTTTGACCCATAACCGCCTCTCTTTTCTGATGTGTATAAGACCCACTGTTGTGTACAATATCCAAGGTTTCTTTTTACATTTATATGCCAGAAAAACAAAGGGTACATAAAATATGTTTTGAGGTGGTGGCAAAGCATATTTCTTTTGGCAGTTATGCACCATTGTTAGAAAATAGCATAGTAACATAGTAACATAGTAGATAAGGCTGAAAAAAGACATGCGTCCATCAAGTCCAGCCCATGCCAATAACACTCCTGTTGATCCAGAGGAAGGCAACAAAAAAGCCCACTGGAGCAATTTCCAATGTAGGTGTGTGTGTGTGTGTGTGTCAAATAGTTCCCCGGCTCAATATCCTATTTGCTTTGAAGCCATCTGTCATAACTGTCAATATTGTTCTGTGCTAGATAAGCATCCATTGCTTTTTTGAATGCAGTTACATTATCTGCAAGCACAACATCCCGAGGCAAAGAATTCCATAGCCTTACCGCCCTTACTGTAAAGAATCCCTGCCTGTGTTTTAGTCGAAAGCGCCTTTCCTCAAGTCTTAATGGATGACCTCTTGTTCTTAGCTCAGCTCTTTGCATAAATAATTCATTGGATAGTTCTTTGTATTGACCTTGAATGTATTTGTAAATGGTAATCATATCACCCCTTAGACGTCTCTTTTCTAATGTAAACAAACCCAGTTTGGCTAGTCTCTCTTTGTAACTCAGATCCTCCAATCCCTTTATCAGTTTTGTTGCACGTCTCTGCACCTTTTCCAGTTCAGCAATGTCTTTTTTTAGAACAGGCGCTCAAAATTGTACTCCATATTCTAGATGAGGCCTAACCAAGGATTTATACAGAGGTAGGATAATATTAGCATCCCTTGCTTCTACACCTCTTTTTATGCAGGCTAGTACTCTATTTGCTCTTGCAGCAGCTGAGTGACTCTGCACACTGCTGTGAAGACTATTGTCTATCAGTACACCTAAATCTTTCTCTAATGAGGATTTCCCAAGTTGTTTCCCATTTAGAGTATATGTAGCAAGTTTGTTTCTACAACCCAAATGCATAACCTTACATTTATCTACATAGCATGGTGGAGTGGTCGGTTACATAACCCTGGGAATATTAAAGGATCTGTAAAGGGTTAAAACAACCTTACCTAAAGGGGTAGTAATACTTCTTTTTATCTTTATTTTATTTTGTAGGCATTCAAAAAATGTGATTTGCAAGCACACTTTTTAGACCCTTCCAATGAAATAGTTATTATTATTATATCTTGCAATCTCATCTCTGCTGAACAGCCACCAGTTGATCTGCGGACCGGATTCCAAATCTGACAGCTAAATGGCAGACTTGACCGTTGTGGTCAGTGAGGGGAACTTTGTTTGTGAATATCTCTCAAACCATAAAGGTTTGAGAGATAAGACTTATATCGTTATTTATGGGGGTTTTTAATGCCTACAAAATAAAATAAAGATAAAACGAAAAATTCACAAAATTCCCATTTCCCAAGAGATAGCATCTTCAGTCAGTCCTGGATGTCACATCCGCAGAGCATCTCCAGCTAGTACTGGATGTCACATCAATGGAACATCCTTAATAAGTCCTGGAAGTCACACCACAGAAAATCTTTAGTCAATCCTGTATGTCACATCAATGGAAACTCCTCAATAAGTTCGGCAAGTCTTCAGTCAGTCTTGGGTGTCACATCTATGGAACATCCTCAGTAAGTCCTGCATGTCACACCACAGAGGCGGGCATGGCAGGGTTTTTTTTAACATTGGAGTAGGCAGAGTGCATGAGCGTACATAACCCTTTGATGACCAGAATGTAGTGCATTAAGAAACAATGCGTTGCATACTCCTCTTGTCCTTAATGGGTTAAGATTACCATGTACAGTGAGTAGCGTTTTAGATACTGTTGTCCTACTAGAAACTATCATGTCTGTCTCCATGGACGTGACATTGTTGACTGAAGATGCTATCTCTTTAACAAAGTACAAAATTCATAGGGACCATAGAAATGTAAGTGGGCGGTTATTATTAGAAAGTGTTAGTTCTCCTTTAAAAGGGGGTATTTGCCCCTTGAATGAGATGTTTCCAGTGCATTGCTTTGCAAAGCGTGGTATGTAGAAACAGCGCCACTGTCCGTCCATGGAGGTACTGCACCCAAAAAAATGTAAAAAATGTACCCTTGTTTTAATCAGCAGGATAAACCCTGAACATTTGTTTTCAATGTTAAGCTTTACTATTCCTTTAAGATGGATATATAATTGTAAAGAAAAAAATCAATATGTCTATATTATGTGCTAGAGATTTGTTGATGGTATAAACTGGCACTTTATGCTAATTACCTGATTTGCTGCTCTAATATTACTGAACACTGTGCTATGAATGAATCAGACAGAGCCCACACACGCTGTGGCATTACTAATACTACACTGAGTAATATGTGTGTGTCCTTGAACATAACTAATTAGCATACCATTCAACTAATTAGTATAAAGTGTCACACTGTACCATGAAAACATATGTTAGTTTCCCCAATAATTATTTTGGTAGAAAGATGGATAGTACAACATACAGGCAAATTTTAGTTCTCAGGGCAATGCATTGGGTACCTTTCTGGCACTCAATGGGTTAAAGGGTTCCACCGAGGTGAAACATTTCAGAACAGCTGCCATATATATGTTATGTCAATGTCAGAGCAGGAAAAACTGAGGCAGTTTCATTATCAGCTGTGTAATCAGTAAATGTACAATCCATTGGAACATTCAGGGAACACGAGAGACTAACAGCCAGCTGTAACAGTGTGATAATGTAATGCGTTTATTGATTGGCATTCTGAGTAACTACATTTGGTGTATTAGGTTTGCTTGTTGTAGTATTTTATGCTTGGGGTAGTCAAACAAGTCAGTTTTCCATTTGGTTGAACTCATTCTCACAGTTTGGTGAATCATGACCTTCTGAGTTCATTTAGTTCGGTTTCTAACGGGCTGCATTAGCAACTGTGAACCTTATATATCAAGTCAAAGTGGAGTAAGCCAAGTGCACCATAGGGGAAAGTCAAAATTCACATTGATTTCAACTGGGCATTAAAGCATTAAAAAGTGAGATGTATGTCAGTTACACTCTTAAAACTAGTTTAACTCTTTGAGTGCCAGAGAAGTAGCCAACACATTATGCTGCAATTCTTTGGATACCTCTCTAGCATTCAAAGGGTTAACATATATTCAGAGCATATTATCTAGCATTCTCACCCATTACCCTGACATCAGCTCTTTTGCCAAATGAAGGGGCTGTCACACTTGATCAAGTAGTTGCCATGGCAACCAGCCCATTGCTTACTTACACAGAGACATATGGCGTGCGTTAGAGACCCCTCTAGCACTCAAAATCATTAAAACCCCACATTTAAATAAAATTGAATCTTTCTTGGGACTTTTTATGTGACCACAATGGTTCAATGAGTGTGATCCATGCTTTTCTGCATACGTGATCTGAGCCTACAGCAGCCTCACTGCTGTGACATTATGAGTAGGGATGGGCAACGTAGATTGTGAGGTAGCATGTCGGATTTATATGGCACCATATGTCGAATTTTGCTGGGGATTTTAACCCCATAAATATTAGAGAACTACAGAGCATTTTAATACCACTCTAGCATTCATGGGGTTAAAAGCTACATATTTGGGAAATTATGTGTCCTCTATGGTGCAGTTGCTTTGCTCCAGAATTCTTCACTTCCTTTTAGAATATCAGCCACAGAGAGTTTATGAGGTGACCTTTAATTTACACAGTGGACTGTTCTGGAGAACAGATGTGGGAGAGCAGAAGTAAAAGAAAATGAAGGGAGATGAAGATTATCCTTTAAATTCTCCCCTCGCAGCTGTTCTATTGTCCCTGTTCTGATGATCCGGCACCCTCTCTGCCCGTGGCACTTGTGTTTCCGTGCCCACTGCCAAGTGGAACGTCACTGGCTCGCCTCCCATGGCCCATGCCACCTATCAGTTAAGCAAGTGCGGAAATGAGAACATTGAAGCCAGAAACCAAACCAGCTGCTCATGACCCCAACCTGGTTTTGGCATGGTTTTCCGTTACTGAGCCAGCTTAAATGTGGGCTAGTACGGGAGTCTTTTGTAACTGAGGAAAGGGAAACTCTGTAACCTACACACCTTGGAATGAAAGATGCTGGGTTGTATTCACAGGATTGAGTACTTACATTTAAATCCTTCTCATTTAGGTAATGAATGAACTGAATGTTATTGCATTTCTATAACACTATACTTGTCTTGGATTTGCCACATTTTTCTTGATGAATTATGGACATAATCCCTGTTTCATTCATAACATCTTTACTTTTCCCGCAAATAAAAATTTCCTAAATTTAAAAGGGGCTTTTAACTCCTTCAGTGCTAGCAAGGTCTCCAACGTGTTGCTTAGTAATCCTCCAGAGACCTCTCTAGCATTTAAGTAGATGTTCATGTTTATTTTTATATCAGTGGGAATTCCTATTTGTCCTATTTGGTGTGGTTGGTCTGCGCCAGACTTGCTCCTGTTCTTCTCTTGGATTTGAGATATCTTTCTTGCTGCATATGTATACAATATAGCCGCTGTTTAGCTCATAAAGCAGGAAGCTATATAGGTTGAATTCTGGAGCAAACCAAATGTCCGTAGGAGTGAGAATATAAATTCCCCCAAATTCTCTTTTAACCCTTTGAGTGCCAGAGGGGGTTTGCAATGCATTGCAAGCCAATGTGTTTCACACCACTCTTGCACTCAAAATGTTAAATGGGACATTTAAAAGGATAGTAATACCATTAACAAAAAGCTATAACGCAGGCCATGTAACACCATGTTTTAATATTTTCTGTTTAGCAGTCAACAGTAAGTGCTAAAGGATCCCCCTCCCTCCCCTTTCACCAACATCACGCTGCCTGTCAGACAGAGCGCAGAGAAGGACAGTCTTCACTGAGCAGGGTTTTCCTTATACTCAGTGGATGAAGATTGTCCCTTGCTGCACGCTGTCTGGTCCCGAGACCGGATTCCTCATTTCAGGGGAGGAGGAATGCAGGGGGTAAAGGGGGTGTGAGGGGGATACTTTAGCATTGAATTACCGTTGAACTACTAAATGAAAAATACTGAAACACAGTGTTATATATGGCCCACTTTATAAGAGAATCAATCGGAGATGCATTTTTTTGTAAGTATTACTCTTCCTGCACTTCCCTTGAGTGCAAGAGAGGACTCCAGCACACAGAGGAGCAATGAGCTAACCTTGTCAGTGCCAGAGGGGTACGCAATGCATTGCAAAGCATAATATAATGCGGTATTTAGTACAATTGAGGGGGGAATGTACAAATATTATTCCACAAAATAACAGGGAGATGGAATACATTTTCAAGCTCTAGACCTTCCTATCACTAACTTAATAAGTTACTTATGCCAACCATTCTTACCTTAACACATCTTGTGCCAAACAGAGGACAGTGGGGCAGTCTGTGGGTGTTTAGGGTATTCTTTTCTTTGTTCCTTGTTTAACGACCTGTATTAAACAAGACATCAAGGAAATGGTCTAACTTCCCACCATTTTCCTGCAAATGCTATGGGTGAGTATAAAGGGGTTACTGACATTTAAGTCTTAATCATACCTGGGAACTTTTGAAACAGGGCTACCTGGAGGGTAACCCGAATTGCGTCATAAAAGGGGTGGGGCTTAGTTGTGGGGGGGCGGGACAAAAAAAAACACAAACCCCCCTGCAAAATGGATGTAAGAGGGCGGGGAGTTGGAGGAACGGGCGGGATGGAGTACAAGTGGGCAGAGTTTCTACTTAAACTCTGCCCACCCGGTGATTCACACATTGCCCCGGAGACCCGGTAATTCACTTTGAAAGTCTCCGGGGCAAAACCGGAGAGTTCCCAGGTATGGTCTTAATGATAGCACAGTATTTGTGTCATCATTCACTAAAGCGATCATACTCTATAGCCATTCCTGGGAACCTTCTTGTACCAAGCCTCCAGAGGTCCACTAAGGTCTGATGGTGGCAGTGTCCAAATGATGTGATTCATGCCATAAAGTGAGCAGGAACTGATTGGTGTGGGCAGGATTGGGGGGAGGGAGGTGTGGTTTGTACTTAAAATGGGCGGAGAGAGGGAAGAACAGGGAGGAGAATGACTGGAATTGGTAGTTACAAATGAACTCACTAAGCACTAGGAATTAGCCTCTGTCCTTGGAGTTCCAGTAATTAACCCCTTAACGACCAATGACATGCAAAGGATCGTCATAGGTGGATGTGCGTTAAGGACTGGTAATGGTCCTGGCATGTTATGGAATCCTGGGATGGCAGAGCAACTGCATACCCCTCTGCCATCCCAGAATTCAATGAACAAAAAAATAAAAAGCTCCGTGGTCCTCTAAGACCACGCACTGAAGAACAGTCTCCAGGTCAGATCTTTGAAGTGCAACCTCCAGCGCTGGAGACTAACACCACTGAAGCTGCACTGGCGTATTCATACATCTGTGCGGCTGAGGCTGATGCTCTAAGAAAGTGGAGCAAGCCATCTGCAGCATATAAACCTAATAAGATATTTCAAATTTTAAATTAATTTAAATAGTGCTAGAGAGGTCTGCAACACGTTTCAAAGCAATTAAGTGAGAAGCTAGCTAGCATTTAAGGGGTTAAAAACCCTATTTACATCAGTGGCTGATTTTAAGTGTTCCCTGTGGTACAGTTGGTTTGATCCAAAATTGCACCATTTGTAACTACTTCAGTCTCAGTGAATCTCCAGCGTTCTACGCATTCCAAGTGCTTCCAGCCTCATGAGTCTGACAGAAACAAATTAAAAATGAAAAGAAAGATGTTTTAAGATTAAGTAGGGTACTAACTCACATACTGTAGTAATAAAAACAAACCGACACTGACAGAAGATGAGTTCCATTTGGCCCACCCAGTGTTCCAACTATTTCACCAAATACTTAAGTACTCATATCTTCATATTACTAAATCTGGAGTAATACGGCAACTACAAATTATCTTTTTCCAGCACATTCTGAAATCTTTGGCCAGACATTACCATGTATCTTAAAAATGAATGTACTTAGCAGCTGTGTTCCATTCTACCACCTCAGTACTATTTCAGTATACAGTACTACCAGTCATTTTGTCTTTTTATTGCTATATTTATTCTTTAGACGATGAGCACGACAAGCACACACAGAGGTTTGTTTACTAGCTAAATGTTCAAGGGAATGTATATTTCATTAAATATTAGCTAGTCACCAATTTATCACTAAGTAAGCAAATCATTTTTTGCAACATTTTCATGTGGGAAGTAGTGCCCCAGTTTTTGCTGACTCAAAACTATGTAAGGATATGGAGAGCAGGATTTTCTTTCTCTGCCGAGAGCCTGGAACAAACATTGAATAGGCAGATAAGTGGAAGATGAGATGTAAAATAGATAAATGGAACATTAAGATTTGGGATGCAGAAACAAGCACTCTACATGGAACCTACCTTGGAAATCCATGTTAGAGACTTTCTTAAGGACTCTAGGACATGGGAATCAAACCTAACTTTTGTGCCTTGGAATCAGTGTTTTAACCAACTCAGATAGTGTTTTTTAGGGTCCCAATATATGAATACTATATACAGTAATTCACACTGGTTCACAAATGGATGCAGTAACATTTTGTATGCTTGTCACACCCACTAAGGGTCCCACAGTTTTTTGTGAGGGAGTTGGTATGAGCATTTTTTTTCTTGCCTAATCTGTGTTTGTTTATGTCTTTTGGATTCTTGATTGTTTATCAATCATTAGAAAAACACAACTTCAAAGAGGAGGAAATATAAATTATGCATACAAGAAGTATAATTATGTATATATTAAGTATAAATTAGCAAACAATATTTCATAAAAGTCATTAATTACTTTATTACGCACTTGAGATATCATCCATATAATCATATTGATATTAGAGATGCATGAACAAAAAAAACCAAGATCATTCATAAGCTATTTTTCATTTAGAAAGAAGAATATTATAAAGTGTATGGATTAGGACCATTTAACATAGATGATTCCGGAGCAGCAATGCTGCATTGGTGATGTCACCTGCTGTGAAATGTTCTACTCTGGGTTATATTGCCTTTCGCTTAGGTGACCATTGACTCAGTGCACCAAAGCTTATCATGCTGCATGTTTACTGCATTCACAGAGGATTGCAGTAAGCATATAGTAAGATAGGTCTGAACGGAAGCCTGTGGAGAAACCTTGGAGAGATCTTCCACACAAGCTTTGTTGGAGGTTGATATGCTCATTGCAACCTCCAATTAATGGCCACCTCACTGGGTGCCAAGCAGCATCCTGTATCAAGACAGGTAGTGGAACACAGGAGAAGGTGAGTGGAAGAACACAGGCAACAGAACTGAAGCAGGGGTCTGTAACACTTCTGTCTCCTGTGTGAAAGAGCCCTTAAACTAATTAAGCCAAGCTTCTTTTTCTTTGTACATTCTCTCAAAATTCAGTTATAACAGCTCTAACTTTTTATAGTAAACTGCAGGTCTTCATTGTGGTCACCAGATGTCCCTCTGTCTCTCCCTGTGTATGTGTGTGTGGATAGATAGATGGATAGATAGATAGATAGATAGATAGATAGATAGATAGATAGATAGATAGATAGACAGACAGATGGATGGATAGATGATAGATAGATAGACAGATAGACATATAGATGATAGATAGATAGACAGATAGATAGACAGATAGATGGATAGATGATAGATAGATAGATAGATAGATAGATAGATAGATAGATAGATCACACAAACTCAGCACCTACAACTGTAAGCTACATTCTCTTTTACTCTTGGTCTCCCAATCACTAATACTCCATCATAAACCCAAATTAATCATTATCCACATGAACCATAATGTGAACATTGCCCATATGTCACAGCATTATATGATCTAGGCCCTTCACCAAATTGAAGAGTGGGATTTTGATCTGCTAAGCAAAATAAAAATACTGCAGGTAACCTCTGGAATTGTTAACGCTTTACTTAGTTTTGTTTAGAATCAAATATGAAATATTTCAGGTCACAGTTTGTAATCATTATAATAAAATCAATTGTTTGTGTAGGAATATTTTGATAAAGGAGCTATGGGGGCCAAACTGTTATGTGTTGGTGTATGTATAGGTAGTAATGTAAGTGCAGTTCATTAAAATTAAGAGTTTAGTAGGAATTCATGTGGTCAATCTATTTGTTTATATAGTCTATTGAGTGGAAAGGTCACAATAAGGCCAACAATCCACACAGGAATTTCTTTCCTCTACATATGGAAATGCATCTTCAGTGTACATTTTTTTATTATTATCTTATTTAACACACTCCCAGGTTTATAGTTAAGTCATAACCTCCAGCACTGAGTGTACTGAGGAATAAAAATCTTTTGCAATATTGCAAATCCGTAAGCGATCTGTTTATTTTCTGGCTCATCCAGCTATCACTAATGTGATTTAAATATCAATGTCAAGAAGAGGAAATAATAGTTTAACTAAACTGTTACTGTATCTTATAAAGTTCAGGCAGGATCTGTAAGTCTCTCAACTGAAAAAGGAAAAAAAATGCACGGAAAATGCTCACTAGGATATAATAAGGTTTTCTTGTATTCAATATAATATATTATTTCATATATTATATAGTACCAAACTCCTCTGTCCCTGCAGCTTGTATTCATTGCACCTCTTGCTGCACAAAGCATGCTACATATACATTAAATGGGTCATTTCTTGAGGGATCCTCATTAGAGAAAGATTTGGGAGTACTGGTAGATAACAGACTAAACACCTATGCAGTGTTACTTAGCTGTTGCAATAGCCTGTAAGGTACTATAATGTATAAAAAGAAAAGAAAAAAGGATACGCTTCCTAGTACAATATCCTCAATCTCAAAGTTGACACCTCACCACCACCAAAAGGAATGGTACTTACAATGGAATGTGCTGGTAATACAAATATATGCAAACCAGCAGATCAAGCTCAGGGATATTATAAGCTGTCCCTTCTCCAGCTATCAGTGTGCTCGATCTCTGACTGCTCACCCTCACCTCCCCTCACAGAGGAATTGATAGGAACCTAAAAGACAAGACAAATAAATGGTGCCAATAGTGCCTTATCACACAAACAATGGAACAATATCTAGCAAGAATGAAAATTGCTCACATTTGAAATAGGTTGTGCGAATGCTTTTGCATAGACACAGCAGATACAGCATGCAAGGGTATCTTACCACCCCTGCTCTGTACACCTTCGATCGTGTTCTCCAGATGCCACTTGTAGACCTCAGCTCTACATGGATGGACATGTACTCTTCATAAAACTGCAGCCGCTCCAGCAGTAGAATTCAATACAAAAGTATCCTTTTATTTAAAATGATAGACAGTAGCAATATGCACAGACAATATGCAAATACTGTATAATAAAAATCCTACTAAAAAATGCGTTTCATGGTAACATAGTAAAATTTTTTTACATAGTAAATTAGGTTGAATAAAGTCCATCAAGTTCAACCTTCTCCTCATACCCCAGTGACTGAGAATTTTATGGCTTTCCTGCTACCAATTAACCCTTTGAGTGCCAGAGGGGTATGCAACACATTGCAAAGCAATGTATTGCATACCCGTCTGGCACTCAAAGGGTTAAGTTAGTCTTTATCAGACCTTCCTGATCTGCCTACTGTGGCAGAGTCCAGGACCATGTATACATCAGCCATAGGCTACAACAAGCAGTTTATCCCAGCGGTTAAAGGGTTAACTTTTGTCTTTTGCCTCTGCTAGCACACCTGCTCCTGGTTAATTAGCTCAGACCTATATAGTAGGTCTGAAACAGCAGGGTAGGGTGAGACTGCACTGGGATAGTGTGTTTGGAGACCTGCAAGCTGTCTGTCTGCCTCTGAATCCAAGGAATGGTGAGAAAGCTTCTGAACTGAAAAGATTGAATGTCTGCTTATTTTACTTTTTGTACTGGAACCCAGAGTAGCTGGGTCAGTAACTGGTAGTGAGGGAACTACTGTGAGTTAGCCTCCTGAAAGGAGTAGGCCTGTTTATTTCTGTCCTTTTTATTTGGTGTCAAAAACCTGTTTGAGTTAAAGGGGAAGCATACCCTAAAATTGGAAAGAGACTTTTCTTGTGTTGTTGCTGTTTACAATAAACTGCATTGCAGTTACAACCTCCTGGCTGTCCTGACCGAGTTTGAAGGGACCTTACCACTCTACTAAAAAACATTATAACTCTGTATGTTCCTGTTTGAAAGAAATGTAGCTAATCTTCTCTTAAATGTATCCAATGTATCTGCCATAACCACCTCCTTGGGCAAGGAATCCCACAATTTAACAGACCTTACTGTAAAAAACCCCTTCCTCTGTTGAAGGCTAAACCTCCTTTCCTCAGATCTCAAGGAGTGTCCCCTGGTCACCTGATCAGGCCTTGGAATAAATAGCTCACTTCAGAGATCCTTGTATTGACCTCTCATATATTTGTACAATGTGATAAGGTCTCCTCTTAGTCGTTTTCTCTCTAGAGTAAATAAACCAAGTTTGTTTAGTCATTCTTCATACGTCAAGTCCTCCATTCCCTTAATTAATTTTGTTGCTCTCTGCTGTACCCTCTCTATTTCTAGTATATCCTTTTTCAGAACTGGTGCCCAAAACTGCACTGCATACTCAAGGTGAGGTCTTACCAATGATTTGTATAATGGCAAAATAATGTTATCCACTCTTGCTTCAATACCTCTTTTTATGCAAGAGAGGATTTTGTTTGCCTTTGCTGCTGCTGTTTGACACTGGTCGCTGTTTCCAAGTTTGAACTTGACAAGGATACCCAGGTCGTTCTCTAGCAATGAGTCCCCTAAAATGATTCCATTAAGTTCATAAGTAGCCTTGGGATTATTTCCTCCCATATGCATGACTTTACACTTCCCCACATTAAACTTCATATTCCATTTGTTTGCCCAATTTGACAATGAATGTAAGTCCCTCTGTAGAGAGAAAATATCCTGTACTGAATTAATTACCTGGCATAAATTAGTGTCATCTGCAAATATTGATATTTTGCTTTCTATATCTATTTCCAGGTCATTTATAAACATGTTAAAAAGCAGCGGACTAATACTGAACCCTGAGGTACTCCACTCTATACTTTAACTGTACTGGAGAATTTTCCATTTACAACCACACACTGTTCCCTATCCTTCAACCAGTTTTGTATCCAATTGCAAAGGTTAACTTCTAGCCCCAGGTTCCTTATTTTATACACAGCCTTCTGTGTGACACTGTATCAAATGCCTTTGCAAAGTCTATATATACTACATCTACTGCCTTGCCATTGTCTAGGTTGCTGCTTACCTCCTCATAGAAGCTGAAAAGATTTGTTTGGCATGATCTATTCCTCATAAAACCATGTTGATTCGTGCTAATGATCTTATTTTTTGTGTTGTAATCCTGAATATAGTCCCTTATTATCCCTGCTAGCAGTTTTCCCACTACAGAGGTCAAACTCACAGGTCTATAATTTCCAGGTTCTGTTTTAGTTCCCTTCTTAAATAGAGGCACTACGATGGCTCTTCGCCAATCCTGTGGCACTGAACCTGTGGTGACAGAATCTTTAAAGAGTAAATATAGGGGGTTTGCTAACACTGCACTAAGTTCCTGAAGAACCCTTGGATGTATATCAGGACCCAGTGCTTTCTCAGTCTTAATTTTGTTCAGTCTTCCCATGACATCTCTTGAGTTAACCCAATATCTGATAATTATATTGTTTTATTTGTTACTTGTTGAGGCTCTTCTACCATTCCTTGCTCCCTTGTATATACTGATGCAAAGAAAGTGTTTAAAACATCAGCCTTTTCCTTATCCTCACTAATTAACTCACCCATCTCATTTTTGAATGGTCCAATGCACTTCCTCTTAAGTTTTTTGCTATTTGTATATTTGAAAAAGTTTTTTGGATTAGTCTTGCTTTCCCTTGCAATTTAAGTTTCATTATCTATTTTTGCTCCCCTAATTGCCTTTTTGCAATCGTTGTTGCATTCCCTGTATTTTAAGAAAGATTGTTCAGTTCCTTCAGACTTAAATAATTTGAATGCATTTTTTTTCCTTGACATTTCTTTCTTTACATGAGCAGTTAACCACAATGGCTGTGACTTACTTCTTTTGCATTTGCTCCCCATTGGTATATACTGTTGGGTACATTTTTCTTCAGTATTTTTGCCTTTAAATAAAATATCCCAGTCTATGTGTTGCATCGAAGCCCTTAAAGGGATAGTAATGTCAGAAAAAAAAGCATTAACTATATGGTAGATACAATTAAAGGGAGTACTTTCACTTATTCATATCTCTCAAAACATTATGGTTCGAGAGATATAGGAAAATAAAGTTCTCTGCTCCCTCCCCTTTCTGCTTGACAAGCTGTAAAGCTGTCAGAAGCAGATTTTGGTTCCTGGATCAGACAGCAGCTCTTCAGCAGTGCCGACATAGCAATACTTAAAAATAAATACTTCATCGGAATGGTCTACAACGTGTGCCTGGTTTGCAAGCACACATTGTAGACCATTTTGATGAAGTATTTATCTTTAGATAATGTTATATCTGCGCTGCTGAAAAGCCGCATCTGGTCAAGGGACCAGAATCTGCTTCTGACAGCTTTTCAGCTCGTCAAGCAGAAAGAATTGTATCTACCATATAGTTAATACTTTTTTCTGACATTACTATACCATTAACAATTTTAAGTTAGCTTTTTAAAATTATGAGTTTTGGTTGCACTTATACAGTTTTGCTTTGCCAGACTAATCTCAAATGTAACCATGTTGTCATCACTGTTTCCCAAATGTTCTCTTACCTTAATATTGGATACCATTTCTGCGTTATTCGTTATCACTAGGTCCAATACATTGTTATTTCTTATCGGCACTTCCACCATTTGTGACATGTAGTTTTCCTGAAGCATGTTCACAAACCTGCTTCCCTTAGCATTCTGACAGGTCTCATTTTTCCAGTTGATATCTGGATAATTAAAATCTCCCGTAATTATAGTATGCCCAAGCTGGGCAGCTTTCCACATTTGAAATAGCAGTTGGACCTCAACATTGTCATCGATATTTGGTCGTTTGTAGCATATGCCCACCAACACCTTTTTTTTACCTTTTACACCACATTTTTTCTTGATTTCTACCCACAAGGACTCCACAATTTGGCCAGTTTCTTCACTAATATCACCTCGCAAATCTGGATTTAGCTCTGGTTTCAGATATAAGCACACACCTCCCCCTTTTCTATTAATCCTGTCTCTTCTAAACAAGGAATAGCCCTCTATATTTACAGCTCAGTCATGTGCATCATTCCACCATGTTTCTGTTATTCCAATTATGTCCAATTGCTCATTAACCGCCAGCAATTCTAGTTCTCCTATTTTATCTACCATACTTCTTGCATTTGCTAGCATACAATTAATTTTGAAATCTTTACATCTATTACTCCCTTTTTTTCTACATCTTCATTTACTATGAGTTCCTCCCTATTGACAAGATGTATCCCCACTACTTACTCCACCCTCCTGATCATTTACTTGGACCGGGTTCCTATCTGCTCTATCTACCCCATTTTTGCTATCTATACCCTCCCCCCTTTCCTAGTTTAAAAGCATCTCCAAGCTTCTTAGCATTCTCTCCCCTAGCACAGAGGCTCCACTACCATTTAGCTGCAATCCATCACTTACATATAGATTGTACCCAAGAGCAAAGTCAGCCCAATGTTCTAAAAACACAAAACCCTCCTGCCTAAACCATTGCTTGAGCCATGCATTAAGCTCCCTGAGCTCCCTCTGCCTACCTGCACTGGCACATGGTACAGGAGTATTTCAGAAAATACTACTTTAGAGGTCTTTGCCTTGAGATTGCAACCCTGAAATCATTCTTTAGGGACCTCCATCTTCATCCTAATTTGTCATTGGTACCAATATGTACCAAGACAGCTGGATCGCTTCCAGCCCTTCCCAGTAATCTGTCAGTCCTGTCCGCAATATGCTGAACCCGAGCACCTGGGAGACAATATACTGTTCTGCATTCACTTTCCTGGCAGCAGATTACCCTATCTACCCTTCTAATAATAGATTCCCCAATTACCACCACCTGTTTTGATTTCTGCCTACTCTGCATCCCATCTAGCCTGGAAGGAGGACGGTTCCCCTGGCTGCTAGAGGAATTAGCCTTCTCCAGTGCTGCCAATTTTGAGCTATCCTCATCAACATCTTGACACAATCTTGCAAATCCATTGGACTGAGTCAACGCAGAACTGGCCTTCCTCTTCCTCTGCCCACTACCTCCCCTCCTTACTGTTACCCAGCTGCCTACCTGTAGCTTCTCATCTATAACTCCACCCTCTTCACCACTAACCCCACATACTACCTGCTCTGTGAGTTCTAAACTCCTTTTCAGATTTCCAATGTCCCGCAACGTTGCAATATTTCTTTCCAAATCCAATATCTTAGACTCTAAAAAGAAAATATGCTCACACTTGGAACAGCGGTATGACCCCTGGAACAATTGCTCCAAGTGTTCAAACATGTGACAAGATGTGCACTGCGTGAGATTGTATAACCTGCTATCACTCATGCTTGGTTTTACAATTCAAATAGATTTATATTGTCCTCTAATGCTCACTCTAAGGTAAATAACCAACTTTAAATCTGAATGCAGTAAATCCCTTTAAATTACCGTCATCTCAGAGCTCTGATGATTTCCAACTCCTGCTTCTATTCTAACTCCAGATTCCTTCTAACTCTTCACTTGTATGCAGTCACTTGAATGCAGTCTCAATGAGCAGCACTCCAATGAGCTTTGGTACTGTATTTATAGTAATACTGCACCCAGGTGACTTCCCTTAGTAATCACCCCTAATCACAAAGCCCAGAGAAAAACCCAGTAAACAGTATTTTTAACTCTTGCAATACCCACACAAAATGTATATTTTTTTTAACCTTAAAGGGATAGTAATACTTCATTTTAGCTTTATTTTATTTTGTAGGCATTAAAAAAACATGAAGAACGATATGTCTTATCTCTCAAACCTTTATGGTTTAAGAGATATTCACAAGCAAAGTACCCCCCCCCTCCCCCGTTCACCCAGATCAGAAGGGAGATGCCCAGGTAGACTGCAGAGAGGGACAATCTTCAATTAAGATAAGGGATAAAGCTGAAAAACTTTTCAAGGGGGGAAGGGCTTTCATTGTTTTCATACAAAGAAGATTGTCCCCTGCTGTTATCTGTCTGGTCTTACAACCAGATTCACATCTGAGAAGAGATGGCTTACACTAGGAAAAAGGGGCGGGAGGGGAAACTTTGCTTGTGAATATCTCTTAAACCATAAAGGTTTGAGAGATACGACTTATATCGTTCTTCATGTTTTTTTAATGCCTACAAAATAAAATAAAGATAAAACAAAGTATTACTATCCCTTTAATAAAACACCAAACACATTCTCATTTACTTAACCAGATTCCAGTGAGCCTTGGTACTGTATTTATAGTAACACTGCACCCAGGTGACTTCCCTTAGTAATAACCCCGCAGCGGTTAACACTGCTTCATTAATGTGGGTCAAAAAGGGGCATAGATGCATAGGATGGGAATGTATTGTAAATCTTCTTCTTTATAAATCCTAGGTTAGACTTCATCTAGAATTTAGATCAGTTTTGGGCTTAGGATCTTAAAAAATGCATTATTGTACTGGGAAAAGTACAACACAACTGATAATGAGATTGGAAGATTTTAACGTAAAGAGATATCTGACTTTTTTTGTTTTTTTCACATTAGAGAAGAGTTGTCTAAGGGGGCTATAATTACGATTTGCAGTTATATTCAAAGCCAGTGCAAAGCACACTCTGTGGAACTCTTTACTCAAAGAGCTGACAAAAAAAGAAGCGTGGCATACTGTAAGATTAGAGGAAAGGCACTATTGGCTAAAACAAAGGCAGGGATTTCTTACAGTTAAGTCAATAATCATGTGGAATTCTTTGCTGTGGGAGGCAGTGATCTCAGATACTGTGGATACTTAAAAAAAGTATTAAGATACCTTTCTGGGTCAAACAATAAAGAGAATTATGACAGCTGATATAATACAGATATACTGTGGATCCAGAGAGATATCTGAATGCCCTTTGAAGTCAGAAAGAAATTGTTTTACCCATCTGGGGCATAATTGGAAGTGTCTACAGATATCACTGCTTTTTTATAACAGAATCCTATTGAAATCTATAGAGAAAAAGACAGAATCCTTGATAAAGTTATCAGCTGCAGTGGAATGCAGACATTTTATAGTACAATACATTTTACATAACCACAGAAGAACAAGAGAAGCTGGGGATGTGCGCAAAGGGACACAAGTCACAAAGTTTTAAGACTGAAATGATAAACTGATGTCAACTCAGGCACTTTACTTTGTTACCTTTCAACCTTTAGTGCCAGGGTAATCTTTTTCCTCCTTCAGATAACGATGGGAACTAGTAAACAGAAGGACCGACAGGGAAATAAATGGGATAGTTTTTATGTTGTGTGGACTTCGGAAATGTCTGCATAATTTGTAAGTGTACAAAGTGAGATTTATTTAAAGCTGTAAAAAAAACATACATGGTAATGCTACATTTATTATACGTGCAAGAATATCAATTACCAGCTTTTGGATTGTATTTCAGCTAGCTTTACTTTATGCATTTATTTATTCTTACAATTAGTACATTGTGTTTAAATGTTTTAGTTACATAAGAGTCTCTTTATTTTAGCTTCTACCAATAGTTAAAAATGCAAATCATGTCAAGACAGATACTCCGTATAAGGCGAGACTTTTTGACAGGTGGCAGTCCCTATTTTCAAAACCTGTTCTCCTGGAGAAAGTGTATAGTGGACAACATGCACATAGCAAAAGTGGAGTGATTCTGGGGCAAAGCAACTGCACCATAGGGAACATAAAACACATTCTGATAAGCCAGCGAGTGCTAGAGCGGTCTCCAAGAACATTGTTCCAGAATACATTTTAAATCTCTCCAGCTTTCAAAGGTTTAAAAGCTCATTTAAATCAATTGGAATTTGTATTTGTACTCTGTGGTACACATGGTTTGCTCCAAACCTGTTTTGAACATATGGCCCATGTTTCTTCTTCCCTCATATTACTGATGTAGTGGGAGTGATCACTAAGCATACTCATGCATTCTCCCACTTCTCTACTTATTTTAATGACAACCATGCAACAAGCAAAAGCAGGATGTGTGGAGCAGGTAGACAGTAAAGGGCAATTATAATGTTTTACTATCTGCTACACTGGGAGATGACTCACTAAAAAGCCTGGTTGCAGCCTCAAAATGGCTTCTGTTCAGAAAAGTGAACCTCTTAACCAAAATACAGCCTGGAGGTCTGTGGCTCTCAGACACAAAATATTGGGTTGTCTGCACAGTCACCATAGGCCCACTGGGTCTGGACTTCAAAACCAATACAGAGAGTGTATGGAGAACTGCATAATGCAGGATAGTAAATTAACCTACATATGTAGATTCATTCAGGCCTCCATTCTGCTACCCAACTGATAGGGTACGCTAAACAGCTTCAACTTAATTAGCAGGTCGGCTTTCAGGGGAGCAGCTCTACCAGTAGGTAACTATTTGATGATAGTTGCCCTTTACAGGAGCACTATGAGGTCTATACAAGACACTTTTAAATGTTATATTGTACCCCAAGCTCTATGGGAATTAAGTTCCCATTGCTCTAAACTTCTCCATTGCACTCCGGTAAGGCCTGTAGATCACTGTACTCTGGGAGATGTGAGCACTGAGTGAAGTTTCTTTCCTCTGTTCAACTCAGTAAACATTCAGTGTCAACAGACAGTTCTAAAACACATGACCAAATTTCAGCACAGGAATTATACACTGTCATTGGTAATCATAGCAGTCAAGCAGTGGCAGTGCTCCTAGTTGGGCCCAGGTTTTCACTCAATCTCTCAAGAAATAAAAAGTGCTATTGGCTTGGGTTTATAGGTGATATATTTTACTGTCAACATTGCTTAATAAGAGACAGGCACAGACAAAGAGAGGAGTGAGAGAGGCAAATGGCTTAATAAAAGCACCAGTTTCCTCTGCTTCTGGACCCTTTTACCTGAACAACTCTGGAGAAAGTCAGGCAGATTTTCTCTGCTAATGTTATCCTTTCCTACTTTAAATCTGCTCACTCCCAGGCTAAAAAAAAAATTGTTTTCACACCTCATTAACACTCATAAATTAAATCATACCACTTAAAGGGACAGTAATAGTTACGTTTAACAATGTTTAATATTGTAGATATAAAAAAATAAATGAATTGATGTCCAGTCTCTCTAACATGTATAGTTTGAGAGATACACTCTTCTAAAGTTCCCGCCCTCCCCTTTCACAGACGTCAGCGCTCCAGCAGACAGCATGAGATCCTGGTCCTGCGACCAGCTGGCAGCTCTTCAGCAGAACCGAAATAGTGATATCTAGAAAGAAATACTTCACTGGAACTGTCTACAAAGTATGCCTGGTTTGCAAGCACACTTTGTAGACCATTCCAATGAAGTATTTCTTTCTAGATATCGCTATTTTGGCTCTGCTGGAGAGCCGCTGCTTGGTCTCAGGACCAGGATCTCTTTCTGTCAGCTAGAGGTTGACGTCTGTGAAAGGGGTGGGAGGGGGGGAACATTAGAAGCGTATACCTTTCAAATCATACAAGTCTGACAGCCCGAACTTACATCAATTAATTTATTTTTTTAATATCTACAATATTCAAAGTTAAAAGTAACCATTACTATCCCTTTAAACAAAGCTTCATCAAGCTAGAAGGCACTGATATTTTTCATTCATCCAAGGCACTTATCATTTATTTATTCATGTTTACCCTATCCTTACCATAACTCCTGCACTATAGTCCACACTTAACTCTCATATCCTCAGTATGTTTCCCTAATTAATTTAGATTTTAAGCTTTTTAACAGGGATCCCTCTTCCAGTGTTTCACTTTGCAAAGCATATGTAATCCTGTAATGTTTAAGCCATGGCTGCCCAAGTTCAGTCTTCAAGGGCCACCAACAGGCCAGGATGTAAGGATTTCCCTGATTAAGCACAGGTGAGTCAATCAAAATGAATAATCCACTGATTAAATCACATGTGCTTAATCGGGGAAATCTTTACATCCTGGCCTGTTGGTGGCCCCTGAGGAATGAATTTGGACAGCCCTGGTCTAAGCTATAAAATAAACATATTCATTCATTCAAGACAAGGTGAGAGAGATAGAGTTCTCAGACATTGAGCAATAGAATTGTAGAAAACACGATGAGGGAAATGTGTTTGAGACAGGTGTTGATTGTGCTCTGAATATGTTTGTGTGTGTGGTAGTGCAGTGATGTGTGTGTGTGTCAGTGCATGTGTGTGTGTGTCAGTGCATGTATGTGTGTTTAAGTGGTTACTTTTAACCCTTTGAGTGACAGCAAGGTACTCAACACAATGCTCTGCAATGCACTGAGTGCCTCTCTGGCACTGAAGGGGTTAAGGATGAACACGTTCCAAAACCCTCCCATGATTGCATATTTGAAACCTATTTTAGATTTTATTGCTTGGAAAAAAAGCCCAGTTTCCCCAAAGAAGCGCGATTTACAATTAGCTCTGTTTTACTTACATTGATTCTATCACTTTGTTAGTGGGGTGGTGGTATCTAATTTTGATGCCTAGAATTCAAGTTAAGTGTTTATTCACTGCAATAATAGAGAAAACAATGTCTAAAATATGAATTAATTTTGAACAAATTAAGGTAAAAAAAAAATAAATAAACATGCTTATGAATGCAGAATGTGAGCAAATATTTAACACAAGCATTCCAGATAATGCTCAGAACAGCTGTTTGAGTGACAGGCTATTTTTCAATGCTGTTTGAAAAGTCGATGATTGGTTTAGCAGTATGGGAATCTATGTAGCATACAGTCTGTAACAAACTAGAACGTCTCTGAAGTGTTACTGTATGTAATCTCTAACTGTCAGAAATGGAAAAGTGCAGATCATTTTCCAAGAGGGAGGGGACGCTTTCTGTTTCTGATTTTGCTTTCTTTGGAAATGGATTGAATAGCATAGTATTCTCAAATCCACCTTCAGCTCTCAGTGCTATTGTTTCCTACAAAACCATTTTTTTCCATGATAAAGTCTTTCAGAATCATATCTCCCTGTTTATTTAGTGTTGTGGTGCCCTAGATATGACAGTGCACACAGATCCAGTTGAAAATAATGAAATCTTGGGGTAAGAGGCACACAGAGGAGGAAAAAGACATTAGGCGATGGCAGCTTTTATTCCCTGCTGTTATTGGGCTGTGAATGGGTAGATAGATTGCAACCAGGGCTACAAAGCATTTAAGCTTTATTTACTGCACAATAAATACAAAAACGCTCTGCCAAGTGCTGGAGATGAGAGCTGTTATTGAATCCACACACTGTGGCTGGTGAGTGTAGGTTTTCAGAGGATTTGATGTTCAGAGATCACGTCACCCCATGACCTACTTTTGGATGAGGGGGTGGTTTAGAAAATAAAAATACTGATATCTATCTAGAGCAGACTTGGGAAATGTGAGGCCCTCCAGCACTTTCACATCTACAATTACCATCAGCTTCTTGCAGCAAACATCAGAGAATGATGGTAGTTGTAGTCCAACAACATCTGTAAAGCCTCTCATTACCTAACCAGCTATATAGCCCCCTTTGTCTTCCAGTCATGCAGCAATTATGGGACAAACCAACTGCAGCACAGGGTACAAATAGCATTTCCCACTGGGGCTTTTTGTTCCTTCAGTGCCGAAGAGGTCTGTAATGCATCGTGCAGCAATGTGGTGGAGACACCTAGCATACAAAGGGTTTAAAGCCCCATTTAAATCCATTTTTCTATTTGTATATTTGTTGCCTGTTAGATTTGTGTTGTAGAGTTGCTTCAGTTTCACTTACTACATTAACCTCAGTTTTGTTGGATACCTCACTGGCACTCAAAGGGTTAAAATTCATGTTAACCCTTAGATGCTATAGAATTCTCCAGCACATTACTTTGCAATCATCGAAGGCCTCTATAGCTTCCAAGAGGTTAACCCTTTGAATGCCAGAGTGGTACACAACGCATTGCAACGTAATGCATTGCATACCCCCTCTGGCACTCAAAGGGTTAACTGCAAGTACATGAATAAAGGCAGCACAGGAATGTGAATATCAGACTAATTAATATTTTCTCTACTCTGTGACAAGAAAACATTTTAGTCAACATGCTGTTGGTTTGAAAAAAATGTTTATTGATGACGTACTCACTTGTGGTGTTGATCATCTACCCAGTGCAGCATTTCATAGGCCAAGTGCATCTGCTCTTTCATGATGGCCCAAAACTGAGAATGAAAGTTAGCATTAAACAAAAAGAAATAAAAGAGTTATCAAGCTGTGAGCTCAGAGTCTCAGGACACTTTGAAGACCAGTGCTTCTCCAAGCAGACCAATTGATCTCTCAGTGTGATGGGAATTTGAGCATGAATGAAGTAGGCTTATTAAACAACAATGATGATTCTACAAAAGACAGACAGAAAGCACAAAGCTTAACCCTTTGTCTGGCAGGGAGGGACATAATTTTCACTCAGCAAAGTGTCTCACACAAAATGTTAAATGTATATGTCTCTTCATTATAGACAGCTTTCAGTTTTAACAAAAAATAACACATATTAAATCTATTTATATTGTGAGGATCACTAAATGATATTCAAAATGTTTCAAAGTACTTCAGCAGATGAGCAAGGACTTAATTATTGATTTGGAAATTGCTACACTGAATGTGAAACAAATATTGTGTAATTGTGTATTGTGTAATGGATTATCTAGGTAGTTGTTTTCTATACAACAGTATATATATATATATATATATATATATATATATATATATATATATATATATATATTTATTATGTACACCTGCTTGTTAACACAAATATCCAAACAGCGAATTGTGTGGTTACAATATATTAAGTACACAGACATGGTATATAGGGTTAATTGTTCAACCAAACATTGGAATGGGGAACAAGGGCGATCTGTCTGATTTTGATAGTGGTATAATTTTGGTGCCTGACGTGGTTGTTCCAGCATCTCAGAAACCGCTGACATTCTGGGATTTTCACACAATACAATCTCTAGAGTTTACAGACAGTTATGTGATAAAGGAAGAATGTCCAGAGAGTGGCAGTTCTGTGGGCAAAAAAACACGGGGTTAACGAGAGAGGTCAGGGGAGAATGGCTAGACTGGTTCAAGCTGACAGAAAGGCCACAAATTCTGAAATAATCACAGTGGTGTGCAGAAGTGCATCTCTTAATGCACAACACATCAAAGATTATGGCAGATGGGCTACAGCAACCAAAGATAATACCGGGTTCCATGCCTGTCAGTTAGGAACAGGAAGATGATGTTACAGTGGGTATGTGATCACCAAAACTGGAAGAATGAAGATTGGAAACATGTTGCCTGGTATGATGAATTTTGATTTCTGCTATGAGATGCAGATTGCAGGGTCAGAGTTTAATATGAATTAATGGATTCATCCTGCCCTGTGTCAACGATATGGGTTAGTGGTGGTATAATGCATTAGACCGCTTAATACCAAGTGACCACAATTTGAATGCCACAGCTCACCTAAGCATTGTTGAAGACTGTGTGCATCCCTTTATGGCCACAGTCTACCCATTTTCAAATGGATACTTCCAGCATGATAATTTGCAATGTCAAAAAGCTGGTTCTACGAACATGACAGTGACTTCACTTTGCACCAGTGGCCTGCACAGTCCCAGATCCGGTCTGTGGAATGAGGTGGAATGGAAGGTTCACAACATGAATGTGTCCAACAAATCTGCAGGAACTGCTTGATTCTATCATGGACCAAATTTCCTAAGGAGTGTTTCCAGCACCTTGTTGAATCTCAGACTTCAGGCTATTCTGTAGAGATATAGGGGTCATACCCAGTACTAAATAGGTTTAGTTAATAATGTTGCCACTGAATGTATATATGCACACACACACACATACACACATGTGTATTCACACACACGTACCCTTTTTTGTGAACTTGACCTTTGTTTGTAATTTTGCTATTAGGTTCAGGTCACAGCTAAACTGAACTATCACCTCCAAATAATAACCCCCATTTACTTTACTCTGGCCAGAACATCTGAATGACCCCTGTGATTTTTTTCCCTTTGTGCCTTTGTCCAAGTGATAACCACTTCAATCAGTCTTTGATGTCATGTCCATGGATGCGGACATACAGTTGCTGATTTTTCAAACTGAAGTAGTGCACGAGCCTACTTATCCCTTTAAGGGCCAGAGGGGTGCACAACTCTATGGTCCTTAAAGGGCTAAGACTACATGTGCAGTGAGTAGAGTTTGATATCCTGTGGTCCTGCTAGCAGCTGTCATGTCTGCCTCCATGGATATAACACTCATAATTGAATGAAGATGTTATTTTTATTTTTATTTAGAAATAATGTTTTACCATTGGGATTTCTCTAATTTTTAAGTATATCTTGGGGAGCTTTTAGCTGCTGAGCTCCCCCGGCTCTTTAGTAATACATAGGACTGGGAGATTACATTATCTCCCAGCGCTCTGCATTACTAAAGAGAAGACCACGCGGGAGCTCCAGTAGCTACAGGTCTGTGCCAAAGAAGGCACAGACAGACATCTCCTGCCAGTGGACCATCAGGGAGGTAGGAAACGGATGGGGGATGGGGGGGAATGTGAGACCTAATTTGGAGATGATGGGGGAAATGTGAGGGCAATATGGGGATGATGGGGGGCAATGTGGAGTTGATGGGGACAATGTGAGGGCAATGTGAAGCTAGTGGGGGCAATTTGGAGCTGATGGGGGCATGGAGCTGATGGGGGCAATGTTGAGATTATGGGGCAATGTGAGGACAATATGGAACTGATGGGGGCAATGTTGAGATCATTGGGGCAATGTGGAGCTGATGGGGGCATGGAGCTGATGGGGCAATGTTGAGATGATGGGGCAATGTGAGGGCAATATGGAACTGATGGGGGCAATGTTGAGATGATGGGGGCAATGTAGAGCTGATGGGGGCAATGTGGAACTGATGGGGGCAAAGTGGAGGTGATGGGGGCAATATGGAGATGATGGGGCAATGTGAGGGCAATATGGAGATGGGGGTAATGTAGAGATTTGGAGCACTGTGGAGATGGCTAATGGGGGGAGGGCGCTTCAGATTTATGTGCCTACAGGCTCCTGAGATGTAAATCTGGCCCTGAGTATAACTCAGGCATTCTCCCTGAATGTAATGATGTTAAAGGGTTATTAATGTGTGCTAATAAATAAGGAAAGCTCCAATCATTCTTTAAAGTTTTTGTTGTATAAGAAGCTTTATTACAAGTGTGTACGCTTCATAGTTCATCAGCAATTGAATGATAAAGTATCCCCCTCCCTCCCCTTTTACCCATGTTACACTGCTCTTCGAGCCGGTCCAGATGGAGCACAGCGAGGGGCAAGGAAAAATCTGCCCTCCTTCATCAAGGTTGGGCAGGATTTTCTTTATGCTCACAGCAAGAAGATTGTCCCTCACTGCAAGCTGTTCAGTGCGATGACCGGATTCCACCCCTGAGGGCTTGGGTAAAAGGGGGAAGAAGGGGGATACTTTATCATTAAATTGCAGATGAACTACAAAGCGTACACACTTATAATAAACCTCTTCATATTACAATCCCTTTACCTGCTAGCGACACCCGATCTGGTGTGTGGGCGGACATTTTTTTTTTTGTTTTGTTTTTTTTTAAATTCTGGGATGGTGGAGTGGCATGCAGAATTCCAGAATTTCATGAAGTGCCAGAACCATCACTGGTCTTTAAGTTCCGGGACCGGCGTGACAGTCCTGGCATGTCATGGGTCCTTAAGAGGTTAAAGAATGATGGAAGCTTTACTTATTAGGAAACATTACTGTCCCTTTAAAGGGTAACTGGGAACTGCACCATAGGAACAGGGGACTTAATGCGTGCCTGAAGCATGTGCTGCCCATTGACGAGCAATATGTTTCACACCCCTGTGACACTCAATGGGTTAACACTGTAAGGATCGGAGAGGCATGTGCAAATAATTGCATGCCTCTCTTCCCCTTAAAGGTTTATCACAAGTACTTTACTTCATATAGCAGTCCTGCGTATTTTGTTCAACCCTTTTTGCATTATATCTGCAGTTGCATATATAGTGATCTCTGTTGCAGTCTACCTCTAAATCACACCTCCTCAAAACAAACAATGGGATTCAATAGACCTGATTGGCTAGTAGCTGACTGCAACAGTGATCAAAAGCCAATAAGAAGTATATAGACATAACTGAATGCTGTATAAAGTAAATGTACCTAGGTGAGTCAGATGATTAAAGATATGAATAGCTATTTATTCCTAAGATCCATTTCCCCTTTTGCCCTCTGGTACTCAAAGTGTTAAGGCTCATTACTTAGCAGCATTTTAATACTTACACTATGCATGTGTATCAAAGCAATTCAGCATTACTGATTCCCCAAATCACTCATCCCTGAGTGACATTGCAGAGTGGTGCTCAATGGTGCCAGATGGTGCTCAGCGGTGCCAATGTAACCCTTCTGCCAATGGCTAGGGGGTTACACTAATAAAGATGATTTGAATTCATGGCAATTTTACTGTTGAGCATGTTAAAGGCTTGCCAGGCCCGCTGCCCTTGGTTACTACATACATTCAGATCCTATTATGGAATGGACTGCTCGCTGATGATCACTCAGAATTTAGTAGAATGCAAAAGGTGCTTATTTCTCAAAAGTGAGCTGAATGGGGTTTTTTATATTTGAATATTTGGCAACTGTTACTCTAGACCTATTTCATTTTGTTGAAGCCAGGATAATAATTAGTTTACAGGTCTGTGTATTTATAGGGAAATTATGCCATTTATAGTTCAATTGAAGCTGACTGATATTAGTTTAGCAAGAGAGGGGTAATACCTTGTATCACAGTGCATTGCTCGCAATGGGGATTAAATGTAATTTTCCTTTATTAATGCTTTCATGGTTTGAATGTTAGCAAATCTTTACATTTGTCATTCAAGGGCAAACTGAGAGTGTGATTCCATGGGGGAGATTCACTAAGTTGTGATAAAGAGGTGATACAGCGGAGATGACTTCTCCAGTGATATCACTTCTCCATTTCCTATGTTATTCTATAGAGACTGTGCAGTAAGATCTCCAGAATTGAAGAAATCTTAGTGAATAGGCTCCATAGAATAACATAGGAACTGGAGAAGTGATATCATTGGAGAAGCCATCTCCACTTTATCACCTCTTTATCACTACTTAGTGAGTCTCCCCCCGGGTACACAGAAACCCCTATTGTGTTCTTTTACTTCCATCAGATCAGAAAAACAAAAAGTTAACACCCAGATAATGTGTTTGCTCAAACTGAGCATATGACTATGCCAGAGGGCTTCCCCTCCAGCTGCGTTTGGACTACATTTCCCATCATCCACAGCCAGCCAACAGGAGCTGTAGTCCAAGAACAGCTGAAGGGATTCAGGTTGCTCACTCCTGACCTATACAAAGACAACTACACTACCTCCCTCAGTCACAGACATTTAACCTTTTGAGTGCCAGAGGGGTACGCAACGCATTGCTTTGCAATGCGTTGCATACCCCACTGGAACTTAAAGGGTTAACCTTTTCAGTGCTACAAGAGGTGGACCGTGCATTACCGAGCAGTGTCAGTATGTGGGGGAGGTGATGTAGACCTAAGACAGGAAGTGCCTGCATGGCATGTGCCTAAATAGCATAATCCATGTATCTCTAAATTTGTTTTCAAAATAAAAAATGGGTAATACAACATACTGGTGATTTTAAAAGCTTTTTCTTGATCATGAAAGTTAATGTTGAGGCATCAGTGCCCTTTAACAGAAGAACTTGGCAAGGTTGTACACTTAAATGTATATACTTATTTGATAAAGACAACTGATGAGGGGATGTGAACTATGGACAGACTTGAACAGTGAGCATTATACACAGGTAATTGCAGATATGAGGCACAGACTATATAAACATATATGCTGTAATTGAATACTCTTTGAAGGACACTAAATTGTTATTATATTATTGTTATTTATGCCTAGGATAACTTTCCCCTTGAAAGGGAAACTTTTGTGATAGATCCCCTTTGGCAGGTCTGATCCCATATGAACAACTTAGTTTTGACATAGCCAATTCTGAGGACATCAGACTGAGCCATATGACTTTCTCAGAACCTTCCAAATACAAAGTGCAAGTGAACCCTAGATACTGAAGCATCAGACATGAGTTGCTGATGCCTCTCAATCCATAGACAGGAACAAGTTTAATAAAACTTGGCTGTTCCTCTCTATGGGAGAAACACTGACCCTAGTGAAGCCCAAGACTTCAGTGTAGAGCTTATCTTTTTTAGCCCTGCCACCTAGGTATGGTAGGTAATATGTGGTTCTCCAGCTATTGTAGGACTACAACTACCATCATTTTTGGTTGACCTTTGGGAAATATAATCCAGCAACAGAGTTGCATCTTTTTAAGCACAAATATGTGCCTTTCCATTGGTATCTTCTCTTATATTTTTGGTTGAACCCATTACTTGGTTGATAGAGAGGAATCCAAAGCATTGCAAAGCAATGTGTCTGAGAGCTCTCTAGTATTCAAGGTGTTAAATAGGACCTGTCACCTTGAAGTAAATATGCATATCTACAGATGTCATTAAAAACTGTCAATATAGCAAACTAGCCAAAAAGCCATCAGAGTTATAGACAAGGGGATAGTAATACTTTTATTTCTAGATGATGGTTGCTCTCAGATCAGCATCGGATGCTAATTAAGTTCCATACTGCACTGCTTTGACAACTGTTATAGAAAAAAAATGTGCTACACCTTATTCATCAAGATTACTTTGGTGAAAAAGAATTGTTCTGTAAGAGGGGCAAAGTAGATTTTATTGATTTAAATGGGACTTTTAACCCCTTGAATTCAAAGAGTTAAAAGTTGCATTTAAATCAATAGGCATTTGAAGAACTGTAATTCCCCATTCTGGCGCAATTGGTTTGTTCTGAACTGCTCCTCTTTAACTTGATGAATAAGGCCCACTTTTTGAAGAGACTGTAACCAGAATTAATTAATAGCAAGAAGGGCAGCATATCTGCTACACTGCTCTTCATCTGCTATCGGCATACCTGGGAACTTGCCGGGTTTCACCCGGAGACTCCGGATTTATGGCACTGTCTCCAGATGAAATGGCAAGTTCTCCGGGTAAAGCAGGCGTCTGTACAATAAAAAAAAATAGCTCATGTCGGAAGGCTGAAGTGACCTCAGCCAGCCAATTAATACACGGGGCAGATGTCAGTAGGAAGATAAGATTGCTTGCTTACCTACCCGCTTCACGAGAGGACCGGGATGAGTGGATAAGTGTAGTCAAATTTTTCATTTAACCCCTTGAGTGCAAAATAGGTACACACTGCAATGCTTTGCGGTTGCGACCCCTCTGGCACTCAAAGGGTTAATGCAATCTACTTCCCCCCCCCTCTGGGCTTCAGATCTCCGGGTGAGGGTTTTTTAAAAGTTTCCAACTATGGCGATCAGCGACAGATACCTTAGGGTGTTAAACAATGACTGTATTTTCCTACCTTGTTCATTCAGTATAGGGAAATAAAAATAAATATTGGTACAGTAAATGCCAAGTAACCACTGTAAATGAGTGTTTGCATACCATTTATGTGTAAAAATATAATCGCCCCATAGTTGCATATGAGGTCTTCCAACCAGACCATGATGAATGAATGTGGTGGATTTACCTGGTCCTCACTGGCTGATAACTGCAAGCATACCAAATACTATCCGACAATGAACAATCTTTAAATGTCAAATTCATAAGAAAATCTGAATATTTCTTTTCATATTTAGCTATTTGACCTTTGATGAATCCTGGTCTGTGGCTTCAAATGGTGAGTCTGATGTTTTTCAGAAGAGTTGTAACATAGTATGGTAAGGTGGAAAATAGACATGCAGTCATTAAGTTCAACCATAGATGTGTCATCTTTGTATTTGTTGAGTCAGAAAAAGGAAAAAAAAAACACACACAAAAAAAAAACATTGACATAATTTCCAGTTATGCTCCAAGTGAGTAAAAAATATCTTCCAGACTTCAAAGGACAATTGGATATCTCCCTGGATCACCACTGCATCTGTAATGAAACCAATGTCATCTCTATTATTCTAAGCTAAAAAGGTATCCAGTACTTTTTTTAAAGCTAACCAAGGCTCCTAAAGCAAATAATACCTTATTGCCTCTTGCAGCAGCATTTAGCTGACAATACACACTGTTGTTTACTCCATTGTCTACCGGTACACATAAATCCTTATCTAACAAGTAGTTTCCCATTTAGTGGAATGATTCTGGATTAAAACAACTGTACCACAAGGAACAAGTTAAAGGGATAGTAATGTTTACAAATAATAATAATATTTAAAGTATCCCCCTCCCGCCCCTTTTACCTAGTGTAACACTGCTCACCTCAGAAATGGAATCTGGTTGCTTGACCAGACAGATAACAGCAAGCGACAATATTCTTACTGTGAGAACAATGAAATCCCTGCCCCTCTTGACAGGTGTTTCAGCTTTTTCCCTTATCTTAATTGAAGATTGTCCCTCTCCGCAATCTACCTGGGCATCTCCCTGCTGCTCTGAGCTGAGCAGGGGCAGGAGGGGGATACTTTATCATTCAATTACTCTTGAACTACATCTCTGACAGAATTGAAATGACACTCTCCATGGCCCAAATACTATGAATATTAATTAGATCTGCTTTCATTATGAAACCTTACTATCCCTTTAATTTTCACCAAATTCCCATTGCTTTGTATGGGGCTTTTAACCTCTTGAATGCCAGAGAAGTCTACAACACATTGTAAAGCAATTCATTGGAGACCGTTAGAACATTCTACAGTTTAAAAGCCCCATTTAAAAATATATATTATTATTGGCACCCAATGTTGTAGTTTGGTTGCCCCAAAATTGTCAGAGTTCTTCTTACATCAGACTCAGTGTATTTATTGAGAGAAGTTGTCGCTTTTTGTATTTTTAACCCTTTGAATGCCAGAGAGGTATGCAACACATTGCAAGTAATGCAGTGTACACCCCTGTTTATTATATAAGGCACATTTTGAGTAATGAAGAGCCTGATCATTTTTTTTAGTTTATTTACATAGCCTCGCAAGTATGCGCAGCTCTTTACGGTTTACAAGTCCACATAATACAGGGCTGCATGGTTTATAGAGTGAAAAAATGGGAATGGACTCTAGAGCTTACAATCTAAACATTTGCTTTGAATTCCATTACAAAACATACTATTATGAATTTTAATTGGTTGCACAGAGAGCCGCCCAAGTCCAATACTTGATTAGTTCTAAGAGTCAGGTGATGACAGGAAGCCTATCATCTGGACTGGGTACATTTTTACTGTGCTTTTGTGGCTAGTCCCAAGTAATATGAAATAAATGTTGGGAAAACTTTCAAGTGAAAAGAAAACCTCCAAGAGTATTTTTGTCTTCACAAATTGTGCGCATTGACCTCTTATCTCTGAGAGCTTGTCTGTGGTAACAATGACTTCAAAAGAACCAAGTACCAGGGGGTGAGTAAGGGCATGAGGACAAATCTTTGACAATGCTGGGATTTGAAAGAATATAAATCCTAATTGTCGCTCACCTTTTAAGTTTACAAGTATCCTGCAGAACTTAATAATAAAAAGCTCTCCTGTTCAGAATATACGTTCATTGCAGCTCTAACTGACAGCAGGGTTTAACTGAAAGATGACCCCTTTTTTTAAGCCCAGACTGTCTGTGTTAAATTATTGGAAGATGTTTTCAAATCTGCGAATCAAACAGTTTTCCTTTTTCTTTTGAACAGTCTTGCTCAGACTTCTCAGCAGCAGTACCACATGATAACATAGCACACTGCAACACCACAGGGCGCCTTTTGGAGGCGCCCAGACAAAACAAATCGCTGTTCCAGATGCTGCCCCGAATGAGTGGACATCATAGTAATGACATGCTCAGCGCTGCAAACATTTCAAAAATAATTCCAGGGACACAGGCCTGTATTTATAAGGAGTTATTCTAGAGTAAACCAATTGCAGTATAGGGACAAATTAGAATTGCTGCTAAATAAAATTGGGCTTATAACTCCCTGAATGTCAGAGAGGTCTCCAATGCATTGCAAAAAATGAAGACCTGTCTGGCATTCAAGGGGTTAAAAAGCAATATTCAAGTGAATGGGAATTTAAAAATGTGTAGTTGGTTTGCTCCAGAATAACTCCAGTTTGCTTTTATAAATATGGGCAACTGGGCTTAAAGGGACAGTAATGGATGTGAATAAATGTAACTCCAATTAATGCTCAAATGTTATGCTTCATGTACAGCTGTAAATAAATTGTGTCTGATTTGTAGTTAAAAAGTAAGTGAATTTTAAAGTATCCTCCCACCCATTTTACCCACGTATTGCGGTTCCTCAGCTGGTCTGGACAGCGTGGACCGAAGGGCAATCTTCAGTGAGCAGTGAGCTACATTTTTTTGCATCCATTACTATCCCTTTAATTCAGCAAGTTAAAATGGAACAATTTTGAGGCAAACCAAATGCACCAAAAGGGACAAAAAATTCCTTTTGATTGAAATTGTGTTTTTAACCCCTTGAATGTTAGAGAGGTTTCCAAGGCACTGCTTCATGATAAATTGAAGACCTCTGTAGCATTCAAGGGGTTTAAAACCCCATGTATATCAGTGGACATTTGGGGAACTTTAATTTGACACCTATGGTTCAGAAACTTTGCACCAGAATTGCACCACTCCAGGCTGCTGAGTTAGGCCCACTGTTCTGAGTGACAGTCACACTGCAGTTTGTCACTTTTGGTGGAATGCAATAAATGTGCGCATGCACTGAAGGCATTTTTCCTGCGCAGATAAATATTGAGCATGTTCTAATGCAGGATGCCGTATACCGAAAACTTATTGAATTGCGCATAAAAAAATAACTTTTACAGCAAAACTACACAGACATATAAAATACTTTGCAATAGCACTTTCTGCATTAGGCGCATTCATTATTCCACTCAGATGATGCATTCATACTGCCCACGGCCACAAAAATAAATATGCGCAGCTGTTCACTAATCTTGATTTTTCATGCGCCATTCAACAAAATAATGTGTAAACATATTCCCTAGTGGTTCTCACACTGTAAATAGTGCAAACGCACGTTTCTTGCATTCTGCCCGTGGGGCCATATTCAGGAAGACGAAAGGGAGTAATTCTGGATCAAAACCAACTGCGCCATTGGAGATCAAAGAGAATTTCAATTTATTTGAGTCATGCTTTTAACGCCTGGGGTGCAATTCTGGCAATTTTGATAAATTCTATTTCTCCCCTATCCTGCAGATGATTTGCTCCAGAATCACACCTTTTTAGATTCCTAAATTCAGTCCTTGATATAATATAGGGCAATAATGTGTAAGGACAGTAATGTCGCACTCACCTTAACCCTCTGAGGGCCAGAAAGTTATACAATGCATTGCTCTCCACTCAAAGGGTTAAAACCTTCCGACCGAGCCTCTGATTAACTCACCTGTGCTCAAGCAGGGAATTCCTACAGACATGGCCTGTTAGAGGTATGTTACGATTGTTACGATAGGGTTGGGAACCACTCCTCTATGGTGAGGTTGGCATGCCCCAGAATTGGACCACTGTTTTTATTACATTAGCCTCATTCCCTTTTTTTTGCAGGCACAGGTAACCCCGTCTCCCACAAATCAAAGAAGCCACATTGGTGCCTCTAAAATTAATTGAACTGTTAAACATATCGGTATAAGAGCAGAATCAGCAGGCAGCATATTTTTTAATACAATGAAAGCAATGTGCACAAAGTATGCAGTCCCAACTTGCTTATTTATTTATATATCCCCAAAAACTGAACCTGCCCACATAATTCTCAGACATCTGTCATGGCTCCCGATTCAGCAGCTCATCAATTACAAAGTCCTTCTTACCTTTAATGCTCTCCACACTGTAACCCCCTCCTTACATCTCTTGCCTCATCTCCTCTTATGTTCCTGGCCGCTTCCTTCGCTCAGCACACAACACACTTCTTGTTGCACCATCCACACCCTCTCCCATCTCAAACCTTTCTTGCTTTCTGTACCTATGGAACTCCATACCCCTCTCCCTACGTCTTGAAAAATCCCCCTCTGTCTTTAACTCTACCCTAATATCTTATCTTCTGGAGCACTAGTACCATGCACTGCCTTTGGCCAAACTCAGCACTTGTAATCTCAGCACTTAACACCCTCTTACCCCATTGTATGTCTCCTTTTACCCATTTAGACTGTAAGCTCCTTGGGGCAGGGACCTCTCTCCCATTGTTTCTATGAATGTCTCACTTATTTCATCCCCTCTTATTTATTGTAACACATGTCTATTGTAAGGCACTGTGTACACTGTGTGGCGCCATTTAAATAAAGATATACATACATACATTTAATTTTGCTTTATCTTCTCACCAGCATCAATCCCAGATATCTCACGTGGCTCCCTATTCAGCACAGTATCACTAACAAAGTCCTTCTTCTTAAAGGGATATTAATACTTAAAATGTAAAAAATATATATTCACTAAACCAAGGGTTCTCCCACTACTGAGAGGTGTTTTATTCAAAAGTTATCACAGCTCAAACTTGAATTTTTTACGTGTAGTGTCACAGAGGCCTGAAATTGTACAGTGGTACTGTTGCTACACCAGCCTATAGAGATTTATGGTCAATTGACCAGAGGATGGTGTAGCAACAGCACCACTGTACAATTTCAAGCCACTGTGATACTGCACCTAAAAATTCAAGTTTAAGCTGCAGTAACTTTTGAATAAAAACATCTCAGCAGTGGGAGTACCCTTGTTTTACTCAAAGGGATAAACTCTACAAAGTACTTTTTTATATTTTAAGTATTACTATCCCTTTAACTTTAAAGCTCTTCACACTACTGCTCTTACCTTCCCTAACTCAGCTTATGTTCCTGTCATGGCCACTCTATCACTCAGCACACAACACCCTTCTTGTTACACCATCTGCACCCTCTGTCCTCTGCCATATCAAACTTTTTTCTTTTTCTTCTCCTTATCCCTGAAACACCATACCTCTCTCCCTACATTTAGAATTATTCCCCTCCATTGTTAAATCTATCCTGAAATCCTATCTTCTGGAGCACTAGCAAGATCAGCACTTAAACTCGCTGACTTTCATTCCACCAAAAAGCTAGGTGCATGAGTGTAAATAGAACATAATGATATAACCTACAGGGCATGACTCTGAATTTGGCTGATTGAGGATCTGGTTTCTGGTAGAATGATATCTGTTGGTACATGGGCCATATTCTCTTTTTATGCTGATCCTAATGTGTGCTATTAAGAACTATTGGTGAGAATGACCAAACTATCAGTTAAATTAATCACTAACAATACTAGACTACATATCTGAAGGAAGCCAGCTGCACAATTGTGAAGAAATGAAAATTCCCCAAATTCCATCTGATTAATATGGATCTTTTAACTCCTTCGAGGAGATTCACTAAGCGGTAATAAAGAGGTGATGAAGTGGAGGTGACTTCTCCAGTTCCTATGATATTCTATGAATGGAGCCAATGCACTAAGATCTCCAGAGTTGAAGAAATCTTAGTGCATAGGCTCCACAGAATAACATAGGAATTGGAGAAGTGATAAACTGGAGAAGTCATCCTCTTTATCACCGCTTAGTGAATCTTCCCCCTTGAATGCTAGTGAGGTCCCCACTCATTGTGAAGCCATGCACTGGAGACTTTTTTAGCATTCAAGGGATTAAAAGAGTCGTGTATACCAATGGAAGGGTTCATTCATCCCCTATGGTATAGGTGGCTTTCTACGGTTTTGCATCAATTTTATTTTATGCATAATGCTTAGTTACAGTAAAAATTAGATAATACAGAAGAGGTAACTGAATTCTTGAAAGGAAGATGAAATGCCTTGATAAGAGGTTAAGACTGTCAGTATTGTTGCAAGTTTTAGCAGCAGTGACCCTAATATCTTAACAAACAGAAAATAGGGAATACAAAAGAATATACCCGTGAAATCAAGAATTCACACCATAGTTAGTCCATAATATATGTGAGCCCACCCAGGGTGTGCCTCCTTAACTACCCTTCAAGATGGCAAAATCTTCATAAATATCTATGTGTCAATAATACACATACATAAAAATTGCAGATAAACAGAGATAAATTGGAACAGTATATGTACTAAAACAATTTAAAAATTTACAAAAATAGGTATAAACCGGTATACTTAAATATACAATCAGTCCTTTTTCCAAAAACTCAGAGGAATGTTCGCTGCCGATCTAATGCAGGCTGGACCTCCCATATATCACGATCTATAGTAAAAATACAAAACCAAAACAGCCGGCGCATACAATGTCTCTAAGTGTAGTAATAAAGTATCTTGCTTGGCCTTCACCTTCACCCTTGAACTTTCAAGGCATTGTGCTCACTTTTACATTAGGCTTTTACTTCTTAGAGACAGAATATAAGCCTCATGTAAAAGTGAGTATTGTTTTTTGTACCCTAGTCCTGTATGTAGGTTTCTGATCAGATGGAAACAGGGATAACCCCTTGATCACTGCACATTCTGGGATATCATATTAGGTTGAGTTGCACTGGAGATTATACCTAAGCCCACTTAGAGACAATCCTGTTAGTAGGGTCAGGATGTCCTGAGGATTCCGTAGACTGCGTTACCCAAAGTTGTCATAAACTGTACATTTCCTTATACTGAACTCTACTGATTACATCATACAATAAATAGCGCAATAAAAAAACTATATGTTTTTTATTCTTTCTCAAGCTTTAATAAAACCCTAAAGAGGTTGATATACGAAAAAAAATTGAAGCAAACCCACTCAGCCATGTTCTCCAAATTCTAAGAGTTTCAGCTGAGGCTTTTAACCCCTTGAATTCTAGTGTGATCTTCAATACATAATCACAATATACTGGAGACCTTCTTAGTATAAAAGTCCCATTTACATCAAAGGGCTTTTTAGTTTGTCCCCTATGGTGAAATTGGATTTCCCATGATTGCTCCAGTTCTGCTTAGTAAATTGGCTTCAGTATTGAAAGCCCTGAAGGAAGGAATGAGACAACCTTGCATCACAACTAGTTATTGAAAAGGGGAAATTCTAGGCCAGGTTAGCCTTAAAGGGATAGTAATACTTCGTTTTAACTTTATTTTATTTTGTAGGCATTAAAAAAA
Source organism: Rhinophrynus dorsalis (assembly GCA_037306005.1). NCBI lineage: Eukaryota > Metazoa > Chordata > Amphibia > Anura > Rhinophrynidae > Rhinophrynus > Rhinophrynus dorsalis. Next base: position 578,714,824 of record CM074718.1, read on the forward strand.
CATGAAGAACGATATAAGTCTTATCTCTCAAACCTTTATGGTTTATGAGATATTCACAAGCAAAGTTCCCCTCCCCGCCCCTTTTACCTAGTGTAGCCATCTCTTCTCAGATGTGAATCTGGTTGTAAGACCAGACAGATAACAGAAGGGGACAGTCTTCTTTGTATGAAAACAATGAAATCCCTGCCCCCCTTGACAAGTTTTTCAGCTTTTTCCCTTATCTTAATTGAAGATTGTCCCTCTCTGTAGTCTACCTGGGCACCTCCCTTCTGATCTGGCTGACCGGGGGGGATATTTTGCTTGTGAATATCTCTTAAACCATAAAGGTTTGAGAGATAAGACTTATATTGTTCATGTTTTTTTTAATGCCTACAAAATAAAATAAAGATAAAACAAAGTATTACTATCCCTTTAAATGCTCACAAGGTCTCCAGCCCATCTAGGGAGGCCTGAGGTGTTTTCAGTGAAGACTTCTCATTCCATGGTAAGATCATCCAGATAAGATAAACTCCCCTTCACTCATATTTTCCTTTTGCCTCATACGCTACAGAAAGGGGTAAACCACGAGGGCCATGGTACTATCTACTTTATGCAGGTACGTGCACAGACATTTGGGGGGGCAGGGGCTCAAATGAAAAAAAGGCACTTCTCATAATTTTTTTTTTGTTAAAAGGGCACGAGGGCTTTTTGGACAAAAAGGGCAGGTGCTGAAGCCCCCCCTTGGTGTGCACGTGCCTGACTTTATGAATTATTGCATCCAATCCATTGTTCACTCAGAGCTGTGGGTTTGTAAATAATAACATTTCTTATTCTTAAGTATATGTAAAATTAAGTATAAGTTTAAAATAGGAAATTGGGAATGGGAGAAGATTTTCCTTGACCTATGAGGTCACCAGGACCTGGTAGTCAGTCTCATTCCATTTACGTATTGCACAGATAAACTGTGAATTAACATAGAACCCTCAATCAAACATGGGGCACAACAGTGCATGTTCCTTTATAATGAATAATATTTAAAGAGATAGTAACTATTTAGACTTTGACTGGCAGCAGCTGGAGGGCCTCATATGTTGCCCATTCCTACTTTGCATTTTATGCAAAGTCATAATTTGTCAGTTTGCCTGTAAACAGATCCAGATAACTGCATGTGAGGGACATTAAAGTTTGACCGTTTGAGTTCCAAAAGGGTTAAAAATATAGGTGAAGATAAAAAAATTTAAAGTATAAGCAATTTGATTTTTGCCCTGTCGACCACCCGCCCGCAACATGCTGAGATCTGTGCCTTCTTCAGCACAGACCTCTAGCAGCTGAGCACCCGCTTCGGCTCTTTAGTAATGCAGAGCACTGGGAGATGACATCTCCTCCCAGCGCTCTGCATTACTGAAAAGAAGACCGAGCGAAAGCTCCGGCAGTATAGAGGTCTGTGCAGAAGGAGGCACAGACCTCTTCTGCCATACCGATAGACCACCAGGGACGTCGGTAATAGACACTGGGGGGGGCAATGTGAGGGCAATGTGGAGGGAATGTGGAGATGATGGTGGGGGGCAATGTGGAGATGGGGGCAGTTTGGAGATGATGGGGGGTAATATGGAAATTGGGAGCACTGTGGAGGTGTCCTGTGGAGATGGCCAGTGTGGTCAGGGGGTCCATGGCAACTTTTGTACCAGGGCCCGGTGGCTTCTTGTTACGCTTCTGTCTACAGCTGTGCTGGCCTCAAACACAACTGAATTGTGGCCGTGGCTGAAGAAACCTCAGTATCCCTGCACCAGTTTTCTGCTCCTTCACATTTTGAACCCCTTGGATTCTACAGAAATCTCCAATGCATACTATTCACTTATTCAGTATGAAAGGTCAAGCTAAAGGGTTACTAATCCTTTAAACACTTGGACGGTAGAATGATCTCCAAAGCATTGCTTCGCAGTGCATTTGAGACCTCTCTAGCATCTGAGTGTTTAATAGTTGTGCTTCCTATCTTTTAAAATATTGGATTATTTTGTCAAACATTTTTTTTCTACTTACCTTTGCTCTTAAAAGTAATGCAGAGTCAAGTAACAAAGTTATATAGTCATTTTCTCAAACTTGTCTTTTTGTAGAAGATAAATTACCACAAAACTGTCATAAAACCGGGAAAAAAAAGCTCTGAAGCTTTGGGAATATGAACCACTTTCCCACCAGAACTAAAGTAGAACAATCAAGTGGTAGAGAACACTGCCTCTTCATGAATCCTATTTAGAAGATTAGTGTGCTCTTGTAAAGCCTTGTGACTTTTTTTTCTTTTTCTAATTTGATGTTTCATAAAGGGTGGCATCAGAGGTTATCACACTGAGCCAAAATAGCTTAATTAACTTCTCTTGTGTTACGTTATAGACATATCTGCCACTAGGTGGCCCTTGAGCATTACAACACTCCAGACATTACATTGTTATACTAAGTGCAATACCTGACTCATTATCACAAGAAATTGATTGACACAAGATTATAGGAGTTGGTAAAAAGATTAGGATCAGGCTCAACCTATCCAAAAGATAAAGCAAACATTTTGTAAGTGGGATTGGAAAAAAAAAAAAAAGATCATCATGATGCAAACTTGGAAATTTCCAGTTGATAATTACTTATTTATTACTGTGCAGCAGATTTATCCTTTGAGAGCTAGAGTGGTGAGAGATGCCACTGGAACTGAAAGAGTTAAAGAAAAGGTGGGTAAGCATCTAATAAGATTATAGTATTAAATTAAACACTATAATCACCCCACACACACAAAAACACTCATTTTTTTTTTTGTTGCTCATTGCTATGAGTTGCACAGCCCTCTGGCACTCAAAGGGTTCACTTATTATGTAAAAAAAATCTTAACGGCCCCTATGAACTTTGCCTTTGTGCCTTTAGTTAACAACCCATGGTGGTCCAGGACCGTCATGGGTCCTTAAGGGGTAAAGAGAGAACATATTCAGCCAGTCCTGCATGACAGCCCACAGAGGCAATTGACAGCAGGACCATGGGACACAAACTCCAACCACTACATATAGTAATCTTAACCCTTTAATCCTTTGAATGCCAGAGGGGTACGCAATGCATTGCAAAGCAATGTGTTGGATACCCCTCTGGCTCTCAGAGGGTTAAGGACCAGAGGGGTGTGTAGTGAATGGCATCACAATGAGTTGGACACTTCCCGGATCCTGAAACCGTTAAGTAGGCTTGTGCAATCTTCCTGCTTTTGCTTGAAAAAAGCTTTTAGCAACTGTCATGTCTGTCTCCATGGACCTGACATCCAGGTCAGATTAAAGATGTTGTCTCCCGAACAACGAACATGGGCAAAATTCACATGGGACACTGGGATTTTCTGGTCATGGTAATATAATCTGGTGGGTTATTAGGAGGTATTGATTCTCTTTTAAAGAACACCTAGCATGAAAAAAATAGTCATATAAAAATCTCTGCTAAAATCACCTCTTCCATAGGAGGATTAGAAACTTACATCCCAAAGTGTACATGTATCTACTGGGCTTCTCTTCCCCTGATAGTGGTGTAACTATAGGGGTCACAGGGGTTGCACCTGTGACTGGGACCGTAACTCTAGGGGCCCGGCCGCCCCCTGCCACCCATTCGCCTGGCACCCGCAACGCCCGCAATATGCTGATCTCCCTCCAGTAGACCTGCGCTCTCGTAATGCAGAGCAGTGGGAGATGACATCATCTCCCAGCGCTCTGCATTACTGAAGAGGACCATGCGGGAGAAGAGGTCTGTGGAGATTGAGGGGCATTGTGGAAGGGGCAATGTGGAGATTGGGGAGCAATGTGGAGATGGGGGCATTGTGGAAGGGGCAAAGTGGAGATTGAGGGGTATTGTGGAGATGGGGGCATTGTGGAGATTGGGGGGTAATGTTGATATGGGGGCAATGTGGATGTGGCCATTGTGGTTGATGGGGACCCATGTGGTCAGGGGGCCGTGGCAATTCTTGCACCAGGGCCCCGTGGCTTCTAGTTACGCCTCTGTCCCCTGAGCTGGTACTGTGAGCTCTAGAGAAGCATCTGATGGTTCCTACTGACTGCTGTATCCTTGCATCCGCATGCACTAAAGCAGGGCTGTCCAAGCTCAGTCCTCTAGGGCCACCAACAGGCCAGGATTTAAGGATTTTCCTGACTAAGCACAAGTGAGCTAATCAGTGGATCATTCATTGTGACTGACTCACCTGTGCATGATCAGGGAAATCCTTGTATCCTGGCCTGTTGGTGGCCCTTGAGTACTGAACTTGGACAACCATGAACTAAAGGAATGAAGCTGCCTTTCACACCTTCAGTTCTTGGAGGAGGGAGAGCATAGAGGTTTCTTTTCTTTTATTTGTTCTTCAGTGGTCTTGATACACATAACTGGGAACCTTCAAAATGAGCTGACCCTGAGATCTTTGAAATATTAACCCTTAAAGCTTCCCATAATGTAGATTGTATGCCATGTGTACCTGCTTGCTGTAAACCAGAGCTGCTCCAGTAAGTCTGTAAGGAACAATAACATGTTACTGTTTAGAGAGCTCACTACCTAAACACATACAAGTAGGACATCTCTCCCTGTCTTACTGGTACAAATGGCACCAATTTAGAGATTAAAGAAACATTTATTTGGGGCAAATCATATAGTAGGTAACACAGAACTCTCTCACCTTGAGAATTTGGCCCTTTATCCTGAAACCCTGAGATCTGGGTCAAAACTCGAGTCTTGGGGTCAATCCTTGAGCGTTCCCAGGTATTTTATTCTACCAATAACTCCAATTTAGGTGCACAATGTGCTCCAAGGGCCTGTACGGAACAATGTTAGAATGTGACTTTGCTCCCTTTTTTCCACAAGAAAGATGTGAATAATACCTGTTACATCTACACATTAATGCAAGTGCCTAGGCTAGATCAAGTATGAATGACAGAGTACTTACCAATCAGGTGCTGAAGGCAGGCATAATCATTTTACAGCTGTTCCTCACAGAGTCTCAAAGTTGAATAAATAGGTTGTGGGATAGGAGCATTGTACAGTGGTACTCAATGACGTTGCTAAAAAGGAGAAAGTTCCACTCTTCGATTTTGTGCTAGATTGATGGGAAGATGCAAAAACGCTACTTATTGTTCTACTATTAGTCTCGTAATAACTCAATTCACATATTTTGTGATATCATTTGTTTCTGCAATGTACATTTTGTGAGAAGTAGCTAAAAGATAACAATGATATCTGTATAAGTAGATTTGTGGCTCAACAACTGATGACATCACTGGAGGTAAAAGGGTCATAAATTATTCTTGTTGATGACGTTGGTCCAGGTATACACAGCTGCTCTTTGCTTCACTGCTAATTACAAATCTATCTGCTACCAGAAAGCCATCTAATCTCTGGGGTGCAGCAGAGTCATTATGTGAGGGATTGTAGTGCTGCCACTGCTCCCTGAACACCTGTAGTCTTTTTACATATATGGCCATAGGTTCAAAAGAGAAATGGAGAAGTTCTGGGGCAAACCATTCACACTATAGGGGAGAAATAAACATTCAAAAAATCCCCATTGCTTAAACCCTTAATGTCCAGTGAGTGTCAGGACCATCACTGCTGTTTTTCCCTTAAGGACCAGTGACGGTCCTGGCATGTCACATATTTTTTCTGGCAACTAGCGCTACTAAGCAGCTAGTCGCCAGATGGGGGCTTAGTGAAGCTAAAGATTGTGTCAGGTGGTAGTTCCCCTTTAAGTTCAATGCCCTAAACAGAATTTGCCATTTTGTAGGGTACAGCCACTTAACATTAATGTGTGCAAGACCCAACAGCTCACTCTTCATATTTTTCATGACAGTTTCACTTAGGACAGGGGCTATGTCATGAGCATACCTGGGAACTTTTCATGCAGGGCTACCCGGAGGGTAACCCTGTCAGTGATGAAAATGATGCGATTTGCGTCATAAAAGGGGTGGGGCTTAGTCACGGGGGGCGGGACAAAAGAAACCCTGCAAAATGAAGGTAAGAGGGCGGGGAGTGGGAGGAACCGGGCAGGATGGAGCACAAGTGGGCAGAGTTTCTACTTTAACTCTGCCCACCCGGTGATTCACACACTGCCCCGGAGACCCGGTAATTCAGTTTGAAATCCGGAGTCTCCGGGGCAAAACTGGAGAGTTCCCAGGTATGGTCATGAGGGACTGTGCTGGGGTACTTGGTGGTAGGTAGATGCCAGCGATTAAGACTGCTTTTGAGAAGGGAAGTTGAATTGTACCAGCTAGGTATACATATGTGATAAGAGAACAGGAATATTTTACTCCTCCTTTCTTTACTCAATCTTCTCTAAAGCATCCTTCAATAGCAATGGCAGTATCTGATGTTTCAAGTTTAGCAAAGATGTTTGTTTTATTTGCATAACACCATGCTTTTAGTTCATCCACTTTGGGCAGCATACCACTTACGAACAAAGAGGGTCCTTTGCTAAAGGTGACAATATATTTTGTTACAGTTTGAGTGTCAGGGTTAGATCCTATGGAGATTTATGGTCCCGGGACCAGAGCTGTCCATAGGATCGTGTTGCAAAGTGCCACTGTACAATTTCAGGCCACTGTGATATTGCACCTAAAAAATTAAACTTTGAAAATTAAAAACTTTTGAATGAAACACCTTTCAGCAGTGGGAGTACTCTTGTTTTACTCAGGGGGATAAACCCTACAACATTTTTTTTTTACATTTTAAGTATTACTATCCCTTTAATATCTGTCTGACCTGCAGGGTATAAAACATTCCCCAAACCTCTGGAACTGAAAAGATTATCATGGATTCTTCTATATCCCCCAAAACTTTTCACTCATAATACTTCTGCATATACGTGTACTACCTTCTGAATGTTGGTGGAAAGTGCTAAAAAATAAACTACCCAGCCTCTGCTTTCAAAACGACCAAGGCATGCTTTCACTATATGCTCAACACAAGCAGCTCATGAAATTATTATTTACCTACATCCCTTTAAGAATTTTCACTATCCACCTGTTTATGTATGATTCTTGTAAATAACTTCTAGTTATATATGGAAAACTATATATTGGTTTTTTTCTTCAGAAGAAATTCAGCTTTTTCATGTTGCCTCACATGAAGTAAACTTTACATTATTTGACAAGCTATGATGTCATAAATACAACAAAATATAAATATTTCTTATTTTGCTGATATCATGCAATATATCTTAAAAATATTTATGTTGCTTGTGAAAGTTTAATTTATCTTAAAAAGCCCTGAGTGCAAAGATGGCAAAAATGGGTTAAATTTTAAAAGATTGCATGCAAAAGAGCTTGCAGCCATATGCCACATTTACTATGTCGCCATGATAAAAATGGCAACATGAGAAGCTCGCACTGCATGACAGAGCAAGATTCTCATGTCGCTAGTGAAAGGTTGCATACCTTTAAACAGAATCGTAGCACCATCTCAGCTCTATACTACCGGGTAACACAACATATATGTTGTTGAACTACACCTCTAATTACTTCACCCGGTCAACAATGAACTGACAGGAGCAGTAACGTTAGAGATTGCCCAGTCACTGTTATAGCTACACTAACATACCTGGAGCTGCTGCTGAGCGCTGCCCCAGCTCTCTCTCCCTTTCTCAATTCATGGAATGTCTCTTTGAGAGTCCCTTTGAGAGTAGTACTTTACTTTTATTGGCATGTTTTTCCTTTGCTTTTTGCCAACATATTTATTGTGGACACAACAAAAAAAGGATTTCAGCCTTCAACCAAGCCAGATTTTATCTATGCATTTCTAAAATATCTTCAGAATATTCATACATTTTTTACACTGATCATTTGAATCGAATGTCCAGTTTTTCTCATTTCCTCTTAATCCATAAATCAGTTTAACTAATTATTAAACAAGTAAATCTATTTATAAAGCAAACTCAACTTGGGTTCAACTTCCTCTACATAAATTTTAAAACCACTTGAAACAGGGAATGCATGTATGTATTGCACTACTGGGATTCCTAACATCAATTAGTATTTCTAATTGGATGCACTGTTGGTTACTTACCAATGTAAGGACCTTATGTATTGCTGATTTTTTTCTTAGATATATGCTTCATGTTATAGCACAAGTCAGTGTATCATCTGCTAGCATGTTTAAAATATTTCCTCAAAATAATATAATCATAATTATCCTATATAATAATTCGCTAAGTTGTGTGTAACGCCCGACATGCGCAGTAGACACTGCTGCGCGTGCGGCAGTCATGCGCAGTACAGACTGCCCGCGCCGCGGCTGATACAGAGCTGGGCGCTCCGAAGGAGCGTCCGGCTCTGTATCAGCAGTGGCGCGGGCAGTCTCTGCTGCGCGTGACTGCCCCGCGACCGGCTGCCAGAGGCACTGTGGCCCGTGTAACGGGCTGTTCAACTAGTAATTCTATATTTTGCAATTTCAGTTATTCTTGAGTAAAACAAAGTACTATCATGACTAAGTTATAACAGAGAAAATCTGTTTTGAAAGAAGATAAATGCCAAGTTCATCATCCCATTTATAATTTTTTTAGTGGTTCTTTGTTATTGCTGTCTATGGGACATTTTTGATAGTGGCAGAAGCTCTCCTTAGACAGCAGTACCAGCAGTGCCAGCATAAAATAAAAAGGTCATATAACACACTGCATGCATCTTCTCTATAAAATCTAATTTTGTGCTGTAATACATTCTGAGGAAAGTGTCTGCCATTGAGAGTATCCTTGTTTTATAATTTAACTACATAAGAAAAGCACTACAAAAATCTATATCACAAAGCTGTCCACACACCTCTGGAACTCCGAGTTAGAGGGATTGTAATGTTTCATAATAAAAGCAGCTCTAATTAATCATAATACTTAATCATAGTACTTGGACTTTGGAGAGTGTTATTTCAATTCTGTCAGAGTTGTAGTTTAAGAGTAATTCAATGACAAAGTATCCCCCTCCTACCCCTTTTACTGATGTAACACTGTTCAGCCAGAGCAGAAGGGAGGTGCCCAGGTAGATTGCAGAGAGGGACAATCTTCAATTAAGATAAAGGAAAAACCCGAAAAACTTGTCAAGGGGGGCAGGGCTTTCATTGTTCTCATAGGAAGAAGATTGTCCCCTGCTGTTATCTGTCTGGTCTATAGACTGTATTCCACATCTGAGAAGAGATGGCTTACACTAGGTAAAAGGGGCGGGAGGGGAAACTTTGCTTGTGAATATCTCTCAAACCATAAATGTTTGAGAGATAAGACTTATTTTTGTCTGTTGGAGGCAACGCCCACAGCTTCTGCAGCAATCCATTCATGTTTCTGGCTCCAGTTACACAGTTTTTTGACTGTTTGAGATCAACACTGCACAACACAGGGACTGCTAGTCTGGCAGATCCTATATGCACAGACATGCGGCATCTGAATCATCCCCTTTAAATTTCCAGTGTGAGAACACTCCTGTTCCTATTCTTTAGAAACTTAAGTTGTAAAGACGTTATTGCACTGGCTCCATAGAATAATTTAGGATTTGGAGAGTTTATCTCATATTTACTGTATTTCACCTTAGAGCATATCCCCCTGGTCTGTATTTATACTGAAAATAAAAGTGCAGCAGTTCCAACTTTTATTAATTCCGAATGAAAACTCATAGAACGAATCCTATTGATTTTCAGTCAGGCTTTTCTTTTACTGAGCATATGATGCTTATATCTTCCCCCCCAAATTGCTCCTCCTTTTCTTTGATACACAATTCCCTTGATAATTACAATTACAATGTAGGTTAGGAGGCTTCTTTCATCAGTGTGTAGGTGTATATCAATCAGATGTGCCCTTTATAGTGTCCCTCCCCCTGCCAAAAGAGTCATTTATGAGAAGATAAAGGGAAAGAGGCACTTTGCCTTCTTGACTCACTGTTACATTTACATACAATTCCCTTGTTGAAAGCTTTATTTCATGTATTTTTGTTACTGGAGTTACAGTATATATTCATATATGTATGATAAGACATAGCGTAGCCAATTCATATATAAAGGGCAGATATAAATAGTCCTTGTACATTCACATGCGTGGTACTTACACACTTCCATTTCAAATGGAAAATACATAAGAACGCCACATTCTGTCATTAACATACCACACACACACACACACACACACACACACACACACACACACACTGGGCTGTATGCACAAAGCAAAATAATATTATACACTTTATACATTGTTGGAACCAATAGGAATGTTTACTTGATTGGGAGTGAACCTCACAGTAAAGGAAAGGTGTTGATGTCTCTCACTGGTTTGCAAATCCTGGACTTTCTATTGCCTCAATGAACTGACCCGTAAACAAAACTGCATAAGATTTTGCTCATCTTTATTCGAAAGCTAAATCACCAAGGCTCCTCAGACATTAGTGAGTATATATATATATATATATATATATATATATATATATATATATATATATAGTGTACATATACATTCACTGATGATACAATGCCGAGGAGCCCTGGTGATATAGATTATGAATAGAGATGAATACATATCATCACTATTGTCTGGAGTCTGTGGACAATGTTGACAGAATCCATTATAAGTGGATAATATCTTACTAGAGAATGTCCAATTAATAGGAGTTAGGGTTTGTTATAAATTTAGGTTTGGAATTAAGGTTTATTTGAGAGTTACTGCTAAGATATAGATTACATGTGCTGCAAATTGACCATAGGGAACTATTAAAAAAAAAATCCCCAGATTCCTACTGATTTTTAACCCCTTGGATGATAGTCACAAAAGCACTGCAAAGCATTCTAGGGGATTAAAGCCAATTTAATCAATGGGAATATTTTTTCAGGTTGACAATTATTATTATGTTTTGATAGAAAGTGCATTACCAATGATATTACGTAATACATTGCAGTAATGTTATAAAACATTAAAGAACATGTGTGGTAATAGTAGTGCATTACAGCTCAGGCTTCACACAGACCGTCAGCTTCTGGACAACTTTAGCCATATAGCGTGGTGAAGCATGTCCACATATAAGGCGGAATGGGGGATATTCTACCTCTATTTATTTTAAGGGCTTCTCTACCATGAGCATCATATTGGATAGAATTTTTTAAGGTAATCATTAACACTGTAGGTCATCTTTTTTAATGGTATTGTTTGGTTTGTATAAAGAGAACTTTCTTCAGATGAAATTAGGGGATATGGGTTTCCATTTATGAGCTTTACATACTAAATTGCAGAAGGGCTGTTTCAGGTAAAGGGGGTATGTTATGGATCAGTATCTCCCTTAGCTTAACTTAACATGTATTACATGATCACCAGATGGAAATTAAATAAGAAAAAAGGGGAGAGACAGAGAAGAAAATCTCCTTAAAGCACCAACCCCTCTCCTATACTGTGACGTAGTGAGGTCAATCAGGTATGTAGAGATAGGGAAAGGCCAAATAAAATCAAAGATAAAAATTAACCTTTATTGATTCCCTCATCTAAAAACAGCGAATTTAAAAACAAAACTGTCACAACATATATAACTGGAGTAATTAAGCAAGATTCTCTCTCACTACAATTATCGTCATCATATCTCTCTCTACTCCAAATGTTATATAGACTGAAATCCCTCTAATGTTTGACAAAAACCCATAAACATGCACCGGATCATAGTACTTTACATAGATCGTTGTATCATATATGTCAAAACGACTACAATGGAATGTACTGCAGTGATAACCTTAACGAACCGTTAGTCTGCAGACTCCTGTTCTAAAGTACACCTCCGGTGTCAATAAAGTCGGAATCCCTATGGGCTACAACCCAAAGGAATCCACTCTGTAAACTCTAATTTTATAATTATCCTACCTATCTCCTTATATAAAAGTAGGAAGAGAGTGTGGACGCAAAAAGTGATCACTCAAAAATAGGAGCGAATCGCTTCCAGAACCCCAGCGGTTATGTCTGCAAAAATCATTGGGTAATAGACCCGCTGGGTAAGTGATCGATATAGGCCAAAAAATTAGAGAGAAAGAGAGAGAGAGAAGACAAAAGTACTCTAATGTAAGTACATCAAAATGCTGGAACAGTAAGAAAACTGACACACAAAGTCTGTGTCCAGTAACCCTGACGATCGTTTCGCCTTGTGGCTTTCTCAAAGGGTCTCTCTCTCTCTTTCTCTCTAATTTTTTGGCCTATATCGATCACTTACCCAGCAGGTCTATTACCCAATGATCTTTGCAGACATAACCGCTGGGGTTCTGGAAGCGATTCGCTCCTATTTTTGAGTGATCACTTTTTGCGGCCACACTCTCTTCCTACTTTTATATAAGGAGATAGGTAGGATAATTATAAAATTAGAGTTTACAGAGTGGATTCCTTTGGGTTGTAGCCCATAGGGATTCCGACTTTATTGACACCGGAGGTGTACTTTAGAACAGGAGTCTGCAGACTAACGGTTCGTTAAGGTTATCACTGCAGTACATTCCATTGTAGTCGTTTTGACATATATGATACAACGATCTATGTAAAGTACTAGGATCCGGTGCATGTTTATGGGTTTTTGTCAAACATTAGAGGGATTTCAGTCTATATAACATTTGGAGTAGAGAGAGATATGATGACGATAATTGTAGTGAGAGAGAATCTTGCTTAATTACTCCAGTTATATATGTTGTGACAGTTTTGTTTTTAAATTCGCTGTTTTTAGATGAGGGAATCAATAAAGGTTAATTTTTAACTTTGATTTTATTTGGCCTTTCCCTATCTCTACATACCTGATTGACCTCACTACGTCACAGTATAGGAGAGGGGTTGGTGCTTTAAGGAGATTTTCTTCTCTGTCTCTCCCCTTTTTTCTTTTTAGTGTTTGATTAATCTCACAGCACAACTCCCTTATTCTTTGGAATAACCTAGTATTACTATGACCCAGTGGTGCTTTTGATATTATATATTACTTGTAAATTAAATAAGCCATATCCCCCAAACTTTTGAAACATACATTACTACAACCCAGAAATAAATTGGCTAACCTGGATGGAGTGAGATAGCATCTTAGAAACAATTTTGCAGTTGCTTCATTGTGGTTTGCACACTTGGAAAATTTGCTGAAGAACTCTAAAGTGCCCTCATATTCCTTCCCACTAACGTATGTTTTAATTTATTCTGAAGAAGAGTAGGATTTAACAAAATACCATACAAAAAGAAAATCCAGCTAGAGTATCAGTGTCATGAGGCCTGACTGTGACTACCTCGGACTTTACATAGAACTGTAACTATGAGCCACAAGATGCTAGGGTTCAGTGCTAGAGTGCTGATAACATAGACAGACCACGGAGCAGTCTTGCTGCAGCCTAAGCAGTATAAAAATACCATCCACAGGGATGGATAGCACAGACCAGTTGAGCCAGGCTATGCTCGAGATGATCTAGCAGGGTCTGTAGAACTGGTCTTGAGTGGAGATCTAGAGCCAGTTGCCATGCAGTGACAAAGAGGACTTTATGCAATTACCAGAAACGAACACTAGGTATCAGACACAAGGTGGAATCGCTGGAGACAGACTGTAGTACAGGCAGAGAGTAATGGTGGCAATGTAGGAGAAACAGGGGCATTTATAAAGATCTTGAACAGGTCAAGAGTGCAGCACACAAGAGCCAATAACTAGGCTGGAACTAGCAATGGAATAGCATAGGCGAAGTCAAAAAGCATAGGACTGGAACATCTCTGGTTGAGCATCTGCAGACAATTCTGCAACAAGCACAATTAGGCAGCAAAGACAGGAACAGGTCAAGTTCAGGAGCTGCAGATCAGTATAGGAACAAGTATCAAACAATACAGTGGTCAGGAACAGAACTGGTTCAGCAACAGAGAATCAAAGCAGTAACAAGCAACATCAACACCATGGTCAAGAACAAAGCTGGTTGGTAACTGGAGAATAGGAGCAAATAGAATACAATGGAAAAGGCAAAACAGGAACCTTTCAGCAAGCACCATTCAAGGAAATGTCAGCTCAATAAAGGAGACCAGGTGATCACAAGAGCTGGACGGAACACATAATCAGGCCACATGTAATCTTTGGGCTGGAATATGATAGTTGTGTTGAGATTTGTCATATGGATTCAAGGGTGATGAGGAGGTAGTATCCTTTTGGGAACCCCTAGAAAATGGATACTGTGAGCTATTTTTAATATATTTATAGTGACCAATGAAAGGGAGATCACATTTTTGTGCTATTTCTAGGAATTATCTACTTATCAAACCTACATTTTCTACAGCTCTGACCCAACTGTCCAAAATCTACCAGCTCCTGACAAACCCCACCTCTGCTGTCTCCAATATCCAGTAATATTTGAGCTCCACCAGCTGTTACAACCACTTCAGCTCCCCCACTACCAGCTAACCAAGGTGTCCAACAGGTCAGTCCCCCCTCACATCACTGCTGCATACTGAGTTACCAGCCATCTTGGTAGGGAAATAAAGACTAAGAACATCAATCTCATCCCTCTTCTTGTGGTCTCTTAAGAACTTACTAAGAACAAAACAGTTTCCTTAACAGATGTCTCCATCACCCTGAAAACTAAAGAACCACTTCTTTAAAACAACTACTTTCAAGGAGTTTGTCCTAGCTTTCAGCAATACTTTATAATCAGCACACCCTCACCAAAGACAGGAATTGCATCAGACCAACTTGGCAGTTGACCTCAAATACAAATATTGGGTTCAACATCAGCTTCATCACAGACTGAAATAACCCGGGCATTTAACTTCTCTGCAGGCAGTTTGCTGGACTCAGAATCTCTGTTTTCTGGATAGGAAGAGGAGATGCTAAGAGAAGGAAGGGTAGTGAGAACAATTCTGCTTTCCTTGCTGAAACAAAGTAAAGAATTCCTCTTTTTTAACATTCTTCATCAGCTATGGGATGATTCAGTCTCAAATTGACAGTGGGCTGCTGATCTGTATCACAACTGCTCTGAGTGTAGAAAGTGAACCTGGTGAGGTAGGGTAATGTATGCCAGCCCTTTAGCATCTGCAAAAGAGGTAAAGGATATGCGCTAGTAATTCAGTTTATGTTAATGAGGTATGGAGCATATCCTAGTCCTTAGATCTCTGTGAAAGCCATAAATAGGGTGTGTTAGTTCTCCAGATTCTGCAAAAGAGGTAAAGAGCCTGTTCTGGTCCTTCAGCCACTGAGAAGAGGGAGGTAACATGTGCATGTCCTTTGACCTCTGCAAGAAGTTAAAAGCATGTGCTAGTCCATTGTCCTCTGCCAGGAATTAAGGAGTGTATCCTAGTCTTTCAGCCACTATGAAGATGTAAGGAGTGTTTTGCAGTTGTTCAGACTCTAAGAAAGAGACTAAGGAGTGAGTACTAATCCATTGCCTTCAAAAAGAGAAGGGAAGCATAATGTACTTTTACACAAATAAAAATAGTGGGCAACAGAGTTTCTAAGTTCCCAAGAGGCCTAGGGCATGGGGCAGCCCTACTGAACCATTACTAGTAGTGAGGTCAGCTCCATTATTTGCCCCATCTGGCAACAAGAGATTGGGCATGAAACAAGAGACCCGAGGGTTTTGCTCTCTGAGACAATACCAAGCAATGCACCCATCACTGTGTAAACCAACAAGAATGTTATTACTGAAGGTAATGAGATAGACAGGGTCAGTATTTGGATATATCTATTTATGCACTTGAAGCTGATGCATTACTTTCTATCCCCAAGGAAAAGAGGTGTAATAATTACCTTACTCTTTCATTTTCAGAAATCCAAATACAAAGGAAGCGTGGAGGTACTCAAATGTATAGAAAAGTAGAAAAAACTGTAAATTAAAAGCATATATTACAAAGTTACAGCAAACTGTTCACAGCTGACACACATTTTTAGGCAGCGGTTACCTAAGAATCACAGATCTCCAATGCATTGCAAATCCTCTAACAGGTTAAATACAATATTTTTGCAGTTTTTGAAAACATACTTTTGTATACAATGCAATGATAAAAATGACAAAACTCTCAAAGCGTTATTGGTTTTGTCTTGTAATTTTTGTCTGCTATGGAAGCAATGATTATTTCCAGATTATCTGGCAGTTTCAGCCATATAACTGATTAAATTGACTTCAGTCACCAATCCATCTTGGTTTGGAAAGGAAATACCAGTAGTGCTTGAGGAATGGATTATTAAGGTTCTTGGTTGGCTGACGTTGGTTCTTATGTTCCTTTTGCGAACACAGCACAATGCTGGGAAAATAAGAGTAGCTTTTCCCTAGAAATAGATTATTTTTACTACAAATCTTTTGTGCAGGAAATAGAAAACATCTAATGGTTTGTTGGACATATGGAAAGAGTTTAAAACAAGCTGGAGCGGTCTCCTCTTTCCTGGACTCTTTTTATTTCTTATATCTTTTTGGGAAAAGTTAGCACATTAATGGACCGTTAACACCAAGAAGTGAATAGGTTAATATAACTTTAAAGGAATAGTAATGATTGAAGTAAAGTTCAGCTCTGAGTCTTCTTTATACTTTTTCTAACGCATAGCGCTATATTTTAACACTTACAGTTTTATAGTTCAATAGCAATTCAAGCAGAAAGGCTCGCCCTCCCCCTTCTGGCCACCTCCCATTGAATCTGGAATCCGGTCGTGGGACCGGATGGATGCAGCAAGGGACAATCTTCACACAGTAATTATAAGGAAAATTCTACCCCCCTTGATGAAGTAGGGCAAGATTTTCCTTTTTCTTACTGAAGATTGTCCCTCGCTGCGCTCCTTCCGTACCAGACAGAGAGGCAGCATGATGCAGCCAGAAGG
Source organism: Rhinophrynus dorsalis (assembly GCA_037306005.1). Lineage (NCBI taxonomy): Eukaryota > Metazoa > Chordata > Amphibia > Anura > Rhinophrynidae > Rhinophrynus > Rhinophrynus dorsalis. The sequence continues at coordinate 578,731,590 of CM074718.1, forward strand.
GGAGGGAGGGGGATCCTTTCTGCATGAATTGCTATTGAACTACAAAACTGTAAGTGTTAAAATATAGCTCTATACATTAGGAAAAGTGTTAAGACTCGGAGCTGAACTTGACTTCAAGCATTACTATCCCTTTAAATATCATATACTTACAGCCAGAATATATATAAAAGAATTATTCATATGTTTAATCACTAAAATATAATCCTGAACTTGCATTTTAACCCATTTGCAAGTTGTCATGTTCATGTTTTGTGCTGTTTGTACTGAGAGATAAGAGCTAAAGACAGTTAACCCTTTGAGCACCAGAGGGGTATGCATCACACTGCAAAATCAATGCTTTGCATACCCCTCTGGAACCCAAAGGGTTAATTGTTTATGATTAGTGGTCACTGCTCTTGTATTCAGAAAGGCTGTTATCCTATCTCAATTTACAAAATGTATTACAGGATCTTTCAGAAGAAATGGTTAAAATACTACTAAACCTTTCACTGTAACATTGCTTTTTAGGATAGTGAAAAGAAAGGATTTATGAATAAACTCTATGCCATCCAGGAGGTCTGTGTTAGTGTCCAGAATGTTCTTGATGAAGTGGCATCCATTGGAGAGAGAATTAAGAAGTAAGTCATCACATTTGAATACCGACATATGTTTAAACTAGTTTAAAAGCCCTTGTACACGGGCCACAGTAGCACCACGGCTGATACGGAGCCAGGCTCTCCAAATTCGGACCATAGTCCTCTCTGTGCACCTTCCTGCTTGGTCCCAGGAAGGTGCACAGAGAGGACTTCTGTCCGAATTCCAGTGTGCACAGTCTCTACTGTGCATGACGGCTTCTGACAAACATCCTAGCAATTTATTATATAGGATGCTCCAGACTGTATCATATGTAGGAAGATGTTGTTTTAATATATTTGATTTTCAAAAATAAGTATGCAGGTTGTTTGTAATTACAAGACATGTAAATGTGTTTATAAAGTATTTAGTTGATCACTGGGACATTGTTACCCCAGTGAACATCATGTTTGGTATCAGTCATGGTGATCTGGGCACTTTAATGGCACAAATCATATATTTACACCATTGTCATACTGTTTGCCTTATGCAGGACACTAAATGGTAGATTGGTTAAAGCGGAACTTTCAGATCTTACTAAGTTGCCATGCATTCATTAAACGCATGGCAACTAGCTTGGAAAATAGATGTCTTACCTTTAAAAAATATCAGATTGTAAAGAAATCCTTGCGGTTTGGGGACTGATGGGCAGGTTAGTGCGGTCTGCGCTTGTGCCATCAATCGCTTCTGGTAACCATATGGTGCACTGCACTGCTCAATGGAGACCGGGACTGACAGCGCAGGCGCACAGACAAGATGTCTGCGCTGTAGCCTGGGCCCCCGGTCTCCAAACGGCAAAGATTTCTTTACAATCTTCTATTTTTTAAAGGTAAGACATCGATCTCCAAGCTAGTCGCCATGCGTTTAATGAATGCATGGCGACTCAGTAAGATCTGAAATTTCCGCTTTAAAGTGTACATATTCAGAGTATACTTTATTAATAGAGTGGGAATAAATGTTCTATATTTACATGAGGACACTTCCCTAAACAAGCTGATTAAGTAAGTGTTAAAGTAATAGAACTGCTTAAACCTTTGAATACCAGAGTGGTCTCCAATACATTCCTTTGCAATGCATTGGATACCTCTCTGGCACTCAAAGGATTAAAGCATGTTGTTATATGATTAAGAATTCTTAAACATTACAAATGTGCTTTAAACTGTCATAATTAAAGGACAATATCACCTAATAATGAAAAAAGGGTGGTATCACCGATGTGAACTACTCATACAAGAGGGACAGAGGGAAAGAAGCACAAAGCGTGAAAGAGACGGGGACCAACTTCCCCACTGGAGACATTCCCATTGATTTAAATGGGGCATTTAACACCTTGAATGTTGGAGAGGTGACCGTCACATTGTGAAGATGTGCATCTGAGACCTCTATAGATTTCAAGCAGTTCAAACCACATTTAACCCTTTGAGTGCCAGAGAGGTATTCAAAGCATGGAAAAGTGATACCGCTCTGGCATTCAAAGGGTTAAATAAATGGGATATCTTATCTGTCTGGATGGTGCAGCTGGTCTGCTCAGAATTGCAGCACTTTCCTTAGTACATTAGCCCCTGAGAGACACATACAGAGAGGCTGATGTACAAAGTGGTGCAGTTCTGGAGGAACCCAGCTGCACCATAAGGATCACATAACAAATCTAATTGACTGAAACCCTTGAATGCTGGTCATCAGTCTCATGACTAGTACAATTTCTCTATAAGTAGGTAATTATTCTGGCAGCTAGTACTTTTGTTCAGCTAATTGCCAGATGGGTAATTCTTGGGGTTTAACTTTATGTGGGGTGGTAGTTCCCTTTTAAATGAATGGGGATTTGAGTGTTTTTTTTGTCTTCCCTAAGATACAGATGCTTTGCTCCAGAGCATCACTTTTCTTAGTCCATTAGCCTCAGAGAATTTAACCTTTTGAATGCCAGAGGGGTGTCCAACGCTTTGCTTCACAATGGTTAACCCTTTAGGACTCAAAGGGTTGAGATAAAGATTTGGAGATGCTGCAAGAGAGATTGATATGCAGTTAGAGACAGAAGTTGGCATAAACTGAAGCTCTGGGGTATCTGTGTATTTGGGTCTATATTACACATTGTGTGCCAGGGTTCACTTTTAAAAGGTCGCACGCAAAAGGGCATGCCACCATTTAACACTTTAACAGTGTCGTCTGGATAAAAATGGCAACATGAGAATCTCTCAGTGCATGACAGCGTGAGATTCTCATGTCACCTACTGAATGGTTGTGTAGAATACTTATGCAGCCAGTGATTCTCTTCACCTCCCAGCCACTCTATTCCGTTTGAGCCTTAACAGTTTATTTGTTTGTTTGGTTTTTTTTACATTTCTGCGGGGGCAGCCTCCTTACATAGCTTTAGGAACAGGCTGTTATTCCAAAACCTCTACCAAATACGCATATGAGCTGCACCTGCCTCTCTGTCCCCTTCTCTGCATGCAAAATGACAGGGAGGAACAGAGCACGCAGAGAAGGGGAGAGAGAGGCAGAAGCGGCTCACATACGTATATTTCTCTGTCATCCAATACAGGTTACTGCTAACTCTGGGAGGCGATCCGCCCCTTTAAGTAGGAAGGAACATTTCTCTAAATGTATGCAGGGGGTGGAGCCTCCCCTCCCTCCTCAGCTGCATCCTAGCCAGCTAGCTCCAGAATGATTTGTTCCTGGGTGTGAACACACCAGGTGGAGAACAGCTCTCGTTAGTTTTTAGTTTATTTTTTATTTTTCTGTCAGATATGGAATACCACCATTAGGCAGGTTACCATGACTGACAAATGCCCTTTCAAAGCGGCTATCTCAGTGTCCAGGTGCTTTATGGTGGACCTTAAGCGCTGAAGGGGGAAAATCTTAGGTACAAGTGCTTCCCCATGGATTACCCACTGAGGTGATTCTCACTACATGGTAACCTGAAGACAGAAGATCTGCAGGAGAGGTCAGCTACCCTTTGAGTGCTGCAGGTCCACTTGTCCCACAGTGCCCCTTCGCTGGGCTTGTATTTGGGAGTTCTCATTGCGCAATCCTGCACTCATTGGGTATTTATATATGTATGTGTATGTCTGTTGTATATTTGGAGCAGGTTTATGTGGTAACTTAACCCTTTTTTTGCTGGTTTGACACGTTTAGTGGGGGTTTCTAACACTTCTCTTACTGGGGTAGTGTTTTCTTATTATGCACACATGTTTTTGTATGTTTTTCAAGTTTTAACTTTCTGGTTTAACTTTTATTAAATTTATGTACCAAGGCGCGCTTTACCACATAGACGCCATTGCTCCATTTACTCTCTATGGGTCTACACTGTTTGGGACGTATCTCTGGAACCGCTTCACACAGCAACTTCAGAGTGGGCTCATTTTAATTGTCTACCCTTGCTCTATCATCCGGTTTATAGTTCAAGTATGTTGGGGTGCTTGGGGGGCTTCAGCCACTGCTTTGGGGTACTTTTTGGGAAAAACTACATTTCCCATGAGCACTCGTTTTGAGCCTCTTTTTTGATTGGCTCCCGTCGCGGCAGCCATTTTGTGGCTTTTCTCAGCGAGTATCCTACGCAGGGCTTGGACTCTCCTTCTCTCCTCAGCAGATTAACCCTTCACCTTCCAGATAAGTCTATATTTAGCGTTTCTGGAGTGAAATATTAATCTAACACACTACAATTGGGTGATTTATTGTACAGTTGGTTATTTTGACACTGTGAGTATGTCTATACCGCTGGAGGTAGGAGCTAGACCTAGGACTAAGGAGGCTGGGGTATCAGTATCCCCCATTGCTCATTGCTCTTCCTGTCACTCAGGGCTACCTAGAGAATACTCTGGTCACCTATGCCCAGCATGCTCTGAAAGTCCTGACAACAACCCAGGGCCTTCTAGCCATGCTATTGAGCCAGTTTGGGTACAAGAGTGTAAGGCTGCGACTAGGGACCTTCGGTCCACTTTACAACTCTTTCCATCCCAGGTACAGGGGGCTCTTCAATTATGGCAGACCCCCTCTACAAACCACAGGGGGCGCCTGATGTGTCAGATTCTTCTGAGGAAGAATTGTTGCAAGATTCAGATGTTGAGGATGGTACAGTTATAGAGTCTTCTAGGTCTTTTGGGGACCCTTTTGAATGTGATCCTGAACCCTCAGCTGAGGGCCTGATCAGAGCTGTATTGACCACACTCAACATTCCCTTGGTTCAGGAGGTTCCCTCTGATCCCTCTGATGTTTTTCAGGTGCCTGCTAAGCCCCTTACTTATTTTCCTCCTAACCCAACTCTTGACCGTTTGGTTTATGACGCATAGAAAAATCCAGACAAGTCCTCTTCAGTGTCTAGAAAGTTTGCTAAACTTTATCCCTTTTCTGAAACAGAAATGGCTAAATGGGTTCATGCCCCTAAGGTGGACGCACCCATATCTAGACTGTCTAAATCTACTGCATTACCTGTGTCTGATGCTTCTGCACTGCAAGATTGGGCTGACAAGAAACTTGAAGTTTCCCTCAAGTCCATTTTCGCTTCTATTGGCACTGCTATGCGTCTAGCCTTTGCTGTTGCATGGGTTAACCGGGCTATTGCAGTTTGGACTGAACAACTCACTACGGCGGTCCGTCAGGATGCGCCTACTTCGGAGAAATTGCGTCTTCTTGCTAATATCTCTGAAGCTCAACATTATGTTTCTGCTTCTGCATTTGATGCCGTCAGCATGATGGCAAGGGTCTCCACTACATCTGTGGTGGCTAGGCGTGCGCTTTGGCTTAAGATTTGGTCTGCTGACACAGCTTCCAAGAAAGTTTTGCTTTCTTTGCCTTTTCAGGGTACTTCCTTATGTGGATCTGAACTTAAGGACCTAATTAGTGAGGCCACAGGGGGTAAGAGTACTCTTCTGCCCCTGGTCTTTAAGAAAAACTTGCCGGCTAAGCGTAACTGGTCCTTTCGTTCCTTTCAATCTGAGACACGTACAAGGAGCCAGGAAGTTCCATCAGCTCCGCGTCCCTCCTCCAAGCCTAAGCAGCAATGGAAGCCCAAGGCCACACCCAAGCCCAAGACTTCCAAGACTGCTTCGGCATGTCTCACAGAACCCAGGTCCGCATCCTGCTGTGGGTGGTCATCTCCGCCTCTTCCGCGGGATTTGGGAGGATTCAGTGTCGGACCCATGGGTTTTACAGGTGGTGTCAGAGGGATACAAGATCCCTTTCTTTTCCCGCCCACCTTTTCACTTTCGTCGCTCTCATTCTCCTCATGAAGTCGAGAGAAGCCGTCTGTTTGAAGACGCTATTCAGGATCTTCTGGACAAGGATGTCCTGGAGCCAGTACCTCCTTCAGACAGGGGTTCAGAATTTTATTCAAACCTCTTTGTGGTGACCAAGAAGGACGGCGGATGCCACCCTATTTTGGATCTGAAAGATCTCAATTCCTTTGTAGTGAAGACTCACTATCGTCAGGAGTCTCTGCGCACAGTGATCGCTGCCATGTCTCTGGGGGAGTTCCTTGCTTCTCTGGACCTTCAGGATGCGTATTTGCACATCCCAATCCATCTAGAGAGCAGGCGGTATCTGAGGTTTGCCTGCGCCAAAGGTCATTTTCAGTTCTTAGCTCTTCCATTTGGTCTGACAACAGCCCCCCAGGTTTTCCAACGGGTTCTGGGGGCCTTGATATCCGTCCTCCATCGGGACAGCATCAGATTGACTCCATACATGGACAACTTGCTTTTGAAAGCATCATCTGCAGACCTTCTTCATCAGCAGGTCCAGACCTGCATTCAGATCCTTACACATCACGGTAGGATTGTGAACCTGGACAAGTTGGACCTTGTTCTGTCCCAGCAACTGGTCTTCCTGGGTCTTCTGTTCGATTCTCAGAAGTGCATGGTGTTTCTACCGGATGAGGTAGCCCATCAAATTGCTCAAAGAGTCTCAATGATCCTATCCCGCGATCGGATCCCGGTTCCGAAGTTGTCTTCTCTGGTGGGGAAGTTCATTTCCACGATAGAGGCAGTTCCATTTGCCATGGCACACACCGGGGAACTTCAAAGATTTGTGATACAGACATGCAGGCACCGACCAGATCATCGGAAACTATTGATCTCACTTCCTCCTCATGTCGAGTTGAGCTTGGAGTGGTGGTTGGACCTTTCCAATCTCCTAAAGGGGAGATCCTTCCGGGTTCCCTACTGGACCAAGGTCACGACGGATGCCAGCCTCTTGGGCTGGGGAGCTGTTCTGGGTCGCTTAGCACTCAGGCGAAGTGGTCTATGGAGGAGTCCCTTCTTCCCATCAACGTTCTGGAACTTCGAGCAATATTTCATGCTCTTCGCCATTGGTAGCCTCAGCTGGAGGACTGTCCAGTCCGAGTAGAGTCCAACAACGCCACTCCAGTGGTTTACATCAACAAACAGAGCTGGACAAGAAGTCTCGCTGCTTGGTTAGAGGTCAAGGCCATTCTGTCCTGGGCAGTGGTTCATGTTCCTGTCATTTCCGCAGTGCACATTCCAGGCGTAGACAACGTCATGGCAGACTTCCTCAGTCATCACACAGCGGAGAGTGGGAACTACATCCGGAGGTGTTTCAACTCTTAACTCAGAGTTGGGGGGTACCCCTAGTGGATCTGATGGCAACCAGACACAACAGGAAGGTTCCGGCGTTCTGCTCTCAGTGGAGAGACTCTCTAGCTCTGGCTGCCGACGCAATGTCCATTCCCTGGACATTCTCCCTGGCCTCCATTTTCCCTCCTCTTCCAATGTTGATAGGGTGCTACAGAAATGGAAAGTGGAACATTGTCCAGTAATCCTGATCTCTCCGAATTGGCCTCATCAGTCCTGGTATCCGGAGCTTCTGGCCCTATCAGTGGTGGAGCCCTTTCCGCTCTCCTCTCGTCCAGATCTTCTTCTGCAGGGTTACCTGTGGAAGGAAGATGTTCATCGACTCAATTTGATGGCCTGGAGGTTGAATCCTCGATTTTAAGGAAGAAAGGGTTTTCTTCTGCTGTGTTGTCTACTATGCTTAGTGCCCGTAAGCCTGTTTCTTCCAAGATCTATTACCGTGTCTGGTCAACATTTGTGTATTGGTGTTCTGACAGAGATCTGTCTCATGAATTTCATCTTCCCACTGTCCTGGCCTTTTTGCAGGACTGTGTGGATAAGGGACTCAGCTTGAGTTCTTTTAAGGTTCAGACCTCGGCGCTCTCTGTCTTTTTCCAGGAGCGCATTGCTGTCCTTCCTGACGTCAAGGTTTTCTTCCAGGGCGTGGCTCATGTGCGTCCTACCTTTCGGAGTCCGGCTCCTCAGTGGGACCTTAATTTGGTTTTGGGAGTTCTCCAACGTCCTCCCTTTGAGTCTTTGGCTACTATTCCTTTACGCCTCTTGACGTGGAAGATGGCCTTCCTTCTGGCGATTGTGTCAGTTCACAGAGTGGCGGAGTTGCAAGCTCTTTCCTGTAAACCACCTTATCTGGTGTTTCATAAGGATAAAGCGGTGCTTCGCACCTCTAAGGAGTTCTTACCTAAAGTAGTCTCTGAGTTTTACATCAATCAGGAGATTGTAGTGCCCTCTTTCTGCCCTAACCTCTCCTCTGACAAGGAAAGGGATCTTCACTTGTTGGATGTGGTGCGTTGTCTCAAGTTTTATGTCCATCGCACTGAATCTATCAGGAAGTCCGACGCTCTGTTCATCATTCCTGAGGGTCCTAGGGCAGGACGACCTGCATCCAAAGTGACTAATGCATCGTGTATCAAGTCCACTCTTCGTAGGGCCTACGAATTGAGGAATAAACATGTCCCCTTTCGGGTCACGGCTCATTCCACCAGGTCTATTGGGGCCTCTTGGGCCTATAAGAATCAAGCATCTGCTGATCAGCTGTGCAGGGCGGCCACTTGCTGTGCACACCTTTTCGAAGCACTACCGTGTGGATGTGCTGACTTCGGCTGATGCCAGCTTCAGGAGGAAGGTCCTGGAGGCAGTCTTGCCTGTCTAGGATCTTCTTCTCAGGTTCTTAGTGCTTCCTTACTGTTGAGCCCTGTTGGCTCTAGTTCAGTGTGCTGTGTTACAGTTCCTGGAGTGTTTTTACCCCTGTTTGGTGTCCATTGACACTTCAGTTTTGTTGGGATCTCTGACCGGTTGGTTCATAGAGGTCCTGGTGACTTTGGGGGCCTTGCACCTGGTCCTTGCCTTCTTCCCGCCTCTGGGAAACTTAATGGTTGGACATCCCAGAGTTATCAGTAACCTGTATTGGACGACAGAGAAAAGAGGATTTTAGTCTTACGTGTTAAATCCTTTTCTCTTAGTCCATACAGGTTACTGGTCTCCCACCCTGTCAAGAGACCATGCTTGGCTCTCCTGTGGCAATACGTGGGAGTCTTTCGGGGCATGCTCACAGGAGTCTTCTTCTCTCCTATTTCTGGTCAGTTATTAGTGTCTCAAATCATTCTGGAGCTAGCTGGCTAGGATGCAGCTGAGGAGGGAGGGGAGGCTCCACCCCCTTCATACATTTAGATAAACATAATAGAGTGGCTGGGAGGAGAAGAGAATCACCAGCTGTATAAGTATTCTACAAGACCATTCACTAGGCGACAGGAGAATCTCGTGCTGTCATGCACTGAGAGATTCTCATGTTGACATTTTTATCCAGACGACATGGTTAAAGTGTTAAATGGTCGCAGTCTCTTTTGTGTGCGACCTTTCAGAAGGATACCGTGTGCCAGCGATTCCCAACCCTCTCCTCAGAGGCACCTAATAGGCCATGTCTTTAGCATTTCCCTGCTGGAGGCGAGCCTATCAGATATAACTCCGCTACACACAAACAGAGAAATCCCAAAGATATGGGGGGAGTTGCACTAAAGAGTAATAAAGAGGTGATAAAGCAGAGATAACTCCTCCAGAGAGATCCCTTCTTCAGCTATATTATTCTATGGAGCCTTTGCACTAACATTTATCATGTGGCAGAGATCTTAGTGCATAGGCTCCATAGAGTAACATGGGAACCGGAGAAGTGATATCACTGGAGAACTCATCTCCACTTTACCACCTCTTTATCACGCCTTAGTTCATAATCCCCATGGTCTGTTAGACACCTCTGAGTAAATAGTCACATAAAGACCTTTAACCCTTTGGATGATAGGTATTCAATGGATTGCAACAATGTGTTGTATACCTCCCTGACACTCAAAGGGTTAATTCAATAATATAATTTGTTACAAGGCTGCAATAGTCTCAACTCAGCATGTTAATTCTAGTATGTGTGTAGGTGGAAACAGATAATTGATTAAGTGCTGTGTTTTTACCCTGAGTGCCAGAGGGAAAAACATGTACAATGCATTGCAAAGCAATACATTGCACATCCCTCTGGCTCTCAGAGGGTTAAAGGAGCATTAACCTTTTTTCCTTACTGAGTAAAACAAGAGTACAACAATGGCTGGGAGATTTGTCATTAAAAAGTTATTACATCTTGAAAATGTTATTTTTAAATCCATAGCGCTACTATTGTCCGAAAGGCAAACTGTATTTTTATAATGCTCTCTCTGTGAGAGTTTGAGTCATAGACTACGGTTTCCCAGTGATAGCAAAAGCAGCAAGATTGAGCTTTAGAAACATTTGAAAAATCTCCCATCAGTGTAAATCCTGTTGTTTTAAACTGAGTTAAACCCCCTATAATATGTTTTATATTGTTTGTTTGTTTTTTTCATAAATAATGTACGGATCATGTAACTCTTAGACCAGGAGTGATCAATTGCCAGAAATTTAGCTGTTGGGAACTACAACTCCCATAATCCCTGACCAGCCTGGCTTGTTGCGGATGATGGAAGTTGTATTACCCAACTGTAGGAGGTCCGACAACTGACTACCCCTGAAAAAGAGTATTACACTATGGGCAGAGGGGGATTTTCAGCCAGCTCATGCCAGGCTGATGACACAATACCATGTTTGCCTGGTATTACAAGCTACCAGCAGAGGAATATACTATTATATGCCACCAGCAGAGGAATAATCTATTATATGACACCGGCAAAGGAATTTTCTATTATATGACATCAGCAGAGGAATATACTGTTATATGCCACCAGCAGGGGAATATACTATTTATATGCCACCCGCAGAGGAATATGCTATTATATGCCACCAGCAGAAAAATTCACCAATACAGAGTGAGATGACCTGGAAGCTTTATTTTTAGAAAATATCCTCTGACTGGCTACAGTTCGTTTGCCATCATCTCAATGTGCACTTATTCTTTGCACACCTTGGGGAACAAGTGATAAAGAGAAATAGGTCTGCATGTCTCATTTGGAAGTCTTCTCTTTATTTGTGGAGTCTTGTCAGATATATAGACTTGTGACTCTTGCTAATTTTTCATGCAGCACTTTCAACTGGACGGTCCCGTTCTTAACCTGGCTGGCAATCATTGCCCTCTGCCTTGTTACAGCCGTGCTGTATTTTATCCCGCTCAGATACATCATCCTTTTGTGGGGTATGTAAAAAAAAAGGCCTTTATTGAGCTATTGATGCTTTCTGTTGCAAAGTGTTTTCAAGGGAATGAGCTATAATATTGGTAGTTTCTGCAGTCATGATCAAGAAGCAAAGTGATGATTGAAGAACTAAGGCAAAGTATAATATCACTACTCTGTAATCATTTAGACTGTCTTCCAGATATATTTTTTCCTCTCTGCTTTGAAGTCGCTATCATACAAAAACATATTACAAAACAATAAATACACTGAATATCACTGCAGTTCTCTCTGTACTACAGTGCTGAAGAACACTTACAATTACACTTGTAAAGCTTTGGCATTAATATACACTGTATGGCTTTTCCTGCTTAGTAAAGGGTCCCCACTTCTTCTGGAGATGCTTTGTTCAAAAGTTATAACAACCTTCACTTAATATTTTACATACAGTAATAAGTGTAGATTTTCAGATGTACATCTAAGTTCCATAAGCAGAAGTGTAGAATGATCTCGAACTGAACTGACTGCACTGTAGGGAAGAAAAACATTATTCCCATTGATTTCAATTCATTTTTTGACCCCTTGACTGCTAAACAGGTTTCAAACACATTGCAAAGCTTCACATTCAAGAGGACCTGTTTAAATCAATGGGGAATACTGGTAATGTTTATTCATGTCCATTGGTACATATGGTTTACTCTAGAATTATTCCCCTTTTCTTCTGCAGATACAACCCTTCGTAAAAAGTGTTTTTTTTAACCTTTTGAGCAACAGAGGGGTATTTAAAGTGATAGAAATGTCTGTTTTTATCCAAGTGTTATATTGTAGATATTAAAAAAATAAGTTCATTGATGTTAATCTGGTCTCTGAAACGTGTATAGTTTGAGAGAAATATGATTATAAACTCCCCCCCTCTCTTCTCTCTCACAGACTTTAGCTGTCAAGCTCTCAGCATAAGATCTGAGCCGTGCGACTCAAGGCGGCTCTTCAGCAGAGCCAAAATAGTGCTATGTAAGAATAAATGCTTTAATTGGAACGGTATACAAAGTGTGCCTGGTTTGCAAGCACACTTTGTAGACCATTCCAATGAAGTATTTCTTTTTACATAGCACTATTTCGGCTTTGCTGAAGTTCCACCAGCTGGTCCCGGATCCAGGATCTCATGATGTCAGCTAAAGGCTGACATCTGTGAAAGGGGAGGGAGCGGGAAGTTTATAATTGTATATCTCTCAAACTATACACGTTTGAGAGACCAGGCTAACATCAATTAACTTATTTTTTAATCTCTACAATATAATGCTTGGCTAAAAAACAGACTTTGCTATCACTTTAACTCCATGATTCTCAATGCATTGGATACCCCTCTTGGTTAAACTGCTATATTACATAGTATCAAAGTAAATTAGGTTGAACGAATACACAAGTTCTTCAATTTTAACCTTTGCCTCATAACCCAGAAAAATCAGAATTATATAAGCCTTCCTGCCACCAAAATGAGTATTAGTCTATTTACCAGAACTTTCTGTTATACCTACTAATACACAGCATAACCCTATACTATCGCTCTTGAAAGAAATACATCTAATCTTCTCTTAAATGTATCTATTGTATCTGCCATTACCACATCCTTGGACAAAAAATCTGCAGTGTTACAGAACTTGCTATAAATAAAACCTCCCTCTTCTGAAGTTGAAATTAACTTTCCTCTAATCTTAAAGGGATAGTAATACTTAAAATGTAAAAAAAAATATGTTGTAGGGTTTATCCCCCTGAGTAAAACAAGAGTACTCCCACTGCTGAAATGTGTTTCATTCAAAAGTTATTAATTTTCAAAGTTGATTTTTTTAGGTGCAATATCACAGTGGCCTGAAATTGTACAGTGGCGCTGTTGCTACACCATCCTATGGAGATTTATGGTCCCGGGACCAGAGCTGTCCATAGGATCGTGTAGCAACAGTGCCACTGTACAATTTCAGGCCACTGTGATATTGCACCTAAAAAAATCAAAATTAATAACTTTTGAATGAAACACCTTTCAGCAGTGGGAGTACTCTTGTTTTACTCAGGGGGATAAACCCTACAACATATTTTTTTGTACATTTTAAGTATTACTATCCCTTTAAGGAGTGGTCCCTAGTTTAAATGATCAGGCAATGGAATGAAAAGTTCACCAGAGAGATACTTGTATATTCTTATACAGTGTAACAAGATTTCCTCTTAGTCTTCTTTTCTCAAGAGCAAACAAACCAAGTTTGCTTAAAGGGATGGTAATACTTCAAAATTGCTATCCCTTATATTGAAGCCCTTTAAAAATCAAATTAAATGCCACCAGAGGCATCTCTCAAACCTTTATGGTTTGCGAGATAGCCACTTTTAAACTTTGCTCCCCCCTGCCTCTCCCCTGACGTAGGCGTTCTTGCTGCAGCAGGAGAATCCGTTCATTGAATCAAGCGGAGGCTCTTCTCAGAGCCAGATCTTGTTATAAACGGTCTTCTACATGTGCTTGGTAACCAAGCACACATAGAAGACCATTTTAGTGAAGGATCTTGTTTTCCATAACGAGATCTCAGCTCTACTAAAGAGCCTCCGCCAGTCCCAGGACCGGATTTCCCTGCTGCAGCAAGAACACTGACGTCAGGGGAGAGGCAGGGGAGAGCGAAGTTTAAAAGTGTCTATCTCGCAAACCATAAAGGTTTGAGAGATGCCTCTGGTGGCATTTAATTCGATTTTTAAAGGGCTTCAATATAAGGGATAGTAATTTTGAAGTATTACTATCCCTTTAAACGTTCCTCATACGTCAAATCCTCAATTTCCTTAATTCATTTTGTTGCTCTCCTCTGTACTCTATCCTATTCTAGAATATCCTTTTTCAGAACTGGTGCCCAAAACTGCACTGTTTATTCGATGTAAAATCTTACCAACAATTTGTACAATTGCAAAATGATGTTATCCACTCTTGCTTCAGTACCCCTTTCAATGCAAAACAGAACTTTGCTTTTGTTATTGCTATTTGACACTGGTCATGCTTCCAGGTTTGTAGTTTACAAGGATTCCAAGGTCTTTCTCTAGCAATAAATCTCATAAAATGATTCCATTAAGTTCATAAGTAGCATTGTGATTTTTTCTTTCCAAATGCATAACTTTACACTTTCCCACAATAAACTTCAATTTCCATGTGTTTGCCTAATCTGACATTTTACGTAATTCACCCTATAGAGGACAAACATCCCATCCTGAATTTAGTACCCTGTTTCAATATATAGAGATGATCTATAACTTCCCAGCAAGTTTTACGGTTTAGTAGACTGTGACAATTGAGTGCATTCCTGATGGCACTTAAAAATATATATATATTTTTGTATAATGTGAAAAACTTTTCATGTTTTCTGATTGTGGCTGTTAGAAAGTTTGCAGCACAGGTTAGGTTGTAGTAAGTCATTTTACATGTTATTCTATATCTCAAAATTGTAATAATACAACATTCGGATGAAATGACATAGACTTCATTAGGTTTACTATCCTCATGTTCACAGCTTTAATCTTAAATCAATGATCATTAGGAGTCTGAATTTAAATATTCATCCTAGGTCAAGTCAGTATCCTCTTAGGTACTATAGAGGTCTACATTGCATTGTAAAGTGATAACTTGGACAAGGGTATAGCTGTAGATTTAGTATATTTTGGTGTTTGGAAAAGCCAGTTCACTGGATATATTAATGGGATCAGATTTGGAGGAGATATCTGTGAAATGATAGATAACTGGTTACATTATAGAATGTAATCATTGGAATTTTTCAAGCTGGTCTAAATTTGTAAATGAAGGTCCTCTGTGTTCACTCTTGAGCCCATAGAGTTTGAAATTTGTTTATAAAAGTGACAGCAACCTCCTTTTGGAAAGTCAGATTGCTAATACCTTTTATTATTTTTTTATCTACATCAATATTTTATGCACCTGACACAGAGGTCTCTGAATTTTTATACAGAAAGCTTTATGCCTGACACTGTGGAAATAAAGAGGGTGCAACAATGTAAATAATATGCAATCTAAAAAAAGACAGTGAAACAATGTAAAAAGAAGCTTGCCTCTACAGCTTCCAGAGAACTCAGAGCTGCAGGGAAAACTGCAACGTTGAATAAACATCTCTGCTTTCACAGTCCCAGACTGAAAGGTCCCTGGAAACAGAGATCTAGGGAGCTCAATGTCAGGAACATAAACGTTTTATGAAAAGGCATAGATGAAAACAAAACACTAATAATTATAGGCACTTTGATTATTCATATTATGCACTTGCAGAACATGTGAGTTAAATGTTTCTTTAATGATTTTAAAGTGGGTATTGAAAGTAATGTGTCAATCTTTGCAGATGACACTAAGCCACATAAGGAAATACACATAGAGCAGGATCCTTTTCCACCGCGGAAAGATTCGGATAATATAACTTTTATTTAAAGGGATAGTAATACTTGAAATGTAAAAAAAATATATGTTGTAGGGTTTATCCCCCTGAGTAAAACAAGAGTACTCCCACTGCTGAAAAGTGTTTCATTCAAAAGTTATTAATTTTCAAAGTTTAATTTTTTAGGTGCAGTATCACAGTGGCCTGAAATTGTACAGCTGCGCTGTTGCTACAGCATCCTATGGACAGCTCTGGTCCCGGGACCATAAATCTCCATAGGATGGTGTAGCAACAGCGCCACTGTACAATTTCAGGCCACTGTGATATTGCACCTAAAAAATTCAACTTTGAATTTGTTTTACTCAGGGGGATAAACCCTACAACATATTTTTTTTTACATTTCAAGTATTACTATCCCTTTAAATAAAAGTTATATTATCCAAATCTTTCCGCGGTGGAAATGGATCCTGCTCTATGTGTATTTCCTTATGCGGCTTAGTGTCATCTGCAAAGATTGACACATTACTTTCAATACCCACTTTAAAAGTATTACTATCCCTTTAAGAGAAATAAAAATAGTTAAAACTTCACATTACATTCTCCCTTATGGGAAAGACTACTAGTTTAGCCCCCTTAAAGGGATAGTAATACTTAAAATGTAAAAAAACATATGTTGTAGGGTTTATCCCCCTGAGTAAAACAAGAGTACTCCAACTGCTGAAAGGTGTTTCATTCAAAAGTTATTAATTTTCTGTACAATTTCAGGCCACTGTGATATTGCACCTAAAAAATTCATCTTTGAAAATTGATAACTTTTGAATGAAACACCTTTCAGCAGTGGGAGTACTCTTGTTTTACTGAGGGGGATAAATCCTACAACATTTTTTTTTTTTTTTTACATTTTAAGTATCCCTTTAAAGTACAAATCTGAAACAGGTCATTCCTAAGTTACGTGTATTTGAAAATGAAACAAAGATAAATTGTTGTATCTTGAAAAGATTAAGAAATGTGACTAGAAAGAACTCTTTGCCTGCCTGTTTTGGTTAAATATTCCAGGCAGTCAAATGATAAGCTTGTTAGTAGATAATTATTAATGATTACATTAGACATGAAAATAACAGATGTCTGTAATACATTTTTTTAAGATCTTAAGAGCCACATGTTCAGTACTGTACTGTGTATGTATTTAATATTCTATGGAATGGCACATGAGATATTAAAAATCAAACCTTTGAGGCTTCCAGTCGGCGGCCATCTCGATCAGACGCATGGTGATCAAGCTGTGTGTCAGCCTGCCTTATATACTTCCATCGATATATAGTGATGACCCAATTTCTTTTACCAAGTTACCACCAAACCCATCTCACCATCCAGGGTGGACAGTCACCTTTATTATCACTCTTGGGTGGAGTAGAGGCAACAGGGGACCATTCTGTGCCTGCCGCTCTGCTCTGCTAAGCCTTCAACCCATTTCCACAAATACGGACATGAGTGATTTGCATGGGGTGGACTCTACCAGGATTCCTGTGTGGGCTTGCAACGAACTTGCCTTGCCAAGCCCTGTCTGGCAATGCAGACTGAGGCCTCCCAGTAAGGCATTGTGCCTTCCCAGTTGGCTCTTCACACCAGAGACTCCTGCTGGGACTCAGAATTAACACAGGGAGTGGTGAACAGCACAGCAGTTTGCTGGTGTCTGCGGACGTTAGGCTGTTCTTCTATGACTTCCCCCTGAGAACCACTGATATCTGCTGCTATCTCCTCGCAAGGTCTGCGATTGACAGATGCCCAATTTCCCCACTAGGCCTACCACTGCCTTACTCTGGAGCCCTAGGGAGTGCTGCCCTCCTCTGATCCCATGTCGGCCCTCTGTGCTTTATGGCATCCTGCCTCTTTGATGCTCTTTGGTGATATCCTAGCTGGAGAGCTCCATCCTCCCCTCCTTGGTGTGCCAAGTACAATTGAATCATTCTGAACCTGAGTTGATGACCCGTACATTCCTGATGGCCCAGGGACATGCGAAGGCCCTGGTGCCCTATCCTTCTGCTCGCCTACGACTGAGGAAGACCTCTTGACCTCATGCAGTGCTCCTGCTCATTCCCACAACTGAAGATGGACAGCCGATGACCCCCTCAGGTTTCTAGCCCCACGCATCTTAGCCAATGAACCTGACCCTGTAGCGGTTACCCCCCCTGCATCTTAGTTGTCACTCGGTCGAGAAGCCCCCTTCTGTGACAATGCACGATCATAATCTAATCACTGAGTGGATGGTAGCCTGAGGGTGGTGTGGAGGAGGTGCCAGGTAAGTGTGGAGGTCAGGCAGAGACCGGGTGAAAGAGAAGAGAGGAGGTGGAGAGCAGTGAGGTCACCTGGCTGTGCAGCTCTACTAAGCAGTTCATGGAAAAGTATCTGGCAGTGCCAGACACATCCAAAACTCCTGAAACACAGCTGGAGAAGGAGAAACAAGAAAAAACAAGTTTCCAGTGATCGTCCATCAGGGGACATGCCTACCGAGGAAGTGCCGGAACAGAGTCCATCCCTGGCGCATGCCACCACAAAGTCCTTCTCAAAGCTGCTAATGTCAATCTTTGATTGAAAATCAAAAATTAGGCTTCATCCATTCATGATATGCTAACCAGAGGTAAAGTCATATAAAGAAAGCATAGAGGCTGTAGAAGCGAGAATAAAAACCTGTGAATCCCATATAGACAGAATGCAGCTAATGATCCAACAATTTGAAGAAAAATCACATTCCTTAACAGACAAAGCTGACTACCTTGAGAATAGAAGCAGATGAAACAACCTTCATCTGGTGGGCCTACCAAAGTCCATAAAGGGCCTCAACCTTACAAAACTTCTAAGTTTGAGTGCAAGATTTCATCTTCTTACAAGCACTGTGTGCAGTCCCTGCTTCCAGACTTGCCACCCCAACTAGCTAATAACACTTTTGATCATTTATTGCAACAACCGAGTCAAATTAGAGTTAATAATGCCACCATTTACAAACATATTCTCGCCTTGGGAAATCAGGGGTATCTCCCTTCTGGCATGCTGAAGTGGCTCACAGACATCCCAAACAACTCCTAGACTGACCTACTGACTGTATTTTCTAAAAGACTGAAGAGCTCCACAGCCACTTACTTTCATGAGCTCACATATTGTACATTGAACAGGATCCATCTCCCCTAGACCCTGGTTCTGGCAATCCATAACAAGTTTCATCCACAGCCAACTACTTATACTCCTGCAGAAACCTAATGCATCGTTCATATAAGGGGCATATCTCTTTGAGGCTCATATCCTGAAATTACTTACTAGATTGGCCCTAAAATGTATCCTTACTCACTGGACAGGTCTTACCATCCCCAGATTACACAATTTGACAGACAAAATGTTGCACTTTACCAGTCTTCACTGGCAGATATCTGTGTCAAACAAAGAACTAGAGGTAAAGACTTTTTTTGTCTTATGGGAACCATTCCTAGTAACTCCCAGTTATAATTTACACAATGTTTCCAATACACAGGCTGCATTGTGGACAGGACACTCACCATCAACTTGTAGCGCTGGGCACTGCTAATGTGGTGTTTTTTGGCTGTGACAACTTTGAAATCAACACACACGTGAGGCTAATTTGTGTATTGTTTGATTATGTTTGTTAGCTTTCCATCACATTATTTTGCCTTCCTTAACACACTTCAGACCACTGTTACAACTATATATCGGCCTGTAATCCACTTGTGTAAGTCAGGTTTATTCTTGGAAGGTTCTCCCTCCCAACTCATCAGTACTCACTCTCACATGTCAGTAACTGATGGGACTTTGCATGTTGTCAAACAGAATTCTCTGTTATGTACTTGACTGTAATTTTATTGTGAAAAACTTTTAATAAACAGATATAAAAAAATGTAAAACATTTTGTGCCAGTTTATTCAATTAATGCACTTTCAAATCAGCAAAAGTTTAAATTCTGCTCCTGATCAGAGAAATTAATTCACTTCAAAAGGCTCAAGTTGTTAAAGGTAATTTGCCTGATAGGGAGCCCAAGTGCCATCAGAAATCCAATCAGCTTTAATGTAGTCTCTGAACTGGATGCTTCTATTGATGTTCTATGGGTTGTTTTATCAGGAGTCAATCGGCTCTGAAGTGACCTACCGAATATACTGAACTGCTGGAATATGAATAGAAAACAAGCTCCTGAACAGCATTTATTCTTGGACTTTTCTACCTGTTGGACGATTTAAGTTTGCTACACTAAAGGAGATACAGGCCAGGGTTTGATATTATGGTGAATTTGTGGCATAGGCATATCTTTGCCATTTAATCCCTGTGAGTCTGCCACCAATCCATCACAATCTTCTAATATTGCAATGAATCCTCAATGTTCTCGACAGATTTATGCACTCACTACACCGACAATGGCTCATTTACATGTGGAAATGTAGTTTAATAAGCTTTTGTCATAATCATGTTGATGTGTTGATATGTTTATGTAACTGTACGCCGCATGCTCTAAGATCCAATAGCTGCCTCTGCTGTTCACATTCTCAACATCACCAAACTAAGGCTGGTGATGTTGGGATCTCCCTGTAGCTCACTATGGAGCCAGAAGACAGTTTACTGTTTCTACTCTGGAGAGGAGAGACAGCAGCTGCCCTCCCTTAACTGTTTTAGTGACAAAGTACTGGGCATTGCATACCCATGTGGCACTGAAAAAGGTTAAAAAGTTATGGTAAAAGTTTGTAGTTAAAGAGTTTTAACACCTTGAGTACATTGCACATGCCTCTGGTCTTTAAGGGATTAATCTAATTTTACAATTAGTGATATCACAACTATAAAATTATTTGTATATTATCATATCGTTATTTACCAAAAGAAATGTAATACATAATGATTCATTATTGGATGCTACAGACACCTCTACATTCAAAACAAGGTCACAGGTGTGTTGTGCTATGCACATGTTGTCATAGACCCAAAGTTTTATGATCAGAAGCTATGAGCATGAGAGAGACTGCTTCACCAAGCCTCCCTGCTGGCATCCACTCACGTCGCTAGACACTGTATTAAATTATTTGGGAGAAATAATCATAAGATAATATACAAATAATTTTAGTTAGTAGAACATCTACTTTTACAGTTGTGACATCCAAATTGTAAAATTAGATAAATCCTTTGAGGACCTCTGGTCCTCAATGGTTTAAAGCACAACTCTTTTACCACAAACTTTTACTACAACTTTTTTACCCAGTGACACAGAGCTGTGCAATACACATCCCTATGGCACTGAAAGGAGTAGGGAGAGATGCTGTTTGTGGTACTGACGACTGAACTCATCCTCTCCACTCTCTCAGTAAGCGCAGAGAGGAAGCTCTGGACTTTGGGTTGTCGTACTGCTGGCAGTGTGTATCATTGTGATCATTTTACCTATGAATATTCAAGGAAATATTAAAGGACCTACAGAACTACTGAACTTATTTTAACCCATTGGATGCTAGAGGCATCACCAGTATATTGTGAAGCAATGCACTGGAGACATCTCTGCCATCCAAGTGTTAAAGCGATCTCCAAAAAATCCTATATTTGGGGTCTCTGTTCAAAGTTTAGCCAGGGACCCAGAAAGTTCTTAAAACAGTCCTGCTACATACCTTAAGCTATTAGTTGCACTGAGCCCCATTGACATTGACTAGATTTTAACATACACTGAGAAATCTGAAATTGTTTCTGCACACGGAGCAGTGAATATAGCCCCACAGCTATTTCTGTGTCTTGTGTACAGCAGCATTAAAAACAACTATACCCTATGAATAAGTGTATCTTAATTTGTTTATTGGAGTGACTTTCCTAAGTAGGTGTCAGTCAAACAGCAATCAGTTTTTATTTATTGTTTGCATTGTTTATTTATTGTTTGCATTTGAACTCTGACTTAATCCACTGCTATGTTTTTTTAGTTTCAGTAGATTGCAATCTGATAACAACTAGGGTGTCTTACCAATCAGTCCACCCTTTCCAGTCTATTGCTACCTATTACTTGCTGCAGGGTGGTGTGGCCTAGAGCCAGACTTCAACAAAGATCAGTATATCTGACTGCTGTATGAATAACACCTACCTAGGCAAATAAAAAAAAGTGAATTATTTCTAGTAATTAACAGCATAGTAGTGATTTGCAAAAAAAATCTGGATACTTTACCTCAATTATTTCTGTGTTCCCAGAGGTAAACGTATATAAAATGAAAGCTCTCAAACTTTTTACATTTTGTATCTAATGGAATTTGAGTGGAACCCTAGCAATCAAACACTCTAACGCCTTGGATGCTAGTGTGAGTTCCAACTCATGGCTTGATCATGTATTGAAGATCTCTCTAACATTATTAGATGAAAATGTATTGGGTAAGATATGTCATGTAATTGTATCTGATAATATTGTTTTCCTAGAGGGTCCTTGGTTATAGAGCTTATTGCAACTGCAGTTTAACAGAAGCCAGAATTACACTGTGAAATTATTCAGTTTTCCACACATCCACTGGCAGTTGCAGAACCACACATACACTGACTGCCATCCCGGCCTTGTTCTGCCGTCCTACATTACATGCATTTGCTCTGGGGAACCCCTTTCACTTCTTCAGGGATCCCAGGGCTGGATTCCATTAGTTGCTGGGGAATTCAGACAGCAAATGAGTCTAAAAACAGTTTTTCTGTGTTTTTCCTCTATAAGAGATGCCTTACAACATAGGGTTTTTTTTCCCATAATTAGGGGACACTGCATCTTTAATATACGTAAAACATATTTTTCTAACTGGATTTTTATAACACAACAGAGATTTGTAAAATAAGTTTGCTACTATATACAGGCCAAAGTCCATAGTCCCTGAAGGAGCACTTAATGTTTAATGGTTTTATGTAGTACTGACTACAGGATAATGTATGACACGCCACCCTAGCACTAAAGAGATTGTAGCAAGTTTTGGCTCACTTTATTATTACATTCAAAGGTCCTCATGGAGATCTCCCAAAAGAGATAGCTTCTGCCAAAGCACAGAGACAGGGCCAAGTTTTCCTTCTTCCTGCTTCATGATCATTTGACAAATATATTTTGACTGCATGGATATTAAATCCAAACCTATCATTACACATTAGAGGTTTCGATAAATGAAATAAAACATCTCAGTATAATCACGCTACAATGCTGCAATTATAAAATGAAATACTGTACATTAAACCACTGAATCTGTAATTATGCATGTAACTAGAAACTAATTTAGCTTTGTTAGAGTAAGGGCTTTCCAGTTGTTGAGAATGATGGGTGTTGAAGTCCATACAGTACCTTTTTAATACACTAAATGACATGAGCACCATCAAGTCATGCAGTCCCCATCTACCTGAAACTCTACCATGTCCCTTCCCTAATGACTGTCACACACTTGGATGGGTTAAAAAGGCCACAGCATTTTAGTAAACATATAAAACATTGAACTTTCACTTTAGTAACAATTTTATTAACAATCTCCCATACAAATAGAGAACCTTTCTTACCAAGAACCTAGTGCTTGCTAGTACACCAACATTGGCTGTCTAATTACTCTGTACATTTTTACTATTACTTGACTGCGGGCCATGCCACAATCCACCCTCCACCCTAGCTATTTGAATGTGGCAAGTTGTAGTCCAACATCACTATGCCCCTCGACTCCTGGGACTATGCCCAGCACCATCACCACAAAGTGAACCAGCGCCATTGTGAACCAGCACCATCACCACAAAGCTATGCTTTTTCCCAGCAAGCACCCCACCAGGGCACAATCGCTTGACCCATTAAGCAGAAGGAGCCCTGCTACCCACCGAGGTCAAGGCCCTTTCAATTCCATAATTCAGCCCCTCCAGGAAGATGTCCAACCCAATATCAGAGAGGTGAACACCAACCAGCAGAAACAACCCAGGCTCACCCTCCAATTTCCTATGATGAACCACCACGCTACCCACTTTGCAGACAAAACTAGCCAACATGATCTTCCTCCTGCTCCGCTCCACTGCCCCCTTCAACCTGGCCCCCCTCCACCACAAACACAGGACAATCTCAGACCAAACAAGCACTGTATCCCGAAACAGGGGAGCACTGCTCAGGCGCCTTTTCCCCAGGATGCTCGCATACAAACAAAAAGCTCTCTGAAAATTCCCAAACATCTAGGGGATGCAGCTGTACCGCTTCTTCTTCTCCTCTTCATACTTCCTATCCTTCCCACACATGCACAAAATCCTCCCTATGCAGCAGCAGCACCAACAATTCCACAAACTCCCCCTTGCAAATCTGCTACAGTAACTCCCCACACAGATGATACCACAGTGGGCCCGCAAAGCAGCCATACGAGCCAGCACGAGCAGTATCCATCAGCTGAACCCCCACACTCCACGTGCCCTCGCCCTTCATATACCCTGATGAACTCCCCACCACCAGGAACACAGAATCAGCCCCCTGTGGGTGGCTGCTCCTGTAGAAACTGAGGCAAGCTCCAGAGACCTGCCCCATGCACCAATCGGGCTAACTGCTTATGAGTTCCCCCCCAGGCATCCACTGACCAATCAACTTAAGACCATCCAGAAACCCATGCAAAGCGGAAGGCTCCCCCCCCCAGGAAGAAAGAGAAAAAGACTCCAGAAGAAGGTGGTGGAACCATGATGCTAAACCAGGGACACCAAGAAAGCCATGAAGGCCAGAAGACACCGGTACCACCACTACACTCGGAACTCCACCAGAAAGGGAATTGCTGGCTCAGGGACACATCCCCTCAGCCGTACCTCCAGCCACCTTCTCCAGCACTGCCACCAATGCCTGCTTCATCAGATCCAAGTCATCGTCTGGCCCTGGACAACCAACCTGTGACCATCATCCACCTCTTGCGAGCTCTGCCGAGCCAACAAATGAGGCCTGGAATACCTCCTTTCTGCAGGTGAAGAGCTGGGCATACCCACAGTTGCTGTCCTGGATGACCCCAGATGATCTCCATCCAACAGGTGCCCACCATCCATCAGAGGAACCCCAGAGGTCACCTCCTGAGCATGACCTTGCTCAGGTCCAGTACTGGTCATACTGGAGTGGTGTAAAGAAGGCTGAGCAAGGCCTCCAACATTCCCCAGGCCAAGAACATTCTTCCCCCCAGGAATGTGCAGTGCCAAGTCCAGCCATGCTGTCATCAGAAACAGTGGGGGGAAGTGATTTCCTCCCACTCTTGCCCCAAGTGCCTCAATGTGGAGAAGCAGATCTGAGTCATCGTGGTGGCCTAGTGGAATGGAAGGGGAGAGATGAGGAACTAGCTGCCCTGCCGGGTGACTCTTGAGCCATCCAGCACCCTATTTCAACCCTTCCTCCTGCACTGGAGGAAATCAATCTCTGCATCATCGGCAATAAGAAATAAGAAAGGCAGCAACATGCTCCGTGACACAGACAGGAGAAGACTCCTTCACTGTGTTGCTGCTCAAACAAAATGGATGCTCTGCCTCCTCCTCCACGTATCATTCCACTTCCTACCTGATGCACTCTGTCAGGGCACCTCCGCCTATCCATCGTTACTGCTACGGGGTTTCCATTTTTGTGCTTCTGTGCATTATAAAATAGTGTGAACAATTTATACCGTTTTAATTATGGTTTCAAGTTACATGTACTGTATGCAGGGACTTGTAGTCCTGTTTAGCAAGAAATGCTTTGTCTCCTCCTAAGCCTTTTGCACTTGTATGCATACGTTTCGGCCTTTCAAAACTTAGGCAAATAGTGTGCAGGGTTTGCCCTGACCCAAGAAGCAGCACAGAAAGGAGTGTGAGCTCTGCTGGGTATATTCTTAAGAAAATAAAATCTCTTTATGTCCATGACTAATTCTGTGCATACCCTTCCAGTTTATGCTTATCTGTCCATTGATAAATGACAAACTTCTGTGTGTGTTGGTGTGTCTGTATACATCACTCCCACAGGTCGATGCCGTATTGTGACGGGAATGTTTGCATGTGTATATAGTTCTGGCAGGATCACCCAAGTGGACAGATCAAAGCTAAGACACTAGACTAAATCTATACAAAATCTGTATACCTGCACTGGACCAGCGTGGATTATGGTCCATTCCCTCAACATGGATTCACAGCAAAAAAAAATGTCCCTCATGCCCCACAGGCTTGCGAGCTACTTCCTATGGCAGCGGTAAGATCAGCTCAATGGCAGTGTGTGCTAAAAATCACCGGGTTCTTCACACATTGGAACACTTAACATTTAATCTATGAATAAAGTTTCACACTTAGGGGAACTATTACAGGAACTGAATAACATCAATTGGGACATTATCAGCTCATGTGAGACCCATAAAAAAGAGAAAGATTTAGTCAAATTAGAAGATTGACATTGGCTATACGCTAAAGGAACTAATGATGGATGATATGGTAGAATCAGATTCTTGATTAACCCTTTAACAACCCTTGACAGTCCTGGTACATCATGGGTAAAAGTTACTGAACGACCCATGACGTACCAGGACCGTCATGGATTTCAGGGCTCCCCGTGCGGCTGCGCACCATTCGGGGAGCCATGAGTTGCATCGGAAAAAAAAAAAAATGCTCTGTGGTCCTTTAGTGACCACCGCGTGTCTGCGAGGCCGGACATTAAGGGGTTAACAAAAGACTGACAGACTCGGTCATAAAAGTATAAAGTATTTCTGAAAGAATTGATTCTTGTGCTATCATTTACACAGTGGCTATGTTCTTCAAATCATTCAAGCTTATGCCCCTACAAGTAGCCACAGTGATAATGAAGCTGTAGAATTTTGTGGTGATTTATTATGCCTCTACAAAAAACACAATTACCACTACAAATGTATAATGAGAGATTTCATTGCGAGAATTGGTAAGATCCAAAATGGTGAAAAATGGATCAGACCACATGGAACTGGAAAAAGAGATGATAGAGGCAACCAAGTGATTGAATCTGCAAAAGAACAAAATTTGTACATCATAATTTCATTCTACAGGAAAAAGGCCTAGAGAAAATGGACAAGGAAAAGTTCTAATGGTAATACAAGTAAATTCAAAGTCATACTTACAAATAATAAAACAATATTCACTGACTGCTCAGTCTTAAATTGTTTTAACGTTAGAAGTGACCATTGTATAGTGAAGGAAAAACTCAAAATTAACTCCAAGAAACAAAGAAAGAAAGAAAAAGATCAATTCAATAAACATGAAGAAGGACACTAGCCAGTTACTGAAAAATCATGGGACTTTTGTGTTAGCACTGTCTAATCTCTTCAGTGTGCTGCAAGACCTTCCAGACAGACATTTCAACACAATGAAAACTATTGAGACTATACGCTGCCCATGCCCTTGTTTCTACTGTTAAGCAAGAAAAACCAACCTGAATATCAAAATAAATAGTTGCCATGATGAAAAAGCGACGAGCAAAACGGTAATATTCGAAAGAGTGTCGAATATGTAGAATATGTAGAAATTTTCAAGGCCATAAAGAAGCGCATAAAAGAAGTTCAAAGTTGAGCTTATCAAAAGAACACTGGAAGAAAATCAAGGGCTAAAGAAAGCAAAATGAAAGATGGCCACACATAGGAGCCAAATGCTTGCATTAAAGCTTGAAGATAGTACAACAGCAAAAACTCAAATAATAAAACAAGTCAAAGAATTGTATTCAATTGTTTATAAGGATGACAATAACTAAATGCAGTGCCAGAGTCTGAAGCTGTGCCAGAATTTTTAGCAGAAAAAGTAGAAGCTGCAATAAAATCTATGAAAAATGGCAAAGCTGCTGGACTTACCTACTACTCAGCAAAGTGCCTGAAACATGGAAAAATGGAGAAGTCCTCCTACTGCACAAGATAGGTGATAAGGTGCATGTAGAAAACTACAGACTACTAAGCCTATTTCCAGTCCGCCGCAAGGTTTTCACAAGAAGAATGGACACAATACTTGAACTGACACAACCTAAAGAACAAGCAGGGTTCAGTAACGGTTTCATAATGGACCATATCCAGAAACCTCAACAAGTTACTGAGCGCAATAATGAATACAACCTTCTGTTATGCATAGCCTTCATTGACTACAAAAGGGCCTTTGACTAAGTGAAAAAGCAAGAAATAATCAATGTCCTGATCAACCAAGGAATATATATAGCTTACATCAATATACTACAACCAATATCTGAAAATGCAACTGTATCAGTATAGTTCAACAATGAATACGTCAAGATCAACACAGAAAAAGGCCTCCGACAAGGAATCACAATCTCCCCAAAACTATTTTTGACTTTTCTCACACTAAATTGGGACAGAAAAGGACTTAAGCTGGAGAACATCAACATCACTTACATTTTTCACTCTATGACAGTAGCTACAACAGGAAAGCAGAAATTTCGATCTCAAGGTAGATGACAACAAAATGCAACAAATTTACCAAGGAAAATGACAGTAGATGAACAAGAACAAATGGACAAGTATATGTAGCTTGGATAGGAAATGTCAATAGATGGAAACACCATGTTGGAAATTGAGTGACAAATAAAATTGGGATGGCAAGCATTTGGAAAACTTAGTAGTACTACCGTTAAGACAAATTTACCACAAAAGATTTTCGACCAGTGTTCTCTCCCAGTTTTTACGCATGGCTGTGAAACATAGACTCTGAATGCCAAAGTCATACAAAAACTTAAGGTTACACAGAGAAGTATGGAACATCGAAGTCTCAACATAACTAAAAGAGACTGAAAAACTGTGAGTGGATTTATCAGTAAACAAAACTAACCCTTTGAGTGGCAGAGGAGTATGCAAAGCATTGCTTTGCAATGTGTTGCGTACCCCTCCGACACTCCAAGGGTTTAATACATCACTGAAAGCGGAACGTGCCTAAAATGGAAATGAGCAGGCCACACAGCAAGAGGATTTGATGGTAGATGGAGCAAACAAATTTTGTAATGGATTCCACTCAATACTAAACACCCATGAAAAAGATCAAAGACAAGATGCGTAGATGAAATTGCCAAATTTGTTGGTACACAGTGTCAACAAAAAGCACAAGACCAAAGTTGTTGGAAACTTGTTGAAAAGGTCTTCACCATGCATTGGATCAAAAACGGCTGAAGATGATGATGATGATGATTATATAGATATATATATATTTGTGAAATGTTGGAGGGTGTGATTGTCCTTTTATATTATATTTTGCTTATGTGATTATTATTACACATACAGTCTGCCAACCAATTAGACACATTTAATGATCACATTAACAGGACGGACTAGGGCAAGCAATTTCACAGTAGTGGACAAATAAAAATGTCCATGAATTTAAATGGCACTGAAGGGGTTAAATTAATGGAAATTTGGGGAATATCCATTTGTTTACTATGTTGTAGTTGTTTGCCACAGGATTGCACTACTATGCTTTATACATATGGTCCAATGTGTATAAATATGTCATAATTATATGGTATCAATTAGTATAGATTAATCACTTTAATATGCTTTAAATTGTTTACATTTGGCTCTGCTCTGTCTGTACTCTGGATTTAAACTGGATGAAAAAGTGAGGGATAATGTACTAAAGCTCGGGAAGTATGAAGGACCTTTATGGTGCGGTTAGTTATCTCCAGAATTACACCTCTTAACCTTTACATCTTTAGCCTTAAGATGAGTTGAGGGCACATAGGACAACATAGGGACGAGGAATGACAGAGTTTTCTAATAATACAACAAATTATTGACATCATATAATTTATCATTTCAGGAGTCAATAAGTTTACAAAGAAAATCCGGAGTCCTGATATGATTGACAACAATGAGATTCTAGACTTTCTCTCCAGAGTTCCTTCTGATGTACAAGTCGTAAGTACTTTGCATGACCTGTTTATTTACATATATTGAAAGACTATAGTAAACTGGCTTTATAATAAGAGTGAATTCGTCATTCAGAAAACAGCATACATGAATATCAGCATGTAGTACGTACTCTTAAACTTACAGCCTATGAGTATTTAAGTACTAAATGCACAAAAAGCATAAATCGATGAATTTGTCTTGTACTGCTAGATGATGCTATTATTGCTTTTTAAGCTTCACCAAATAAATATTGCACTTTTTTATGGTTCTGGTGTCCAGTTTAATTTCCCAATGCTGATCTTCATGTGCTGTTTCCATGACTGTTGAATTCTGCCTTCTGAATTGACTTGTGGTAAGAGTCCTGCATCATCACTTTAGTGGCTGAAGCGCTTTCACTCATGGTGAGTTTTCTTAAAACTGTGTCTTTAGTCTCCATGCTAATGAGCAGTTTGCAAATTGTGTTGCTTTTATATGATAAGCATAGAAATAATCTGCACATATTCTGTTAACTCCGTGGATGCTAGAAATATCTCCAAAGCATTGTTTGTGACTAAATCGTGGTTGGTAAAACAGCCGGTAAGGCAAATTTCGGGTAATGTCCCCTTAGCAAAATGTGTTCACTGAGCTATTCAATTACCCTACCAACCGAAACCACATCAGATGCTGTGCCAAAGAATCTGACTTATGGCCAAAGGTCCTTTGTGTCTTTTTCTGTCATCTTCTATCTTTCTTCTTCATCAGTCACTCCATCTTCGGTCATCTTCTCTTCTGTCTTTTTATCTTCTGTCTTGTTTCAAATAGTTACCTGTAATGAAAAAATAAATAAATAAACATTAAATATGGCCCAAAACATAACCTGGAAATATGTGCATTTCACACATTTTGGGAATGCTTTGGATGTATTGATATGGGGCTTAAGGCCCCATATCAATGCATCCACTGGTCACTTTTATAGGCTTTCTTTCAGTTTCAATTCCTGCATTGGCAGTTTCCAGATGTGTTAAGGGACTCTGCGCCCAACAAAACTGGGTGCAGATGTTCACCCAGTAGAGTGGGTTCCTTAATGCATCTTAATGCTAACACATGGAATTGAATGGCAATAGGAGACTGTTTTTATTGGGTTTTAATGGGAGCTAACTTTAGCGCCCAACGTACTTTTTTTTAGTTGGTATTTTATCATAGTGCAGGTAACTGAGTTGCTTACTGTGCTTGAAAAAATGCTGGCAGGGTTTTTTATTTTTGGCGTTGGACCTAATTGAATTGAGGCCTGAGTCTACACAAAAGCTTAGTGGATAATCCATGCTAATCTACAAATATATATATATATTTTTTCTCATCCGATTCATAGTGATTGTTTTTTTTTTTCTGTGGTGATTGCAATGTATTGTAAAGAACCTTGCTGACTTTCCAACATGGCATTGTTAGTTAGATATTATTTCAAATTTTATATCATAATTAATGTGACAGCAATCATCCTTCTTGATTTTACATGTTCTGCAAGTGCACAATATGTAAATTCAAACTGCATATATATTTTGTTTTGTTTTCTCCTCTGTCAGGGAACATGACATCAGGAAATACAGCCTCAAGTCTATTACATACATACACAACAAAACAACATGCAGGGATAATGGTAAATTGTATCCCATAGTATTTCTGCTTCCACAGTCCCCAACAGAGGATTAAAACAAGTATAGGCAATTCAAATTCATGTACTATGATATTGTAGAATATATAAAATCAAAAGTAGGTTGACTGTCAATTTAAACTAAGTGAAAGATGTCCAGATAAACCAAGCAGATGGGATGGGTGAATATTTTTCCCTCAAAAGAGGGAAGCACAAAAAATGGCAATTTTCACCTTCAGCGGCAATTCCTGCAGAACTCCTCTGCGCAATTACTGATCTCCAGCCTTGTCCCACTGTACTGGCAGCCATGGGATCACACACAACCACATATATGGACTCCCCAGCCTTGTCTCACTGTAGTGATAGCCATATAACCGCACATACTGACCCCAGCAGCCTTGCCCCACAGTATCCATAGACTCACACATACTGACCTCCTAGCCTTGTCCCATTGCAATGGTAACTGTAGAATCACTCATACTGTTTCACGGTAACCACAGAGCCACACATACTGTCCCCCAAGCATTGGCCAACTGCACTGATAGCTGTGTAACCACGATATTAGACCAGACCACCCTCTCCCCAGCCTTGTCCGACTATACTGGTAACCACAGAACCACATATAGAGTCTGAACCCTGCTGGATATCTCAGGCATAGTTCTCATTGGACATTTTTGAGGATAGCAAAAAAAGACGGTAAGAGGGTTATATGCATTGAAATGTCAGTGAATAAAATTTCATGAAAATACCTGTGTGAAAAAATGGGAATTTTTGTCCATTACTAATAAGAAGATAGGCGATATGAATCCTTCTTGTGTTGACAGACAAGACAGAGACAGAAAATTCAAATCTACAAAGAAGGTGGCCTTTACATAGTAAATTAGGTTGAAAAAAGACACAAGTCCATCAAGTACAGCCTTTGCCTCATAACCTAGTGACATGATAATTCTATATCTTTCCTGCTGCCAAATAAGTTAGTCTTTATCAGACCTTCCTGATTTGCCTACTAATACACCGTATAAGCCTGTATGTTCCCAGAAATGAATATAATTAATTAATTGGTCCATGCTGTTTATTATACCTTTGGGTTTCAAATTAACTTTGTACAGATTGTTTTGAAGAGAATACAGTGTGTTCTTGTATTAGAGCAACCTGCACAAAATGAAACAAATAACAATAGTAAGTACTGTACCTAGAGCTAACCAAAATCCAGTGCATTTTTAAGAAATGGGCTAATGAACATCTGCCCAGCACCACTGAAGGGAGGCTTCCTCCCCCACATTCACACAATAGTAACTGATTCCCATACATCGCAATTTAGAATCTTCTATACCTCCTTCTGCCCTGTGATTGGGGACACACAATACAGTCTGCTCAATGTGTGGAGCCAGATGTGAAGACTCAGAATTATAAAGGTTTGAAAACTCTTTTTTTTCTTTGCATTATAAGAATAATAATTCTAGAGTTATTCTATATAATTATAGAATAACTAAAAATTATAAATGTGTGAAATCTCTTTATTTTCGCAAAAAATGGTAGGTGTAAGCACTTTGCATTGTGTAAATTCAATGAAGCTGATTTAATGAAAGTCCAAAATCATGTTGTAATAAGTACTCACTTTTAGCAGAAGGGAAAAACAGGTAAAATTATAATTTGATCCTTCGGATGCTAGAGAAGACTACTACAATGTTTGATGCTGCAACTTAAGAACCATGCCTTTTTTATGCAGGGCGAGAGTCTCATGTCACCCTTTTAATCATGAAAAATGGTTAATGCACCGTGTAGTTGCATGCTTTTTTTGTGTGCAACATTTTTAAAGTGAACCACCTTTTACCTTACCTTACGTCCAACATGCACAATTTATTGGAGGTGATTGGACAACGTCTCCCCAGATGTACCTGAAGTGTGGTGGCCTGTTGAGGTGCAGCTTCTGCTGCCTTCTCAGGATTCGGGAGAGCAGCTGCCATAACCACCTGTCTTATGACACTGCTGCTCCATCAGCACCACAGTCATTGGGGATGGTGATCCCAGTCCCACTCTCACAACCCCCCACCACTACTACTAATACCCATGGGCATGATGGATATACCAGCTTGATAATGTGATATGACAGGATGCTCAGAAGACTCAGCAGTAGCAGGATCTATATTAGTAAATAGCAGAATGTCCATGGTGGGTGCCTTACCTGTCCAGACGCCTACAATAATTTTTCAAGGCTTTCCTTGCTACGAACCTGATAATTTTTTTCAAGGTTTACCTTGATGTCAGCCTGCCATAGTACTCTGTGCTTACAATTTCTCTAAAGGCTTTATCTGTACTTAAAATTATTGTTGCAAAGACTAGCCATTTTTAGAGTGGTTCACATGGCCTGTATAACATGGCTGTTATTATCATTTTTACAAACACTTAATAGTAAGTTATTGCTCTAGAGCAGGGCTGTCCAAGTTCAGTTCTCAAGGGGCCAGGATTTAAGAATTCCCCTTATTAAGCACATGTGAGTCAGTCAAAATGTACACAAACGTACTTAATGGGATAGTAATGTCAGAAAAACGTATTAACTATATGGTATATACAATTAAAAGAGAGTACTTGCACTTATTCATATCTCTCAAACCGTTATGGTTTGAGAGATATAGGAAAATAAAGTTCTCTGGTCCTTCCCCTTTCTGCTTGATGAGCTGTAAAGCTGTCAGAAGCAGATTCTGGTCGCTTGACCAGATGTGGCTCTTCAGCAGCACTGATATAACGCTATCTAAAGATAAATACTTAATTTGGAATGGTCTACAAAGTGTGCCTTGCTTGCAAGCACACTTTGTAGACCGTTCCAATTAAGTATTTATTTCTAAATAGCGTGATTTCAGCTCTGCTGAAGAGCCTCTGTCTGGTCAAATGACTGGAATCTGCAGCTGTCAGCTAGATGGCAGACTTGAGTAAAACAGCCAGGAGAAGGTAACTTTAGCAAGTTATATCTCTCAAACCATAAAGGTTTAAGAGATAAGACTTACATTGATGTTAATCTTTTTTTAATGTATACAATATGAAACCAACTTAAAATTAACCATTACTATCCCTTTAATCAGGGAAATCCTTAAATCCTGGCCTGTTGGTGGCCCTTGAGGACTGAACTTTGACAGCTCTGCTCTAGAGTACACCTTTCCCCTCTCTACCACAATGAACCTGCAGGCCTGTTACTCATTTTTGAAAAGGCAAACCAGCTATTTTCTCACGTGACACTAATCTGTATTTCTCTCTTTATTAAAATAAATAATAATATTACTCTTGATAGTTTTATTTAAACATTTTATAAAAAGGACAAATGAATATGATAAATGAAAATAGTAAAGTGGAAGTTGAAGGATCTCCCAGTCCCTTCTTCAAAATAAAGTCTGTGTGTGCATTAATACTGAATAGTACAGTTTATGCTGTCTGTCAATTCTGAATCAGAATAGACTATTACTCTTTATTGTGTATTTTTAAAATGATATTCATTAACAATATAAATGGTGATGGCATTAAGTTATAAACATTCAACAGTATAAAAATAGTTAAAAGATAAAAAATGTTGAACTTAAAGTGGTGAATGTAGATGGTGGTGGTGAATATAAATATGATAATTATGAATAGGAAGGCATGCTAGAAAATGATATGCAATAATAAAGCCAAAGGATCCAAAGGCCATGAATAGAGAGGCCATTGGGATACATCTTTCAAGCATAATCTCTATTTTAAGCTGGTGAAGAGGGTGCTTTTCTAGAGAATATGGTAGCCATAGAACCCCAGACTTGCACTGTCTGCTTCCCCAGCCTTGTAGCCACATAACTACATATATTTTCTACAACTGCAGCCTTGTTCCTCTAGTAAACATGCTCCTGGCAACTCCTATGGCATGTCCACTTATATCCAATGGATGCCATTTTTTTGTGGGCTGGCAACAGGTTCTGAATACAGAAGGAAATTTCATGGTGTATTCTGGAAATAGTTGCGCTTACTAGCTTAGGGTTAGAAAGGAAAGTGACTCCTCATTTAATGCGTCTAGTTGTCTACTTTCCAAAATAGTATGCTTTGTGTACCCTTTCTTCAGTTCTGTAATTGTTACAGTCATTTTAATACAAGTATCTCATGTAGACATACTGAGACATGTATGAAAGATTGAATTTGACATAGCTTTATGCTTTTCAGATGAGCAGTAGCTAATGAATACAGTGGGAAATTCCATGGTTTTCAAACCTCTAAAAATATTTGAGGATAGAAATGTAAAATTACTCTATTTTTTACTATATGTCAGCCATTTTCCGATTAACCAGTTAGTCTACTTTCAGGAAATAAATGCTTTTATATTATATGTTTTAAGATAATTTTATCATGTAACCAATGGAATGTGTAATTAGTTCATAAAGCTGAAAATATCATTTTGAATGCCTGTTAAGTAGGGTCTGTGCAGGACATGCATGGTGGTCGGTAAAAGTACAAATTTGTTAAAGGGATAGTAATGTTTCATAATAAAAGCAGCTCTAATTAATCATCATAGTATTTGGACGTTGGAGAGTCTTATTTCAATTCTGTCAGAGTTGTAGTTCAGGAGTAATTCAATGACAAAGTGTCCCCCTCCCGCCCCTTTTACTGATGTAACACTTTTCAGCCAGAGCAGAAGGTAGGTGCCTAGGTAGATTGCAGAGAGGGACAATCTTCAAGTTAAGATAAGGGAAAAACCTGAAAAGCTTGTCAAGGGGGGCTGGGCTTTCATTGTTTTCATTGTAAGAAGATTGTCCCCTGCTGTTATCTGTCTGGTCTTACAACCAGATCCCCATCTGAGAAGAGATGGCTTACACTAGGTAAAAGGGGCGGGAGGGGGAAACTTTGCTTGTGAATATCTCTTAAACCATAAAGGTTTGAGAGATAAGACTTATATCATTCTTCATGTTTTTTTAATACCTACAAAATAAAGTCAAGTTAAAACGAAGTATTACTATCCCTTTAATGGTGTATTCAGGGGATGCAGGGATTTTAAAAATAACTGAAACTTTCACAACCAACCTAAATATTCTGAGATATATATATATATATATATATATATATATATATATATATATATATACATATCTTATATATATAAGGCCAGATGCAGTCATGCGCATTACAGACTGCCCGAACGTTTGGCCCTTGTACAGGGACTTTTACACTAGTGTATATATATATATATATATATATATATATATATATATATATATATATATACACACACACACATTATATATGCAAAACAATATGATTACATGACATGATATTTTTGATATTCATGACAAGATAGCTTGCTGCACAATGTAAAGTGTGCTTCATTTGAGGCACCATGAAAAAAACTGAATTAATTCTTAAAAAACAATATAATGTTTTCCATATATAACTATAACATAAACAACTGGATAGCATAAATGCAGAAAGTGTTTCTGGCATCTGTGTACAAACAAATTCCCCAAGCCTCTGGCACTGAAAGGGTTAACAGTGTGGTTTGTGTAACACCATTTCTTCCCATTTTTGTTTACTGCTTGTTTTTATTTTATGTTTTTTATTACTTTTTTCCTAGCAAAGATCATGACTAACAGCCCAGAACCATTTCAAAACTATAGCTTGATTTGAAGACTTAATGGTTCCTACTCCTTAAACTCCCAATTTGTAGTTGACAAACTGAGTGACGTCTATAGGCAATAAGCAGCAATAAACATCTGGAGTTCACTGCAGAATCATTTCATCAAACTGCAACTCACTTGCACACACATAAAGTGAACACCATTAAGAAAGTGTAGTTAATGCAAAATTCTTAACTTTATTTTCTTCTGTGCTTGAAAGATTTTTATTACAAAGGTTTTCAGAAATATAAAAGCTGTGCACATTACAAAACTTACAATTAATTCTCACCATTGTCTTAAATCGTTTTGTGCTTTCAACTATCAGCCTTTCCATAAATTAACGAGGGATGAGAGCTGACTCTCTCTCATGTATAATTATGGGGGAGAGAGTGCTAACCTGTCTTATTTTTAAGAAGTTAAGGTTCTTGATTCTGTTGGAACCATTAGGGTAATGACACTAAGGCAAAAAGCATTACTGAATGTTAGCCATGTCTGTGTAGTCCAGCTATGCAATAAGCCGTCTACCAGTATGGTCAACGAGCGTAGGCCATCTTCAAAGGAAACAACCTAGCGGTCGAAGTTATCTGGCGCCGCTAAATGTATTCAAAACAAGTGCAAAATCACAGCCAATCACAACACACCAAAAGTAACAAGTACATTAAAATAAGTGTATATAAAGCCCAAAATAACTGACACACACACTGCCTGTGTTTGGATGTTCTCGGAGCTACAGCACAAGGCCCAGGAGCTCAGGATAGATGCAACGACAGAGAGAAGCACACATTGGAGACAGGTAGACTTGGAGTGGGGAGCGGAGAGAATTGCATTTAATATATAGACATAATACACTTTGGCACATATTGCACACATAAACACACATCTTTTCTTTTTGGACACACAATACATTTTTATTTTTATTTCATACAGTGTGGTTCAGTGAGTCCAAGGGAGTACAAAGAGTGAGTCTCACCAGGTGCTCTGGGAGTTACTGGGTGTGAGTGGCAGCGTGAGGTTGGGCGTAATAGTCAGATGGCCAGGAGAGGAGCGGTGGCTGGAGGAATTGGGAGAGGCACAGAAGAGGAGAAAAGAGAGCAAGGGATCCCTGGTCAGGGAAGGGGAGGGGAGAGACTAGGTAGGGGGCCACAAGCCAGGGACCAATACGCTAGTGGGAACCAGAGGGTATGTGAACATACACATCCAGGGCCAGAACAGGCAAGGCCTGACCACCAGACTGCCTCATACAGTTCACAAATGTCCCAGACTGGTTTGGAGGAGGACATACTGCGGGACCCTATGCAATCCTATGAGGAGAACATGATACTGATGCTGCTGAGTATGCTGGACAGGCAGCACATACTTCTCACTACTGAAAGGGCCAGAGGGTTTGGGGCTAGGAAGAAGCTTGTCTGGTGTCAGGTCCAGTGAGTGCTGTATTCAGATGTAAGTGCACCACTGACTCCATCAAGGAGTGCTGGAAAGACTGCAAAGAAATGTCAAGAACAAGATATGAAACCTGGTCCTACATGTGAGAGGTACCAGAGATGGTCAGCCTACGAACATCACCTTCAGTGCCTGGGAGGAGATGCTTCAGCTGTGACACAGGAGATGACAGCATACTCCAGGCTCCCGATAAGTCCATCACTCCATAACTGTCCACCACACAAAGTCTCTTAGCTAGTATGGCACAACACAGTGTCAGCCTTGAGCTGCCCAACTTGATCAACCCATCGCTAATACAGTTGAAACAAGGAGAATATTTTGTAGATCCAAAACCAAAATGTGATGAGGTAAGTAGGCCAAATCATGTCACAGTACAAAATAAAACTCCTCTGTGCTGCGTTGATCAAACATACCTACCTCACACAAACATTGATTTCCAGCATATTGTAATACAGCCATCTGTTATGTTATTCAACAATGTTACACATGTTGTCACTGGGAGTTCAGCACTTAACCCTTTGAGTGCCAGTGGGCTATTCAACGGATTGCTCTACAATGCATTGGGTACCCCTCTGGCAATCAAAGGGTTAACAGAGAATGAACACATGACACAAGGGTCATGTTGCACAGGTTTACAGGGATCAGCACACACATGACAGTTCAACTAACACAAACCAATTTCATGTCCAACACACAGGCTGCGAGAGCAATAACCCCATGGCCCAAATCGCACATTTGTACCATTCACAAAACCATGACAACTAAGTTGAAAAAATGACACCACCGCATACAGTCAAAGCAACTCCACAAACAAAAGAAAAATACGAGATAACTGCACCACCTAATTGTATAAATGAAAAGATCACCTATCCACTATATTACCTGGGTGAAGGTGCCAGTGGTGTTACAGAAGCAATACATAAAAAGGAAAAGAGAAAGAATGACTACTTTAAAGGCACTCAACCCTTTCTTAAACAACTGTATGGCCAATTCCACACATCCACATCTAACCATACAAGAGATAAAATCCTTTATCGGTAAATAGTTAAAAAATGAAGATCAATGGTATAAACACATTTTCAAACATCCCATACATGTGCTGTATTCTATGTGCATCTAACATAATTTGAACCGGCCATGACTGTTTAACTTTTACAGACAATTACCACTACCCATAAGAGCTACCAACAGAAATAACGGTCATACACACTAGTGGGATGCCGGATAAATATTCACTCGTAAAATCCAGACAAAATCCAAACTACATAAACCTCCTTACTAAGACACAACAGGATTATAACATCGACATATTAGGAGTCATTCCAGTCCGAGATTAACCCTATAGATGACCGATGTATTAAAACAAATACCTATGTTGTGATTCCCAGAAAATGCAACTTATATATACTCATTCAGCTACAATACACCAGCTAATGCGTATATCAAGTTCAGAAGCTGGTCATGTAATCTTACGACCTGAAATAATTTAACATGTCAGTTGCCAAATAGTATGAATAGGATAACAAGGACGCATCAGGAGTTGTGTATAACTTATCAACAACCCTATCTTAGCAGCCACCGTTCCACAAAATAACCTCTAATAAAGATACAGAAGGTTCATAATAGACAATATCTCCAACATCTTAGTAATTGCTCCACTCCATTAACGGGTTAACGCCTCCTGCTGTTTATAAAGATAGGTCCGTGAAAGAACTTAGATAGGTATAATAACTATATACCACATCAGTACCTTAGCTGTTAAATAATACACATTACCTCCTTATATTACAAATCTAATCATCTTCCCGTCTATTTCATTTTCCCATAAAAACGGTCGGTAGATGCTCATGCTGCTACATTCCACCAGCTAATGTTTGATCATACATGTACCAAAAGCTGAGTGCAAAATATCATACCAGTCATAATATATGATAGAACGGATCATAAAGCTGACCTAACATCTATTGCTAAGAATCTAGTCCATTACCACCACCTATTAATATTATAATATATCTGTACCAATAACCAGCAACTCCACAAACAAACATTGTCCATGGAACACAATAACACAAGCAGCTGGGGGACATGTTTCACCCACCACAAGAACCATGACAAAAACACATCTAAAATGTGATGCTGGAACTAAAACGTGGGTTACCAACACTTCTAAACCAGACCATTATGGAATCAACACACACACACGTTTTAACAAGTACATGATACATGATTGGGGATAATGGAATGGTGCTCACAATGTGGAGCCACAGTTGACCACCCATGGATTCAAACAGATGTGTCTTCTATTTCACAAAATATGCATCCAACATGTATGCATACCTCCTTGCCATCCCCATTGTTCAGGATACATATGATACCCAAAGCTCAACCATTGTAGGCTGCTTCACTAATGTAAAGGATTTTGTCAAGCTGTTCAATCAACGAGTGCCAGGATAGTATCCCATGAATAGCAACGCAATGCATTGGATACCATTTTGTCAGTTAAGGACTCACATGTTAAACTCATCATCTTGCATCCCGCTTGTCATTGCTTGGGTTACTAATCACACAATATCCCCACACAGCATCAATGCCTTCAGTCGAGCAGGAGGAAGAGCAAAGTCTGACCCCACTGACACAGCCACCGATGAGCAAGCACAGGACACCAACTGGATGCCATCACCACCACAGTCACAGAACGGGCTGTCACCAACAGCAGCCCAAGACTGGATGCTCCAGGATTTCCACCATTGGATGCAACAACAGAGGTGGATGCCACCAACAACATTAGGGCAGTACTGGATTCCCCTCCCACCACCAACATCATCACCAATGGGATGCCACTGGATGACTGGCATTGTCTGCACCCCATAATGTGGGTTATATGGCCCCACACTATGACCACAGCCACACAGCTGGATGCAGCACCAGCAAGAGACCAGCTTACAGCCACAACCAAAGTGGGAAGGGAACACATACTAAGTGGCCACCCATGGCCACTCTACTGCCAACATCTTGGCCTCATAGGTGAACCACAGAGACCTGAACCACTCAACAACTTCACACCACCAGCACAGAGTGAACCAAGGGAATGAGGATCAGCTATCTGTGAGGAGACCATAGATGTGTGTGGGGGGGGGCAGAATGGTTACCCTCTATTGCATCACTTGCTGGGTCCCTCAAACCTGTCTCCTCATTAGCTTCACCAGCAGCTGCAGCATACGAGGAAACACACTAAGACCATGAGGGAATCATCAGTCAAGGACAGATACAGACTAAGAAGGAGAGAGATCAGTAGCATCTCCATGTGCACCATCCACACCCTTATCATGTGCCACAGGAATCGTAACCAGCAGGATGGAGAAGGAATAAATTTACAACTATTGGAGGCTACTGAGGGAGACCAGTCACTCTCCTGGAGGTGTCTCTGCAAAATGGAGAGAACTGCACCCACTCTCAGTGGTATTGAATGCCAGCAAGCCCTCCTACACACAAAAATATGCCATATTGGCACAGTGACTTGTTTGGCCAGATACTCACTGAAATGCATGAGCAAAATCAAATCCGGAGGCTGCTGTTAGAGCGAGCTCAACAGTCAACTGAGGAGTCATCTGCAACAACCACTCCCTCAAATGTGACACGCGCAACAACCTCAAGGCACGCAAGAGTCACCAGACAGTCGGTGAGGGCATCCACATCTGCACCCCCTTCCAAACCCCCCAAAAATAAAAAAGCCCCATGTGTCATGTTTTACCTAAATAAAATGCACATCTTGATCTCAGTCATGTCTGTAATTTATTCAGGTATCTAACAAGGTCAGCAGCATGCATTTAACACAACACTTGCACATTTCACTTGGTGGCAAAGTGTTTGAGCATTGGTAACCAAACACAGCACATCCACTGTTGTCCAGTTTCATCTCACAATACACATAGCAAAGCAAAAATCCTGAAACTTTTGACTGGGTATGATGTGAGTTGAAGTTTAACAACAGCTGATGTGAAAGGTGTCACAATTTAAGCCTGGTCACTAAAGAGGATCACTGTTAACACACATGGACAGTAGTACTCCAACACAAGGGTACACCTCTTCATATAGGATTGTGATACACAGGTATCACACACACTGAAAACGCATGTCACGCTCATGTGTTTTGGAACACAAACATATGCTTCACAGCAACAAGTGTTCATCCCCTAGGGTGTGTATTCACCAGGGCTGTGCTTTAGGTGTCATAAGGGACTCCTGGAATACCAGTGGGTCACTCAACGCATCACAAATATATGCTTTTTGCATTGCATTCCAATCTCCAGGCTGGCTGAACAAATACAAGATCCACATGTTGTTCTGATGGAAGAATTGGTCAAACATCACTGCTGAAATATCTTTATGATGGGTTTCTTCTCAGTTCCACTGTGC
Organism: Rhinophrynus dorsalis; assembly: GCA_037306005.1. NCBI lineage: Eukaryota > Metazoa > Chordata > Amphibia > Anura > Rhinophrynidae > Rhinophrynus > Rhinophrynus dorsalis. Next base: position 578,773,973 of record CM074718.1, read on the forward strand.
ATATCATGACTGTCTAAGATTCCAAACAAGGTACATGTGTGGATGTTGCGCGGGTCCTCATGGTGTGGATGACATCTGACACAGCAACATTGCATCAGGGCACACACACAGCAATAGCTCGTTGGGAATTGGTCATGTCTCTTCTTTGTTCCATTGTGTATGAACAGATGTGCCCTCATCAAGTCCCACCAAATGACTCATGTCAGTGACGTGCAAATATGCCATATGGTGTTAACATACAGTAGCACCAGTAAGCAGCAGGAGGAGCACTATATGGAAGTGGAGTCAGTATTCAACCAGGGTAACTTGGATAACCCTCTGTTCCATGATGGGTCATACCAATGATGGCTGTAGGAAGGAATGAAAGGAGTTGAAACTGCACTGCACAATTATCTGGTACTGAAAGGATTAGCAATCATTATCCTATTAACTGTTTGAGTTCCAGAGCTCAGGTACTCATAGAGTTAAGAATGAAGGCATGCTAAACAGCCGTATTAATGTGTGAACGGGACATCATAGAACTATATAACATAGTAAATGAAATAACCCCCATGAAGCAGAAACTGATGTCTGGTGCTGGCCCATTGTCATTGTGCTGCATACACACACACACACACACACACACACACATAAATATTGCAGAGCTCCCCCTGAGTTATCAAGGCAGCGGATTCTTGTTTTGAGAAGGCCAAAGGTGAGTTTAATAGTGAGTTGTCCTGACTTGAGGCTCACTGAAGCATTCCTGTGCAGGTGTCTGTGGATTTGGGACAGGTGTGATCAGCCAAAATTTGCAGCCACATCCTGCATCTCCTGTGGATGACACATGGACCACATGGTTATGTGAGTTATTTTGTGTAATAGGACATACTTGTGTGTTATGACCATGCTAAGCTGTGTTTTCATAAATCGTGTAAATACCCCTGTGGATGTGGTGTGATGTGTAGATTGTTCACTCACCCAAAAGCCATCCTCCGGTATAGGTTCCATTCTCAATGTCCTGGTAGATGGAGGAGTGCCTGAGGATGTGGCACGATAAGAAGCACATACACGGGTGATCCTCACATTGTCATCACCAACATCTGTGCATTGATGTGGTGGAAATGCTTTTGATTGATGTAGAGATGTCCCTCATGAGGAGGAGCTCACATACCCACTACATTGGTGGAAGGGAAGTGAATGTACATACTGGCCTTCCTCTTCAGGGCTGCCAACACCTGAGCCAACACCCTTGAACACGTGGCCTGGGCCTTCCCAGATACATATAGATACAGTTCCTCATGGCAGCTGTAGGAACTGTGGGAGATCTGGTTGTGGCAGCTGAGGTCCTCCAGGTGGAGATTGTCTTCTGGTTATCTCTCCAGATGTAGCATCCGGCCTTGCGACAGCAGGAAGATGTGCAGTGTGCTTGGGGGTTCCTGGCGCTCCGTAGCACTCCCATGTTCCCTTCTTTGACATCTTCTCAGGTATTGCAATGGAAACATAATGCTTGTAATCACTCTCTAAGTGATCTCACCGTAAACACACCACCTCTGAGGATGGTGAGATGTCCCTTTAAGACAGTGGTGGGGTGTTGTCCAGACGTGATCATCAGGTACAGAGGGACCAACTGGAACGTGTTGTCCAGATGTGGCTGTTGTTCTTTGAATGTGTTTGGTGTAATTGCTGTTTACCTGTCAAGTGCCTGTTTAATATTGCACCTTGGCTCTCCATTGGCTAGCAATCTTGCACAGGCAGGCATGGGTTGCTTAGTAATTGACAAGTGTGCATATTGTGTTGTGTGGACATACATGTTGGTATGCGTTATCCCCAGTTGTGCTGGGGTATGGTACCACGGTTTGTTTGATGTTGATTTGAGAATCCATTGTTCCTTTGGGATTTGATGACTTGATGTTGGTTGTCCAGCACTTATGTGTAGTCCATGCACATTTGCCTGGTGGTTCCTTGGCATTACAGCCTATGCTGTCATTGTACTATGTGCTAAGTGTTGTGTGAGCTGTTTGTCCCCTGCTTGTTATTGTTCAGGGTTTGTTAATCTTCTTTTTGTGTTGTACACCCCAAAAAAGTAGGAGCAGGATTACCGTGAGTTAATATATCCGTTTATCATGTGTTGGCACTCACAGCACAGAAATTAATAGCACATGGGTACAACTGTTCTATTGTTCTCAAAGGGTGAAATATCATCGGCTGTTGTAATTTTTTATCCCACGTAAGCAGCCCACAGCACAAGTTGGATGGCTTATTGTGCATGCAAAACTACCATTGTCTGTCTGTAATTATATGTTAACTCATAGACAGATCTCATAATCTTGCCTTATATATATTTCGTTTTCCTCTATGAGCATCTATCTCTATATACAGCGTGCTTCGTTTCACATTTCGAGACGTTAGGTGACTGGGGCAGAGAATATAATGTGAACAGACAGGGAACAATAATGTAATTATGTTTAGCCCTTGCTGATATATTAATTGCAGCTGGGTTTACCCCCAATAGATTGTGCCTTACTTTTATATTTATATTTGGAATTTGTCTTTTGACAAAATTTTTTCAGTCTTAAGTATATCAGTAAGAGTTGCGCTGTGATAGAGTCCTGCAACACTTTAATTCAATAATCACACTTAAGACACAACGCCACCTAGAGTAGATGCATTGTTTAGCCTGTAATAGGGTATACCCAATCATTACCAGTAGTTATTTATAGATCACTTAGCGGTAATTGTGATATCCACGCGGAGAAAGACTTGGGTTCCTTTATACCCATTCCAGTGTTGATCAGAGATGTCTAAGTTTGAGTATAACATCTGACACAATAGTGAACAGATGGACTTTGCCTCTGTATTTTCATTACTCCCCTCACCACTTTAGTGGGGATAATGTTTATGTGCATAAACTGACACAGTGATCAGAACAATCTGCCATTAGTCTGACATCTCCGATCATTTCATTTAACGTAACATTTATTCTTATGATCTGCTCACTCAGTCTGAGTTATTTTAATTTTTCTCACTTGTAATATAGTAATTGGATTTTAAATTGATTCTAATAAAGTTAATACATTTTAAATATAACAAATATGGTCAGAGTGCCCCTAGTTCCACATGTCTCTCTCCTTTTTGGTTTATGGTATGTTCCTGTATGCTGCGATAGCACCTGAGAAGGTTTTTCAACCTATGTTGATTACTCATTGAAGGCATTAACCCTTAAAACAGAGGGTGCCGATACTTTTACCACCTTAATGTGGTGGTAAAAACATATGCCTTTATTATTCTTTCTGATAATAAGCTGACAGTGCAGTTTCACACTCTTGACAGTTTGGTAATCTATTACCTGTGCTATGTCAGACTACAGCCAGTTAAAAACACACCCCTGGCTTTACAGTAAAGACCACTGAAATCAATGGATAAGCACATCTGTTTCCCATTCTGATGTATGAGGTGTCTATTAAAACACGTTAAGGGAATGCCTTTTCTGATGGCAATTCAGCTCCTACAAAACATAGGTGCTGAGTCCCTAACGAGTGGTAAAAACCACTGAATTACAATAGAAAAGTAATAAAAACTAGGCATCCCTACTCTAGCAACCCAAGGATGAATTGAAATGGGGGCCAAATTCCCCATATCAATTCATCCAAGTCTCAAAAAATATATATATTCCCTAACACCCCACCCCCAAAACACTGCCATCACAAAAGCAAATTAACCTCCCGAATCCTAACAATAACCTATGCCCCATGCCCCCTCTCCACACCTGTAACAAGTAACACACTTACCTTGATGTCTTCCATACCCTGGTTCTCCTGTATCTTCTGTTATTAACCCTTTGAGTGCCAGAAAGGTATAGATATCTCTCTGGCACTTAATGGGTTAATATGTGTCAAGGTTATGGCATCACTTACACCATTATTATTCTTTCCCTGCCATGACGACATAAGAAAGGGAAATACATCCCATTATGTACAAATGCCCAAAGGCGTCTATCAGTGATCACATTTCATACCCTGCTCTTTTGATGATATCCACTCGGACATGAACTTGTACAGCAAAACAAATATTACCCAAACTAAATACCTTTAAAAAAATGCTTTGTGGTCCTTAAGTGAGCTCACCGTGCGTGCTCAGCCGGTCTCTAAGGAGTTAAGTGATAAACGTATCTGTGTTTACCTGTTTACTAAAGCAGATCAGCTGCTTTATGGACACACAGACTATCTGTTGATCCATTTGCCTTGTGGAGTGTAACAGTTTACATAAATCAGCTGATCAGCTGACAGTCCACTGTTTCATGTAAACACAGAACCAGCAGATCAGCTGTTACTTGTAACTTATCAGTTGTTTCTGTGTGTATTTGAATAGAAAGCTATTGGAAGATCCCAAATTCACCATCCTCAGGTTGGCAAATTTGGGTTTGTGAACTCCAACAGCACTGCCAGCTATCACAGCTTATTGTGTATTTCAATATGCACAAGAGCCATTGTCAAAGGAGACACTGCAACATTGTAATCCTGCAAACACATGAATAAAGTATGGAGGTGTAGAGTTATCTGAGGTGCAGTTGCGGGAATGAGCTGATAAATACACCTTAATGTATACCACACAATGAATTTGGGTACAGTTCTCCATCATATCAATAAACTGGACTCTTATTTAACCTTAGTGTACCTCCCTGCTCTTTTTAGAACATTAACCTCACAGAGGTTTGTTTCTTTATATGTTCACACCCCACCTCTCTGGTCCTCAAAGGGTTAAATTGTTGGGGGGGGGGGGTGAGCTGATGGCTCTTAAATAACAAAATCCAGAAGCATGGACAAGAAGAGATATTAATTCATCTGACTGTTTACACTAGAATGAGTTTATTTTCAGAGTAATAAGTGGCTGTGGGAAAGAGCTTCCATAAGTACATAGATGTATTTCCTGGCAGAGCAGTCTCATTCTTTTTTAAAATTCTCACATCAAATATTTCAGTCTATTCATTTTCATTCCCAGCTGTAACTCCGACTCAACTAAGATAGCTACATTTTTTTTAATTTTTTTTCCCAGGCTAAAAAAAACACACAAGTTTACTTTCTATTAAAAGAGTGCATCCATTTGACCATTTTGTGTCTGAAATTGTGTGTTTAAACAGGTGCAGTATCACGAATTGAAACCGGATCCCAGCCAAAGTCCAAGCAAACGGAAGAAAAATAATCTGGGTTAGCCAACTGTACACATCAAGGAGAAAGGCATCTGCTTGCAGGAGATAAAAGGAAGCCCTACGGCCTCACATACATTTTCATTGTTTATGTTACCTTTTATTGTATTTTTTTATCATGATGGAGACAATTTGTAAATATTGTATAAAGGCAGATAACCATGTACAAATCTAATTTGATAAAAGTATGGAAGTTTGTCTCTTGCTGTGAGAATGCTTTGCTCTGGCTAGTAGTGTGATACTAAGAAAGAATGATTTTATCAGCATACATTAGAATGTAGAGGCTTTCATTACAGTACACTGAATGCTGTTTAAGGGGACAGTAAAAATAGATATATATTCTTATATAGGCTTGCTGAGGAGGCATTCATCCTGCAGTGGATCGACAATGGCTGATGATTACATATATATATATATATATATATATATATATATATATATATACACACACACACACACTCTAACACACACATACAGTAAAAAAAACTATATATATATATATATATATATATATATATATATATATATATACACCCTACCTCAGGGTGGCATGGGGGCAGAGATTGGCCAGGTGCAGTGATTCAGGGGCAGCGATTTTCACAGGAGTGGGTGGGGAGTGAAGCCCCCACCCACTCCTGTGAAATCAGCTGCAGCGGGTCCGTGACATGCACAGTGTTCCCAATTTCACGGGCAAGGCCGTGCATCATTCATGTGTGTGTATCTATCTATCTATCTATCTATCTATCTATCTATCTATCTATCTATCTATTTATATCTGTGTATATCTATCTGTCTACCATCTATCTGTATCTCTGTCTGTCTGTCTATCTATCTATCTATCAATAGATACAATTACAAACACACACCGAGAAATGATTCACTGCAAAGTTACTCCAGTGCAAACTTCAATTTTTATGACTGTTTCAGTTTAACTCCTTGAGTGCCAAACATGGTTCTACTGCTATTGCAGTACCAAGTCTCACAAACCAAAATTTCTCCTTAAAAAAACAGTAGCAACAGTCACAAAACAGTTAAAGGAGCAGGGCACATTTTTTTTGAAAAATATATACCTTCATGGCTTTTCCTGGTAAGCAAAACAAGGATATTTCCACTAATTAAGAAACAGAGTGGTGCACAATGCATTACACAACCCTTTGGTCCATAAAGGGTTAATAAAACAGTTTGCAACAGTTGAATCCTTTGGATGCTAGAGAGAGCTCCAATGCAATGCTTTGTAGATTTCTCTGTCCGCCATGGGGTTAAAGCTTTTTTTTTTTTGTTGCTTGTTTTGTTATAGGCCAAAGGTATTTTCCTGCTATTAGTAAACAATGGATGGGATTGGGGGTGGGGCTACGTGAGGAATGGGGGTGTGGCTATGGGAGGAGCTAGGGGCATATAGAATTCCATGCCTAAGATATAAATCTGGCCCTGTGCAGCCCACTGATGGAACGTGTATGGTGCTTGTGAGCTAAAGAGTTTGCATTCTGGGTAGGATACCACTCCTAACTAACTGAGCATCTCTGACCAATACATTAAATGTATCTAGTAGTGTAATCACCCCTATAATCCCTAAAATAAATGTTTTATTTAAAAAATGACTACTCCTTTAAACCCTAGAATGCTAGAGAGCATATATTTTCGTTAAAAAATATACTGTTGCTTTCATCTCAAACTGTCAGAAGAATTTTAAACTGTAATGGCTTTTATAAGGGAGTACCCTTTACTGAACAGGAAAATACCTACACTATATGATTATATTTCATTGATTGTTTGAGGGTTTTTACTGTCCCTTTAACTCTTTAGTGGCTGAAGAGTGAGCAACACATTGCTTCACTGACATAAGCTTTCAAAAGACACACACACACACTTATGTATGCACATGCCAAAAAATATGTTACTTTTATAAAAAAAGACTATTTTGGTTTGTTAAAAATAATATGCACTTTTGGATTCAGTGCCTCATGGGTCCCCTGTGCCAGTAGCTCAGGTTTTTGTTCTCTAAAGCACGTGTCAAAACCGAATATCGGGAAACGCGTTCCTGCAATTTCCTACTTAGGTTTTTCTGGCCTTGGACAAAAACAGCTGATGAATGGCCCACTAATCTTCAGTGGGCCTTATCAGTAGGGGACATAAAAAGATGTCTCAAATTACCAGTAATTTAAATGGGACAGTTATACCCTTGAATGCTAGAGAGGGCTTCAACGCATTGCTTTGCAATGCGTTGGGGACCTCTTCAGCATTCAACGTGTTAAAATCCCAATTTAAATAAATGGGAATTTTTAGTTCTCCCCTATAGTGTAGTTGGATTGCCCCACATTTGTTCCTCTGTTCTTTTGTGTATAAAGCCCACATTCATACCTGGGAACTTTTCAAAATAAGCTGACCCTGAGTTCTTGTAAATATTAGCTTTTAACCCTTTGAGTGTCAGAGGTGTACGCAATGCATGGCGTACCCCTCTAGCACTCAAAGGATTAAACATACCCATAATATAGATTATTGGTGATATGTTCTGATTGCTCTGTTTGAGAGATGTTCCAGACAGTCCTGAAGGAACCATTAACATGCAACAACTCACTGCTTGAGCACATACAAGACACACTGGCCTTCTCCTTCCTCCTTCCAGGTATACATGGCACCAATCTAGAGACTAAATAAACAGATAATTGGGGTAGATCAACACTGGACTTTCTTATGCTAAGAATTTGGATCTTCATTCTGAGACTCTGACATTTGGGTCAAAACCCTAAATATCAGGGTCAAACCCTGAGCATTCCCAGGTATGCACATATTCCTATATTTCCCTTCAATTTAAATAGAGCTTTAAACATGCTGAATGCTTGTGAGCTTACCTATGAACTCTCTGGATCTGCCCTTGAGATTCTGGTTTTCAGAATGAATTGCTGGGTCTCCAGGGACAGAAGACTGATCCTCCTGTTTTGTGAGTTCAGTTGCCCACTTTTTTCCATTAGTTCTAACAAGTTTCCCATCCATTCCTCCGACCCCTACCTTGTTCCTCCCATTCCCTACCCATTTAAGTGTAAACCTTGCCTCTCAACCCTCCAGCTCGTTGTCACCCTAGTAATCCACAGCCACATCATCACTCAAATAACATAATCTGGACACGTCTATTCCCAGCCCTGTGTGGTTTTCCGGGTTTTATGGATAATAAGGTCCCCAGATATTCTAGTGAGGTTTCCAGTGCATTGCACAGCAAATGAGCTGGCTATTTCTGTAGCAATTAAAGTGTTAAAATCACAATTTAAATCAGTGTAAATTTTAATTTATCCTGTGTGGTGCTGTTGGTTTGTCCTAAATTTGCTCCAGTTTCTCTTAGTACATCAACCTCAAAAAAACTGTTCATGACTAAACAGTGCCACAAAGTACAGTTAGTCCCTGTGTGACAGAATGTGAGATACAGATAGCACATGATCTCCTAGATAAATAAATAACGAAATAAATAAAGAGTTTAAGCAGAAAAAAAAAGATGCGCAATTGAGGAGTAGACACAACTTAAGAGAGGAATACATATAAATGGGGCTTTTACCCCTCGACTGTGTGAGAATTCTCTGTTTCTTCTCAATGTTTTGGAGAGGTGTGTAGCGTTCAAGTGCTAAAAGCCTAATTTAAATTAATAGGAAATGCTTTCAAACCCCCTTCCCTCCCATTCAGCAGTTGATATGCTCCAGAAAAGCTCATCTTTTGCTTTCTGCACAAGCCTCTAAATCATACCCAGGAACTTTTTCTTCTAGAGTCCCTGGAGGAGGCTTAGGTTGTGCCTCTTGGGTATATAAATGACGTGGGTAGGGTTTAAGGAAATGTGTCATAAAGTGGGCAGAACAGGGTGGGGAAGGAGGAAACGTGGGCGGGAAATGGAAGGAACAGGGTGGGAAGGAGGAGAAGAGGGCAAGATGTGGGAGGAACAGGGTGGGAAGGAGGAGAAGTGGACAGGAAGTGGAAGGAACAGGGTGAGAAGGAGGAGAAGTGGGCAGGAAGTAGAAGGAACAGGGTGAGAAGGAGGAGAAGTGGGCAGGAAGTGGAAGGAACAGGGTGGGAAGGAGGAGAAGTGGGCAGGAAGTGGAAGGAACAGGGTGAGAAGGAGGAGACATGCACAGAGTTTCATAAGAATCTCAACACTGAAGAATCAGCTGCTGTGTCCAGAGACCTGGTATTTCATTGCAAAAACCTTTGGGGCAGATCCAGAGAGTTCCCAGTTATGCCCTAAATGATCCCTATCTGTCATTATGCCTGTCACAGAACCTAATTTGACCCCCTGAATGCCAGAGGAGTGTGCGTTGTGCACGCTTTGAACACTAAAAGAGGTAAAGCATGGGGTCTGTTTCATTGTCCAGTTACTGTGATATCACAACAATAAAAAAAAGCTTACAGCATAGACTTTGATAGCAAATATATATATATATATATATATATATATATATATATATATATATATATATATATATATAAAATGTATCTGTGTGTGTGTGTTAAGAAAGCATACCTGGCACTAAAGGGAAACATGGGTTGTACTGATTTACATTTGTTTTGTTTTAAAGAACTGTAAAAGTGCTATTGGGAGAGATTATTTTTGAAAACTTTTATCGTACAAACGATCTGCCAGATATTATATCTTGTAATAAAATTATACCTATCAGATGCTGACGTTGCTCAAAATGCTTTCTAGAGTACAACCACTTTATTTTTCATGAACGGTCTTTAAATATTTGGTACTCCCTCAAGGCAGTTACTCTGAATATATTACAAAGCCATATTCTAGCCTTATAGATGCTTTATCCATGATCTTATAACTAAGGCCTCTGTTCAGTGACATGTCAAGCAGTGTTCTCTATGCCATAACAGGTCTTATAGAAGCACCACCACTAATAATGAGCCCCCACCTAGCTTCGGCCTGGATTCCATTACAGCTGATCAAGTGTTTTTTTTGCAGATGTCTCCATAGACTTTGGTGGGAATCTGTAAAATAATAATTGATAACACTTCATCTGCAGTGGAACTCAGGCCTTAGTTTGGTCAGAGAGTCCTAGTGACTATAAATCAATTCTGCTTTGACTGCTTCCCAAAAATAAGTCTTTAATTAGCAATGAATATTATGCTCACAGAGGTTGGCATGATTCTTTTTTCCAGACTCCTGGACCCCAAACTCCAATGATGTAAGACTCCAGGACCTCAAACTGCTCCAATGAGTATTCCTTCTTAACCCTTTGAGTGCCATAGGGGTACGTCTTGGTCTGTGATGCGTTGTGTACTCCTCTGACACTCAAAGGTTTAAGAAAACTTAAGCGGGAGGAGTTTGATGTCCTGGAGCCCGGCAACAAAGAATCATGTCCACCCCCCTCGATATGCTATCCAGTACTGATTAACCCTTTGAGTGCAAGAGTGGTATCTGACACTCAAAGGGCTAAAGATTAATTTTTGGGAACCAGTCAGCACAAACTTGATTTATAAAGGCCATTAGGATTTTTTGCCCAGATTAAGGTAAATGGAGTTCTGTTAGTAGGAGGTGTTAGTGTTTCTGTAATTGCCCTCCTGCCCAGGGAATAATGCTCTGCAGAACATTGCATATGGACCTAAGTCATCAAATCGTGGAAAGATGAAGGAATGCAGACGAGTCCATTTCTTTTCATCTGTCACTGCTTGAAACTATGTATTCACTTGTTGCTTGTCTAATAAAATAAAGGCAATAAAATAATCATCTTATGTAATCATTTTGCACTTTACATATGTTGTGTCTAGTTCTTTGTTGACAGATAATGGCCTTGTTCAGCAAAGTTAAAAGGATTGGAAAGAGTAATAGAGGAAAACTATATATTGCAGGGTTATGCAAGTTATTGCAACTCAAACTTGCATTGTTTTGGGTTCAGTATTTCCATGTACTATAGTTCTATGTATAATGGCGGTACACTATATTCCTCCTAAAAATAGATCTTTGCTGCTACAAATCCACTGTGACCTAGAGGTTAATGGTCACTATATTATTAGGATAAATAAGTAGAAAACCAGGTGGACTGAGCGCTAACATCTCTAATACAAATATTGTATCATATATAAATGGCTCAAAGATAATTTAAGAACAATGACAATATACAATGTGTATATATATATATATATATATATATATATATATATATATATATACAAAATATTTATTTTTAAACAGATCTGCAGATTCAAAGCAATAAATGTACGAAACGCGTTCATTCCTACTATTTGTTTATTGGAGCGTAATATTAAAGACTAAAGAACCAAGCTTACACAGGAACCGATGCACCTCCAGGTGTTTTGAAAGAACCGGATTACTGAGTTAAAGACGCTTAAATTTATCAAAAGGCATCAAAAGTGCAAGTGTGCTGGGAGAAATAAGAGATCTGTCCCGCGTTTAAACACAAGGAGCCGGGAGGAGAGAGAATCCTGCCCGCGTGCACAGGACAACCACAAGTCGGGAGACAAAATACTCTGCCCGCTAATGCCAGTTTAAAACTCAAAGGATTGAATAAAGAGTTATACCAGACATTACACCAATGGAGGTAGACATACCTAAATATAAAAGACTTGGTATAATAGACGGAAGGAGATATATCCTGCCCGCAGACTATATAATCAATATCGCTCCATTGAAATAATATGTGGGATTTTAATGTTATATTTTAAAAATTGTATTTTTAAAACATTTATTGCTTTGAATCTGCAGATCTGTTTATAAATAAATATTTTGCGTATATATATATATATATATATATATATATATATATATATATATATATACATGTATATATACATTGTAGTATATTGTCATTGTTCTTAAATTATCTTTGAGTCATTTATATATGATACAATATTTCTATTTGAGATCTTTTCTACTTATTTATCAGTACTTCCATGTCCTGAAATGTTATTGTGACAGTGTTGGTACAGTAGTCTATGAACACCTATGGTCAGTAGACCATAAATCTCCATAGGATGCTGTAGCCACAGTGCCACTGTACTATTTCAGGCCATGGAGGTATTGCACCGAAAAAAGCATGTTTCACTTGCAATAACTTTTGAATAAAACATCTCTCAACAGTGCTTGCTTTACTCAGTGACTAAACCCTGACATATGTGTTTTTAATATTAAGCACCAATATCCTTTAAAGGGATAGTAATACTTGCAAATTACTAATCCCCATATTGTAGCTTTGTTAAAAAGAAACTTATTGCCCCCAGTGTCATGTCTCAAACCCTTATGGTTTGAGAGATGATAGCGCTCAAAGTTCCCTGACTGAACGCTGACTGCAGGGGAAGCTGTTATATGACAGTCTTATGTGCATCACGTGGCTCTGCAGCTGAGCCGAGATCACTTTTATAAAAAAGAATTCTTTCACTGAAACAGTCTTCTATGTGTAGCTTGGTTTGCGTTCAGTCAGGGAAGGGGGAGGGAGGGGGGAACTTTGAGAGCTATCATCTTTCAAACCATAAGGGTTTAAGAGATGACACTGGGGGCAATAAGTTTCTTTTTAACAAAGCTACAATATGAGGATTAGTAATTTGCAAGTATTACTATCCCTTTAAAATGGAACAGTACTGAAGCAAGCAAACTGAACCACAGGGGACAAATGAATATTCTCATTGATTTAGATGGACCTTTAAACCCCTTGAATGCTAGAGGGCTCTACAAAGCAATGTATTGGAGTATGTCTGACATTCAAGGGGTTAAACACACCATTTGAATCAAAAAGGATTTTGGCAATGTTTATCTGTCCCCTCTGGTATAGGTCGTTGTGCCCTACAATTGCTCTTTAGCCTGCTAAATAAGACCTATAGGGTTGGCACATGCTAATGGCATTATAATGTGTCAGAGCTATGAACGTTAGTGTCTCTATACACTGTGTGGTGCTGGGCTCAGGGGCAAACACATGATCTCCATAGAAGAATTTTAAAAAACTAAAGTATTATTATTATTATTATTATTATTATTAATCTTTGTTTATATAGCGCCAACAAATTCCTCAGCACTTTACAGTAGGGAGTAGACATACAGAGGTATTAAATAGTTCAATCAAATGTGGAGAACAGAAGGATCAGAGGACCCTGCTCGTGAGAGCTTACAGTCCACAGGAAGGTAGGTTGGACACAGAAGGAGTAAGTGATATTGGGTGTAAGTGCCTCCTGCCACCTGACATGCCAGTCTTTGGGTGGTATCATACCACCCAATATTTCAAATGGCCAAATGAAAGAGGGACACTTTTGTTTTAGGTGGTGTTGCTGGGGGCATGGTTGGTTTACCTACTGATACCCGTTTGTGTAACTGAATAAATAATTGAAAACAACACCAAAGTATTTTATTTACACAGACTAATTTATAAGCACATATATTGGAGTCTAAACAAACATTAATGTGAGCAGTATTGCTGTGGAGCAATGTGATATACTTATATGCACACAAGGCCAGGACAGTGGGACTTGGGTCCCATAGCGGTACTGCACCCCCCCCCTCCTCAAAGTGAGAGACACTTGGGAGGTATGAAGTATTTAATACTTCTTGATTTTCCTTTGGTACTGGTATGGGTGATGTTCATTTTCATGACAGGGAATTAAAAAAAAACTGTCATGTAAGAAAACTGAACTAGCCAATTAATTATTTACGCAAAGAGCTGAGCTAAAAACAAGAGGTCATCCATTAACACTAGAGGAAAGGAGCTTTCGACTAAAACAAAGGCAGGAATTCTTTACAGTAAGGGTGGTAAAGCTATGGAATTCTTTGCCTCGAGAAGCTGTACTTGCAGATAACACAACTGGTTTCAAAAAAGCAATGGATGCCTATCTAGCACAGAGCAATATTGAAAGTTATGACAGATGGCTTCAAAGCAGATAGGATGTTGATCCAGGGAAATATCTGACTGCCATTTAGGATCAGGAAGGAATTTTTTTAACCACTTGGGGCTAAATTAGAAATTGCTCCAGAGTTTTATTTTTTGCCTTCCTCTGGATCAACAGAGGTGTTTTTCGTATGGGCTGGACTTGATGGACACATGTCTTTTGTCAGCCTCATCAACTATGTTACTATGTAAAATTTGTAAGGGACCATTTTGTCCCTGTAACAGTTTTGGGAGGGTACAAAGAAGAAGGGATGATTTAGTAGGCAATGTTCTCCTCTGTGGCAATTTATGAGGTGCCATTTTTTGTGTGACAGTTAGGGAGGAAGCATTTCTTCTATGACAGGGAACAAATACTCTTATATACATCATAAATTGTTCCAAGTCTAATTGCCATTACTGCCAGCATGGGCTAGAATACTGTTTGTTAAATGCATGCATCAATTATGGCGATTAAGTCTTTCAAATCTGGCATGTTGTGAGGTAGCAGTCAACAGCCAGCAATATGCAGTAGATGAACCCCCACTTGGATACAAGGGAATCAATGTATAAAGAACAACTGGAGAAATCCAGTTGCACCATAGGGAACACCCCCACATTGCCGTATATTTAAATGGGCTTTTAATCCCTTTAATGATAGAGGGGTTTACAACACGTTGTACTGAAATGTGTTGATGTACATTATCATCTTATCAACAATTCATTTTGAATTGCAATATGTTGGGGACCTAAGTCTCATACAAAGCATCAGAAGCCAATTTCCAACCATCCAGACACATATGTTCTGAAACAAACCTAGGATTTGATTCATAATTGTTAACTTAAAGAGCAATAGACTTTGTTTTAATGAAAAAAACTATATGCTTTAGGGCTTTTTCTGCTAAGTAAAACATGGGTGCCACCACTGCTGTCAGGTTTGTTTAAAAAAGTATAACATTTGAAACTGTCAGAAAAAGTCATTGCTTTCTGAAAGTTCAAACTAACAGGAAGTGATAAAGCTGTTACTATAAAATTGTATGGAAGACTGTTGCCAGTGACTCCACTTCCATAGAATGCAACAGAAACCTGGCCACTAGAGAGCAGTGATAATATAAGAGAATATAAAAAATAATGTAAAAAGTTTATTGTTCTTTTAATAGAGATTATTTTTAAAGAGGAACGTTCAAGTTCTTACTAAGTCGCCATGCGTTCATTAAACACATGGCGACTAGCTTGGAAATAGATGTCTTACCTTTAAAAAATAGAAAATTGTAAAGGAATCCTTCCCGCTTGGAGACCGGAACCCAGGCTGCAGCGCAGACATCTTGTCTGCACTCCTGCTGTCAGTCCCGGTCTCCATTGAGTAGCACTGCAGTGCACCATATGGTTACCGTAAAGGACTGACGGCGCAGGCACGCAGACTACACTAACCTGCCCGTCAGTCCCCAAACGGGAAGGATTACTTTACATTGGGCTATTTTTTAAAGGTAAAACATCTATTTCAAAGCTAGTTGCCATGCATTTAATGAATGCATGGTGACTTAGTAAGATCTGAAAGTTCTGCTATAAAAGAAATATAATATGGCATAAGCACCGTCTACCTGAAGTATATAAAAATTGCCTGCTGTTCATCTGTATTTGTAAGGAATCATGACTGTGTGTCTCATTCTCTTCCTCTTAATATAGCAGTCTTAATTATCCAAGTTCTGGATTATGCAAGATCACTTGCTTTTGCAACAATGAATACATATATATATGTAATACATTAAGCAGTAATTAATTTACAGCATGTACAATTTTTGATCAGATTCTATGTTTTTGTTTTATTAATATCTCAGGTTTTTGATTATCCAAGTTTACCTGAGATAATCAAGACTATTGTCTCCTGCCACTTGTACTTTACATCTCCTCTCACGTCATGGCTAAGTGAGTAAACCCATTATATTACACCCTAATAATTAAGGAGTGATTTTATGCAGGACTGGTCTCTGGGTGCTAAGATGGGAATATAATTTCTCTCAAACAATTCAGTAAATAAGATAACACAGATGTATAGAAACATATAGTGGGGAATGTACAAATACCATGCAATGCAAATACACAGGAGCTTGAATTGATCCTAGCCAAACACCTGCCAAACACCAATTTACAAAGCTACTTACATGCCTTGGGCAGGCATAAGAGGCCTTTTAATGATGGTGTAGCGTGTCGGACTGTATGAACCTGATCGATCATGCACTGTAATGCATACCCTGAGTACAGAGGAGAAGCTGATTTGTACATTCACCCCAAAGACCATGGCAACAAACAGTGACCAACTGATCCATCCATTGTGACTTCATAAAAAGGATGGCAAAACAGCCTTGTGTATATAGTCTACAGTTCAAAATAAAAAATGGAGCAACTTATGAAACAAACCAACTCCTCCATAAAAGGCAAACTTACATTTTGAAAATTCCTATTTATTTAAAATAGACTTTTAATCCCTTGAATATGAGCAAGATCTCCAGTGCATTGAGAAGCAATACATTGGAGATTTATATAACAGTGAAGGGGTTCAAAGGACCAATTAAATCAATAGGAATGTTTATTTTTCCCCCTGTGGTGCATTTGGCTTGCCCCAGAATTTGCACACATTTCTACTGAATTGTAGTATATCCACTTACAATTTTATGTCTTTGCCATTGCCAAATAACCTATGTCTTCAGATGTTCTCTCAACTTGGAACATGCCTCTTGGATGCTAGAGGTCTAACATGATGGAGCTAGCATCCATGGGGTTAAATTACTTATGGTATACCTGTTTTACAGTTTTTTACACAGTTCTAGTAAAGTGTGCCACATGCATTTCTCCCAGACCCAAAAGATTGCCATGGGAATTAATCTTCTCTATTAGCAGCACTGAGGGGCTTAAGTCATTTTTGCTCTTGTTTTGCAGCTAATTATTACTCTGTGTCCTTGCTAACCCTGCCTTCTCGTTATCATGTCTTTCCTGCGTCCTCCACACAAGTCACCTTATTTAAACTTCTCTAGCTCTCTTCTGTAGCCATTTCCCTATAAGGTACAATATTAAATATGCAATTAATTATAGCCTTATTTTGCTTAGAATTTCTCTGATCAGTAGAAAGACACTGTGCTGCAGGAACATTTTTGAGCAGATTTATGTCATGCGTAGATGCGTGCAATTACTAGACTATCAAAGGATGCATTATAAATGCCACATTTCCTTTGAGTTATACAGTGGCTCTTGTCTTTTATGAGAATTATAATGTAAAAGCAGATTACAGAGAGTGTTTGGATTAATAACTTTTATCAGGGCCATCAAACGGAGTGACATATGCACCCACCTCCTTTATCCTGTATATAAAGTTGATGGAATGTGACATAGCTACTTGACAGATTCCTTGCTGTTGACATGATGATTTTTTATTTTAGCACATGCTTAAAGACCTCTCTATGAGAGCAACAGCCAATGATGTTTCTAGGCAGCCTTTTAACCTGCCATATATTTTATTTCAATACAAAGGAGAAGTCATTCATTTAGTACCAGTGACAGCAGATTATTTGTATCTCCAATCCGGAACATTTTGTATAAAGTACCTTTAATGTAAGGTCACAATGTGAAACATAAAACACTTGTTCACATGCAGATCACTTTTGTGAAATTACACTCTCTACATACTTTTTCTAAGCTTATAATGGTGGTTTTTCACTAAACTGTTGACAAAGAGTTACATGATACAGTGCCTCACAAGATTTCAGGTGGCCAAAGGAAACTCATGAAAACAGATGGAAGCTGAAGTACTATGAAGTTGTGAAACAAAAGGGTTAAAATTCACATTTAAATGAATGTTAATTTGGTCCCTTTAGTGCAGTTGGTTTGACTTGGAATTTCCCTCTTGGTACATTAATGTTATAGTATTGCTCATGCTCCTTTTGTTAAACGACAATTATCATGTTTTACCAAGTTTGCTCCAATGGTGTAACCTCCTCGGCAGGCAGCACATCCTGGAAGGTTGTGGCTCACAGCCAAAACTTTGCATGCACAGCCTCCATAGACCTGTAGTGCTTGATCCAATTATTTATGCAAAAAATTGTGGTAGGCCTAAATTCCGTATCCAATTGTCCTACCAACTGAAACCACCGTGAACGTAAGGCCACAGAAAGAGACTTGTCACTAAACTTCCGATTTGTATGTTAGTTCCCAAAACACATGTTAAATAGCATGAGTAATGGGAACATCAAAGGAAATGCGCTAACGATCGGTGCCTGACACACTTTCAATCACTTTTCGTTAGCTCAGACAGTTGCCCTCCCAAACAGTAACCCTACAGTACGCCTAACACTAGCCTAACACCCAGATCTGTATAACACTTACCTGTCATCCACTGTGCGTCTTCTTGTAAAATTTTAAAAAAAAGTCAATGTAAGAAAACGTATGCAGAGGTGTGTATGTTAGTTGTATGGATGGATGGATGATTGTGTAGGTATATACAGTATGAATTAATGCAAATTACAGCAAGTTGCTCCACAAATCTCACCTCTGTTGGCATTATCACTAGCATCCAATGTGTAACCATGCTGTCCTAACTTAGTATAGCCTGAAACAAAGCCAAGAAAATGGTGTCAAGAAGCTACTTTTATAAAGTGTCCACCCAGTCATTCTGCTCGATGTGATGCTCAAATCTGTTACTGTCTTTTGGGTTTCAGAATTCTGAAACCAAGTTTTCAGCATTTGCTTATTGTTTAAAGATAAGCATTTGATAGCATTGAAAAATCACATGAGATATTGTCCGGGATCCACTATTCTGGCTTTAGTGGAAAGATCGCTGTCATTTTTGAGGAACTCAATGTTGCATTTGGCTATAAGGTAATCACCAGAATTTTGAACTGATTTTTTTCCACCAAATAAGGAAAGCTGTCTACTCTGGTTATTGACAAATAGGACCTTCGGTGTGGGTTGCAGGCCTCTACGTAATGTGGTCTAACAAAATGGTAATAGCTATTACCTGGAGGGGAAATGGTAACCAAAGGAGGAGGTATGCTGATGGAGCATAACCAGGTTCCCATACTAATAAATACATACTTTAGCATAAAAGTTAGAGCACCATACTTTCTGCTCTATTAGAACAGTTGCATTGTGTTTTCCCACTGAGGAACAAAGCAGACCTCTGGCCACCATCAGGGAAAGACTAAGAAACATACTAAAGGATACAAGAGGAGAGTACATGATAACACTGTACCCTGCTTACCTGCTTTTAATGGTCAAAAACAGTGCACAGAGTGTGTAGTATACTGAAAAACTGGAAAGAAATAAAGAGCTTACACTCTATGGAAACTAATCAAGTTCTGTAATCTTTTCAGAAAGGACAAATGTCAACAAAAAAACTGGTCCATAGAGCTTTCAGTTTTTACTTAAAAGGATAGTAATGTTTCAAATGAAAGCAGATCCAATTAATCTTCATAGTATTTGGGCCATGGGCAGTGTTATTTCAATACTGTTAGAGTGGTAGTTCAAGGGTAATTGAATGATAAAGCATCCCCCTCCCTCCCATTTTACGGATGTAACACGGCTCACCTCAGAACAGAAAGTGGTGTCCAGATGGCTTGCAGAGAGGGACAATCATCAATTAGCAGAAAGGAAAAACCTGAAAAACCTGTCAAGGGGGGCAGGGTTTTCTTTGTTCTCACAGTAAGAAGATTGTCCCTTGCTGTGAGCTGTCTGGTCTCAGGACCAGATTCCACATCTGAGGTGAGCAGTGTTACACTAGGTAAAAGGGGCGGGAGGGGGAAATTTTATCATTCAATTATCCTTGAACTACAACTCTGACAGTATTGAAATAACACACTCCATGGCCGAAATACTATGAAGATTAATTGGATCTGCTTTTATTTTGAAACATTGCTATACCTTTAATGAGATAAAGCTAGCAATCTAAATGGGTAGCAGTACCGTAAAACAACAAAAAATTATAACAGGTAAATGTTACTTTTAGCACGTTTCACTCTGTATAATACAATGTAGACTTGTGCGAATTCATTCGGAGACATTCGGATTTCGTCGAAAATGGGTCATTCGGAGACATTCGGCTAATCCGAAACTCAAGGGTCATTCGGAAAAAAATGATCCAACTCCGAACAGCCCAGGACTGAAATTCGTCTAAATTTTTGGAAGTTTCGGCAATCGACAAATTTCCAAAAGTTTTGACTACTTTCGACCAGGACTTTTTTGTACTTCCTGTGCGCGCTCAATTACTTTCCCTCCATAATTTTCCCTCCATGTCTCTAGTCCAATTCCATTCTCCGTTTCATGCACTACTTCCCTCTTTTGTCTGTATTCCAATAGCCTTCTTCGTTTCATGATGGGGGTTGGACTAATGACACAGTCACACAGACAGACAGCCTGCATTTCCTCATTGCGTTGTTGGAGCTCAGAGAGAGAAGAGATTAGAGAGTGTCCAGTTGTTGTGTAGGCAGGCAGGTAGCATTAGGCTAGGCATAGGAAGGCAGCCAGCATTAGTTCCAGTTATTGCCACTGCAAGAGCGAGTAATATTTGTTCCTGTGCAAAATATAAAAAAATATTAGGTATTTGTTCAAATACAAGGCCGGCCCTTACATGGGTCAAAGTGGGTCCATGTACCCAGGCGGCACTTTGACAGGGGCAGCAATTTGCCATCCCATAGCATGTTTATTTTGTGCGCTTCCGTCAGTTCTGTGTTGCAGGGTGTCCCATCAGTGTGACTGTCAGCAGCCGGGCAGCCCTATGCTCACTCAGTGGCGATGCCTGCTGGCTGCTTCAGTGACGTGAATTATGTGATAGTCAAACATTATGCCTATTTTGTATCGTTTATCGCCCACCTAAAGTCAAGACTTGAGTAAATAGGTCTACCGTCCCAGATTTGCTAGAGAGGTTTTACAAATACAGGAGGGTGTCCCCTGTACGAAATTAGTCTAAACATTTGGGATCCCTAGTATGAGTGCACAACAGTGCATGATGTGTCCTGAACAGTATTGCTGTGAGGTGTCTCCACCCGGAAGGTGCTGGCCGGGCTGAGCTTCAACATTGTGACGAGTGACCAACTAAGAGCACCGTGCCAGACTTAATCTGAAGCCATAGCATCACCCCCTCCTACTCTCCGGGTCCCGCTGACTGGCAATAACAGGTGAGTCACTAAGAGATCTGAAGCCTTTCTGGAAGTCCTTTCACTTGGAAAGGGGCTAGGTATTACTTGGGGGAGTTGCCTCGTGTGTAACTAATTTCTAGGTGGGAGATGAATGTGCATCACTTATGTGTTTCCTAACAGTAGTTAGAATACAACTCCCATCATCCCCTGATTATGACGTTGGGAAATGCCCAGCAATTACCGTAGAGCCCTGCATTGCACATTCATGGAAAACGGTGATATTGCTATACTAAGACAATGCTGTGGACCCCTCTTCAGTATAGATGTCAAGCATTTTTTTTTATTTCTCTCCTGTGTTGCAGTTCGTTCACAACAGCATGTCTCAATTTTTCTTTTTAACACATTACATCTATCACATTACAATCACTGATGTTTATTCTTGATGTAGTATGAAACACTACAATGTATATACACATAGACTTATCTGATATGAGGGGAAATCAGGATAGGAAAACGAGAGAGAGGAATTTGGGTACTAAAGAGGGACAGTAGGGTAGGAGGCTGGTAACAGAAAGTGAAACCTTAATCTTTACCCATGTACTAACATAGAATGTGACATGTAGTTTGTCCATGTTCGAGTCGACCACTTATGTTGAGTAGGATGTGACAGGCATGGTTTTCGATGTTCGAGCATATGCTAAATTGAATGACAGGCATGGGTTTTCGATGTTCGAGCATATGCTATATTGAAGGACAGGCATGGGGTTTCGATGTTCGAACATATGCTAAATTGAATGACAGGCATGGGTTCTCAATGTTCGATGTTTGCATTGTGACTGGCATCCCATGCTGGAGTAGAGGTGACATGCACAGACTGGCAATGTACGACAATGTCCGTTTTTGGGATGGATCTTTTTCTAAATGCACACCCTGTCTGCAAAGAATGATAGCAGCGTGCACGGAGGCGCACTGCTATAATTTAACCCATGTTAAATTTGGCCGAATAATTCAGAATTTCGTTCGAATCGGCCCGGTCCGAAATTAGGATCATCCGAATTAGAAAAAAAACAATTTGTCCGAATTCGAATTTAATCGAAAATTTTGCCCGTGCACAAGTCTAATACAATGTCTGTTACTCTGTTTATTCTATGGGTATGCCCCTCGCATATTGTTTAACCATCTTGCCACACCCTGTATCTTCTCAGACAGTACAGTAGACATGCTTCATATGAGATGGCATATGTACATGATGGAACAAGACAGAGGGGATTAGAGGAGCACACTGGCTCACCAGTGTTCTGAGAACTTTTATTTAATGGTTTAATTTAGGGGTGGGGGTTTAAATCTTGCAGTAATGGCTTCTTAAGGATGATGGGAGTTGTAATCCAGCCACAGCTGGAGAGCCTTGTGTTGCGCACCCTTGTGACTTCATAATGGAGATAAGTAGGACTTCTATTTTCCTAGCTTGTACAGGATTGCCATATGAAATAACACCCCTCTATTGTAAAACATGGAAGAAATTCCATTTCAGATGCAAATATTTGCTGAAGGTATTCCCAGCTGGTCAGTTCTGCAGTGCCATTCAGACTCAGGGTCAGAACTAGATTGTTGAATTGCAATTTTTATTAATTCATTCTTTTGTTTTGTTTTTTTGGGGATTTTTTGGTGAAAACTATCTCTGGAATTATTTTAGAGGTCTGAAAACACTCTAAAAAAAATCCCAAATTGAGTCTACTAACAAACCCAAGGAAAGTGGCTAGATTTTGACTGCTTTCCTTTGGTTGAATAAAGTAGGAGAATCTGGGGGAACAATAATTCCCTTGATCCCCTTCCTGATACCTCCCTTGTGTCTGAGCACCCCCTCTCATCCCCACCACCCATGGTAAACCCTACTCTTGCCAGATTACATCAACTGTGCCCCTCCTGTAGAATATCATAGTGGCCTCGGCTCAGCCCAGGCAAAATTTGGGAGCAGGGGGAGTTCTTTATTTTTACTGGTGGTATGTGGCTTTACTTTTAAAAGGTCGCCACTCTTTTGCGTGCAACCTTTTAAAAGGATACCGTAAATATGGAGGCAGGATTTTAGACGTTTTCTCTCTCTCTCTCTCTATCATATCAGATGCTTTCAGTGCAAAAAATGATACATTAAATTTGCTGTATGAAGGACTCATCCATAGGTGGAAAGTTTAACCCTTTGAGGGCCAGAGGGGTATGCAACGGATTACAAAGCAATGCGTTGCATACCCTCTGGCCCTCAAAGGGTTACAATCACAAAATCCCCATTGTACGGCAATGCACTGGAGATGCTACTCTATCATTTAAAAGGTTAATATTTTAAGGTGGGTCTCTTTCTGCAGATGATAAAAGTGAAAAATAAATAGCACACAATGCATATATTAGTTGGTATCTTATTAACACATAATCCCAATGGCACATAATAGTGCTTTAATACAATGTTAATACAACGTTTAAGTGACATGCTGAAGATTCAAGAGTCGTTGCACTAATGAAGTGAGGTGTAAATTTCAGTCGATTAGCAAGGAATTGAAAACTGACACAATTAAGGGAAAAAAGGTTATTAACACAAAATATACAATAGAAACAACAAATCAATATCACAGAAGTGTACCCATGTGAATTTAAATCTTTTTGTGTGTGTGTGTGTGTGTGTTTTCATGAGAGCTTCTGTAAAGGTAAATTATTTTTTAATCAGACTGTTCAAGCTTTTAAAGATGAATTACACATACAGTATTAAATGGCTCTTAAAGGAACAGTAACACCTCATAATAATAACCTTCCATTTATTGGAATCTGTTCAGAATATCCTAATGAAGTCTAGGGGTCTTATGCTCAAAAGAAAAGAAAATCAATTTTGGACTAAACCAACTGCAACATAGGGCTGTATGTTCAAACGAAATGTAGTGGAATTATGGGGCAAACCAAGTGCACTATAAGGGAGACCTAAACATTTTCGCTGATTTAAATAGAAACTTAGCTCCTTGACTGTTAGAGAGTGAAGCAATCACGGTAGACTTTTTTCCAGTATTCACGGTATTAAACGCTCTATTCAATTCAATAGGACTTTTGATTTCTCCTCTGTGGTGCAATTTCTTTGCCCCATGTGTCTTCTGTTATGTCCATAAAGCCTTATGAGTGAATTCTGTGTATTTTGATTCTCCAAAATGAAGAAGAGATTTAATCCAGATTGAGCTTTACTATTGGAAGCCATTTTTCTGATTTGGTAGAAAAACTCAATCCAAAATCCTGCCCATTACATTAAAGCAAACTCCACACTTGGGTTCCTAGAAAATGGCAGCTCTTCCTGCCAAAGCCATAATAGTGAAACCTTGTTGATATTGTGTGTTATTTTTTTCAACAACACCTATCACTGCTGAAAAATGACTTTCCCAATTATAAAACCTGAAAGCCGATACAAGTTTTGAGTACCAGATCAGTCAGAATAACATACCTCCAAACATTTCAAATGACCAAAGAGGGACACTTTTGTTGTAGGTGGTGTTGATGAGGGTGTGGCTAGAGGAAGGGGCATTACCAAGAATTTTTAGGTTATTTCATGATCTTTCGACACCTTTTTGTGTAACCGAATAAATGATTTAGAGCATGAACAAAGTATTTTATCCACACAGACTAATGTATAAACACACATACTGAAATTTAAACAAACATTAATCTGAGTGTTATTGCTCTGGAGGAATGTGATACACTTATATACATATCACACAGTCTGATCTCCTAAAAAAGAGGGACAGGGGGGAAGAAGGACAGAGGGATTTGGCTCTGAAAGAGGGACACTTAGGAGTGTGGATTCCAAATAAGGGGTTGCTTGACACTATTTTTTCAGCAGTCTTCCTGGCTTTATTGAGTTAGAACACAGTGCTCAAGACAGAGTTGGAGGTTAGTGCTAGATATATGAAAAGTGAGATTCAGTGGCATACCTACAGGGGGTGTGAATGAGACCAGGCCTGGTGTCCAGGGAGGCCTGCCAAGAGCCCATACTCCTGTAAACCGTGTTTTGAGTTTGGCCAGCAGTAAAGAATATAGCAGAGTAACTTGTTACAGTACTACACATGATACGGATTAATATAATTGTAAGCCAGAGAATAGGCTCACTAGGAATTGGACAAAGTTCTGACTCCCCCACTGCCCTCATTACCTGTATAGTGAGAATGGAATAGTGTTATATACAGTGGGCCTACACGTCTGTCAGCATGTTACTTGCTCTCTCTAGTCAGTGAGCATGAGCAAAATTAGTGAGTGGCAGAAACTCCATTACTCCCTATAAAGGATAAGGACTGTGGGAGAATTGGGACTGTTTAAGCCAGCGAAAATGCCGATCAGGAGTTTGGCAATTATATACAGTTATTATATCTTTAACCATCTGAGTGCCATATGGAAGTGTAAGACGTTGTAATGCAAGGCATTGCACACCCCTGTGGCAATCAAAAGGTGAGGCCAGAGATGTTCAGTGTGAGATCCTCCCAGACTACAGCGTCCATCATGGGATGTTGGGGAATAATGGGAGTTGTAATCTGGCAGCAGCTGGAGGGCCTCATATTGCCACCACTGCTCTAAGAGGTATCATTGCAGCACTGGAATAAGTCGGCTTTATTTTTTCTGCAATTCATGTATGCTATTTAAACCAATGCAGAGCAGTCCTGGTTCTTGGAGTGGAGATCTGAATTGCCAACCAAAAAAAGAGGTGTTTTTGATTAGCTATCTCCTAAGTCTTCCAATGCTGCTGCTTCTGTCCTGGAACTGAGTGGTCAAGAGAGATAAGAACTGAATTGTGTGCCTGTTTGTGTGTGTTTTTCCAAGGACATTTTTCTCCTTGACAGTCACATTAGAGAGTGACACCATCAGAAAACCTTGTATCTGCTACAGCAGCGTCATCACTTTGCACACCTAAGTTCGACAGGGATTTATATGAATTAGCAATATTAATATGATGGAATCTAATAGCCTATTAACATTTTAATGACAAAAACACATATAATATGTAGTTGAAACTGAATTTGGAAATTAAAGATAAAAGTTTGGAGAGCAGGATCCAGGGATAGGGTCCCATAACAAGCGACTGTCCCTGATAATTTGGTACAGTTGGCAGGTTTGCTGCCTGATTGTCTATGAGCTTAAAGGGATAGTAAAGGTTTGAGAGATAAGACTTATATCATTCTTCATGTTTTTTTAATGCCTACAAAATAAAATGAAGTTAAAACGAAGTATTACTATCCCTTTAAATCACCAAAGCCATAGTTGAGACTCTTCCCTTTTCTCGGTTAACCCTTTGAGCACATTTGAGCAATGCATGCATTGCCTTGCTTTGCTATGCACTGGAAATCCCCTGGCACTAAAAGACTAAACCACAAGCATTTGGGCTATGATTCATGGTGTGTGTGTATGTGTCCCTCACACACACATTCCCCTTTATTCTCTTCCACACTTTCCTTTTAACCCCCACATCTCCCCTTTTCATTTCATAATTTTTTTTCTTCATTTTTCATTCTCTGCAGATTCTATTTATTTATACATTTTTATTTGATGCGTATTTGTTTTACACCTTCTCAATTTATTGTGTATTTGCTGCACTTATTTAATGTATCTTTGGGTAGTGCAAGTGAGTGAGTCTGCGAGCGTAAGGGAATGTGAAAACTCATCAAGAAGAGAAAAAAAAATCTAGCAACCTAAACTATAAATAAAAACATTAAATCTAATTATTAACATGTTATACACACTGCAGTGTTCAAAATACTAAAATATAATCAGCATGGCATATGCCTGTTTATCCCATACCAGTCATAACCACAGGAAAATGCTCAGAGAAATGGAGGATAATACTATAATACAGTGCCAGTCCATCTCCAATTGGACCCAGCCAGATCGCTGGCACTATATAAATACCAAAGGAACAACATCACTATGCTCTAAGGCACCTCATGTTTGAGAGCACCAGGGGCACACGTGACCATAGACAAAATGTGTATTCCCAAATGACAAGGTAAAAGAAAAACACAAAATCATAAAAATAAAAACTCCAATAAAAATGCAAAACAAAATAAATGTGTGTGAAGAAGCATCACGGTGAGAATGAATGTACACAGCCATGTACACAACCATGGCAAGAACTCTTGCTGTGCCCAAAGATCTCTTAACCCACACCCCCACCACACCAATAATCAAAGTCTCCTCAATAAATACTAGCAGAGACTAACACAAGACCTACTTATGTGCAACATAATCACTCAATTAAGAATACAATCCCCAGACGCACAGCTAGTTAATGGGAATATACTCAAAGGGTTAATAAAGCAACACTCTATGACATAAAAGCCCCACAGATGTCAATATGATATCTATTATGAAATACCATATAACACTCTTAAATATAAAACAACCCTTGTATAAATCTCCTCTCAGGTGAATGTCCAGTAATAAGCTGTAGTCTCAAATCCAAGTAAAATGGTAACAGTGACAGCAGTGTTGATATGATCAATTCTGGTCTTAATATCCCAAATGTCACAGTATAAAAATATATATAATGTACACAACTTTTCAACTGTTTAAAAGTCTCTATGATTAACTTGATGATTAAATAATTGATCCACATAGTACTCCGTAACATTTGTTCTTCTTTACATGTAATCTTAATGTGTAATCTTTACATGTGTAGTTTGCACTAAATATCCATATGTGCAGAATATGTTCATACAGCTTAATACGGCTCATGGTTACTAGTATATATCAATCTCTTCCACAATCCATCAAGATCCATCTTTGGCATCGTTTGTTTAAATTTTCATGCCACATATTCAAACCAGGCCTCAGTCCTTGCCATGTAATTGATGGCTGCCCTCCTCAGAAGAACCCGATAGCATAGCTGTTTACTTCAGTATCGCTCTCGGTATGTCTGCATTATGCAGGTCAAGATCCATTCCTCATTGCATTCCTCCGATTATTTTTTTTTTTTTTCTGCATGTTTGTTTGACGTTTTTTCGTTTTACAACGTTTCATTGTATTGTGTATTTGCTGCATTTACTTTTTATTTATTTATTTAGAGAGAATGTATCTTTGGATAGTCCAAAGGAGTGAGTGTGCAAGGGTAAGTGAAAGTGATAACTCATCTGTTTGTAAGTGGGAGAATGTCTGATGGTGCAGGAAGCAGGAGGGGGAAGAGGGTAGATGCAAAGTATGCTAATACTGTCCTACCTCTGTATAAATACTTGGTTAGGCCTCATCTAGAATATGGAGTACAATTTTGGCTGCCGGTTCTGAAAAATACGTTGTTGAACTGGAAAAGGTACAGAGACGTGCAACAAAAATGATAAAAGGACTGGAGGATCTGAGTTATAAAGACTGACTAACCAAACTGGGTTTATTTACATTAGAGAAGAGATGTCTAAGGGGTGATATGATTACCATTTACAAATACACCTAAGGTCAATACAAATAACTATCCAATGAATTATTTACGCAAAGAGCTGAGCTAAGAACAGGAGGTCATCCACTAGAGGAAAGGCACTGTCAACTAAAACAAAGGCAGGGATTCTTTACAGTAAGGGCAGTAAGGCTATGGACTTCTTTGCCTCAGGATGTTGTAATTGCAGATAATGCAACTGCTTTCAAAAAAGCAATGGATGCCTACTAGCAGAAAAATATTGAAAATTATGACAGATGGCTGCAATGCAGATAGGATGTTGATGCAGGCAACTATTTGACTGTCCTTTGTAGTCAGGAAGGAATTTTTTTTTACCCACTTGGGGTTAAACTGGAAATGGCTTCAGAGGGCTTTTTTTTCCTTCCCCTGGATCAATGGGGATGTTTTAGGCATGTACTGGACGCATGTCTTTTTTCAGCCTCATCAACTATGTTACTATGTAAGTTAAAGGGTTAGTAATGTCTTAAAATAAAATAATAAGTATACATACATACATTGTAGGTAAAGCAAAAATAGATAGATTGGTGCAAGTCGTATCTCTCAATGCTTTATGGTTTGAGAAATAGAACGTTTTAAAGTTGCCCCCAGTAAAGCTGACAGCAGGAGATTAGAGTCGGTCAAGTCGAAGCAGCTCTTCAGCAGAGTCGTGATACCAAAATCTAAGAACTTCTACAATCAGCCTTCATCTAGACCAGTGGTTCTCAACCCGTGCTCTCAGTGGCCATTAACAGGCCAGGATTTCCTTGTGAAAGCACAGGTGAGTTAATCAATGTGAATGAGCCTCTGATCAACACAATTGTGTTCTACCAGGGGAATTCCTAAGTCCTGGCTTTAAGTGGCCACTGAAGGCACGGGTTGAGAACCCCTGATCTAGACAGAGATAGAAGAATGTCAAGGGATCTGATTAATGAAGTATTCTGTAAAATAAGATGTTGGTGAAAATACCCAATAGATCTAGAATTCTGTCGACTTGTGCCCCCCCCCCCCTTTCTCCTTTTTTCTGAACCACTCCCCTACTCCTCCCATTTCTCCCCCCCCAGTACCTTCCCACCCTATTTATATCTAATTGTGTGTAATCAAACAAGAGGAAGGTTTGGCTTAATACCATAAGATCCAGGTTTTGTGAAATACCGAGAAGACCTTGGTAGTTATAGCATGACACTGTTCCACGGTGAGGAGAAAGTCTACCTTAGCCAACCATTCCATAAGGGATGGCAATGACTGGTGCATCCAATGCAGCGGAATCAGTAATTTAGCTATGTTTAGTAGGAGAGAAACACATTTCCATTTACACAGGGTGGGAGGGGACTTAAGATGATTGCAGTATGCGAATAGGCAAACCACAGGATCCATCAGCAAATCAAGATCCAGAGAACTATTAATGTGGACCAAGACTGCAGTCCAGAAGTCAATCATTTGAGGGCACGTCCACCACATGTGCGACACAGATCCCAGATGTTGCAGACATCTCCAACAGAGATTGGAGACAGTAGGATAAAAATGAGCAAGGCGTAGTGGAGTCATGTACCATCTAGTAAGTATTTTATAGTTTAATTCCAGAGTGCGGGTGTCTCTGGAAAATGTAAAATTGATGTGGAAAATAATGGACCAGACATGAGGTTCGAATGAGATAGAGTTCCTTCTCCCAGATGCACACAATATAATTTAACAAATAAAGGATTATCTCTTAAAAGGTTATCGAAGACAGAGGTCAGAGGTTTGAATGTGGGTCCGAACAGCAGGATCCTCTTTGAATTTAATGGTCACAAGTAAAGATTTGTTTTTATTTATGCCCTAATCAAAGACTAGCATGTAGATTATTATGGAATGTGTTAAGAGTGCCCCAGAGGTTCTTTTCTTTCTTCTTTTCTATATATACACAATAGCTCATTTTTATAAAATGTACATTGAAGCATCACTTAACCTTCTGACAGGAGGGTGCACTATGAATTGAGAAATAATGTGTTGTATACCTTTCTGGCATTATGCAGTTCATCTGGCTATGCTTATGAATGTTAGTAATCCAGTCTTAACATGTATTGCACTTAATTATTTATATCTAAGAGGTATGAACAGATATTTCCCCATGTTCTGTAAGCACATAAGAACAATTAGGCTGATGTACCAAGAATTGGAGCAATATTAGGTCAAAGCAACTGAATTATGGGCAGAAAAAAAAAAAAAAAAAAAAAAATTCAATTTGATTTGAATTGTGTTTCTAACCCCTTGAATACCAGAGAGCCCTTGAACATGTTTCAGAGACCTCCCTAGCATTCAAGAGGTTAAAAGCCTTATTTAACTCAATGAGAATTTTCTTTATCTCTTATGGTGCAGGTGGTCTACTCCAGATTGTCTTAACCCTTTGAGTGCCAGAGGAGTACGGAATGCATTGCAAAGCAATGTGTTCCATACCCTCTGGCACTCAAAGGTTTAATACATCAGTCTCAAAGTCTACAGAACATGTTGGCTCTTTTATAAACAATTGATAATGATGAAACAATTATGTTGTGTAAATAAAATTCCTCTAGAACAAAATAGACAAAAACAATTTTATTTTACCAAGACAGAAGGAAACCAACTTGTAACTCTCCATAACGGAACCCTTGGTAATGACAACACTTTTTTTTTTTTTTTAACCGAACCAGTAGTTTAGTAACAGCAATACAACAAATTTATAACTATTAGAGACTACAGTAATAGACACTTATTACGAAACAAGGATGCTCCCACAGTTGAGAAGTGCTTAATTTGATAGTTAATACAAAGCAAACATAAAAAGTGCAAAATGTTTTGTGATCACCCCATTTTATGGTGGCACTACTGCAGTCACTAATCAGAGCTCTCTACAGAATGCAATGAAGACAGCACCATCATAAAATCAAATGGCCACACTCGCACAAAATGCACGTTTTAAACTTCTGAGTTTTGATGGACCTGTGTTTTAATCAGCAGGAAACTCTATACCAATATATATATATATATATATATATATATATATATATATATATATATATTGGTACAGAGTTTCACTATTTCTTTAACCCCTTTGATGCTAAAGACATCTCTAATGCATTGCTTCACAATGCACTGGAGAGGTCTCTAGCTGATAAAACTTTAATGGATCAGAAATGTTTTATTATAACAAACATAACAAGAGTACTCAGACTTCTAGAAGATGCTTTATTAAAAATGTACAAAAGTTCGAACCATTACAAAGGGGTGCCAATGTTACTACCACATTCTATAAAAAGCTGCATTCCGTGACTGACCTCTCCCATAGAATGCAGTAAAATATTAGTCAGGATACCAAAGGGCATAGCTATCATATAAGGGAAAAACGTTTAAACTGTAAAAACTTTGGAAGGAAGCATCTCATATCATTAGGCGCACTGTTTTACACAACAGGACAAGCTGATAATACAGCTTCACTACTTCTTAAAACTGCAGTCCTGAAGGACCAGTAAAATAGGTTTTAATAATATATTTGTTAGGAAGACATTTTGTTTTATTGCGCTCATCATACAGCCTCGGATAAAGTATGGATGTCCTGTAAATCCATCCAGTTGAATACTGCCATTTAAGACCCCTAATCTAAAGTGTTTACTTGCCCAAATAAAGAAATAAAGTTTGCAGGAAATCATAGCTGAGTTAGCACTGTTGAGCTCCAGCAGTGTATTGTGACACATTAGGATAAATCCATTGTCAGTCTTTTACAGACAACTCTTTTCTCTGAAGAATCTGTGTCAGACATTCTGCTCATCAAGAACAATTCCACAGTCCTTTCAGACATTCTGGTGCACAGATGCTTGAGTGGGCTTCTGTTGTGAAAGAATATTTGGTGCTGTATTACAGAACATACTAAGACTCTCAGATTATGATAACCAAGTGTGTTTTACTAGCATTAATTGGGTGCTGTCACTAGTCAAGAGCAACAGCTTTTTATGAATCATTGCAATCTGGGAATATGTAAAGCAATCCAATCTCCATAATGTAAAAGGAAAATTAAGGTGACAAGTATGAAGAATATAGGGTTCATTTTAGATTACATTAATTGTAAAATACAGATGAACTGAAAGAATATGCACTGTTTGCATACTATTATGCACACATAATTTGAATTGAAGATATCAAAATTACTTTTAAAGGTTTTTTGTTTTTTTTGGGAAAGCTGGGGGAAGCAAAATTCCGCTGCACTGCTCACTTCCTGTTGTATCCTGTGATGTAGAGTATATGCTCTTATCCAGGAAGCGAAGACAGCACACACCAAGGGCTGCTTCTCCAGGGCCCTGTGTGTGTGTTTTCTATATACTTTTATAAAAGCAAACTGTATTTTAGTCTTGGCGTCCCTTTAAACTGTAAATACGTTTACTCATGAGCTGATTAAACATGAACTCTGGAACCATTTAACTTATGTTTCCTTGCTAATGTGGCAATGACAATTTTCAATTACTATAATTTTTCCAATATGATGTTGTATGCTAGTCCTTTGCAAAATTGGTTTGTAGTTTCTACATGTAATTGAAATGTAGTATTATTGCAGCATGGTATTATAAACTGGCTGAGAATGTCAAAATATGAAAATCGACCAATGTTTATATCTGAACAATAAACCAAATGTTCTGTAATTGGTACTATATACAATAGAATTTGATCTACATTTGTCACTTCATTCTATCTCAAGATGCTTGAAAGGTCTCTAACACATGGAAAATCATCATAAAATGTCACTGGGTACAACTAGCTAGGACAGGGGCCTGCAACATTTTTAGCCAAGATGAGTTATTTGCTTGGTCTCTGGTCTTTAAGGGGTTAAACCAGGGCTTAAAAGTTGAAGTCCTTTGCTACTAGCCAGACCTGAAAAGTTATTCACCACTGCAAGCTATAACATACCAACCAGGGCTGAATTTCTACTCGCCAGGGCTAAATTTTGAGCCCTGGTTAAACCATCCATCATATTTGCAATACAGTGAACCAAGTAAGGGCTGGATTTCAATGAAAGACAGTGTTATCCTTGGGTTTTATCTCACAGATTCCGATTGAAGTCTATGGGATAATTTGTATATTAAATCCTGAGATAAAGTTAGACCTGCAATGGAATCCAGTATTCTACAAATGGATGTTTATACTTCAGCAGAAAAACACTATCAAATACTTAGTTTGAAATATACTTAATGTTTGGTTCTATATCCCGTGTGATGATATCACTTTCCTTTCAGCCAGATAGTAACATGCATAATGTATTTATACACTGTAATTTAGACAGACAAAGTCACCACAATGGATTGTAGCATTAAAATACGTACAATAAGTATCTTCAAACTATAAAGGGGTTGGAATGTAGATTGTAAAAATAAAAACTTTGTTTTTCATTGTACTGCCCACTTTGAATTATGACTGAGTCCTAACCTAGGACTTCTACATGGTCTCAGAAAGTTTTGTGTAACCCTTTGAGGACAAGGGGTTGAAGGCACAATTATCTTTAATTTGGAAAAATATATTTTCAATATATTTTTCTACTGAGTAAAATGAGGGCACACCCACTGCTCTAAGTTATTTTATTGGAGTTTTTTTTTTTTTTTTTACAGCTTGAATGTATTTATTTTAACGCTCTGAGTGCCAGAGGGTTACACAGCTGATTGTGTTGCCTGCTACTTTGGCATTCAAAGGGTTAAACTAGCAAATATTCCTCAGAATTGCTCATGGGATAGTGTTTTTTTTGTATTATTTGTGTTATTTCGTCAGATTTGTAAGTGTACTACAGGTTGCTCATGAGGAGCTCTGCATATGTTGAAGACACTGCAAAAGTAGTTGAATAGTTCTAATGATGTAGATGAATAACTTTTTTTTTTGTTGATGTTAAAAGTCATGTTAAAGTAATGTGTGCTAAATCGGCATAATTGTATGTAGTGCTTTTGTAGTAGTGTGTTTATGTATGTGTCTATTAACGTTAGTGCCTGTGTTTGTGTATGTATGTGGCTTTTGTAGCAGATGGTAAGAGAAATTTTGTATGAAAAATGTTTTCCTTAGCGTGTGTTGTTTTTGTGTCTTGTGCACTGGTTGAGGGATATAGTGTTACTTAAGGTTTTAAAGGATTACAATGAAAGCTAAATTAGTATGAGCTGTTTTAGGGTGCTCTGATTTTTTTCGTCTTGTCCTTCAAGTTGATTATGCTGTATTATGTAGAATGAGTGCTAAAATGAAGGCATTTTGTGTTGAAAGGCAGATAGCAGAGGTTGTGCGAGACATGGTGTCTACATGAGTCATGATTTGCTAGGCTTTGCCGATTCCGCACACTCCAACCTGGCAGTTCAGGTAGGACAGAAGTAGGGAATCGGTCGGGAGATCAGTAGCTGAGGGCATTGGGAGGTGTTCTGATTCCCCACCATGAGGTCTGAATTTTTTTATTTATTTTTTTTTGCAACTGTAGCCTCAGCTGCATGCCAGCTGCACCATGGGACGGCATGCAGGCAGTGAGGGGGCACCTCAACAGACAATCATTGTTCAGATTGCCACAACCCCATGGAATGGCTGACAGAGAACCAGAAACAACTGTCATTTATAAGTTAAGTCCTTCCATACAGTGCATAAAAATGCCTATTGGAAACTCGTTGGCAAAGTTGCTTTTGGGCTGTAATAACTCAAGAATGAAAATTCTCCTAGCAGGGGGAGTACAACTGTTTACTTGGCAGGTCAAATCCAAATACATATAACCTAACCCCCCCAAACAAAACATGGCTCCTCTAACCCCTTAAGGACCCATGATGTGCCAGGACTGTCATGGGTAAACTTGCGTTAAGAACCAATGATGGTCATGACACACCATGGATGGAATTCAGGTCACGCCTGGATCCATATTGCAAAAAAATGAATGTAAGAATAATTTACATGCTGTTATGTCATACACTTTGATTGTATGTCTAACAGTAGCTACAATAATTTTTACAAAATCCTTATTGATACACGAATATGTGCAATATTATGCATACATTCTTGCCCTGCTATAAAGCAAAAACAAAACAAACAACCCCCCATATATGATACATATACATGACACAAACATTGCTTGCCAGAAATTTCAAAGCAAACCATGTACAACATTTATATGACAAACACTATTTTTTATATATTAACTTTCAATTACCGGAAAAAGAACATTATGTTAACAACTTTTCCTTTCAAAGTGCCAAGTGATGTTTGTTATTTTCAGAAAAGAAAACATTAAACCTTAACCCTATGAGTGCCAGGGATGTATCCAAAGCATTGAATTGGACACCTCTCTGGTGCTCAAAGGGTTAATCCCAACAGGACCAGTGGGAAGTGCAATGTGTTGTTTCACTATGCACTGTGCACCCCTCTGGTCCTTAAGAGGTTGAACCATACAAATTTACATGATTTAAAGTGACAAGCAAGCAATTTTGGTTTGACAGTCAAAGTGAAAACATTATGGTCTATTAGCAGAAAGATAAGGAGCAGCAGCAGTTCTGGAGCAAACCAACTGTCTCTTAACCCCATTAAACCTTTGCGTGCCAGAGGGATATGCAATGCATTGCAGAGCAATTCGTTGCGTACCCTCTGGCACTCTAAGGGGTTAAAGGACCACGTGGTGTAGGAGTGGGGTGCTCTGGAGGCCCAGGGCACAATTTATTATTATTATTTTTTTTCCAGAAAACTGATCTGTGATCACACTGCAGCATGCAGCTGTGATCCCAGAGTAAACTTCTGCAACTTGCCATGAACATCACCAGTCCTTAACGTCCAGACATGCCTGTCACAGTGCTGCCACATTGTGTTGTTAAGAGGTTAAGGGAGAAATTAAAATTCTCCAAATCCCCTTTGATTTAAATGAGGCCTTTTAACCCTTCAATGTTACAGGTCTTCAATTTATTGCAAATCAGTAAAAGCCCCATTTAAACCAGTACAGATAGTTTGCTGTTTTGAAAATACGCCCCTATACACTAACTCAGGGGTAGCCAGTCTCAGGATTACCATTGCATGTTTTCACGATATCCCTGTTTGAGAACAAGTGAATAAATCAGTTGCTCAGTCTCTAACCCTTTGAGTGCCAGAGGGGTATGGAACGCATTGCTCTGCAATGCGTTCCGTACCATTCTGGCACTCAAACGTTTAATTGATCCACCTGTATTGAAGCAGTATCTTGAATACACATACTATTGGAAGCTCCTGAGGACCAG
This sequence comes from Rhinophrynus dorsalis, assembly GCA_037306005.1. Classification (NCBI taxonomy): domain Eukaryota; kingdom Metazoa; phylum Chordata; class Amphibia; order Anura; family Rhinophrynidae; genus Rhinophrynus; species Rhinophrynus dorsalis. The sequence goes on from CM074718.1 coordinate 578,810,773, forward strand.
GGCTGCATAACCCTGCATTAGCCATGTGTAGATTTTGGCCTATTCTTATAGATATTTGTCTATATCTGAGGAAGGCAATCTTTGGCTCTCCAGCTGTTGGGGACTACAACTTCATCAGCCATTAGTCTGCAACAGCTGCAGAGCCAAATGTCGCCTACTTCTGGTGCAGACCAGAATACATATATATCTTTTGTCTCTCCAGTGGCCTAGAGGAGGATGGATGATGGTAGTTGTATTCCAACAATTTCTGGAGAGATGTAGGTTACACACCTCTTATACAGTATAAACAAGAACTGGAACAGGCAGTTTAATATAATAGGATATGTTGTGCTGACAAGGTTGTGTCTTATGGGGATCCTTCAATCCACCTTAATTAAAACTGCTTTTTTCTGTAGCAGGTCAGGTCAAGGAGAGATCATGGTGTGAATGACTGTTAATAAAATCTGTAAATGCAATCCGTTAGTGTGCGTAAGTGTGTCAGGTATTGTCTGAGTAAAATTGCTTAGCTTTTGCATAGTGACTATATTTTCAATACAGCGGACCACAAATGAGTGGGTAAAGGACGTGGTTTCTCTTTTGGAATGAATATAATCATTTAAAGTAGTTGCTTTTGGACAAAATGTCTTTGCAGACTGTGAATTTGAGGGTAAACCATAAAGCGAATGAAAGTTCAGCAACATCCTAGAAAGAAGGAATGCAGCAAATTCAATGTTTTGGTTGTCGTGTTCTAGAGCAGCTTGTTTGTGAAAATCTTCAATTGTTTCATTCAGTTGGACAACATTGAAAAGTTCTTTTTTCAACTGTGGAGAAGCTATATAATCCAGAGGGAACTTCCCAAAAGAGTCTTTATGTTGCAAAATTAATGGTCCTGAAACAAAGAGAAATGGGTTTTACTTTACTTATTAAATGTATGGCAGATCATACACGTGTAGTATTGTATAACAGGTGATGCAAACATAAAGAACTTTGCATGCATAATCTTCTCAGAGAAAATAGTGTGAAATAGAAAAAGTATAAACATTTTTTTTCTTTTGGGTGTAAAGGGACAATTCAATCCTTAGTAAATACTGATAATATTTTAATATATGGTACTTTGATTCTTGCATAGGTGCATCCACAACAAAGTATAAGTTCTAGATATTTTTTCCATATATTTCATGTATTTCTCTTTCAGGCATATTAAATAAATATATGTTCCATGTACTATAAACACACATTCCATCATAAAGAATTTATCAGAGAAATATTAATGCAACAAATTGTTTTAATATGACATCAGGATAAAACTAATACCCAAATAAACACAACTTTTTTGTGTGTGAAAAACTTTGCTGGTAAAGCTTTCTATATAAAACAAAGTACAATTTTCTTTATTTTTTTAGAAATAAAGCAATCCTTTAAAATGGATTTTTTTCTCTGCGTACACATACATACACACACGCGTGAACAATACCAAATAATCAAAAAGCTTTCACCTCCTCAGTGGATGTAAAATGGAATATAATGGGTTACACATGCCACTGACAATTACCAGGTTAAAGGAATATGAACAGCTTCAAATTGGGGTAATCTGCTTTTAATATCCAATACTCCATGTTAATATATGTAATTATACTTTAACATACTTTTCTAATACAGTTGTAGAAAGCAATGATCCTGTTCTGCACGATCATTGACTGATTACTTTTCTTTATACATCTTATAATGAATCACAAAATCTAGGACTGATTATTATCAGCCTCTGAGTTTGCAGGCACAATCACAGCAAGAGACGAATCAATCTTCTTAAACAAACAAGGGCCCGCACAAGGTCTGATTAACCCCTTGAATGCTAGGGGGTTAATTTTCTAGTTTAGGCCTCCTATCCTAAAATAATAATAATTTTGGTATATGCTAGCTTGGAGAAAAGGATATATATACATATTTACCGCTGCATTTCAGGTTTAGGTGTTAGTCTTCCTGTAAGATTCAGTGTAGAAATCCTGCCACACTCTACAAAGCTTTGCTACCAAAGCATATTAATGTCCTAACCACTAATGCCAAAAAGCAAGAACTGCTCCTGCATACTAAATAATAGAATAATGTAAGCTACATTCACCTTCCAAGAGACAGGAGAATATAAAATAAGGCATATTGTGTGTATTTAGCAAATGCAGACCCTGACTTCACAAATCCATCTTGAATTTCTAATGCAGTCCTCCGACATACTGGTGTCAGATTACTTGACAGCCCAATACCCAGAATGTGACAAAGCCAGAGATGAGTCTGCATGCCTGCCAGAACTGCTGCTCAAAGACCTTGATGAATGCAAGTTCAAGTAGATCCCCTCCCCTAGGACAAGAGTATCAGCCGCTACCTATTCTTCACACAAGTCTAGGAAAAACTGCACAACTGTCAGTGCTGAGCCATTTCCTATAGAGGACCTAAGTCTAATCTAATATTGGCTGCTGCATCACTTAGACTGATTGAAGTGCAGCTAGGTATTGGCTGGGAATGTCAGAGGGATGCCTCTGTTGATAAATAAAGCACCTAGGAGACTGACCAACGCGCATCCGTAAATACAAAGGGTGAAGAATGATTTGGATTGAGAGAGCAATATAATGATCCAGTGTCTTCCATGTTGACACCAAGTGGCCTTTAGGGGGCAGGAGAATCCTGCAGATAAACAGGAAAGATCCCACTGTGAGCTGTTAAACTGTGAGGCAGTCTGCTTATTTTGGGCAATGGGACAAGATGGGTACAGTATTGGGCTGGATTATCAGAGCACAAAAACAACAGAGTAAACTTTATACTATGCCTCTGCTTGTTATAAATAAAAACAGCTTTTAACCCATTGCGTGCTAGAGAGGTCTCCAACACACTGTGCACTAACACCTAGGCTACTAGAAATGGCTACACTGCACTGCTTCACAATGTGCTCAATCTATCACATCCAAGGGGTTAAAGAAACCTCTATTTAAACCTCTTTCTAAAAATAAGAAGCAATATGACAAAGAAGGATAGTGTACACACTCTGAATTTAGTTTATAAGGCTATATGTGTGATTTTATTCTAACACAACAATTCGGACAGAGCCCTTAGTCAGGTGTAGTATCCCACCTGAGAAATGGCTCTTCCTGTGTTGGGATAACGCTCAATTGAATAAAATCAGGCCACTACAATTATAAACTGAATTCTGAGTGTGCTAGAATACACTGTACATATTATAAACAAGTTCAGTGGAAGAGGGAACAACTGAGTGAGCGATGAGTTGCACTTGGCATCTGCTGGTTCCCCCCACGCCATGATACCGCCTGAAGTCACTCCAAATTTGCATGTAAAATATGAAGCACCAGTGTTTGTTCTAAGGAGAGAAACCCCAAAGCACCACACTTAAAGTTTTTGTTCTTCTGCATTAGAATACCCATGCATCCCTGCCTGGTTTTAGTTACCCTTAACACTTTCAGCTCTGGGTTGCTCACTTTAGAGGAACAATGGTTTAAACACTGTAAAATTCTCTCTGTTACTGACACTATATACTTAATCCCCCAAATAATTCCATTTAATGGAGTTTATACTGAAATTGTAAGCATATTTTGTAACAAATGAAATAAAACTGTATTCTTAACAACCAAAGTAAAACAAGACATAAAAACAGATTAGAGTTCTAATGTACTGAAAAATCAATTTACTGTCAAGCTGTAAAACTCTCCTCTCACACGTGCATTGCTTGGGTTGTTTGCAGCCATGGATAAAATGTGTACAGCCTGCAATGGGTCACTTGCATGTTTACAATGCTTAATAGTAATAAGATAATAACAGGTAATAACATTTTCCTTTAATGACCGGAGGGGTGAGCAATGCTATTCCTCACCCCTCTGGAGTTTAAAGAGTTAGAAAAGCAGCAGTCAATCGTTGGACCTCCAGCTGTTGGGTATACAACTCTCATAATCTCCAACCACCCAACAGTCCCCAGCAGCTGGAAGTCCAACAACTGACTAAAGGTTAACCCTTTGAGTGCCTGAAGGGTATACAACACATTGCTTTTCAATGTGTTGAGCATCCCTCTGTCACTCAAAGTGTTAAAGAAAACACTAACCAAAATGACCCAGTCCGTTTTCTAGTCATCGCTGTGATGAGTAGCTTGTTGGGAGTTGTAAGATATATACACATACATTAGCAAAGACAGTGCATAGGTTATATTTGCTTACCCCCGTACTGAAGCAGCATTTTGGCGATTTCAACATGTCCATTTAGCAGAGCATCATGTAAGGGAGTCACACCATCCACATGGCTGAGAAGGTCTACGTCTGGACAGCGTTGCAAGATTTCACGGACACATTCTGTGCTGCCATGGTTACAGGCTTCATGCAGAGGCGTCCAGCCAGCGTTGTCTGAGGTATAAATCAGCAACAATTAAAAAACAGAGAGAGAAATGAGGAGATATAAGTGATGATACAAAGCCAAAATAACATTATATACACTTTCCTAAACCACAAATCAGGACGATAAGAAAGAATAAATGTTATAAGCACATTTAATTTCAATCCCTTTAACCCCTTGAGTGCCAGAGGGGTAGACAACACATTGCAAAGCAATGCATTGCGCACCCCTCTGGCACTCAAAGGGTTAATGCTAGAGAGATCTCCAAGGGGTTAATGAGTAATATATGCAATTAAAATTACCAAACAAAACAAAAACAAGTGAAACTGATGTGCTAAAAAGAACCAGCACAACTTCACCATACAAGAAACACTTTAACAAATCCCCATTGATTTAAATGGTTCTTTCAAGGGGGGGTAAGCAACGCCCTCTGGCACTCAAAGTGTTAACCACCTGGATGCTAGTTGTCCTAAGCATTATTAACCCATTAACAACCCTTGACGGTCATAGTACGTCATGGATCGATCTGAATTAACGACCCATGATGTACTATGACCGTCATGGAATTCTGGGCTCCCCCTGCGGCTGCGTGCCTTTCGGGCAGTCCGGAATTGAAATAAGAGCTTGGTGGTCCTTTAGTGACCGCCCCATGCCTGCGCGGATGGTCGTTAAGGGGTTAAGCAATGTATTTGACATCTCACATTCAACTGGTTAAAATACCCACTAACAAGAATGGGCAATTTTTGTTTGTCCCATACAAAGAATTTGGTCTGACCTAGAATGATTCAAATTATTCTTAAAGGGATAGTAATGTTTCATAATAAAAGCAGCTCCAATTAATCTTCATAGTATTTGGGCCATGGAGTGTGTTATTTCATTACTGTCAGAGTTGTAGTTCAAGAGTAATTGAATGATAAAGTATCCCCCTCCCGCCCCTTTTACAGATGTAACACTGCTCACCTCAAAACAGAAAGGTGGTGTCCAGGTGGCTTGCAGAGAGGGGCAATCTTCAATTAGCATAAGGGAAAAACCTGTCAAGGGGGGAAGGGTTTTCCTTATGTTCACAGTAAGAAGATTGTCCCTTGCTGTGAGCTGTCTGGTCTCAAGACCAGATTCCACATCTGAGGTGAGCAGTGTTACACTAGGTAAAAGGGGCGGTAGGGGGATACTTTATCATTCAATTACTCTTGAACTACAACTCTGACAGTATTGAAATAAAACTCTCCATGGCCCAAATACTATGAAGAGTAATTGGAGCTGCTTTTATTTTGAAACATTACTATCCCTTTAGCATGTCAGCCTCACTCTGTGTTCAGTGAGATAAATAAATGTAACAATAAATACACTGAGAATCATGAAAATGTTGCATGTAACTGGAAGTATACTTTCATGTAGTATTAAGGGATTCTTCATTTGTTTAACCCTTTGAGGACCAGAGGGTTATGTTACATGACCTGTAAGTGGTTAACTGAAGTATTTATCTAGCTAGTTCATGCATATGTTTTATATTTTTTGAATAGTATTTGTGTTGCCTGCATTTACTGACCCCCAGTTTATGTCTGTATTTAGTTCCCACTGCTTCACAATAAACAACCAACTGTCAGTTTGAAAGAAATTTGGCAAAGGTAGAAAAAGTCCCATCCATGGCCCCTTTGGTAGTGGTGGGCAATGAGAGGCCCTCCAGCTGCTGTCGGACAACTTCCATCATTCCCTGCCAATGGCTGGCAGGGAATGGTGGGAGCTGTAGTCTGACAGCAGCTGGAGGGCCTCACATTGCATAGCACTGCCTAAGGGGCCATGTAAACATTTTAAAGCTAGGAAAAATATTAGTCTTGCTACAGACTACTTCAGAGCTCAAGAGACATATACTGCTGAACGAAGAGCACAAACATTATGAATAACTCACCTTTAGCGTTAATGTCTGTCCCAGGCAAACTGAGCAGCAGACTCAGTTTTTTCACTTTGTTGTTCCTGCAAGCTGTATGTAAGGCTGTCTCTCCTGCCATAACAAATGAATGGATAAAACAAAAGAATAAAATAGATTGGAAGGAAAAAGTAGGCTGTGCCAAGACTCTTAGCAATGAGAAAACTCCTCTTAGTTTCAAGTAGAAAGAAAAATGTACTTAGCAAGCAGGCTAATGTACCAAGAAGAATTGGAGCAATTATGGGGCAAACTAATGGCATGGGGTGGTTTAAACTGGGGTTTTAACTGGTTGAATGTAGAGTTTTCACCAGTACACTGCAAAATGGCCCAGATGTTTATCCTAGGCAAGTCACACTTTAGGTCCCCTTAGCTCCACCCATGGTCACACCCCCATTCCTAACAGGACCCCACCCCCAGCCCCATCCACAATTTTCTTGCAAAGCAAAATATCCTTGGTCTATACCAAAGACAAAATATAAAAGCTTAAAGCCCTTTTTTGCTAGCGACAACTCAAACAATTTGCTTCACAATGCACTTGACATCTCCCTGGCATTCAAAGAGTTAAATAAGAACCTGTAAAGGGGTATACAACTGGTGCGGTGACATTGAGATTGCTCTGGTCACACCCACAGGTCAGGATGTGGGTATGGCCAGCACATCTGAGGCAGCCCTCAAAATTTGCAGCTCCAGGCAGTTGCCTGCTCTGTCTAATGTGAAATCTGGCCCTGATTGCAATGCAATGCATTGGAGACATCTAGCATTCAAGAAGTGAAAAAGCCCAATTTGCTTTGCCTCATGATGTGCCAGCTCTCTTTAGCACACAGCCTCAAAGTGGGCTAGCAGAATCTCATCACCAAGACTGTGCTGCCCAAGGTTTAAACAGTACAATCAATTTCCCTTAGACCAATCCTTTTTCTTGGTTGAGGTTTTAAAGCTTCTATGACATTCAATAAAAGCTCAAAATGAACAGTGAACTCCAAAAACACTCGCTTTTGAAGCAATAAAAGTTTAGAGTGTGCAGTTGCCCTCCCTTAAAATTATTCATGAACCTCCATTACACGAGCCGTCCTTTTATACAGCATTTATAGCTTAATTCAAATGAATGTTTCGGGCCAAGCATGAGTGCCTCTGCACTGTGAAGGATAACTCACAATTTTAAATCCTTTAGCAGATGGTTTGCTGCCTCTCAGTAACTACAGAAGATAAGGCAGTCACAGGGAAGAATTAACCCTTTGTGAAGCAATGTGTTAAGACACTTAAAAGTGAGGTATTTGGACATATACCTCAACAAAGAATATATGTTTAAGTGAAAGTTTAACTAATTGAGTGCCAGGCGGGTGTCCAATACATTGCAAAGCTATAAGTTAGACACCCATCACTGAAAGGGATCAATAGCTCAGAATGCATAAACTGTACTGGGGCTAATGTAATACTAACTGGAGCAAACCATCAGCACCATATGGCAGAATTAGAAATTCTCATTGAGACTTCTCTAGGATTCAAGGAATTAAAGGGCCCATTTACATAGCTGGGAACTCTCCATATTTGCCCTGGAGACTTTTGCAGTACCAGGTCTCCGGGGCAGAGTCTGAATCTCAGGGGTGTGGGCAGTTTCTTAAGAAACTCTGCCCATTTGTGCTCTTTCCCCATCTGTTCCACCCACTCCCTGCCCACTTCTACTAATTCTCCAGCCTATTCGCCTATATTTTACGCTTCTGAAGCCCCACCCTCAGTTGTAATTAAGTCCTGCCCCTTTTTGGTGCAAATTGCGTAATTTGTCTCCCTCAAAAGCACCACAGGACTCCCCTGTGGGAAGGCCAGAAGAAAAAGTTCCCAGGTATGCCAATTTAAAATTATGAACATTCAAGGAAGAGTTATTTGTTCCCTGGGGTGTTGGCTTCCATCAGAATTGCTCCAGTTCTATAAAAAACAGATTGCTTTAGTAGTAAATATTCTGAGCAGACTGGATATCATATTTCTGCTGGACTCCAGGAACATAAGACCCTCCCACTGAACTTCCTTCAAGTTAAGAGAGGGGTCTTTGGGGTCTTGGAGTTGGGCAACACACACACATTTATATACACACATACACAAACATTATATATACATATACACACAAATATGTATACACACCTAAAAAAACAATCCTTTCGTTGAGGATTTGGAAAAGTGGAGCAGCCTTTATACCGCTAGAGGGGAGCGGAAGATAATAATACCCCCGAGGCTTTGATTGCTGGGCGACACATAAGTGTGAGTCTCAGCCAACAATTTTGTAAGTGAATTACTTTGGTGGTGGTTGGTGTGTCACGTGGAACTTTACAATATCACACCAGGAGCGCCTCTTGTTTTTTTGTTTTGTTACAGTTCTAGAATAGAATGCAGGGGGTGGAGCCTACCTTCCCTCCTTGGCTGCAGCTAGCCAACCAGCTCCAGTAAGATTTGAGACACTAACTCTTGACTAGATAGTAGAAGGGAAAGAAGACTCCTGTGACCATGACCCAGAAGGACCCCCTCGGTCTGCCACAGGAGAGCCAAGCATGGTCCATTGACAGGGTGGGAGACCTCTTTTCTCTGTCGTTCAATACAAGTTACTGGTAACTTTGGGATGTCCAACCATTGAGTTTCCCAGAGACGAGAAGTAAGGCAAGGACCAGGCACCAGGCCCCCAAACTCACCAGAGCAGATATGAGCCATCAGATCAGAGACAGCCCAACAAAACAAATGACGTGCCAACGAACACTGAACAGGGGTATCAATACCCCAAGAACTCTAACACAGCACACTGAACTAGAGCCAGCAGGGCTCAAAAGTGAAGGAAGCCCCAAAGAACTGAAGAAGATACTAGACAGGCAAGACTGCCTCCAGGATCTTCCTCCCAAAACTGGCTTCAGCCGATGCCAGCACATCAACACGACAGTGCTTCGAAAAGGTGTGAACAGACGACCAAGTGGCAGCCTTCAACAACTGATCAGCGGAGGCCTGATTCTTGTAAGCCCAAGAAGCCCCAATATATCTAGTAGATTGAGCCGTGACCCGAAAGGGAACAGGCTTCTTCCTCAGCTCGTAAGCCTTACGAATAGTGGACTTGATCCAGGACGCAATAGTCACTTTGGATGCAGATCTTCCTGCCCTGGGGCCCTCAGGAATGACGAACAGCGCGTCAGATTGTCTGAGGGACATAAAAATTGAGAGAACGCACCACATCTAACAAGTGGAGATCCCTCTCCTTGTCAGAGGTAGGGTCTGGGCAGAAAGAAGGCACCAAAATCTCCTGATTAATGGTGAACTCAGACCTCCTTCAGGAGAAACTCCTGAGAAGTGCGAAGCACCGCCTTGTCTTTGTGAAACACCAAAAAGGGTGGTCTACAAGACAAAGCATGCAACTCTCCGACATGGCAAACAGACACAATCACCAGGAGAAAGGCCATTTTCCACGTCAGCAGGCATAACGCAATAACAGCCAAGGACGCAAAGGGAGGGCACTGAAGGACGCCCAAAAGTTAAGATCCTACTGAGGTGTGGGATTCTTAAAAGCAGGACTAGTATGAGAAACGGCCTGGAAGAAAACCTTGACATTAGGAAGAATAGCAATGAGCCTCTGAAAGAAAACAGAGAGAGCATAAGTCTGAACGTTGAGGGAACTCAAACTGATGCCCTTGTCCACACAGTCCTGCAAGAAGGCCAGGACCATAGGCAGATCAAATTCCTGAGACAGGTCCCTAGCAACACACCAAGATAGAAAGGTCAGCCAGAAACGATAGTAGGCCTTAGAAGAAACAGGTTTGCGGGCACCAAGCATAGTAGCCACCACACCAGAAGAAAAACCCTACTTCTTCAATATTGAGGATTCAATTTCCAAGCCATCAAAGCTAGCCAATGAACATTCTCTTTCCACAGGTAACCCTGTAGAAGAAGATCCGGATGGCAAGGGAGCCGGAATGGCTTCGCCACCAACAGATCCAGAAACTCCGGAAACAAAGCCTGTACGGAGCAATCAGAATGGCTGGACAGCGCTCCAGTCTCAATTTCCTTAACACCCTGTGCAACATGGGGAGGGGAGGAAATATGGCCAGAGGAAATAACCAAGGAATGAACATGGCATCCTCCGCTAGAGCTAGAGGATCCCTCCAGTGAGAGCAGAACCTCAGAACCTTCCGGTTGTGTCTTGTCGCCATCAGGTCGATGCAAGGAAGACCCCACTTATGAACAATAAGGGTGAACACCTCTGGGTGCAGCTCCCACTCTCCTCTGTCCACCGTGTGTCGACTGAGGAAGTCTGCTATGGCTCTGTCTACGCCAGGAATATGTACTGCGGATATGGCAGGAACGTGTTCTTCTGCCCAGGACAAAATAGCCTTGACCGCTAACCAAGCAGCGAGACTTCTTGTTCCTCCCTGCTTGTTGATGGAAGCCAAGGCCATGGCGTTGTCTAACTGAACCCGGAGCAATCTTCCAACTGGGGTGTCCAATGACGAAGGGGCTGAAATATTGCCAGAAGCACCAACATGTTGATGGGAAGGAGAGATTCCTCCGGAGACCACCGACCCTGAGCACTGAGGGGACCCAGGACCATTCCTCAGCCGGAAAGGCTGACATCCATCGTCACTGTGGTCCAGAAGGATACCAGGAAGGACTTGTCCTTCAGTAGAATGGAGAGGTCGAGCCACCATGACAAACTCAGTTCCACATGAAGAGGGAGGGATACTGACGTCTTCAGAAGGTCCGGCTGACCCTTGCACACCTGGATCACAATCCTCTGGAGTTCCCTGGTGTGAGCCATAGCAAATGGGACCTCTTCTATGGTGGAAATTAATTTCCCACAAGAGAGGACAGCTTCTTGGCCGGAACTGAATCGTGAGCCAGAACAGCAGAAACCCTTTGGCAATATGGTGAGCCACCTCGTCCGTGATAAACACCACGCTCTGCTGAATGTCGAAGAGAAGGCCCAGGAAGACCAGACGCTGGGATGGGACAAGATCCGACTTGTCCATGTTGATGATCCACCCGTGATGGGTGAGAGCATGAATGCAGTCCTGAACCTGCTGATGAAGAAGTTCCGCAGAGGGGTATTTCAGAAGCAGGATGTCCATGTATGGAGTAACTCTGATGCCGACCCAATGGAGGACTGATACTAAAGCTCCCAGGACACGGTTGAATACTTGAGGAGCTGTAGTCAGACCAAAGGGAAGAGCTGAAAACTGAAAGTGCCCTTGGTCGCAGGCAAATCTGAGATACTTCCTGCTCTCTGGATGAATGGTGATATGCATCCTGAAGATCCAGAGAGGCAAGGAATTCCCCTGGGGACATAGCAGCAATCACCGTCCTTAGGGACTCCTGGTGATAATGAGTCCTGATAACAAGGGAATTGAAATCCTTCCAATCCAAAATGGGACGACAAACGCCGTCCTTCTTGGAGACCACAAAGAGGTTTGAGTAAAAACCCATACCTCTGTCCTGTACTGGAACAGGCTCCAGAACGTCCTTGTCCAGAAGTGCCTGGATAGCTCCATGGAACAGGTGGCGTTTGTCTGCGCTGTGGGGCGTATCAGAGGGAAAAAAGCGAAAGGGTGGAAGAGAGACGAAATGGATCTTGTACCCTTCCACCACCACCTGTAAAAGCCACAGGTCCGCCACCGAGTCCTCTCAAACGCTGTGGTAGTGACGCAGATGACCACCCACAGCTACGTGGGGACCTGGTTTCGGTGAGTCATGCCAAAGAAGACTTGGAAGCCTTAGGCTTGGAGGAGACCTTGGGCTTCCATTGCTGCTTGGGCTTGGAGGAAACATTTGGAGCTGAGGGAACTGCCTGGTTCGTCAGAAGTGTCTCAGACTGGAAGGAAAAAAAAAATCGATTACGCTTGAGAGGCGTTTTCTTCCTGGGGACCAAAGGCAGAAGGGTACTTTTAACACCTGTGGCCTCTTTAATCAGATCCTTAAGATCTGGCACAAACAATGATTTGCCTTGAAAAGGCAAAGAGAGCAAGGCTTTCTTGGAAGCAGTGTCAGCAGACCAGATCTTGAGCCAAAGAGCTCGTCTGACAACCACAGACATGGTGGAAACTCTTGCCACCAGACCATGGCATCAAATAAGGCAGCAGAAACAGTGCTGGGCCTCAGAAATGTTGGCAATGAGCAGCAACATATCCGAAGTAGGAGCCAGAGTGAGCTGTTCAGTCCAGACCGCAATGGCCTGGTTAGCCCATGCTGCAGACAACGGTGGACGCATGGCAGTACCAGCAGTGGCATAAATGGACTTGAGGGAAACCTCAAGTTTATTGTCAGTCCAGTCTTTCAGAGAGGACGCATCAGAAACTGGCAAGGCAGTAGACTTACATAAGTCTGGAGATAGGAGCATCCACTTTGGGGGGGGGGGGGGTGAACCCACTGAGCAAGTGCCGCCTCAGAGAAGAGGTAAAGCTTGACAAATTTCTTGGAAACAAAAGGTTTCCTGTCCGGAGTTTTCCACTCGTCTGGCACAAGGTGTTCAAGAGTGGGGTTAGGTGGAAAACAAGTAAGGGGCTTCTTAGGCTCCTGAAAAACATCAGAGGTATCCAAAGAAAGCTCTTGGACTAAGGGACTGTTTAGAGTGGTTAAGACAGCCCTGATCAGGCCCTCAGCCGAGGGTTCAGGACCAGCCTCAAAGGGGTCCCCAAAAAACTGTGAGGAGCCCACAGCAGAACATTCCTCAACATCTGAATCCACTAAGAGTTCCTCCTCAGATGAATCTGATACATCAGGTACTATCTGCGGTTTCGGCAGGGAAGATTTGATGGAAGAAGGGGTCTGCCATGAGTGGAAGACCCCCTGTAACTGGGATGGAAAGAGTTGCAATGTAGACCAAAGGTCTCTAGTAGCAGCCTTGAACTCTTGCACCCAAAACTGTCTCTAATGCATGGCTGGAGGTCCCTGGGAGAGACTCAGGGACATCAGAACATGCTGGGCATGAATGACATGAGAATTCTCTAGGTAACCCTGAATGACATGAGGAACAATGCGCAATAGGGGACACAGAGACCCCAGCGTCCTTAGTCTCAGGCCTGGCCCCAAGCTCCAACGGATTAGACATTCTCACAGTGTCAAAAACGCTTAAAGTATAAGGAATCACCCAAATACAGTGTGCAAGATTAAAATTTCACCCCAGAAATCTCTACAATAAACTTATCTGACAGGCGAAGGGATAATCTGCAGAGGAGAAAAGGAGAGTCCAAGCACTGCGTAGGTTAGTTATTCTTGAAAAGGTACAAAATAAATGGCTGCCGTGGCGGGAGCCAATCAAATGAGCGAGCGAAGCAGGCGCTCATGGGAAATGTAGTTTTCCCAGAAAAAGTACCCCAACAGTGCCCAAATCCCCCTGAGCCCCCAACACACTTAAAATGTTAACCGGATGACAGAGCAAGGGCAGAAAATTACAATGAGCCATCCCTGAAGTCGCTATGTTGAGCCGTTGCAGAGATATGTCCCAAACTGTATAGTCCCATAGAAGTGAATGGAGCAATGGCGTCTATGCGGTAAAGCGCGCCTTTAACACAAATTTTTTTTTTTAAAGTTGAAACTGTGAATTAAAAGTACATGAAGCATCACTAGAACATGTATGAAGACCCAAAAAAACACTGAGCCCAGTAGGGAAAGTGCCAATAACCCCCCCAAAAGGATGCACAACCAGCAGCTAAAGGGTTAATTTACCACATAAACTTGCTCCAAAACACCCAACAGACATACAGATAAACTCAATGAGTGCCTGAGTGTACAAGAGGAACTCCTAAGGAAAACCCCTCTGTGGAGGGGTACTGTGGGACATGTGGACCTCAAAGGATTGCTCACCTTTCCTGCAGATCTTCTGTCTTCAGACTACCATGTATTAAGAAGAAGCCTCGGTGGGCAACTCCTGAGGAAAGAACTTGTACCCAAGATTTCCCCCCCCCAGGGCTTAAGGTCCACAAAAAGCACCTGGATACTAAGCTAGCCACATTTAAGGGCATTGTCAGTTATGGTAATCCGCCTAATGGTGGTATTCCATTTCTAACAGAAAAATAAAAAAATAGCTAAAACTATAGCAGAACTGTTCTCTTGCCTGTGTCTTCACCAAGGAACAAATCTTACTGGAGCTGGTTGGCTAGCTGCAGCCAAGGAGGGAAGGTAGGCTCCACCCCCTGCATTCTATTCTAGAATTGTTCCTGCCTAATTAAAGGGGTGGATTGCCTACCCAAAGTTACCAGTAACTTGTATTGGATGACAGAGAAATAATGATTATTTGATACTGAACTTTATTATAAATAAGTTCTGCCCATGTCCTGTATATTATAAACTGTATTTTATTAAGTTTGTGTATTACAGTAGAGGGGACCCAAGTGAATTACAGCAGCAGTATTTTATGCTGTAATACTTGGGTTCGAATACAGTTTACATTGAATGCCAAATGAATGACGTTGGCTGGGCTTGGTGCCAACAATAAAACAGTCCATATGCTTAAAAACTCAGCAAGCTAACAGCATTCTCAGCCTTTCTTCACAAAGTGTTGGAAACAGACAGGCAGCTAAATTATACTTTCAGATCAGATAATGTGAATACTACTGGTAAGAAAACCAATGAATATGCTTTGAAAGTCAGTGAAATGTTCCATCTTATATTGATGTTTATCTGCAAATTAAGATGAAGACTGAAACCAAACATGAGGCTTTATGCACAAAAGGAATGAGAAGTAATTGTAAAACAAATCAACTGCACCATAGGAGATATTACATGGGGCTTTGAAACCCTTTGGATACTTAAAGTGGTCTCCAATGCAATGCTTTGCAATGTGTTGGAGACCATGCATGCATTCAAGAGGTTAAAAAACCCATTTAAATAAAATGTAAGTTTAGTTTCTCCACTATGGTGAGCCTGCTCCCAAAACTGCTCCTTTCTTCCTCTTCCACTAAAGCCCATGGTATCATGGGATGACATATACTTTTCAAAATGAATTCTATACAATACTCTATAATGCAATAGTTATTTAACTGTATCCACTCTATGTACATGGACAAATGTCAATAAATTACAACAGTCAAAATGCTATCAACTACTTTGTCAAAAAATATTAAAGCCCCAATTCATCAAACTGTAGGAAAAGCAACATTTCCAGTACACTGCTTTTCAACACAAATGTTGACAGAAACCTTTGGGTATTATCAGTGATCAACAATATAAAAATACGGTATAAATGTTGGCATTCCTGTAATACACACAGATGTGAATACAATTTACGTGTATGCTTTGTGTCTGCCCCATAGTTTTCTATGGGAACCCTCAATACTCAACTTCATGGATGGGAATGGTCCAACCAGTACTTACCCACTGATGAATGAATGAGTGCAAAATACAACATAGCTACTGATGAAAGGGACACAAACATATTAGAATTAACGGACAACACAACACAATCATGAGCTCAAACTTATTTTGACTTTGCATTTACAAATTACGAACACGCAGAATATTTACATTTCCTATCCTAACAAAGACAGTGAAATTCTATGGATCATATGCACTAAGAGTTATTCAGCCTTGGAGATCTTAGTGCATAGGCTCTATAGCAGAGCTTTCCAAACTTTTCATATTGGTGACACACTTTTTAGACATGCATCATTCTGTGACACAGTAATTCAGTTTTGTTAGCAAACCGTAGGTTAAACTAATAATCCCTTATAAGAGATGTGGACACATACATAAATTGTAATAACAAGATTTATGGGGACACAACATATCTCATAAAAACCTCTCATTCATACTGCGGAAGGCATTAAGCATGTTGTGTGGTTTTTAAAAGGGCAACATGAGAATGTTGCGCTACATATAAGTGCAAGATTCTCATGTTGCATTATTAAATAGAAAGAGCATAATTGATTTTAGAAGTACTGTCCATCTTTCCTGTCTCATCGGCACCACAAGCAGAAGCAGCAGCCATGTGACAGGCAGCCTCGGTGCACAGGGACACTCCAACCTGGCAGCCCAAACAGAGGGCAGAGGTATAGAGGAGGTGGCGTCTCAAAAGATTTTAACAGGTGAATCGCCAAAAGATTTGTAACAGCTGGAGTGCCTCCGTGTGCTGCATACATATTATGTATGCAGCACACAGAGGCACTCCAACTGTTACAAATCTTTTGTGGGGCTCCAGCTGTATGCAGCACACGGAAGCAATCTCGCCCTGTGTAAATGCGACCATTAAGTAGTAGTGTTTTATCTCTGCTCCCAGTGTACCTCGTGCTTGGGTTGAATGACACCTTTGCCTGTGACACAACACACAGTTTGGAAAGCACTGCTCTATAGAATATCATAGGAACTGGAGAAGTGATATCATTGGAGAAGTCATCTCCACTTTATCACCTCTATCACCGCTATCACCGCTTAGGGAATTTCCTCCCTGATGTACTAATGAACTGGAGCACAGCAAATGCAGTCTAAGTGCTAGGTCTCCAAAGCACTGTGAAGCAATGTATTGGATAATTACAGCATACAAGGGGTTAAAACCCCCGTTTGCATTTTATCAGTTCTCCTTTGTATTTCCCATGTGGTACATTTACTTTGCTCAAGAATTATTCAATTTCTACTTAGCACATCAGTTTCACCAAGAAAAGCAAGAGTCAGTAACAATGAATATAGAACATTTATCTACTGTTCTTGAAAGTCAGAAAGGGACAGATTTCCCAACACGCAGAGTAGGCAACTGCCAAGAGCTCCAAGTTTTGAGGGGCGTCTCAGCCATGCTGGTCATACACTTAGAGCAAATCTCAATGTCCCTGCACCAAGTTTGCACCACTTTACTGGACATTATTTAATACTCCTTTGATGCTAGAGAGAGCTCTAATGAATTGAGAAGCAATGTGTTGGAGATTTATCTACTAACCATGATTATTTTAAAGCCCAGGGTATTTCTGTGCAAGAAAACAGTGTATGGGGCTTAGGGGAGAAAAAAATGTGGATTGGGGGTGTGGCCATGGGTGAAGCTAAGAGCACCAAGAATTTAAAACCTGCCCTGAAGACAGAGAAACCTCTCTCACATCCAATGGATTAAAATAACTTTTACAAATTATCAATTGCAATAAACAATTTTAGATCATACCTTTTGTATTTTGGCGAACGTACAGGAGCCCTCTACCTGGAGAAGGAAGATTTTCTTTGGAGTAAAATGATCCTCCTTCAGATTTTCTACTCAGCTTTCGAAGGACTCTGTAGACCCAAATTAATTTTAAAGGGTTTATTGACTGGTTCTAAAATCTGTAAGCATCCAAGTTGTGTACCTTAGCATTATCATTATATATAAGAAAAAGGCATATGACACAATTGCAAAACAAAAAGGTACATATTTTTTCGAAAGTGATATGGAAAATACCTCAATATTTCATTACCAGAACTAATTTGCAAGCATCTGGTGTCAGATATTTCCAATCATGTAAATGTATCTTCTTGTCACAAACACATTTATACACAGACGGCATTGTTTGCATTAAGCTACAATAATCCTGTGTCCAACAATTTTCTCAGCTTTCTCATTTCTTGCTATGTGCATTTCACTTATTAAATGTACATTGTAAGTTCTTCTGGCCAGGTAATTATTTTCATTCACATTTTAAAAAATAAGGCTGCTAATATATGATTGTATTTCTAATGGGCAAAGCTCTTTATAGGAGTGGCAATTTAGAAATATACATACTTCAAACATACAAAGAAAGGTATAATACAGTGCTTCTAATTTTAAGTGCTTTGCTACTAGCCAGACCTGAAAAGTTACTCGCCACTGCAAGCCAAAACATACCCACCAGGGCTGAATTTATACTCGCCAGGGCTAAATTTTCACTCGCCATTGGCTAGTGGCGATTGGAAATTTTGAGCCCTGGTATAATATGTTTACCAAATATACAGATAGCTAATGACTTTACAGTACTAGTGGCCTTTGAACTGAACAATTTTAATGTCAGATCAAGTTGTAATATCGTTTGTTACAGTTCTAAACAAATCACTTAAAAGGACAACTACCAATGTATTCTAAGCCTGCTTCCTAATGGAGCAGAATTGTCAGTTTGCTAAGGGTTCCATTATGCAGCCCTAGTACCCCATGTAACAGATGCTTTGAGACTCAAACTGACCTCAGTGAGTTCACTTTTAAAATATCGCATTTGAAATAGCATTTGGCTACAAGCTGCATTCAACATGTCACAATGTTGAAAAGGGCGACGTGAGAATCTCGCCCTGCATAACATCAGAGATTCTCATGTCGCCTGCATGAAGGGTGCTGTTCATCTGCTTACTAGGAATCTGTTGTGCGCATATTTTGGATGTGATACATTATACTTTAAAGGAGCAGTAAACTTGTTTTTATGAAAACACACATTTTATAGAGCATTTCCTGCTGAATAAAAACAAGGTCATTCCCATCGCTGTCAGATGTTTTATTTAAAATTTATAGCAGTTTAAATAATCATGAAGTGAATTTACTGTGTTTACTTCCTGATAGTTCTAACTGACAGGAAGTGACAGGCAGTTTCTATCATGTTCTGTGGAGAACTGTATGTCTGACTTTTCTGAATTTCCTCTCCATTAGAATCTACCAGGAAATCTAATTAGAATTTGACCACTACAGGGCACTACTAATGTAAAAAAGCATGAGTTTAAACTGTAATAACTCTGGAAATATAAATCAGTGGGAGTACCATTATTTTACTCAATAGGAAAATCCCTACAATATATATATTTTTTCATAAAAAAAAAAAAAAAAGTTTACTGCTCCTTTAATACAACTGTCTACATCCTTTACCCAAGAACAGTCTACCACTGGCCCAGCACTCCTTTACACAGCTTTGATCTGCTGGTACTGGACACTGTGCAATGATACAATAGACTTTCGCTTTGGATCTGCAAGCTTAAATCGCTAAATGACATCTGATTTTTTTTTTTTTAACCCTTCCGGCACCAAAGTAGTATTGAGTTGAACTCTGACAAATCCAGTAACGTGGCACTGAAAGGGTTTAAAAATTAAGCTTGCAGATCTAAGGTGAAAGTCCAGTGCATTATTATTGCACAGTGTGTTGAGAGAAGGGGACAGAGAGCTGGATGTTGGTGGTATTCTGTTTCATTCATGTGAAGGGAAGAGAGAGAGCCAACGATCAGTAAAATTCCACATCCTAGCTACATTTAAGGAGGCAACATGACAATCTTGTGCTTTTTGTGCAGGGCGAGACTGTCATGTCACCCTTTTAAACAATGTGACCTGGTAAATGCTCCGTTTTGTATAGCACACTTTTAAGTGCAACATTTTAAAAGGATACCCCTCAGTGGGGGTCTTAAATAGTTTTCTAAAAAGAGTAATCTGGCTTCACTTGTGACACCACCAACTAAAAACTAATGAACAGGAGCCAGTTTAATAAATTAAAGACTTTAGTGTGTTGCACAGGTGTCTCTTCAGAGGTCATTTCCAAGTCTTGGGTTCACTAGCTCATAGGAAACAAGCAAAACAAATAGGTAATTACTTAAACCCCTAGGCAAGCCAAGCATTTCTTGACGCACAAATTCTGTCACGGAATCTCGCAATGAGTACGCTGCTTGATTCCTGTTAAATTGCCTGCTATGAAAGTTATGCAAGGCCTTCTTTGTAGAGTACCTGAAACCAACTGCTGCGTCAGACAAGGACAGCCTGCCACAAACTAGTAGTCAATGTTCTATAAATATTCCTAAGGGAAGTAAATAATTTGGTACTAATGGATATTGCTGCTGATGTTCATGAACTAATTATTGATGAGAATTTAGAATATGTCCCTCCACTTTATTCCTTTTTCTGATACAGAGTACGTAGAATTGAATTACCGTAGATGTATATGAAAGGAAAACACTCAGAGCAATATGCTTGTTTAAAAACTGTGAGAAATCAACTGGAAAGTCTGTACATGTAAAGAATTCCTAAATACACAATCATCAACTCTGTCATCATCATCTCAAAGTCCAAAAACCACCCATTGACACCAAATATTATTGAACCCGCACCCAGTCACGTCCAACTATTATTGGCTAATCAGCAATACAGGTCATGCTTCTGCAGCTGTTTGGGGTATAGCTCCACTGTCTTCTACTACCATAAGTACTATTTCAACATCTAGCCCCTGTAGTAGTGATAGTGTAATAAGTAGTAATACCTCATGAACTGTTCAGTCTATGATATCTACAGTATAGACTTTCTTCTCACATAATTGAAATGCACAATATGTTGCAGTTGTGTCTGTAAAAATATGAGCAGGGGAAAAGCAGGATGACATCTAAACACATCCTCACTGATATACCACCTAAAGTATAACAGGTCAGTTTGGAAGACACACCTGCAGAATGTCAGCAGTCTTTAAAATGTACAGGGCTCAGAGGAACTTTATAGTAGCATTGTATATTTCTCAGGGAGTGCGGCAACATTTGCCTCAGGAACAATAACATCCACATCTCACTTCTGTTGTTGTGCAAATGCAAAGCTCTAAGATCAAGTTAGCTGGAGGTAACAGAGTACCCACAAGTAACATAGTAGATAAGGCTGAAAAAGGACACGCGTCCATCAAGTCCAGCCCATGCCAATAACACCCCTGTTGATCCAGAGGAAGGCAAAAAAAGCCCTCTGTGTGTGGATTATTCATTCCTGACTCCAACTGGAAGTCAAATAGTTCCCCGGATCAATATCCTATTTGCTTTGAAGCCATCTGCCATAATTCTCAATATTGTTCTGTGTTAGATAGGCATCCATTGCTTTTTTTGAATGCAGTTGCATTATCTGCAAGCACAACATCCTGAGGCAAAGAATTCCATAGCCTTACCGCCCTTACTGTAAAGAATCCCTGCCTATGTTTTAGTCGAAAGCGCCTTTCCTCAAGTCTTAATGGATGACCTCTTGTTCTTAGCTCAGCTCTTTGCATAAATACTTAATTGGATAGTTCTTTGTATTGACCTTGAATGTATTTGTAAATGGTAATCATATCACCCCGTAGACGTCTCTTCTCTAATGTAAACAAACCCAGTTTGGCTAGTCTCTCTTTGTAACTCAGATCCTCCAGTCCCTTTATCAGTTTTGTTGCACGTCTCTGCACCTTTTCCAGTTCAGTAATGTCTTTTTTTAGAACAGGCACCCAAAATTGTACTCCATATTCTAGATGAGGCCTAACCAAGGATTTATACAGAGGTAGGATAATATTAGCATCCCTTGCTTGTACACCTCTTTTTATGCAGGCTAGTACTCTATTTGCTCTTGCAGCAGCTGAGTGACTCTGCACACTGCTGTGAAGTCTAATGTCTATCAGTACTCCTAAATCTTTCTCTAATGAGGATTTCCCAAGTTGTTTCCCATTTAGAGTATATGTAGCAAGTTTGTTTCTACAGCCCAAATGCATAACCTTACATTTATCTACATTAAAGGGATAGTAATACTTCGTTTTAACTTTATTTTATTTTGTAGGCATTAAAAAAAAACATGAAGAACGATATAAGTCTTATCTCTCAAACCTTTACGGTTTAAGAGATATTCACAAGCAAAGTTTCCCCCTCCCGCCCCTTTTTCCTAGTGTAAGCCATCTCTTCTCAGATGTGAATCTGGTTGTAAGACCAGACAGATAACAGCAGGGGACACTCTTCTTTGTATGAAAACAATGAAAGCCCTTCCCCCCTTGACAAGTTTTTCAGCTTTTTCCCTTATCTTAATTGAAGATTGTCCCTCTCTGCAGTCTACCTGGGCACCTCCCTTCTGATCTGGCTGAAGGGGGGGTGGGTACTTTGCTTGTGAATATCTCTTAAACCATAAAAGTTTGAGAGATAAGACTTATATCGTTCTTCACGTTTTTTTAATGCCTACAAAATAAAATAAAGTTACAATGAAGTATTACTATCCCTTTAAATGTCATCTGCCACTTTTCTGCCCATTCACTTAGTTTATCTAAATCCTTCTGTAGAGAAAAAACATCCAGCTCTGTATGTATTTCCTTACATGGCTTAGTGCCACACCCATTTCCACCACCACTATCTCTACCATTAGTTATGTCTTATTTCTGTTTTTTTCAACTGTTGGTTTGTTTACCTATTGAGGGAATCAGAGCAGGGTTATTGTTTTTCAGATTTCTCTTTAAAAATGTCATTTATAATTTTTTTAATACCTGTTACCAATATGGAGGCAGTGAGAGTAACATACATATGTGCATCAGTATCAATGTACTGATGATACATTTTTAATGGCATTTCCTTTCTTCATAAATGTATGTAAGAATTCATCCACTTTTTCTTACATTGATCGTCTAACTTCAGCACATAAAAGAACAAAGAATACAAGTATGGCGCTCGAGGGTAAATACTTCAAAGCTAAAAAAACAGCACCAGATCGCTACATTTCCAGTGGTCTGATAGTGGTCAAAGCACAAAAATGAAACAACAAATAGAAAAAAAGGACCCTAACAGAGCAATATCACTAAATATAAAGTTATATATGTGCTGAAATTACAAACAGGAGAAAAGGAAAAGCGCTCAGTGGTGCTACAAAAGTAAGAATAAACTTTATTAATAAGAGACACCTCCGATGAAATATGTAATCATCAATATCAATAATCAAGTATGAGCATCCAAACAGGCGCTCGCTGGCACAATACACAAATATACAAAAATAATATATAAATATACTGTGCCTAAAACACCCACCTACTGACGCTCTAAATGCATAAACAATGAAACGATATAGGCACCTAAAAAAGATCTCCAAACATATACATTTTTTTTTTTTGAAATTTTATTATATATGATGATCTAATATAAATAATAAAATGAGCTAATATTGCTATGCTGTCAAGTCACAATGAAATAGTGGATAAACCAGAAAGAGGCTGGATCTTCCAATTCCAATATAATTGTATCTTCACCAACCTTGTCAAATAAATGGAAAAGTTACCTGCAACAGTGTAACCAGCTCCTGTAATAATGTAACAGTTTCCAGAGATGAACAGTCCTTAACGCCAAAACTGATCGTCTGTGTGAACATTATATTGGCTGTAGACCTTTAACACTTTGAGTACTGGGCTTTCTTCCACTGCCGCTTCCGCTCTAACTGGCAGTCACTAGGAATTGGTCCTCGATGCTAAAGTCAGCTCTAACTGACCTGGTTCAGCTCCTGTCAAACTCTCTGCCACTATGGCTGGTCTCAGTTAGCCTCTAGATGTTATAATCTTGATCACACACTGAGGCCTGGTATTATTACCAGAGGACCCACTGTCTCTATGGCTGGTTTTCGTTAGCTGATCCCGCTGGTATATTGGCCAGTCAGCCTGTCTCTGTCAGGTACTCCAGCTGATGTGATAGTGCCTAGAAGAGCCTGCGCTATATGACTGCTTCCGGCAGAACTCCTATATGTATTCAATATAGAGTATCTTATTGCAGATAAACCAGCCAATTTAATATATTTATATATTAATTTTATATATTTGTGTATTGCGCCAGCGTACTCCTGTTTGGATGCTCATACTGGATTATTGATATCGATGATTACATATTTCATCGGAGGTGTCTCTTATTAATAAAGTTTATTCTTACTTTTGTAGCACCACTGAGCGCTTTTCCTTTTCTTCTATTTGTAATTTCAGCACATATATAACTTTATATTTAGTGATATAGATCTGTTAGGGTTTTATTATATGGAACCAATGGAATGTGTGTTTAAATTATTCTTTTGTGCTACCAAGGACTATACAGGCTGTGCATTTAAGTAAAATGATATATATTTGTTAGAATTGTACTCGGGGGAAGTATGGCTGCCAAAAATAAACTAACTAAAAACTTGTTTTAGACCATGTATGATATTGTAAAACAAAAGAATATATAGCTTTCAAGATAATTGTCCACAGGAATCATGCTTAAACAGAAGGACAGCAAAATGTTACCGTATCTGACATCCTGGGTGTTAAAGGGAACCAATCACATAGAAACAACTTTGGTGCTTTTGAAAGGTTTTTGAATGTTACATATATGTTGTATTATACTTTTTTTTTTTCATTCTTAGAAAGCTCGTTTTTGAGCTATTTAGAATTATAGATAATAATATTACTTCACCTAAAGAATGCCATGCAGGTACTTTATGTCTTAATTCTACATTGCCCACCTCCTAACTCAATGATACTTAACCCTTTCAGTGCTACAGGAGGTGGGCAACGCGTTTCTGAGCAGTGTCAATGACAACTGGAATCTATAGAGGGCTAAGAAAAGTGCATGCAGGGCATGTCTTAATTTGCTTAATCTTGAAATCTAAATAACTCAAAACAAGTTTTCTATAGAAAAAATGGCTAATACAACATAGAGGTGTTTTTAGGTTTAAGAACAGCCCAAGCCTCTTACACTTAAAGGATTAAACTGCTGTAAAGCAATGCATGCGTACCCCTCTAGCACTCAAAGGGTTAATCAATGAAACCATACCGGAACATTAAGATTTTTTTACCATCTTCCCTGCTACTACATTTTTGCTAGTCTCTTATATCTCTATAATCCTTTGAAATCTATCATACTGCCTAAATTATTGTCTCTGAAGCCACCTTTAACATTGCATCATTCTGAAAACCACATTCACTACACATCCACTGGGTTGCCTACATCATATTTACTTCTCCAGTTGTTACATACACACCTTTGCCTTACAATGGCTTTGTCTTTCAATACCATGCTATGATCAGCACTTGGAAAATCTGCTCCGTCAACATCCTGTTTAAGAAACAACCTTCCAGAGCAGATTCCCTATCTTTGACATTGAGGCTGATGCACACTTTTTGAGTTTTAAACACGTGGATGCTAAACAGGTCTCCAAAACAATACGTTGCAAACCTCTCTACAACTGAAAGGGGAAAATCTAAATTCTTCAGTTAAGTTTCTTTCATATCACAACTGTGCTCAACTTTTTTAAGCCCAAACTAGCCACAATTCAATACCACATGATATTTCTGGTTGCCTATGTTACTCCCTCTTAACAGATATTGCCTTTATTCCCTCTACATCTGGTATATGGTAAATTCACATTGATTGTTCCATCCACATGTACAAGATGATGTAGTAATTATGAATGGTATATTTTCATGTAGCTATCAAAATGTATTCTTGGCCACAATGGCAAATAAGTGACAACTGCCCCATAGATCATGCATAACAAATGTCTGTAGGAAAAACTCACACATGTGACAGAGGAATAAGTAACTATCAGGACGGATTCCAGGGTATCAGTAAGTAACACTGCACTATTGATATGAGTAGTAATGAGACCAGGCTATTGTAATTCTCAATTCAGACTGTGAGCAAGCAACAATATATTTAAAAACATGACCAACATGAACATAAACTGGCCTGTGGCCAACACTATATTATTCAAAGCTGTGTAAAGGTTCACTAGATTTTATACTACACCTACACAAGAAGCACACCTGCAGGCACAACTGAAAGGGTTTGAGCATGAGGTCAGCAAGGGTTATGAGAAGTTTTGGACATCCTGGGATGAATCAAGAATTCCCTTTGTCATGAGCATATTTTCTTTGCAACTGAATAGACACACACCTGTAAACCATGACACCACTTCAACTCTGAATTACTGGATTATTGTATTGCACTTCTTTTCTGAAAATCTTAATTAGACAAAAATGCAAACACCAGAAGAACATCTGTAGCCTTACATGAACAGCAGCCCAAACAATGTATTGCCTTAAGTAGAATGATGGATTATTTAAACAAGTGAAATATTAATACCTATAAATTAACTAACATCAGCCGTATTTAAGTAACATGATGCATTTTTAAATATCTGACTGGGAAAATCCTGCTTACTGTATAGCAAAACCACTTCAGAAATACTCCCCAACTGAAAGCTTCACTGGCAGCTCTGTGTACCATCATATGCATCATCAATATCCAGATGATAATGTCAGCGAGTAAAATTTGTCTCCGTGGTGATATCAATAAGCCAGAGGTCCATAGAGCACAAAATGTATAATTAATTTTGGAGTTTATGGGGATCATTATTTCTTGTTTCTTCCTACACTATTTGAAATGGGGGAAAATATTAGGTCTTTTGAATTCAATACAAAATACTGATTTATTGCAGACGTTTCGACCCAAACAGACTCTGACACCAGAGGACTTGATAAGATGTCTTGGCTCTCCCACAAAGAAAGGACGGGTTACTATTTGAATTCTGCCATGCAACCACCCAGACCCAGAAAAGAGATTGATTTGCTAATATTTGAACAACACACAATGTAGGTTATGGCGCCAAATGTGTGCTAGGATCCACTCTGATCCCTACTGGAATAAGCATACATCCATCCAAATCAAAAGGTGTCTGTCCAACTATATAGAGTCTTATGGAGGATATAGATATAATAGGATTTTAGTCTTACCTGTTAAATCCTTTTCACTTAGTCCATACAGGTCACTGGTACAATGGGATGTCAGTCCTCTTTAAGTAGGCAGGAACTTTTCAGAAACTTGTACAGGGGGGGTGGAGCCTCCTCTCCCTCCTAGTCCACTTCCTCTGGCACAAGACTCCATATTGATTAGAGACACAAAACTGACCAAAGGTAGAAGAGAGTGAAAACTCCTGTGAGCATGCCCCAGAGGTCTCCCAAAAAAAATGCCACAGGAGAACCAAGCGTGGCCCCCTATAGGGTGGGAGACCAGTGACCTGTATGGACTAAGTGAAAAGGATTTAACAGGTAAGACTAAAATCCTATTTTCACTGTCGTCCAATACAGGTCACTGGTACAATGGGATGTACAAACATTGAGCTGACCAGAGGCGGGAAGAAAGGAGGGGCCAGGCATAAGTCCCCATAACATCCAGGCCTCTAGGAAATAATAATCATAGAGCCCAACAAACTGAGGTATCAACGGACACCAACCATGGGTGAAACGAACCCCCATGAACACCCACTGCACGCAAACTAGAGCCAACAGGGCTCAACAGTAAGGAAGCACTAGTAATCTCAGAAGAAGAAGATTCTAGACAGGCAAAGCTGCCTCCAGAACCTTCCTCCCAAAGCTGGCATCAGCCGAAGCCAGCACATCTACACGGTAGTGCTTTGAAAAGGTATGCACAGAGGACCAAGTGGCCGCCTTGCATAACTGTTCTGTAGATGCTTGCTTCTTGTAGGCCCACGAGGCCCCGATAGACCTCGTAGAATGAGCAGTAACCCTGAAGGGCACATGCTGATTCCTCAGTTCATAACACTTGCGAATTGTAGACTTAATCCAAGAGGCGATAGTCACTTTGGATGCCGGTCTCCCTGCCCTAGGACCCTCAGGAATGACAAACAGAGCGTCAGACTTCCTGATAGGCTCAGTGCGATGTACAAAGAACTTAAGACAACGCACCACATCTAACAGATGAAGACCCCTGTCTTTATCTGAGGAACGATTAGGGCAAAGAGAAGGCACCACAATCTCCTGATTGATGTGAAAATCAGAGACAACCTTAGGCAACAACTCCCTAGAAGTACGAAGGACTGCCTTATCTTTGTGAAACACCAGGTAAGGCGGTTTACAGGACAGAGCCTGTAACTCCGCCACCCGGCGAACTGAAACGATAGCTAAAAGGAAAGCCATCTTCCAAGTCAAGAGACGCAAAGGAATAGTAGCCAGCGACTCAAAGGGGGGTCGTTGAAGAACCCCCAAAACTAAATTGAGATCCCACTGAGGAGCCGAGCTCCGGAAAGTGGGGCGAACATGAGCTACCCCCTGAAGGAACACCTTGACGTCAGGGAGCACAGCAATCCGCTCCT
Source organism: Rhinophrynus dorsalis (assembly GCA_037306005.1). NCBI lineage: Eukaryota > Metazoa > Chordata > Amphibia > Anura > Rhinophrynidae > Rhinophrynus > Rhinophrynus dorsalis. Next base: position 578,838,843 of record CM074718.1, read on the forward strand.
GAAAGAATACAGAGAAAGCAGATGTCTGAACTTTAAGGGAACTCAAACTAAGTCCTTATCTACACCATCCTGTAAAAATGCTAAGACATTAGGAAGGTGGAATTCGTGAGATAACTGTCTAGTATCGCACCAGGAGACAAAGGTCGACCACACCCTATGGTAGATCTTGGAAGACACGGGCTTGCGAGCACTCATCATAGTAGAAACTACTGCGGATGAATAACCCTTCCTCTTCAGAATCGAGGATTCAACCACCAGGTCATCAAACGGAAACGTTGGACGTCTTCTTTCCACAGATAACCCTGTACTAGCAGATCCGGACGGTAAGGTAGTGGTAACGGATCCGCCACAGACATAGCCATCAGTTCGGGATACCAAGACTGACGAGGCCAGTCCGGCGTGATCAGGACAGCGGGACACCGCTCCGCTTTCAGCTTCTGGATGACTCTGAGCAATAGAGGAAGAGGAGGAAAGATGTAAGCTAGGGAGAAGTCCCACAGAATTGAAAAGGCATCCGCCGCTAGGGCCAGTGGATCCTTTCCTCGAGAGCAGAACACTGGAACCTTCCTGTTGTGTCTGGTCGCCATTAAGTCCACCACTGGTGTACCCCATCTCTGGGTAAGAAGGAGAAATACTTCTGGATGCAGAGCCCACTCTCCGCAGTCGACGGTGTGACGACTGAGAAAGTCTGCCATGATGTTGTCTACGCCTGGAATGTGAACAGCAGAGATAGCCGGCACGTGATCTTCTGCCCAAGACAAAATAGCCTTGACCTCCAGCCAAGCGTCGAGACTTCTTGTGCCGCCTTGTCTGTTGATGTAAGCCACCGCGGTAGCGTTGTCGGATTCCACTCTGACTGGACAGCCGTTCAGATGAGATTCCCAATGAATAAGGGCAAGGCGGGCTGCTCTCATTTCCAGAATGAGAAGCCGAGACGGGTACAACCACCAGTCCAGGCTCCTCACGACATGACAGGGAAGAGATACTGACAAGCGGGGATGATCCGGATGACGGCTGCACATGCGAAGAACAAACCTCTGAAGCTCCCTGGTGTGTGCCATGGCAAAGGGAACCACCTGTATTGTGGAGATTAATTTCCCTACCAAATAAGTCAACGTCAATATTGAGAATCTCAGAGACTCGATTGGCAATCTGATAAGCCACGTCTTCCGGTAGAAAAACCTTGCTCCGCACTGTGTCGAAAATTATCCCCAGGAAGAGAATCCTTTGGGAAGGAATCAAATCTGACTTATCCAAATTCACCACCCATTCGTGGCGAGAAAGAGTCTGAGAACATGTCTGAATCTGTTGGTGAAGGATCTGAGCAGAGGAAGCCTTCAAGAGTAGATCGTCCATGTAAGGGGTCACTCTCACCCCATCTCGATGAAGTACTGCAATCAGAGCTCCCAGGACTCTTTGAAAGACCTGAGGAGCCGTCGTGAGTCTAAATGGAAGGGCGGAAATTGAAAATGACCCCTGTGACAAGCAACCTGAGATACCGTCTGCTGTCCTGATGTATAGGAATATGCAGATACGCATCCTGAAGATCCAGGGACGCTAGAAATTCCCCTGGAGACATCTCAGCTATCACTGACCGAAGTGACTCCTGACGGAAGTGAGAAGTTACGATGAAGGTATTCAGAGCTTTGAGGTCCAAAATAGGACGGGCACCCCCGTCCTTTTTGGGAACTAAGAACAGGTTGGAATAAAATCCTGAACCTAGTTCCCCTGTAGGGATTGGTTCTAAAACATCCGTGTCCAAAAGATCCCGAATAGCGTCGTTGAATAGACGCTTTGTGGTGGAATCTTGGGATGGACGTGAAAGATGGAACCGAAACGGAGGAAGAGAAGAAAAAAGGGATCCTGTAACCCTCCAAAATCACCTGAAGAACCCAAGGGTCCGCTACTGACTCCTCCCATAACCGGCGAAAGAGGCGGAGCCGCCCTCCTACAGCCGGATGCGGACCCAGGTTTGGCGAGTCATGCCGAAGCAGTCTTGGAGGTCTTGGCCTTGGGATCGGCTCTAGGTTTCCAAGGCTGTCTGGGCTTGAAGGAGGGGCGATGAGTGGACGCACCTGCCTGGGGCGTAGCGCGAGTCTCCGTTTGGAACGTACGAAAGGACCGATTGTGTTTAACTGGAAAATTCCTTTTCCTTTGAACTGAAGGCCACGAAGTACTCTTACCCCCAGTTGCCTCACTGATCATGTCCTTAAGTTCAGCTCCAAAGAGGGACGCCCCTTGAAAGGGAATAGAAAGTAAAGCCTTCTTAGAGGCTGTGTCAGTGGACCAAACTTTAAGCCAGAGCGCACGTCTGGCCACCACAGATGCAGTAGAAGCTCTCGCCATCATGCGCACAGCATCAAAGGCAGCATCAGCAATATAATTGTGAGCTTCAGAGATGTTAGCAAGCAATTGCAACTGATCAGATACTGGAGCATCATGGCGAACCGCTGCAGTGAGCTGTTCAGTCCATGCCGCTATGGTCCTGTTAACCCATGCTACCGCAATGGTAGGACGCATGGCGGTGCCAATGGAAGCAAAATTAGTTTTAAGGCAAGTTTCCAACTTCTTGTCTGTCCAATCCTGAAGGGCAGCAGCATCAGACACTGCCAAAGCAGTAGACTTAGATAGTCTAGAAACTGGGGCATCCACCTTAGGTGGATGTACCCATTTGGCCAGCTGAGCCTCAGGAAAAGGATAAAGTTTAGCAAACTTCTTTGATACTGAAGATGACCTATCAGGAGTCTTCCATTCGGAAGAAATTAAACGTTCCAGAGTAGGATTAGTGGGAAAACATGTAACAGCCTTAGAAGGCTTTTGAAATACGTCCGTTGGGTCATGAGTAAACTCCTGACACAAGGGAAGGTTGAGGGTATTTAGCACGGCCCTGATCAGCCCTTCTGCAGAGACTTCAGGGTCGCACTCATAGGGGTCCCCAATTAACCTATTGGACTCAGAAATCGCCCCATCCTCAACATCTGATTCTGTGAAACAATTCTTCCTCAGAAGACTCGTACCGCTCAGGGTCCCCCTGCTGTTTGGGAAGGGGGGTCCTGATGGGAGAGGGGTTCTGCCAGACTTGGAGAGCCCCTTGAACCTGAGAGGGAAAGAGTTGCAGCATGGATCTAAGATCCCTGGTAGCAGCCTTAAACTCCTGAACCCAAACTGGCTCAATAACATGGCTGGAGGGCCCCTGGTTGTCCTGACCCTCCAAGCATGTTGGGCACAAATGACCAGAGAAATCCCTGGGCAACTTGGATTGACAGGAGGAGCATAATGCAAAAGGAGATACTGACCCCCCAACCTCCTTGGTCTTGGGTCTAGCCCCTTGCTCAGATGGAGTAAACATACTTAATATGCACACCAATACAAAATACCCGGTCAGAATGTGTTAAATAATAAAGTTTGAACCCAAAAATGCCCAAAGTTAAACTTATCTGGCACCCAAAGGGTTAAACTGCGGAGGAGAAGAGAAGGCTCGTTCCCTGCTTAGTGTATCTGAAGAAAGAGAGATCCAAAATGGCTGCTAACCTAGTAGCCAATGATAAAAACGGCGCGAATCAAGCGCTCATGGGAAATGTAGTTTTCCCTTTAAATACACTAAACGGGGTCCGACGCCCCTCAGAGACCCCCAAAACACTGAATTCACTAACCGGATAAAAGAGCAAGTGAAGACCAACATTTTAAGCCCACTCTGGAGTTGCTGTGTCAAGCGGTTCCAGAGATACGTCCCAGACTGCGCTGTCCCATAGAGAATAATGGAGCAATGGCGCCTATGCTATAAAGGCGCGCTTAAGGTTGCGGTGCTTTTTTTTTTTTTTTTAAAGTGATGCACACATAAAATAGTAAATACCCTAAAAGTATACATTGAATATAATAAATGTTAACACAAATGCACCAATAGCCCCAGGACAACACACAGACATTTACATAGTAAATAAACACCCTTTGAGTGCTGGAGTACATAGTGAGAACTCCCCAAATACAGCCCAATAAAGGGACACTGTGGGACAAGTGGACCTTCAGCACTCAAAGGGTGGCTCACCTTCCTGTATCTTCGTTCTTCAGGTAACCATGTAAAATAAAGGAATTAACACAAGTGCCAATTCCTCACAGGGAAGCTACTTGAAATCAAGTTGTTCCCTCTTCAGGGCATAAGGTCCACTAGAAAATCCCTGGATGCTGCACTGGCCACTTCGGGTGAGAGCACGGTCAGCCACGGTTACCCGCCTAATGGTGGTATTCCATATTTGAAGAAAATAATAAAACAACTAAAGTTTCTTGAGAGACGTTCACTGCCTGATGTGCATAGCACGAGGAACTAATCAATATGGAGTCTTGTGCCAGAGGGAGTGGACTAGGAGGGAGAGGAGGCTCCACCCCCCCTGTACAAGTTTCTGAAAAGTTCCTGCCTACTTAAAGGGGACTGACATCCCATTGTACCAGTGACCTGTATTGGACGACAGTGAAACACACTTTCTTTACTTTTGTATCAATTGAAGATGATAAACAGTTCCAATTGAAAGAAGTGCGCTTCTCTTTGGGTGCAGCTCCCTTAAACCCCGGTGGTGGGCAGAGTCATGCGTTCTCTACAACAGAACAAAGAAAGAAAAGAGAGAGGGGCGCAATCTGTATAATTAGGGTAGGTACACCAAGCTCTTATCAGGATCTCTTCACAGCACGTCTTCTAGGATATTGAATTGAAGATCCACACACACTTCAATTTTATAAATATATATTTTGAACTATTGAAATACTGGATGCATTTTTTAAAAAAATGCCCTGAAGAAGTATTAGATTAATATGAAACGCGTTGGGCGTGGGTGGCTACATTATTTTTCACCTTTTTATCCCGACATATGACCAGTGGATTGTTTTGTTGTTTTATTTTACCTGTTATACAATAAAATTTATAAAACTGAAGTGTATGTGGATCTTCAATTCAATATCCTAGCAGACGTGCTGTGAAGAGATCCTGATAAGAGCTTGGTAAGCCTCATCTTTAAAGCTGAAAATCACTTGGAATCTGGTAAGCGGTCACATTGTAGGGGGGTATTTTCATTTGGTGTACCTACCCTAATTATACAGATTCGCTCTCAGATGGGATTGCGCCCCTCTCTCTTTTCTTTATTTGCTAATATTTTCCTTCCTATATAATCATACAGTAAATTATCAAGAGAGTGCTTATACTTATAATCATAAAAACATTAAGGCAGAATATATAATGTGTCACTGTGTTATTTTATTGTACAGGTATAATGGGTGACAGCATCTAAGCTTCTAATTTAAATGAAAAAATTACACACAAAAATGAAGGCCAAGTGATCACCAAGTGATTCAGAAACAGCAGGAATTACGTAGTTAGTAGAATGCCTTACGATTAAAATAAAACTATTTTGAAGTTATTTAACCCTTCTATCATCCACTTAGATTACAATTTTAAACTGGGAATGAGAAATGTAACTATGATGGTTACATGCACTACATTTAATGAGATTACCCCTTCATCCTCATACAAAGCAATAAACTAAATGAAACCAATATATCACTGTTGTTCTTGCCCCTTTGCCTCATCTCTTTCATCATCATCTGATTTTCTTGTCAAATGTCCCACTGCTTAATCTTGAAAGCAATCTTCTACTCCCCCCCTGTGTAAACATGTAGTAGGCTGTACATGCAATGTTACAGGCATAGATGGAATTATGTTATTTGGGGAAATAACACATCTGCAAATGCATAACATTGGATACAATACGATAAAAATAATTCTTAATGTCAACTGTGAAATCTACATATGTAGACAGGTGTTTCTATGTTATGTTTTTGTGAAGTCAAGCTCACAATTCTATAATTTACTGGATTAGATCTTGCCCCCTTTTGAATACTGATACTACACCAGCTTATTTTAATCATAGGGCACTATGACTGATGTTAATGAATCAAAGGGATAGTAAATATGCAAAAATATGTAGCTCCGATTAATACTCAAATGTTAGGTTTCATCTTGCGCTACATATTAATCATGCCCCACTTGTAGGTTCTAAAGCAAAGTATCCCCCTCCCATCCCTTTTACTTAAGCAACCTGATTCCACATCTACGGGGAGAAGCATGCAAGAGGTAAAAGGGTCAGGAGGGTGATACTTTTAAAAAGAATTACTGTAGAACTACAAGTCGGGCATGATTAATATACAGTACAAGATGATACGTAACATTTGAGTATTGATCGCAGCTACATTTATTGGCATACATTACTTAGTAAGATTCTTGTAATTACTGAACTAAGTTCCTTAAGGACCCTTTGGTATACACCATCAGGTCCAGGTGCTTTATTCACCATAACCTTTTTTCCAGTGTCTTTTGGACTTTGACCTCAATAAACTATGTACATGACAAAGGAAACTCTGAGATTTGCCCTGATTGTCCATATACTGCAGTTGTTGCTTCCTTTGTATATAGAGAAGAAAATAAGGAATCCACCATTGCATTATTTCCATCAACAATTTATATGTCTCAGTTTTAAGGGGACCAATATCAAACTTTATATTGTCATATACTTGAAGAAAACCTTAGTGTTTTTGTTGCTCTCGTTTGTAATAATTTTCTCATTTTCAGTTTTATCTGAAATAATTGGTTGATTGCAAATTCTACTGTATTCTTTTTAAATTATGCATCTGACTGACAAACTATGCACCAAAAGCAAAAGTCTGAAAGCTTTCAAAAATAGACATGTTAATAGTTTACTTTTATCAGTTAACAAAATGATAGTGAGTTAACAGAAGAAATTTTTAAATCAAATCAATATTTGGTGTGACTACCCTATGCCTTCAAAACAGCATCACTTCTTCTAGGTACACTTGCACACAGTTTAAGAAACTCGCCTGGTAGGTTGTTCAAAACATCTTGGAGAACTAACTAAAGTTCTTCTGTGGATTTAGGAAGCCTCAGTTGCTTCTCTCTTTACATTTAAGCTCAGACAGACCATCACTTCCAAGACTACTTGTTTTTCTTTACACTGAAGATTGTTCTTAAAGGGATAGTAATGTTTCACAAAAAAGTAGGTCTGATTAATCTTCACAGTATTTGGGCCATGGAGAATGTTATTTCAATACTGTCAGAGTTGTAGTTCAAGATTAATTGAACGAAAGTATTCCCCTCCTGCCCCTTTTACTGATGTAACACTGCTCGCCTTAGAGCAGCAAGACTGTCCGGATGGATCGCAGCAAGGAACAATCTTCAGTGAGCATACGGAAAAATGTGAAAAAAAAATAAACGTCAAGGAAGGCAGAGTTTTCCTTATGTTCACAGAAAGAAGACTGTCCCTTGCTGAAACCTGAGACCAGATTCCACATCTGAGGGAAGGTGGCTTATACCAGTTAAAAGGAGTAGGAGTGGGATATTTTATCATTCAATTACTCTTGAACTATAACTGACAGTATTGAAATAACACTCTCCATGGCCCAAATACTATGAAGATTAATTGGAGCTGCTGTTTTTGTGAACATAAATACCCCTTTAATGACATTGGCTGTATGTTTGGGATCTTTGTCATGCCGCAGAATAAATTTGGAGCCAATGAGATGCCTCCCTGATGGTAATGCATGATGGATAAGTATCTTCCTGTACTTCTCAGCATTAAGGAGACCATTAATTCTCACAAAGGGCTCAATTCAAATGTTGGAGTAGAAAAATGTCGGTAAGACAAAATGGATACTGACCAACAAAATAAAATGTCGGTATTCAAATGTTCCACTGACATTTAACACAACGGACGTTAGGAGACAAAACTGGTGTTGTGTCCAAACGTCCGTTTTGTGCGTCAAGTTCCCAAAACGCTGCTAAATAACACCAGTTTTGGGAACTTAACAGTAAAACAACTAACAATAGGTGCCTGACATACTGTCAAGCACCGATCGTTAAAAAGTCTGTGTTAAACTTATCTGTCATCCATTGTCTGTCTCCTTCTATCTTCTCTTGTATCTTCTGTCTTCTTTCTGTAAAAGAAAAAAAAAACAAGTGAGTTGAAAGAATAGATACGTTAGCCCCTTGAGCGCCAGAGGGGTATGCAACGCATTGCAAAGCAATGTGTTGCGTACCTCTCTGGGGACCAAAGGGTTAAAGTACATAGCAGTGTGCAAGTCTTCAAATAAAAATTCCTCATATATAATAACACACGTTAGGAAATGTTTGCCATACATCTTTAATGCCATGGTATCTCTATTGTCTATAAGTAAATAAAAAGCCAACTCAGCTTAAATTGTTGCAGCCTCTGTCGCTGTGTGAGGCGATGGCGGAGACGGAATAAGGTGGCATAGCCCTCCCCTCTTCTTCTTCATGGGCCGATGCCCGCTCTGGTCTGAGGGCATTAGAATCGAGGCTGTCCTTATATATGGGCAGCCTTACTTCTAATTCCTCACAGTCATTGGCTGAAATATGCTTACGCATCTCCCAGCCAATCAGTTTTGAGCGGCTGTGCTTTAAGCCGATTGGCTGGGAGGTGCGTAAGCATATCCTAGCCAATGGCTGTGAGGAAATTAGAAGTAAGGCTGCCCATCTTTAAGGGCAGCCTCAATTCTAATTCCCTCTGACCGGAGCGGGTATCAGCCCTTGAAGAAGAAGACGGGAGGGCTGTGCCACCTTATTCTGTCTCCACCGCCGCCTCAGTGCCTCACTCATTGGCGGAGACAGCAACGATTTAAGCAGAGTTGGCTTTTTATTTGCTTATAGACAATCGAGATACCATGGCATTACAATATATGGCAAACATTTCTTAACATGTGCATTATTATATATGAGGGACATTTATTTGAAGACTGGCACACTACTATGTACTTTAACCCTTTGGGCCCTTTGCAATGCGTTGCGTACCCCTCTGGCATTCAAGGGGTTAACGTATCTATGCTTTCAACTCAAACTTATTTTTATTCTTTTACAGGAAGAAGAGAGAAGATAGAAAAGAAGAACAGAAGATAACCAGGAAGCTGAGGACTCCTCTGGACATCAGGATTAATGGTAAGTGTTACTTGTAATGTTATGTTTTTCGAACTTAGTTGGGTTAACCTTATGAATACTGGCAGGGTAATTATACCCCACTGGCACTCATAGGGTTAATTCTACTAACATTTGACTCTCTTTTTTATACTTTGGATGTAATGCTATGGGGCTTAGAGCCCCATATCAATACATCCACTGAGGACTTTTTTTAACTTCAAGTGTCTGTGTTGACTGTTTAAACAGGCGATAAGGGACTCAAGTTAAAAATAGGTGTTAACTTTCCTGCGATAACTTGAGTCTCTTATCTCCTGTTCTTGGCTAACGTAGACATTTGAATTGCAATTTACAGTGTTTTCATCCTTTTCAATGGAGGAAAACACCTCTTAACTTTAACTCACAAAGCTTTTTTTTTTGCTGGTATTTTTTGACAGCACAGACATTTGAATAGGTTACTGTGCTGGAAAAAATGCCGTCGGCAGTAAAAACAGCCATCTCCAACATTTGGATCGAGGCCCAAATCCCAAAATCCATTGGAAGAAATGAAGCCCCAAACTTGAATGGAACCTCCACCATGCTTCACTGTTTCCTACAGACACTCTTGTACTGCTCTCCAGCCCTCTGGCAAACAAACTGCCTTCTGCTATAGCCAAATATTTCAAATTTTGACTCATCAGTCCAAAGCATCTGCTGCCATTTTTCTGAACCACAGTGCCTGTTTTCCTGCATAGTTGAGTTGCTTGGCTTTGTTTCCATGTCGCAGGTATGGCTTTTTGGCCACAAGTCTTCCATGAAGACCACTTCTGAGCAGAATTCTCCAGACAGCAGATAGGTGTACCAGGATCACACTGTTGTCTGCCAGTTCTGAGCAGATGGCATTGCTGGATATCTTCCGATTGCAAAGGGAAGTAAGCATGATGTGTCTCATCTGCTGCACTAAGTTTCCGAACACTGCTCCTACAGTCCGCAACGTTGCCCGTTTCTTTCTGCTTCTTCAGAAGAGCTTGGACAGCACATCTGGAAACCCATCTGCCTTGAAATTTCTGGCTGTTTTATTCCTCCTACAAAGATGTTCCTATTTCAGCTAATGATTGTGTTTCAACCAAAATATTAAATTGATGATCATTAGCACCTGTTTGGTATAGTTGTTTAATCATTCACCTGACTATATAGCTACATTTGAAGGCAAAGGATAGTCACACCAAATACTTGATTTGATTTCAATTTTTCTTCTGTTAACTCACTATCATTTTGATAAGTGATTAAAAATAAACTATTAACATGTCTATTTTTGAAAACATTCTTACTGTACAGCATTTTTTCACACCTGCCTAAGACTTCTGCACAGTACTGTATATATCAACGTTTCATTATACATAGTTCAATGTGTTGCACACTACTCTAGAAGACAATGGGTTAAACACTGAATAGTTATTACAGAGGATTAAAAAACTGCTAAGTTGATTTTTTTCTTATTACTACAAAGCCTCATTTTAAATTAAATTCTGAAAAGTAATTTTTTAAATGGTTATTTTAAAGAGCAATGGACAAAACATGCACTTTCATATTAAGGTCATTCAAGTCTTAATTATCGAGCAAGATTACTCCTTCGGGGAAAGGTTATAATTAATATGTGCATTAACCTCTTATATGCTTTAAGACCGTGGTTCCCAACAAGGGGTCCGTGTCCCTTCCGGTGTGCCACAGACATCAACTTAAGGAGCCCCTTTTTCTATACAATCTTTGTAAAAAAATGTTGAAGTTGAGTTTCATTTGTACATTTATGGAAACTGTTGTGCACGAGATGCCTGTAATTTTGACTGGGAGTCCCGAGAATAACTACATATGTATGTATTTGTAACCTTTGTTACCACAAATGATGTAAAATAAAATCTCCGGTATAACACACAACTGTGTACAATAGTCAGGTGTAAATTATACCCAATATTTTAGTGGATAACAAGAGTGCCTATGTATAATTAATATTTTGGGGCTCTGATTCCCTCCCTCCACCCATGCAATCCGCTACCAGCTTGCCCTCCTGCTATTCACCCCCTCCAAAGTCATCTGTGATAGCTTCACAGTGGGCAGCATGCTTGCATTTGCCACCCGCGCTTCCATCAATGCCCTGTGAGGAGCTTTTAATTTAAGCCAATGGTAATGCCATTTGAGGATCTCAAGGTCTCCTAAGGGCAATACTGTACATCAAAAGCATAGCGCCCATTCGGGGTGGTTTGAGCAAAAATCACTGAGAAACACAGCTTTAAGAGATTTAAACATGTTCACAATGAGGGCAATATACAGAGAACGAGAAAGCAATTCTGAGGCAATGCAAGTGTACCTCAATAGATAAATACTTATTTAATTATTATTTTCATAGAACTTGTAATCCTTCGAGTGCCAGAGATGTAGTCAATGCATTCCAATGTTTTTGATGTCTCCAATGCATTACAACATTTCTAGCATTCAAGTAGGTGTACTCCCCATTAATATACAGGTGAATATGTATTTCCCTCCTATGCTGCTGTTGGTTTGCCCCAGAAATACTCCTTCTTTACTTTCTGCATAAAAGCCCTTAGTCTGCATGACCGTTTAGGCATATCAGCAGCAGGGCAGTGGAAGGGGACTATTTATGTGTGTTGTAGGTTAAACGTAAAATGGCTTTCTGACAAACAGATTCATTTTCAGACAACAGCAAAGGTCGCTCAAAGTTCAAGATATGTGTTGGGTCAGAAGCTGTCCCCCAAAGCAGACAAATGGTGATGTTATAGGCATTACTTACGGCAGATCAAACAGCACTTCATCTTGGTTCTGATTTTCACCATTTAGCATCAGTAAAGCCTTCTGAGACTCCAGGCAAGGCCGCTGCCCTATTTTCCTTTTTCTTTTGAGCACTTTTTCATTGCCGCACGTTCTCACTCTCCATAAAGCTGGGATATATGAACAAAACTGTTTGCAGAAATGGAACATTTTTAATAATTGTGCTTAAATGGTCTAGATATCAATACACTGTACATATCCTATAATAATTAGAGAAAAAAGGCACTAATTATATATATATATATATATATATATATATATGACAAACACACACAAAATATACAGTTAAAAAAAATAAATAAATATATATATATATATATATATATATATAAAACACACTATGCCTGAGTAACTAATGAATTATTTGTTGAATAGGAGGTTCTAAAATGGTCACATAGTGTAATGAACATGTGCAAGTCTACTCTCCGGAGACATTTTAAAGAACTAGCTGCTGCCATCTAATAGGGGTAGCCTGGAGCACTCACCTGCCACCTTTGATTTTAGCAAAAGACCAGTGACCCACTTGAAGTGACCCAATGTTTACTCTTCCAAAACATGCCAAATATTTGGATGCAAGCCACATATTTCTAAGAATTTGCTCAGTGGTTGACATGGCTCTTAAAGGGAGAGTAATGTTTCATAATAAAAGCAGCTCTAATTAATCATCATAGTATTTGGACTTTGGAAAGTGTTATTTCAATTCTGTCAGAGTTATAGTTCAGGAGTAATTCAATGACAAAGTGTCCCCCTCCCGCCCCTTTTACTGATGTAACACTCTTCAGCCAAAGCAGAAGGGAGGTGCCCAGGTAGATTGCACAGAGGGACAATCTTCAATTAAAGGGATAGTAATGTTTCATAATAAAAGCAGCTCTAATTAATCATCATAGTATTTGGACTTTGGAGAGTGTTATTTCAATTCTGTCAGAGTTGTAGATCAAGAGTAATTCAATGACAAAGTGTCCCCCTCCTGCCCCTTTTACTGATGTAACACTTTTCAGCCAGAGCAGAAGGGTAGACTGCAGAGAGGGACAATCTTCAATTAAGATAAGGGAAAAACCTGAAAAGCTTGTCAAGGGGGGCAGGGATTTCATTGTTTTCATAGGAATAAGAGTGTCCCCTTCTGTTATCTGTCTGGTCTATGGACTGCATTCCACATCTGAGAAGAGATAGCTTACACTAGGTAAAAGGGGCGGGAGGGGGAAACTTTGCTTGTGAATATCTCTTAAACCATAAAGGTTTGAGAGATAAGACTTATATAATTCTTCATGTTTTTTTAATGCCTACAAAATAAAGTAAAGTTAAAACTAAGTATTACTATCCCTTTAAGATAAGGGAAAAACCTGAAAAGCTTGTCAAGAGGGGCAGGGCTTTCATTGTTCTAATAGGAAGAAGAGTGTCCCCTGCTGTTATCTGTCCAGTCTATGGACTGCATTCCACATCTGAGAAGAGGTAGCTTACACTAGGCAAAAGGGGCGGGAGGGGGAAACTTTGCTTGTGAATATCTCTTAAACCATAAAGGTTTGAGAGATAAGACTTATATCATTCTTCATGTTTTTTTTAATGCCTACAAAATAAAATAAAGTTAAAACGAACTATTACCATCCCTTTAAACTTTTGCTCCTCCATAGTTGTTTTTTTTTTTTTTAAATAATGCTTAGTGCATTTTTTTATATGTATTTTTCCCCCTTGGTATGCTATTTTAAAAGAATTGTGGAGCAATTCTGGAGAAAACATGCGGCAGTCTGCTCCTCACTGGAGAACGAAAAAAGCTCATTAATTTAAACGGGTTTTGAGCCACTGAATGCTAAAGAGGTCTCCAATGCATTGATGATCACATTCAAGGGATTAAAAGCCAAATAAATAAATGGCAAATTAGGGAATGTCAATTTGTACCCTACAGTGAAGTTGATGTTCCCCATAATGACTCCAGCTTTCTTCTGAACAAAATGTCCCTTAGCTCCAAATCTTAACACACACTGTGCGGGCATTACAGGCAGTGGGAGACACAAGCAAATCTTTCTTAACCACTTGAATTCTAAAACAACTATTCTGGGACAGGCTGAGATCTTTAGGTGATTTGTGGTAATTGGTCTAGGAAGGAGTAGGAGCCTCATTCCATGCTATAGAGGTGTAGTTCTGGAGCAAACCAACTGCACTACAGGGGAGAAAATTCCAATTCCAATTGATTTAACATGGTGCAAAGCACTGAGCTGGAGACCTCTTTAGCATTAAAGGGGAAATACCCTCCATGCAGACACTGTTAAGAAAGAATAAATAATACTGGTATTTAAGCTTTCCTTAACAATTTCTGAGCAATGCATTATGCATATATAGAAAAATAGGGCCACAGGCAAAATACAAAAGAACAATAGTTGTGGGACAATCCAAGCACACATAGAGAAGAAATAAAAAATGCCTCAAATTCATATAGATTTAAATCCTCTAAATGCTATAGTGATCTCTAATGCAAGCATCTCTGGCATTCAAGAGCTAAAAATCCTCATTTAAATCATTGAGAGATGTTACTTCTGTAGTGTTGCTTATCTGCCTTATTCTTTGTACTAGTGACTGGTGCACTGCGTTACCCTTTCATTTGGGCACTCCGTGCATGTTGGGGACCTTTCGGATTGCTGCAGTGGTTAGTCTCGCTGCAGTGATTCTGGCAGGTGTATATTAGAGCCGCTCCTGTGAGTCTCAAAGCAATTTTGCCTAGAGTGGCAAAATTAATGCTGTGTGTGGGTGACCTCAGACACCCTGAGGGGCAGACAGAGAACAAGAAAGTTTAATAACATGTTCTATGGAAGAGCTTGAGTTACTCACCACAACTCTCCTTAATAAGGTCCAGGAACAGCACGACCAGGTAACCACAATAAGAAAATAGAGTTTTAGTGACACATACCATTAAATCATTTTCTTTTAGTCCATATGGAACACAGGAACCATGGAATAAAAGTTCTCCTCTTCCAGAGGGCTGGGCACTTCAAAAAGGCAGGGCCTTTATGGCAGAGACCCTCCTCTTCTTCCAGCTTTACCCCCACCCATTTTCATATATAGCAAAGTGGCACAAGAAACAAAAAGCAGGAAGAAAAGAAGGAAATCCTCTGAACAGAGACCACAAGAGGACTCTTCTGCCTGGTGAGTTATTTACTTTACTGGCATTATGTAAGCCTGAGATACCAAACTATCACAGCAAACAAACAACCAAGAACCAACAGGGTTCAAAGACTCTGAATGAGTAAGGAAAGGAAAAAAAGGGGTCCTTAAGAAGGCACAACAGCAAGAAGGACCTTACATCCAAGCTGGCTTCAGCCGAAGCCAGGACATAGACATGGCAGTGTTTGGTGAATGTGTGCAAACAAAGTCATGTTACCACCTTGTACAACTGTTCGGCAGGAGTCTGGCTCTTGCAGGTCCAGGAGGCACTCACTGTTCTGGTGGAATGTGCCAGGTCTAGGAAAGGAAAATATTTCTTTCTGATCACATAGGCTCATTGTATTGTAGCCTTGATCCAAGAATCAAAAGCAACTTTGCATGCAGCTTGACCTGCTCTAGGGCCTTTCTAAAAGGCTGCATGCGATGTACATAATTCTTAAGGCACTGTACCACATCCAGCAGGTGAAGTGATTATTCCTGATTGGTATACGGATCAGGATAAAAGGAAGAAAGAACAATGTCCTGGTTAATGTGAAAATCCTTTACAACCCTGGGCAAAATATGATAGGTTCAAAAGGAGGTCTCTGAAGAACTCCAAACAACAGTTTTATTAGAAGTGCCAAAGCACAAAAGGAGGAAACAAATTGCCCAGTCAATTAAAAAGGGGGATAAAACATTTTTTAGATATATAAGTGAAAGGAGGAAGATGAAACAAGGAATAGTTAGACTGAAAACAAAAACATTTTAACTATGTAAATGAGAATAAAGGGCTAGTTGACTGTCTCAATGAATATATCTGTTCAGTTTTTACAGATGAAGATGAAGGGAAGGTACCTCTGTTAGAAAAAAGAAATTGCAAGACATGGGAAACATGCATGTTTACAGAGTAAGAAGTTCTACTTCAACTTTCTAAAGTAAAAACAGATAATCAATCGGACCAGATGGGATACACCCGTTATTAAAAGAACTTAAGTGTGTTCTGGCAAAATCTTTAACAGAATTATTCAGTCACTATCGACAGGAGTAGTTCCAGAAGATTGGAAGTTAGAAAATATAGTGCAGTGCAGTGTTATGGTCTGGATGTAAAAATAGTTAAATGGATAAGGCAATTGCTGAGTGACAGGAGACAGAGGGTATAATCAGTGGAGAATATTCGGACAAAAGGAGTGTTACTAGTAGAGTACCTCAGGGATCTGTACTGGGGCCCATTTTTTAAAAAATATTTTTATTAGTTATATTGCAAAAGGTCTTCAAGGAAAGGTATGCCTTTTTGCAGATGATACAAAGATCTGCAATAGGGTAGACATTCCAGGTGGGATAAGCCAAATGACAAATGATTAAGGTAAATTAGAAGAATGGACAAGAGTGAGGCAGCTGCAGTTTAATGTTGATAAATATAATAAAATGCACTTGGGACATAAAAATCCAAAGGAAAAATATACTATTAAGGGTACTGTGCTGCCAGAGACAACAGAGGAAAGGGATTTGGGAGTAATTACTTCTAATGACTTAAAGGTAGGCAGGCAATGTAATAAAGTGATGACACTGCAAGCAGGGTGCTGGGTTGTATAGCTAGAGGCATTAGTAGCAGAAAAAGGGAAGTGGTCATGCCACTCTACAGATCTCTAGTTAGACCTCACCTAGAGTATTGTGTACAGTACTGGAGACCCCCATCTCCAGAAGGATATAGATACTCTAGAAAAAAAGTCAGAGAAGGGCTACTAAAATGGTGACTGGTTTACAGGAAAAGAAATATCAGGATAGACTAAAGGATCTGAACATGTATAGCTTGGGGGAGAGGAGAGACAGAGGGGATATGATAGAAACATTCAAATACATGAAGGGATTCAACAATGTGCAGGAGGGAAGTACATTTCTAAGGAGTAAAAATGTTAGGACAAGAGGCCATAGTCTAAAGCTAGAGGGACACAGGTTTAGATGTAATGTAAGAAAGTTTTTACTTCACTGAGAGGGTAGTAGATAAGTGGAATAGCCTACCAGCAGAATTGGTAGAAGTTAACATAGTGACATAATTTAAGCATGCATGGGATAGGCATAAGGTTGTCCTTAACGCGAGACAACCATAAGCATAGAGAAGGCTCGCACTAGTCATATATATATATTTCAAATCTGAGTATATGTTCAAAAACTACAATAGTCCTGTGCTCTCAAAGGATATATATGCAATACCTATAGTTAAAGGAATCATAAAACACCCCCAGCAAAGAAGTCCTGTATAAAGAGGCACGCAACTCAGAATATAGCAAAATATCAAAAAATTATTTTATTACATCAATATGACAAACTTGCTATAAATCCTATTTAGGATTTATAGCAAATTATATTTAGAGACCCTTTTGTCTTGTTTATCATTGTATTGAGGCTGATTTATTTATGGGTTAACTTTTGTTATTGGTTACACCCATGTTCCCCTCCAGGGTGTTATTTGTTTTTAATGATGTTTTAAATGTGAGTCTTATTATATAATATTGTCATATTGATGTAATAAAATCATTTTGTGATATTTTGGTATATTCTGAGTTGTGTGCCTCTTTATACAGGACTTGTTTGTTGGGGGTCTTTTATGATTCCTTTAACTACAGGCTTAACATAAAACAAGACCAAGGACCATACGAAGTTTGAGGTTTTTACAGTAGGAAAATGGGCAGACTAGATGGGCTGAATGGTTCTTATCTGCCATCAAATTCTATGTTTGTAGTTTAAGGTAACACAGAGGAGTGGGATCCATAAAAGAGGGAAGGTGTGAGCCACACCCTGAATAAAGGTCTTAATATCAGGAAGAAAGGCAATATGCTTCTGAAAGTGAACAGAGGGCTGAGATTTGGACCATAATAAAGGTTAGGCTGAGGCCTTTGTTAACTCCATCTTAAATGAAAGCCAAAACCATAAGGTAGCTGTAGGGTTATGGGGACACACCCCTATCATCACACCACCAGATCCTATGATAGGCCTTAGAAGATAAGGGCTTATTTGCTTGAATAATAGTAGAAATGACAGTATAAAGAAGTTACACGTCCTGATTAAGTCAATGGGAATTGTCTTTTGTGTCCTAGGGTACAGTTCCAGATGGGCTTCTCTTTTTGCATACAGCCCTTATCCATGGGATAAAGACGGCTGATGGTTGTAAAACTCAGAGAACATATAAAGTGCAGGGCACTAGTGGTCTGCTTTCACTCTGGTTTTCTCGCTGACCCCTGGACAAAGTAAAACAAGTCAGACCTTGAAAGATATAAAGAGTGCATCTCAGCAATTAATATAAGGTTGAGGTACAGGTGGGCAGGCCATGAGACACCAACACCATGTCCTTAATGCAGGAGGACTGCCAGTGGAATGCTGTACAATCATACCTGGGAACTTCCAGTCGAGGGCTACCCGGAGGGTAGTCCTCTGTTCACCAGGGGGTGACAAAAATGACGCTAATCGCGTCAAAAAGGGGCGGGGCTTGTCGCAAGTGTGGGGGGGGGGGGGCTTAACCCTTTGAGTGCCAGAGTGGTACGGAATGCATTGCAAAGCAATGCATTCCTTACCACTCTGGCACTCAGAGGGCTGGGGACTGAGTATCAGCAGGAGAAAAAGCGGATGTGGCAGAGTTTCAATAGAAACTCTCCACATCCGGAGGAATCAGCCTCTGCCCCGGAGACCCGGTAAAGTTCTGTCAGAACCGGAGTCTCCGGGGCAAATCCGGAGAGTTCCCAGGTATGTGTACAATGAAGGTAGAGTAAGCAATGGCAGATTGGTAAGCACAAGATGAAGAGCCAAATGTGCAGTGTGAACAAGGCCTAAAGATCACTCCCTCAAAACATATAAAAAATTATATTAAAAAAACACACCACCACCACCTTTATTTTATTGCATGCAAGAAGCTATGTAATATAAGTTTAGATGTGTAACTTCTGTAGTTGTGCTTTGATTCATTAGCCCAAACTTGTTTGTTAGTGTGCAACACTTGTAGTTGTAGCCCTTTGTTCAAATGTATCACTGATGGTTTTACTGACTAAGACTGATCACATTAAATTTTTAGAAGTCCAGACTTAGTAATAGCTTTGAAAAAGACCATTACTATCCTGTATGGATTCAACAGGTAGAGCAGATCAATGAGCATTCTGATTAAAACATAGCTAATAACATTATATCGAATATCCTTTAGCGTGTAAATACAAATCATCCCGAGTGACAACTAAAGGTATACAATACTACATGGATTTCATAATGCCACATTATTTCTCAATAATCTTGTCCTTTAAAAGAAGAAACAAGTATTTGTTACAAAGACATTGTGCATAAACAAAGAACACAGACACTGTGTCCACAGTTTGGGCAAATAATAGAATCTGTGATTATCATGTGAATGCACATAGAGCCGAAAACTGGAACTGTAGTGTTGAAACAGGCAGAAAAAGTAGCAAATGGGTTTTTATCACACAAAAAAATGCCAACTTCCTTTGAAGGAAAGGTCAATAGACTTCAGTAAACGCTTATATAGGAAATATCAGATACATGAAAGTTGGTATTTAGTCAAAGGAAGAAGTATAGAAAGTTGAACAGAATCCTTCGCAGTTGTACAAAACTAAAAATTGAGCAGTGCAACACAATATTTATATTGCAAATAATATTAGTGTACAACGAAAATTATGCAAAATAACAGTCCCCAGCTATTAAAATGTATTTTTTTAAGGTGAACTTTCCAAAACTAGGATGTGAAGTATTTAGCTTAAACATTGAGTCTTGTTCAATAGTTTTAATGTGCTGCTAAAATCAAAGTGTCATGACCTACATAATGTCTCAGCATCCATGTGTGCTCAGTGTTGTTATCTCTGCCACCATATGGGAATGTTTTATTCTGTACTGTGGGTGTCCAGGTGTTCACAATCTGGCTTGTGTACAGGATGAGCGTCTGCATTTGTGTGGATGGTCAATTTCCAGTTCAGTTTTTTTTATTTTTTTAAAGAGCATTCCTTCTACTCTCCCTGGTCTAGAGTTGTTAGGCTTCAGCTCAAACTACTTGGTCCTGTTGTTTCTAATTTGATTCTCAGATTTCCTGACTTCAGATTGGGATTTTAACTCCACTTGTATGCCTTCTACCATGACCCTTAGCTTGACTTCTGGTTTGTGTGTTTTTGTCTTGACCTGACAACTTTTGGACTTCGATTCCACTTCAAGTTTTTTTCAGTTTCCAACTCCTTTGCCTTTTCGCAGCTTCTGGGTGTGCTCATGATTTGAGCTTGGCTCATCTGGGGTTAGATATCAACCTTGCGGTTGACACAGCTTCAGCAATGAGCAGCAGATCACATTCAACTACAATCCCAAGCCTTACTCTAAAGCAGCACACTCAAGATTTTGTTAACAAGCTTGTCCATTTCTGCACAAATCCTGTGAGAATAGCCTGCCACTGTGATCCATTCCTTGGTACCTGTGTGGCAGTACAACTAAGCCATTTCTATGGATCCTGTATATCTTGCTGAAACAGTGGCAACCATGACTCAGAATTGAAAAGCCTCTCAGGTGGAAGCAAGACATAATTCAATACTGAAGTTCACAAGCTACAATGCCACCTTGACTTCTGCCTCTGATCCTCCAGAGGATCCTTGCGCTCATTCAACTACAGATCAAGCATTGTTGGTTCTGGAGCATTAAGCTACTCTTCCTGACAAATTTGCTGTGGACAGGAAGTTGTTTTGGAGTTTTATGAACACCGGTAATCTATTATTCGTCTTGAAGTCACTGACCATTTATCCAAGGGGATAAAAGTCTGTACTCTTATTTTACTTCTGTCTGGAGAAGCAGTTTCCTGGGTTCATTGACTCCAAGGCAACCTTCTTTGATTCCATGGCACTGCTCTACAGTGGTCATGTGCACGTACACACACACACACACACACACACACACACACACACACACACACGTGGTCATTGCTTTACCTAGTGCAGATCCACAGAAAAAAAAAGCATTTACACACTTGTATAATCTTCGTTAACTGGGGTATCTCAGTTTATTGAGGTAATTAGTGGTTGGTTAGAAGATGTGGGTGGGTCCTCGAGGCTAGCCAGATTCATATTAATGTCAGGTGTCAGTCCAGATCACAGCTGCTCATATATGACTTTACTGAGGCTTGCTTGGCTGGAACTGTAGGTCATCAAAAACTTCCAGGGCACAAAGTGAGGTTGGCTACTAAGTGCCTCATATTGATCCTGGACAACAAACACACAAAATACAGACAAACTCTAGTCATGCACACACACATCATGCAGACAGGCACATTCATTCTGGTGTGTTTGTGTGTGTGTATACACACGCACACATTCTAGCCATATACACACACACACACACACACACACATTTTAGTCATACACACACATTCTAGTCATACATATATACACAAAAACACACACACACATATTCTAGTCATACATATACGCACGTACATTCTAGTCATATATAAATGGACACATATGCTATCGTATGTAAATTGAAAGAAGCACTCACAGGACTTAATGATAATGTGAAAGAGAGAAAAAAGTTTATTCACAGATCAACGTTTCAGTTACCAAGCAGTAACCTTCATCAAGATATGAAACTAATGAAAAGACCCCCCTCATATACCCTAGTGAACACACAAGGCACCAAAACCGGCATCTGTGAGAGTGTATGATGTCATCAACAGTAAGGTGACATGGTGATTGACAGTAATACCCCAAGATCCTCGTGTGTGGTGTTGAACTACAGCCTCAAACACATACGCACAGATTAAAGTTAGATGTTGCTGCTACCCTGTACATTGATTGGAAGAGCTGTGGAGCGATATGTGCAACCACAGAGTCATAGTTTAATGAAAAAAAGTCAGAGATGTACTCGCTTATGTCACTACTTGAATAAATCTGTCAAGGATGATCTAGTGTGTCATTTATAGATGAAATTCAAAAAAGAGGGATACACTGAAGAGACTGAGTTTTTGAACCAGCACAACTCATTTAATGAAAATATGGGTGTGCATTAGGACTAACCTGCTGGACTCCAGTGAGGTTTGCATTGTCCATGCTCTCCCGATGTTTCATATAATGATCTAGTGTAACAAGTTCCATAAGTTATGGGAAAACAGAACCTCTAAATCTTGTCAGAAAGCTCAAAGTGGGTATCCAAGCAGACGACTCACCCGGGACACCAGCGCATTGCAGCACTTGTCAAACGGGTAGTCAGACTCACGCCACTTATTCTACTGATGCTTTCTTTGTTCAAAAGTGAATTAACTTGGCTCTTGGAGACATAGAAAGTAAAGGCATAAGTTCAGCAAATGAATAGGATGAGGACTAAAAAAACCAGACAGGGACAGTTAATGCTGCGTATAATGGACACATGAAATCAATTGTCTTAGCAGATACTCTGTACCATCTATAAATAGAACCCAGCAGATTCAGAAGTAAGAATTTAATATCGAGGGAATAGGATGAGGTATATAGAACCTTGAGACATTGTGTCCAGTCTACATGCAAGGTGAACAGGACACAAGTTATCAAATGTAAAGGCAATAGGGTGATACATAAACTAGTGGGACAAATCTCACAGACACTCTCACAGATGCTGGTTTTGGTGCCTTGTGTGTTCACTGGGGTATATGAGGGTGGTCTCTTCACTTGTTTCATATCTTGATGAAGGTTACTGCTTGATAACCAAAACTTTTTTCTCTTTTTCATATTATCATTAAGTCCTGTGAGTGCTTGTTTCAATTTACATATGATCTACAATTTTCTGGCATGACTGATAACACCCAGGTAAACAAGGTCATGAGCACTTCTAACCCTTTGAAGATCAGGGCAGTATGCCATTAATTGGGGTTAATAGTTCAAGTTGAGATGTTCCCTCTCCCCACTAACCACTGAGCCTGAGGTCACATTCACTTCTGAGCCCTGAGTCACGTTGCAGTCTTCGATGGACAGTGCAGTGCATGCTACATAGTTACAGTTAACTTGATGCTGATGTGCCAATTTCAAACATGTTCAGTTACTAACAGCAGTTTTTGAACATGTCTGAACTTGGCGCCTCAAAGTCAGGTTAAATTTAACTATGCAGCATGCACTACACTGATTTTCTTTCTGATCTGTGCAAAATAAACTAAAAACAAATAATAGAAATAATAGAAACTGAAGCAGGTCTACGTACCAACTACTGCAATCTCTGTGGACTGGCAGGAATATTGACTGTGCAAATGTTTATTAATAAAACAATATGAAGATATTTCATTTGATATTGTACAGTTTCCTTTACTCCCACTCATTCTGAGCCTTTTTTGGTTACAACTTCACAACCCAAGGATAGACTGGGTTAGATTTATATTTCCATCAATTTAATGCAATTAGCACTGCCTACTTTGGCTGATCAACAACCCGTTTTGTGGAGAATTAGCCACTCTTCAAAAAGCATACAACTGAAATGTGGCGGAGTGCAAAAAATGACTAATTACATCCAAATTATTCTTAGGAGTACTATACCTTTAAAAAATAAGAAATTAATTAGTAGTAGCTATATTAGCTCAGTTCTAGTAATAGAATGATATGAGTACTTTGGTATTTGGTGAAACCTTTTTTATTTGGACTAACAATTTATATAATATGGCACTTTATAAAGGGGGAATGAGGGATAGAGAGAGTAATCTCTAGCTGTGACAGCATTGGTAGGCAACAAGAGGCCCTCCACCTGCTGCCAGATTAAAACTCCCACCATTCCTCAGAAGCAGCTGGTGGGGACCGATGAGAGTTGAACACTAAGCAGCAGCTTGGAGGGCCTCACTTCACCCATCCCACTGGTTACCAGAAAGTAGAACAAGGCTGGGTGTAAAGTATATATGGTTCTATGGCTACTGTGAGACATTGCTCGGGGTTCGGTACGTGTGGTTCTATGGCTATCAAACGACAAGGCTAGGGTGATAAGTATGTTTGGTCCTATGGCTACCAATGCACTGGGACAAGGCTGGGGTTCAATATGTGTTGTTCTAAGGCTAATGTGGGACAAAGGTGGGGGTCAGTATGTTACAAAAAAAAGAGAAGTTACAAACAACAATGTTTCTCAGTGTAGTTAAAGTTTCCTACTTTCATGCTGTGATCTGTAACATAAATGGTTAAACTCTTATGGAGATACCTGCTTACCAGTTTTTCCAAAGATAGAGGTTCAGAGGAAATGTTGATGTTGTTTTTTAAACAAAAACTTTTAAAGATCACTTCTGTAACGAACATCTGAAGCCAAGGAGAGGTTATAGAGAGAATAAAATTTTCTTTTTCCTCCAGTGAGAAATCTGAAAAAACAAAAATGTATGACACTGTTGAGCCTAAATATATTTATATAGCATTGTTTTAAAAGTGATAGTTATAAATGATAGATTCAGAAAGTTAGAAAGGAGCAATTCTATCTCAAACCAAGCGCACCATGGGGATAAAATAAAATTTAAATGGACCTTATGTAAAAAGAAAATGAAGCAATCTGAGGCAAGCCAACTGTACCACAAGGCACAAAAACATTTTCCAAATTCCCATATATTTAAAAAAGGGCTTCTAACCACATGAATGCTTCATAGTGTTATGGCGACCTGTCTAGCAATCAAGAGTTACACCACATTTAATTCAATGTGATTTTATATTTGTCCCATACAATGCACTTGATTTGCCCCAGTTCTGCTCCACTTTGCTTTTATATGTAAGACCCATAATGATTTAAATGGGACTTTTTAACCCCAAGAATATTACACCTAGCACTCAATGAGTTAATAGTCCCATTTAAATAAAAATAAACTTTGGGAATTTGTATTTGGGCCATATGGTGCAGTTTGACTGCACCTAAGTTACTACTCTAGCTTCCAGATTATGGCCTAAAGTGTGTCATGTTTCAGTTTACCTCTGTTGTGTGTTATGAAAGGTTATAGATTGTGATATTTACCCTTTGGATACAGGTGAGGTCTCCAACACAATATTGTTTTTTTTTGTTTTTTTCTTGTGGGGGGGCAACTTTTTACTTTTCCCTCTTTCAAGGACAAAAACAAACACATTAAAGTTTTAAGTATAAGAACTGCCTCCCTAATTATTGAAACCTCTACAAACAAAACTATTAACCTATGTTCATACAAGAAGTTTCAATGTGGAATTACCACCTCTGCTGTTCAAGTGGGACTGTCACTTTGTTACAAATAGGTGAACTTGAAAATGCTTTCAAAATAGTTTGTTTTTATGTTGGAGATTTTTTTTTCAGATTAGAGTTCGATATATTTACCATTATTTATTTGTTAGTTTATGCAAATATGCTAGTACTGGCCATCAGTAAGATGACTTTGGTAATATACAGCAGTGTGGAATGATTGAATCTGGCAGACATGCCTACCAGATTTGCACTGACTGACAACATAGGATTTTAAAGTTCTTACCTGTTAAATTATTTTCTCTTTAGTCCATATGGAACACAGATATCATCTGATTGAGTCCCTCATCCAGGATGGCAGGGCACATCACATATGACAAGGTCTTTGGGGTGGAGACCTCCTCCCCCAGCTCGACTCCCAGAAATCATATGGCAAAAGAGCCACAGTAAAGGAAAATAAATGGGTAAGAAGAAAAAAATCTCCCAGGATTCAGACCCAAGAGGATTCCTCTGCAGAGGAAAGCAACACAGTAATTTTCTATGAGTGGGAGACCTGTGTTCCATATGGGCTAAAGATAAAAACATTTAACAAGTAAGAACACTAAAATCCTATTTTGTATTTTGTCCAATATGGAACACCTGTACCATGGGGATATACCAAAGCTAAGGATTCCCAGGAGAGAAAGGAGAAAATGACCTCCCAAACATCCCTATGATACCAGAGTTCCCTAGGACTATTCAGAATCTGAATATGCCCAAAAAGTGTCAATAGACACTGAACTAGCACAGCACACCAAACAAGATCCAGTGGGGTTTAGAAAATTACTGAACAACAAGTCACAGTAAAAAAAAAAATATATATACAAATCTTTACACAAGCAAAATTGCCTAAAGGACCTTCCTGCCAAAACCTGCCTCAGCTGAGGCCAAGACATGGATGTGGTAGCATTTGGTGATGATATGCAAGGAGGACCAAGATGAAGCCTTTCACAGCTGTTCAGCCGAGGCCTGGTTCTTGTAGGCCCAGGAAGCACCCACAGATCAAGTGGAATGCACTGAGATCTTGAAAGGAACCAGCTTCTTCCTGATCTTGTACTCTTGGCATATGGTAGTCTTGATCCAAGAGGCAATAGTAAACAGATCTGCTCAGTGACTCTCCAGGATGACAAAAAAAAAAAAAAAAAAAAAAAAAAGAGAGTCAGCCTTATAAAAGGGCTTAGTATGGTGCACATAAAACTTAAGGCAGTGCATCTCATCTAACAGATGGAGATCCCTCTCTTGAGAAAATACGGGATCAGGATAAAAAGAAAGTACAACAATCTCCTGATTGATGTGAAACTCTGAGACCACCTTAGGAAGAAACAAATGATAGGTATGAAGTTCTGACTTATCCAGTGGATAAACCAGTAATGGAGGTTTGCAAGACAAAGCTTGTAGCTCAGCCACCCTCCTAACAGAGACAAATGCCAGGAGAAAAACCATCTTCAACATTAACTGATACAAAGTGATGGAAGCTAAAGGTTTAAAAGGGGGCCTCTGAAGAACTCCCAGGGCTAGATTAAGGTCTCACATGAGTTGAGGTATCCTTAAAAGAGGGAAAGGCATGAACCACCCCCTGTAGAAAGACCTTCACATCTGGGATGATAGCAATTCTTCTCTGAAATAGAATGGAGTACTGAAATCTGAACCTTAAAGTGTCCAAAAAAAAGTTTTTTGCATTTAGAAGAGCTTAAAAAGCTGAGCTAAATGAAAAATAAATGTATCTCCAGCAGGAGATTCGTGTCGGTCGACACGGAGGCGCTTGAGAAGTGCCGAGATCTCGTTACTTACAAGGAATCCCTTCATTGGAATGGTCCAAAACGTGTGCCTGAACAGCAGGCACACGTTTTAAACCATTCCAATGAAGGGATTCCTTGTAAGTAACGAGATCTCGGCACTTCTCAAGAGCCTCCGTTTCGACCAACACGAATCTCCTGCTGACAGCTTTACAGCTGTCAGTAGGAAACAGCAAACTTTAAACACCTGTATCTCTTAAACCATAGCGGTTTGAGAGATACGTTTTTTTGCATTTAGCTCAACTTTTTAAGCTCTTCTAAATGCAAAAAAAACTTTTTTTTGGACATTACTAACACTTTAAGGGAACTCAGGCTAAGACCCTTGTTAAAGCCATTCTGAAAAAAGACAGCACCAAAGAGAGGTAAAAGCCCTATGGGGACCAGACCCTATTGTATGCCTTCAAAAAGACCAGCTTCCGTGCCTGGATCATGATAGAGATTAGTTCAGTGGAAAATCACTGCTGCTCCAGAATAGTGGCTTAAAGAGCCATGGCATCAAAACAACCCTACGCACATCCTTGTATCAGAAAGAACCCTGGAGTAACAGATCCGGTCTGGGTATCAGCAGAACCAGCTTCTGAATGGATTAATTGACCAGGTCCACAAACCAAGCCCTCCTGATTCAGAATGAAGCAATCAGAATGACCAGCACCCTGTCCATTCTGATCACCCTGGGGATGAGAGGAATTGGGGAAAAATATAGGAGAGATGGAAGCTCATTGGGATGTATACTGCATCCATCATAAAAGCCAGGGGTCCCCTGTGCAAGAACAGAATGTCAAATCTTTCCTGTTCTCCTTGGCTGCCATCAGGTCAGTCGCTGGGACCCTCAGTGTTGAGCTATCAGTTAGTTCCCAATTTATTGGCTCTACGTCTTGGCGACTTAAAACGTCTGCCACTACGTTCTCCACTTTGGAATGTGACACGTGCTTCCACCCAGGTAAGGAGATCCTTCACATCTCACCACTCTATCTCGCTGCAGGATCCCCTTTGGCAATTGATGTACACCACCACCATGGTGCTGTCTGACTGAACTTGGGACCAAAGAAGGAGAGCAGGACAAATCGCTCTGAGCTCCAGAATGTTAATGGACAGCAGACTCTCCTCCCCTGTTCACCTGCTCTGGATTGCCAATGCGTTCCAAATGCTCCGCTGGACACACGAATTCTGAGTGTAGGCGTGGGGTTGAGCTGGTGGAGGACAGACTTTCCACCCCATACACCCTGTCTTTTGTGATGTGCCCTGTGACTCAACCCCATGGTACCTGTGTTCCATATTGGACGCAAGAGAAATGAAGTTAAATAATTCAAACTGTTGTTTTAACGAAAAAAAAAATGGATAACATAAATATAAGGCGATTTATGTGTACTTGCCCATAAATTATTTTCTTGAACCACAACAGATCTTAAAATAATTACTTTCACATTTTCAAAATAAATTAAAAAGGTAGAGCGACAATTACTTATTATATTGCTAATCATTTCATATAAGTAAACTCACCTTCACATGGAACACAGATGTAAAAAGCCAGGTCATTGGCCACTTGGTGTATTAAGTTTTTGTCAAGATAAAATCCAAGAAGAATCCAATATTCCACAGCAGAGCCAAGCATTACACTCAAGCAACATGATACTTCTTGAGAAAATACCTAATTTTAATGAACATAAAAAAAATAAAAATAAAGCTCTTCAAAGCAGTGTCGATTTTTTTTTTAAATGTAGCTTTCTTGAAGAATAAATGTTGCAGTTTACAAAAATCACACATCTCTGTATCCATGGATACAAAATGTCTTTATCAATGTATTTATCAAGAGCATTACTCAAGTATGCCACAAGGTGGATAAGCAAGATCTCAAGATAATATTTGTGAATGAAAAGAGAAATAAATGGGAATCTAGGTGAATACATAATAGACACCCTTAACTAGCAAAGAAAATGTACAAAATGCAGATAAAAACAAAACCAATATACTAGGCCAAATCAAAAAACTTCTTGTGTGTATTAGGTTCTAAGTGTAATAAAAAATTAAAGGAATGTACACCATTAACATCTTGTGAGGTTCTACTGGAATTATGATGCGGAATGTATTCATATTTCTCTAGCTGACATCCAACTCATGTATTTGAAGCTGAGAAAAAATTCTGTTGTTGGTTATTTATTTAAAAAATGCTTTGGGAAGAATACATTTCTCATTTTCAAGTATGATCTGGGGAGCTTTTACAGTAAAGAGTTACATATTTACAACAATAGAAACAATATATATGAGAGAAAGTTTTAATAAGTGGGTGCCACAGGGAGGCAATTTTTCCACGTCTGTAACTCTTTGTTCAGTAAAGCAATAGTGTCAAATTTAAGTGATGTAGAATTTTTTTTATTTTTTAAGCTTAAGGTGAGTGGGAACTGAGAATCCCATTCAGTCAATATACACTTAATGACTAACAATTATTATATCCAAGAAACGAATATGTAGTTTAGTGGTGCGAGCAGTGAAGTTATACCTGCCTAGGATAAATTATGTATCAGTCATATTCATTGGGATTTGTAGTTGGTTATAGGCAAACTGTGAGAAATTCTGCCAGAAGCGGGAAATGTTCATGCATGAATGAAGCATGTATTGACTGTCATATTTGGGAAGTGGTTGGTTGGGGTCAGACCCATTATCCTAGCTAAGGAGGGAGGAAGGTATGATCTGTGTAAGTGAAATGTCAGTTCATGAAAATAGGAAGCAGGGAACTTTTCAGACTTCTCAAGAAGCACGAGAATAGTATTTAGATGGAAAGATGGTAAATCTTTGAGCCATGTTTGGTGCTTATTGTAGTTGAGCAGTGTTAGTAGATACTTCTGTATAGTGGCTGTGATAAAGTGAGCAATATCAGCTTACTTAAAGCAATCTAATGAGTTATTGGATAAGAGGTGTAGTAAGTCTGACAGAAGTGATTGCACATAGAAGGTTGGATGAGAGTTCACATAATCTCAGCAAATGTGTATAGTTTCGTTGTCTTAGTATGGATGAAATGACCAGTGAAAGAGGAGCCTTTTTAGGACCAGAGCTTGAATCTACTATCTGGTTGACCCTGCTGGAATGCTAGATTATTCAGGAAAGGTAAGAAAGATATTTGTTTTGTTTTATAGAGACATTGGGGGAAATTAACTAAAGTGTGTTAAAGTGGAGATAAAGTAGAATCTAAGGTGAAGTTGTTCGATGTCAAGATATATGGCATTAGAAGTGTATATAGTATATGGAAAAAGGAAATCATTTTTATGAGATTAATTCACCCACTAAAGCTAAGTGGGAAATTAATCCAATTTTGTAGGTGAGATGTTTGTTAAAGTGGCCATGTCACCTTGATTCAACGTGTTTTTTTTTTTTTTTTTTTTAAACTTTATTAGAAATTTTACATACATCATGTCAGCCAAAAGACCAACAAATATACAGTTAAGGAGATATTCATAGTTTGTACATATGCTAATATAACGCCAACTGTTGTACCTGTGCAATACCAGTGACGTTTCATATGACAATTAATATTTTCAGTGATGTCTCATATGCTAATTAACCCTTTTCAGTGACATTTTTTATGCCAATAAAGGTTTTATATGACACACACACACACACACACACACACACACACACACACACACACACACACACGGCTCAAAATTTCAAGTCCTGAGCTACTAGGCAGGCCTGAAAAGTTACTCACCACCAGTTTCCATGCCTAGCCCCACCCATAACCCCGCCTTTAACCCCACCCATCTCAAGTTGCTTTTGATGAAATTACATCTCCAATAACTGTAGGGCATGATGGCCATCAGAGGATCAAGTATGGGTAATGCCAACTGAACATTTATTTCACACTTCCCCTTGAAGTTATCCCCGAGATCAGCTTGCAGTGCCCTTATATTTAAACACCTCTCTACAGGGGTTGTTTGTAAGTTACCAAAAGACCTGAGCTTGGGACAATCAAATGCATTATTTTAGCACCGTACAGCCACACTGCACCATTACATGTCCAAAGTGGCAAAAGGCCCTGGGATTTTAAGTATAAAACCTGAGGCTTTATCCCCCCTCAACCAGCACCTAGCATTACCACTGTCTGTATATCATCCACATAAGTGTATGTGCTTCATTGGTGAACACTTCTGTAAAAATGCTACAGTTTGTAAATTTTTACATAGTGCAACCTAATGTCTTGAATACTAGAGAGGTAGCCAACATATTGCAGACCTCACTAGTATGTATGGGGTTAATATGTCTTACACATTTTATGAAACAGCACAGTGTATTAACTTGTACAAAGATATTCCATGCTCTTATACACACACATTTTATGAAACAGCACAGTGTATTAACTCCTATACTATTATACATGTGACCATGGCATCAAATCAAATAAATTATATTTAATCATAATATCATAGATCAATGCAGGGTCCTGAGACAGATTTTGAGGCAGCCCCCCCCCCCCCCACATGAGGTTCCACTAGCTGTTTCAAATAATATTGTAATCCCTAGCAACAAGTATAGTATGGAAGTGAAACATGCATCTCTCCAGATGCCGTTAGATTACAACCCCCATGAACCTGGGAATTATGGCAGTACCAATCCAGCAACATATATTCACAGGTTGAACACCCTTTATGCACAGCAATAACTTTGAGAACTAAAACGGTGTGCTAGCCCTCTGTAACTCAGAGGATTTAAATGTATTAATCCTATGAATGCCAGAGGGCTATTTAACACATAATGCCTTGGACAACCCATTGATACACACATGTTTAATAAAGAATAAACCTTTAAGAGCTGGAGGGTTTGGCACATCTTTGTAATTTAAACCTCTGAGTGTCAGAGAGGCATCCAATATGCATTGTGTTGCAATGCTTTGGATACACCTGTCTCTTATAGGGTTATAGAATTTCTTCTGTACATGCGGGTATTCAAGCTGTTTCTCTCAGATTCTGTTGGATTACAGCTATCATCTTCATCATCATCAGAATGATGGGGGTTGTAGTCCAACAGCAAGTGGAAAAATAACTGGATGAATATGTAGCTCTTATTTCAAACAAAAGGGGTGCCCCAACCTCTGGCACTCAAATGGTTAAACTTAAACTTTAAGTGACAGAGGGGTGTCCAACACATTGGTCTATTTCTGTGTCTGGAACTCACAATTCATTGAGCATCTGGCACTCAAGGGGTTAACCCCTTGAGTGCCACTGGGGTGCACAATCCGTTGCTCCACTTGCACTCTAAGGGTTAGAAAACAAACTGGATGGGCAATAGATAAATGTTCAGCTGGCCTCTTTCAGCTCTGGGGCCCAGTGCTTTGCATTAATGTGCAGAGGTGGGACACTGGACTTGGGAGCAGCTGCAGCTCCTGTAGTGATACCAGTGTCTGGATACAAACACATGCATATCTCTTCTTACCTCTTCATTGACTGACAGGCAGAAACGGCTGAGGAGAATAAAATGTGATTTTCAGCATCAGGTGGTAATCATGCTATTTGAAAGAGTGTATTAAAGTCTCCTCCTCACTGTCAACTCTCCACTCAGTGGTTTTATGCTTGTACAGGTGGGAAGTCTGGGAAAGGGTATATGACTAGTACAGTATCTGAGTTTCTATCTTCAGATGCTAAAGTAGCTTAGTTTGCAGTTATATACCCTTTCCCAGACTTCCCACCTTTGCATGCATCGAAGCACTGAGAGGAAAGCTAGACAGTGAGGAGGGGACTTTAATTCAATGATGCCAGCCCTGCGTAGAACACTTTCTACTCTGCTGTCCTGACTGGCTCCTGCGCTCAGCACCATGTGGAACGCTTGCGTTAGGAGATGCACGTCTGAGCGTCTCTTTCTTATGCCCTCGCTCACTCGCCTAAACCTGTGTGCGTATGGCGTTTCTAATAAAAAAAAAAAAAACATACACACTGGTGCATCCACCTCCGGATGCTCCGCATAGGGGATGCGACAGCAGAGCTCAGTAGACGACGTCTCATGTCGCCAAACTGTAGAGAGTGGGAGGTGGACAGTAGCAACGCCGGATTACAGGGAAAGGGGCCATTTTCATACAGGACTCAATTTCCACTCTCCCTCACTCAATTTCTCCTCACCAAATGCTAAGAGGTGAGTGGAAATTTTAGCCCTGATATATATATCTAGGTGACTGGTCAACTTGAACTGCTGTGATGTAAGCAACATATAAATAAGGGAAGTTGGGTAGGTCCTATTCCCAAGAATGTTATGGAGTTTGTGGACCATTTTGGTATCTATCATCAGTAGAAGTCTTGATAACCACAGAGCCTCATATTTCATACCTGAGACAGCCCAGAGCTCCTGAAGCTTTTGCACAATGGCAGGGAGGCAGTTAATGGATTACTGGTGATAATATGTTATCCGCAAAGGCAGAGAATTGAAAACTACTTTGGGAGGAAGCAACTATTATTGGGGGATTCTATATGAAGAGGCGTGAGTCTGGAGGAATGTCATGGTGGTTAAAAACAAGTCAGATGTCTTCCTGGTGCTACAGCTCACAAAGATAGAAGACAAATTTTAAAAATTGTTAAGGAAGCAAGACAAAATGGAGAGTTGGATGTCATAGTCCATTTGGAGACAAATGATTTAGCTTGTAATGTGGTGAGTGTGGTAAAAGATGTTTTTAAGAAGTTATGTAAGGATCTGCAGCAAGTTGCTTCCATTGTATCTGTTTCAGAAGTTCTGCCAGTGTATAAGGAAGATGATGGTAGGATGCAGCGAATTAGAGATTTTAATTCATGGCTAGGGAAGTGGGGCCAAAAACATGGATTTGGCTTTGTTTCTCACAGCAACCCTATTTGGTGTAACAAGGAATTGTACAAAAAGGATGGTTTGCATCTTTCTCAAAGGGGAACAGAGGTTCTCAGCAAGCAATTCAGAAGTTTTGTTAACACATATTTAAACTAGTATAGGGGGGCAATGGAATGATTCGGGATAAAGCTAATTGCTCCCACAGCATTGCACAGATGAATTTGATCAAGGTATGTCTGTGGCACATAGGTCAAAAACCAGTAGACTTCGAACCATGTGTACAAATGTCCTCAGTTTAGGGAATAAGATCCCTGAACTCACTGCAATAATAACTAGTGAAGATGTGGACTTAGTGGGAATTACCGAGACCTGGTACAATTAAAAAATGACTGGGATGTAGAAATACCAGGGTACTCTCTATTTAGAAAAGACAGAAAAGGAGGAGGGGTTGCCATTTATGTCAAAAACAGCTTAAAGCTTAATCTTATGCAAGGTATGGAGGAGAACACAGAGACTGTTTTGATAACTTTAGAATATGGGAGATGGTCACTCGTATAGGTGTGCTCTATAGACCCCCAAGACAAACAGAGGAGTTGGATCAACTGCTAGTCAAGGAAGTAACTAAGATGACTGTGAAAGGTGAGGTTATAATTAAAGGGGACTTTAATCTTCCTGATGTGGACTGGAAAAACCAAGCAGCAGGTTCAGCCAGGAGTAGAGATATCCTAAATTCTTTACAGGGATTAGTCAATTAGTAGAAGAACCGACTAGGAAGGAAGCCACACTAGATTTATTATTTACTAATGGAGACTTGGTATCAGATGTAGCTGTAGGAGTGTGTTTGGGCTCCAGTGATCATCAATCTGTGTGGTTTAATATAAAGAGAGGCTGAGTTGCACCACACAAAAACAAAGGTTCTAGACTTTAGAAAGGCTGATTTTTCTAAAATGGAAAAATTTTTATGTCAGTCTTTAACAACTTGGAGATCTTTAGATGGAGTCCAGAAGAAATGGGATTATCTGAAATGTGTTTTACTAAACGCAACAGAGCATTGCATTAGACATGTCAGCAAGGGTAAAAGAAAAAGAAAACAACAGTGGTACTCAGCAGAAGTGGCAAATATAGTAAATAAGAAAAAAGAAGCATTTAAAAATATAAGCAGAAGCAGAAGGAAGAAAATAGGTATCGGTACTAGAATAGGCTGAAGGAGGCCAAATGCATTATTAGATGTACCAAAGCACAGACAGATATATAAGTGAAAGGAGGAAAATGAAACAAGGAATAGTTAGACTGAAAACAAAAAAATGGAAACTATGTAAATGAGAATAAAGGGCTAGCTGACTGTCTCAATGAATATTTCTGTTCAGTTTTTATAGAGAAAGATGAAGGGAAGGGACCTCTGTGAGAAAAACGAAATGGCAAGACATGGGAAACATACATGTTTACAGAGGAAGAAGTTCTACTTCAACTTTCTAAAGGTAAAAACAGATAAATGAATGGGACCAGATGGGATATACCCAAAGTTATTAAAAGAACTTAAGTGTGTTCTGGTAAAAACGTTAACAGAATTATTCAATCAGTCACTAACCAAAGGAATAGTTACAGAAGATTGGAAGTTAGCAAATATAGTACCTCTTCACAAAAAAGGTAGCAGGTAAGAGTCTGGTAACTACAGACCAGTAAGTCTTACATCAGTAGTGGGAAAATTAATGGAGACTATGTTAAAGGAAAGAATTGTTGAATATCTGAATGTAAATGGCTTGCAAGATACCAAACAGCATGGGTTTACAGCAGGGACATCTTGTCAAACTAACCTCATAGATTTTTTTGACTGGGTAACTAAAATAATAGACCAAGGGGGAGCATTAGATATAGCTTATCTAGATTTCAGTAAAGCATTTTACACTGTCCCTCATAGAAGTCTCATAAATAAACTGCAGTGTTTGGGTCTGGATGCAAAAATAGTTAAATGGATAAGGCAATGGCTGAGTGACAGGAGACAGAGGGTGGTAGTCAATGGAGAATATTCAGACAAAAGGAGTGTTACTAGTGGAGTACTTCAGGGATCTGTACCGGGACCCATTTTCTATTTAATATTTTTATTAGTGATATTGCAAAAGGTCTTTAAGGTAAGGTATGCCTTTAGGCAGATGATACCAAGATCTGCAATAGGGTAGACATTCCAGGGGGAATAAGCCAAATGACAAATGATTTAGGTAAATTAGAAGAATGGTCAAGAGTGTGGAAGATCCAGTTTAATGTTGATAAATGTAAAATAATGCACTTGGGACATAAAAATACAAAGGAAAAATATACTATTAAGAGTACTGTACTGTCAGAGACAATAGAGGAAAGAGATTTGGGAGTAATTATCTCTAATAAATTAAAGGTAGGTAGGTAATGTAATAAAGTGGTGGGGAATGCAAGCAGGGTAATAGGTTGTAAAGCTAGGGGCATTAGTAGCAGAAAAAGGGAAGTGGTCATGCCACTCTACAGATCTCTAGTTAGACCTCACCTAGAGTACTGTGTACAGTACTGGAGACCCTATCTCCAGAGTGATACAGATACTCTAGAGAAAATTCAAAGAAGGGCTACTAAAATGATGACTGGTTTACAGGAAAAAAAATATCAGGATGGACTAAAGGATCTGAACATGTATAGCTTGGAGTAGAGAGAGAGGAGATATGATTGAAACATTCAAATACATGAAGGGATTCAACAAACTGCAGGATGAAAGTATATTTCATAGGAGTAAAAATGTTAGGCCAAGAGGCCATAGTCTAAAACTAGAGGGACACAGGTTTAGATGTAATGTAAGAAAGTTTTACTTCACTGAGAGGGTAGTAGATAAGTGGAATAGCCTACCAGCAGAAGTTAATACAGTGACAGAATTTAAGCATGCATGGATAGGCATAAGGCTGTCCTTAACGTAAGAAAAGACCAAGGACCAAAAAAGGTTAGAGACTTTTACAGTAGGAAAATGGGCAGACTAGATGGGCCGAATGGTTCTTATCTGCCATCAAATTCTATGTTTCTAGTGTAGTTCAAACAAGGGAAATATTTAATTATTTATTGTAATTGTAAACCAACTGCACGATATGGGACAATTAAAAATTTCTCTCTTATATTAAACTGGGCTTTTAAACCCTTAACCTCTTCACATTTGGTGAGTTAAGGAAAGTAATTTCTGAAAGGTCAGTAGAGAGTTGTGTTATCTCACTGTATAGTCTTGGATGGTTTATTTCTTTCTATATGTGGGTCAATGTCATGATTGAGGTCCCCAATAAGTAACTTAGTATGTGTGGTATTGGAAAGATGTACAAGTGGGACAAAAAATGTGAAGATAGGGGTTTAAGGGGCATATATATTACATAGGATGAATTGTTTTTAGTCTATAAGGCAATATAAAATATTAAAAATATCCCTTCCTTGTCCACTACTTTTTTGAAAAGTTTCAATTGCATTGTTTTATGTATGGAGATTGGAACTCCTCACTTATTTTTTTGTAAACGGAACAATAATCCAGACATCCACCTAATCAAAATTGCAATAATAGTGTTCTTACCCATTAAATAATTTTCTCTTTAGTCCATATGGAACACAGGAACCATGGGTTTGAGTCCCTCCTCCAGGAGGGCAAGGCACATTACAAAAGACAGGGTCCTTGGGGTGGCGACTCCCTCTTTCTTCAGCTCAACCCTCCACCCATCAACTTCCTGATGCATGTGAGACAATAACCACAGCAAAAGAAACTAAGCCAGTAAGAAGAAATGAAAGCTCCAGAGACAGACATAAGAGGATTCCTCTGCCCAGGGAAGGAACTAAAATCCTATTTTCTATTATGTTCAAAATGGAACACAGGAACAATAGGGATATATCTAAGCATCCAAAAGATTCCGGTGAGAGAAGAGAGAAAAAACCCCACACTTCACCCATACCAGTGTTCCCTGTGACCAAACTGTATAACCATATGCGTCAATGGACAACAAACTAGCACAGCACACAAAATAAGAGCCATTAGGGCTCAAACTACTGAACAACAAACTGACAGGAGAAGGAAAAAGAAGATGAATTGTACTTAAACAGGCAAGACTGTCTGAAGTACTTTCCAGCCATAGCTGGCCTCAGGAAGGCCAAATCATTGATGCAGTAGTGTATGGTGAATGTGTGCAAGGAGTACCATGTTGCAGCCTTGTACAGCTGTTCAGCTGAAGCCTGGTTCTTCCAGGCCCAGTAAGCATCCACAGATCTGGTGGAATCTGCTGTAATCTTGAAGGAAACCAGTTTCTTCCCGATCCCACATGTCTGGCATACGGAATCCTTAATCCAAGAGACAAAGGTAAACTTGGAAGAAGCCTGGCCAGCATTAGGACCCTCAGGGATGACAAAAAGTGAATCAGCCTTGTGAAAGGGCAGAGTTTGGTGCAGCACAAAACATCCACCAGATGGCATCAGCTGAAGCATGGATGAAGGGTCAGGACAAAAGGAAGATATATGATTGATGTGAAAATCAGAGAAAACCTTAGGAAGAAACTCCTGAGAATTACGAAGAACAGCCTTATCCTGGTGAAACATTATGAATGTGGGTTTGCAAGACAGAGCAACTCATGCAACTACCTTCCGAACAGAGACAACTGCCAAGAGAAAAGTAATCTTCAGTATCAGTTGACACACGTAGAGTAGGGCAGGAGGCTCAAAAGGGAGACTCAGATGGATGACTAAAACAAAAACTGAGATCCTGCTGAGGTGTGGGGTCTATGTAGTGCCTGACTGTGGCCAAGGGCCACTTCAGTGCCTGTGAGACGACATGAAGACTGACACCAAATAAGGTGTCAGTGAAATGCCTTAGGCATGAATATATGTGGCCAGGGCGGCCATGATCTTGGTGAAGATTCTGGGTGCCAAATCCAGGCCAAACAGCAGAGAGTGAACTGGTAGCAATTGCATGCAAAAGCAAAATGCAGGAAGAACGGATGTTCTGGATGGACTGAGCCATGAAGATAAACATCATGGAGATCCAGGGAGCATAGAATCTCCCCCAAACACATCATTGTGATGGCAGAATGCAAAGATTCCATCTTCAGGCACTTAGGATTCACATGTAGGTTTAGATATTTCAGGTGGCTGCCTTCCTTCATGGGAACCACAAAAAAGATTATAATAGAAATGTGAGATGTTCATTTCTAGGTTTCAAGGAAACTTTGAGAAAAAGGAGAGATTTGGAAGAAGGGATTTGAAATCTATTCTGCACCCTTCTAATACTACCATCAAAAATCACTGGATGGACCAGGATTCCGGGAGTCATGTGGAGGTTGGTTTGTCAGACACAGACTTTGCAGATGAGTCAACACGAGTGTGCTGCCAAGTCTGTACGTGATTTGTAGCAGGGGTGCATTTGAGATAGTTGAGATATTTCCTCTACTCCCCGGATTGGTGGCTAGGCGGTGTGACAAAGCCCACGATTTCCTTGCCAGAAAGGAACACTTGGTGGAAATCTGTGGCATCAAGGTTCTCTTTCCACCAGAAGCATCAATAATGTTTTAGATCAGGCTCAGACTGGAAGACTGGTCCACAGACCAAATCTTGAGCCACAAGGTGCGGTTTGTGAAAACAGAAAATGCAGAACATTTTCCAGAAAACCTGGCCAGCCTCATAGAAATATCGATTGGAGAAGGAAGAGCCCATACCTTCATCATCCTCTGTGTCTAATTCCTCCTATGAACATACCCAAATAACCTGAGAGTAACCCTTGAATACAGTTCCAACCTGTTTAAAAGTGGGCAAAGGTTTCCAGGAATAGAAAAACCCCTGTAAAGAAGAAGGGAGAGCTGCCAATGAGGATAGGGGTGTTTTAACCCAAGCTGGCTCATGGTTAGTCCTGGAGGGCCCCGGAGGAGTGGTATGGGCCACAGTGCATGAAGGCTATACAGACCCAGAATATTCCCTTGGAATCCCAGTATAACATGAGGAGTAGTCGGTAAGGGAAGCCCTTGAATCCTCAGCCTTTGGTTTCCCCATAACCACCTTTGGTTTAGACACGTTCAGGAGAAAAAGGTCTAAGACTAGATAAAACTATTCCCAGTTTAACCTCATCCCGACAATTGACTTGCCAGATTCGTCCCACAAAAACTGTCACTTAGTGACAGAGGACGTACCTGGTAAGTCCCGGAAGTCTGGGTCTCCATGCGGCTGCACACCGTTCGGGGACTCCGGACTCATTTAAAAAAAAAAAAAAAAAAAAAAAAAAATGTTAGCCGGGCATTAAGGTGGTTAAAGCAAAGCCCCAGAAAGACCTAAATAACTATTTTCCTTGTATGCAAAGGATTAAACTGGGGAAGAGAACAGAGTCAGCCTCTGCATAGAAAAATCAAGGTACACGTAAGATGTCCAACAAAAATTGTGCCAGCCAATCGGAAAAAAGTCCGGAAACCAGGAGATTATGGGAACTTTTGTCTTTTTCCTTGCTTGTTGTCTAGAAACGTGTGAATCTCTAGCTGTGGGCTGCAGCATGCTTCATGGACACTAACAAAGTGGACCACGGGATAGAGCATGGAAAGAAAAGAAGAAAGATCCCTCTCTGACATTGTAGCCCAAACGGTTGCTGAGATATGTCCAAAAGATGTTTCTCGCATAGAAGTCAATGGAGCAAAGATGGCTGAGAACAGGCTCCGGTTCTTAAAGGAGCCATTGCATTAAAACTGGACTAAAATTAAAACTTATGGAACCCACCCACCAAAGCACCCTAACCCAAAAATACACCCACAATGATCCTACATTGCAGAAAAGCTAGGTTAAACTACCAACATATACTGCAGCCATCTGTACTCCCAAACCAAAAGAAGAGAATAAGAGCTGTGAGTGAGTGGACAAGGACACACACAAAGTGTGAATAGCTCAACATGGGACATACAGTGGATCAAGGCACTCAAAGGGTTACTCACCAATCTTCTGTATTCAGGAGACTCAGCCATGAGGAACATACTTGACATATAGTCAACCTCCACAGAGCAAAAGGTTGTCAACTGGAGGAGGGACACAACCCCATAGTCCCTGTTTTCCATATTAGACGCAAGTGGAAAAAGAGGATTTTAGTCTTACCTGTTAAATTCTTTTCTCTTAGTCCATATAGGTTACTGGTAACTTTGGGAAGGCAACCACCCCTTTAAGTAGGCAGGAAACAATTCTTGTAAAGAAATTGCCAGGTGGAGACTTACTTCCCTCCTTAGCTGGTGACCAGCCAATCCTCTCCAGTTAGATTGAGACGCTAACTACTGACTAGATAGCAAGAAGGAAGAAGAAGACTCCTGTAAGTATGAACCCAAAAGGACTCCCACATTCAGTCACAGGAGAACCAAGCATGGTCCCTTGACATGGTGGGAGACCAGTAACTTATATGGACTAAGAGAAAAGGATTTAACAGGACTAAAATTCCTCTTTTCTCTGCCGTCCAGTAGATTACTGGTAACTTTCTGATGTCCAACCATTGAGTTTCCCAGAGGTGGGAAATAAGTCAAGGACCAGGTACAGGTCTACAAAGTCTCCAGAGCATATATGAACCATCAGATCATAAGGTAGCCCAACAAACAGCAATAAAGTGTCAACGGACCCAAACACTGGGGTGTAAACAAACCAGGAACTGTACATAGAGCATAGAACTAAAGCCAACCGGGCTCAACAGTTAAGGAGTACTGAAGAGACAAGGGAGACCCTAGACAGGCAAGACTGCCTCCAGCATCTTCCTACCAGGACAGCAACACAGTAGTGTTTAGAGAAGTGTGCACAGATGACCAAGTGGCCACCTTGCACAACTCATCAGCTGAAGCCTGATTCTTATAGGACCAAGAGGCCCCAATAGACTTGGTGGAATGAGCAGTGACAAAATGGAATAGGCTTCTTCCTCAGTTCGTAAGCCCTATGAATAGTAGACAATCCAGGAATCAATGGTAACCTTTGATGCCGGTCTACCAGCCCTTGGATCCTCAGGAATGACAAAAAGTGCATCAGACTGACTGACAGACTCAGTGCGGTGCACATAAAATTTTAAGCGGTGAACCGCGTCCAACAAGTGAAGATCCCTTTCCTTGTCACATATAGGGTCAGGACAGAAAGAGGTCTCCACAATTTCCTGATTAATGTGGAAGTCAGAAACCACTTTCAGAAGGAACTCCTGAGAGGTGCGAACAACCACCCTGTCCCTGTGAAACACCAAAAAGGGCGTTTACAAGATAAGGCATGCATTTCAGTGACTTGGGGAACAGACACAATCGCCAGGAGACACAGAGGAATAGTAGCCAAGGACTCAAATGGGGGACGCTGAAGGACATCCAAAACCAAGTTAAGATCCCCCTGAGGAGAGGGGGTCTTAAAGGCAAGACTATCATGGGTAATGCCCTGAAAGAAAACCTTGACGTCAGGAAGGATGGCAATGCGCCTCTGATAGAAAATGAAGAGCGCAGAAGTCTGAACCTTCAAGGAATTCAAGCTGAGCCCCTTGTCCACCCCATCCTGCAAAAAAGACAGGACCATGGGAAGGTCAAAATCATGGGAAAGATCCCTATCAGCACACCAAGAGAAAAAAGGTGGACCAGACTCTATGGTATGCTTTAGAGGAAACAGGTTTGCTGGCACTGAGCATAGTGGCCACCACACCAGAAGAGAAACCCTTCCTCTTCAATATTGAGGATTAAATTTCCATGCAGCCAAACCCAGACAGTCTACCATCCTCCTTCCACAGGTACCCCTGTAGAAGAAGATCCAGACAGCGGGGAAGCTGGAAGGGCTCCGCCACAGAGAGATCAAGAACCTCAGGAAACCAAGCCTGAAGAGGCCAGTAAGGAGCAATCAGAATGACTGGAGAACCTTCCAGACGCAGTTTCCGCAACACCCTGTGTAGCATGAGAATGGGAGGAAAGATGTACGCCAGAGGGAAGTGCCATGGGATCGACGCTGCATCCACTGCCAGAGCCAGAGGATCTCTCCAGCAAGAGCAGAACAAAGGAACCTTCCAATTGTGCTTCGTTGCCATTGGATTGATGCAAGGAAGTCCATACTTCCGAAAAATGAGGCTGAACACCTCTTGATGCAGTTCCCACTCTCCACTGTATGTCGACTTAGGAAGACTGCCAGAACGTTGTCTACGCCGGGAATGTGAACTGCGGATATGGCAGGAACACGTTCTTCTGCCCAAGACAAAATAGCCTACAACCCAACCCAGCTGCAAGACTTCTTGTTCCGCCTTGCTTGCTGATGTAAGCCACTGCCGTGGCATTGTCGGACTCTACTCGAACTGGGCAGTCCTCCAGCTTGAACGTCCAGCACCGGAGAGCTTGAAGTTCCAGGACTCGAACTGGGCAGTCCTCCAGCTTGAACGTCCAGCACTGGAGAGCTTGAAGTTCCAGGACGTGGATTGCAAGGAGAGATTCTCCTTACTGACCCTGGGCGTTCATGTGGCCCAGGACTGCACCCCAACCGGATAGGCTGGCATCCGTCCTCACTGTTGTCCAGGAGGATATCAGGAAGGGTCTGCCCTTCAGGAGATTGGACAAGATGGGTCACCATGACAGGCTCAGCTCCATGTAGGGGTAGAGAGACAGACATTTGCAGGGGATCCATCTTGCCCCTGCAAACCTGGATCACAAACCTTTGCAGTTCCCTCGTAAGAGCCATGGTGAATGAGACAGCTTCTATGGTGTATATGAACTTCCTCACTAGGGAGGTCAACCTCTTGGCAGGCACAGTATCTGAGGCGAGGACACCTTGTTGGTGATCTGGTGAGTCAACTCATCCCTGAGAAACACCATGCCTTGCCTGGTGTCAAAAAGAAGACCCAGAAACACCAGTCTCTGGGATGGTTGTCAAATCCAACTTGTCCATGTTGAGGATCCGTCCATGATGGGCGAGAGCATGAATGCAGTCCTCGACCTGCTGGTGAAGGAGTTCTGGAGAGGGAGGCCTTCAGGAGCAAGTTGTCCATGTATGGAGTGACTCTGATGCCGCCCCTGGGTAGAACAGACACTAAGGCACCCAGGACACGATTGAAAACCTGGGGAG
Source organism: Rhinophrynus dorsalis (assembly GCA_037306005.1). Taxonomy (NCBI): domain Eukaryota; kingdom Metazoa; phylum Chordata; class Amphibia; order Anura; family Rhinophrynidae; genus Rhinophrynus; species Rhinophrynus dorsalis. Next base: position 578,882,604 of record CM074718.1, read on the forward strand.
CTGTAGTCAGAACAAAGGGAAGGGCAGAAAACTGAAAATGCCCTTGGTCGCAAGCAAACCTGAGGTACTGCCGGCACTCTGGATGTATGGCGATATGCAGGTATGCATCCTGAAGGTCCAAAGAGATGAGAAATTCCCCAGGAGACATGGCCGTGATAACTGTCCTCAGGGACTCCTGGAGATAATGCTTCTTGACCACAAACGAGTTGAGATTCTGGAGGCCCAAAATCGGACGACAGCTGCTGTCCTTCTTGGAAATCACAAACAGGTTGGAGTGGAAACCTAAACCATTTTCCCCAGTTGGGAACCTGTTCCAGAACCTCCATGTCTAAAAGGGTCTGAATGCTGCCGTTGAAGAGCCGGCGCTTCTCCACTCCCTGAGGAGTGTGAGAATGAAAGAACCTGAACGGAGGAAGAGAAGTAAAAGGGATCTTGTACCCCTCCGAGACTACCTGCAAGACCCACAGATCCACCACGGTATCTGTCCAGACATTGAGGAAGTGGCGCAAATGACCACCCACCGGTGAGTGGGGACCGGGGATTGGCAAGTCATGCTGAAAGAGGTTTGGAGGCCTTGGGCTTGGTGGAGGACGGCTTGGAGGAGCGAGGAGCCTGTGGAACCGCCTGGTTATCGTGACACGCTTCAGCCTGAAACGGATGAAAAACTCTATTCCTTTTAACCAGGCTTCTTCTTGGGGACTAAGGGTAACAAACTACTCTTACCCCCCGTTGGCCTCACTGATTAGCCCAAACAAAGACATGCCCTGAAAGGGTAACGAAAGTAAGGCCTTCTTAGATGTAGTGTCAGCGGACCAGATCTTGAGCCAAAGAGCTCATCAGGCAACAACAGACATGGTAGAAACCCTAGCTACCAACTGGATGGCATCAAAAATGGCTGCAGAAACATAATGCTGAGCTTCAGAGATGTTGGCCAAAAGCTGCAGCAAGTCAGCAGTGGGAGTACTCTGACGGACAGCGACAGTGAGCTGTTCATTCCAAACTGCAATGGCCCTGTTCACCCAAGTAGTGGCAAATGAGGGATGCAATGAAATGCCTGCAGCTGTAAAGCTTGAGACCTTGCTGAAGACTGTCAGTCCAGTCCTTAAGGACAGTAGCATTCAAGACAGGTAAAGCAGTGGACTTAGAAAGCCTAGAAACTGGGGCACCCACCTTAGGAGGATGAGCCCACTGAACCAGCGCTGTTTCAGAGAAAGGATACAGCTTAGCAAACTTTCTATACATAGTAGAGTTCTTATCAGGAGACTTCCACGCATCTAACATCAGTTGGTCAGGAGTGGGATTAGGTGGGAAGAAGGTACACTGCTTCTTAGGGGCATGAAACACATCAGAAGGGTCCTTGGGAGTATCAGAGGCCGGGGAAATGTTCAGCGTAGAGAGCACTGCCCTGATCAAGCCCTCAGCTGAGGGATCAGGGTCAGCTTCAAAGGGGTCCCCCATAAAATTGGGAGGATACCACCGCAGAACATTGCCCCTCATCCAAGTCCACCAACAGCTCCTCCTCAGAGGAGTCTGATACATCAGGTACACCCTGTGGTTTTGGTAAGGAAGACCTGATAGAAGTAGGGGGATGCCAGGACTGGAAGGCCCCCTATAATTGGGATGGGAAGAGTTGTAAGGCAGACCTTAGATCTCTAGCAATGGCCTTAAACTCTTGCATCCATGTTGGCTCTAGTGCATGGCTGGAGGTCCCTGGAGGAGACGCAGGGTCAACAGCGCATGAAGGGCATAAGTGACCTGAGTTTTCACTAGGTAGCCCTGATGGACATGAGGAGCAATGCGCAACGGGGGTCACAGACACCCCAGTATCCTAGTCTTAGGAGTAGCCCCAAGTTCCAACGGAGTTGACATCCTCACAGGGTCAAAATGTCTTAAAGTATAAGGTATACCCAAACACAGTATCTACGATTAAGTATTTCACCCCAGAAAAAGCTAAAATTTACTTAACTGACAGGCGAAGGGTTAATCTGCTGAGGAGAGACGTAGAGTCCAAGCCCTGCATAGGATACTCATGAAGGGAAGGCAGAAAATGTTGTCTGCAACAGGAGCCAATCAGAAACGAGCGCTGTGAAGAAACAGGAGGTTCAACTTTCATGTCCCTGTGATGAGGACTGTGGGATTGCATGGACACTCCAGCAATACATCTGTTATGGACTTTTCCTATCCCAAGTCCTTTGAACTCAACCTCGCCATCTATTGGTTGAACCTTGCATTGCAGCATTGTGCTATGCACTGCCATCTATTGGTTGAACCTTGCATTGCAGCATTGTACTATGCACTGCCATCTATTGGTTGGTGACCTACATTGAAGCATTGCATTGCTGTGTCCCATGTGAGTATGCAAATATGTCAGTGTTCTGGGACCTTCAGTTTCTCTCCAATGTTTTCATTATACTCCCCCATCCTACACTCTAAAATTGTTATACCATGTTATGTTTGTTGCATGTCTTGTCTTCTCTGTATTATTTTGTTATATGCATGTCACCACAAGTTAAATGAAGGCTGTGAAAGGCTTGGGGGGGGGGGGGGGTGATACCACGCCTGTGTAGCCAAAAGCGCCTTGTTAAAGGTGGTGTCATTTTACCAGGGCAGAGGGGCGAGTTCCTGCCAGGAGGAGGTGTTGCTGTTGCAGAGGGGACTGAACCTGTTCTCCAGAACAAGGCAGAGGGGTTAGTGCCTGCCCAGCAGAGACTTCGCAGCAGAGGGGACCATACCTGCTATGCGGTGACCTGTTCCAGTGAGTAGAAGTGCCAGTCCCTACCCAGATCACTGCTCTCCATTGGGCTGGTTGCACCTGGAGGTCTTCCAATCCGGTTGACCGCTCCTCCTCTGGGTGGTGCAGCTAGATCCAGGGGCAAACGGCCCAGGTCTGTCCGGTGGTCCTCTGAGGCCGGTCCGGTGTAAATGATCTGGTAGGCGCCCCCCTAATGGTACGGGGCGGGTGCCTGCCATGGGGGGGCCGTCACAACCGCGAGAAGCAAGTGCTCATGGGAAAAGAGGATTTTAGTCTTACCTGTTAAATCCTTTTTTCTTAGCCCATACAGGTTACTGGTAACTCTAGGTAGGCATTCCGCCCCTTTAATTGTAGGCAGGAACAATTCTAGAATTGTGTTAAGGGGGTGGAGCCCACCTTCCCTCCTTGACTGCAGCTATCCAACCAGCTCCAGAAAGATTTGTGACACTAACTATTGAATAGATAGTAGAAGGGAAAGAAGACTCCTGTGTGCATGACCCCGAAGAACCCCCACAGTCTGCCACAGGAGAGCCAAGCATGGTCCCCTGACAGTGTGGGAGACCAGTAACCTGTATGGACTAAGAGAAAAGGATTTAACAGGTAAGACTAAAATCCTCTTTTCTCTGTCATCCAATACAGGTTACTGGTAACTCTGCAATGTCCAACCACTGAGTTTCCCAGAGGTGGGAAGTAAGGCAAGGACCAGACGCAAGGCCCCCAAAGTCACCAGAGCAGATATGAACAATCAGATCAAAGATAGCCCAACAACTAATGAAGTGTCAACGGACACTGAACAGGGGTAACAATACCCCAACTGTTACACAGCACACTGAACTAGAGCCAACAGGGCTCAAAAGTGAAGGAAGCACCAAGAACCAAAGAAAATCCTAGACAGGCAAGACTGCCTCCAGGATTTTCCTCCCAAAGCTGGCCAGCACATCAACATGGTAGTGCTTTGAAAAGGTGTGCGCAGACGACCAAGTGGCTGCCTTGCACACCTGGCGTGATTCTTGTAAGCCAAAGAGGCCCCAATAGATCTTGTAGAATGAGCCATGACCCGAAAGGGAACAGGCTTCTTCCTCAACTTGTAAGCCTTATGAATGATGGACTTGATCCAGGACAGCGTGTCAGAATGCCTGATAGACTCAGTGCGATATACATAAAACTTCAGACAATGCACCACGTCTAACCACCTTCGGGAGAAGCACCGCCTTGTCCTTGTGAAACACCAAATAGGGTGAGTTACAGGACAGAGCATATAACTTCGCGACTCGGAGAACAGACACAATCGCCAGGAGAAAAACCATTTTCCACGTCAAGAGGTGTAGAGGAATAGTAGCCAACGATTCAAATGGAGGGTGCTGAAGAATGCCCAAAACCAGGTTAAGATCCCATGGAGGAGCGGGATTCATGAAGGCAGGACGAGCATGAGCAACGCCCTGGAAGAAAACGTTGACATCAGGAAGGATGTCAATGCATCTCTGAAAGAAAAAAGAAAGAGCAGAAGTCTGAACCTTAAGGGAACTCAAACTGAGGCCCTTATCCACACCATCCAGCAAAAAGGCCAGGACTGTAGGCAGATCAAAATCCTGAGAAAGGTCCCTATCAGCACACCAAGATAGGAGGGTCGACCAAACACGATGATAGGTTTTAGAAGAAACCGGTATGCAGGAACTAAGCATAGTACCCACCACACTAGAAGAAAAACCCTTCTTCAGTATTGAGGATTCAATTTCCAAGCCGTCAAAGCTAGACGATGAACATCCTCCTTCCACAGGTAACCCTGTAGAAGAAAATCCGGACGGCAAGGGAGCCAGAATGGCTCCACCACTGACAGATCCAGAAGCTCCGGAAACCAAGCCTGTCGAGGCCAGTACGGAGCAATCAGAATGACTGGACAGCATTCCAGTCGCAATTTCCGTAACACCCTGTGTAACATTGGGAGGGGAGGAAAGATGTAGGCAAGAGCAAATAACCAAGGAATGTATATTGCATCCAGCAACAGAGCTAGAGTGTCCCTCCACCGAGAGCAGAACCTTGGAACCTTCCTGTTGTGTATTCTCACCATCAGGTCAATGTAAGGAAGACCTCACTTCTGAACAATGAGGGTGAACACCTCTGGGTGCAGCCCCCACTCTCCTCTGTCCACTGTGTGTCGACTGAGGAAGTCTGCCATGACGTTGTCTACACCAGGAATGTGCACTATGGCAGGAACGTGTTCTTCTGCCCAAGACAAAATAGCTTTGACCTCTAACCAAGTGGCGAGACTTCTTGTTCCGCCCTGCTTGTTGATGTAGGTCACGGCTGTGGCGTTGTTGGATTGTACCCAGACTGGACAGTCTTCCAGCTGAGATGTCCAATGATGAAGGGCATGAAATATCACCCAAAGCTTCAACACGTTGATAGGAAGGAGAGATTCCTCTGGAGACCACTGACCCTGAGCACTCAGATGACCCAGGACCGCCCCACAGCCGGAGAGGCTGGCATCCGTCATCACCGTGGTCCAGAAGGAAACCAGGAAGGACTTGCCTTTCAGCAGATTGGAGAGGTCGAGCCACCATGACAAACTCAGTTCCACATGAAGAGGGAGGGATAGTGACATCTTCAGAAGGTCCGACTGACCCCTGCACACCTGGATCACGAACCTCTGGAGTTCTCTGGTGTGCGCCATGGCAAACAGGACCGCTTCTATGGTGGAGATGAATTCCCCACTAGAGAAGACAGCTTCTTGGCTGGAACTGGATCCTGAGCTAGAACCGCAGAAACCCTGTGGGTAATCTGGTGAGCTACCTCGTCCGTGAGAAACATGTGCTCTGCTGAGTGTCGAAGAGAAGGCCCAGGAAGACCAGACGCTGGGATGGGACAAGATCTGTCTTGTCCATGTTAATGATCCACCAGTGATGGGTGAGAGCGTGAATGCATTGCTGAACCTGCTGATAAAGAAGTTCCTCAGAGGGGGCTTTCAGAAGCAGGTCGTCCATGTATGGAGTGACTTTTATGCCATCCCGATGGAGAACGGACACTAAGGCTCCCAGGACACGGTTGAAAACTTGAGGAGATGTAGTCAGAACAAATGGAAGAGCTGAAAACTGAAAAAGCCCTTGGTCGCAGGCAAATCTGAGATACTGCCGGCTCTCTGGATGAATGGCAATGTGTAAATACGCGTCCTGAAGATTCAGAAATGCAAGGAATTCCCCCGGGGACATAGCAGCAATCACTGTCCGTAAGGACTCCTGGTGATAATGAGTCCGGATCACAATGGAATTGAGATCCTTCAAATCAAAAATGGGGCGACAACCGCCATCCTTTTTGGAGACCACAAAGAGGTTTGAGTAAAAACCCATACCTCTGTCCTGAACTGGAACCGGCTCTAGAACATCCTTGTCCAGAAGAGCCTGAATAGTGCCGTTTAAAAGCAGGCGTTTCTCCGCGCCCTGAGGCATTTAAGAAGGAAAGAAGCAAAAGGGAGGAAGACAGACAAAAGGGATTCTGTACCCTTCTGTCAACACCTGTAAAACCCACGGGTCTGCCACTGAATCCTCCCAGATGCTGTGTTAGGGACGCAGACGACCACCCACAGCACAGTGGGGACCTGGGTTCCGTGAGTCATGCCGAAGAAGGCTTGGAAGCCTTGGCCTTGGAGGAGACCTTGGGCTTCCATTGCTGTTTGGGCTTGGAGGAGGCATGCGGAGCTGAGGAAACAGTCTGGTTCGCCGGATGTGTCTCATTCTGAAAGGAACAAAAATACCGATTACGCTTAAGTGGCATTTTCTTCCTGGGAACCAAGGGTACAAGGGTACTCTTACCCCCTGTGGCCTCACTGATCAGATCTTTAAGATCAGGTCCAAACAAAGAAGTACCCTGAAAAGGTAAGGAGAGCAATGCTTTCTTGGAAGCAGCGTAAGCAGACCAGATCTTGAGCCAAGGAACCCGTCTGGCAACCACAGACATGGTGGAAACCCTAGCCACCAAACGGATGGCATCAAATAAGGAAGCAGAAACATAGTGCTGGGCCTCAGAAATGTTGGCAAGAAGGCGCAACATATCCGAAGTAGGAGAACCACAGAAACTCATTGCACCAAAACCCCACAGACATACAGATAAACCCAGTGAGTGCAGGAGTATGCAGTAGGAACTCCAAGAGAGACCCCTGTGTGGAGGGAAAGCATGGGACATGTGGTCCTCAGCACTCAAAGGGTTGCTCACCTTTTTAGCAGGTCTTCTGTCTTCAGATCACCATAGCTAAAGGAGAAGCCTCAGTGGGTAACTTGTAGGGAAAAAACATGTAACACAAGCTTTTCCCTCTCAGGGCTGACAGGTCCACAACAGCACCTGGAAACTGAGCTATCCACTTGGGAATGTCAGTAATGGTAATCCGCCTAATGGTGGTATTCCATATCTAAAACAAAACAATAAAAAAGCTAAACCTATAGCCTTTCCTGTTCAAGAAAACAATCTAACTGAAGGGGATTGGCTGGTGACCAGCTAAGGAGGAAAGGAAGGCTCCAACCTGCATTGTTTCCTGCCTACTTAAAGGGGCGGTCGCCTTCCCAAAGTTATCAGTAACCTATATTGGATGACAGAGAAAAACAATTATATAAAGAATAAACAAGAAAAAGTACATAAAAAATAAAACAAAGAAAACCTCAATACCTAAGAGACCATATGCCCAGAAAATAATTTACAAGTAAATACATAAATATCCATATCATGTACACTACAAAAAATATGCAAGGAATATTCAAGGCTAAATCAGCAGGTAGCAGAGAATTGTTCCTTGCAGCATCCAGGATGAACACGATCACTATAATCAGAATGTGTAAAGTGCCACTCATACAGGTGCAAATGTTGAGTATCGCGATGCTATTCAGATACAATAATGCACAATTTCGATACAACATGAGAATCACAGCAGAATCACTTCAAAACTCATATTAACTCAGTATTAATATTAGTACTGTTTAGAGCTAATGTGGAATCCTCTCTTTCTACTTTTCCCATCTGCTATTCAAAGTCCTTCATAAGTCTTCATGCTATGCACTTTTTTCAAACAGCACACCAGTAAATTCTCTGTTGGCCCTGCAGGTAGGCTTCTCATCCACTCAACATTCTCACTTTATTCTTTAAGGTGGATAAAAATTATTTACTTTTATTTATAAAAAAAAAAAAAATAAAAAATAAAAACAAAACATAACATTAGGGACCTTATACTTGATGCAAGTAAAATCTGATGGTGCACTCCTTCTCTTCTCTCTTTCTTCCTTCAACCCCACAAGGACCACATGATGTGCTATCACCATCACACATTTTTTGCCTTAAAGACCAGGGGCGGTCATAGCACATCATTTACAAGCAAAGAAGCTCCCCTGCTTCCATCCTAGTGTACCTGGTAGGAATTGGCAGGATTGGGAAGCACTCAAGTTATTGAAGGAAAGCCTCCCACACTGATTGGTAGAATGGAAGAAGGGGAGCTCTCATGCTTCCCTGCATCACCTCTATTATCTCCCAGCTGAATAGGCTGGGAGATCAGTAGCAGGGGGCATCAGAAGGGGTCCTGATGCCCCAACATGAGGCCTAGAAAAAAAAATATATAGGATTTTAGTGTTCTTACCTGTTAAATCCTTTTCTCTTTAGTTCATATGGAACACAGGTCTCCCACCCAGAGAAAGGAATCTTGTCTTCCTGGGCAACAGAGTCCTTTCAGAGTTTTTTTCTCTAAAGAGATTTTCTTCCAAGAAGCAACGGTGACCTTGGAGGCGGCCTGATGCTCTATAGGACTCTCAGGAATGACCAACAAAAAGTCAGCCTTACGAAAAGGCTCAGTACAATGCAAATAAAAGACAATACACTACAACAAACAAACAGAGATCCTTCTCCTTGTCAGGAGACAATGCTCTACATCAAACAAATAGAGATCCGTCTCTATTACTTGGGGTCAGGACAAAAGGATGGCACCACAATCTCCTGACTGATATGGAACTCAGAGAACACTTTAGGAAGAAACTCCTGAAGGGTTCTATGCACGTCTTATCCTTATTAAAAACCAGGAAAGGAGACCAAGAGAAAAGCCATCTTAAATGTCAGTAGACACAGAGAAATAGAAGCAAGTGGCTCAAGGGAGGTTGCTGCAAAACAACCAGAACCAGGTTAAGATCCCACTGGGGAATGGGATCCATGAAAGGAAGGGAAAGCGTGAACTATCCTCCCCTGAAGGAAAACTTTGACATCTGGAATAGTGGCAAAATGTCTTTGAAAAAATACAGAAAGTGCTGAGATCTGAACCTTAAGGAAGCTCAAAAGGAGCCCTTTGTTCATTCCATCTTGAGAAAACACCAAGGGGAGGGGGGGCAAAATCTTGCAAGGACTCAGACCTGTCACTATGGTATTGTTTTGGGGAGGCAGGCTTTCTGGCCTGAATCATTTAAGAAATAACCTCTGCAGAGAAACTTTTCCTCCTCAGGATGTTGACTTCAAGGGCTATGCTGTAAAAACCATTTTCTTCACATCCAAATGCCTCAGGTAACCGTGGAGTAGGTGGTCTGGACTGGGAGGAAGACGAAATGTATCCTGAACTGAAAGACTTACCAGGACACATGTAGGCAGGGGAGGTTTGAGCTGGAGGAGGGAGTCTCCACTCATAAGGCTCTGTCTTTTGAGATATGTCTTTCCATCAGGAGGTGGGACTCAACACCATGGTACCAGTGTTCCATATTGGAAGTAAGATAAAAATTAATAAATAACCCTTTGAGTGACACCCAGGTATCCAAAGCATTACAACTAAATGCGTTGAATACTTCTCTCCCACTCTTGGGTTCACCACATAGGCAAAGTCATGCCTCAACAACAGCTAGTACAATTATAACTAAGCTAGAGTAATTTTTCCACATTATTCTGAATTGGAATTTTTTTGACATAATGCATGACCAGATCATTGTTTATGTATTATTTATATACAAGTTTTTTGTTTATTTTTAACAAACTATTGAGAAACATATCTATACTTTTCCCTGTTAACTAGACATTCATATAATCACTGAGTCTTTTCAATAGCAGTAAATTATTAGAAATTGAAGGTTTTTCATGAAAAAATATCTTGCCTTAACAAAGCTTGAGAGAGAAATGCTTTATATTCCTAAAATAATAGCCTTCAGACTTCCTGAACAATTTTAAGAAGTGCATGCATGAGAAACTGATAATTTATTATATTTTAACACATAAGTTGCCATAGGGACAGGGAGAGCCCTTGGTAACAGTTTACTGTACAAGAATGGAGCTGGAGTTGCATTGTCAAAAGCAGTTGCAAAACTATCAGTATGAACTTAGGATATAATACAAGTCAAAATGTCTTCTTAAAAACCTACTTACATTATCTGTATGGCATGTTTCTTTATAGGATCTCAAAACCAGATCTGTTAAGGTACTCAACTGATTGGTGAGAATCTTCATAGCCTTACGGTCAGACCAAAATATACCAGTTATCAAAGACGGGAGAATAGCTCTGTGCAAACCATCAGTAGATTCACAAACTCTAAAATAGAAAAGGGATTTTCTGTCATAATGTATACATTAATTTATATAAATTATCAGTTATCTTTGTTTACTGTAACTGTACGGTTATGACCTTACACTATTTACCAGTACAAATGTCCTGTAATATTTATTTCTGTAGATCACTTCTAGTACCGTGTTTTTTCCCCAAACTGAAACATTAATACAAAATTATTTATAAAGCTAAGACATTCCTTTGGTTGCATGACAATTATTTTATTCTTTTTTTTTTACCTTAAATGTCCCTGAAAATAATAAATAATTATAAATTGCTCATGTTATTATGTTAACAGATTGTCAAAAATTCTATCCAAAATGTGTTACTTTATGTCCCTCGACAATAGGTTTTTCTAGATTATTATTTTAGGTTAGAATATCTCACCTTATGCTCAGTGCTTTTGCTTCCTCTTGCATAACCTTTGCAACAAATTTCAGGATAGATGCCACTACTTCTCTCCATTTATCAATTTCCATTTCTAGGTCAGATGGTTTATGGCATAAACAGAAGTTATCATTGAGAAAAGACCTACAAAGATGACAATCCCATATAAAGACTGTAGAACTCATTGTTAAGAGAATTTAGTCTTAAACATAGAAAGTTAGCTAAACAACTATTTAACGCAAAAAAAACCCAAAAAAACAACATTCAGCAGACTGGATTATTTTACCAAAGTTTATCCTTGGTGCAGAAATCTGTAATAAGGTTTTCTGACTTATCAGATACACATTATAATCATTCTTACCTAACCAGCACTTCAATGAAAGACCATGTCCCCTTCCTACAGAGAGGGCACTGAAGGAAATCAAGGTAATATTGCAACATATATGATGACTCCCATGGTGGATGATACTGAAGCAGGTTACAAAAAATATCAAAAAATCTGCCAAGACACGTGATGTTGATATTTCCCTATTAGAAAGAGAAGATCAGAAAAAATAAATATGGTAACATGGTAGACCTGTAATCAAAGAATAGCTGCTCAACTCCATTTCACATGTACACCTCTGTAAAAAAAAAAAAAAATTAAAACAAAATGATCAAATATGACTTATAACAGTGGTTTGTCTGTGTAGATATGTGTGTTTATGTCTGCATATATGTCTGTATCTATATGTGTCTCTCTCTATTAATGTGTGTGTGTGTGTGTATATATAAATGTGTATGATTAATTATCTGTATTATGGCTTAAGAGATGCCAGGGGAATTCTGTTTCCTTAATTAAGAATTCAAGTCAATTCCAGCCTTCCCAAACTTCAGGGGAACAAAGCATGAAATCAATAAAGGTTGCTTCAAAGGATTTGACAGGATGTCCTTCCTTACTTAGGCGTTTTAGAAATCAAAGAAAGGTCTATCCTAGTTACATAAGAAATGAGTGAGGACAGATGTCCAAACAGTCTTTTTGTTTCTCAACTAAACAAACAGTTCAGATAAGAAACCAAATGCTTCTGATAAACCTGTTCCTGGAATCTTCCCCCTATCAATTATATCTCTTTGAGGCCACCACTTGTATCACTATCACTCCATTTTTTCCATTTCTGTGACTCCTGATATGGTTTTATTCATGTATATACTATCCAAACTGTAACAGTGTTTTGATTTTGTACATAATACAATCATCTTTATTATTATCCCTTATCTGTGTATTTTCTTAGTTACAACCAACCCCCAAAGAATAATTGTACCCTTGGTAAGAGGGGCTATAGAGAATATCTTACACCTCACAGAACATGTTTTAACCTTTTGGAATGCCCAAAGGGTACCCTGCTCATTGAACTTCAATGTTGATGACACTCCTCTGGTACTCAGATGGTTAATACGTATCAGATATAAATATAATGAATAACTGATGTGCTAGGAGTACTTCATAACTGTGGTTGAGAAAAAGGATTTAACAGTAAGTTAATTATAACCCTATTTTCGCTTACGTCCAATATGGAACATAGGAACCATGGGGATTTACCAAAGCATCCCGAAGTTCCTGAAAAACTCTCTATTCACCCACAACACCAGTATTCCTAGGACTAAACTGGATATATACAACCTTAGGTGTCAACAGACACTGAATTAGCACAGCAAACCAAACATGTGCCTCAAACTACAGAACAACTGGATAGTAGATGAAAAGAAAGTCGTTAGGCAGGTAAAACAGCTGAAGGACCTTTTGGCCAAAGGCCAGAACATTGTCACAATACTGTTTAGTAAAAGTGTGCAAATAGGACCATGTCACAGCCTTGCACAGCTGTTCACCTGAGGCCTGGTTTTTGTAGACTCAAGAAGTACCCACAGATGTGGTGGAGTGCGCTGTGATCTTGAAAGGAACAGGTCTCTTCCTGGCATATGTCAGCGGTGATCTAAGACTTGGATGCTACCTGACCCTCCTTAGGTCCTTCACTGATGGCAAAATGGGAATCAGCCTTGCTAAGCACTACATCCAACAAATGAAGATCCCTCTCTTGTTTCAGTGGTCAGGACAAAAGGAAGGCACAATGATCTTGTGATTGATATGAAAATCTGAGACAACCATGGGTAATAGCTATGGAGATGTACGAAGTATTGCCTTGTCCTTGTGGGAAAAAAATGAAGGAAGGTTTGCAAGAGAGCTGCACTCAGCTCAGCCACCCTCCTAATACAGACAATGGCCAAAAGGAAATCCATTTTGAAAGTAACACAATAGAATTAAGGCCAGAGGCTCAACAGGAGACCTCTGGAATACGTTTAAGAACAAGCTGAGATGTCACAGTGGGATTGTGTCCAGGAAGGCTTGTGCCATTCCTTGAAGGAAAGTTAACGTCCATCAGAATAGCAATACGAGAGAGGTGGCATCTGTACCTTAACCCCTTAAGGATCAATGACATGCCGAGAACGTCATGGATGTCCTGCACATCATGAAATTCAGGGGTCCCCGCGTGGTCCTTAACTGCCGACCATGAGGTCAGTCCTTGAAGGGTCAATTGAGCTCAGACTGCACCCTTTGTTCACACCATCCTTAGGGAAGGCCAGGACAGTGGCAAGATCAAAGGTCTGAGCAGACACACTGTTGTTAGCGCACCACTGGTACTGGTGCCTACTTAGTAGACTGGTTCCGTGACTCTTTCCGAGTACTAGTTACTCTCTGTCTCTCTCCTCCTACCACTCCCTGGTAGAGTCACTACTTTGAGATATCGGTCTGTTTGTCTAGTGTCTGGGAGTTTAGCTGTCACTCCACTGGTCAGGTTTCCTGGCGTTCCAGGTTTCCATTTGCTAGGTATAGAATCAAGCCTGGTTCTGCTCCCATCTATCTCTATAGGCTACTGAGAACTGGTTACAGTTCAGTGTCAATCCTTGGGTAGTGGACTCTGCACTGTCCTCACGCCTGTTCCTACTAAGGTTGGGAAAGTACTTACTCTTGCTTATCTTAATAAACTGGTTAAACTTCACTGTACCTGAGTCGTGTGTATTATTTACTCTGGTGTCCAGGGTTAAATGCATTCTGGCATGTCCATTCAAAATAATATGCTGCCTTTGCGATTTAAATAAAAATAATTAGATCCTTTGTTAAATGAATATAAGGGCTTCCAAGAGTTGAATATATCTCTGCTGCTGCCTCAATCGTTGGTGGTGGCAGGAATGCATAGCACCAGAAACACCTCCAAACCTAAAGGGCCATTGCACTCCTTCCCCAGGCTGGGAGGTGCGTAATCACTGGCTGGAATCCATTTGGCCCTATAAAAAGCCAGTCTCTGTTGCTGCATGCCACACCTTGTGGCTCAGTCTTGGGAGCAGATGATGCAAATCCCTCAGGTCTCCAAGTGCTCCCCACCGCAAAGCCCAGATGTGCTTGGCAGCACAAGAGATATTCTGTAAAGTCGAAGTCTGGCAAGCCAACCTCCGAAATGACTTGCGAATCTTGGTCCGTTGGTTTGAGAGATGAGGATTTTAGTCTTACTTCTTAAATCCTTTTGCCTTACTCCATATAGGTTACTGGTAACTTTGGGAAGACAACCACCCCTTGAAGTAGGCAGGAACAATTCTGGGAAGAAATTGCTGGGTGGAGCCTTCCTCCTCTCCTTAACTGGTTCTCAGCCAATTCCCTCCAGTAAGATTTGAAAACTCACCATTGACTAGGTAGTAAGAAGGAAAAAGAAGACTCCTGTGAGCATGAACCTGAAAGGACTCCCACATTCAGTCACAGGAGAACCAAGCATGGTCCCTTGACAGCGTCGGAGCCCAGTAACCTATATGGACTAAGAGAAAAGGATTTAACAGGTAAGACTAAAATCTTTGGGATGTCCAACCATTGAGATTCCCAGAGGTGGGAAGTAAGGCAAGAACCAAGTGCAGATCCCCAAAGTTACCAGAGCATATATGAACCATCAGATCATAAAGTAGCCCTCATAACAATAGTAAAGTGTCAACGGACACAAAAAAACGGGGGTATAACAAGCCAGGAACTGTAACACAGCGCACAGAACTAAAGCCAACCTGGCTCAACAGTTAATGAGCACTGAAGAGACAAGGAAGACCTTAGACAGGCAAGACTGCCTCTAGGACCTTCCTACAACAGCTGGCATCGGCCGATGCCAGGACATCAACAGGGTAGTGTTTAGAAAAGGAGTACACAGACGACCAAGTGGCCGCCTTGAACAGCTAATCAGCAGAGGCCTGATTCTTATAGGCACAAGAGGCCCCAATAGACATGAAATGGAACAGGCTTCTTCCTCAGTTTGTAAGCCCTACGAATAGTAGGCTTAAACCAGGAAGCTATGGTAACCTTGGATGCCGGTCTACCCGCCCTTGGACCCTCAGGAATGATGAAAATTGCGTCAGACTGACGAACAGACTCAGTGCGGTGCACATAAAATTTATAGCACACACCACGTCCGACGAGTGAAGATCCCTTTCCATGTGAGATGTAGGGTCAGGACAGAAACAGGGCACCACGATTTCCTGATTAATGTTGAAGTCAGAAACCACTTTCGGAAGGAACTCCTGAGAAGTGCGAAGAACCGCCTTGTCCTTGTGAATCACCAAAAAGGGTGGCTTACAAGACAAGGAATGCAACTCAGTGACTCGGCGAACTGACAATATCGCCTGGAGAAAAGCCATCTTCCAAGTCAACAGACGTAGAGGAATAGCAGCCAAGGATTCAAACGGGGGACGCTGAAGGAAGCCCAAAACCAAGTTAAGCATGGACAATGCCCTGAAAGAAAACCTTGACATCTGGAAGGATGGCAATGTGCCTCTGAAAGAAAACTGAGAGCGCTGAAGTCTGAACCTTCAAGGAACTCAAGCTGAGCCCCTAGTCCACCCAGTCCTGCAAAAAAGACAGGACAGTGGGAAGGTCAAAATCGTGGGGAAGATCCCTATCAGCACACATGGGAATGGGAGGAAAGATGTACGCCAGAGGAAAGTGCCATGGGATCGACACTGCATCCACTGCCAGAGGATCCCTCCAGGGGCGAAAGAACAACGGAACATTCCGATTGTGCCTCATCACCATCAGATCGATTCAAGGAAGTCCTAACTTCTGAACAATGAGGCTGAACACCTCTTGATGCAGTTCCCACTCTCCGCTGTCCACTGTGTATCGACTTAGGAAGTCTGCCAGAACGTTGTCTAATCTGGGAATATGAACTGCGGATATGGCAGGAACATGTTCTCCTGCACAAGACAAAATAGCTGCAAGACTTTTTGTTTCTCCTTGCTTGTTGATGTAAGCCACGGCTGTGGCATAGTCAGACTGTACTCGAGATGGGCAGTCTTCCAGCTTGAACGTTCAGAAGTGGAGAGCATGAAATATTGCTCGAAGCTCCAGGAGGTTGATGGGAAGGAGAGATTCTTCCCGAGACCACCGACCCTGGGCATTCATGTGACCCAGGACTGCACCCCAGCCGGATAGCTGGCATCCATCGCCACTGTTGTCCAGAAGGATATCAGGAAAGGTCTGCCCTTCAGGATATTGGACAGGTTGAGCCACCATGGCAGGCTCAGCTCCACATGTAGGGGTAGAGAGACAGACATTCGCAGGAGATCCGTCTTGCCCTTGCAAACCTGAACCACAAACCTTTGCAGTTTCCCTTGTGTGAGCCATAACAAGCGGGACCGCTTCTATGGTGGATATGAACTTACCCAACTAGGGAGATCAACTTCTTGGTAGGCACTGGAACAGAAGCTAGGATCGCGGACACCTTGTTGGTGATCTGGTGAGTCAACTCATCCATGAGAAACACCATGCCTTGCCTGGTGTCAAAGAGAAGACCCAGAAACACCAGTCTCTGGGATGGTGTCAAATCTGACTTGTCTATGTTGAGGATCCATCCATGATGGGTGAGAGCATGAATGCAGTCCTCGACCTGCTGGCAAAGGAGTTCCAGAGAGGTGGCCTTCAGGAGCAAGTCGTCCATGTATGGAGTGACTTTGATGCCGTTCCTGTGTAGAACAGACACCAACACATCCAGGACACGATTGAAGACCTTGGGGGCTGTAGTCAGACCAAAAGGAAGAGCAGAAAACTGAAAATGCCCTTGGTCTCAAGCAAACCTGAGGTACTGCCTGCTCTCTGGATGTATGGCGATATGGAGGTATGCATCCTGGAGGTCCAGAGAGGCGAGAATGAGTCTTGACCACAAAGGAGTTGAGATTCTTGAGGACCAAAATCAGACGACAGCCGCCGTCCTTCTTGGAAAACAGGAACAGGTTGGAGTAGAAACTTTAACCTATTTCCCAGTCGGGAACCGGTTCCAGAACCTTGTTGTCTAAAAGGGTCTGGATGGTGCCTTTGAAGAGACAGAGTTTCTCTGCTTCCTCAGGGATCTTGTACCCCTCCGAGACTACCTGCAAAACCCACTGATCCACCACGGTGTCTATCTAGACACTGAGGAAATGGCACAGGTGTCCACCCACCGGCTCGTGGGGACCTGGGTTTGGCGAGTCATGCCAAAGAAGGTTTGGAGACCTTGGTCTTGGTGGAGGACTGCTTGGACCTCCATTGCTGCTTGGGCTTGGAGGAGGAGCGCGGGGCCTGGTGAACCGTCTGGTTCATGGGACGCAAAGGAACGTAAAAGCAGATTCGTTTTAACCAGAGGCTTCTTCTTGGGGTCCAAGGGTAACAGAGTACTCTTACCCCCAGTGGCCTCACTGATGAGGTCCTTAAAGTCTGTCCCAAACAAAGATGTGCCCTGAAAAGGTAACGACAGCAAGGCCTTCTTGGAGGCAGTGTCAACGGTCCAGATCTTGAGCCAAAGAGACCATCTGGTGACAACAGACATGGTAGAAACCCTAGCCACCAACCAGATAGCATTAAAGATGGCTGCAGAAACAATGCTGAGCTTCAGAGATCTTGGCCAGAAGCCAAAGCAAGTCAGCAGTGGGAGAACCTGATGGACAGCAACAGTGAGCTGTTGAGTACATACTGCAATGGCCCTGTTCACCCAAGCAGCGGCAAATGAGGGAAGTAATGAAGTGCCTGCAGCTGCAAAGATGATCTTCAGCAATGTCTCAAGCTTCCTGTCAGTCCAGTCCTTAAGGACAGAAGCGTCCGCAACAGGCAGAGCAGTGGACTTAGAAAGCCTAGAAACTGGGGCATCCTCCTTAGGAGGATGAGCCCACTGTGCAAGTGCTGCTTCAGAGAAAGGATACAGCTTAGCAAACTTTCTAGACACAGTAGATTTCTTATCAGGAGACTTCCACTAGTCTAACACAAGTTGGTCAAGAGTGGGATTAGGTGGTACACTGCTTCTAAGGTTCTTGAAACACATCAAAAGGGTCCCTGCGAATCTCAGGAGCCAGGGAAATGTTCAGTGTAGCGAGTGATGCCATGATCAAGCCCTCAGCTGAGGGATCAGGATCAGCTTCAAAGGGGTCCCCAAAAAAATTGTGAGGATACCACAACAGAACATTCCCCCTCATCCAAGTCCACCAACAGCTCCTTCTCAGAGGAGTCTGATACATCAGGTACACCCTGTGGTTTTGATAAGGAAGACCTGATAGAAGTAGGGGGCTGCCAGGACTGGACGACCCCCTTTAATTGGGATGGGAGGAGTTGTAAGGTAGACCTTAGGTCTCTAGTAGTGGCCTTAAACTCTTGTATCCATGTTAGCTCTAGTGCATGGCTGGAGGTCCCTGGGGGAGACGCAGGGGCAGCAGCGCATGAGGGGCATAAATAGCCTGAGTTCTCTAAGCAGCCCTGATTGACATGAGAAGCAATGCGCAATGGGGGTCATAGACACCCCAGTATCCTAAGTCTTAAGCCTAGCGCCTAGTTCCAACGGAGTTGACATCCTCACAGGGTCAAAATTTCTGAAAGTATAAGGGATACCCAAATACAGTGTATAAGATTAATTATTTCACCCCAAAATAGCTAAAATGCACTTATCTGGCAGGCCCTGTGTAGGATACTCATGATGGGAAAGCAGAAAATGTTGTCTGCGATGGGAGCCAATCAGAAATGAGCGCTCAAATCAAGAGCTCATGGGAAATGTAGTTTCCTTTAAAAAGTACCCCAAACAGTGCCCAAAGCCCCCTGAGGCCCCAAAAACAATCAGAACCTTAAGTGGATAATAAAACAAGGGCAAACAAACAAAATGAGCCATGTCTGAAGTCGCTAAGTTGAGCAGTTGCAGAGATATGTCCCAAACTATAAAATCCCAAAGAGGTGAATTGAGCATGGCGTCTATGTGTTAAAGTGAACTCAAATAAACCAAAATTTACAGAGAGTGTAAAAACAGTGCAAAAAGCATCAGCAAATGGTAGAAAGATGAAAACCACTGGACCCAGTAGGGAAAGTGCCATAAAGCTCTCAAAAGTGCTCAAACCAGCAGTTAAAGGGTACATTCACCACAGAAACCCCTTGCACCAAAACCCCACAGACATACAGCTAAAGAACAAAAAAACGGACGGCGCAGAAGATCCTCTGAGTGCAGTAATTAATATTTCCAAGCTTGATCCGTCACCTTTTTCACCCTTGTATTCACAAGAAATGGGTACTCAAATTTGATAGAGGCATTGATTCCGCCTCTAGGATTAAAACGCCCTCCCAGTATACCCTGGGATCGGTATTCTTTTCCTTTAGTCTCCTGGGCCTCCCCACACTATGGGTATCTGGGGTATATAAGTGGATACACCTCAAGGATATAAACCCCAAGATGATAATCTCAGTACCCACTATCACCTCTGCGGATCGACCCTCATGAAATGAACTCCAGAGAAAATTGGAAGTATCAAAGCATAATATATTGTAAATAAAATTTGCCAGTGTACTGTTACTGAAAAATATACACTCTATGCGTTTCATGGCTCCAGGCCACTTCCTCAGGAGCAAAAAACTGGCCAGTATCACTTACCTCACAAACCTTTATACCATTATCTACATCTAACTCCATTGTTCACTTTCCCACCAAGTTTGCATTCTAAAGACCCGATGTGTTAACGATTCACTTCCGTGTTGAATCCAGCAGCCAACCACCTTCTCGATATCCCATCCCATGCCTCACAAGAATAGGAATTACGTGTGTTACGCACCACAACATTATACGACACCCACATATACTACTTTCCTTCTTGGGACACATCGTAAGAATAGGACGCATCCGCAAGGTCAAGTACTTCACGCTCCACAATGATATACGTCACCATCATGTGCTACTTCCCTTCTTGAGGGATGGAATGCATCCATGACATTACAGTGTACTACCTCCATCACATTATCAGCATAGAGACCTGGTCCAATCACACTGTAAATTAATTGAACCTAGTCACATGATCACATGTACCTTTACCTCACCGATCTTATTAGATACGGCACTTCATTAAAAATTAACCCCCATTCTAAGTGGGAAATCCAGGATCGGAAATTTCTTACATCCGAAAAGTCCTTGGAAATGAATTCATGCCAACAGGGCAAACTCATACTCTGTCAGTCTTGTTTTCTCCACATCGTCCACAATGAGCAACATTATATAAAAAAAAAATACATATATTCTTAAGCAGCATGCACAATAGATATAATTTCCAGTGGTTATCTTAAAAAATATATTAGCACACCATATAACAACCATAGACTAAAAGCCACAATATTATGCCTTCATAAGCTTAAACTACAGAATTTATAGTGCTTAACTATGTAAAGAATATATATAAAAAATTATTAATAAGAAATAATAAAATATTTACACAATACCTTAAATATATATAGGCAAATACACTATCTATATAGTAAGTGAATATTAGTGAATATAGTGATGCCTAAATATAATAATACTTAAGTGAAGGAAAATAAATCTCTCTCTTCATTCAATCCTAAATTATTCATAGTGTCAAGTGTATAAATCCAAAACTCTTGCCGTTTGCACAATGTCTCTAATCTATTATGTGTATTTTATGGTATCAATTCTATACCTATCACTCCAAAACTCCTAAGATCTCCCCCACAACATAACAGAAAAGGTTTGGGTACCCCATGATCAAGATGTTTATCTTCAATTTTCCTTTTGTGCTCACCTATCCTTTGTCTGCCCTACATATTAGGCTCCGCACTTGCAAGAAATTAGATAGACGACATATGGGGTCCCGCAATTAATAAACTGTCTGACCTCATACAGTCTATCACCTTGAATATTTTGGAATCCTTTGTTCCATTTATCATTAGAGCACATCCTCCACATTTAGGTCTATTGCATCTGTAACTCCCTACTATACTTTTTTCCTTCTGCATAACTGATGTTTGCATGGACATTGAAGTTATATTTTTAGGACGACTAGGTGCAATATACCCTATCACATTTCTATTTTTCCTAAAGATGACTTTAGGTTTTTAACTCAAATTATTCTGCAATAAGGGTCCTTAAATAAAATTGACCAATGTTTGTCCACAATATTTTTAATTTCTTTAACAAAATAATTATATTTAGTGACAAAAGAGGTTCCATAATCTTGTTGTAAACTTTTTTTAGGGTTTTTTTTTGTTTTTAATAATAACCTTCCTATCCAGATTTCTAACCCTGTCAAATGCACTCTCTACTATTTCTTTTTGATAACCTTTTTTCCAAAAATTGCTCTTTTGATTCCCTACCTTTAACCCCTTAGGGACCCTTGACGTACCAGGACCGTCAAGGGTAAATTTGCTCGAAAGACCCTTGACAGTCCTGGTACGTCACGTACTTTTTACTTACAGCGCTCTACCGGGAGCGCTGTAAGTAAAAATAGGGCATGAAATAGACCGCTCCAAGATCGGAGCGATCTGTTTCAAGCCCCATAGTGACGCGCCGATACACGTGACAGGTCACGTGTACCGCTTGTCAAAGTGCCCCTATGCGGTCGTTATGGGACGGAAATGTCCCATAACCTCCGGTCCTTAAGGGGTTAAAGAGATAGTAATGTTTCATAATAAAAGCAGCTCTAATTAATCACCATAGTATTTGGACTTTGGAGAGTGTTATTTCAATTCTGTCAGAGTTGTAGTTCAAGAGTAATTCAATAACAAAGTATCCCCCTCCCGCCCCTTTTACTGATGTAACACTGCTCAGCCAGAGCAGAAGGGAGGTGCCCAGGTAGATTGCAGAGAGGGACAATCTTCAATTAAGATAAGGGAAAAACCTGAAAAGCTTGTCAAGGGAGGCAGGGATTTCATTGTTTTCATAGGAATAACAGTGTCCCCTTCTGTTATCTGTCTGGTCTATGGACTGCATTCCACATCTGAGAAGAGATAGCTTACACTAGGTAAAGGGGGCGGGAGAGGGAACTGCTTGTGAATATCTCTTAAACCATAAAGGTTTGAGAGATAAGACATATCATTATTCATGTTTTTTAATGCCTACAAAATAAAATAAAGTTAAAACGAAGTATTACTATCCCTTTAATCTCAAAATCGAATGGATCACTGCAGTTCCTCTTTAAAAGATGGTATTAACCATAATGTATATTAGAAAGTCATTGAGGGTGGTGACAACTGTCTGCCTTAAGATACTGATTGGAAGCCATCTCTTTTTGTTTTGTTTTTATATATTGTGCTACCAATGCTCTTATTTTTATGATCCCCCCATAAGTATCACATCCAAAAACTCTATCTGTTTAGCCTGTATAAGTGAAGCTGATTTCTTAGGTTTAAGGTTTATTACCTCTATTAACTCTTCTAATAATTTCCTACCTCCTTTCCATATCAAGAGTATATCGTCAATGAAACGACCATAGAACACCAGACCCGCCCTCCATTCTTCACTGGACCAGATATACATCTGCTCCCAGTGTCCCATAAATAGGTTTGCATAGGAAGGAGCGAATCTGGTGCCCATGGACATTCCCTTAGTTTATAAAAAAAATACTCCCCTGATAAAAAAATTATATTCTAAAATGAACTGTGTACATTTTATAATGAATTCTTTTTGTAGGATAGGTATAGTATCATCTTTATTCAAACAGAAGGTAATAGTTTCCACTACCAGGTTAGGCTGGATATTTGTATACAGTGAGACAATGTCCATAATAACACAGAAGTATTCCTCCTTCCATTCGATGTCCTCCAACCTTTCTAAGACTAACTGAGTGTCTCAAATATAACTAGGTAACTGGACCACATATTTCCAAAAAAGTAGTCCAGGTACATGGAAAGGTTGGAGGACATCGAATTAATCCCAGATATAATAGGAAGACCTGGGGGCCTTGTAGTAGATTTATGAATTTTAGGGATACGATACATAAAGGGAACTACAGGATCCTTTACCATCAGAAAATGAAACTCTTCCCTGGAAATAATTCCCTGCTCTAGTGCTGAAGTAGGCAGATTCACTAGGACTTCTTGATACTTGGCGTTGGGATTACAACCCAATTTTCTATACGCCTCTTTCTCACCTAGTAATCGATGACCTTCCTCAAGGTAGTCTACTGTGTTAAACACTACCGTAGCTCCTCTCTTGTCTGCTTCTCTCACTGTGATTAGCTTATCCTTCTTTAAACGTGCAAGGGCTTTTCTTTCTTCCTTATTAAGGTTATCTTTTCTAAAATGTTTACCTTTAATTTTTTTATTTAGATCTTTAAAACAAATTAATAAAACAGGTCAACATAAGGTCCCTTGCAGTGTGAGGGATTGAACTTGGATTGGCTTTTAAAGGGGGTTCTGATGTATTTTATGTCACTTTCCTCCTCCATATCCTTTGAAGGAGACCCACTTTCCAAGCCACTCCCACCCAACACTACTGCAACATCCTCATTGTTTTCCTTTAAAAGTGCGTCTAAATCTACCAGACACGCACTATCTTTAAGCTTATTAGATTCTTTCAGATTAAAGAACCTTTTCAAAGTTAATTTCCGAGTAAACCTATTGAGATCTACAAAAACTTCCAAATCATCCATTTTAGTTTGTGGTGCATAATTTAAACCTTTTTTCAATAAACTCATCTCATGAGCACAATCCAATAAATTATAAATACCTTCTCTATATGTGTGTGGCAACAAATCTAAAGTTTGCTCTTTTTTACCACGTTGTCTTCCTCTAGTTCCTCTAACGCTATTTCAGTTTCTATTTCTCTATTTCTCCTTGGTGTTCCCTTTACCTCCTGCTCTTTCTCCCTCTCCTCGGGGATAATCCCAAAAAAGAAGTGGAAGAAAACTGGCAGGAGGCATTATGTTGTGTGTGTATTTCAGCTACTACTTCCACTTTTTTTCTCTTTTCCTATTACTTTTTTCATCTGAATATTTTCATGCTGCAAAAGACTATTACCATTCTTCTTTTGATTTTGTATTTCTTTACTATTTTCTTTTTCTCCTATAATTTCCTCTAACTGCTCATTAATTTCATTTGTCAATACAGAAAATCTATAATGTTGCAGGATATTTCTCCCAGTCGTTGGCTCTTTGTGATCTTTCACATTCCCTACTTCTGTTATTTTGTTTTTATTTAAATAGCCAATATTTTGATTGTTTCCATATCCTGCTCCATAATATTTGTACTTATTGTTCCTTTTTTTGTTTACCATTGCCATTTTTCTTTTCTTTATTTGGAAAATTGTTCGTATTACTCTTTATATTTCCACCATTATTATTATCTCCTATATCTCTCTCCAGTCTATGTTAATCTGTACTTTAGTATCAATCTCTTAAAATCTTTTCGTTCCTCAAATTCTTTTAATCCATTATGAATGACCTCTATTTCTTTCTCCAGTTTAACAAGGCATTCTTCTCTATAGCCTGTTATTAGTTTTATCAAATTTTTTTAACAATCCTTTAAAGTGGCATCCCAAGCCTCAATGAAGCTGGAATTGGGGAATGGTGCCTGCTTGAAGATCTTAAATCCCCTAGGGATTAAATCTCTCCCTAGATATTGTTCTAGGCAATCCCACCAATGCCTAACCCTCCATTCCCAATAGATCCTATAATTTATGGAAAAATGTTTTTTTTATAATGTTGCTCATTGTGGACAATGTGGAGAAAACAAGACTGACAGAGTATGAGTTTGCCCTGTTATAAAGTTATGAATTCACTTCCGAAGACTTTTCGGCTGCCTAGGACCTTTCCGATCCTGGATTTCCCACTTAGAATGGGGGTTAATTTTTAACGAAGTGTCATTTCTAATAAGATCAGTGAGTTAAAGGTACATGTGGTCATGTAACTAGGTTCAATTAATTAACAGTGTGATTGGACCAGGTCTCTGTGATGATAATGTGATGGAGGTAGTACAGAGTAATGTCACGGATGCTTTCCATTCGAGTGATGCATCCCAAGAAGGGAAGTAAGTGACCTTGAGGATGCACCCCATTCTAGAGATGTGTCCCAAGAAGGAAAGTAGTATATGTGGGCGATGTATAATGTTGTGGTGCGTAACACACGTAATTCCTATTCTTGTGAGGCATGTGATTGGATATCAAGAAGGTGGTTGGCTGCTGGAAACAGGCACATATAGGTGACTTCGGTGATTTCGCTTTAAGTAGAGTCATCAAAGTTACTTGATAAAATTTTTTTTTTTTTTTAGACATACAGATAAACCCAATGGGTATGCAGTAGGAACTCCAAGAGAGACCCCTGTGCGGAGGGGAGGCATGGGAAATGTGGACCTCAGCACTCAAAGGGTTGCTCACCTTTTTAGCAGGTCTTCTGTCTTCCTATTACCACTGCTAAAGAAGCAGCCTCAGTGGGTAAGGCCTAGGGAAAAAACATGCAACACAAACTTTTCCCTCTCATGGCTGACAGGTCCACAACAGCACCTGGAAACTGAGCTGTCCACTTAGGAATTGTCAGTAATGGTAATCTACCTAATGGTGGTATTCCATATCTAACAGAAAACAACAATAAAGCCAAAACTATAGCAAAACTGTTTCTCTTGCCTTTCTTGTTCAAGGAAACAATCTAACTGGAGGGGATTGGCTGGTGACCAACTAAGGAGGGAAGGAAGGCTCCACCCTGCAATTTATTTCCAAGAATTGTTTCCTGCCTAGTAAAAGGTGCGGTCGCCTTCCCAAAGTTACCAGTAATCTATATTGGACGACAGAGAAATAATGTTTTAAAGTTCCCCCTCCCCTTTCCATGAGGTCAGCTGTAAATCTGACAGAAGGAGATTTGTGTCGGCCGACTCGAGGAGGCTCTTCAGCACAGCCGAGATAGCACTCTGTAGAAAGAAATGTTTAATTGGAATGGTCTACAAAGTGTGCCTGGTTTGCAAGCACTCTTTGTAGACTGTTCCAATGAAGTATTTCTTTCTACATAGTGCTATCTCGGCTCTGCTGAAGAACCTCCTGCCGGTCCTGGTACCAGGATCATCTTCTGTCAGCTGGACGCTGACGTCAATGAAAGGGGAGGGAAGGGGGAACTTTAAAACGTTATAGCTCTCAAACCATAGAAGTTTGAAAGATCAGACTGGCATCAATTGATTTATTTTTTCAATATCTACAATAATAATTTTTTTTTATTTATATATGCCATTACTAACCCTTTAACATACCTTACAGTTCAAAAGTGTGGGGTCACTTAGAAATGGCCTTGTTTTCCATCAAATGAGTTGCAAAATGAATATGAAATAGAGTCAGGACGTTGACAAGGTTAGAAATAATGATTTTTAATTTAAATACTAATTGTGTCCTTCAAACTTTGGTTTTGTCGAAAAATCCTCAATTTGCAGGAATTACAGCCTTGCAGAACTTTGGCATTCTAGTCAATCTGTTGAGCTAATGCAAAGAGATTTCACCCCATACTTCCTAAAGTACCTCCAACAATATGAACTGGCTTGACGGCACTTCTTAAGTACCATATGTTTAAGCTGCTCCCACACGGAAACAAGGACATTTCTAAGTAACCCCAAACTTTTTAATGGTAGTGTATCTTAGTGCCTAACACATGGAATTGAATGGCTCACAATATTATCACTCAAGGTGGTGTGTGTGTGTGTGCGCAATCTAAGTTTAGGCCATGTCCTAGTTCTGACATTCCTTTTATTCTGAAAAATGGCTCCGTCCTTACCTTAATCAAATCCTTTAAAAGGCTAACTCTCATGTTTACCACTTCTACACCTATGAGCAGCCTTCACATACCCTCTTTGTCAGGCTTTCAAACCTGAAGTGGTGGGTTTACAGGGCTCCAACATGCAGGACAAAAAAATTATCTATAAGACTTTAGCCTTGCAAATCAGTCTGTATTCGCAGGACCAAAGAGGGTACAATCGGAATCGCTTTACAGACCCCATTTCTGCTCCCCCATAGGTCCTCCAGGGTTCATAATGTAGGCCCAGCTTAATCAGCAGATCTGGTCCCTGGGAATTGCTGTCTTTTAATATACTTGAAGGTTTCAATTATTTTACCCCTCTCCCTTCTATTTTCCAAACTATACATATATAAATGTGTTGGAAACTTTTCCAGATAGGTTTGTTATTTAGACCACATAATGTTTTAAAGGGATAGTAATGTCACATAAAAAGTATTAACTATTTGGTAGATACAATTAAAAGAGAGTACATGCACTTATTCGTATCTCTCAAACCGTTATGGTTTGAGAGATATAGGAAAATAAAGTTCTTTGCTCCCTCCCCTTTCTGCTTGACAAGCTGTAAAGCTGTCAGAAGCAGATTCTGGTTCCTGGATCAGACAGCGGCTCTTCAGCAGTGCTGACATAGAGATACCTAAAAAAAAAAAAAAAAAATTTTTATGGGACCGGTCTGCAACATGTGCCTGGTTTGCCAGCACCCGTTGTAGACAATTCTGATTAAGTATTTATCTTTAGATATCGTTATATAAGCGCTGCTGAAGAGCCGCATCTGGTCAAGCAACCAGGATCTGCTTCTGACAGCTTTACAGTTGTCAAGCAGAAAGGGGAGGGACCAGAGAACTTTACTTTCCTAAATCTCTCAAACCATAACGGTTTGAGAGATAGGAATAAGTGCAAGTACTCTGTTTTAATTGTATCTACCATATAGTTAATACTTTTTTTCTGACATTACTATCCCTTTAATCATTCTTTGACTAGTCTCTATTCAGGATCCCCTCAAGGGTTGCATACAGGACAGGATTTAACGATATCCCTTCATAGATGGCTCAGTCAAAATTACTGTAATTATGTCACATATTCTTAATCAAGAACATCTTTAAATCCTGGCCTATATTTGATCCCTGGAGTAATTTATGGATAAAATTGGCATTTTTAGTGAGAAAAATATAGCTGAACAAATACCTGTAATAAGTACTTGAGTAGAGATTGAAGAAAGTGTACAGGTGGTAGAGAGGGGAAAAGGTGTTCCAGCTCTCCCAATGCTTCAATGAAGAAGTGCCCCTCTATTAGTTCTTCAATTCTGTTCAGACTTACTCGCCCAATTTCAGAACTTTTCATCTACAAGCAACAAAATGGGGATCAAAACAAGATCTATTCTAAATAAAGTGAACAATAATCACATGGCTCTTTGTATAGTATTCAACGAACAATAATTTTACATTTGTCTTGTTATACATGCCCCAATACGTGAAACACAGAAGATGATGACAATCTATTGTTAGAGTAATAACTTCTTTTTAGATAGAGTTTTTCCCCATGAGTAATCAAAGTGCTAAGCAAACCACTTTGGAATTAACTAGCAGCAGCTGATAAATGGTTGTTAATGTTAACCAACTCAGCTGAACTTTTTCTCTTGTAGACACAGTAACATGGGATAAAAAAAATTCTCTCACCAAGAGAAAGGGCACTTAATAATTAAATTCTGAAGTAGAAGCAACTCCTCCCCTTCTATCCTACTTAACCACCCACCCCACATTAGAGGTCAGTTTTTAAATGTCCTCATAGGGCAATTTCAGCAAGGGAGAATTTGAAGATAAATGTTAGGAGTTTTGCACCTCTCCAGATAGATTTGAGACAATAAACCTTCCTAGCTAGATAGCAAGGAGGAAAAGAGGAAAATTCCTGTGAGCATGAACTGATAAGGACTCCACGTCCAGCCACAGGATACCAAGCATGGTACCTTTCACTGGGTGGGAGACCTGTAAGCTATATGGACTAACAGAAAAGGTTTTAACAGGTAAGAGTAAAATCCTATTTTCTCTGTCGTCCAATATAGCTTACAGGTACCATGGGATGTACCAACATTGAGTTCCCTGTGGTGGGAAAAAAGGCAAGGACCAAGCGCCGGTGCCCATGATACCAGAGCTCCCACGGACTAATAAGAGTACAGACTAGCCCAAACGAACAAAGTGTTAACGGACACTGAACTGTAACACAGCACACCAGTATAACTGAAAACACAGCACACAGAACAAATGCCAACAGGGCTCAACAGTTACAGAGCTCTAAGACACAGGAAATAAAATCCTAGACAGACATAGCTGCCTCCAGGACTATCCTGCCATAGCCGGCTTCAGCCGAAGCCAGAACATCAACACAGTAGTGTTTGGCAAAGGTGTGCACAGAATACCACGAGGCTGCCTTGGACAGATGATCAGCAGAGGCCTTAATCTCGGCCGGCCGGCTCAAAAGGGACTGACAGCGCAGGCGCACGGACGTCACTGTGACGAGATGTCCGTGCTTCCTGCTCCTGTGACCGTCAGAAAAAGGCAAAAATCTTTTGAACCGGGTAATATTTCTGGTGACTAGCACTACTAAGCAGCTAGTTGCCAGATGAAGACTGATTTAAGGTAAAGTTATTGCGGGGTGGTAGTTCCCCTTTAAGGCAGTGTACCATATCCAACAAGTAGAGATCCCTTTCCTTGTCAGATTTAGGATCAGGACAGAAGGAAGGAACAACAATCTCCTTACAGATGTGGAACTCAGAGACCACCTGTAACGGACCCCTAGGCCGTTACATGGAGGCCTTGTCTGTGTAATGTATGCAAAGTTTTAGCATAGGGTTTGCAGGGGACAGGTAGGCTGCCTAGGGATTGGTCCCTCCTGTCCAGGCATCTGGTGACTCACCTGACCAGGATTGGTCTGTGTATTTTGTCACTCTGAATTCTATTGGTCAAGATTCAGAGTGGCAAGATTAAATTATGTAGAATGCCCTTCTTTGTGTACAACCCCATTGTGCCTTTTGTTCTACTGTTTATGTTTCATTGTTTAGATGTGTATTGCAGCCAGACACTATTGATTCCCCTCAGTAGGTCTTTGTACTAACCCCATTGTGTATTGTCTGAACAACTGTATAAAAGAGCTGATTTTTGACTGAATAAAGCAGAAGTCGTTTTGGACTTGAACCTGTATCCTGTCCTTATTCTGAATGGTTTAAAGGGACCCCTCTGTCCCCCATTCAGGCAGCTGATGTTCCAGGGTTCCAGTGGGCAGATTTCCTGTGTTCCAGTCTTGTTTCCAGTGACTATTTCCAGCCTATTATCCAGCTGCAAAGTTCAAGCCAGCTTTCCAGCCTACAGCCTAACAGGAGGGATTCCAGCTCTTTGTAGTGGATTTGCCAGGCTACCCACTTGTAGCCAACCCCAGGAGAGAGAAACCCAGCACGACGGCCCTGGACAGCGCGGCGTCCTAGGGGTTCCGTTACACTGGTGGGCAGCGGTGGGATCTCTCTCTCACTACACTGAGGAGATTCAATCCACCCACTGGGATCGGCGATGGCGGAGCAGTACAGACACAGATCTTTGGCAGAACTGCAGGCTTTGGTGGAGGAACGGGGGAGAGAAACCAGAGGACTTAAACGAATGGATCTCTTGGCCGTACTGCAGGAGATGGACGAAGAAGCTGAGGAGCAAGCAAGAAATACTGCGCTACCCAGAGATTCCAGCCCAACTCCCCGGGACCGGAGTCCTGACCCGCAACTGGAGGACTTAAGACTGGCAGCTGCTCACCCGGTGGACAGGAAAATCCGCCAGAGGATGCGGCATTTGGGACCTAATCCTGCCTGGGCAGATGTACAGCCACTGGTCCACCATATTCTCGACTAAACCAGGACTTACTCACCTCAACCAACATGTAGTTGACACTCCAGGCCAACAACCCCTACGACAGCCCCCATACCGGGTCCCGGAAGCGGTAAAAAATCACATCAGGACGGAAATACAGGAGATGCAGGAGATGGGCGTCATAGAGGGGTCCAGCAGCCCATGGGCCTCACCGGTAGTCCTGGTGCCCAAAAAAGATGGAACCACGCGGTTCTGTGTGGACTACCGGCGGCTCAATGATAAAACCACCACAGATGCCTACCCTATGCCAAGGGTGGATGACTTGCTGGACCGATTATCTGGGGCCAGATTTGTGACCACCTTAGATCTCAGCCGGGGATATTGGCAAATCCCTCTAGCTCCGGAAGCCAGGGCCAAGTCGGCATTCATCACCCCTTTCGGCCTGTACCAATTCACGGTCATGCCGTTTGGGATGAAGAATGCCCCAGCCACCTTCCAAAGGCTAGTGGATCAGTTGCTCGAGGGAGCGCAGGAGTTCGCCTGCGCTTACCTCGACGATATTGCCATTTACAGCCACTCCTGGGAGGAGCACCTATTACATGTGGAGGCCATTTTAGGGAGAATTCACAGGGCAGGGCTGACCCTTCGCCCCGACAAATGCCAAGTGGGAATGGGTGAGGTGCAGTATCTAGGACACCGAGTAGGGAGCGGAGTGCAGCGTCCCGAACCAGCCAAGGTGGAGGCCATTGTCCAGTGGCCCCGGCCTACAACCAAAAAACAAGTCATGGCTTTCCTGGGTACTGCGGGGTACTACCGCAAATTCGTACCCAGATACAGTGACATTGCGAAGCCGCTGACTGACCTCACTAGCAAGAAATTGCCCCGAGTAGTCAACTGGACCCCAGACTGTGAAACAGCCTTTGTAGCCTTGAAATCAGCGTTAGGGGAAGCTCCAGTATTAGCAGCACCGGATTTTAACCTGCCTTTTCTACTACACACAGATGCCTCCAACGTGGGCCTGGGAGCGGTACTAAGCCAGGTGAACGTCAAGGGGGAAGAGCATCCGGTAGCCTATCAAAGTCGTAAGCTCTTGGAGCGAGAAGTAGGCTATGCCGCAGTAGAGAAAGAATGTTTGGCCTTGGTCTGGGCCATCAAGAGGTTCCAAGCCTACCTCTATGGGCGAGAATTTACGGTGCTCACCGACCACAACCCCTTGGTCTGGCTTAATCGAGTATCGGGGGACAACGGGAGGCTGCTACGGTGGAGCTTGGCCTTACAGCCGTACAATTTCACCGTCCAGTACCGGTCTGGCAGAGACAATCGCAATGCAGATGGACTATCTCGTCAGGACGATGTTTGATTTTCCTGTTGCCCAGCCTGGACAAGGGTACTATTTGTTGTTGCACAGCCCCGGACAAGGGGGCTACTTGTTGTTACTAGCCCAGAACAAGAGGCTGTCCAAGCCTTTGGCCCCGGACTGCCAAGGCTTGGGGCTGGAAGGGGGGGGTGATGTAACGGACCCCTAGGCCGTTACATGGAGGCCTTGTCTGTGTAATGTATGCAAAGTTTTAGCATAGGGTTTGCAGGGGACAGGTAGGCTGCCTAGGGATTGGTCCCTCCTGTCCAGGCATCTGGTGACTCACCTGACCAGGATTGGTCTGTGTATTTTGTCACTCTGAATTCTATTGGTCAAGATTCAGAGTGGCAAGATTAAATTATGTAGAATGCCCTTCTTTGTGTACAACCCCATTGTGCCTTTTGTTCTACTGTTTATGTTTCATTGTTTAGATGTGTATTGCAGCCAGACACTATTGATTCCCCTCAGTAGGTCTTTGTACTAACCCCATTGTGTATTGTCTGAACAACTGTATAAAAGAGCTGATTTTTGACTGAATAAAGCAGAAGTCGTTTTGGACTTGAACCTGTATCCTGTCCTTATTCTGAATGGTTTAAAGGGACCCCTCTGTCCCCCATTCAGGCAGCTGATGTTCCAGGGTTCCAGTGGGCAGATTTCCTGTGTTCCAGTCTTGTTTCCAGTGACTATTTCCAGCCTATTATCCAGCTGCAAAGTTCAAGCCAGCTTTCCAGCCTACAGCCTAACAGGAGGGATTCCAGCTCTTTGTAGTGGATTTGCCAGGCTACCCACTTGTAGCCAACCCCAGGAGAGAGAAACCCAGCACGACGGCCCTGGACAGCGCGGCGTCCTAGGGGTTCCGTTACACTGAGACCACCTTAGGAGGAAATTTCTGGTAGGTATGGAGAGCAGCCTTATCTTTGTGAAACACCAGGAAAAAGCCTGAATCTCAGCCACTCTGAGGACAGAGATCGCTACAAAAAGAAAAGGAAGTAAAGGAATGGTAGCCAAGTACTCAAAAGGAGGCCGCTGCAAAACTCCCCCCAAAAAAGTCCCACTGAGGAGTAGGAGCCTCATAGCAGGAAAAGCATGAGCAACACCATGAAAGGAGACCTAGACATCCGGTAAAATGGCAGTGTGTCTCTGAATAAAAAACCCCCAGAGCCGAGGTCTGAACCTTCAAGGAACAAGGCTAAGGCCCTTGTTTGCACCATACTGTAAAGAGGACAGGATAGTTGGGAGATCAAACTCCTGTGAGGACAGATCCTGTCCACGCACAAAGCATAGAAAATAGACCAAACCCTGTGGTAGGCCTCAGTGGAAACCAGTTTCCTAGCCTGAATCATAGTAGAGACCACCTCAGGGGAAAAAGCCCTTCCTCCACAAGATGGAGGCTTCAACCTCCATGCTGATAAAGCCATGTGCTCCAAGTCCTCCCTCCATAGGGAACCCTGAAGGAGGAGATCCGGTAGCGTGGGCAGAGGAAATGGGTCACAAACAGACAAAGCCAACAGCTCTGGAAACCAAGGTTGTCTGGTCCAATAAGGAGCAATCAGGATGACAGAAGTGCCGTCCACCAAAAATCTTCCACAGTGCTCTGGGAAGGAGGGGAAGAGGTGAGGTGAAACACCGGTGGATGAAACTCCCACTCTTCGCAGTCTATGGTGTGCCAGCTGAGGAAGTCCGCCACGATGTTGTCTACTCCTGGAATGTGCGCTGTGGATATGGTAGGTACCTGATCTTCTCCCCAGCACAAAATAGCCTTGACCTCTAACCAAGCAGCAAGACTTCTTGTGTCGCCCTGCTTGCTGATGTATGCCACGGCCGTGGCGTTATCTGACTCCACTCGGACTGGACAGTATTCTGAAATGTCCAATGTCTCAGTGCATGAAATATCACACGTATCACCAAAATGTTGATCTGAAGGAGAGATTCCTCTGGAGACCATCGACCCTGAGCTCTCAATCGGCCCAGGACTGCTCCCCAGCCGGAGAGGCTGGCATCCGTCGTCACCTTGGTCCAAAAGGTCACCAGAAAGGACCTGCCCTTCAGCAGGATGGAGAGATTAAGCCACCATGACAAGCTCAGTTCCACATGAAGAGGAAGGGAAACAAATGACTTCCGGGGATCCTGTTGACCCTTGCACACCTGGATAACGAACCTTTGGAGCTCCCTGGTGTGTGCCATGGCAAACGAAACCGCTTCTATGGTGGATATGAATTTCCCCACCAGAGATGACAGCTTCTGAACTGGAAATTAATCCTGAGACAGAATCGCTGAAACCCTGTGGGCGATCTGGTGAGCCACCTTGTCTGTGAGGAACACCATGCTCTTCTGAGTGTAGAATAGGAGGCCCAGGAAGACCAGACGCTGGGATGGGACATGGTCCGACTTGTCCAAGTTGATAATCCACCCGTGGTGGGTGAGAGCCTGAATGCAGTTCTGAACTTGCTGATGAAGGAGTTCCACAGAGGGGGCTTTCAGAAGCAAGTCGTCCATATATGGAGTAACTCTGATGCCTGTCCAGTGGAGGACGGAAATCAAGGCACCCAGGACACGGCTGAAGACCCGAGGAGCCGTCATCAGACCAAATGGAAGGGCTGAGAACTGAAAATGTCCCCTGTCGCAGGCAAACCGGAGGTACTGTCTGCTCTCTGGATGAATAGCAATGTGTAAATATGCGTCCTGAAGATCCAGAGAAGCAAGGAATTCCCCCGGAGACATGGCAGCAATCACTGTTCCAAGAGATTCCTGGAGATAATGGGTCCAGGTCATAAAGGAATAGAGATCCTTCAGATCCAAAAAAGGGCAACAACTGCCGTCCTTTTTGGCTATCACAAAGATGTCTGAGTAGAACCCCAAACCCCTGTCCTGTATAGGCACTGGCTCCAGAACATTCTTGTCCAGAAAAGCCTGAACAGCACACTGTCGAACAGACAGCATTTCTCTCTTTAGGAGTATGAGAAGGACGAAAGTGAAAGGGAGGAAGAGAAATGAAAGGTATCTTGTACCCTTCCGTTACCACTTGAAAAACCCAAGGGTCCGTCACAGATTCCTCCCAAACTCTGTGATAGTGTTGCAGACGACCACCCACAGCGGGGTGCGGACCCGGGTTCAGAGAGTCATGCTGGAGAAGTCTTGGAAGCCCTGGGCTTGGAGGAGACCTTGGGCTTCCATTGTTGTTAGGGCTTGGAGGAGGAACGCGGAGCTGAGGGAACCATCTGGTTCGCCGGACGTGTCTCATTCTGAAAGGAACAAAAAAGCCGGTTACGCTTAAGCGGCAACTTCTTCCTAGGAACCAAGGGTAGAAGAGTACTCACCCCCTGTGGCCTCACTGATCAGATCCTTAAGATCTGGCTCAAACAAAGAAGTACACTGAAAAGGCAGGGACTAAGACTTTCTTATAAGCCATATCAGCAGACCAAATCTTGAGCCAAAGGGCACTTCTGGTCACCACAGACATGGTCGAAACCCTAGCCATCATGCGAACGGCAAAAATGGACTTAAGGGAGACCTCAAGCTTCTCGTCAGTCCAGTCCTTAAGAGCAGAAGCATTAGAGACTGGTAAGGCAGTAGATTTGGACAACCTGAAAATAGGGGCATCCACTTTGTGGGGGATGCACCCATTGAGCAAGCGCAGCTTCAGAAAAGGAATAAAGCTTAGCAAACTTTCTGGACACAGAAGCTTTCTTGTCCGGGGATTTCCACTCCTCAGACACGAGGTGGTCAGGAGTGTGGTTAGGTGGAAAGTATGTAAGGGGCTTAGCAGGCTCCTGAAATACATCCGAGAGATCAGAAGGAACCTTCTGAACTAGGAGAATGTTAAGCGTAGTTAAAATAGCCCTGATTAAGCCCTCAGCGGAGGGTTCTGGATTAGCCTCAAAGGGGTCCCCAAGTAACTGAGAGGATTCCAGCACAGAACAGTCCTCAACATCTGAATCCACCAGCAGTTCCTCTTCAGATGAATCTGACACTTCAGGTACTCCCTGAGGTTTAGGTAGGGAAGATCTGACTGAGGAGGGGGGCCTGCCAAGCCTGAAAGGCCCCCTGTAACTGGGATGGAAAGAGTTGCAATGTGGACCTAAGGTCCCTAAGTCACAGCCTTGAACTCTTGTACCCAAGCTGGCTCTATGGCATGGCTAGAGGTCCCTGGATTTGTGTCAGGGACATCAGAACATGCTGTGCATAAGGGACCTGAGTATTCTCTACGTAGCCCTGAGTGACAGGAAGAACAATGCTCAATGAGGGAAACAGAGACCCCAGCCTCCTTAGTCTTAGGTCTAGCCCCAAGCTCCAGCAGTACAGACATACTCACAGTGTCAAAATAACCAACTGTACAATAAGTCACCCAGT
This sequence comes from Rhinophrynus dorsalis, assembly GCA_037306005.1. Lineage (NCBI taxonomy): Eukaryota > Metazoa > Chordata > Amphibia > Anura > Rhinophrynidae > Rhinophrynus > Rhinophrynus dorsalis. The sequence continues at coordinate 578,918,894 of CM074718.1, forward strand.
AATAGTGTGTAAGATTACAGTTTCACCCCAGAAAAAGCTAAAATAAACTTATCTGGCAGACGAAGGGTTAATCTGCAGAGGAGCGAAGGAGATTACAAGTCCTGCTTAGGATTCTGGCCCAGAAATGCTCACAAAATGGCTGCCGCAGCAGTAGCCAATCAGAAACAAGGGTGCAAAGCAAGTGCTCATTGGAAATGTAGTTTTTCACAAAAAGTACTCTAAACAGTGCCTAAAGCCTCCTGAGCCCCCCAACATACTAGAAACACGAACCAGATGATACAGCAAGGGTAGACAAGTAAAATGTTGCAGAGATACGTCCCAAACAGTACAGTCCCATAGGCATGAATGGAGCAATGGCGTCTATGCGGTAAAGCGCACCTTAAAGGCACAGTACTCTTTGTTGGTAAATATAAAAGTAAAACATATAAACTTGTAAAACATCAATGGAACATGTAAGGATACCCAGAAAACACTAATCCAGTAGAAGAAGAGTCATAACCCCCCCAATAACGTGCCAACCAGCAGCTAAAGGGTTAAGTTACAACATAAACCTGCTCCAAACACCCAACAGACATACAGATATACCCAATGAGTGCTGGAGTGTGCAATAGGAACTCCAGAAAAACACCCCTGTGCAGAGGGGCACTGTGGGAGAAGTGGACCTGCAGCACTCAAAGGGTAGCTCACCTTTCCAGCAGATCTTCTGTCTTCAGATTACCATGGAGCAAGAAGTACCTCAGTGGGTAACTCCTGTGGAACAAGATTTCCCCCCTCAGGGCTTAAGATCCACAAAAAGCACCTGGATACTGAGCTAGCCACATTTAAGGGCATTTGTCAGTCATGGTAATCTGCCTAATGGTGGTATTCCATATCTAACAGAAAAATAAAAAAGATTCTAAAACTATAGCAGAACTGTTCTCCACCTGGTGTTGTCTTCACAGAGGAACAAATCTTTGTGGAGATGATTGGCTAGCTGCAGCTAAGGAGGGAAGGGAGGCTCCATCCCCTGCATACACTTTGAGAATTGTTCCTGCCTACTAAGGGGCGGATCGCCTCCAAGAGTTACCAGTAACCTGTATTGGACGACAGAGAAACACATAGCTGCAAAGGAAAATGTGAAAACATAAAAAAACACCACAGACAAAAAAAAAACAAACAAAAAGCTCCAAAGAATCAGAACAGAAAGTAATGATAAACCAAAATGAGTGCAGGAGTTATGAAGGAACTCCAAAAGGGGGCCCCTGTGTGGAGGGGGAAACAATTCGACAAGTGGACCATGGCACTCAAAGGATTGTCACCATTTTTTGCAGGTCTTCAACCTTCAGATTACCATTGAAAAAGGAGAAGCCTCAGAGAGGCTCCTCCAGGGAAGAAAAGTAGCATAAAAGGTTCTCAGGACTGGAAGGGTCCACAAACAGCACCTTTTAACTGAGCAATCCACCACTGGGGAGTCAGTAATGGTAATTCACCAAATGGGGGATTTCTACACCCCATATCTAATAGAAAAATAATAAAAGAACTAAAAACTAAGCAGAACTTCTCTGTAGCCTCTTCAAACAAGGAACAAATCTATCTGGAGAGGGGAGTGGCTAGTAGCCAGCTATGAGGAGAGGAAGGCTCCACCCTGCATTCTTTTCAAGCATTGTTCCTACCTACATAAAGGGCTGTTGCCTTCATATGGTACCTGTAAGCTAAATTAGACGAGACGAGACAACTGCTAAGAGTGTCAGTACGTGCAAAGAGATGAAAGCAAGAGGCTCGAAAGTAGTGTGATGGAACCCTGCTAACCCTACCAGGTAGCTCCGTCAACCTGTGCTCACTTAACTTGGGACTGCACCCCCGATCTCTCCAGCCACCCAAACAACTAGTCGCAAAGCAGTGTAGGGTGAAAATAAGAACTCTGCAGTGGTCTTCCCCCACCAAGCATCCTCCCGTATCACTTCCTATTAGTCTGCAAGATCATTGGACCTTAGGTATATGGGAAAATACAGCAATTTTGGGGTTTACCAAATGTACTGCAGGAGATAAAACATTACTTAAATTTCCAAAGACCTGGCTAGCATTCAAAGGGTTACAAGAAGAATTTAAAACCGATTGGAAATTTTTATTTGTCCCCTATGGTGAAGTCGGTTTGCTCCAGAATTGTTCCAGGAAAATAAACATCAAGATAGACTAAAGTATCTGAACAGGTATAGCTTGGAGGAGAGAACAGAGAGAGGGGATATGATAGAAAAATTCAAATACACAAAGGGATTCAACAAAGTGCAGGAGGGAAGTACATTTCAAAGGAGTACACATTTTAGGTAAAGAGGCCATAATCTAAAACTAGAGGGACAAAGGTTTAGATGTAAATTAAGAAAATTTTACTACACTGAGAGGGTAGTAGATAAGTGGAATAGCCTACCAGCAGAAGTGGTAGAAGTTAATACAGTGACTGAATTTAAGCATACATGGGATAGGCATAAGGCTGTCCTGAACATAAGAAAAGACCAAGCACTAAATAAGTGTTGAGGGTTTTACAGTAGGAAAATGGGCAGACTAGATGGGCCAAATGGTTCCATCTACCATCAAATTCTATGCTTCTTAAGACCGATTGGGATTTATGTACAAAAGCAAAGTGAGGAAATTCTATGCATACCTAACGTCTACTTACTAAGCGATGTGCATCAAACTTCCCACTTAAAGGGATAGTAATCTTTAAATATATTTAATATTGCAGGCATTAAAAAAAAAAAAAAAAATAAGTACAACGATGTAAGTCTTATCTCTCAAACCTTTATGGTTTGAGAGACATAACTGGTTAAAGTTTTCCCCCTCCAGGCTGTTTCAGAGCTCTATGGGACAGCAGCAGATTCCGGTCATTTGATCGAATAGCAGCTCTTTAGCAGAGCCAAAATTACGCCATTTATAAACAAATCCTTCGTTTAAACGGTCTACAATGTGTGCCTGGTTTCCATGCACACTTTGTAGACCGGTCCAATGAAGTATTTATTTATAAATAGCGTAATCTGGACTCTGCTGAAGAGCTGCCAGCTGGACCGGAATCTCCTGCTGGCAGCTAGATAGCAGACTTGTCTGAAACAGCCTAAAGGGGGTGAAATTTAGGAAGTTAGATCTCTCAAACCATAAAGAGATAAGACATATTGTTGTACTTATTGTTTTAATGCCTACAATATTAAATAAACTTAAATTAAACATTACTATCAATTTAATAGGACCTGCACCAAGGAGAGGACAATGTGGCCCTCCATGTGTGTTTCAGTGTAATTTTGTCACTGCTGACAATGATGGTCATAGAATCATGAGCTTGGGTACGAAGTTGGTGGTCGAGGCTAGCTATCTTCACATGTAAGGATGGCAGTCTAGGTCTCAATTACAGTAGCTGGGGTATAAGCCAGTGGGTGAGGCGAAGGATTATAGCAGTAGAACAGGATCCTAAGGTTCAGAAGGAGGCAGGCAGGATCTGGGTACAGAAAGGCTCTGAGATAGGTGCCAGAATCGGAGATGGAGAAGGAAGTTGGGTGTCTAGACTCAAGTGAGCAGTAGTTCTATTGAAAGAAGAACAGCAACCCAGCAGCACTGTTGATCAGATGAATTTAGAACAATCAGATAGAATCAGGTCAAAGCTCACAGTCAGGGTAGTCGAGGTCAGACTCTGGGAAGCAGGCCCAAGGATAGTTCACAATCCAAATCAAACCAGGAGGATCAAAGAAGGCACAGATCGCCAAGATTAAACATGGTCAAATGAGCTGGGTCAATATCAAGCAGTCAACAGGATACACATGTAGAACCCTAATAAGGCACAATAGTCAGGCGATGTGCAGAACTGGAGCACAACGTTTACATTTCCAGGAGCCAATGATAGATTAGGGTTAAGTGAAACTTCCTCTTCTCTATGCCTTGTTTAACACAATGCATTAAAAAATTATTTTTGCCATTTGCCTGCAAAAGTTTTGGGGTGGCATTCAGGGCTTGTTGCCATTTAAGTCCTAGCATTAGAGGGGAGTGTTCGCCAGTACACACTACAAAGATCATACACTGCAGTGCATACCCTTGATTACAGTCACTGGTAATAGAGATTGACATTTATCCTAATTAAAATTGTTATTTTCCCCCCCCTACAGTACAGTTCGTTGCTCTAGAATTGATCATTTTTAGCTTTATACATAATTGTATCAGGGCCCTGATAAATTGCTTTCTGATGCTATCTGTCTTCACAATTGCTTTATTCTGTAATAATAAGGAAGATGTGGTGAAGTAATAAACATTCATAATGAACTATAAAGCTAAATGTGGATTATGACCTTACAATAGTACAAAGCCTGCACTTAAACTTTTTATACAGAGGTCAGTCCATGTCAGAGTTCTTTGCATGTCTTAGCTTATCAGAGAAAATACTTTCTGCAGGCTTGCAAGAGCTTAAAAGACAGTAACTATCCTTACTTATCTTCCAATGCTTAATCCCTTTGCTACAGTAAAGTATAACTGATCAATGCTCATCTGGACTCTTACAGAGAAGAAGTAATGACGATACCTCAGAGATAACTTTGAATGGGTTACTCTAATCTGAAACACAGTCAGTGAAATGGCCAATCTTGAAAAGCGGGCAAGGTCTTTTATATTAAATGTATCAATTAAATTAGCTTTCTTTACCCACTGCTTGCCAGAAAGGAATAATAAAAAAAAATTAGGTTACATTTGGATTTATGGCAAGAGTAATCTTTTATTCTGACTTCACGTAAGCTGCACAAACATAAAGTGTACAGTAAAATTTACTACATTTGTTTTCCTTTTAAACTTTTGTCCCTGACTGTGAACTACATGGATTTCACTTCCAGAAAGATTTGTGGTCAATGTGTCATCAAAGCAGGACTTAAACTCCCCCTGCAGCACTAAATGGTACATGTGCTTTCTATTTTGCATTGTATCACTAGACCTGCTTTCTGTGTATGAATCCAAAAGGCCACCACCCAGTCACCTGGTCTTAACACTCTGCATGCCAGAGGGGTAACGCAATGCGTTAAAAAGCAATTAATTCGGCATCACTTTGGCAAGCAAAGAGTTAAAAGGGACACTGTCAATTTTAATTAAAAAAAAAACCTATAAACAATATTTAACTATGATGAAACAATTATTTACAAATTGCTAGCATAGCACAGTTTAAGAGAAATACTTATGACATCAATGGAAAGGAGACTTAAGGATCTTGGAGTGGGACAGGGCTAAAACCAGTTCATATTTGTTCTCTATACATACTACAAACTTATACAACTAAATATATATTACATAGGGTTTATTTTTTTTACACACTGAAGCTCCTGCTTCGTGGTAGATGTCCCATGTGTAACGCGGAGAACGCTGCGTTTCACCACGAGCTGAGAATGATCAGAGGTGTTAGAATACTGGACCAAGGCTTTCAATACTTTATCAGACATCTTGGATAGACAGATTAGGATATCTCAAAAAGAGGATTTTAGTCTTACCTGTTAAATCCTTTTCTCTTAGTCTATACAGGTTACTGGTAACTCTGGGTAGGCAATCCACCCCTTTAAGTAGGCAGGAACAATTCTATAATTGATTGCAGGGGGTGGAGCCTACCTTCCCTACTTGGCTGCAGCTAGCCAACCAGCTACAGAAAGATTTGAGACACTAACTATTGACTAGATAGTAGAATGGAAAGAAGACTCCTGTGAGCATGACCCTGAAGGACCCCCACGGTCTGCCACAGGAGAGCCAAACATGGTCCCTTGAAAGGGTGGGAGACCAGTAACCTGTATGGAGTAAGAGAAAAGGATTTAACAAGTAAGACTAAAATCCTCTATTCTCTGTCATCCAATACAGGTTACTGGTAACTCTGGGATGTTCAACCATTGAGTTTCCCCACAGGCGGGAAGTAAGCAAGGACCAGGTGCAAGGCCCCCAAAGTCACCAGAGCAGATATGAACCATCGGATCAGAGATAGCCCAACAAAACAATGTAGTGTCAACGGACACTGAACAGGGGTAACAACACCCCAACTGTTAAACAGAACACTGAACTAGAGCCAACGGGCTCAAAAGTGAAGGAAGCACCGAAGAAAATACTAGCCAGAAAATACTGCCTCCAGGATTTTTCTCTCAAAGCTGGCATCAGCTGATGCCAGCACATCAACATGGTAATACTTTGAAAAGGTGTGCACAGAAGACCAGGTGGCAGCCTTGCACAACTGATCAACAGAGGCCTGATTCCTGTAAGCCCAAGAGGCCCCAATAGATCGAGTAGAATGAGCCGTGACCCTGAAAGGGACAGGCTTCTTCCTCAGCTCATAAGCCTTAAGAATAGTGGACTTGATCAAAGAAGAAATAGTCACTTTAGATGAAGGTCTTCCTACCCTAGGACCCTCAGGAATAATGAACGCAGCGTCCGATTCCCTGATAGACTCAGTGCGATGTACATAAAACTTGAGACAACGCACCAAGTCTAACAAGTGGAGATCCCTCTCCTTGACAGTGGTGGGGTCAGGGCAGAAAGAGGGCACCACAATCTCCTGATTAATTTGGAACTCTGAAACCACCTTCGGGAGAAGCTCCTGAGAGGTGTGAAGCACCACCTGATCCTTGTGAAACAACAAATAGGGTGGTTTATAGGACAAAGCATGTAACTCCGCGACACGACGGACAGACACAATCACCAGGAGAAAACCCATTTTCCCATGTCAACAGGCGTAGAGGAATAGTAGCCAAAGACTCAAATGGAGGGTGCTGAAGAATGCCCAAAACCAAGTTAAGATCCCACGGTGGAGCAGGAATCTTGAAGGCAGGACGAGTAGGAGCAACACCCTGGAAGAAAAACCTTGACATCAGGAAGTATGGCAATGCACCTCTAAAAGAAAAGAGAGAGAGCAGAGATCTGAACTTTAAGGGAACTCAAACTGAGGCCCTTATCCACACTGTCCTGCAAAAAGGACAGGACCGTAGGCAGATCAAATTCCTGAGACAGGTACTTGTCAGCACACCAAGATAGGAAGGATGACCAGACACAATGGTAGATCTTGGAAGAAACAGGTTTGCGGGCACTGAGCATAGTAGCCACCACACCACAAGAAAACCCTTTCTTCCTCAATATTGAGGATTCAATTTGCAAGCCATCAAGGCTAGCCGATGAACATCCTCCTTCCACAGGTAACCCTGGAGAAGAAGATCCGGATGGCAAGGGAGCCGGAATAGCTCTGCCACTGACAGATCCAGAAGCTTCGGAAACAAAGCTTGCAGAGGCCAGTACAGAGCAATCAGAATGACTGGACGACGCTCCAGTCGTAATTTCCATAACACCCTGTGCAATATTGGGAGGAGTGGAAGACACCCTGTAACTGGGATGGAATTAGTTGCAATGAAGTTCTAAGGTCCCTGGTAGCAGTCTTGAACTCTTGCACCCAAACTGGCTCTAATGCATGGCTGGAGGTCCCTGGAAGACTCTCAGGCACATCAGAACATGCTGGACATAAAGGACCTGAGAATTTTCTAGGTAACACTGAATGACAGGAAGAGCAATGCGCAATAGGTGATACAGAGACCCCAGCATCCTTAGTCTTAGGTCTGGCCCCAAGCTCCAACGGTATAGACATTCTCACAGTGTTAATAACCTTACTGTATAAGAAATCACCCACTTACAGCATGTAGGATTAAAGTTTCACCCCAGAAATCGCTAAAATAGCCTTATCTGGCAGGCAAAGGGTTAATCAGCAGAGAAGAGAAGGAGAGTCTAAGCCCTGTGTAGGATACTCAGTCTGGAAAGAACACAAAATGGCTGCCGTGGTGGGAGCCAATCAGAAACAATCGCGCAAAGCAAGCGCTCATTGGAAATGTAGTTTTCCCAGAAAAGTACTCCAAACAGTGCCCCAAGCCCCCTACGCCCCCATACACACTAGAAACATGAACCGGATGATAGAGCAAGGGAATACAAGTAAAATGAGCCATCGCTGAAGTCGCTAGGTTAAACGGTTGCAGAGATATGTCCCAAACTGTACAGTCCCATAGGAGTGAATAGAGCAAATGGCGCCTATGCGGTAAAGTGCACCTTTACTCAAATATTACAAAATTGAAAGTGTAAAAGTGTAAAAGAAGTGTTAGAAAACCCCACAAATGAATGCAAAACCAGCAGCTAAAGGGTTAAATACCACATAAACCTGCTCCAAACACACAACAGACATACAGATAGACTCAATGAGTGCAGGAGTGTGCAATAGGAACTCCAAATGACAAACCCCTGTGCGGAGGGGCACTGTGGGACATGTGGACCTGCAGCACTCAAAGGGTTGCTCACCTTTCCTGCAGATCTTCTGTCTTCAGATTACCATGTTTAAAGAAGAAGCCTAGGTAGGTAACTCCTGAAGAAAGAACTTGTAGCCAAGATTTTCCACCCAGAGCTTAAGGACCACAAAAAGCACCTGGTCACTGAGCTAGCCACATCTAAGGGCATTGTCAGTTATGGTAATCTGCCTAATGGTGGTATTCCATTTCTAACAGAAAAATAAAAAAAAAATTTAAAGCTAAAGCAGAATTATTCTCTTGCCTGTGTTATCTTCACCAAGGAACAAATCTTTCTGGAGCTGGTTGGCTATCTGCAGCCAAGGAGGGAAGGTAGGCTCCACCCTCTGCAATCAACTCTAGAATTGTTCCTGCCTACTTAAAGGGGCGGATCACCTACCCAGAGTTACCAGTAACCTGTAATGGATGACAGAGAAAGCTGGGTATATTGTCCATTATCCCAGAAGATTTAAACTGTAATCCTACAATCATGGCACGTAAGATTATAGCTACTGTATGGATGTCTGATAGATCCCCTTCATATACTCACTGGTTAAATATTGTGAAAAGAAATATTGCCTTATTTACATACACAGAGAATGTCCACGGAAATGTAATGAGATCTGGGGACTTTGGTCATTACATTTTGAAGCTGGAACCAACTGACAGTTTAAGACAGTGTTAAGGGGTTAGTGAATAGTATGAGATGGGTATGGTGTAGCACCCAGTACGTCTGACTTGCAGGCTGGATTGTATGGGGGGAGAGAGGTTGTGGGATATTTTGTTTTTGGGCAGGAGAAATATTTTAAAATCTAGTTCAAGACATGGCTGTAATGCAATTTCATTCTCAGTGATTGTCATGGTCCATAAATATTTTTGTATTGATTGAAAGTTTCTTATATGGATGCCTGTATTAGAATGTGCTATGTTCTCAGTGTGTTCATGAAAATAACCTCTAAAAAATAATTAAATAATATTAAAAAGTGAGATATTCAGCAAAAAAGCTCACTGGATTTAAGAAAAAGTTACTCAACGAGGGAGACCATGCTTTAAAGCAGAAGTGCAGGAGTTAAAACCCCCTACATCTAAAAACAGCAAGGACAAACAGAAAATAGTATAAACTCAAAGGAACAGAGTTCAGTCAAATTTTCACACGGAAACAAAAGGCAAAGGAAAGTAACATTACAGGACCATTGCACTCAAAAGGTCAAACGTAACCGGTTTCAGACCTCTATTATAATACATTTCAGAAGTTCTTTAGTGAGGTAAAGGCTGAAAATCAAGCCAACCTCCAGAAGTTGTGAAGGCCTGAAAATAAACCTGTGAACTGGGCAATCCATGAATTAGAAAGCCAATAATAGGAGCCCACCTAATGGGGGATTATAAAGTCCTATTTGCTAGGAAATTAAAATAAAAAAAGAAGACTAAGAGAACAGTGTCCATATACATTTTCACTGATGAAGTCATTTAAAACTGGATGTTAGCTGGTGCACGAGGAGGAGATTTTATCTCATGGGTCCTATGTTCAAAAGAGAAAGACCCTTATATTTTTCTCCATATCTGGAGTAATACAAGGATTAATCACTGTAAAATATCTACTAGCACTTAATCAGGGATTTCCTTAAAATCTGACCCAATGGTGTGACCTAAGGACTGGAGTTAATCACTGATCTATCTAGTCTGTTCATTTGCTTCTTGGACATTTTTAACTCAATAAATGTATACGTAAGCTAAAAAGTCTTAATTTTCCATTATTATTGTATCAAACACCCTGATGAAAGGACCTTATGATCTTAGCCATTAAGTCCGATGTACCTGTACAGGGTAACCACTTTGCTATATACCGGTTTGATGTTACCAGCTGATAGATAAATAAATCTGAGTATATCACTTACTTTATACATGACATCATCTTATACACATTTCCAAAAACACCCTCCGGTTTTTGTCTTCTGGTTGTGTTTTACTTATTTTGAAGATTTGTGGGGAGTAGCTCTTTGGAGTTCTAGCTGTGTGGTGGGCAGTGAAATATCCCTTAGCCACAGTAATTCTTCAAGTGGCAAACATCAAATCTGAGTGCAACATAATCACCATATATATCAATCAACTGATTGTCTGAACTTCTTAACCCTATGAGTGCCACCTCCTCTTGTTTCTTTCTTCTATAAGATTACACCCATTTCCTCTGTCAGCAAGCCACTCCACGCATGTAATACATTTTCAATTAATTAATTCCTTTGCAAGTTATCTCAAGATCTTCGACTCTCCAACTTCAGATACCCCAGGCCCTCAAGAGCTACCACTACTGCATGTTCTCAAAATATACTAGCTGGATCACTTATCGCTTAATTAGTTGCTCAGTCACTTTAATTTGTCTACCTGTACTCATTCAAGAATATCCTGAAAACATGCTCTGTTGGTAGCTTCTGAGGACCAACCCGTCTACCTGTGTTCTAGAATTACATTTTTACTAAAAAGGATCACTCATGAATAATATTAACCCTTAGAAAGCTAGATTGTGAAGCAATACATTGAAGACCACTCAAACATCCAAGGAGTTAAACCTATTATTGTGCTACACGTTTGCTACCACATACCCCTTTATCTTAAAGTAGATAACAACATCATGTATATTTGCCTATTTGTGAGAAAAAAATCTATTATCTTCCCTTAAAGCAATTCTGAGTACATAATCAATGTTGCTCTTATGGTTCACATATAATCCTGTTAATAACAGCTGATGTGTACTATACGGTAGTTTAATGGTAGTGCCTTTTTGGGGGCTGATTCCTTTGATATTTTGTTTTTGTTCACACTAACCCTTTGATGTTGCTGTGAGGTGTTTATGAGCTTCTGGCAAAGTCTACAAAGAAAAAAGTGTTAAGCTTTTGTTTTGATGATTTACATACTGAGCAAGTTATTTATCTGGCTGTTCACAGGCACATATTTAATTCAATTTTCATAGGCTTGTATCAAACATTATTTCACTTACAATTATTAAATATGATTTTTCCTTTTAAAGGGTTAGTAAGGTCCAGAAAAAACTATTGTGTATTTTGTAGTGCTGGAAAAGTTGAGTTAAATGCAAAAACCATATCTCTCAAACGATACAGGCATTTAAAGTATGGTGTGTACTGCTTTTAGCTGTAAAGCTGTCAGCAGGAGATCCATGTCATGTTACATTATTTACAAGGAATTACTTCATTGGAATGGTCTAAAAAGTGTGCTTGGTTTGCACCTGTTCACATATATTTGAACTGTAGTCCTTTGACAGTTAAGGGCCTTCTTGGTTCTTGTTTATGCAACAGTAGACCACTCATCACTATTAAACTTTGTATTATGCTACTACATCTGTGTAAAGGACTGTATGACCCTATTTTATAGAGAATCACATGTTCTTTTCTCTTTGCTATTCTATATTAAGTCTGTGATACTATGCATTTATTCAATAATCTTTTATTTAAAATAAAAAAAAGCCCTCTGTAACTAGTTATATTCAATACATAACTATAATGTTGAATAGTGGTATTAAAAGGGGTCCATTTACAAAAACAAAAACGTACATTAGTCACATACACAAAAGATGGACACTTCTACAAAACAAAAGCTGCACCAAAGAGAGAAAATCATACCTTGGGACACTGGGACATGGGTTCAGAGTAAATACAAAATTCAAAGTCTAATGTACATTAATCTGACCTTATAATTTTCTCACATGCAATAACAAAAAAAAAAAAAAAAAAAAAACATATGGAGAGGAGAGCTTTCACTTAATAACCCAATGTGCTTTGTTGGTTGTTCAATATGTAATTAAGACATAACAGCAAATCACAAGGCAGTTGTTGAGTCTAAGTTCTCTTCTCAGAACTGTAACGGTGTGACAGAACCCTCCATCACTGGGGCTCTTGGAGGGGGGCTGAGGGCCAGTTTCGTGCCCACGGACTATGGAACTGGCCCTGGAACAGGGTATAGCTTCCCCTAAGACTGAGTCCCAACCCCTGCCAAGAGGGGTGATTGTCCCCTTTACCCTGGTCACATTATTTCCCCAGTGAGCCCTTTTCCCTAGCCTTGTCAAGCCAAAGGATACCAGACCTTCCAAAAGACTAATTACTTTGAAAGATGTAAAAGATGCTTCGGCACAAAGTAAATTATCCTCTTTTGTGTATTCTTGCTCCTCTGTTACACTTGTACCCAGCCCTATTCCTTTGTCCCACTGTCTGCCCTTCAACCATCCCCACTGTATAGTTAATTCATTCATGTCTGGTCCATTGTATTCTGTCGCCACCTACCCATTGTACCATCACACAGTATGTTTATTCCAAGTGTATAATTTGCGTATTGTTCCCATTGTGCCTCTTTGTATTATGTGCCCCTCCACCACCAGACCCATTGTCTCTCCATATGTGTTTTGCAGTCACCTGTATCCTTTTGTATTAAAATATATATGGATCACTCGTTATGTGTGTATATAAACCCTGTGTGTTCTACAATAAATCAGTTCTTATTCTAACTCCTACACTGGTGTTGCCTGGTGCTTGGGGCTGCTTGCTGTATCCAAAGTGCATTTACCCTACACTCTTGCCTAAGTGACTGGGTGAATGGAGCTATGATCCTGCTTCCTGGCTGGTGGAGTTCGTGAGTGTTGTCCTGGGTTAAGGAAGCACAGTTTTGGCTCAGCTACTCAGTATGGGTATTTGTCACGCTGGGCAAAATCTGTTACCTCAAAAAGCAAAACAGGTGCATTGAAATCAATGGCAAGACTACTCAGCAGCAAGTTTCCCTTCTTTTCCCGCACTGATATTAAACAAAGGAAGTCAGGTTCCTGCAGAACATCATTCTGTGTTTTTGAGTGACAGAAAGCACCATATATTTCTAGTTATGATAGAAAAATAAAGCAGAGTTGGAAGGTAGTTTAGGGAGTCTTCTAGGGAAAAAAATTGTTCTCTGCGTTTGAGCAGTCTCTAGACTCTCTGGGCCGGTGTGATATGGATGGAGAAAGGAGGTTTACAGAAAAAAAAAAACACCCAAATCTTGGCTGACTGAGACAGGCAGCTGTGCTTGAAGTTCCTGCCCTAAAAGACTTAGCTCTGTGTTTAGGAGGTCTGGGGTGTGTGAAGGGAACAAAGGACATTTACCCCAAACTCTTATGTAACCGAGAAGAGACAGACAGCTGTGATCAAAATTCCTTTCTGCTGGATGTTCTTTATGGAAGGGGAGTCTGGGGCTTTCTAAAGGGAGCAAAGCAAATTTACTCCAAGTATCCAAAATCTTGTGGGACTGAGAAGACACAGGCTGCTGTGAAGCACATTTTTTTTGCTGGCTGTTCTCAGTGTTAGGGGAGTTTTTTTGTTTTTTTTTTCTTGTAACGCTGATAGGAACAGTTGTAAATATTTAAGTAAATTTAAAGCGGAACTTTCAACTATTAATGAGTCGCCATGCATTCGTTAAGCATATGGCAATTAGCTTCAAAATACATGTATTAACTATAAAAAGTGCCACATTCTAAAGAAATGTTTACTGTTTGGAGACTGATGGGCAGGTTAGTCCAGTCTGCGTGCCTGCACCGTCAGTCCCTTTCAGTTACCATGTGGCACGCTGCAGTGCTTTACAGGAGACCGGGACTGATGGTGCAGGCAAGATGTTTGCACTGTTACCTGGCTTCCGGTCTCCAAACGGTAAAGATTTCTTTAGACTGTGGCACTTTATATAATTAAGACATGTATTTTCAAGCTAATCTTCATATGCTTAATGAATGCATGGCGACTTATTAATAGGTGAATGTTCTGCTTTAAAATAGGTGACAAAGACAGGGACCCTGTGACTGTGGCAGAAAAATACCAGATGAGAGTATTTTGTAAATGGCAAGATGTCACCCACAAACAGTTTTGTTGTGCTAACTTTATACAGCAAGCAAACTCAGGCAGGGGTGGTGTGAAAGGAGTAGGAGCATTGTAGTGATGTGGTAGTCGATAACTTACTGCAGCTATGGTTGCTGCAGTGTGTCGAATAAATAATTATGATCCTCCTCTTGAGGAAGCTGTTTGTCGCAGTCACACAAAAAGTTCCTCCACCACCACCACTAGTAATATTAATAAACCATCTAAGAAAGCTGAAGATGACAATGAATCCTATTTCAACACTGATGGCGTAACTGAGCAAGGTGTAGCAGCTTAACCAAATGCTGCGCCTGACAGTGAATAAAAACACAGTTCTCAAAGCAGTGAAGAATGTGCTGAAAATCCTTCTAAGGAAAAAAGTAATTGAGACTTCAAAAAGCCTAAAAGGAATATAAAAGCTGTGGGGAAGAAACAGCAGGTTATGCTGAGGATGACCTAATTATTGATAAAGATATTGATCTAGAATATATCCCTCCAGTCTTCTATTATGTAAAATACTTCACTGGGATTGTGCACCTATCCCAGTGAAGTATTTACATAATAGAAAACATATACACCATACTATCCCTTTATGAGTATCACTGCTTGGGCACAGGTGTTACGGTTCAGTACACTCAGAAACGGTAGATGTTGGTAAAAAACACAATTTTATTTAAAGCGTACAAGGAATAATGTAACCCTTACGGGTCCAGCATATAGCAATAAATAACTGACACAGGACAGGTTACATTAGCAAGTTTAACCCACACGGGTCCAGTATGTACAACAGAATACAATACTGACACAGGTCAGGTAAATTATGATTGATACAGTGTAAGAGAGTCCAGAGATACCAGTGGAGCCACTGACTCAGTTTGCCCAGATAAGAGGAGGCCCAATATCTCCTATAGGCAGAGACAGCGACAGTGACAGGATGTCAGCAGAGAGCAGGCAAGATCACCTGAGCGGGAGGCTGCAACGGTGGACGCCCACCGGAGACGACAACAGCGTGAGTCAGTGCTTCTGCCAGGAACATATGCCCAACTGAGACTATCCACCACCGTGAGCCCGTGCTACCCCCGGAGGGGTTAATGAACGCTATGGTCTGAATGTGGAAGGCAACCGGAAGCACCCAACTGAACCTAAGAGCGGAAGACCAAGTGATCGTGTATACCGGTAATGAGGATGACAGTGGTGGAACAAGAAGCGGCAGAAGGCACCACCCCAGGAGGGGTTAAGGAACGCTATGGTCTGAATACGGAAGGCAACCGGATGCGCCCAACTGAACCCCAGAGCGGAAGACCAATTGATCAAGTGAACGGTGTGGAAAATAACTGGCACAATGAGACTCTAACCCACGTAATGGACTACAGGAGGTAACGGAGTACCGTAGCTCTGTGGTACACGATAACATGAGCGACAGTGCACAGAGCAAGAACTGCAGCAGGCAATAACAGGATCTTCACCCAACCGGGCACGGAAGGAGCAGGAACATCAGCCAAACCGATTCGGTACACGGAGCAGGAACGTCAGCCAAGCCGGGTCGGTACACGGAGCAGGGTTGTCGGTCTCGCCGGGTCGGTACATGGAGCAGGAAGGTCAGCCAGGCCGGGTCAGAACAGGAAGCAGGAACGTCAGCCAATCCGAAATGGGAAAACAGAAGCAGGAACAGTAACGAATAGCGTAGTCAGGCAGTCCGGGTCATACACTGGTATCAAAATAACGGAACAAGCACTAGGCATCAGGTACACCACGAAAGGGCAACCCATAAGTGACAGCCCAGAGGATATAAAGGCTGTCACTGGGAGGAGCTGTATAGTGCAGCCAATGAAAAGGCACCAGGAAATAGCCTGTCAAAATGTCGCTGGAATCACAGGCGCCGTGATAACAGGTAGATCAATTTAACCCTTTGAGTGCCAGAGGGGTACGCAACACATTGCAAAGCAATGCAATGCGCACCCCTCTGGCACTCAAAGGGTTAAATAGATCGTAATCTTTGATATTAATGCAAAGTTGATTCTTCAATATACTTTTTTATATTGAAACATTCCTTTCTTACTGTTCATAACGTTGTAGTCTTAATTTTATTTTACATTAAAGTGTCCCACTCCTACCTCTCCTCAGATCTGAGAACCAGTCACTTGACAGAACATATCGTAACAAAGGAAAATCTTCGGTCTGTCAGTATAAGGAAAACCCTGCCCCCCACTGATGAAGGAGGACAGGTTGTTCCCTTATGCTGACAGAAGATTGTACGAATAACGTGTCAGAATGCCTGATAGACTCAGGGAGATGTACATAAAACTTGAGACAACGCACCACATCTAACAAGTGGAGATCCCTCTCCTTGTCGGGGGGGGGGGGGGGGGGTCAGGGGGGTCAGGGCAGAAAGAGGGCACCACAATCTCCTGATTGATGTGAAACTCCAAAATCAGCTTGGGGAGGAACTCCTGAGAGGTGCGAAGCACCGCCTGATTCTTGTGAAAAACCAAATAGGGTGGTTTACAGGACAGAGCATGTAACTCCGCAACATGGTAGACAGACACAGTCGCCAGGAGAAAGGCCATTTTCCACGTGAACAGATGTAGAGGAATAGTAGCTAAAGACTCAAATGGAGGGCGCTGAAGAACGTCCCAAAACAAATTAAGATCCCATGATTTCTTCTTCAATATTGAGGATTCAATTTCCAAGCCGTCAAAGCTAGCCGATGAACATCCTCCTTCAACAGGTAACCCTGTAGAAGAAGATCTGGATGGCAAGGGAGCCGGAATGACACTGCCATTGACAGATCCAGAAGCTCCGGAAACCAAGCTTGGTGAGGCCAGTACGGAGCAATCAGAATGACTGGACAGCGATCCAGTCGTAATTTCCGTAACACCCTGTGCAACATTGGGAGGGGAGGAAAGATGTAAGCCAGAGGAAATAACCAAGGAATGGACATGGCATCCACCGCCAGAGCTGGAGGGTCCCTCCATCGAGAGCAGAACCTCGGAACCTTCCTGTTGTTTCTTGTCGCCATCAGGTGAATGTAAGGAAGACCCCACTTCTGAACAATGAGGGTGAACACCTCTGGGTGCAGTTCCCACTCTCCGCTGTTTACTGTGTGCTTACTGAGGAAGTCCGCCATGACGTTGTCTACGCCGGGAATGTGCACTGCGTATAAGGCAGGAACGTGTTCTTCTGCCCAGGACAAAATAGCCTTGACCTCTAACCAAGCGGAGAGACTTCTTGGTCCACCCTCCTTGTTGAGGTAAGCCACGGCTGTGGCGTTGTCGGACTGTACCCGGACTGGACAGTCTTCCAGCTGAGATGTCCAATGATGAAGGGCATGGAATATTACACGAAGCTCCAATGTTGATGGGAAGGAGAGATTCCTCCAGAGACCATCGACCATGAGCGCTCAGGCAACGCAGGACCACTCCCCAGCCGGAGAGGCTGGCATCCGTCGTTACTGTGGTACAGAAGGATACCAGGAAGGACTTGCCCTTCAGCAGATTGGACAGGTCTAGCCACCACAACAAACTCAGTTCCACATGAAGAGGGAGGGACACAAGACATCTTCAGAAGGTCCGGTTGACCCCTACACACCTGGATCACAAACCACTGGAGTTCCCTGGTGTGCGCCATGGCAAACAGTACCAGTTCTATGGTGGAAATAAATTTCCCCACTAGAGAGGACAGCTTCTTGGCTGGAACTGGATCCTGAGCCAGGACCGCAGAAACCCTGCGGGCGATCTGGTGAGCCACCTCGTCCGTGAGAAACACCATGCTCTTCCGGGCGTTGAAGAGGAGGTATCACGGTGCCCATGATCTTCTGTGCAAGCGACATTGCTTCTTCCTGCTCTATTCCTGCTGGGTTCTTATTGGCCGCTGGGTTCTGCCCCACCCAGTGCTGGCCTTTTTAAACTCAGCCCTGTCATTACTTTGGTGCCCTTTCGTGGTGTTCCTGTATCTGGCATTTCTTTTGCTGTTGATTCTTGCTCCGTGTATGACCTTGCTCCTGTCTCCGCTGCCTGTGATTCCGTTGCTGACCAGAATTAGCTGACTAACTCTCTGTGTACCTATCTTGGCTTGGCTGACTCTGCTCTGTGTACTGATCCTGGCTGTGGCTGACTCCGCTCTGTGTATCGATCTTGGCTTGTCTGACTCCGCTATGTGTACTGATCCTGGCTGTGTCTGACTACGGTCTGTGTACAGATCCTGGCTGTGGCTGACTACTGCTCTGTGTACCGATCTTGGCTGTGGCTGACTAACGCTCTGTGTACCGATCCTGGCTGTGGCTGACTACCCCTCTGTATACCGATCCTGGCTGTGGCTGACTACTGATCCTGGCTGTGGCTGACAACCGCTCTGTGTACCAATCCTGGCTGTGGCTGACTACCCAATCTGTTGCCTCTGGTTATCCTAGTCTCCTAGACTAGTGCCTTGCCACTGCTTGTCAGTGTTGCCTTCCGTTCCCCTAGTCTCCTGAGACTAGTGCCTAGCCAGTGCTTGTCAGTGTTGCCTTCCGTTCCCCTAGTTTTCTGAGACTAGTGCCTTGCCAGTGCTTGTCAGTGTTGCCTCCGGTTACCCTAGTCTCCTGAGACTAGTGCCTTGCCAGTGCTTGTCAGTGTTGCCTCCGATTACCCTAGTCTCCTGTGACTAGTACCTTGCCAGTGCCTGTCAGTGTTGCCTCCGGTTACCTAGTCTACAGGGACTATACCTTGCCCGTGCACGTCAGTACTGCCTCCGGTTACCCTAGCCTCCTGGGACTAGTGCCTTGTCATTGCCTGTCAGTGTTGCCCCCGGTCACCCTTGATTTCTAGGCGAGATCACTCTCCAGTGTCCCGGCTTGCCGCTACTCTATCCCTAGACTTCTAGGGATTCTGCCCTGCAGACACCTACTGTTTGCTAGTTGGGCCCGCTGCCTAGGTTTGGTACTGCTGAGGTTCTGTTCCTGGTTCCTGTCGTCTGATCCAACTTAATATATTTCTGTTTTTGTTTTGTTATTTTCCTGCATCCTGACCTGTGTCAGATTTGGGAAGTGCCACGGTACTGTCCGGATCTGGACCTATGAAGGGTGACCTTGTGCACTTTATTATTCTTAATAAAACTGATTTTACCTTACTAACTTGTCTGAGTGTTCTTACAAACCGTGTCAGTACGAAAGGGCCATGACCTCAGACAATGCTGGTGAAGGTAGCACTCAAAATCTCCTTTGGAGAATGGATGCACAAGAGCAGCGATTGAACCAGTTGTCCCTGGCTATACAGACTACTTTGGAGTGTACCGCATACCTTGAAAAACCTGTACAGCCTTCGGTGGCCACCCCAGTCCAGGCACCAATAGCACAGGCTGCGACTGAGTCTTTCCAGTAGAGGGTTGTCCACAACCGCTCCTCTTCCACTAAGATATGACGGGGAGCCCACTCTCTGCCGTGGGTTTTTGAGCCAACTAGAAATTTTTCTGGAACTAGTACCACAAGCCTTTCCGAGCAAAAGAAGCAAGGTGGGATTCATGATATCCTTGTTGACAGGTAGAGCTCTAGCCTGGGCAAATCCGATTTGGGAGATGGCTAAACCAATAACCACAAACTTTGCCGAGTTTGTAAGAGCCTTCCGTAGTGTATTCGAGGTTCCCAGGCGCGCCACCTCTGCTGCTAAATGTCTAATAAGAATCCAACAGGGCACACGTACGGTTGCTGACTACGCCACTGAATTCCGTACGCTTGCAGCAGAGGTAGGTTGGAATGATGAGGCACTTGTGGCAGCCTTCGTGCAAGGTCTCGATGATAAAATAAAGGACAAGATTGCAGCTTGAGATTCGCCAGAGGAGCTGGATAAATTTATTGATTATGCTACACTGATTGATTCCTATATAAGGGAGAGGAATATTTACAAGGATCGTAGGCAGAGTCCAGTGACTGGGTCATCGACCAGTTCTGGTTTCCCACTCTTGCCTCCCTCTCCTCCCATACCTCCTGGTTCTGTAAATGGGAGCAGTGAACTGATGCAGCTGGGCTTTACACGCTTATCTAAGGAGGAACGGTCCTTTCGCCGCAGACAGGGCCTGTGTCTGTACTGTGGGAAGGCAGGTCACCTGTTAAGGACATGTCCCATGCGGCCGGGAAATGAACGCATCTAGGGTCCAGGTCCTAGGTGGAGTATACCAGTCCCCAGAGGGCACACTACTTAAACCCGTAGTAAATGTAGTAGCATCATGGGCTGTCTAGTCCTTTACCACTCCTGCCTTGATCGATTCCAGTGCGGCCCGGCTATTTCATGAACAGGGAATTCGCTGTTCTGCATAACATTCCCTTGGTTGATAGAGAGTCCCCGCTGGACATTGAGGCCATTGATGGAAGACCATTGGTACCTCCCCACGTAACTCAGGAGACATGTCCATTGTTGATTTGTATCAGAGCGCTCCACGAGGAGACGTTGACATTTCCGATAATTCAGTCTCCTCACTATGCGGTCATACTGGGTTTCCCATGGCTGCATACTCAATCCCAGAATGGACTGGAGGTCGTGTGAGATCTTGTCCTGGTCTGATTATTGCATGGCTCATTGCTTGAGGCAGCCTACTAAGATTTTGCGTACCTCTCCCTCCTTACCGCCTGAATACCAGTCTTTCCGTAATGTGTTCAGTAAGGGAGAGGCTAGCACTTTACCGTTGCATCGTCCCTATGATTGTGCTATTGATATTGTGCCTGGCGCCATGCCTCCTAAGGGCAGAACCTATCAGTTATCCTGTGAGGAGAATCAGCCCATGGAGGAATATATTTGCAGACACGCTGGCCCGTGGTATAATCCGCAAATCTTCCTCGCCCGCGGGGGCTGGATTCTTTTTGTCAAAAAGAAAGATGGAGAACTTAGACCATGTATAGATTATAGGGGTCTCAACAAGAATGTTTAAAAATGCATACTCCATTCCACTCATCAACGAATTGTTCGATCGACTAAAGGGGGCATCCATTTTTACGAAACTGGATCTAAGGGCAGAGTATAACCTGGTACGGATCAAAGAAGGTGATGAGTGGAAATCTGCTTTCAATACTCGGACAGGTCACTATGAGTATTTAGTAATGCCCTTTGGGCTATGCAATGCCCCGACAGTGTTCCAGGAATTTATAAATGATGTTCTCAGGGACATGTTACAGTCCTGTGTAGTGGTATACCTGGATGATATTTTGATTTATTCTCCTGACTTGGAAACACACCGCAAACATGTCACAGAGGTTTTGCAGAGGCTGAGGAAGAACAAATTATTCTGCAAACTAGAAAAGTGCGACTTTCACAAGTCCAGGGTGTCATTCCTCGGCTATGTCATTTCAAAGGAGGGCTTTGCTATGGATAAGGACAAACTCTCTGCAGTATTACATTGGCCATGTCCCATGGGCCTCAAACCCCTACAGCGGTCCTTGGGGTTTGCAAATTACTATAGGAAATTAATTTACGATTATTCCATGATTGTGAAACCACTCACAGATATGACCCATAAAGTTGCTAACACTTCTCTGTGATCTCAGAAGGCAGAAAGGGCGTTTGAAACCCTAAAGTCCACATTCTCCACTGCCCCAGTACTGTCTCGTCCCATCCCTGGGTTGCCATTCACGTTGGAGGTTGACGCCTCAGAGACAAGTGTAGGGGCAGTGCTGGCCCAAAAACCGGGGCCTGGCAGGACGTTAAGACCATGCGGATTTTTCTCGAAAAAGATGACCAAGGCCCAAAGTGTCTATGACATTGGCGTTCGTGAACTACTGGTGATCATTTTGGCATTACATGAGTGGTGCCATCTGCTGGAGGGTACCAGGGCACCAATATTGATTCGGACAGATCATAAAAATCATGGGAGATTCCAGCTCTGGTGAGCATATCAGGCAACTTCGCTCCACTTGGGCACAAGTCCAGAATTCCCTACGTGACTCTTTTCAATGATCTCAGCGGCATGCCAATAACAGAAGGTTGCCGGCCCCAGTATTCAAGGTTGGGGACCGGGTGTGGTTGTCCTCCAGGAACCTCAAGTTGCAAGTTCCGTGCAATAAATTGGCTCCCTGATTTATGGGTCCGTTCTGGGCACACCTTAGAGTCAACCCTGTTTCTTATGCCTTGGAATTACCGGAATCTATGAGGATACATAACGTGTTCCATGTATCACTTCTCAAGACTTTGGTGTGTAACCGTTATACCACCACCCCTGCAGTCCCAGGTCCGGTTCGCATACAAGATCATGACGAGTATGAAGTGCAGAGTATTTTGGATTCATGTAGATTCCGTGGGCAGATCCAATACTTGGTGCACTGGAAGGGATATGGTCCAGAGGAACGTTCGTGGGTAAACCATGCGGATATCCATGCTCCACTTCTGCTGTGCAGGTTCCACGCCAAGTGATCTTCTGTGCAAGCACCATTGCTACTTCCTGCTCAATTTCTTCTGGGTTCTTATTGGCCGCTGAGTTCTGCCCCGCACAGTGTTAGACTTTTTACACTCAGCCCTGTCATTACTTTGGTGCCCTTTCGTGGTGTTCCTGTATCTGGCTTTTGTTTTGCTGTTGATTCCTGCCCCGTGTATGACCCGGTTTTGCCTGACCTTGCTCCTGTCTCCGCTGCCTGTGATTCCGTTGCTGACCCGTACTGGCTGACTAACACTCTGTATACCGATCCTGGCCTGGCCAGTGCTGCCTTCGGTTACCCTAGTCTCCTGAGACTAATACCTAGCCAGTGCTTGTCAGTGTTGCCTTCCATTCCCCTAGTTTCCTGAGCCTAGTGCCTTGCCAGTGCTGGTCAGTGTTGCCTCCGGTTACCCTAGTCTCCATGAGACTAATGCCTTGCCTGTGCACGTCAGTACTGCCTCCAGTTACCCTAGTCTCCTGGGACTAGTGCCTTGCCATTGCCTGTCAGTGTTGCCCCCGGTCACCCTTGATTTCTATGCCAGGTCACTCTCCAGTGTCCCGGCTTGCCACTACTCTATCCCTAGCCTTCTAGGGATTCTGCCCTGTAGTCACCTACTGTTTGCTAGTTGGGCCCGCTGCCTAGGTTTGGTACTGCGGAGGTTCTGTCGTCTGATCCAGCTTAATATATTTCTGTTTTTGTTTTGCTATTTTCCTGCACCCTGACTTGTGTCAGATGTGGGAAGTGTCACAGTACTGTGCGGATCTGGACCTGTGAAGGGTGACTTTGTGCACTTTATTATTCTTAATAAAGCTGATTTTACCTTACTAACTTGTCTGAGTGTTCTTACAAACCGTGACAGGAGGCCCAGAAGACCAGACGCTGGGATGGGACAAGATCTGATTTGTCCAAGTTGATGATCCACCCATGATGGGCGAGAGCATGAATGCATTGCTGAACCTGCTGATGAAGAAGTTCCGCAGAGGTGGCCTTCGAAAGCAGGTCGTCCATGTATGGAGAAACTCTGATGCCGTCCCGGTGGAGGACAGACATTAAGGCTCCCAGGACACGGTTGAAGACTTGAGGAGCTGTCGTCGGACCAAATGAAAGAGCTGAAAACTGAAAATGCCCCCGGTCGCAGGCAAATCTGAGATACTGCCGGCTCTCTGGATGAATGGCTATGCCTAAATACGCGTCCTGAAGATCCAAAAAAGCAAGGAATTCCCCCGGGGACATGGCAGCAATCACCTACATAGATACTCCTGGCGATGAGTCCGGATCACAAAGGAATTGAGATCCTTCAAGTCCAAAATGGGACAACAACCGCCATTCTGCTTGGAGACCACAAAGAGGTTTGAGTAAAAACCCATACCTCTGTCCTCAACTGGAACCGGCTCTAGAACATCCTTGTCCAGAAGAGCCTGAATAGTGCCGAACAGACAGTGTTTCTCTGCACCCTGAGGCGTATGTGACAGAAAGCAGCAAAAGGGAGGAAGAGAGATGAAAGGAATCCTGTACCCTTCTGTCACCACCTGTAAAATCCATTGGTCCTCCACTGAATCCTCCCAAATGCTGTGATAGTGATGCAGATGACCACCCACAGCAGAGTGAGGACCCAGGTTCGGTGAGTCATGCCAAAGAAGGCTTGGAAGCCTTGGGCTTGGAGGAGACCTTGGGCTTCCATTGCGGTTTAGGCTTGGAGTAGGTACGCAGAGCTGAAGGAACAGTCTGGTTCACCTGATGTGTCTCATTCTGAAAGGAACGAAAATACGGGTTACGCTTAAGCGGGGTTTTCTTCCTAGGGACCAAGGTTAGAAGGGTACTCTTACCCCCTGTGGCCTCACTGATCAGATCCTTAAGATCTGTCCCAAACAAAGAAGTGCCTTGAAAAGGTAAGGGAAGCAATGCTTTCTTGGAAGCAGTGTTAGCAGACCAGATCTTGAGCCAAAGAGCCCGTGTGGCAGCCACAGACATGGTGGAAACCCTAGCCACCAAACGGATGGCATCAAATAAGGCAGCAGAAACATAGTGTGAGCCTCAGAAAGGAGGCACAATATACCCGAAGTAGGAGCACCCTGATGAACAGCAAGGGTGAGCTGTTCAGTCCAGACCGTAATGGCCCAGTACACCCATGCTGCAGCGAATGCTGGACGCATGGCAGTACCAGCAGTGGCAAAGATGGACTTAAGGGAGACAAAGTTTCTTGTCAGTCCACTCCTTTAGAGCAGACGCATCAGACGCTGGCAAGGCAGTAGACTTAGATAGTCTGGAGATAGGAGCATCCACTTTGGAGGGATGAACCCACTGAGCAAGTGCCGCCTCAGAGAAGGCGTAAAGCTTGACAAATTTCTTGGAAACAGAAGGTTTCCTGTCCGGAGTTTTCTACTCGTCAGACACAAATTTCTTGGAAACAGAAGGTTTCCTGTCTGGAGTTTTCTACTCGTCAGACACAAATTAATGCCAAACCAGCAGCTAAAGGGTTAAGTACCACATGAAGCTGGTATGGTAAGCTGTATTGGATGACAGAGAAAAATAAATATCCAGGAATGATCAGATCATATTGTACACTTGTGAATCATGGGATAAAATGCCAAAAGTACCCAATTTAAAAACGTAAAGGGATAGTAATAATGGAAATAAACCAAGCTCAGATTTATCTGGATAACTTTTTAAGCATGTATAGAGCTATTTCAATCCTATCGGAGTTAGAGTTATTAAGTTATAAAGGATCCCCTCCTGCCCCTTTATTTACATCATGCTGCCTCTCATGCCGATCCAGATGGAGCACAGTGAGGGACAATCTTCAATGAGAAAAAGGAAAATCCTGCCCTCCTTCATCAGAGGGAGGAGGATCAGGGTTTTTCTTAGGCTCTCTACATGAAGAGTGTTCCTTGCTGAGAGCTGCTAAGATAGGTAAAAGAGACAGGGAGGGTACTTTATAACTCGAATTACAGCTGTGATAGGACTGATATAATGAGATACATGCTAAAAAAGATATCAGTTTATTTCCTTCTATTACCTTTAAGCATGGTCCTAAACCTTTTGAGTGACAGAGGGGTGCCCAATGAATTCAACACAGGGTGCAGGACACCCTCTTGCACTTAAAGTGTTAAGGGTTGGAAAGACATGCTCTACAACTTGGGAAAATGAACATTACACATTGAACAAAATATGGTTCAAATGCGGTTATTTAATCTTGCCACATCCATTGCACACAACTGTAGGAAAGATTTCAATTTACAAAAGCATATGCCCAAATATACCCAATATATGCTACAATGTTATAAATAAAAGTCGTACCTTGTCTTTGTCATAGAACACAATGCTCTTATTAATGCAATTATGATGATGATGATGGCGAGCCTAGAAATTAAAGACATATAAAAACATTTATAATGGTATTGGTGCCTCTCTGGCACTTAAAGGGCTACCTATTTTATACAAAAAAACTTACATTATTACACACACACACACACACACACACACACACACACACACACACACACACACATATATATATAGCAAAATTAATTTTAATTTGTACTATCAGACTTGAAAACGAGAGAAATCTCAATGTATTCTTCCTGGTAAAACTTTTTCTAAATAGAAAAAAATATTTAAAAAAATAATTAAAGGGGAACTTTCACCTCGTCATGTTCATGGTTGTATCGCTTCCTTTGTGTCCCCTGTGTACATTGCTGTGTTTCTTTTTGCCTAAAAATATGTTTAAATGAAGCAAAAAGATACTTGAATTTTGTACCTGATGACGTTAGCAGCCGCACAGCCGCGCACCGTATGGTGCAGAAGACACTCCCACAGGGCTTGGCAGTGAATCGTCCATCCAGCACAGTCTCAGCTCCTTTCACTTGCCCCAGCATCCTCCGATGACGGAGGTGTTCTGTTAGTAAGCTGGAGAGAGATCTCATTGGCAGAGATCGATATCTAGCCAATGAGATCTCTCCAGCTTACTAACAGAACGCCTCCGTCATCGGAGGATGCTGGGGCAAG
Source organism: Rhinophrynus dorsalis (assembly GCA_037306005.1). NCBI lineage: Eukaryota > Metazoa > Chordata > Amphibia > Anura > Rhinophrynidae > Rhinophrynus > Rhinophrynus dorsalis. The sequence goes on from CM074718.1 coordinate 578,945,434, forward strand.
TGAAAGGAGCTGAGGCTGTGCTGGATGGACGATTCACTGCCAAGCCCTGTGGGAGTGTCTTCTGCACCATATGGTGCGCGGCTGTTAACGTCATCAGGTACAAAATTCAAGTATCTTTTTGCTTCATTTAAACATATTTTTAGGCAAAAAGAAACACAGCAATGTACACAGGGGACACAAAGGAAGGGATACAACCATGAACATGAGGAGGTGAAAGTTCCCCTTTAAATGGTTACAATTTGTAATCTGCTTTTCCTACCTGAGCAAAACAAAAACGATTCCATATTGAACGCTGTATGTCGACAGCCTGCTCCTCAGTCATAGCTGCTAATATACCTTCAACTGGTTCCTGCTGGGAAAAAAAAAACACTGGAGACATTCTTGAACAAATGAACAACAGGGAATACAAATTATTCCAAGAAATGAGTTGGAGACCTCTCTAGAATTCAAAATTGTAAAAATCCTCATTTAACGCTTTGAGTGCCAGAGGGGTAGGACATGCCTTGCACTGCAAAGCGCTGCATACCCCTTTTGCACTCAAAGGAGTAGACCAATGAGAATTTTCAAATGTTCCTCATGGGTTGCCCAAAATGACTCCTATTTTCTTTTTAAAAACAGGTCCCAAAGAGCATAAATGTGCTGACTAATGGAAAGTGATGTGCCTGAATATTCAGAGTCAGACACATTTCCTCTGCATAAGAGTACCAGCAGACCCCCAGAAGTAAAGTTCTGCCTGAATGAACCGGACTTCAAGGGATAGTAATGGTTAATTTTAAGTTGATTTAATATTGTAGACATTAAAAAAAGATTATCATCAATGTAAGTCTTATCTCTCAAACCTTTATTGTTTGAGAGATATAACTTGCAAAAGTTACCTTTTCCTGGCTGTTTTACTCACGTCTGCCATCTAGCTGACAGCTGCAGATTCCAGTCATTTGACCAGACAGAGGCTCTTCATCAGAGCTGAAATCACACTATTTAGAAATAAATACTTCATTGGAAAGTGTGCTTGCAAGCCAGGCACACTTTGTACACTGTCCAAATTAAGTATTTATCTTTAGATATCATTATATTGGCGCTGCTGAAGAGCCACATCTGGTCAAGCGACCAGAATCTGCTTCTGACAGCTTTACAGCTTGTCAAGCAGAAAGGGGAGGGACCAGATAACTATTTTGATATATCTCTCAAACCATAACAGTTTGAGAGATACAAATAAGTGCAAGTGCTCTCTTTTAATTGTATCTACCATATAGTTAATACTTTTTTTCTGACATTAATATCCCTTTAAAGTGGACATGTCACCTTAAGAGGTTTTAATCCTTTGAATGGCAGAGGGGAAGCAATGCATTGCAAAGCAATGAGTTGCACAGAGCTCAAAGGGCTAAAGAAAATTAAAATCTATGTAGTATTAGCAATTTTTTCTGTAAAATAAATAATTTTTAAGAAGTTTTTTTTTGTGTGTTTTGGAGGAAGCTTATGCTAATTATGTGGACTATATTCAAATGTGTTCGATTTATGGGAAAACATAATTTTCGCTGTGCCATCAGTAAAAACCCCAGTGTTCATATTCATATCCTAGTGAGTGGTAATGCAAGACCAGCACAAACTAAATAGCAATGAGTGCCACACTGTGTATTTATAAACTGTCCATAGCTTGCTATTTTTGTTTTGTAAACAGTTTAAAAGTTATAGAGATTTCTGATTTAGTAGTTGTGGAATCTAATCTCAGCAGAACTTTGTTCTCTGATTTAGTCAGATAGAGAATTCATAAATAATCACTCGCATGTCCAGCTCTCTCTCCAGCCTCTCAGGCTGCTAAAAGTCACCAGTATCCACCAGAGAGGTGGAGTAAATTGATATAGAGGAATAATCATGCAAAATATTTTCAAGGTGGAAGCCCCCACTAAGGGGAGAATTATCTGTACATCTTACAAAAATTAAAAACAATGTAAAGCAAGTGTTTTAAATTAATGGGGAAAACAGTTTTTATAGTGATGGGTCTGTATAATAAGCTAAATTATGTACAATTCTGGTACAGACCAACTGTGCCACAGAGAAGAAATGAACATTTCCATTTATTTAAATGCTAGAGAGGCCCCCAGATGCCAGTGGCTTACTCCACATGTGGAGGGGTGCTGCTATGTTCCCAAATGACGTAGGGCTTAGGTCCACCTAATGCAGTATTTGGGTACAATGCAGACCAATGCCACTAGTTCATCATGGTCAAAGGTGCAACAAACAGGTCAATAACATAGAAGAATAAGAATGAAGATGTAAACCTCCACTTTTTTTGCTCTTTGCGCAAATTGTAAATATTTGTCTCTCAGCGAACAGATACTTAAGTCTTACCTCTAAAAGATATGTCCCAATATATTGCACAGAGTAATATGGTGCATCACAGACTTTTTTTTCTTGTTCTATATGAAAGCATGCAGTGTCTAAAAACACATGCGTAGCCTCTTCATCACAATTGCCTGGGTTGCATAATATTGCGTGTCCCGCTTTCAGAACTCTAAAAGGAAATCCAAAAATTACATAGCCATAAGGTTTCCATCTCTGTTAATAAAATACCCAGAAAACAAAAACAGAATACCTAAATAAGTGAATATAAAAATAGATCTGTAGGCACAATAACAGATGTACTATACATAACCCATCTTGGAATTAAGATTGCAATTGCACAGATCATCAACATATGCTGTGACCAGATAAAGAATCTGAAATGTAATGATGCATTACAGATGAAGAAGAGATTAGATCAACATCCAGGTGGCTATATGTTTAAATACATAGTGGCATATGTACAAAAAAATTGGAGTAATTCTGTAACAAACATACATCAGATGGGTAAAATAAAAATTCTTTAAATACACACAGATTTAAATGGGGCTTTTAACCCTTGAATGCTAGAGAGGTCTCTAGCATTCAAGGCGTTACAAGCCCCATTTAAATAAATTTCAATCTGTCGCCTGTGATGGGGTTAGTTTGTACCAGAATTCCTCAAATAATGCTTAGTAGATTAGCCTCAGGCCATGTTTACATTAGCGATTTTAGCACATTGGTCTCGATTGAACACATTTGCCTCATTGTGACACTGGAGCAAAAGGAATCATGTCACAAGGGAATACAGGTTCCAGCAAATTCCTGCGTCCAAGCATTAAATGCAGGAAAGGGCTGAAGAGTTGATCAGGATGCTACTATGCCGATTGACCATGAATGGCATCACAAGGGGAAAACAGGGACATCTCAGTTAAATAAACATGAGAATTTGAAAAAAGCCCATCGATTTAAATGCAGGTTTTATCCCACTGAATGCTAGGGGATGTCTCCAATGTATTGGGATGTAGAGGTACTGGAGACTTCTCTAGTACTTAAGGGGTTAAATGGCCTTTCGAAATCAAAATACATTTAGTTTGTTGCTTATGATACACCTAGTTTGAACCAGAATTGATCTACTTGTCTATAGCTCATCAGTCTCAGATTGTTTGCCCAGAATAGGTTCACAATGCACATAAACAGAAAGTATACCAGAGAAAAAAGGTTAGAGATATAGTCAACCTGCTTTTTGACAAATTGGCTGTGTGTGTGTATATATGCTTTGGGGGGTTGGGGGTTATGTGTATGTGTCTGCGTGTGTATATTGCTTTGGCGGGTTGGGGGCTGTGTGTGTGCGTTGAGGGTGGTTGTGTGCAGTATGAATGGGGGGGTATATGTGCATGTGTGGGGGAGGTTAAGTATGTGTGTGTGTGTGTATTATATATTTTTCTTCTTTTTACACTTAAATGTCACTGACACAGGGAGCTATCTTAATTTGATTTCAGAAAGTTTTCTTTCTTGGATTGTGAAAGCAAAGGGTGCAACAATTTAAAAACATATACAATGTATAAATAAAAATGAAACAATTAATAAAAGTATGTATGCATCAGGGATGGGCAAAATATGGCCTACGGAGTAATTTAAGTATCTCTTTCTGCTATAAGCACAATAACTTCCACTTTTCTCAGCAGATGTTAGAATGATACATTATATAAACATAGTGAGAGGGCTTCCAGCTGTGCAGTCAAAAGCACAATGAAAAGCCAGACTTAAAGGGATAGTAATACTTTAATTTTATTAATCCTCATCTTGTAGAAGTTAAAAAAAATGTTTTAATGCCCCCAATCACAGCTCTCAAACCTTTATGGTTTGAGAGAAAATCAATTTCAAAGTTCTCCCCCTCCCTCGCATTTCTCTGAGATCAGCGTTTTAGCTGACTCCAGGAGTATTCTGTCGTACGACCATCCAGGGCTCTGCAGCAGAGCCGAAATCGCGTTAATGAAGAAAAATCCTGCTACAGAGCCGCCAGATGGCCCCAGGATTGGATTCCTCTGCATACAGCTAGAAGCTGATGTCAGGGAAAAGGGGGGGGGGGGCTTTGAAATCAATTTTCTGTCAGACCATAAAGGTTTGAGAGATGTGATTGGGGGCATTAAAAATCTTTTTTTTTTTTTTTTAAGTTCTACAAGATGAGGATTGGTAAAATTAAAGTATTGCTATCCCTTTAACCCTCATTTTTACTTACAACTTAGTTAGGAAGGGGAATTATACAATGGGTTTGGTGCACAGCACTCGCAACAGCAGAAAGACTACAGCATTGTTTACATATCTCTATTTCACAGTCCACGACTGAAGGAGCTCAATAAACAAGGAAAAAAATGTCAATAAAGTATAGAAAAATGATGAGGTTGAAAGAAAGAAAACAAATAATAACAAAAAGTATAGACAATTTGTTTTTGCATATTTATAAACTTGCATATGTAAGGTCAATAAGGAGAAATCCTGTGTCTTTAACCCCTTAAGGACCCATGACGGTCCTGGACCGTAATGGGTTGCTATCCCCTTAAGGACCCATGACGGTCCAGGACCGTCATGGCTTAAATGACAGCAGCGTGCCTCCGTGTACGCTGCTATCATGAATTTCAGGCTGAGACTGAGCGCTCCGAGACCGGGGCGTTCGGTCTCAGCCCTTCTTGCTTAGCAGCGATCACATGTACCGGCATTCTGTCAAACAGAGGCAACATGCAAAACATGTCTCGTCTCGTGTCTCGTCTACCTCTGTCTCCTTTGCTATCAAAGTAAGGGAGAGAGAAGTAGAGAGGAGACACCTAGTGGTAAAAAAAATACAGCAGCTGGGGGTATTAACCCCTTCACTGCTGGTGCAGGAGGCTGGCTAAATGCAGGTCAATTTCTGACCTGCAATTATCTACTTTGACTACTAGGCATAGTCAAAAAGGTCAGAATTGCTCCGGTACTTAAGAGAAAACTACCTCAGGTTTTCCCGGTCCTTAAGGGGTTAAACTGAAGTAAGTAAAAAATGTGTATCTCACGCATTTGTTTGCAGTATGTGCAGGTAAAATGTTCTTATTTCTTATAAGTCAGCAAAAGAAGGTAATGGTTGTGCATTTTTACTGCCAGCCAAAGTTAGAAATGCAGACAATGTTGATAACTGTCCACTGTATATAAAAAAAAATCATTTACAGTTGTAATAAAAATGATTCAACTCCCATTGCAAATCAGGTTTATTGTCAAAATTTACCGACTTTCAGCTGTTTGCAATGAACAAATCAAAACAAAAGCAATTGAAATAGCTCAACACAACAAATGCTTCAACTGTTTTCCCCAAATTCAACTGCAAATGCAATTTATAATGACTTCTCCAGTCTCAGAATTATTCAACCCCTTCATGGCAAGCCTCTTTAGTACTTAGTAGAGCACCCTTCTGCTGTTATGACCTGCTGCAAACGAGATGCATAGCCAGACACCAGCTTCTGGAAGAGTTCATGATGAATCTTAACCCATTCCTCATGAGCAATGGCCTCCAGTTTAGTAATATTCTTGGGTTTGCCTGCTGCAACCGCCTTCTTCGAATTCCACCAGAGATTTTCTATGTCAGGTGATTGTGATGTCCACTGTAGAATCTTCCAGGACTACTTCTGCAACCAAGCCTTGGTGGAATTTGAGGTATGCTTGGGATCATTCTCCTGTTCGAAGGTCCAATGACGCCCAAGCTTCAGCTTCTTTACAGACTGCATGAAATTTTTATCCTAGGAATTCCTGATTCTTCAATGAATCCATCTTGCCTTCCACACGCTGCAGGTTTCCAGTGCCAGAGGATGCAAAGCAGCCACAGTGCATCACTGAGCCACCACCATGCTTAACTGCAGGCAGCGTGTTCTTTTCAGTGTATGCTTTATTCTTTTTCCTTCAGACATACCGCTCATCCATGTGGCTGAAAAGTTCCAGTTTTGTCTCATCGCTCCACAGAACAGAATCCCAAAACTTCTGTGGCTTATTCATATGATTTTGAGCATATTGAAGCAGACTTTTCTTGTGCTTTTTGGTCAGTAGTGGTGTACGTCAGAGTTTTTGCATGGAAGCCATCTGCGTTTAGTACGTGCTTTACTGTGCTCACTGAAACCTCATTGCTGGTTGCCACCAAGTCTTGTTGCAGGTCTTTTGCAGTCACTCAAGGGTTTTTCTCAACCTGCCTTCTCAGAAATCTGGTTGAAGCCGTGGATAGCTTCCTTTTTCTGCCCCGCCCAGGTAGTGTAAACACTGTTCCTTTGACTTTGAACTTGCGAATTATGCTTCCAACGGTATCTCTAGGAACATTCAGTGCCTTTGCTATCTTTTTGTATCCTGTTCCTTGCTTGTGAAGGGCGATGATCTCTTCTCTTAACTTTTAGGACCATTCTTTTGAGTTAGCCATATTTCTAACATGCAGTCAAACATGACACTCAACAAACCCCTATCCAGTTCAGGTATTTCATGTGTCCCAGCTCAAGCACACCTGATGCAACTAATGAAGCCCTTGATTAATAGCATCAGGTATGCTTGAGACAACATCTGTCTTGCATATTTGTGCTGTTGTGAAGGATTCTATTCAGGGGGCTGAATAATTTTGAGACTGGAGAATTCATTATAAGTTGCATTTTCAGTTGAATTTGGGGAAACCACTTGAAGCATTCGTTGTTTTGAGCTATTTCAATTGCTTTTGTTTTATTTGCTCATTATAAACAGCTGAAAGTCTGTACATTTTGACAATAAACCTGATTTGCAATGGGGGTTGAATAATTTTGATTACAACTGTAGCTGATGTTTACTACATCTATTCTGCTACCTGTCACCCTCCAGCATTTAGCTTATTTAACCCTACGAGTGTCAGAGGGGTATGCAAAGCATTGTAAAGTTTAAGGTAGACAAAGCTCCAGGGCCAGATGGTATATACCCACGGGTACTTAAAGAGCTAAGCCAGGACCTGGCCAGACCGTTATATTTGATTTTCAGGGATTCTTTTATTTCAGTTATGGTGCCCATGGATTGGCGTAAAGCAGATGTGGTGCCCATATTTAAAAAGGGATCAAAGTCACAGCCAGGAAATTACAGACCTGTAAGCTTGACATCTGTGGTAGGGAAGCTGTTTGAAGGGTTGCTAAAGGAATATATTCTAGAATTCTGCTGGAACAGGAATATTATTAGCAGGAGTCAACATGGCTTTGTGAAAGACAGGTCTTGTCAAACTAACTTGATCGCATTTTATGAAAAAGTGAGTAATAATATAGATGCGGGAGCGGTCGGTTGATGTGATCTATTTAGACTTTGCCAAGGCATTTGATACGGTTCCACACAAGAGGTTACTGTACAAACTGAATGTAATAGGCCTAGGGGAAAATGTTTGTGTGTGGATTAGAAATTGACTGAAAGGTAGAATGCAAAGAGTGGTAGTAAATGGCAAGTTCTCCAGTTGGATAAACGTGATAAGTGGAGTACCTCAGGGATCTGTCCTGGGTCCTTTTCTTTTTAATTTGTTTATTAATGACCTCCCAGAGGGCATAGGGAGCCATGTATCAGTGTTTGCCGATGACACAAAATTAAGTAAGGTAATAAAGTCTGAACTGGAGGGGTCTTCATTACAAGAGGATTTGGACAAATTGAGTAACTGGGCAGGCAAATGGCAAATGAGATTCAATATAGACAAGTGTAAAGTTATGCATTTTGGGTATAATAATAAAAATGCAACATATAGTTTAAATGGTGTTTCTCTGGGGAAATCTACAAATGAAAAGGATTTGGGAGTAATGGTAGACAATGCAGTAGCACGCAGTGCCAGCTGGCAGCTGCAAAGGCCAATAAGATATTGGCATGTATTAAAAGGGGTATTGACTCAAGGGAGGAAGATATTATTATGCCTCTTTACAGGTCCATGGTAAGACCCCACCTAGAATATGCTGTTCAATTCTGGGCGCCCTTTCTGAAAAAGGACATTATGGAACTAGAGAGAGTGCAGAGGAGGGCTACAAAACTAGTAAGGGGAATGGAAAGTTTTAGTTATGAGGAAAGGCTAGAAAAGTTAAACTTGTATACACTAGAGAAACGGCGTCTTAGAGGGGATATGATAACACTATATCAATATGTTCAGGGCCCATACAAAGGGCTCTCCAAAGACCTGTTCATTAACAGAACAGTACATAGGACAAGGGGCCACCCGCTTAGACTTGAGGAAAGGAGATTTAATCTACAACAGCGGAAGGATTTCTTTACTGTAAGGACAATAAAGGTATGGAATTCACTGCCTGAGGAGGTGGCGCTATCGAATACATTAGACGCCTTTAAAAAGGGCCTGGATACTTATTTAAAAGAACATAACATAGAGGGCTATGTACGTTAGTATTAGGATTAATATTTTACTTAGGGCTTGTTGATCCAGGGAGAAATCTGATTGCCATTTGGAATAAGGAGGGAATTCTCCCCCCCCACCCCCACCCCATTCGGGGCAGAATTTGAAATTGCTGTATTGTTGTGGTTTTTTTTGCCTTCTTTTGGATCAACGATGGTAAACAGGAATAGGAAAAAGGTTGAACTAGATGGACGCAAGTCTTTTTTCAACCTAAATTACTATGTTGTGTACCCCTCTGACACTCAAAGGGTTAAAGTGACCCTAAACTTACTATTTGACTAGACATTCAACGAGCGAATAATGTTAAACCAATATGAATTTACTTTTTCCAAGTTCACTTTATAATTACACTGTCATGAACCTAACAGTCAGCTCCAGGGATATACATTTCCAAAGAGCTTTCTATCCGTGACTTTCAAAGGGATAGTAATGTTACACAATAAAAGCAGCTCCAATTAATCTTCATAGTATTTGGGCCATGGAGTGCGTTATTTGAGTACTGTCAGAGTTGTAGTTCAAGAGTAAATAGCCCTTTAAAGCAAAGACAGTGTTACAGCATATCATTATGCCTGCAGCAGAAGAGACTAGCAGGAGGGAGCTATGAAGCTGTTGGTCTTCAGCCAGTTAAATACAAGATAAAGAGCACTTAGTGCTTTGTATCTGGTACAACATTCATTAAAGATGTTAGATCCCCCATTAAACATTTGTGTGCCAGAGCTGTGTGCTACACATTCTGTCTAATAAAACCTCTACCACTGATCCGTGCAGATCATGGTAGCGTACACCCCTCTGGCACTCAAAGGGTCACCATCATTATCTATTCCCGGATGGCTATATATACTTCCCCAGGCAAAGATGTGGTCCTAAATTAACCCTCTGAGTGCAAGTGGTGTGTGTTACACAAAGCACACCACATCCCTACACTGCCATTAATATCAAAGTAATCGACAGGGACTTTAAACTCATTTACTCTCCCTTTGCGTGTTAATAAAAATGGTGCATCATGCCCACATACATACATACATGAGCACACACACACAAAGATTCAAAGGAGCTAAAATGATAAGAAGGTTTTAAAAACTAAAGCCATTTTATACACATTTAAAAAAAAATAAAGTAAAACTATTAGTACAAAAATGTTTACCAAATAGAACGAAATACATTCCTTTTGTATTTATTTATAATTTTGTGGAAACAGACATCACAATGACATATGAACATTTGATTTTGCTACTAACTTGAAGTTGTCAGTCTTATATTACCTTACAATTGGCTCCATCTGTTTATGACCTTGGTTGACAAGAAGGGCCACTTTCCATTTCCAGAAGGCCCCTGGGGAACCAGTGCATGTCAGGTATTCACGCCATCTTTTAGGTGCAGACTGCATCTGAGGTGAATAATGGGTGTCTCTTTCAATTTTATATCCCCATTCGTAAGTAGTTTCATCAAGCCATCTGCCACTTTCAGCACTGTTAATTATGTAGTCTTTAGTCAGTACCCACTTTCCTGGAAAGTAAATGAACTGTGAGCAAAGAAAAAAAATAATTTGGGTGCAGACAAACAGTAAATCAAAGCATGTTAACAACATCTATTAAATCACAACCTCTATTATGCAAATACAATAGAACTGCCCACAGTCATAATTTTGAGGGAATCCTTTGTTAACTTATTAATTGGGATTTCTTGTGCAGATTAAAAAAAAAAAAAAAAAAAGAAGATCACGGAGCCATTTGGATCCAGCTGAATTAGTAAAAAAAAAAGGCTGTTTATTTTTAAAAGCACATTTTTATAGCTTATGGAGACTATTATAATTATACCAGTGGCAATATATATATATATATATATATATATATATATATATATATATATATATATATATAGCCTTATTTTAAGAGCACCTATTAATCACCAAGTTACTTACTTTCTTCCCCTCCTTCATTTCCCTTTTTTTTTTTTTTTTTTTTTTTTTAAACACCTTAACCGTCTCAATACCACAGGGAAAAATACCATATTTTGAAGTTGCACAGCTCTTCTGTGCTCTACAAGGTCCGCTCGAATTTATGACGCCATTAGCGATTACGATTGGCTGGCTATTGTTTAAAAAGCAGAAAAACTTGTTCATACAGACATTCAGAGATCATGAGTAAGTGTTTTCCATGCAAAACGCGTACATCTATCGGAGATGTCATCTCATTACATCTGACTATGTACCTGTCACTATTTAGTCTCTCCATTAGCATTCATGTTAACCATCAGATTTGTGGAAGTATGTTTTTATAATTTGTTTTTGAATGTTTGGTGGTAGTGGGTGAATCTATTACTATTACCAGCTCTTCGGTCCTCACAGTGATCCTAATGTGATTTAAAGAAGAACCTTTTTTTGTCCCAAGCCTCCAGAGTACCACTAAGCAATAGTGACTAAGGCCTGGGGCGAGTGTGTCCAAATTGCATTATTTGCTACATAACATGAGTAGTACTTAAACTGGGTTGAGTGAGATTGGGATGAGTTAAAAGCAGGGTTTCGGTTAGGCGGGCGATCAAACCGTTGTCGGTTGGGAAATCTCCTGGTCCCGACGGGTTTCCATTACTCTTCTATCGAACCTTTATTGATCTTCTCCCATCCCCCCAAACACTAGGTTTACTGGTCTTCCAGGGGAGATGGCTTCTTACCCCCTACTCTCAGTGACACACTTCACTCTAATAGGTCCTCAATGTGGACCTCAAAATTTATGTCAAGGTTGCGGCCAACCGACTTAGTCCTTTGCTACCTCACATTATTCATCCGGACCAGACGGGCTTTATCCCTGGCTGCAAGACTCAGGATAATGTTCTGAAATTGGTACATCTGATACATCAACTCCCAGTCACTCCCTACATCTTCCCTTTTGGTCTCTGTTGATGCTGAAAAGGCATTTGAAAGAGTAAACTGGGGATTTATTAAAACATTCTGGAGGGCTTTGGGTTGGGTTCTCGATTCCTCTTACGTCTTGGCTCTTTATTGTAACCCCTCCGAGCATGTCTCTGTAAATGGAGACCTGTCTGAATGTTTTTTTAATACACAATGGCACCAGGCAGGGTTGTCCCCTCTCCCCGTTATCTTTATTATGGTTATGGAGACAGTAGTATACCCCAATAACCCGGCCATCTCAAGAAATCCCTTTAGGTGATCGGGACTACAGTCTGGCACTTTTTGCTGATAATCTAATTTTTACGGTTTCCAATCCTGCCTCTTCCCTGCTGGCATTGGTCTCCGAAATCGCCTCCTTTGGACTTGTTAGCAACTTCAAAGCTAATATGTGCCCTTCTTGTGGGCTACTACCTCAGTTCCTTACCTTGGTGTGCGCCTTACGTCCTCAATCACTGATCTTTTTCATCTCAATTATCTTCCTATGGCTAAGTCTATCGCAGAGGGACTCCAACATCTCTCTAATCTATACTTGTCTTGGACTGGCTGTGTTAACCTTTTGAAGACTGTCTTCCTGCCTAAAATTTTATATCTGTTTCAGGCTCTTCCCATTTATCTACCACTTACTTTTCTGAAGCTGCTTCAGTACACCTTCAACTCCTTTATGTTGGAAGGGAAACCTCCAAGCATCCGATTTTCTAATATTTCACTTCCTAGACAACTTGGAGGTCTTGGGGCATTGGACCTACTACTATATTACAGAGCAGTAGTCCTCAGCTCCATCCCACACTGGTTTCATTCATCTTCCCATAAAGCCTGGGTCTATATGCAGGAATCAATCGGTCACCCCTCTCTCTCACTTTTCTCCCCCTCTGAATGTTCACAGGAGATCCGTTCGCATCCTATTTTTGCACCCTTGTTTTGGGTATGGGACTCTATCGTGGATAAGCTCTCCAACATTCCTTCCCCCCCTACTCTCGGTTATAAATTGTCCCAGCTTCCCTCCTGGCTGCTTGGACTCTTCCTTGGAGGACTGGGAGCAATCCCCTGACCTTAGGGTAGCTGATTTGATTTGGGGTTGCACTCTAATTATTATTGGCCTTACATTCAATTACATATTTTTCTCTTTCTTCCTACCCTTATAAAGCACGCATGTTTTGTTCCCTCACCACTTTCAAATCTCTATGGCATACCCCTTTACCACCTCAGCGAACTTCCCTTCTCCCTGCAGCCAAGCTGCATAGACTCCTGTTGGCCGACCAGGGCGCTTGGGGCATTCAACGTTGCTCGTGTGAAACAAATCTTGAAACTCACATCTCCTCTGAGTCCTGGGAGTTTGCTCTTCGACATTCTCTCTCCTCCTCCAGAAATGTTACTGCTGAAGAGACTAATTATAAGCTCCTGACTCGATGGTATAGAGCTCCTTCAACCATTCACCACTTTTACCCGGGTGTCACCTCCATGTGCTGGAGATGTGCTTCTGGGGAGGGCTCTATGGGACACATCTGGTGGTCGTGCTCAATCTTGGCTCCCTTCTGGGAGGATGTGCATCTGGAGATTTCAGTCTCTTTAGCCCTTGCTGTCCCATACATTGCCCAACTATTTTTACTCTCTATCGGACTGTGTGACATAGCGAAAACTAAACCCCGGCTTATTCTCCTAAACCATAGTCTTACTGCAGCTAGGATGTGCATTCCATTGTTTTGGAAGGCACCGACACTTCACCTTGAGAGACTGACCCTTCTCCTGCCTGGTGGCAGCACTACTTTTAGTGAAATTCGGTCCCCTTGGTGTTCAACACATAATATCTCTCTATGATCAGGTCTATGTTGTCAGAAATTTTCTCCTGTTGGAGAGTAGAGGGTTAGATTTTTGGAAACCAGTATAGGCTTTCTAAAAATTATTTTTTAAATCCTTGTGTACAAATGACCTCATTCTTTAGAACAAGGGGCCTCTTTACCCCAAAGGGAGGTGGAAATTTTTGAGTGACTTCAATGGGTATTGATAGCTAATGGTAGACAAAAGGTCTGGGACGAAGTATACTCCCATGTGAGAAAGTCTAGATAGTATGAAATGTTTATATGACATGTGATGACCTTGTGACCGTATCACTTGTAATAGAGTACAGACCCCGTCAGATGTATGTGAAAATTTTCATATGGTGTAATTGCGCCATCTTCTGGGATCATCCGGAGAGGCTGGCATCCATCGTCACTGTGGTCCAGAAGGGCACCAGGAAGGGTCTGCGTTTCAGGAGATTGTTCAGGTTGAGCCACCAAGAGAGGCTCTGTTTCCATGTGAAGAGGGAGAGATAGGGATCTTTCCAGGCGATCTGGTGGACCCCTGAAGTTCCCTGGTGTGAGCCATGACAAACGTAACTGCTTCTATGGTGGATGAAAACCTTCTGGCTGGAACTGGATCCTGAGACAGGATAGCCTGGACCTTCAGTGCTATCTGATGAGCCACTTTGTCCGTGAGAAATACCATCCCTCTCTGAGTGTCGAAGTGGAGGCCCAGAAAGACCATCCTCTTTGAAGGAACAAGGTCTGACTTGTCCAAATTGATGATCCACCTATGATGGGACAGCGCATGAATGCACTCCTGCACCTGCTGATGAAGGAGTTCCAGAGAAGAGGCCCTTCAGAAGGAGGTCTTCCATTTATGGAGTCACCCTGATGCCCTTCCAATGTAGGGCTGAGATCAGTGATCCCAGGTCTCTGTTGAAGACTTGAGGAGCTGTGGTCAGGCCAAAGGGGAGGGAAGAAAACTGGAAATGTCCTCTGTCGCAGGCAAAGCGAAGATACTGCCGACTCTCTGGATGAATGGTGATGTGCAGACAGGCATCCTGAAGATCCAGAGAGGCCAGAAATTCCCCAGGGGACATGGCTGCTATCACTGTGCACAGAGATTCCTGGTGGTACTGGGACCGGACCACAAAGGAGTTGAGATCTTTCAAATCCAAAATGGGACAACATCCGCCTTATTTATGGGAAACCACAAAGAGGTTGGAGTAGAATCTCAAGCCCCTCTCCTGAGGAGGAACGGGCTCCAGGACCGCGTTGTCCAGAAGGGCCTTGATAGCGTCATCAAAAATGTGGAGCTTTTCTGCTCCCAAAGGAGAACGAGAAGAGAAGGTCCTGAGAGGAGGAAGGGAGGTGAAGGCTACCCCATAGCCACCACCTGTAAAACCCACAGGTCCTCTACAGAGGCCTGCCAAGACGATAGGTAGGGACGTTAGTGGCCACCTACCTGAGGGTGGGGACCCGGGTTCAGCAAGTCATGCAGAAGGTTTGGAAGCCTTGGGCTTCACGGAGGACTTGGACCTCCATAGCTGCATAAGCTTAGATGAGGAGCGGAGCTTGAGGGACCGTCTGGGTCGCTTGGCGTGAGTCTGCTTGAAAGGGACGAAAAAGAGGATTTTAGTCTTACCTGTTAAATCCTTTTCTCTTAGGCCATACAGGTTTATGGTAACTCTGGGTAGGCGATCTGCCCCTTTAAGTAGGCAGGAACAATTCTAGAATTGATTGCAAGGGGTGAAGCCTACCTTCCCTCCTTGGCTGCAGCTAGCCAACCAGCTCCAGAAAGATTTGAGACACTATTGACTAGATAGTAGAAGGGAAAGAAGACTCCTGTGAGCATGACCCAGAAGGACCCCCACAGTCTGCCACAGGAGAGCAAAGCATGGTCCCTTGACAGGGTGGGAGACCAGTAACCTGTATGGACTAATAGAAAAGGATTTAACAGGTAAGACTAAAATCCTCTTTTCCAATACAGGTTACTGGTAACTCTGAGATGTCCAACCATTGAGTTTCCCCAGAGGCGGGAATTAAGGCAAGGACCAGGCGCAAGGCCCCCAAAGTCACCAGAGCAGATATGAACCATCAGATCAGAGATATCCCTACAAACAATGAAGTGCCAACGGACACTGAACAGGGGTAACATGCCAACTGTTACAAAGCACACTGTACAAGAGCCACCGAGCTCAAAAGTGAAGGAAGCACCAAGAACCAAAGAAAATCCTAGAAAGGCAAGACTGCCTCCAGGATTTTCCTCCCAAAGCTGGTGTCACCCGATGTCAGTACATCAACATGGTAATGCTTCAAAGAGGTGTGCACAGACAACCAGGTGGCAGCCTTGCACAACTGATCAGCAGAGGCCTGATTCTTGTAAGCCCAAGAGGCCCCAATAGATCTTGTAGAATGAGCCGTGACCCTCAAAGGAACAGCCTTCTTCCTCAGCTCATAAGCCTTATGAATAGTGGACTTGATCCAAGAAGCAATAGTCACCTTGGATGCAGGTCTTTCTGCTCTAGGACCCTCAGGAATGACGAACAACATGTCTGATTGCCTGATAAACTCAGTTCGATGTACATAAAACTTGAGACAATGAACCACGTCTAACAAGTGGAGATGGGAAGGAGAGATCCTTCCGGACCTCACCGACCCTGTGCACTCAGGCGACCCAGGACCAATCCCTATCCGGAGAGGCTGGCATCCGTTGTTATCGTGGTCCAGAGGGAAACTAGGAAGGACTTGCCCTTCATCTTCATGTGGATCGGAGTTTGTCCTGGTGGCTCGACCTCACCAATCTGCTGAAGTGACTCCGACGTCTTCAGAAGGTCCGGCCAACCCCTGCACACCTGGATCACAAACCGATGGAGTTCTCTGGTGTGTGCTATGGCAAACAGCACCACCGCTATGGTGGAAATTACTTTCCCCACAAGAGTGACAGCTTCTTGGCTGGAACTGGATCTTGTGCCAGTATCTCAGAAACCCTGTGGGCGATCTGGTGAGCCACCTTGTCTGTGAGAAACACCATGTACTTCTGGGTATCGAAGAGGAGGTCCAGGAAGACCAGAGGCTGGGATAGGACAAGATCTGCTTTGTCCAAGCTGATGATCCACCCGTGATGGGTGAGAGCATAAATGCATTGCTGAATCTGCTGATGAAGAAGTTCCGCAGAAGAGGCTTTCAGAAGCAGGTTGTCCATTTATGGAGTAACTCTGATGCCGTCTCTGTGGAGGATGGACACTAAGGCTTCCAGGACACTGTTGGAAACCTGAGGAGCTGTCGTCAGACCAAATGGAAGAGCTCAGAACTGAAAATGTCCCAATCTGCAGGCAAACCGGAGGTACTGCCGGCTGTCTAGATGAATGCTATGTTTAAGTATGTGTCCTGAAGATCCAGAGATGAAAGGAATTCCCCTGGGGACATGGCAGCAATCACCGTCTGTAGAGACTCCTGGTGTTAATGAGTCCAGTTCACAAAGGAATTGATATCCTTTAAATCCAAAATGGGACGACAACCGCCATCCTTCTTGGAAACCACAAAGAGGTTTGAGTAAAAACCCATACCTTTGTCCTGAACTGGAACCGGTTCCAGAATGTCCTTGTCCAGAAGAGCCTGAACAGACTGCGTTTCTCTTCGCCCTGAGGTGTATGACAAGGAAGGAAGCGAAAGGGACGAAGAAAGACAAAAGGGATCCTGTACCCTTCCGTCACTACCTGCAAAACCCATGGGTCCGTCAGTGAATCCTCCCAAATGCTGTGATAGTGACACAGACGACCACCCACAGCAGTGTGGACCCGGGTTCGCTGAGACATGCCGAAGAAGGCTTGGAGGAGACCTTGGGCTTCCATTGTTGTTTGGGCTTGCAGGAGGTATGCGGAGCTGAGGGAACCATCTGGTTCGCCGGACGTGTCTCATTCTGAAAGGAACGAAAATACTGGTTACGCTTAAGCGGTGTTTTCTTCCTAGGAACTAAGGGTAGAAGTGTACTCTTACCCCCTGTAGCCTCACTGATCAAATCCTTGAGATCTGCCCCAAACAAAGAAGTGCCTTGAAAAGGCAAGGAGAGCAAAGCTTTCTTGGAAGCAGTATCAGCAGACCAGATCTTGAGCTAAAGAGCCAGTCTGGCAACCACAGAGATGGTGAAAACTCTAGCCACCAAATGGATGGCATCAAATAGGGCAGCAGAAACATAGTGCTGTACCTCAGAAATGTTGGTAAGGAGGCGCAACTTATCCGAAGTAGGAGCATCCTGACGGACAGCAAGAGTGAGCTGTTCAGTCCAGACCACAACGGCCCAGTTCACTCATGCTGCTGCGAATGCTGGACGCATAGCAGTGGCAAAGATGGACTTGAGGGAGACCTCAAGTTTCTTGTCAGTCCAGTCCTTTAGAGCAGACGCATCAGACACTGTCAAGGCAGTAGACTTGGATAGCCTGGAGATAGAAGCATGCACTTTAGGAGGATGAACCCAATGAGCAAGCGCTGCCTCAGAAAAGGGATAAAGCTTAGCAAATTTTTGGAGACAGAAGGTTTCCTGTCCAGAGACTTCTACTCTTCAGACACAAGGCGGTCAAGAGTGGGGTTAGGTGGAAAGCAAGTAAGGGGCTTTTTAGGCTTCTGAAATACATCAGAAGGAACCTCCTGCACTAATATTTGAAACAGCCCTGATCAGGCCCTCAGCCGAGGGCTCAGGATCAGCCTCAAAAGGGTCCCCAAAAAACTGAGGAGCCCACCGCAGAACATTCCTCAACATCTGAATCCACCAGCAGTTCCTCCTCAGAGGAATCTGACATGTCGGGGAAACCCTGAGACTTTGGCAGGGAAGGCTTGAAGAAGGAGGGGGTCTGCCAAGAATGAAAGACCCCCTGTAACTGGGATGGAAAGAGTTGCAAAGTGGACCGGAGGTCCCTAGTAGCAGCCTTGAACTCTTGCACCCAACCTGGCTCTAATGCATGGTTGGAGGTCCCTGGGAGACTCTCAGGGACATCAGAACATACTGGGCATAAAGGACCTGAGAATTCTCTAGGTAACCCTGAATGGCAGAAAGAGCAATAGGGGATACAGAGATCCCAGCATCCTTAGTCTTAGGTCTAGCCCCAAACTCCAATGGTATATACATTCTCACAGTGTCAATAACCTTATTGTATAAGAAATCACCCAAGTACAGTGTGTAGGATTAAAGTTTCACCCCAGAAATCACTAAAATAGACTTATCTGGCAGGTGAAGGGTTAATCAGCAGAAGAGAGAAGGAGAGTCCGAGCCCTGCGTAGGATATTTATTCTGGAAAGATCACAAAATGGCTGCCACGGGGGGATCTGATCAGAAACTACAGCGCGAAGTAAGCTCTCATGGGAAATGTAGTTTTCACAGAAGAGTACCCCAAACAGTGCCCAAAGCCCCCTGAGCTCCCCAACACACTAGAAACATGAACCAAGGGCAGACAAGTAACACAACACACTAGAAACATGAGCAAGGGCAGACAAGTAAAATGAGCCATCTCTGAAGTCGCTAGGTTAAACGGTTGCAGAGATATGTGCCAAACTGTACAGTCACATAGGAGTGAATGGAGCAATGGCGCCTATGTGGTAAAGCGTGCCTGTAACTCAAATTTTACAAAATTGAAGGTGTAATATTAAAAGACATGAAACATCACTAGAACATGTTAGGATACCCAAAAAAACGAAAAGTGTCAGAAAAAACCCCAAATGAATGCCAATCCAGCAGCTAAAGGGTTAAATACTACATAAACCTGCTCCAAACACCCAACAGACATACAAATAGACCCAGTGAGTGCAGTAGTGTGCAATAGGAACTCCAAATGAAAAACCCCTCTGCAGAGGGGCACTGTGGGACTGTTATGGTTCAGTACACTCAGAAACGGAAGGTTTTCGCAAAACACAGTTTTATTTGCACACAATGAATAACAGTAACCCTCGCGGGTCCAGCATACAGATAAACAGTAGACTGACACAGGACAAGTTACAATGAATTGATTAACCCACACGGGTCCAGTATGTAGATACAATATACAATACTGACACAGGTCAGGTAAAACGCATATGATACAGTGTAAATATGACAGAGTGATACTTATTAGGCCAAGAACAGTAGTTGGCCCTAATAGTGGAAGGCCCAATGTAGCTCTCTATGCAGAGAGTGACAACAGCGACTGGCATTATATGGAACAGGTGAAGCCAGAGTAGAACCGGCTAAGGCACCATAGGAGGAAGGCTGCCACAGTGAACGTCCACCGGAGACTGCAAAGATATCGTGAGCCAGTGTTTAGTGCCGTAAGGAAAAACATACGGCCAACTGAGACGACAAACACTGATACGAATGCCCAGCACCGCCCCTAAAGGGGTTAATGAACAGATGGGAAATAGCCTGAGGCGCCCAACTGTACCAAACCTCAGGAACGGCAGTAACAGAACAAGTGAACGTGGTGCAACCAGGGTAAACTGGAAAGTAGCACAGGCACAATGCGTGAGCAGAACACGGACTGGACTACTGTACAGGACCGAGGCTATCGGAGGTCTGGCAAGACCGCAGAAGCGTGAGCAACAGCAGAAGCAGGGTGACTGGCAAGAAGGAACAGTGCAGGAACAGGAACTTCAACCCAGCTGGGTCGGTACACAGAGCAGGAACTTCAGCCAAGCCGGGTCTGTACACGAAGCAGGAACACCAGTCAAGCCGGGTCGGTACACGGAGCAGGAACGTCAGCCAGGCCGGGTCAATACACGAAGCAGGAACGTCAGCCAATCCGGGTCGGTACACGGAGCAGGAACGGTAAACAGGAAGAGTAGTCAGACAGTCCAGGTCATACACTGGTATCATATGAGAGTAACGGAACAAACGCTAGGCAACGGATACACTACAAAAGGGCAGAGCATAAGTGACAGCCCAAGGTATTTAAAGGCTGTCACTGGGAGGAGCAAAGACAGTGTAGCCAATAAAGAGATATCAGGAAGTAAACATGTCAAAATGTCGCCCGTATATCACGGGCACCGCGATAGGGACATGTAGACCTGCAGCACTCAAAGGGTTGCTCACCTTTCCTGCAGATCTTCTGTCTTCAGACCACCATGTATTAAGAAGCAGCCTCGGTGGGCAACTCCTGAGGAAAGAACTTGTAGCCAAGATTTTCCCCCCAGGGCTTAAAGTCCACAAAAAGCACCTGGTCACTGAGCTAGCCACATCTAACGGCATTGTCAGTTATGGTAATCCGCCTAATGGTGGTATTCCATTTGTAACAGAAAAATAAAAAAACTTCTAAAGCTATAGCAGAACTGTTCTCTTGCCTGTGTTAACTTCACCAAGTAACAAATCTTTCTGGAGCTGGTTGGCTAGCTGCAGCCAAGGAGGGAAGGTAGGCTCCACCCCATGCATACAATTCTAGAATTGTTCCTGCCTACTTAAAGGGGCGGATCGCCTACCCAGAGTTCCGAGTAACCTGTATTGGACGACAGAGAAAAGCAGATTCCTTTTGACAGGAGCCTTCTTCCTCAGGACCACTGTCAGGTGAGTCCTCTTCCCTCCAGTGGCCTTGCTGATGAGATCCTTGAGCTCAGGCCCAAACAGGGAGGAGCCCTGAAAAAGCAAAGACAGTAGAGCCTTCTTGGAGGTTGTGTCAGCAGACCAGATCTTGAGCCAAAGAGCACATCTGGCTACCACAAACATGGTAGATGCCCTGGCTACCATACGCACAGTGTCAAACAGGGCAGCAGAGACATAATGCCGAGCCTCAGCAATGTTAGCGAGAAGTCGCAACATGTCAGTAGTAGGGGCCCCCTGATGGACAGCTGAATTGAGCTGTTCAGTCCAAACAGCCACAGCACTATTCACCCACACTGCAGCAAAGGCAGGGCGGAGGGCAGAGCCAGCAGTCACAAAAATAGACTTGAGAGAGGTCTCAAGCTTCTTATCAGTCCAGTCTTTGAGAGAAGAGGAGTCAGCCTATCACGGTGCCCGTGTTATTACTGGCGACATTATGACAGTGCTTCTTCCTGATTCAGTTTTATTGGCTAACGTGGTGTTGCTCCACCCAGTGATCACTTTTAAATACTGAGCCCTGTCATTTCAGCTTTGCCCTTTCGTGGTGTTCCTGTTACTAAGCGCTTGCTCCAGTATTCGTGTGTTTCCTGTGTATGACCCAGACTGCCTGACTCCTCTGCCTGTATCGTTCCGGTTCGGTACACAGAGCAGGATTGGCTGACGTTCCTGCTCTGTGTACCGACCCGGCCTGGCTGACGGTCCTGCTCTGTGTACCGAGTCGGATTGGCTGACGTTCCTGCTCTGTGTACCGACCGGGCCTGGCTGACGTTCCTGCTCTGTGTACTGACTCGGATTGCCTGACGTTCCTGCTCTGTGTACTGACCCGGCCTGGCTGACGTTCCTGCTCTGTGTACCGACCCGGATTGGCTGTCACTCCTGTTCTGGGTGCCAACCCGGTCCTGCTTACTGTTCCATCCGGTATCCAGATACGGGCCTGTCTCCGATCTCTCTGTCCACGGACAGATCCGTTGTTGCCTCCGTTGCTGCTCCGGCAGCCTTGTACTGTTACCCGGCCAGTATTGTGCCACGTTATTTATCCGGTTTTGTAGTGCCCAAACGGTAGCACCACTGTACGCTTGACCTATACTGCCCTAGCTGAGGTTGGGTTATCCTTGGCGCCTCAGGCGTTATCTATTCTGGCAGTCGACTCTAGGTCTGAGCATTCGTTAACCCCTTGTGGGTTGGTGCCTGGCACATTGGGTACAGTCATTGCAGTTCCTGATTGGCGTTATTCCGTGCCTCTGTGGCAGTTCTCCTTTGGCAGCTCTGGTAGTCTACCGTTTGTCCAGGGCCTGCATGTTTTTTGTGGACATTACTATCACTTTAATATTAAAACCTACTCACCTGACAGCATAACTTAAATCTTAATTAGCATAGTTTATACAGTTTCTAGGGCAAAGGTGTGCCTATATGATGTTGCCAACTGTATTGGAATTAATTGTAAGGATCAATTAACCTTTTCTGTGTTGCTGGGATCAATTATTACCTAATACCTCTGGATACACCTATGTATGTTAACCCTGTAACTGCTGGTACAACTATTTTGTGATATTGGTTTGAGTTACTTTAAATCTATTTCAATTGGTGTTCACTCCTTTATATCATTGTTGATTACACTTTACATATATTTTACTTAAATAAATTATATATTTTTTTGCACAAATATGCATAATTGATTATTTTAATCAATTCTTTACTGTGAAGTAGCATGTCAAATTTATTTAATATTATTATTTATCTATTTATGTGAAGATATACAACCTAATTGGGTCTCCTGTTGAACCCTTTCATGTATATGTTCAACAGTGCAGTGGACTCTTCTTCCCTTTTACATTTCCCTGTGTGTGTTATTCCCCTTAGATCCCTTGAGAAGGGGCACTGGACTGTCCATACTGTGGTCATTTGGTTGTTCACCTAACATACACATGTCCATCTCTCCCCATGCCATCCACCCTCCATCCCCTTCCTCATTAATTCTTCTTCGTCTCTTGTCTTGTCTTTCCTCTTTATTTCTCTTATCTTTCCTCCTTTCTATGTTCTTCTGTTTCCTCTTATTCTTTACCTACTTGCTTAAGTTTCGTTCTCCACATGTCAAATGCTCACTGCAGCAGTAAAATTTTGTTTCTTTTGCCAAAGTTAGTGGTGCTCTCATGATGCTATATATGTATACCCTTATCGAAGAGCTGTGCTCTTATTGTATTTCAGCATCTTCTTGCCATTATGTATTGCTGTTTTGTACTTATACTTTCAATAAAGGTTTTGAACAAAAGGAAAAAAAAATGGGAAGAGATTAGCCCACACAAGAAGGAGAGTGGGTGGAACAGAGGAAAGTGGGCAGAATGAGAAGGAGAATGGGTGGAACAGGAAGAAGAATGGACAGGGTTAACAGGGAACTCAATGAGCTTGGAGGATCAAACTCTGCCCTCAGAGACCTGGAATTCTCTATACAAGCCACAGTCTCTGGAGCAGATCCACATAGTAGGTGTTATGCATAACTGGGGACTACAAATAAGCCATCACCTTATTTTAATATGGTCAGAAAATCCTAATGGCCCCAAATAATTTTGCCCATTTGCCTTTTCTCAGTGTTATGTCCATGTAGGAAGACACTACAATTGTTAGCAGGACCACAAACTCAGAATGGCAACAAAACATGAAAAAGGACGGGAAATGAAAGATGATGAGAGAGACAGGTTGTGGCATGAAAAGATGGGGAGGGAAATGGAAGAGGAATAAATGGTGAACTATTTAAGGGACTGAAAGAATGGCGGTGGTACTAGGGGGAAAATGAAGGATTAAAAATAAGGGGAGAGAGAAGATTACAAAAAGCATACAGAAATAAGAGTGAGGGATGCAAGTGACAGGGAAGGTGAGAGTGAAGGACAGCAGGGGATGGGAATATGAATGAGAGAGTGGTGCAAGTGTGAGTGGAAGAGGAGAATGGTGTGCAGTGAATGTGACAAGGGAGAGGAATGGAGCAAGAGAGAAAGAGGCAAACTGTGCTTCCTAACTTGGATAGTGGACCATGCATTGCTCCAACCCCCTCCTACCAAAACTTCTAGTGGAACAAACCTGATGCACATGCTGCAAGCCACTTTTCACTTCTGCTTGGCTTCTTTGCTATAAGGTGTGTGCAGTTTTCAAACTTCTAAATAAAAAAAAAAAAATTAGTGTTTAAAGGCAAGGAAACACAGAGGTCTGAATTATTAAAACAAAACAAAAATGATATTATATATATATATATATATATATATATATATATATATATATATATATATATATATATATATATACACACACACACACGTTAACAAGTGTGAATTCTATTGTTCGTGAGTAATGGTATGGGTCTTTATCAATTCGCTAGGTATAGGATGGGAATCCTTTACAGGTCACCATACAGGTAACCATACAAGGATTTACTTTACGCTGGCCATAAAATCTTAACGGCCACTAAGAATTTTCCCCTTGCTCCTTGGTTCAATAAGTCCTAGATATCATGTCTATTGAGGCAGACATAACAGCTGCTGGCAGGACCACATGTCCTCAAACTCTTTTCACAGCACATGGTAAGTTTAAGCCTTCAAGGATCACAGGGGTGTGCATCACACTGCTTTACAATGTGCTGCACAACACTCTATTAAAAAACCTGCTAGCAATCTTCATGTCCTCCTCCACTGGCATAAGATGCCTGACTGACTGAAAATGTTCTGTCTTAAACAAATTCACATGAGCAAAATTCATTAGGTCCAATTTAAACTATACTGTTTATACGTAATACCAAAGTGGAAGAGCAAGAAACGTACGTGCCCACTGCAATAGAAGTCTACGGAAAGTACAATAAAAAAATAGATTGAGTAGACTTCTAAAACCAATAACCAGTCACCAAATGTAACTCTTTGAGGCAGGGCTTGATGAAATAGGATTTTATAGTGATCTTACTGGTTAAATCCGTTTCTCTCTAGTCCATATGGAACACAGGTACTTCCTCGTGGAGGGCAGGGCACATCACAAAAGACAGGGACTTTGGAGACTCTCCTCCTATTCCAGCTCAACTCCCCCTCCTACTAACAACCAGAAGAAAATCTCCGAAGACTAAGACCATAAAAGTATTTTGCTTAGGAAAGCCACGCACCCATTAAGGTCTTTTCTCTGGATGGGAGACCTGTGTTCCATATGGACTAAAGGAAAGATTTTAGTGTTCATACCTGTTAAATCCTTTTCTGTTTGGTCTATACTGAACACAGGTACCAGGGGAGTTGGCTATCATATGCCAAGTGTATGAGATCAGGAAGAAACCAGTTCCCTTCAAGACCACAGCTCGTTCCTCCAGATCCGTGGGTTTTTATGGGCCTAGAAGATCCAGGCCTCACCTGAACAGCTGTGCATGGCTGAGACTTAGTGCTTGGTGAAAGTATGCAAAGAGGACCATCATGTCAACGTCTTGGCCTTGACTGGACCCAGCATTGGCATGAAGGTCCTTCAGACAGTTTTGCTTGCTTATAGATGTCTTTTTCTTGCTGCCAGTTGATGTCCAGTAGTTTTTAATCCCCACTGGCGCTTGTTTGGTGCCATGTGCTAATTCAGTGTCTGTTAATTTTTTTTTTCTGGGTTATTCACATCCTGAATAGTCCTAGGGAACTCTGGTATCACGGTAACATATGAGAGGTCTTTCCTCCTTCCCATGCCCAAGAATTCTAGCTTTGGAATATCCCCATGGTACCCGTGTTACATATTAGATGTAAATCTTTTCCTTTTTCATCCAGTACAGAACATAGATACCATGGGGGTTGAATCTCTCCTCCTGGAGGGCAGGGCACATCTCAAAGACAGAGTCTTAAGGGTGGAGACTCCCTCCTCCATCAGCTCAACGTTCCCCCTTCCAGCCATTACCCAGAATTCATGTGACTGAAGCCACACAAATAATGCAAGCAGGAAAGAGAAGAAGAAAATCTCCTATGAGAAAAAGACTCCACTGCCCAGGAAGGTCCCTTTCTCTGGGTGGGAGACCTATGATTCTAAAGAGAAAAGAGGATTTTAGTCTTACCTGATAAATCCTTTTCTCTTAGTCCATACAGGTTACTGGTTATGTTGTGTAGGTGATACGCCCCTTAAGTAGGCAGTAACATTCTAAAATTGATTGTACAGGGTGGAACCTACCTTCCCTCCTTGGCTGCAGCTAGCCAACCAGCTCCAGAAAGATTTGAGACACTAACTATTGACTAGATAGTAGAAGGGAAAGAAGACTCCTGTGAGCATGACCTGAAGGACCCCCACAATCTGCCACAGGAGAGCCAAGCATGGTCCCTTGAAAGGGTGGGAGACGAGTAACCTGTATGGACTAAGAGAAAAGGATTTAACAGGTAAGACTAAAATCCTCTATTCTCTGTCGTCCAATACAGGTTACTGGTAACTTTGGGATGTCCAACCACTGAGTTTCCCCTGAAGTGGGAAGTAAGGCAAGGACCAAGCACAAGGCCCCCAAAGTCACCAAAGCAGATATGAACCATCAGATCAGAGATAACCCAACAAAACAACTGAAGTGTCAATGGACACTGATCAGGGATAACAACAACACCCCAAGAACGGTTACACAGCACACGGAACTAGAGCCAAACCGAGCTCAAAAGTGAAGGAAGCACCAAGAACCGAAGAAGATCCTAGACAGGCAAGACTTCCTCCAGGATCTTCCTCCCAAAGCTGGCGTCAGCCGATGCCAGCACATAAACACGGTAGTGCTTCAAAAAGGTGTGCACAGATGACCAAGTGGCAGCCTTGCACAACTGTTCAGCGGGGGCCTGATTCTTGTAAGCCCAAGAAGTCCAGAGAGATCTGGTAGAATGAGCTGTAACCCGAAAGGGAACGGGCCTCTTCCTCAGCCCGTAAGGACTGCCCTGGGGCCCTCAGGAATGATGAACAGCACATCAGATTGTCTAATGGACTCTGTGCTATGTACATAAAACTTGAGACAACGCACCACATCTAACAAGTGG
The DNA here is from genome assembly GCA_037306005.1 of Rhinophrynus dorsalis. Lineage (NCBI taxonomy): Eukaryota > Metazoa > Chordata > Amphibia > Anura > Rhinophrynidae > Rhinophrynus > Rhinophrynus dorsalis. Next base: position 578,972,390 of record CM074718.1, read on the forward strand.
AGATCCCTCTTCTTGTCAGAGGTAGGGTCAGGGCAGAAAGAAGGCACCACAATCTCCTGATTAATGTGGAACTCAGAGACCACCTCCGGGAGAAACATCTGAGAATAGAGAAGCACCGCCTTGTCTTTGTGAAACATCAAAAAGGGTGGTTTACAAGACAAAGCATGTAACTCCGGGACACGGCGAACAGACACGATCGCCAGGAGAAAGGCCATTTTCCCAGTCAGCAGGCGTAGAGGAATAGTAGCCAAAGACTCTACGGGAGGGCGCTGAAGGACACCCAAGACCAAATTAAGGTCCATATACAATACATAAACTAAAGAAGAAAAAAATGTACACTTACAGTGCTCCAAACAGTATGTAATGAATGAACACAAGTTATGTTGCAAAGGGACCAAAAATGATTATACGACGCCGCCTCCTAGTGGCAACTTAAATCCACAGTGTCCTTAGCAGCACTAATCACCTATAGAAGAAATATATACAAAAGAAGGACAAGCACAATTTCTAGGAAGCAGTCTTAATGTAAAAACAATCAAAGAAAACTCACAGTATATGCTCCTGTGAGTATACCGTGTGACAGTCACTCAAATAGCGAAGAAATCAAAGGTGGGTGATTGATGTGGTGTTTGGATCTGGCCGTGGATCGAGGTCAATGTCAGGTAGAAATGGGTCCTAAATAACACAGAAAAAGATCTAAGGATGAATCTGTGTAGCAGTATGGGCACAAATAGGACCAGACTCACCAGATCAGTGCTTGAGTATGTAGCATAAAAAGCCCGACCCAGCTGTTTGGACCAAAGTATCCCACAATCAGCGGCGACATATTAACAGTCCTATCTGAGAGAGTATCTGTATATCAGAAGGTAAAAAGGTCTCAAATGAGAATCACACTCACCAGATGGATAATAGAAACGGGGATCCAAAGCCCAACCTGGCTAGAGGTATAAGGATGAATTGGTACTCGTGGAAAAAGAACTCTCCCGGTCTGTCTCCAGCCCCCTCAGTATTTCTGCATTCCCCGGGACCATATTGCTACACAGATTAATCATTAGATCTTTTTCTGTGTTATTTAGGACCCATTTCTACCTGACATTGACCTCGATCCACGGCCAGATCCAAACACCACATCGTTGCATATACTGTGAGTTCTCTTTGATTGCACTTGTCCTTCTTTTGTATACAAATTAAAGGTCCCACTGAGGAGCGGGAGTCTTAAAGACAGGACGACAATGAGTAATGCCCTGGAAGAAAACCGTGACATCAGGAAAGATAGCAATGCACTTCTAAAAGAAAACAGAGAGGTCACACGTCTGAACCATAAGGGAACTCAAACTGAGGCCCTTATCCATGCCGTCCTGCAAGAAGGCAAGGATCGTAGGCAGATCAATTTCCTGAGACAGGTCATTGTCAGCACACCAAGACAGAAAGGCCGACCAGACACGATGGTAGATCTTGTAAGAAACAGGTTTGCGGGAACGGACCATAGTAGCCACCACACCAGAAGAGACACCCTTCTTCTTCAATAGTGAGGATTCAATTTCCAAACTGTCAAAGCTAGCCGATGAACATCCTCCTTCCACAGGTAACCCTGTAGAAGGAGGTCTGGACGGTAGGGGAGCCGAAAGGGCTCCGCCACTGACAGATCCAAGGGCTCCGGAAACCAAGCTTGGCGAGGCCAGTATGGAGAAATCAGAATGACTGGACAGTGTTCAAGTTGCAATTTCTGTAACACCCTGTGCAACATTGGGAGGGTCTCTCCACCTAGAGCAAAACCTCTGAACTTTTCTGTTGTGTCTTGTCACCATCAGGTTGATGTAAGGAAGACCCCACTTCTGAACAATGAGGGTGAACACCTCTGGGTGCAGTTCCCACTCTCCGCTGTCCACTGTGTGTCGACTGAGGAAATCCGCCATGACATTGTCTACTCAAGGAATGTGCACTGTGGATATGGCAGGAACGTGTTCTTCTGTCCAGATCAAAATAGCCTTGACCTCTAACCAAGCGGCGAGACTACCTGTTCCGCCCTGCTTGTTGATGTAAGCCATGGCCATGGCTTTGTCGGACTGTACCCAGACTGGACAGTCTTCCAGCTGAGATGCCCAATGATGAAGGGCATGAGATATCGCCTGAAGATCCAACACATTGATGGGAAGGACAGACTCCTCTGGAGACCACAACCCTGAGCACTCAGGCGACCCAGGACCGCTCCCCAGCCTGAGAGGCTGGCATCCGTCACCACAGTGGTCCAGAAGGATACCAGGAAGGACTTGCCTTTCAGCAGATTGGAGAGGTCGAGCCACCATGACAAACTCAGTTCCACATGAAAAGGGAGGGGCACTGACATCTTCAGAAGGTCCAGCTAACCTTTGCACACCTGGATCATAAACCTTTGGCGTTCCCTGGTGTGCGCTATGGAAAACGGGACCGCTTCGATCGTGGAGATGAATTTTCCCACTAGAGACGACAGCTTCTTTGTTGGAACTGGATCTTGAAACAGAACCGCAGAAACCTTGTGGGCAATCTGGTGAGCTACCTCATCCGTGAGAAACACCATGCTCTTCTGAGTTTCGAAGGGAAGGCCCAGGAAGACCAGTCACTGGGATGGATCCACCAGTGATGGGTGAGTGCATGAAAGCAGTCCTGAACCTGCTGATGAAGGAGTTCTGGAGAAGGGGCTTTCAGAAGCAGGTCGTCCATATATGGAGTTACTCTGATGCCATCCTGGTGGAGGACGGACATTAAGGCTCCCAGTACACGGCTGAAAACTTGACGAGCAGTAGTCAGACCAAAGGGAAGAGCTGAAAACTGAAAATGCCCTCGGTCGCAGGCAAATCTGAGATACTGCCGGCTTTCTGGATGAATGGCGATGTGTAAGTATGCGTCCTGAAGATCCAGAGATGCAAGGAATTCCCCCGGGAACATAGCAGCAATCACCGTCCGTAGAGTCTCCGGGTGATAATGAGTCTGTATCACAAAGGAATTGAGATCCTTCAAATCCACAATTGGACGTCAACCGCCGTCCTTCTTGGAGACCACAAAGAGGTTTGAGTAAAAACCCATACCTCTGTCCTGAACTGGAACCGGTTCTAGAACATCCTTGTCCCGAAAAGCCTCAATAGCGATGCTGAACAGCCGGCGTTTCTCGGAGCCCTTAGGCATATGAGAAGGAAAGAAGCGAAAGGGAGGAAGAGACACAAAAGGGATCCTGTACCCTTCCGTCACCACTTGTAAAACCCATGGGTCGGCCAATGAATCCTCCCAGATGCTGTGGTAGTGACTCAGAAAAACCACCCACAGCAGAGTGGGGACCCGGGTTCGGTGAGTCATGCCGAATAAGGCTTGGAAGTCTTGGGTTTGGAGGACACCTCGGGCTTCCATTTCTGTTTAGGCTTGGAGGAGGTACATGGAGCTGAGGGAACCGTCTGGTTCGCCAGACGTGTCTCAGTCTGAAAGGAACTAAAATACCGATTACGCTTAAGCTGTATTTTCTTCCTGGGGACAAAGGGTAGAAAGGTACTCTTACCCACTGATCAGATCTTTAAGATCAGGCCCAAACAAAGAAGTACCTTGAAAAGGTAAAGAGAGCATTTCTTTGTTGGAAGCAGTGTCAGCAGCAGACCAGATCTTGAGCCAAAGAGCTCGTCTGGCAACCACAGACATGGTGGAAACCCTGGCCACCAAACAGATGGCATCAAATAAGGCAGCAGAAACATAGTTCTGTGTCTCAGAAATGTTGGCAAGAAGGCACAACATATCCGAAGTAGGAGCACCCTGACGGACAGCCAGTGTGAGCTGTTCAGTTCAGACCGCAATGGCCCGGTTCACCCATGCTGCAGTGAAAGCTGGATGTGTGGCAGTACAAGTAGTGGCAAAAATGGACTTGAGGGAGACCTCAAATTTCTTGTCAGTCCAGTCCTTCACAGCAGACACATCAGAAACTGGCAAGGCAGTAGACTTAGATAGGAGCATCCACTTTGGGAGGATGAACGCACTGCACAAGCACTACCTCAGAGAAGGGATGAAGCTTGGCAAATTTCTTGGACACAGGTTTCCTGTCTGGGGATTTCCACTTCTCAGACACAAGGAGATCAAGAGTGGGGTTAGGTGGAAAACAAGTAAGGGGCTTTTTAGGCTCCTGAAACACATCAGAGGGATCAGAAGGAACTTCCTGAACTAAGGGAATGTTAAGCATATTCAAGACAGCCCTGATCAGGCACTCAGCCGAGGGCTCAGGATAAGCCTCAAAAGGATCCCCAAAAAACAGAGGAGCTCAGAGCAGAACATTCCTCAACATCTGAATCCACCAGCAGTTTCTCCTCAGAAGAATCTGACACGTCAGGTACACCCTGAGGTTTGGGCAGGGAAGACTTGACGGACAATGGAAGACCACCTGTAACTGGGATGGAAAAAGTTGCAATGTAGATCTAAGGTCCCTGGTAGTAGCCTTGAACTCTTGCACCCAAACTGGCTCTATTGCATGGCTGGAGGTCCCTGGGAGACTCTCAGGGACATCAGAACATGCTGGGTATAAATGATCTGAGAATTCTCTAGGTAACCCTGAATGACAGGAAGAGCAAAGCGCAATAGGGGATACAGAGACCCCAGCATCCTTAGTCTTAGGTCTGGCTCCAAGCTCCAACGGTATAGACATTCTCACAGTGTCAAATAACCTTACTGTATAAGAAATCACCGAATTACAGTGTGTAGGATTAAAGTTTCATCCCAGAAATCGCTAAAATAAAAGTATCTGGAAGGCGAAGGGTTAATCAGCAAAGGAGAGAAGGAGAGTCCAAGCCCTGTGTAGGATACTCGTTCTGGAAATGGCACAAAATGGCTGCAGCGGTGGGAGCCAATCAGAAACAAGCGTGCGAAGAAAGCGCTCATGGGAAATGTAGTTTTCCCAGAAAAAGTACCCCAAACAGTGCCCGAAGACCCTGAGCCCCCCCAATACACTAGAAACATGAACCGGATGATAGAGCAAAGGCAGACAAGAAAAATGAGCCATCTCTGAAGTCGTTGGGTTAAGCGGTTGCAGAGATATGTCCTAAACTGTACAGTCCAATAGGAGTGAATGGAGCAATGGCGCCTATATGGTAAAGTGCGCCTTAAAGGTGTGGAACTCAAATTTTACAAAATTGACATAGTAAAATAAAAAATGCATGAAACATCACTATAACATGTTAGGATACCCAAAAAAACACTGAACTAGTAGGAAAAGTGTCATACTTCTGTTTTCAGACCACCATGCATTTAAGAAGCAGCCTTGGTGGGCAACTCCTGAGGAAAGAACTTGTAGGCAAGATTTTCCCCCCAAGGGCTTAAGGTCCTCAAAAAGCACCTGGTCACTGAGCTAGCCACATCCAAGGGCATTGTTAGTTATGGTAATCCGCCTAATGGTGGTATTCCATTTCTAACAGAAAAATAAAAAACTTCTAAAGCTATAGCAGAACTGTTTCTTGCCTGTGTCTTCACCAAGGAACAAATCTTTCTGGAGCTGGTTGGCTAGCTGCAGCCAAGGAGGGAAGGTAGGCTCCACCCCCTGCATACAATTCTAGAATTGTTCCTGCCTACAATTAAAGGGGCGGATCGCCTACCAAAAGTTACCAGTAACCTGTATTGGACGACAGAGAAATAATTTTTACAGATGCTAGCAGTAAGTACATGATGTTTTATATCAACCAATTTCCTTTTTAGGTGTTTGAAAGGGATAGTAATGTTTTACAAAAACAGGAGCTCCAATTATTTGGGCCATGGAGTTGTAATTCAAGAATAATTGAATGCTAAAGTATCCCCCACCCATCCCTTTTACCTAATGTAAGCCACGTCCCCTCAGATGTGGAATTTGGTCCGGGACCAAACAGCTCACCGCAAGGGACTTCTTACTGTGAGCTTAAGGAAAACCTGCCCCCCTTGACAGGATACTCCTTATGCTCATTGAAGATTGTTCTTCTCTGCGATCCATCCAGACAGTCTTGCTGCTCTGAGGTGAACAATGTTACATCAGTGAAAGGGGCAGTTCAATTACTCTTGAACTAAAACTCTGACGATATTGAAATAACTCTCTCAAAGAGAGCTGCTTTTATTGTGAAACATTACTATCCCTTTAAGGCAGGAGTAGACAACCTTGGCCCTCAACAGCTACAAACAGTGAATGTTTTCAAGATCTCCCATCTGGAGCAGAGGACTAGTTAGTGGCTTAGGGCTCGATTCAAATGTTGGCGTTAAAACCAACGCGAGGAAAAAAAACTGCCTTCGCGTGTTAAGCAAGACCAGGTAACGTGAGATTCAAATCTTCCTTACCCAGAAAGGCTAACGAGCGATAACCAACAAAATACACATTAACCTTAAACCTGCGTCCCATAGAAAATCTTACCTAAAAACACAGGATAAAAATGTTACCTAGAACCACAGCCAATCACAGCACTCCAAAGTATCAAGTTCAGTCAGAAAATCCAAAATCCACGTCGACAGTTCTGAACAGCTTTCTCTGTGCTTCCCTACCCAGCCACTAGCAGAACACAGAGATGGCTCTCAGCACCATGGACAGCTTTGAATGCCATAGGGATGTACACTGCTCACCCCTGTGGCATTCAAAGGGTTACAATCAATAAAACTAGTACACCAAGCACTACACAATGCCCCCTTCCACATCCCCCCCCCTTAGTATGTCACATATATTGCATATATGGGACATACTAACCCCATCCACATCCACCTCATGGACTTCCATGTAGTGGACAAATCTGTCTTTTATTCCACAATTAACCCTTTGAGTACCAGAGAGGTAGGAAAGCATTGCTTAGCATGTATATATGTGTGTGTGTGTGTGTGTGTGTGTGTGTGTGTGTGTGTGTGTGTGTGTGTGTGTGTGTTTAAACTTTTTTTATTAAAATACTATTATTACACATTAGTTTAAATTAGATCTCATTCATTTTTAATGCCCTACCTCCTGTGTCCCATTGCTATTAGTACTTTTGCTCCACTCTCCTTCAAACGGAGAGTGGAGCAAAGTACTAATAGCAATGGGACACAGGAGGTAGAACATTATAAATGGATGAGATCTAAGTTAACCCTTTGAGTGCCAGAGTGGTACACATTGTGAGAAGGGACGAATTGTACAACGTGCGAGCCAGGCAGCCGGGCACAATGCCAACGCGAGAGGAGAGGTATCGGAGGAAGCGGGCAGCAAATACAAGCCTACCACTTGCTTCCTCCTATGTCTCTCTCCCCTCCTCCCGCTTCCTCCAATGCCTCTCTAGTCCCCAGGATTTTCTTATGCTGCGGGCTTCACAGCCACCCGCAGCAAAGTCAGTTTTTATGAATGAAGATGAGGGAAGCGCTGCAGTCACAGTGCAGCCTGCTCCCTCAGCTGTATTTTAACCCTTTGAGTGCTTTGCAATGCCTTGCGTACCACTCTGGCACTCAAAGGGTTAACTTAGATCTCATCCATTTATAATGTTCTACCTCCTGTGTCCCATTGCTATTAGTACTTTTGCTCCACTCTCCGTTTGAAGGAGAGTGGAGCAAAAGTACTAATAGCAATGGGACACAGGAGGTAGGGCATTAAAAATGAATGAGATCTAATTTAAACTAATGTGTAATAATAGTATTTTAATAAAAAAAAGTTTAAAACACACACACACACATATATATATACAGGCAAGGTATGTAGTCCATACCTTGCCTATTAACCCATTGGGTACCAGAGGGGTAGGAAACATGCTAAGCAATGCTTTCCTACCTCTCTGGTACTCAAAGTGTTAATTGTGAAATAAAAGACAGATTTGTCCACTACATGGAAGTCCATGAGGTATGTCCCATATATGCAATATATGTGACATACTAAGGGGGGGGGTGTGGAAGGAGGCATTGTGTAGTGCTTGGTGTACTAGTTTTATTGATTGTAACCCTTTGAATGCCACAGGGGTGAGCAGTGCACATCCCTATGGCATTCAAAGCTGTCCATGGTGCTGAAAGCCATCTCTGTGTTCCCCTAGTGGCTGGGTAGGGAAAAGCACAGAGAATGCTGTTCAGAACTGTCTAAGTGGATTTTTTACTCTGCCTCCTGTGCTGTTCTCCAAAAATCTAACGCCTATTTTTTTTTGGAGAGAAATGTTGCAATTTAACTCTCGTTAGCCCTAACTCCAACATTTGAATAGCTTTTGGCGTCGCTTGTACATTATCCTCTATGGGTGAGATCTTGCTGTTCTGGTGACTGGCCACGTGTTTCAGAACTGGCGTCGCTTCTTACTAGTGGAACATTTGCATTGCTCAGTTAATGTTAAAACCAGCGTTGCCAGTTTTTTCTGCCGACGCCAACATTTGAATCGAGCCCTTAGTCACTGTAAGTGGTCCACCTGTGCTCTAGCTGTTATCCTGAAGACATGCACTGCTGGTAGCTCTCAAGGATCAGGTTGGCTACCCTTGCTGTAAGGTATCAGCAGCTCTACGACATACAGAAACAAAACTAAATAACAAAAAGCTAAATGACAATTTTGCTGAATCAAATGGGCAAAAATCTATGAAATTGTTGTAAGACATCTACTTACCTCAGAATCAATAAATATACAATCGAGTTTGAAGAGTGGCTCAATCAGTTCTTCTTTATCTACATCCCTGAAACCAGTTAGCTGAACTATTCGTTTTCTTGAAATTTCTTCCATCTGCATGTTAAAGAAGAAAGAATGATAACGAGATAAAGGATTAGCAGACTCCTTCATACATTAGGGAATGAGGTTGTGGTGAAAGAGGAGATTTATGTCATAGCAACATGCCCTCACACAAAACATATGGGCCTATTTATTGCGCAGTAGAAATAAAGGGCTTATTTACACCTACTGATAAACTGTTTTCTCCAAGTCTACTGGGAGACACAAAGACAGTATAGTAAAGTTCCCTCCACTGGGAGGCGGGGCACTTTAACAGCTGAAAAAAAAAAAAAAGAAAAAAAAAAAGAAAAAAAAAAAAAATACTCTACATTCCTCCCAATCTAGTTGTATTAACGGTGGCTCCTTTTCGCCTATCTAGTTTACTTATATCAAAGGAAGGTACAGTTACCAGAACAGAGATGCTGACATTTCTCTCAGGGAAGGATACACTTTTCCCCCAACGGACATAGAAAAATGTCCCCTGGTTTCTCGATCATCCAACAGGGAACACAGGAACTGCGGCCATGTAACAGTGTTCCCAAAAACAGACAGTAGGAGAAAAAAAATTGAACTGATTTGCTACACTTTTTCACTGGCATCCACTATAGAAGCAACATCAACTTCATAGAAGTTTGTGAAAGTATGAACTGAGGTTCAAGTGGCTGCTTTGCAAATTTGACGTGTAAAAGCTGGACTTTGAAATGCTCATGAGCAACTTAAAGGGATAGTAATGTTTCATAATAAAAGCAGCTCTAATTAATCATCATAGTATTTGGGCCTTGGAGAGTGTTATTTAAATTCTGTCAGAGTTGTAGTTCAAGAATAACTGAATGATAAAATATCCCCCTCCCCCCCTTTTACTGATGTAACACTGCTCACCTCAGAGCAGCAGGGAGTGTCCAGGTAGATTGCAGAGAGGGACAATCTTCAATTAACATAAGTGAAAAACCTGTTATGGGGGCCAGGGCTTTCATTGTTCTCACAGTAAGATGATTGTGGACCAGATTCCACATCTGAGGGGAGGTGGCTTACACCAAGTAAAAGGGGCGTGAGGGGGAAACTTTATCATTCAATTTCTCTTGAACTACAACGCTCACAGTAATGAAATGACACTCTCTATGGCTAAAATACTATGAAGATTAATTGGAGCTGCTGTTTTTGTGAAACATTACTATCACTTTAAGGTGTGAGTCAAATATGCCGTTTCCCTGAGGGATCCCAAACTGAGATTAAAGAACAGATTATGACGATATAAAGGCTATTGAAGCTTGCCTACAATTTTTATTTGAAATACACAAGTAGGTCTAGAATATTAACTCTGTCTTCCTTCTTGTATTGAGGTTTCGGACACAAAGATGGTAGGCTTATTTCCACATTTTTATGAAATTACATAACCACCTTAGGTTTAAATGATTAAAGGGATAGTAATGTTTCACAAAAACAGCAGCTCCAGTTAATCTTCATAGCATTTGAGCCAAAAATAGAGAAATTTTGCTTACCGTTATTTCCTTTTCTTCTGTGTATCTCCACGTCACTGACACCAATGGGATTACTTCCTGCCTCCAGCTGGTAGGACCACGAAAATATTTAAAAATAGACTCCTCCCCCAACCTCTTCAGTTATACCTTTGTCCAAGCTGAAACCATACATAAGAACATAATAAGGTTAAGGGCAGGTGTGGCGTGGAGATACACAGAAGAAAAGGAAATAGCGGTAAGCAAAATTTCTCTATTTCTTCTGTGTACTCCACGTCACTGACACCAATGGGAACTTCCCAAGCAAAACAATAAGGGAGGGAAATCCACATCCACATATAACAAAAACTATAACATATTCAGCAGTAAATAATGAAAAAAGAGAAGGAGTGAGTAATCTTACCCTGCTAATGAGGGATTACTGCTTGCAGAATTCCTCTTGCAAATTTTGCATCCGCGGAAGCCTCTATATCCAACATATAGTGTTTAATAAAGGTTGAGACAGAGGACCATGTAGCTGCCTTACATAAATCTTCAGCAGAGGCATTGGCTCTTATAGCCCATGAAGTGGCTACAGCTCTGGTAGAATGAGCTTTCAATTTAAGGGGCGGATCCAATTTAGCCTCAATGTAAGCAGAGATAATGCACTGCCTAATGTATCTGGCAATAGATAGTTTGGATGCAGCAAAACCCTTTCTTTTCCCACAGTACTGAACAAAAAGGGTGTCTGATTTCCTAAAGTCTGCCGTCCTCTGAAGGTAAGTGGAAAGACACCTAACTAGATCTAATGAGTGCAGCCTTACTTCTTTCTCACCCTTTGGGGAAGAACAAAAAGAGGGAAGAATGATTTCTTGATTCTGAGTTCAGAAACTACTTTTCCCCTGAAGGATGGCTTCATCCTAAGCACCACTTTATCCAGGTGGAAAGATAAATAAGGAGCCTGGCAGGAAAGGGACTGTAACTCATCAACTCTTTTGGCAGAGGTGATGGCTGTAAGAAAAATTGTCTTCCAGGTCAAATGCTTTAAGGATATTGTATCAATAGGTTCAAATAGTGGAGAATCAACCAGTTGCGCCAGAACCACATTTAGATCCCAAGCCGGAACTATCTCCCTGAGTCTTGGACGAATTCTTTCTATTGCTCTGACAAATCTTCTTATTAGGGCATCCTAAGCCCAGTGTTTAGACATAACTGCTGAAATGGCAGAGATCTGAACCTTTAGAGAGGCTGGGCTTAGCCCCATATCAAAACCATTCTGCAAGAAATCCAAAATTATTGGGGCATTTACCTGATCCTTACAGATCTTATTCTTGATACACCAGGCTCTAAAGATTTTCCATACTCTATTATAGGTCTTAAGAGTTGATTTCTTTCTGCCTGAAAGAATAGTATCTGCTACCTTGTTACAGATTCCCTGGGCTAATAGAGCTTGCCGCTCAAGAGAGCGTATTTTATTGCTCTGATCTCTAGCACATTTGTGTGCAGGGATTTTTCTTCTTTTGACCATGATCCCTGGGCTGATCTTGAAGCCCAGACTGCTCCCCAGTCTAGAGAACTGGCATCTGTGGTGATGATGTTCCATACTGGTTCTGCTAGTGATGTTCCTTTTTGCAGGTTTTTTTCCCTTGTCCACCATAACAACTCCTGGCGAACCTCTGGGGCTAGTTTGATTCTCTGTAGAGGGTTTTGATGGTGTCTGTCCCAATACTTCAGGAAGTAGCACTGAAGATGCCTTGCATGAAACCTGGCCCAGGGCACAACCTGTATAGCTGACATCATGATTCCCAGACACCTCATGAAAATGTGGGCAATATGGCTCTTCTTTTTCCTGAAATTTTTCACATTTTTTACTATGTTTCTGACCCTGTCTTCCGTTAAGGTTATGAGCGGCACTAGAGTCCTGAATCTCATGCCTATGAAGACCAGGTCCTGCATAGGAGATAGATGGCTCTTCTGCCTGTTTATTACCCAACCCAGGCTTGAAAGATGTTCCAGTACTATCTTTGTGTTGATAGCTGCCTGGTTTTCTGACTGGGATACTAATAATAGGTCGTCCAAATAAGGAATGACCAGGATCCCCTTCTGCCTTATTGGTTCCAGGGCAGCAGCTAAAACCTTTGTGAACACTCTGGGGGCCGTGGAGAGCCCGAAAGGAAGAACCCAGAACTGAAAATGCTGATCCTCCAGAGCAAACCTTAGATACTTTCGATAATCCCTTCTTATCTGAATATGAAAATAAGCATCTTGAAGATCTATTTTGGAGAGGAAACTGCCATGGAGAACCGACCTTATCACGGAATTTACTGATTCCATCTTGAACTTTCTTTTTTCTAGGCATGAATTGACTGCCTTCAGATCCAGGATGGTTCTGATTGAACCTGAGGGCTTTGGAACCGAGAACAGGATGGAATAAATTCCCGTGAACCTCTGACTCGCTGGAACCGGCTGAATAGCTCTTTTCTCTAGAAGGGACTGGATTTCCAGAAACAAAAGCCTTTTCTTCCTGGGACTGGAAGGAATCTTTGAACTTAAAAATCTGTGAGCTTTCGGGGTCTGTATGAAGGGGAGCGGATATCCCATTTCCAGAATTTGGTGGACCCAACGGTCTGAAGACTCCGGTCCGAAAGAAATGCAGGCGACCCCCTACCTGCTCTGGAAATGGCCTCCGCTGACCTTCAGAGCTCCTTTTTAAATTGCTTCTTGGGGAAATCCTTCCTATACTTTCCTCTGGATGACTGATAAGAGGATTGTCTTTTTTGATCAAACTGTCGACCTTGATACCTTTTGGAATCACGAAAGGAATAGGATTTATTCCTATATGCCGCTGCTCTAGGAGGGGATCTTTTCTTTCTTTCCTGAGGGAGAAAAGCGCTCTTTCCTCCTGATAGTTTCTTAACTATATCTTCAAGATGCTCACCGAACAACATATCTCCCTTAGAGGGAAGGTTGACTAATTTGGATTTGGAGGAGACATCCGCACCCCAGGGCCTAAGCCATAGAGCCCTTCTAGAAGCAATAGAAAGAGCTGAAGTTCTTGCCCCCATTTTAACTGAATCTAGAGAGGCGTCACAGACAAAATTATTAGCCTCTTTAATAGCAGCTACTTCTCTTGCTAGCTTAGATCTTGATACCCCTGATTCAATATTTTCTTCTAGATTTGTAAGCCAAATCCTCATGGCCCTGGAAACACAGGCCAAGGCGGTGGCGATCTGAATGTTGCTACCAATGAGGGTATACTGCCTCTTAAGGGAAGACTCCAGTTTTCTATCCATTGCATCCTTAAGGGACGAACCATCTTCTAATGGTATGGTGGTATGCTTGGCTAATCTGGAGACAGCTGCATCGACCTTTGGTGGAGATGTCCAAGTTTTAGTTTGGGCTTGCTCAAACGGATACATTTTCCCAAATCTTTTAATGACCGAAGCTCTCTTATCTATCTTCTGCCATTCGTCTGCAACAATATCTGTGATAGACTGATGAACTGGAACAGTAAGAGCTGTTTTCTTAGAACCTACAAAAGCTGCATCCATGATGCCTAACTCTTTCTGTTCTTCTACTAATCCTAGCAACTTACACATAGATTTTAAAAAGGCATCAATTTTATCCAGAGCAAATTCCAGAGCAAATTCACCTGAATTCTCAATTATTTCGCCTTCTTCTTCCTCAGAAAATGATTCAGACTGTTCTTATCCTCATTATCCAAAACCCCAGGGGAGGAGGGACCCTCACCCGGATCCTCTAACCTCTGCCTTTTTTTGGGGTTTAAGGAATTTTGCATAGCTGAGAAGGTCTCTTGCATTGAGACCTTCATCCAGGAGAGGAAATCCTGAAATTGACCTGGCATTTCCTGCAGGGCCATTTTCTTCATGCAATCCTGACAAAATTTTGAGGAGTCAGCAACTGGAAGCTTTTTATCACAGTTGGCACAAGACTTCACTTTTTGGGATTTTTCCTCCTTAGGGGGACCTGCCTCAGCCTTATCCTTGCCAGAAGAGGGCTTACTAGAAGACATGGTCTAAAACTTAACCTTTATTAATAAATATACTACAAACTGACCATTAAACAAAATAAGAAAAAAAGTAATCCTACCTGAAGGTGCAGCATGCTCCTTATATTCGGTGTGCGTTCCATAGCTGAACCGCCCATGTGACCCAGTGGAATCCTGAAGACTCTGTCCACAGCCACCACTTCCCTTCCAAACCCATGCGCACACGTGCGGCTCACACTGGAACGCAGCGTGCCTGCAGAACATCCTCAACCCGGGCTCCTGCCGACAACCAGAAAAGTATTACCAGGCGTCACTCCTGTGCTGGCCGTGCGACAGGAGGAGGACCGCCTACAGAAGGGAATCTGAAACCTTGCCAGGGAGTCATCCTGGCGCTGAACGCAGCGATCCGGATGTCCTTGCCGCGTGGAGCCACATCACACCGGCTGATTACATATTCCGTTACACTGCAGTAGATTCTTTGTCTTATTCTTTTTTTTTTTATTATTGCCGCTTCTCCGAATCTTTTAAAGCTGAAACAACAGAGGCACGCGCCTCCTGTCCTCCCAGCTGCTAGGACCAGAAAAAACTGAAGAGGTTGGGGGAGGAGTCTATTTTTAAATATTTTCGTCCTACCAGCTGGAGGCAGGAAGTAATCCTATTGGTGTCAGTGAGTACACAGAAGAAAGAGGGTTATTTCAATACTGTCAAAGCTGTAGTTCACGTGTAATTGAATGATAAAGTATCTCCTCCAGTCCCTTTTACCTAGTGTAAAAGTGTAAGCCACCTCCCCTCAGATGTGGAATCTGCAGGCCCGGATTTGCCATAAGGCAGAGTAGGCATCTGCCTACAGGCGCACACCACAGAGGGGAGCCTGTCATTAGAATAATTTTTTTTTTTTTTTTAATATATTTTCATTCACATCAACCCTACCCGCCACCGCCACCCGGTGAGGTCCTGCTGTTGCTCCATCGTTGGCTCTTTAGTAATGCAGAGTGCTGGGAGACGACATCATCTCCCAGCGCTCTGCATTCCAAAAGAGAAGACCGCACTGGAGCAACAGCAGCCACAGGTCTGTGCAGAAGCACAGATCTCTCCTGCCGCTGGACCACCAGGGAGGTAGGAAATGGATACTGGGGGCAAAGTGTGTGCAATATGGAGCTGATGGGGGCAATGTGAGGGTAAGTTGGAGCTGATGGGGCAAGTTGAAGCTGATGAGGGCAAGTTGGAGCTGATGGGGCAATGTGAGAGCAAGTTGGAGCTGATGGGGCAAGTTGGAGCTGATGGAGGCAAGTTGGAGCAGATGAGGGGCAATGTTAGGGCAATATGGATATGGGGGGTAATGTGGAGATTTGGAGCATTGTGGAGGTGTCCAGTGGAGATGGCCAATGGGGGGGGGGCTTTAGATTTCTGTGCCTACAGGCTCCTGAGATGTAAATCCGGCCCTGGGAATCTGAGTGCATGAAGTTCAGAAGCCCATCTAGTCTTGGAAACTGTAATCAAGTAAACGGTTTTAAATGTTATTTGTTTCAGTCATGGAGTTGCTGGTGACTCAAAAAGCTTAGGCTGCAAAACTTCTAACATCAGATTTCAGCCCCACAGAGTATAAGGAGCAGATACATGCACTGTGCCTTGCAGGAAAGTCAAAATCTCATTATTTCATTAGTAATAATATTTGAAATGTTGGAATTTGAATGTTGCCATAGCAACCTCTTGTTCCATATATATTGAATATATATCCCTCAAAGGGTTAGTAATGGTTCAATATAACCTATGGTTTGATCATTCTTTATAGCATGTACAGACCGTCTCCACCATTGCCAATGTTCATAGCGCTCTAGTTTCTATGAGATTAGATTAAAACGTTGCCTCCTCCTGTCCCTTGTCAATGTGCCTCCACTTAGATCTGAAATCTGGTCGCTTGACCAGACAGATCGATACAAGAGACAATCTTCTGATCATCAGTATGAGAAAAACTCTGCCCCTCTTAATGGAGGAGGGCAGGTTTTTCTTTATACTGACAAAAGATTGTCCCTCGTCGTGATCCGTCCGGACCAGATTTCAGCTCTGAACACAGAAGATTCACATACTGAAAAGGGGCAGGAGGGGTACATTTTATAATATAATTACATCTAAGCTAGAGCTCTATGAACATTTCCGACAGTGGAGAGAGTGTTAGTACACACTATAAGGAATGATTGAATCGGAGGTTATATCAAGCCATTACGAACCCTTTAAACAAGAATATTGTGTAACAGGTAATCAATTTATTACAGTACATCTTTATGCAGAAGACACTTCAATGCAACATGATAAATGCAACTACCCACAGATGTAAGTTGAGGAAATAATCACAACATGTATGATTTAGTACATTTTGTCATCCTACACAATCCTGAACAGTTCAAACACTCAGATAAAATAGATGTATGTATGTAATATATTATAATGTGTGTTGTGCTAACAACACACAAGCAGAAAAGAAGAAAGAGAATAGAGACAGCAAAATGTGTGTACTTTATATGGATAATACTCACAACTGTAAATAATTAGAGCTTACTTATATAATACCATAACACAATATGACCCCATGTAAAGTATTTTATTATCAGGAAACTTTACTTCACTGTAAGATGTTATCACTTACCACTGTTATATGACACACCAGCAAATTCTTAAAGAGGCATTACCACTCCAATTGCATTCCCTTTAAAATTTGTCAGGGAAAATGCGTCAACCCAATCTCTCATAGCTTAGGAAAGGAACCAGTGTTGATAAAACGCTTACATTCAATTTATGCAAGAATACCGAAAGCTAGGATAATACACAATAAAAGAATCCTACCACAATACGGACAAAACCAATATTTTACAAGAAATTTTATATATACACACACATACATACACACACACACAAAACATGTACAGTAATAATAAAAAATAAATAAATAAATAAAGTATTAAACAGCTAGGGAAAAGGTTAAAGTGGTATCCGGGGACTTCGTCAGGTATAAAAACAAACCTTTCAACCACCTTGCTTAAATATAAGTATTGGAGCCAAGTTCAGATTTGCTCAGCGTCAATTAAGTATATAATTAACGTAATTGTAAAGCAACAAAACAATCAATTAACAAATGCATCCATAGAAATGAGATATATAAATCTGACGAAACGTAATATAATATACTAGAATACTAAACGGTCACTTTAGTCTATATTGTAGAAGGTGAATGTATAATCCAAAGTATGGAATATAAAATGTAGTCCTCCAAAAAAATAATGTCAAGGAACAAGTCTGAGAAATATATTCTGTGTCTCGGGCCAAGGTAGAAGAAGCTCCCTGTCGGCTCAAAGTGTAATCATAAACTGCAGGGGTGAAGTATACTTGCGTACGCAGAAGTATTGAATCACAGTAATAAGTAATCATATGAAAGTGATTATCTCCAGTCCTCAGCAAGATCCATAAATGGAACAAAAGACATACCTTGCAAAGGCAGAAATATTAAATTTCAATTCTGGTTTATGAGCACAATTTACTTCTCCTCGAGTCGATATCTTTGCTCCTGTAACTGTATAGGTTTAAGTCAAATATCACACATTTAATTCCACAAGTACAACTTCAATATTTCTGTCTTTAAACCTGGCTTTTCTTTTTTCCCATCATAAGGCACCCCTTCCAGTCTACCGGGATACTTCAACTGCCATGTGGCCCTCTCTCGAACATCTGTTTTAAGCTATATCCACAGACAGATGCCAGTACTCAAAGATGGCGACTTCCTAGACCTAGTCTTCACTATAATCTGTGCACTCTGATTTTAATATGTCTCCTTATCCACTATGCGATCATCGTCTGAAAACTGTATACTGCTCATGCTCCTAATTACTTCCTCATGCTTTGCCAGTTACCTCAAATCACTTAAAGGGACAGTAATACTTCTTATTTTCTTTATTTTATTGTGTAGGCATTAAAAAAAAAAAAAACACGAAGAATGATATAAGTCTTATCTCTCAAACCTTTATGGTTTGAGAGATATTCATAAGCAAAGTTTCCCCCTCCCGCCCCTTTTACCTAGTGTAAGCCATCACTTCTCAGATGTGGAATACAGTCCATAGACCAGACAGATAACAGCAGGGGACAATTTTCTTTCTATTAGAACAATGACAAGTTTTTCAGGTTTTTCCCTTATCTTAATTGAAAATTGTCCCTT
Organism: Rhinophrynus dorsalis; assembly: GCA_037306005.1. Taxonomy (NCBI): domain Eukaryota; kingdom Metazoa; phylum Chordata; class Amphibia; order Anura; family Rhinophrynidae; genus Rhinophrynus; species Rhinophrynus dorsalis. Next base: position 578,990,708 of record CM074718.1, read on the forward strand.
TCTGCAGTCTACCTGGGCACCTCCCTTCTGATCTGGCTGAACAGTGTTACATCAGTAAAAGGGGCGGGAGGGGGATACTTTATTATTGAATTACTCTTGAACTACAACTCTGACAGAATTGAAATAACACTCTCCAAAGTCCAAATACTATGATAATTAATTAGAGCTGCTTTTATAATGAAACATTACTATCCCTTTAATCTCACTGTCCTTCAGTCTTTCCTGTTCACTGGGTTTTCATCTGTTTCCACAATGCCGAACAGAGTATCCCGAGATCTGGAACAGAACAGAACAGGGGACCCTTTTGTCCACAACCGGGGACCCCGCAATCAAACAGTGCTAGATTGTGTTTACAATTCCTGAGCTTCAGATGTTGACGGCTGAGAATATCTGCCATAATGTTTTCTGTTCCTGGAATGTGAATGCCAGAGATAGTCAGTATATGAGCTTCTGCTCTAGAGAGAATTAGACACACTTCCGACCACATGGCTGCACTCTTGTCCCCCCCACCCACACCACCACCCTTGGCAGTTGACATAAGCTACCTATGTTGCATTGTCAAACTGAATCTGCACTGGCAGGATCCAGCTCCAACACCTTGGAAAGAAGGCTCTTACTCCTGGAACAAAGGCTCTAAGCAATCAGAGCCAAAAGGTGGCTCCCCAACCTGACAGGCTGGCATCCATTTTGACTAAAACCCAAAGCCAACACAATGTTCAACCAAAAGTCAGATGGGACATCTGAAGCCATCAGCAAAGATCTAACTTCGCCCGGCTGGAGAGAGACATGCCACGGGAGAGATAACACTCCAGTATGGACCAATTTCTGCCTCCAACGCAGTAACCAAATATGCCAATATGAGAAGGGCGGAGACACAGTAAAATTTAATTACATTACTTAGCAAATTTACTTTTCTATTTTCTTTTCTTCTGTGTCCCTTCCACAGCATTAACATATGGGTATTGTCTCCACCTCTCAGATGTGTAAGACCAATTGCTTAATAGTTAAAAAGGAAGTCTTGCACTATTTTAGGTTAGTGAACTTTTGTCCAAGCTCAAAAATATAACCATAAAATTAGTTAGAGGGTAGGGCATGCTGTGGAAGCGACACAGAAGAAAAGAAAATATTGGTAAGTAAATTTTACAGTTATTCTGTGTACCAAAGCAGTGTCTCTTAGGGAGGGTCCTTATACACAAAAAATAACCACATAATAAGAAAACATATCATCTTACCCTTCAGATTGGGATAACTGCTTCAAGGACTTGTCTCCCAAATTTTGCTTGAGCTAATGCTTGAACATCTAACGGATAATGCCTGATAAAGGTCGAAATAGATGACCAAGTTGCTGCCTTGCATATATACTCTATAGAGGCCTCTGCTTTGGCTGCCCAAGAGGTTGCAATAGCTCTAGTGGAGTGAACTTTAACAATTTTAGGAGGCACTGCTCCGGATTCCGAATAGGCTATCTTGACACAATCTGAAATCCATCTAGAAATGGATGCTTTAGACGCAGTCTTTCCTTTAAACTTCCAGAAGAAGTGTACAAAGAGGTTATCAGACTCTCTGAAATGCCTTGTTCTGGACAAGTAACAGGAGATGCATCTTACGAAGTCTAAATTATGTAAAGTTCTTTCCTTATTATTAATTGGATTGGCACAAAAAGATGGCAACACAATTTCCTGGTTAATGTGAAAAGAAGATACTACATTTGGCCTGAAGTATGGTTTAGTTCTCAGGACAATTTTATCCTGATGCATCAACATATATGGTGATGTGATTGATCAGGCCTGGGTCTCATTTACTCTTCTAGCCGAGATAACTGCTGTTAGAAAAACTGTTTTCAATGTTAAGAGCTTTAAGCATATGTCCTGTATTGGTTCAAACTTTGCCGATGTGGCCAATTGATTAAGGACAATGTTGAGATCCCAGGAAGGGATGACATCTCTTATTCAAGGTCTTGTCTTAACATTTGATTTCATGAATCTCTTGATTAAATCATCCTCAGCAAAGTGAATCGCCAGGATGGCTGAAACTGAAGAAAGATGGACTTTTAAAGAGGTAGGCTTAAGTCCTTTGTCATACTCTCTTTGGAGGAACTGCAATATATTTGGTGCAGAAACTGCAGATCTGTGAATCCTGCTGTCTCTGCACCAATTACTGAATGTTTTCCAGATCTTATAGTATATCTTTGTGGTGGACGCTTTTCTTCCTGCAATGATAGGGGACTATTAACATCAGTAATTAACACTAAGTGGCAATGACAACCCTTTCAGCTGTCAGGCCTTCAATTTAAAGAAATTCAGGTTTTGATGATTTATGGACCCTTGAAGTAGCAGATCCTGTCAATTTGGCAGTGTCAGTGGTTTATCTATTGACGTCTTTATCAGGTCCCATTACCACACTCTTCTTGGCCATGACGGTGCGATCAATATGACGTTTGAGTCGTCTCTTTATCTTCCTTAGGCCTTCTGCCATCAATGGAATTGAAGGGAATATGTAGGCTAACTGAAGGTTTCATATGAAGCTCAGGGCATCCTGACCGAATGCCTCTTGTTCCTTCCATCTGGAAAAGAATTTCCTGCACTGGGTGTTGGATCTTAATGCCATGAGGTCTATTTCAGGTCTTCCCCATTTCTGTGTTATTTGATAAAAACTTCTGGATTGAGGGCCCACTCTGCCGGGTTCAGGCTGTTTCGGCTCAGAAGACCTGCCTGGGTATTCTGGACCCCTGGCACATGTACAGCTAGCTGTAATGGTCTTAAGATTTTTCTCTGGCCATCTTAATATTCTTTCTGCTTCCAGAAAAAAATCTTCTGCTTCTGGTACTCCCATGGTTTTTTTAGATATAGTACCACTGTCATGTTGTCCGAGTAGAATGTAACCGGTTTCCTCAGTAATTGTTCCTTGACGCTGATCAAACTTTTCTTCCCTGCTCTGAGTTCTAAAATGTTGATATGTAGAGTCCGCCCACAGTAATTCTTTTCTTATCCTGGTCGGTACTATAATCCACTGTGATGCTGTCACGCTGCTTCTAGACTACTCCTCATACTACCATCTTGATGGGCTGCTTGGCCTTTATCTATCTGGGCCAGCCTCCTAGCCTTGCTCAATTTTCGTTCCAAGATCCTGAGAAATTCTTGTTTCAGCGTTCCGGAGTTCGTGATATCTGTGTACTGACCTTGTCTTGTTTCTCAACCACGTTTCCAGTCTCCAGTATCAGCTTCCAACTCCTTGAATCTCGACCCGGCTTCCTTTTGATTACGATTCTGTTTGCTCCTCTAGTACCTCACCTCTGGCTCTGCTTTGACTCTGGCTTACTTGATCACGCTTCATCCCGCACTCGTGCGCAACTGGTGTCCCTGCATCTGCTACCCCATTAGGCGTCTGCTGCCGTTGAGATCCTCGCCTCGACCCTTCCCCATTGTAAGTCCTGTTTTCTCGACTATATGCTTCCCCGTTTCCTCGACTCCACACCTCAGGCTCTCCGATTGAGTCGGGTGCCATTACTGGTTCCACTGGGGACCTCCCCGGCCAGTCGAGGGTGTGGATGCTCGACTGCTCCCTACCTCTTGCCTGTCCAACCAGTCGAGGGAGTTGTGTTTGACATCCTGTCAATTACTCTTAACGCCTAACTGGTTGAGGGTAGTGGAGTCAACAACCTCCTGTGCCTCCGACTCGACTACCACCTGTGCCTCCGACTAGACTACCACCTGTGCCTCCGACTACTTAGTCTAGTTGACAAACTCTCCTGGATTCGACTTCTCCTGAGTCTGACTACCATATAGTCTTCTCCTGAGTTCCCAACTCCTTCCATTTGTTCTCAGTTATTGCCTCGCTACACTTTGGCAAACCTCTCCGTATCAGATTACTGGAAACATACCACTCCTCGAGGGCTGCTGGACATATTGGTCATGACCAAATGATTTGGTCATTTTCTCAGTTCTTTTGGTGGCCTAGCCTAAAATCAGATTGTGCTGCATTTGTGGAGGCCTGTTCCATTTGTGCTCGTGCAAAGACCCCGAGACACCTTCCACTGGGGTTGCTTCAGACGGTTCCTAATGGCGAGCACCCATGGTCACGCGTGTCCATAGACTTTATGGTGGAGCTTCTAGTATCCAAAGGGTGTACGGTCATACTGATGATAGTAGACAGCTTTTCCAAGATGGCTCATTTTGTCCCTCTCCAAAGACTGCCTTCCTCCAGGGAATTGGCTGAAGTGTTGCTAGAAAGGTGTTTCGACTCCACGGGGTGCCCAAGGTTCTGGTCTCTGATCGTGGGAGTCAGTTTGTGTCAAGGTTCTGGAGGGCCTTTTGCGACCAGATGGGTATCCAATTGTCATTTTCCTCTGCCTACCATCCCCAGACTAATGGTGCTGCTGGGGTGGGGGGTGGGGGGGGGGCAAGGGGTTTCCAGGATTCAAGGACACCACTAATAGATGAAAGAATATTATTCAAGGAACAAATGAGGTATTTTGTCCATGCAGCCTCCTGTTCACGAGAAGCGGGGCTTCTCTTGCTCTGTAGTGGCCACAAGAGGGACATAATCACTAGGAAGACCAGTTTGACATGAGGAACAAAAGGATTAATGAGGAAACCACTGAAGCCCTGGTGGTCTTAGACTTGCCTTTTCTCCCTTGTGCTCAGACATAACCAGGAGAGCCCCAAATAGACAATACAGGTCAGATAAGAAGGAAAAACACTTACAAGCATAAGCCCCATTTTGCACAGCTGGAGCCCCCCGTCTCACGCTTGGTGCTGCAGGAGATTTAACAATGCAGCCAATGTCCCTCCAATATGACCTCTGTGAGAATTTGTTTCTTAAAGGTGTCATGGCCCATAAAAGTTTTTTTATATTTTATATATATATATATGAAATGAAAAAAGAAAACAAAAGTAAAATAATTGTAGGAGACCATCTCCATTATGAGACCGGAAGGGAGGGAGAAAAGTGTTAAAAGAATGAAGAAAGAGTAGCAAAGTAGCCAAATCACCATAGACCTCAGAATGTGGGTGCTATATAGACATACAGAGGGGCATAATTACAGGACTTGTGCATTCCGATAACTGGAATCTTCTTCACAGTCCTACATGTTAACCCCTTACCAGTGTATGATGGACCATCATGCCAGTCTGGACGTTAAACCTTTGAGTGCCAGAGAGCTATGGAACGCATTGCTTTGCAATGTGTTCCATACCCCTCTGGCACTCAAAGGCTTAAGGATTGGTGACTGTTCTGGCACGTCATGGAATTCTGGGATGGAAGTGCAACTGCACGCCGTTCTGCCATCCCATTCATTGTGAAGAAAAAAAAAATTAAAAATGTGTTACAGCTTATCTTGGTTTCAGTATCATCTGCAGGCACGAGGCTTCAAGCATGCTGCAGGCCTCTGTTTTATGTGTTTGCTTCCTGTAGTCTCCCCCTACGTACTACCTCCCTCTGAACTGCTCCTCCTACTTACTTCCTGAGGAGGGTTTTAAGGACTGACTGAGTACTGACTCAGTTGCCCTTGCTTTGTTTTACAATACAGTTCTGTTTCCCTTGGGCTATGTGTATGACCTGGCTTGTCTGACCGTCCATTCTGGTGCTGACCTGTGGCTCTGTCTGACTACTCCTTTGCCTGCTCCCATTGTGTAGTGGACACCCAATCTGGTGCAGACCTATGGCTCTGGCTGACTACCTGAACTGTGTATGACCCAGCTTGTCTGTCCATCCATTCTGGTATTGACCTGTGGCTCTGTCTGACCTTTCTCCTTGTGCGTTCCGATTTGGATTAGACATCCTTTCTGGTGCAAACCTGTGGCTCTGGCTGACTATCCCCTCCGTGTATGACCTGGTTTGTCTGACTACCCACTCTGGTGTTGACTTGGGGCTCTGTCCACTGTGCATCCAGCATACCAACTCTTCAGTGGATATCCTGTGGCTCTGACTGACTACCCACTCTGTGTATGACCTGATTTGTCTGACTATCCTTTCTGGTGCTGACTAGGGGGCTCTGTCTGTTTCCTCTGTGTGTTGGTCCCCGCTCCACAGACACCCATCCTAGTGCGGACCTGGGTCTCTATCAGAATCCTAGTCTGACTGCAGGCTGAGTCAGTGCTAGTTCCGAATTACCTGAAGGCTCCAGTGGGCTGAGGCCTAGTCTCGGACAGTGTGGTGGATCTATTGGCGGACTGCTATTTCTGAGTGCTTGTCTCTTTGATCACCCTCTGTGTGTTACCTGTTTACGTGCACTACTGGTATTATTCTAATAAAAGATTGTTTTACTTTACCGTACTGACTCCTGGTTTATTCCTGGGAACCTTTACAAAGTGTTGTGGTCCTTAACAGCTGCCCATTGCAGGATCGCCCCGTCATTAAGGGGTTAAGGGAGAAATAGTAAAGTGCTAAGAGTCTAAGCCATCCTCTAGGAAGTGCCCTGCCCTCCTGGGAAGAGACTTTACCCCATGGTTCCTGTGTTCCACAGTAGACAAAGAGACATTCAGATTACCTCATGTAAATTGAATTAACCCCTTGAGTGACATAGGTGCATTTGATACCTCTCTAGCACTCTAACAGTTACTGGAGTTAATAAAGTTACAACTAGAATGACAGGATATGTGTGCATAAACCGACATTTAGACATCTAAAAATGTAATTAAAATGTCTAGACCTTACCAATCACATTATATTTCTATGATACCTTTATGTTAGCGCAGCCACCGTGATAAAACATTGAAGTTAATATATTCATTATAATGTGATAGCTATTGTTGTTTGGTAAAATATGTTAAAGTTAATGGTCCTTAAAAAGTCATAATAACATCACAAAAATTACCTTTGCTTTCTTAAATGTAAAACTGTGGCGTACCTTGTCAGTTCTGTTGGTCCTGATCTCACTGGCAATATAAGTGTATGGTGTTGAAAGCTGCACGAACATAAAACTCAATAAACAGAAAACATAGGAACTTATTGGGAAAACCAGCTGCACCAATAGTAACTTAAAATGAGCTTTTAACCCCATGAATGCTAGCTACACAGCGTTTAGCTGTGTAACGCATAGCAGTACTCAGTGGTATATTTTCATTATTTTTAATTCATTATTAAAATATCTTGGATGAAGATCAAGCTTGCCGATTTTGGAGATTTTTGTTCCTGGATTGAAAAAAAAAAAAAAAGAGACTACATCTATATCAAACTAAACATAGACTGTAGGACTTTCTCTGTATGCTGGCTGTGTATATGTGTATGTTTATTACACAGCCATTCTCAAATGTGAGTGTAATTGTAATTTTACCTCTATTCTATATATAGTGTGATAGGGCACTACTGGCGCCCCATGTTCTTTTTCTTTTCTCTGCATGTACTTGAGTCTGTGGGTGGAGTCCATTGGGGTGAGAAACCAGAAGACTGGAGGAGATTTATCACTGATGCTGTTTAAGGGAGCAGCTCTAATTCTATTAGGGCTGCAACAACTAATCAATTAAATAGATAAAAATCGATAATGAGAAACGTTGCCAATGATTCTCATTATCGATTAGTTGTGCAGGGGGGAGCTGCAGCGATGCATCTTGGCCTAGGCCGACTAGGCCTAGGGTGGCACTTTACAAGGGGTGGCATAAAAAGCTGTCCAGCCTCCTTTATTTTACTTTGTATATGCATGTCTCCAGCCTGCTTATGCAGCCTGGCCTCCTTGTTTTTATTTTGCCCGCATGGAGACCGACACTGGAGACCGACATCTGAGACCTCTGCAATGACGTAGGTACGTGCCAGGCTTTCCTTTCACTATTGGAGCACCAGTTTCAATCATGCTCTCTTACGACAGCAAGTTTGAATTGATAATGGCGTTTCAACAGCAGAAGGAAAGCCAGGCACGTACCCAGGTCTTTGCAGTATTCTCAGATGCTGGTCGCCAGCTCCTGTCATTGGCTCCCTATCCAGGGGAAATAGAACGCATTCTTCACTTCACTTATGGAGTGGCAGCAGAGAGAGATGGGAGATACCAACAGCTGTGACGAATCAAATCTGCAATACGGCAGTATCCACCTTGGGCAGAGCGGTGCTTATGGACACTGAGTAATAAACACAGTGTAAATTGGTGTAAAGTCAACGGTATGGGTTATGAGTATCTTCATGATGGCGGAAGCACATCTGGTACATGTTCTGGGGATGGTCATAACCATGAAAGAGAAACAGAAAGGGATTAATCTGAGGCACATAGCTAATATGATAACTAAAGTATACATAATATATAAAAATATGAAATTTATTCACAAGAAAAAAATACTATAATTAAACATAAAAAAAACCAAAACATTGGCATAATGAATATCCAACCTAAGATGCAGATCCGCACCCACTATACCACATAACCACATACACCCCAAATCATAAATAAATCAAAAGAAAATAAAAACACCCCCAAAAAAGAAAAAAGTTAATAACAAAAGAGGCTATAAAAAGCACCAATGACAAGATGAAATGTAAAGTGTCAATAAATCTTATATTTATTAAAGGCCAAATAACTGAGAATTCATCTCTGTCAAAGACCCTCATCTTACAGCAGGCCAGGCCAGCCAAGCTTAATACCAATACAACAGTACCAAAATTTGAAAGTTCACATTTGCAAATGCAGAAAAAAAAAAAAAAAAAAAAAAAAAGATGATGAAAATGGACACGATGGTGATAAACGGAGATAAAATTTCATAACGTCATACACACAACTGAGTCTGGCTCCAATATTTCACTATGGTGGGCAAACATACACAAAATGAGTTAACGCACCAGTCTTCACCCAAATTTATATAGCCTAAGCCTGGGCCTGGCTCGCCTGATATCAGATGAAAATGTTGACAGAGATTAATTCTCAGTTATTTGGCCTTTAATCAGCGTAAGATTTATGGACTTCATCTCGTCACTGGTGCTTTTTATAGCTTCTTTTATAATTAACCTTTTTCTTTTTTTGGGGGTGTTTTGATTTTCTTTTGATTTATTCTTGATTTGGGGTGTATGTGGTATAGTGAGTGCGGACTTGCATCTTAGGTTGGATATTCATTATGGCAATGTTTTTCTGTTTCATTATAGTATTTTTTTGTTATGAATAAATTTAATATTTTTATATATTACGTATACTTTATCATATTAGCCATGTGCCTCAGATTAATCCCTTTCTGTTTCTCTTCCTGGGCATAACTTGTATTTTAAGAGAGATTGAGTGCACCCCATATTATATTTGTATGGGTATAAGTCATGTAGATATTATAGACGTACTCCCATTTTTTTCTTTTTTTGTAATTTTCATAACCCACTGGTACATAGATCTGTGTGTGCAATCCATCACCAGATCAGTTCTCTAGAATATCACTTCTCCAAAAAAGTCTCTTCTGGGATGCTAAAAGGTAACTTATGTGAGAACGAATTATCCTTTCAGAGCTAGATTAAGACTCCTTTGGGCCCTAGGCAGGCTACCAATTTGAGGCCTCTCCCCTCAATCCCCCCCAAACACACACCATTAACTGAGACTAGCAGACTATTCACTCATTACATGAGACCAGCAATCCAAATAACCCCATCACATGAGACTAGCAGACCATTATGCTACTTCATGAGAACGGTACAATACAATATAGAAGTATTGGAATATAAAGAAGGGAAAGAATGCTTGAGGGGAAGTAATTGGAGTATATATGGGCATGTTTCTGTGAGAGATAGTGTGCTAGATCTTGTGACAGAGTGTGTCACTAAGACTGGAGATTTAAAAAATATAATAAATGGAGGGGCAGCTAAAAAACTAAACCGACAGGTATTTCCCACTAGAAAAGTAATCACCTCATACAAGTTAAAGGGATAGTAATACTTCATTTTATCGGCATTAAAAAAACATGAAGAACGATATAAAAGTCTCATCTCTCAAACCTTTATGGTTTGAGAGATATTGACAAGCAAAGTTTCCCCTCACTGACAGAAACGGTCAAGTCTGCCATCTAGCTGTCAGATTTGGAATCCGGTCTGTGGACCGGCTGTGGCTCTACAGCAGAGCCAAGACTGTGAGATATAACAAGATCTACTTCATTCGAATAGTCTACAAAGTGTGCCTGGTTTGCAAGCACACTTTTTAGACCCTTCCAATTAAATAGCTATTTTTTTATCCTGCGATCTCGGCTGTGCTGAAGAGCCACCGGTTGATCTGCAGACCGTATTCCAAATCTGACAGCTAGATGGCAGACTTGACCGTTTCGGTCAGTGAGGGGAAACTTTGCTTGTGAATATATCTCAAACCATAAAGGTTTGAGAGATAAGACTTATATCCATGTTTTGTTAATGCCTACAAAATAAAATAAAGATAAAACGAAGTATTACGATCCCTTTAAACAAATTTCTACTTATTCTTTCTCATGGATCTCTCCACCTATGGGCCTTTAAATCTTCTTCAGCCATATCTTTTTCTCTCCTCCTCCCAAGTACACATGTGTGTATATATATCTCAGTTTGTTCATTTTAAATAATGAAAAATTAGCATATTTTTTTTTTATCCGATTAATCTAAAAAATAATCGGCCAACTAATCGATTATCAAAATAATCGTTAGTTGCAGCCCTAATAGGTATTCTGTACAAAAGTGCTTTTCCAGCATCTACATCTAATGAGTAGCTTTCTAAGGGTGATAGTGTGGTGAATTTAAGTACTAAAGAGGATATTGCACATGAATTGCCTTCTTTTTTTGTTTTATTACATGCAGCTTGACCCCGCCTTTAAAGGGATAGTATTGTCAGAAATTAACACCACCAAATCTTGCAGCTATTAAAAAACTAATCTAAATGTCCCAAGGCTCATCTCTCAAATCTTTATGGTTTGAGAGATAATCACAGCGAAAGACCCCCCTCCCTTCCCCGATGTCAGCATCTAGCTGACAGCAGGGAAATCCGGTCCCTGGACCATCGGAGGCTCTTCAGCAGAGCCGAGATCGAAAGACCTAAAAAGAGTTACTTCACTGGAACGGTCTACAAGGTGTGCTTGGTTTGCACATAAATGTTTGATAGATAAGACTGGGGGCATTTAGATTAGTTTTTTAATAGCTACAAGATTTGGGGTTCTTAATTTCTGACAGTACTGTCCCTTTAAATAGGTTGCAGTCTGCTAAATGGCTGTGGAACGCACACTCCAACAACTTCCACGTAACCACTATGAGAAAGACCGGCCTGCTTCCGGCTTCCCTTGGTCAGAAATCAGTGCCTAGATGCACTAAAGGTCGGTGTGGTGTCGGTATGATCAAATTGATGTGTTCGAATCACTCCGACAATTCGATCTGCACATATTCACAAAAATTGTCGGATGGAAAGGGAAGGTTAGAGGAGGTCCCTATTAGCATACAGGATTTTGGAAGTGCTGTCGGTGTGGAAGGGATCTCCTCCCCTCACACATCACCAACACTACGACAATTCTGAAAGGTATGCTCTGTGCTTCCCTACCCAGCCAGTAGGGGAACACAGAGAAGGCTTTCAGCACCATGGACAGCATTGAATGCCATAGGGATATGCATTGCTCACCCCCCTGGCACCCAAAGGATGAACAGTGTAAATCAACAGACAAAGGGAAGTTGTGATTTTGCTAGGACCTTAGCATAGGTCTTTTTTTTTTTTTTTTTTTTTTTTTTACATAATATCTACTGGGGTCAAGTACAAATGATTGTGAGATTACCCATCCTACATCATCTAGCATTGAGAGGATGTAAAACAGTGTCAAATTCCATCTTAAATAATGAGGCCCTTGAGTCTCTTAATTCTGTTTTCCTAGACATAGTTACACAATGTTTTATCCTCCCTTAAACCAAACAACGAACCATGACTCCCTAGGTTTTATATACATTTTTAGAGAAACTTAGAAGATTCTCGCTCCTTTTGTACAAAAACTCCATAATAGATTTCTTCATACAAACATACTGCTAAAGAATTGCCTTCAGTCTCTACAATTACTATACATATGGAGTGCAAGGACCCAACTAATCCAACCAAGTTCCCTGTTTAGTAGAGAAATTAAGCACTAAGACATGCCACCCACCAATATATATGTTAAACTGTCCTTCCCTCCCTCATTAATATATATCAAGTAGGTTTTATATTTTCCAGACAGTCCCTAACAACTGTAAGATAATAAATTTGATTGTTGTCCAGTCTGAGGACGTGATCAGATATTTGTTGTAGGCCACAGACAGAGAAGAAAGCATTTGACTAGGTGAGCTGGCTTTTCTCTTAAAAAACTGCTTCCAAGATATTGCATCCAAATTCTATTTGCCAAAGCGGTTCATGTAGGAGTCTCCCTCAGCCACAGTGGCCGCCTCTGGGTCCAGATGGGGGTTCAATTTGGTGCCATTCACCCTGTCAAATAGTCCAAGACAAGGCTATTCCCAATTATTTTTGCTCTAGTTATAGAACATTTGACTCAGCTATTTAGGCAATGCCCTGACATCTCCGGAATGATAATAGGTAAATTACAATATTAAATCATATTGTATCATCCTTAGTTAAATCCTAGGGTTTCTCTTCCAAAAAATCAAATTACTGAACAAATCTGGCCAAATATCCTACTATAGGGTGAAATTTACTTACCAATATTTCCTTTTCTTCTGTGTATCTCCACAGCACTATGTAAACAATGGGCTTTATCCTCCGCCTCCAGCTGGTAGGACCGAAGAATTTGTATATAAGGTTACTCCACCCCTTCTGCCTCAGATATCTTAGTAGCCCAGCTAGGTGATATAAAAGGAGAAGTTAAGATGGTTAAACAAGGGGTGGGTGTGCTGTGGAGATACACAGAAGTAAAGGAATTATCAGTAAGTAAATTTCACTCTCTTTCTTCTGCGTACTCCCCAGCACTATGTAAACAATGGGATATAACAAAGTTTCAAGTTGGGAGGGCAACATCCAACTTATAGCGTCTGATAAAAGGTAGACACCAATGTCCAGATGGCCACTTTGCAGATCTCTGCTGGAGAGGCACTTGCCTTCAGTGCCCAGGAGGTAGATACTGCTCTAGTAGAATGAGCTTTCACCTTAAGGGGAGGAACGAAGTTACTCTCTTTCTTTGTGGCTATAATACATTGCCTAATCCATCTAGCTATAGATGGTTTAGAGGCAGATGTCCCTTTCCTTTTCCCCTGGAAGTGAACAAAAAGGTAAGTGTAAGTGGATATACACCTCATTAATCTAGACAATGAAGCCTCTCTTCTTTTTCTCCTGAAGGATTATTACAAAAAGAGGGAAGAATAATTTCCTGGTTTAGGTGGAAATCTGATACCTTACACCTGAAACTGGGTTTCATCTTGAAAACCACTTTATCTTGATGGAAGTTTAAGTATGGGCTTTGACAAGACAGGTCCTGAAGCTCGCTAACCCTCTTGGTAGAGGTGATAGCTGTAAGGAAAACAGTCTTCCACATTAAATGTTTGATAGATATTTGATGAATTGGTTCAAACATATGGGAATCCGAGCTGGTTTAACACAATATTCAAATCCCATGATAGTATAATTTCCCTAATTCTAAGGCAAGCTTTTTCCACTGCTCTAATAAATCTTTTAACCAAGCCCTTTTCTGCCCAGTGCTTGACAAACACTGCCGAGAGGGCTGATATTTGTACTTTCAGTGACGCTGGACTAAGACCTATGTCAAATCCCTTTAGTAGGAATTCAAGGACTGTAGAGGTGGAAACATTTTGTTTGTTAATTTTGTTTTTAATACACCAACATATGAAGGTTTTCCAGAGTTGATCATAAATTCTGTTGGTAGAGGCTTTCCTGCTTGAGATAATGGCTTTGATTACTTTGTCTGAAAAGCCTTTGGATTTTAAATGTTGCCACTCAACCTCTATCTGGAGAGATACTTCTTGCATTTGGAGTTGTCCTTTGTTGCCATTAGGTCTATGACTGTATTTCCCCATTTGTGGACTATTTGAAGATATACTTCCTGGTTTAGTGACCATTCTCCCGGGTGTAGGACTTTTAAATTTGTTTCTGCCCATTGAAATACTGGGTATATTTCCTTGATTAGAGACAGACTCCCTGTTCCTTCCATGATTTCTTATGTACTGAACAGTGTCTTTTAGTAGATCTTGAAAATGGAACAATGTGCATTTTACTGCTCTTAGTTCCAGAATATTTATGTATAGATCTTTTTCCTCTAGTCTCCATGTTCCCTGTATTATTCTGGAGTTCCATGTTCCTCCCCACCCTGATGTACTTGCGTCTGTGTAAATTATTTCCCATTGATGGTCCCTTAATGGTGTTCCTTTTGTTAGGTTTACTCTCTTCTTCCACCAGACAAGGGTTGTTCTGATTCTTGGGGTACCGGAATTACCTGGTGGGGGATCCCTTTGATAAGCCCAAAGTTTCAGGAAATATACTTTTAGAGCTCGAGTGATTTCTTGACCATGGAACTATCTGGATTACTGAAGTCATTAATCCTAGAACTTCCATGATTGCTGGGCTGTTTGCCGCTCTTTTCTCTTGAACTCTTGAATCCTCCCAATAACAATGATCACTCTTTCCTCCGATAGAGTTGCTATTGCATTCTTTGTGTCTATTCTTATTCCTAGGAATACCAGATTCTGTGTTGGGAGGAACTGGCTCTTCTCTACATTTATTAGCCATTGTAAATACGACAGGTGTTCTACGACTCTCCTTGTGTGTTGATTTGCCACCTCTTTGGATTCTGACACAATGAGGATGTCATCCAGATACGGAATCATCTGAATCCCTTCCCTTCTTATGGGTTCCAGTGCTGTGGCTAACACCTTTGTAAACTTTCTTGGGGCAGTGGATAGCCCGAAAGGAAGGCATCTTAACTGAAAGCGACTCCCTTTTATGGCGAATCTGAGCTATTTTTGATACCCTTTTCTCACTGGAATGTGGTGATAAGCTTCCTAGAGATCTATCTTCGTCAAGAAGTTGTTTGGGCAGATTGCTCTTATGACTGAGTTCACGGACTCCATCTTGAAGTGCTTCTGGAACATATGTCTGTTGAGGGATTTTAAGTCTAGGGTTATCCTGCATGCCCCTGATGACTTTGGAACCACAAATAAAATGGAATAGATCCCAGTGTATTTCTGTCCCACTGGGACCTGCTCCACTACTCTTTTCTTGACAAGTAGTTGAATTTCCTTCTTGAAAAGCCTGGCCATTTGAGAATTTCTTGGTGTTCTTGAAGCCTTGAATTCCTGTTTTATGGGAGTCTTTTTGAAGTCCAGAGGATTTCCTGTCTGTAGGATATTGTAAACCCACCTGTCTTCTCTCTTCCAGTGGGTCTACAGACGACCCCCCCCACCCAGGGGGTCTGCAGGCAATCCCCTACCTGCTTCCCTTCGAAAAGAACCTCTGGAACTCTGGCCGAACTGTTGTCTTTTACTATCGCTTTGCCTCTTCTGGTATCTCCCTTGGCCATGAAAGGAATAGTTCCTGGTTCTGTATCGAGAGAAGCGAACTGGAGATGATCTGCTTTTTCTTCCTTGAGGCAGAAAGGCACTATGTCCACCTGTAATTTTTTTTGATGATTTCCTCCAGGTGTACATCTGCTCCCCAGGATTTCAGCCAGAGAGGCCATCTTGAGGATACCGATAATGCAGAGGCCTTAGCTGCTAATCTGACCGAGTCCAATTACATATCGCACAGGAAACTGTTTGCTTCCTTAATGATAGCAACCTCTTTTAGCAGCTTTGATCTTGAGACCAATGAGTCAATTTTTTCTTCTAGAGCACTTAACCAAATCTGGAAATGAATGCAACAGCCATGGCTACTTTAATGTTGTTTCCGATTAAGGAATATTGCTTTTTCAAAACAGCTTCCATCCTTCTTTTCATTGGATCCTTGAGAGCTGATCCATCTTCAAGAGGAATCGTGTATTTTGCCAAACAAGACACTGCCACATCCACCTTCGGAGGAGTAGACCACAGTTTAAAATCCTCATCCTGAAATGGATACATTTTTGAGAATCTTTTGGTTATGAGATCTTTTATCCGTCTTCTTCCATTCATCCCGAACAATACTAGAGATGGAGTGATGAACAGGAAATGTAGGGGTACTTTTTTAATTCCCTAAAATGCCATATCCATTCTTCAATGCCTAGTGATTTCCTTATATACCTAAGGAAGCCATCAATCGTATTTAGAGAAAAAGAACCTATCCCTTCAACAATTTCACCTCCCTCTTCTTCTGATGTACAGTCGGAAGGTTTCTGGCTATTGATTTCCTCCATTTCAATATCTTTAGCTGATGATGTGCTTTCCACTGGATCCTCAGTTCTGGCTCTCTTCCTGGGGTTTACAGCTTCCTGCACTGCAGCAAAGGTTTCCTTCATAGAACCTCTTGCCCTGCAGCTTTCTTCAGACAATCCAAACATAATTTAGAGCCTTCTACAGCCACATTTTTCTTGTCACAGCCCATACAAATCTTGGTCTTAGGGGCCTTAACCTCTGGACCACCACTATCTATAGGGGTACCTGAATCTGCCTTATCCTTGGATGAGCTACTCTTAGTAGGGGTAGACATGCTAACTGGTGTAAACAAATTAAAATTCAAGACTTTATTATCGAATGCTTAAAATCTATAAAAACATTTCCTACTTTCTCCATGCGGAGACTTCCTTTAAGTAGCTTCTGCTTTTCAGGGTTGGAACGCACACCATTTAGGCACCGAGTTCAAACATAGGGGATAAATGTCTGCCAGTAGCCTGTTTTTTCCCCTTCCGCCCTGCCAGCATGCTCATACAGCAGACGCCGCCGCTCTGCTGACGTCATCATCCCACGCCTGCACATTGAGGTAAACGCTGGGACTGCTGCATCGTCTACTGCAAGCCAGATAACCACAACGGTTGATGGAAAAGGCATTCGTGTGAGCAATTTCTGATACTCCTATCCATGTATCTGTGGAGGAAGGAGTACCACGCATAATCATGATCCAGTGCAGCCATTGAGAATAACTCAAATTTTTTTTTTTTTTTTTTTTACTCAAGACACGGAGGCTGCTCGCCTCGTGTCCTCCAGCTAGTAGAACCGAAGATAACGGAGGCTGAAGGAGTGAAGTAACCTTATATACAAATTTTTCGGTCCTACCAGCTGGAAGACGAGGATAAAGCCTATTGTTTACATAGTGCTGGGGAGTATACAGAAGAAAAATCTAATATAGTAAAGTCTGAAGCCCTAAATATTATGTATAAGGGGCAGGAGTCTTCGTTTTCAGCCCACCTTCCCTTATGAGTGAATCCCTTAAATACCGGAGTATAAAATAGATCAAGCACAACAGTGATCATTTTAAAGTAAACTTTTTACACCCTTTCCCTGTGTTCTGATTGCTCTTGAAAGGATGGCTGCCATTAAGATGGTCTGAAGATTGTGTACTATTTTCAGTCATATATTAAATAGCTTCTATAAATACAATGAAAATCATTTAAATCACAATATATAAAGGCTGAAGGGAAACATAGATAATCTCTGCAGGACTCCCAGAGGTAAAGATTACAAGGAGAACTAGGGATACCAAATTTTAAATTATTGGGCTGTGTTTCTCAAAAAGCCTAGTACTCATGGAAGACTTTTATTTTAAATATCACAACTTTGCATTAAATCACTCACTGTGGATCCCTTCAAATCCACACTGGTTACATGAAGATAGTTTGTTGATCTAAACCAAGATTTCACTTTAGTACTGGTAGCAACTCAATTGCTCCTATGGGCTAGCACCTTAACCTACTCTAAGGATGCCCATCGCAAGCCTACAAGACCACATCTAAACTTGAAGTTTTACATTCAGATGGAAATGTTCAACCTTAAACAACATTTCCTAGTGAATACTCTGAGAACATCTCAAAATCTACAGCTTATATTTGAAGGTCCTCAGTCATTTTTAACAGAGTTGAGTTGAGAATACACACTAGTAAATTCCATAAACATCATCATTTTTGACAGCCTGGTGGACAGATCAACCCTTAACCCTTTGATTGCCAGAGGGGTACATATCACATTGCTTTGCAATACGTTGCATACCCATCTGACACTCAAAGAGTGTCACAGCTTACCCATATCCAGCACCACCGCTTCAGCTAGCACTGGAATTGTATCGCTGCAAATGATGCTTCGGTGTCATCCCATACATCACTTCTGGGACTGGGCGCGCTTGGCATCAGTAGAGACCCTCCATGTCCTCTGGCAAGCAATTCGGAGGCTCCAGATGACGCAGCTGAGGTACAGGTGTCAATTACGGGTGCAAGACTGCGTATTGACGCAGGCCTTAACCTTATACAGGGAGTTCTGGTCTGTCTCCTCCTATCTACTTCCTGGCTCTAAGTATTTAAAGGGAACTGGATTCCTATCCAGTGACCCTTATGTTGTTGTCCTGTGCTGTTGTACTGCTTGTATCCTGATATCCTGTGTATGACCCTGGCTTGTCTGACCATTCATCCTGGTGCTGACCCTCCTCTGTGCGCTCCTTGTCTGTTTGGACATCCAATCTGGTGCAGACCTGTGGCTCTGGCTGAATATCCACTCCATGAATGACCTTGGCTTGTCCGACTATCCAGCCTGGTGCTGACCTGTCCAGCTACTCTCTCTGTGTTGCCTCCTGACTAGTGGACATCTTATCTGGTGCAGACCTGTGACTATGGCGGACTCCGGCCGTACTGACTGCAGGCGTGAGTCAGTAGTCTCCCTTGTCGCCATCTTATTGGTAGACAGCAGGGTCGATTCAGTGTTCCTCTCGGGGCGATTGAGACTACCAGTTGGCTCCATCCTAGTCTCTAGCAGTTGTGGTAGACCTGTTGGTGGCTCCTATCGCTGACAGAGTTTCTAGCCTCTCTTGTCACCCTCTGCTTGTTATGCTTTACTGTTTTCATTCTAATAAAGGTGATTTTACGATACTGTCTGACTCCTTGTGTTAGCTCGCCTACCGTGACAAAGGGTTAATGTTTGGGTAATTTCTGTCCTTTATCCAATCTTAGATAATCCTCTAATCTGGGTTCCAACATATTATATGGCCAACTGGAATTTAGACCGTTATAAAAACATTTCTAAAGACTGGACCAATGTGTTTTGCTTGGCCTTTAAAGTGACAGTTTTTATTAATCATAATTAATCCAACTGTAAGGTTCTTTAGATGTTATACATCTCTTAAACCTTGGCATTAATGTACTCTAAATGCTGTAGATATCAGTGAGGACATATATGCATATTTGGTGGGTGTGTTCAAAGCTGCAAAGAAATTGGTCTAGATGCTTCAACATAATAGTATAACTGGCAGGAATTTGTCTAGGAGTCCTGACATAGCACTACTGAATCTAGATCTAATGAGGCTTACTTTATCATCCATAATCTCATAGATTAGAAGTTAATAGACACTGGAAATAAATTAAACCAACCTCCCTTAACCCTCTGAGTGCCAGAGGGATATATACAATGAATTGCAAAGCGTACCACTCTGGCATTCAAAGGCTGAAAGAACTTACAAATTTAATCTTGATAAAGAACAGGTGTAATCAAGGACTACCAGGCTATTGAACATGGGGTAAAGACACAAAACTATCTGGGAAAGGTAGAATGATTTTATGGAGGGGAAAAAAACAAAAAACGAACAACACACACAATGGCCTAGATTCACTAAAGTTTGAAGAGGGTGGACATCCATCCAACAGGTTTACAGGAATTCCACAATTTAGCAGACCTTACTGTAAACAAAAAAACCCTTCCTCAGCCGAAACATCCTTTCCTCTAATCTCAAGAGGTGGCCCCTGGTTATTTGATCAGCCCTTGGAATTAATAGCAAGCACACGTAGAAGACCGTTTTAGTGAAAGATTTCTTTTTTTATAAACACGATCTTTGAGCGATATCATCTCTCAAACCATAAGGGTTTGAGAGATGACCCTGGGGGCAATAGGTTTCTTTTTAACAAAGCTACAATATGGGGATTAGTAATTTGCAAGTATTACTATCCCTTTAAGTTCATAGGTATCATTGGGATGTTTTCTTCCCAAATGCATGACTTTACACATTCCCACATTAAAGGGATAGTAATACTTACAAATTACTAATCCCCATATTGTAGGCATGCTAAAAAGAAATTTATTGCCCCCAGTGTCCTATCTCAAACCCTTATGGTTTGAGAGATAATAGCTCGCAAAGCAAAGTTCCCCCTCCCTCCCCCTTCTCTGAAGTCGGCGTTCTAGCTGACTGCAGGGATATCCGGTCTTTGATGCATCTGGCGGCTCTGTAGCAGAGCCAACATCTCGTTAGTAATAAAGAAATCTTTCACTGTAACGGTCTTCTACGTGTGCTTGCAGTGAAAGAATATGGGGATTGTTAATTTGTAAGTATTCCTATCCCTTTAAACTTCATATTCCATTTGTTTGCCAAATTTGCCATTTTATGTAAATGCCTCTATACAGCATAAATATCCTGTTCTGAACTTATTACCTTGCATAATTTAGTGTCAGCTGCAAATATTAATATTTTTCTTTCTAAAAAGCAGTGGGCCAAGCACTGAACCCTGACTTACACCACTCTCATCTTTAACTGTATTGAAGAATTGTCCATTAACAACCACACACTGTTCCCTATCCTTTAGCAAGTTTTCTATCCAATTGCAATGGTTATCCCCTAAACCCTGTAGTCTTATCTGCAAGCAATGCTGTGCTTTTAATTTTAACTATTTATTATACAAACACTCAAAGAGTTAAGTTTCTTCCATTTATAAGTAGCTTAATGTATTTTGATTGACACGTGAAAGCTTTAAATGAAACACTAATTATTCAACAACTGTCAAGTTCATCAGAAAAATCAATTACTTTTAAAGTGATTTATGTGTAACTGTGAACTGTGCTTGAAAGTTCACTTTGAAGATGAGACTGAATAGAGAAAGAAAATGTGAATAAATCTCTTAAAATCAGCCTTTTAGAAGATAATATCTCATGTTCTCCCCTTAAGTACTCAGTAGGAAAAACCTATATGGCGTTCTTATTGAATTCTAATAATGCAAGAATCACATAGTTATCAATAGATGTATCTAATTTTACTAATAGCTACTTTTACAAATTTATTGAAACATTAGATGTGTGTTAACTTACATCAAAGCAACATGTTCCATACCCCTCTGGCACTCAAAGGATGATAGAAGTGAAGTAGAGATATAAACATGGGGTGGAGGAACCAGATATTTTACAGGAGAACTGCAACCATAGACAAAAGGAATATTAGGTGTTTAGATACTGTTTGTAGAGGGCATGATGTTGAAACAACAGTCCGAATGGGCTAAGAGCACCTTCTCATGATGGAATTTGTTTTGTAAACCGAGTCCATAAGCTGGTGTTATACAAAGAATCTTGAAGTTTAGGAGAATTGAAGAGCTTCCATTTAGATGTTTGCTTCAAGTCCTTTGTAGCCTTACTTTGGGAGGTATTATTTCTCCAGTGGAATCTGTTCTGTCTCCTGCCCCACTCTTGCTCAAGTCCTGCTTAAGTCTCAAATAACTTAAGATGGCTCACTTGGGATGGGGAACCTCTTAAGTGTCACCCTTTAGGGCTGTCACCCTAGACTGATGGTTTTATATAGCAGTCTTATCCGCATGAGGCTTATTTAGCTTAATTAACAATCAAAGGTTGACCAAATGACTATCAGAGCTGATAAGCAAGTTAATCCACACCCATGTGAAAAGAGTGATCAAATCAGACCTCAGTAAGAACACAGGATGAAGGGGGTTGATCAAACAGAAATGACGTCAATAACAATAGTTGCAGACAAACAGATGTGGGATGTGAAGAGTTAATATCATACCCAGGAAACAGGAGTTGAGGTGTTAGCAGGGGTGCAGAGACATATATGATATGGGATGTGAAAAGTTAATATCATACCTGGGAAAGAGGAATGGAGATAATTAGAGATGAGAGCACAGCATATTCATCATATATTCCTGTTTAAGTCTCAATTCACTTGGCTCACTTGGGAAGGAGAACCTCTTAAGTGTTACCCTTAAAGCAGTCATTGTCTTATTAACAGCACGAGAAACGTCATGTCAATATTGCTAGTTAATCATATGCATCAATAATGAAAGACAAAAGGAAAATTTACTCATAATAACAGAAATTATACACATTACATACAATATGAAAAGAAAAGTCCTCACACGCAAAAGGTTGTTCCTAAGAGACAAACACCTCTGGGGTTGAGGGAAGGGCACCTCACAAAAGGCATTATCTTTGGAGAGGAGGCTCCTTCCTCCTCCCGTTCAACCCCCGCACATACGCCCAGAATTCTTGTGATGTAACACACACAAAAAAAAAGCCACTAAAGAAGTGGAAAAGAAAAGAAGAAAAGCCTCCACAACTAAGACCATAAGTGTACTCTTATGCCTGGGAAAGCAACACAGGAAAAGTTTTATTTCTCTTATGTCCAATATGGAACGCAGGTACCATGGAGACATACCAAAACTAGGATTCATAGGAAGGGAAAGGACTAAAAGACCTCTCATGTGTCCACACGATACCAGAGTTCAGTAAGACTATTCAGTATTTGAATAACCCAGAAAAAACAAGTGCTAGCAGACAATGAATTAGCACAGCACACCAAACAAGAGCCAATGGGGCTCAGAAAATTAATGAACAACAACTGACAGTAAGAAACAAGGATAGATAATTGAACAGATAGAACTGTCTGCATGACCTTCCGGCCAAAGCTGTCCTCAGGTGAGGCCAAGATGTTGATCTTATCATATACCTTGGAAGAAACCCGTTTCCTGCCTGAATCATGATGGATATGACCTCAGTGGAAAAACCCTTCTGCTTCAGGATGGATATTGGCTTGAAGGACCATGCTATCAAAGCCAATCTCTCCACATCCTCATACCACAGGTGACCCCCTTAATCAACAGATCCTGTCTGGGAGGCAACCAAGTCGGGTTCCTGAAAGGACAGGCTGACCATGTCCACAAACCTGGGCCAGTAAGGAGCAATCAGAATGACCAATGTCCCGTCCGTTCTGATCTTCAGGATCACCCTGGGGATTAGAGGAAACATATAAGAGAGAGGGAAGATCCATGGAATGGACATTGCATCAGTCGAGAAGGCCAGGGGGGCCCCATGTAAGAGCAGAACATCGGAATCTTCCTCTTTTTCTCTGGTTGCCGTGAGGCCTATTAGCTGGGACAACCCAGTGTTGATCTATCAGTTAAAAGGGATGGAGTTCCTGTATCTATGTCTTGGCGACTTAGAAAGTCCACCAGTGCGTTCTCTACTCTTGGAATGTGAGTGGCTGGGATTGCTGGAATGTGAGTCGAGGAGATCCTTCACCTCCTTCTATTGCTGCAATCTTCTAGGAGACTGATGTACACAACCACACTGGAATTGTTCAAATGAACGCTCAGTGAGGTAGCCATGAGAACCGGGGGACAAATGAAGGAAAGCCAGACAGATTGACCAGAGCTCCAGAATGTTGACAGGCAACTCACTCTTAGACCATGTCCATCTGCAATAGACACCCAGCCCCTCAAGCTAGCATCCGTGTTGACCGGAGCCAACTCTATTACAGGTTAGGCTGATGGAGCCACCACTGGAGGTCCTCCCTGGCTTCCAAAGACAGGGTCATCTGCTGAAGTAGACGCTTTGGATTCTAACCTCTATACCACAGGACAGAATTGAAAATGAGAGGCAATCTCAATATATCCTTCCTGGTAAATAATTTGGTATCATTATCTGTATAAAAAACAAAAGAAGACTTCTGCATGCCTGACAAACACACTCAGGGGCGGCAGTACTGCCTGTCCGATAGGACCAACCATGAGGCCGTGATTTTGACAGGACTATCAAAGGGAGCTCTGCAAGGAGATGCAGGGGCTACAATGAACACACACACACACACACACACACACACACACACACACACACACATTCCCACATACGCACACAACACTATGCAAAACACTGTATGCTATAATGCAAAACTACATATGCAATAAGTTATATGCCAAATGCAATTCACAAAATCTTATATGCAAAACGCTATATACAATAAGCTATACACCAAATGCTATAAGCCAAAAGCAATACAACACATGCTGTGCGCAATAAACCAAACACTATATGCCAAAAGCAATTAGACAAATGTTATATATGCCAAAACACAGAGCGCTATACACAATACGCCAAAGGTAATATGCAAAACTCAATACACAAAATGCAGTTTGCCAAATGTTATATACCAAACACACAACACTATATGCAATATGCCATTCACACAACACAATACTCCAAACGCAATATGCCAAATGTTATATACGCTAAAAGCTATATGCAAATGGCAAACTCAATATGCCAAATGCTATATGCCATAAGCCAAACCCCATAGCCCACACACCTTATACCAAATTATATAAGCAATACTCCAAAAGCAAAATACAATAAGAAAAACATAATACACCAAAAGCATTATGCCAAACAATACGCCTAATGCCATATGCCAAACGTTATACATGCAATGTTGTAATCAAAACATAAAATGCTATACTAGAGGGCTCACACAGCACTGCAATACCACAGGGATACTCTGAGAGAAGTTAACTGCACCCGGGACACCAGGAATGGCTGGTTTTTGACTGGAGTAGATAGCCGCAGCAATGGCTGGCAAAACGGGTGGTCAAAACAGTCCTCCAGTCAACCAAGGGAAACAGTACCAAACTAAAATACCAAATCGCAAGTCAGGGTCAGGCCGAGTCTAATACCAAGAGTCAATCCAATCCGAGACATTGCCTGATTATTTCTAGTCAGGAACTAGAAATAATCAGGCAATGCCGTAATGGCTCCCAGCCTACTTAAAGGGCCCAGGACCAATAAGAACCCCTTTCATAACCCCTTGAGTGGCAGAACGTTCCTCTCGGTGCTGCAGGTTCCCTTCAGTGGCCATACTTCTGCCGAGGCCAGTGTGAGTCAGAGTATTATAATATTTATTGATATATACAGAGAGAGAGATAAGAGGAATTTAGTCTTACTTGTAAAATCCTTTTCTCTTAGTCCATACAGGTTACTGGTAACTTTGGGTAGGCGATCAGCCCCTTTAAATAGGCAGGAACAATTCTTAGAAGTGACTGCTGGGTGGAGCCTACCTCCTCTCCTTAGCTTGCAGCTAGCCAATCCCCACCCAGTAAGATTTGCAGACTAACTATTGACTAGGTAGTAAGAAGGTAAAGGAAGACTTCTGTGAGCATGAACCCAAAAGGACCCCCATGTCCTGCCACAGGAGAGCCAAGCATGGTCTCTTGACAGGGTGCGAGACCAGTAACCTGTATGGACTAAGAAAAGGATTTAACAGGTAAGACTAAAATCCTATTTTCTCTGCCGTCCAATACAGGTTACTGGTAACTTTGGGATGTCCAACCATTAAGTTCCCCAGGGCGGAAAGAAAGACAAGGACCAGGCGCAGGTTCCCCAAAGTCACCAGAGCACCAATCAGCCTACAGATCCTAAAGAGCTCAACAATAACCGCAAAGCACTAAACAAGGGAAAACAGACCCCAGGAACTGTACACAGCACACTTAACTAGAGCCAACAGTACTGAGACTAAAGAGATCCTAGACAGGGAAGGCTGCCTCCAGAATCTTCCTCCCAAAACTGGCATCAACCGATCCCAGGACATCCACACGATAGTGTTTGGAAAAGGTATGCACAGATGACCAAGTGGCCGCCTTGCACAACTGATCAGCAGAGGCCTGATTCTTGTAGGCCCGAGATGCCCAAATAGACCTCTTAGAATGAGCCGTGACCTGAAAGGGAACAGGCTTCTTCCTAAGTTCGTAAGCCTTACGAATAGTGGACTTGATCCAAGAAGCAATGGTTACCTTGGAAGCAGGCTTACCTGCCCTGGGACCCTCAGGAATGACAAACAGAGTGTCAGGCTGCCTCAATGGCTCAGTGCATGCACACAGAACTTGAGACAACGCACAACATCCAACTGATGAAGATCTTTCTCCTTGTCAGAAGTGGGGTTAGGGCAGAAAGAAGGAATCACAATCTCCTGATTAATGTGGAACTCAGACACCACCTTCTGAAGAAACTTTTGCAAAGTGCGAAGGACTGCCTTGTCCTTGTGAAACACCAAAAAGGGTGGCCTACAGGACAGGTCATGCAAATCCGCAACCTGGCAAATGGACACGATCGCCAGGAGAAAAGCCATCTCTCACGCCAGCAGACGTAGAGGAATAGTGGCCAAAGACTCAAATGGAGGGCACTGAAGGACTCCCAACACCAAGTTAAGGTCCCACTGAGGAGTAGGGGACTTAAACACAGGACGGGTATGAGCAACACCCTCAAAGAAAACCTTGACATCAGGAATGAGAGCAAGGCGCCTCTGAAAGAACACAGAGCGAGCAGAGGTCTGAACCTTAAAAGAACTCAGACTGAGGCCCTTATCCACACCATCCTGGAGGAAGGGAAGGACCGTAGGAAGATCAAAATCCTGAGACAGGTCCCTATCAGCACACCAAGAGAGAAAGGTAGACCAAACTTGACGGTAGGCCTTAGAGGGAACAGGCTAAGGGCACTAAGCATAGTAGCCACCACACCAGAAGAAAATCCTTTCAAAATTGAGGATTCAACCGCCATGCCGTCAAAGCCAGAAGATAAACGTCCTCCTTCCATAGGAAACCTTGGAGAAGAAGATCCGGATGGGAGGGGAGCCGAAGACGTTCCGCCACTGAGAGATTCAGAAGCTCCTGAAACGACGCCTGTCGAGGGCAGTACAGAGGAATCAGAATGACTGGGCAGCGCTCCAGTCTCAGCTTCCGTTGCACCCTGTGCAAGAGGGGAATGGGAGGAAAGATGTAGGCATCCACTGCTACAGCCAGGGGATCCACCCAGCGAGAGCAGAACGTTGGAACCTTCCTGTTGTGTCTTGTCGCCATGAGATCGATGCATGGAAGACCCAGTGCTGGACAATGACGTTGAACACCTCTTGATGCAGTTCCCACTCTCCGCTGTCCACCGTGTGTCGACTGAGAAAGTCTGCCACAACGTTGTCTACGACAGGAATATGAACTCCGGAAATGGCAGGGACATGCTCCTCTGCCCATGACAAAGAAGCCTTGACCTGTAGCCAAGCTGCGAGACTTATTGTGCCGCCTTGCTTGTTGATGTAGGATACCACTGTGGCGTTGTCTGACTGCACCCTGACCGGGCAGTCCTCCATTTGCCATGTCCAGTGTCGCAGGGCATGATATATCGCCCGAAGCACCAAGACATTGATGGGAAGGGACCACAAAGGAGTTGAGATCCTTCTAATCCAAAATGGGATGAAGGCCGCCGTCCTTCTTGGAAACCACAAAGAGTTTGGAGTAGAAACCCCAGCCACCTTTTCTGAGAAGGAACTGGTTCCAGGCCTGCCTTGTCCAGAAGGGCCTGAATGGCCTCCGTGAAAAGGCAGCGCTTTTTTGCTCCCAGAGGAGAGCGAGAAACGAAGGTTCTGGAAGGAGGAAGAGAGGTGAAGGGGATCCTGTACCCCGTAGCCACACCTGCAAAACCCACAGGTCCACCACAGAGGCCTCCCAGGCCGAGAGGTAGTGGCATAGGTGGCCACCTACCTGTGGGTGGGGATATGGATTCGATGAGTCATGAAGAAGAAGGTTTAGAAGCCTTGGGCTTAGCAGCGGAGGACTTGGGCCTCCATTGCTGTTTAGGCTTGGATGAGGAGCTCGGAGCCTGAGGCACTGCCTGGGACGCCTGGCGCGAGTCAGCCTGAAAGGGAAGAAAAAGCAGATTCCTTTTGACAGGCGCCTTCTTCCTCTGGACCACTGGCAAGTGAGTACTCTTCCCCCAGTGGCTTCACTGATCAGATCCTTAAAGTCAGGACCAAACAATGAGGTGCCCTGAAAGGGAAAAGACAGGAGATCCCTCTTGGAGGCAGTGTCAGAAGACCAGCTCTTGAGCCAAAGAGCACATCTGGCTACCACAGACATGGTGAATGCCCTGGCTATCATGTGCACAGCGTCAAACAGGGCAGCAAAAACATAATGCTGAGCCTCAGAAATGTTGGCAAGAAGCCACAACATATCAGCAGTAGGAGCCCCCTGATGGACAGCTGAAATGAGCCACAGCTCTATTCACCCACGCAGCAGCAAAAGCAGGGCGCAGGGCTGAACAAGCCATCGCAAAAATAGATTTGAGAGCAGTCTCAAGCTTCTTGTCAGTCCAGTCTTTCAGAGCAGACGCATCAGCCACAAGCAAAGCAGTAGACTTAGAAAGCCTGAAAACAGGGGCATCCACGTTGGGGGGGGATGAACCCACTGAGTTAGGGCCGCTTCAGAGAACGGATACATCTTAGCAAATTTCCTAGAGACACAACTGGATCACAAACCGCTGGAGTTCCCTGGTGTGTGCCATGGCAAATGACACTGCCTCTAAGGTGGAAATGAATTTCCCCACGAGAGATGACTGTTTCTTGGCTGGAAATGGATCTTAATCCAGTATAGCAGAAACCCTGTGGGCGATCTGGTGAGCCACCTTGTCCGTGAGAAACACCTTGTTCTGGGTATCGAAGAGGAGGCCCGGGAAGACCTGGGATGGGACAAGATCTGATTTGTCCAAGATGATGATCCACCCTTGATGGGTGAGAGCATGAATGCATTGCTGAACCTGCTGATTAAGAAGTTCCACAGAAGAGGCTTTCAGAAGCAGGTCATCCATGTATGGAGTAACTCTGATGCCGTCTCGGTGGAGGACTGACACTAAGGCTCCCAGGACACGATTGAAGACCTGAGGAGCTGTCGACAGACCAAATGGAAGAGCTGAGAACTGAAAATGTACCCTGTCACAGGCAAACCGGAGGTACTGCCAGCTCTCTGGATGAATGGCAATGTGTAAGTACGTGTCCTGAAGATCCAGAGATGCAAGGAATCCCCCCCGGGGACATGGCAGCAATCGCAGTCCGTAGAGACTCCTGGTGATGAGTCCAGGTCACAAAGGAATTGAGATCCTTCAAGTCCAAAATGGGATGACAACCGTCATCCTTCTTGGAGACCACAAAGAGGTTTGAGTAAAAACCCATACCTCTGTCCTGAACTGGAACCGGCTCCAGAATGTCCTTGTCCAGAACAGCCTGAACAGCACCGTCAAACAGACTGCGTTTCTCTGCACCCTGAGGCGTATGAGAAGAAATAAAGTGAAAAGGAGGAAGAGAGATGAAAGGGATCATGTACCCTTCCTTCACTACCTGCAAAACCCATGGGTCCGTCACTGAATCCTCCCAAATGCTGTGATAGTGAAGCAGACGACCACCCACGGTAGAGTGTGGACCCGGGATCAGTGAGTCATGCCGAAGAAGGCTTGTAAGCCTTGTGCTTGGAGGAGACCTTGGGCTTTCATTGCTGTTTGGGCTTGGAGGAGGTACGCGGAGCTGAGGGAACGGTCTGGTTCTCTGGACGTGTTTTATTCTGAAAGGAACGAAAATACTGGTGTCACGGTTTTTGATGAACACACAGACCCGACTGATAAGGTTAAAATCACTTTATTAGGATAAAGTACATACAGTAAGTTAGGCCCACAAAAACAGAACATAAATTGCAATAACAAGCCAGTCCCTTGAGATTTAGGGACAGATGGAGGCAACAGCTGGCTGGAGAGAGTTCTGAACTTGAATCCAAATGATTGAAGGCACACGAGACAATAGGCAGCCAAACCCTAGCGGACTAGGGGCTAGAGGAGGCTACGCAGCCCAAGTGCTTTCGGCAGGACCCTAGATCACTAGGAGTCCAGAAGTAGGTAACTGGCACGAGACCCAGACGCCTGGGAGACACTGAACCCAGTAGTAACGAGGCAACACTGACCCTAGGGACTAGGGTCAGAGTAAGACCAAGGCAACCGCTTCTGGTAGGAAAACCCTAGAACACTAGGGGTGGATCGAGACACACTACACGATAGCAACTTGTTTCCCTGCACACTGACAAAGTGTGATATAATGCAACAGCTGGCTTAAGAGCCTTGAGGCTACTGCAGGAAGGAATGGAGCACTGAACCTGCCTAGAGGATCTAGGCAATGAAAGGGTCAAGAGGTAACGCCCAGAGTGAAGTCTGCAACTTCCACAGGGAGTGAGCCCAGCTATGAAAGCGGAGGAGGACCCAGATGGAGATCAGAGTAACTCAGTCAGCGCTATACAGCATTGTACCGGTACTTCGCATGTGCACACTGCCTGCGGCGGTTATCCAGTAGGCGGCTATAGCACGAATGCTCAGCCTACAGTCGGCAAGAAAATGGAAGCGCCACGCAGCGCTACTACAGACAAGTGAAACAGGAAGGCAGCAGAGCGGCTTCTCAGCCAGATCCTGTCAGCAACGGAGCGGCTTCTCAGCCAGATCCTGTCAGAAAAGGAAACAGCAACACAGGATGCGCAGGAACGTCATCAGGCAGGCCAGGACATACACGATCAGAGAAAAACAGGAACTAACGTCAGGAACAGGTATACAACGAAAGGGCGCCTCAGTATAGACATGAGAGAGTATATAAAGGCTCGCCCTAGGTGGAGTCAGGATCACAAGACCAATAAGAGAGAGGCAGTGAATCAGGAATAATAATGTCGCCGCCTGCTGCTTTGAGCATAGGCACCGTGATAACCGGTTACGCTTAAGCGGTGTTTTCTTCCTAGGAACTAAGGGTAGAAGTGTATTCTTACCCCCTGCAGCCTCACTGATCAGATCCTTGAGATCTAGCCCAAAAAAAAAAAAAAAAAAAAAAAAAAAAAAAAAAAAAAAAAAAAAAAAGAGTGCCTTGAAAAGGCAAGGAGTGCAATGCTTTCTTAGAAGCAGCATCAGCGACCAGATCTTAAGCTAAAGAGCCCGTCTGGTAACCACAGACATGCTGGAAACCCTAGCCACCAAATGGATGGCATCAAATAGGGCAGCAGAAACAGAGCTGTGCCTCAGAAATGTTGGAGGTGCAACTTATCGAAGTAGGAGCATTCTGATGGACAGCAAGAGTGAGCTGTTCAGTCCAGACCACAATGGCCCGGTTCACTCATGCTGCTGCATATGCTGGACACATGGCAGAACCAGCAGTGGCAAAGATGGACTTGAAGGAGACCTCCAGTTTCTTGTCAGTCCAGTCCTTTAGAGCAGACCCATCAGACACTGGCAAGCCAGTAGACTTGGATAGCCTGGAGACAGGAGCATCCACTTTAGGAGAATGAACCCACTGAGCAAGCACTGCCTTAGAAAAGGGATAAAGCTTAGCAAATTTCTTGGAGACAGAAGGTTTCCTGTCCGGAGACTTTCACTCTTCAGACACAGAGCGGTCAAGAGTGGGGTTAGGTGTAAAGTAAGGGGCTTTTTATGCTCCTGAAATACATCAGAAGGAACCTCCTGCATTAAGGGAATGTTTAGGGTATTTAAAACAGCCCTGATCAGGCCCTCAGCCAAGGGCTCAGGATCAGCCTCAAAAGGGTTCCCAAAAAACAGAGGAGCCCACTGCAGAACATTCCTCAACATCTTAATCCACCAACAGTTCCTCCTCAGAGGAATCTGACACGTCAGGTACACCCTGTGGCTTTGGCAGGGAAGACTTGACGAGGGAGGGGGTCTGCCAAGAATGAAAGACCCCCTATAACTGGGATGGAAAGAGTTGCAAAGTGGACCTAAGGTCCCTAGTAGAAGCCTTGAACTCTTGCACCCAAACTGGCTCTAATGCATGGCTGGAGGTCCCTGGGAGACTCTCAGGGACATCAGAACATGCTGGGCATAAATGACCTGAAAATTCTCTAGGTAACCCTGAATGACAGGAAGGACAATGCGCAATAGGGGATACAGAGACCCCAGCATCCTTAGTCTTAGGTCTGGCCCCAAGCTCCAATGATACAGACATTCTCACAGTGTCAATAACCTTATTGTATAAGAAATCACCCAATTACAGTGTTTATGATTAAAGTTTCACCCCAGAAATTGCTAAAATAGACTTATCTGGCAGGTGAAGGGTTAATCAGCAGAGAAGAGAAGGAGAGTCCAAGCACTGTGTAGGATACTCATTCTGGAAAGATCACAAAATGGCTACCGCGATGAGACAATCGGAAATGAGCACGCGAAGCAAGTGCCTGAAACCCCCAACACATTAGAAACAAAAACCGGATGATAGAACAAGGGCAAACAAGTAAAATGAGCCATCTCTGAAGTCGCTAGGTTAAACGGTTGCAGAGATATGTTTCAAACTGTACAGTCCAAAATTGAAGGTGTAATATTAAAAGACATGAAACATCACTAGAACATGTTAGGATACCCAAAAAACACTGATCCAGTAGGAAAAGTGTCATAACCCCCCCCCCCCCAAACAAATGCCAAATCAGCAGCTAAAGGGTTAACTATCACATAAACCTGCTCCAAACACCCAAAACACATACAGATAAACCCAATGAGTGCAGGAGTGTGAAACAGGAACTCTGAAGGAAAAAACCCTTGTGCGGAGGGGCACTGTGGGACATGTGGACCTGCAGTACTCAAACGGTTGCTTACCTTTCCTGCAGATCTTCTGTCTTCAGATTACCATGTATTAAGAAGAAGCCTCGGCGGGCAACTCCTGAGGAAGTAACTTGTAGCCAAGATTTTCCCCCCAGGGCTTAAGGTCCACAAAAAGCACCTGGTTACTGAGCTAGCCACATATAAGGTCATTGTCAGTTATGGTAATCCGCCTAATGGTGGTATTCCATTTCTAACCGAAAAAAGGTGAAATTTACTCACTGATATTTTGTTTTCCTCCGTGTCCTTCCACTGCAATGTACTGTGGGAACTGGCTCCGCCCTCCAGCTGGTAGGACCAATCAAAATTAAATAAAGCTGCCTGAATCCCTTGCCTGCTCAGTTATTCCCCGTTAACCAAGCTGAAATAGACAAAGAAATGGTTTGATATAGACAGCTAAAATACTATAGTCAGAAGTAATAGATATCATTAATTATACATAGACTATAATAAGAGTCTAAGACTCAATACCATAGATAATAAATATATGTATATATATATCAGTAGAGGAACGATACAACCACCTTACCAGATATAGAAAGGGTGGGTTGCAGTGGAAGGACACAGAGGAAAACAAAATATCGGTGAGTAAATTTCACCTTTTCCTCTGTGTCCAATCCACAGCAATGTACTGTGGGACTTACCAGAGCAGTACCCCAGTAAAAGGTGGGGAATTTAGTTCGAGACAGGAATGGCTGCTTCCAGCACCTTCCTGCCAAACTTAGCATCTACAGATGCCTGAATGTCCAGTTTATAATGTTTAATAAAGGTGGACAAATCTCTTCTGGCGTGGCTATAGCCCTCTGGGCCCAGGATGTGGCAACAGCTCTTGTAGAATGCGCCTTAATCCCCGCTGGAGGTTGTACCCCAGCAGATTCATAAGCCAGGGCAATACCTTGTTTTATCCACCTGGAGATGGAGGCTTTAGAAGCCCCAGTCCCTTTAAATTTTCCTGCAAAGTGCACGAAAAGGGATTTATCCTTCCTGAATACTTTAGTTCTGTCAAGATAAATCTGCAAGCATCTCACCAGATCCAGATT
This sequence comes from Rhinophrynus dorsalis, assembly GCA_037306005.1. Classification (NCBI taxonomy): domain Eukaryota; kingdom Metazoa; phylum Chordata; class Amphibia; order Anura; family Rhinophrynidae; genus Rhinophrynus; species Rhinophrynus dorsalis. The sequence goes on from CM074718.1 coordinate 579,024,226, forward strand.
ATGAAAATTCTTCTCCTTGTTGTTAGAAGGATTAGAACAAAAAGATGGCAGGATAATCTCTTGATTAAGATGGAAACTAGAGACTACCTTGGATCTTAATGATGGCCTAGGACGCAGAACCACCTTATCTTGATGAAAAATAGTATACGGGGGTTCGCATAACAGTGCTTGAAGTTCTCCTACCCTGCGTGCAGATGTAACTGCTGTAAGCAGAACAGTCTTTAATGTAAGATACTTTAGAGAAATAGATTCCAAGGGTTCAAAAAAATTATGAGAACAAAATTGGTTAAGGACCAGATTCAAATCCCATGGAGGGATGACATCTCTAATTGTAGGTTTGATTTTAGAAATAGCTGACATATATCTTCTAAATACATATTGTTCTGCAAAGGGAGATGCTAAAACTGCAGATAATGCAGACAGTTGGACCTTCAAAGAGGCTGGTTTCAAACCTTTTTTGAATCCTTCCTGAAGAAAGTCCAGAATGCGTCCTGATGAAATATCCTTTCTGTCCAGGTTCTGTTGGATGCACCATCTTCTGAAAACAGCCCAAATCCTGTAGTAGATCTTGGAAGTTGAAGGGCGTCTACCGGACAGGATGGTTTGTATTACTGAATCCGAAAGGCCTTTCAGTTTCAGAGACTGCCACTCAGCCTCCATGCCGTCAGCTTCCATAATGCTGGGTCTGGATGAACAATAGGGCCCTGAGAAAGCAACTGAGGGATCAGCAGTAACCTGATGGGATCCCTGATGGACATCCTCAGAAGATCCGCATACCATACCCTCCTGGGCCAGTCTGGAGCAATCAAGATCACTTCTGCTCTGTCTCTCCGGATCTTCTGTAGTACCACTGTTAACAGGGGAACTGGTGGAAACAGGTATGTTAGATGAAAATTCCACCTGAAAAGGATAGCGTCCTGCCCCATTGCTTTGCTGGACCTCCACCTGGAAAAGAACCTCAGGCACTTGGTGTTGGATTCTGATGTCATGAGGTCTATTGTGGGTAAGCCCCACCGAGTTATGATCTCCTGGTACACTTCTTTGTTTAGAGACCACTTGTTTTGGTCTATTTGAAACCTGCTTAGTAAGTCTGCTTGAGTGTTGAGCTTCCCTGAGAGGTAGGTTGCTTTTAAGGTTATCCGTCGTGATTCTGCCCAAAGAAGAATTCTGATTGCTAATTTGTTGAGAGGCAGGCTCCTTGTTCCTCCTTGGTTCATCAGGTATTGAACTGCTGCCGTGTTGTCTGATCGAATAAGCACAAACTTTCCTATGAGATCCCTTTCCAGAAATCTGAGTGTGTTCCACACAGCCTGTAGCTCTAACAGATTTATGTGACTTTTTGACTGTGCTGGGGACCAGCATCCCTGAACTATCTTTGATTCCCAAACACCTCCCCAGCCTGTTAGACTGGCATCTGTGGTCACTGTCTGCCAAGATACTTCTCCCAGAGTTCTCCCCTGAGAAAGGTTTTGAGGCTGGCACCACCACTTTAACTCCTTCCGAGTGTCCGCAGCAATAGGAATTTCTAACCAGATGTTTGCTGGATTTCTTTTAAAATACCTGAGGTAATTGATCTGAGCACAGCGACTGTGGGCCCTCGCCCAAGGAATTATGAGGTGAGCTGATGATAAGTTCCCCAGAAGACGTGAGAACTCCTTTGCTGTTTGTTGACGATGTGCCAGAAATTTTGACACTCTTTTTTGCAGTCGACTCTGTCTGTCCTGTGATAGAGTTACTAGATCCCTTCTGGTGTTGAATAGTATGCCCAGAAAAATAAGTTCTTGGACTGGCTGTAGCTGGCTCTTTTGAAAGTTTATCAGCCAACCTAGCTGTTGAAGCAGATCTAGACACAAAGCTGTGCTTTTTCTTGACCTCTCTTCTGACTCTTCCACAATCAGAATGTCGTCCAGATAGGGAAGAACTTTTATCTGCTGAATTCTCAGAGAAGCCATGGCCACGGCGAGCACTTTTGTGAAGACTCTGGGGCTGAAGCCAGCCCGAAGGGCAGCACCTTGTATTGAAAGTGAGAGTGGAAAATCTGAAACCTGAGAAATCTTCTGTGAACTGGGTGAACTGGAATATGATAATAGGCGTCCCTCAGACCTATTCTTGTGAGACATGCCTGAGGGAAGACCATCTTCATTGCTGTTTGTATGGTTTCCATCTTGAATTTCTGAACTTTTAGATGAGCATTGATCTTTTTTAAGTTTAAGATAAGACGTGACTCCCCTGAAGGTTTCGGAACAGCAAAAATTGTAGAATAAATTCCACGGAATTCTTCGCTCTTGGGAACTTTCGCTATTATATCGTTCTTCAATAGAGCAAAGAGCTCCTTCTTTATTACTTCCGATGTTGTCTGATTCCAAATTCTGGAAGAGCAAAAGTGATTGACCTGAGGGACAGTTTTGAATTCCAAGTAGTACCCCATCTGGATTATCTGACGCACCCATTTGTCTGAACTGATCTTGAACCATGCGTCCTTGAAGGACTCCAGTCTGCCCCCTACTGGAGTCCCTGATGGGGTGACTACAATCTCATTGCCAATTTTGCTGGAACCTAGGTCTCTTCTGGAACTCCTTTTTTGTTCCAAACTTAGGTCCCTGGGATGATCCACCTTGTCTTTGATCGTATGTACGGCCGGGTCTGTATCTTCTTGCTTCACGAAAGGGCTGTTTTCGCGTAGAAGTGCCTCTAGGAGATGATGCTTTGGACTTACGCTGTTGCGGGAGGAACTGGCTCTTGCCACCTGAGGACTGGCGAATCATGTCTTCCAACTGGCTACTGAATAATTTGTTGCCTGTAAAAGGAAGAGAAACAAGCCTATTTTTTGATGTAGCATCAGCTTCCCAAGACTTTATCCAGATAGCCCTTCTAGTTGTAATGGATAGAGCTGATGATTTAGCTAATGTTGTCCAGAGTGGCGTCACAAGAGAAGTTTAAAGCATCCTTGATAGGACCCAATTCTTTCAACAATCTGGACCTGGATACTGAAGAATCCAATTTTTCTTCAAAGACAGTTAACCAGATACGTAGCTAAACACACAAGCCATGGCTGTAGCAGTTTTGAGGGTTTGTCCTATCACTGAGAATTGTTTCTTTAGGGCCGAATCAGCTCTTCTGTCCATAGGATCTTTAAGAGATGTTCCTTCCTCTAACAAAAGCGCCGTTCTTTTGGAGATCTGGGCCACAGCAGCATCCACCTTGGGAGGAGAAATCCATGCAGCCGTATCTTCATCAGTAAACGGATACATACGTCGCATGCGCCTAGTGTTCTGCAGGCGCTTATCCCCCCAGTTTCCATTCATTTGTAATCATGTCCTTGATTGAACTGTGAAAAGGAAACGAAGGGGTCTCCTTCTTGTAACCTATGAAGGCCGCATCCATAACATTTAATTCTTTGTGGTCTTTCTTAAAGCTTTAACTAAACCGTCCACCTTATCAATACTGAAAGCACCCTGATCTTCCTGGATTTCACCTTCTTCAGCAGAAGATGCTGCAGAGTCTACATCCATCAAACTAGTATCATCTTCCTCCAGCATATAGGAAGTGCCCTCTTGAGGATCAGATTGTCTATGCCTTTTCCTTGAAGTCTCTTGCATAGAAGAAAATGTTTCTTGCATAGATGACTTCATCCAGCTCAGAAATTCAGTGAATTGAGCTGGAACTTCAGAAGAGGATACTTTCTTCAGGCAATCATCACATAATTTTGCATTGTCAGAAGCAGGGATTTTACCATCACATCCTGCACAAGATTTTAACTTTACAGCAGGTCTGTCCTCCTTGGGGGTCTCTACGGGCTTTTTATCACATTTCCCTTCCTTAGACATGGTAGGAAACTTATATATGCAGAAAGATCAACTATAAAGCAACAAAAAAGCTTAAAGGGATAGTAATACTTCATTTTAACTTTATTTTATTTTGTAGGCATTAAAAAAACATGAAGAATGATATAAGGCTTATCTCTGAAACCTTTATGGTTTAAGAGATATTCACAAACAAAGTATCCCCCCCCTGTTCAACCAGATCAGAAGGGAGATGCCCAGGTAGACTGCAGAGAGGGACAATCTTCAATTAAGATAACGGAAAAAGCTGAAAAACTTGTCAAGGGGGGGAAGGGATTTCGTTGTTTTCATACAAAGAAAATTGTCCCCTTCTGTTATCTGTACTGTCATACAACCAGACTCACATCTGAGAAGAGATGGCTTACACTAGGTAAAAGGGGCGGGGAGGGGAACTTTGCTTGTGAATATCTCATAAACCATAAAGGTTTGAGAGATAAGACTTATATTATTCTTCATGTTTTTTTAATGCCTACAAAATAAAATAAAGTTAAAACGAAGTATTACTATCCCTTTAAATACATCTATATATAACATATATAAAGGATTAAACTTACTGCCCATAGCGTGTGCCCATACTCTTTAAGCTGCCCGCCAGCTTGAGCGTCCTTGCGTTCCACTCTGGAACGCATCGCGATCACTTCCGGTTCCGCTTCCTGTTGGCTCAAGTAAATCGCGCTCGTCGGCCGGCGCCTCCGTTTGGAGTGTGGATGGAGGCAGCATTGAGGACATGCACCGGGCATCAGGTACTGCATAGAACACCGCTTAGGAGCGGGACAGACAGCCAACCTGCACATACCAATTCGGGCTATGATCCTCACTGCATGGGATCTAGCCTCCGTTGTATTTAGCCTTACAGGGCTGTAAGTAAATGTAGTTTGCATTGAAAGGCAAACTACATGATAACTCAAAATTACAAACTTCAGCAAGAGAACAACTCCTTCCGTTCTCCAGCTTGGTAAGACCAAAATAACTGAGCAGGCAAGGGATTCAGGCAGCTTTATTTAATTTTGATTGGTCCTACCAGCTGGAGGGCGGAGCCAATTCCCACAGTACATTGCTGTGGATTGGACACAGAGGAAATAAAAAATTTCTAAAGCTATAGCAGAACTGTTATCTTGCCTGTGTTATCTTCACCAAGGAACAAATATTTCTGGAGCTGGTTGGCTAGCTGCAGCCAAGGAGGGAAGGTAGGTTCGACCCCCTGCATACAATTCTAGAATTGTTCCTGCCTACTTAAAGGGGCGGATTGCCTACCCAGAGTTACCCGTAAGCTGTATTGGATGACAGAGAAATATATATTTATTTATTTTTAAAAAAACTACTGACATTTGTTTTAAGCTAGAAAAGCAAGTTACATCATATAGAGAAACAATCACTTAGTACAGTAGCCAAATCAATGTATGAGAATACAATGTATCAGTATGAGCAATAAAGGAATTTAGTCAAACAAGGCTGTGCCTCACTATTAATGACATAGTTAGACACCAATAAGGTAAAATGAAGTAATTACTTTATGAGAGAAAATTAATACTAAAGTACAGTTGTGCTATGAGAACCATCCTATTATTCAGACATTATCTTGTTAATTATAGGTGTATTACACTGCAACTTGTATTATTACATACAGTACATATGCATATTTTCAGCTTTTATGCTAGAACACGTCTGAAGTAAAGACCTAATTGGTCTTAAAAACTTGCAAAAACACATTTGGAGCAATTCTGGGCCAAACCAACTTTGCAAACCACTCTAGAATTAAAGTTATTAAAAGTAATGGCAATTTTTATTTATTCTCTATGGTGCAGTTGGTTTATCAAAGTATTGCTCCGCAATGACTTTGCACATATGGCCTTTAACCCCTTAAGGAGCAATTACATGCCAGGACAGTCACAAGTGTCTGTGCGTTCAGGACCGGTGATGGTCCTGGCAAGCCGGTACATATAATCGCTCACACATGCCGGGTCCCCGAATGTAGTCTATACAGACCTTAACCCTTTGTGTGCCAGAGGGGTACGGAATGCATTGCAAAGCAATGCATTCCGTACCCATACGGCACTCAAAGGGTTAAAGGTAAAAGTACCCCAGGTCTGCTGCTCCTTAGTTAGTATACGGTTGGCCACTAATTTTGTTTGATCAATGGCTTTATTTGGTAAAACACTCAACTTGTGTATTTATTTTATGGATTTCTGCACTTTGTTGTGCAGGTTTTTCTCTTAAGGATTCCAACAGTTTCAATCACATTTTTTTTCTTTAAAGTTAAATGTTAGGCTCTTCTAGCACAATTATGGTTGTTGCTTTGTTAATCCTACAAGTCATTCTACACTGAACAAGAAGCTTATATCAACCCCTTGGCAGCCCGAGTTAAAATTAAAAGGCATGCTTAACTGTAGAGATTGTCAAGTGTGGAAATAATATTTGTCCAGCTGAACAGCTCTCTTTTGTAGTGGCTAAATGAATGTTGAGATTCTGTCTTCTTGAAAGCTCCTGTGTCAGGAAAGTAATGTGGACTGTTTGTGGTTTGACAGGGATTATTAAAATCAGATGAAGTGAAGGGAAGCGAATGTGAGAAAGCAAAATTGACAGTGACACTCTCTATTATATGCCGCAAGGATCATGATGAGTATGTTGATATGATCATTTCTAAATGTTAGATTTCCTGTTAAGATGTGTTAACCAGCAAATATATTCTATGGAAATGTGCTTTGTGATTTCATAGAAACTGATTGGGTGCTGTGTACGGACTGCTTGTTTTTGCATAGAATTCATCCTCTATCATTATACAATACTTGCACCTTTATCACAATGTCCCCAAGCACATAACAACTAATAAAAATGTGCACTAAGGATTACTGGAATCAGTATTAAAGAGGGAAAGCAATAGCAAGGGACTGATCTGCCATATAGAGATGAGGAAATATATCACAGAGGATAAAAGTCACTTATTCACCATGGTAAAGGGGAATTGTGCCCTAGGACAAAGTTTCCAACACTATCCTCAGGGGAGAGGAAAAGACTGTCTTCATTCAGGATTTTCCTGCTTGAGGACAGGCAAGTTCCTCAAAGGCTTAGTCATTTTATTAATTCACCTGTAATCAATTCAGAAAATCCTAAAGACATGGTCTGTTAGGCACCCCTGAGAATAGGGTTGGGAACTGCTATCCAAGTAATAAAAGGCTCTTAAATTTAGACACACTGACATACCTAGGTAGGTGCCCTTCACATAGCAGTTAGGTACAGTGGATATAAAAAGTCTAAAGAATGAGACAAAGAAATCATGTCAGAACTTTTTCCACCTTTAATGTGACCTATAACGTGAACAGTTCAATTGCAAAACAAACTGAAATCGTTGAGGGGAAAAAATAAAAAACTCACAATAACCTGGTTGCATAGGCATGCACACCCTCTTATAATTAACCAATCACATTCAAACTCATGTTAAATAGAAGTCATTACACATCTGCCATCATTTAAAATGACTCCGATTAATCACAAATAAAGCTCAGCCGTTCTAGTAGGATTTTCCTGACATTTGCTTAGTTGCATCTCAGAGCAAAAGCCATGATCCGCAGAGACCTTCCAAAGCATCAGAGGGATGTCATTGTTGAAAGATATCAGCAGGAGAAGGGTACAAAAGAATTTCCAAAGCATTAGATATACCATGGAACACAGTGAAGACAGTCATCATCAAGTGAAGAAAATATGGCACAACAGAGACAATACCAAGAACTGGACGTCCCTCCAAAATTGATGAGAAGACAAAAAGAAAACTGGCCAGGGAGGCTTCCAAGAGGTATACTGCAACATTAAAGAAACTGCAGGAATTTCTGGCAAGTACTGGCTGTGTGCAACATGTGACAACAATATCCCGTATTCTTCATGTGAATGGGCTATGGGGTAGGGTGGAAAGACGGAAGCCTATTCTTACAAAGAAAAACATCCAAGCCCGGCTGAAGTTTGCAATAACAAACATCAAGTCCCCCAAAAGCACATGGGAAAATGTGTTATGGTCTGATGAAACCAAGGTTGAACTTTTTGGCCATAATTCCAAAATGTATGTTCGGCGCAAAAACAACAGAAAGAACACCATACCCACAGTGAAGCATGGTGGTGGCAGCATCATGCTTGGGGCTGTTTTTCCTCAGCTGGAACTGGGGCCTTAGTCAGGTTGGAGGGAATTACAAACAGTTCCAAATACCAGACAATTTTGGAACAAAACCTTCAGGCGTCCGTTAGAAAGCTGAAGAGGAAGTTCACCTTTCAGCACGACAACGACCCAAAGCACACATCCAAATCCACAAAAGCATGGCTTCAACAGAAGATTAAAGGGGAACTACCACCCCGCAAAAACGTAATCTTATGTAAGTCTTCATCTGGCGACTAGCTGCTTAGTGGCGCTAGTCGCCAGAAATATTACCCGGTTTACAAGATTTTCTACTTACTCGGAGGTGGAAGACTTAAATAAGATTAAGTTTTTGCGGGGTGGTAGTTCCCCTTTAATGTTTTGGAATGGCCCGGCCAGAGCCCAGACCTGAATCCAGCTGAACATCTGTGGGGTGATCTGAAGAGGGCTGTGCACAGGAGAAGTCCTACCAATCTGACAGATTTGGAGTGCTTTTGCAAAGAAGAGTGGGCAAATATTGCCACGTCAAGATGTGCCATGCTAATAAACACCTACTCAAAAAGACTGATTGCTGTAATAAAAATCAAAAGGTGCTTCAACAAAGTATTAGTTTAAGGGTGTGCACACCTATGCAACCAGGTTATTGTGAGTTTTTTTATTCCCCCCCTCAACGATTTCAGTTTGTTTTGCAATTGAATTGTTCACGTTATAGGTCATGTTAAAGGTGGAAAAAGTTCTGACACGATTTATCTTTGTCTCATTCTTTAACATCACAAGAACCTGTGTAGACTTTTTATATCCACTGTATACATGCAGTTTTCAGCATATAGACTCTAGAGCAGTGTTTCTCAACTCCTGTTCTCAGGACCCACTAACAGGCCAGGACTTAGGGATTTCTCTGCTAGAGCACAGGTGTGGTGATCAGAGGCTCATTCACATTGATTAACTCACATGTGCTCCAACAAGGAAATCATCAAATCCTGGCCTGTTAGTGGCCACTGAGGGCACGGGTTGAGAACCAATGCTCTAGAGATCTCTATTGAAATCTGCTCTTACACCACCTTGCAACAACAGGTTTCAATAGACCTGAATGCCTAAGGGACAGATTCAATTTTTTTTATTGTAACATGCAGCAGTAGACAAAAAAAAGAATTTAATCAGCAAATACACAAACATCCCCTTTTCTATTTTGTCCAGAAGGACCTCCTACCCAAAACTGGCTTCAGCCGAAGCCAGAACGTTGTTAAAACACTCCTGTGCCAAAAAGGTGAAGGGAAGACCATATTGCCGCCTTGCAAAACAGCTCTGCCAATCTCTGGTCCAGGCCCAAGAAGCACCCACCACTCTGGCGACATTAGTTATAACCACGTAGGGCACAGGCTTTTTTTTTACTGAGAATGTAGGTCTTTCAATCTGTAGCCTGCACAAGGGCCCTTAGGAGTGACAAGTCAAGTCCGATTTTTGGAAAGGCTAGGTGCAATAAACATAGTACCTCAAATAACAAATTCCTAGTAAATGTGAAACTCTGAAACAGCCTTAGGAGAGAAACCCAACAGAAGTTCTCAGAACCATCTTATCTGAATGAAAGGTGGATTAACAGAACAAAGCCCGAAATTGAGACACAATCACCATCAGGAAACCTGTCTTAAAAGTCAAGGACTGAAGGAATACACAGAGGACAGAAGTATTCCAAGGACCAAGTTCAAGTCCTACAGAGAAGTAGGATCCCAAAAGCCTGGGTAGACATGGGCCACCTGTCACAAGAACAGAACAAGATGGTCCACTGGACTAGGGGAATACCAGCTTGTCGCGGAAACAGGACCTGCCTGTTTTAAAGGACTAGAACATTTGCTATATTGCTCATTGTATTGTATATTGTGTGGTATAATGTAATAGTGTGTTGTGCTAAAATATCAGGTCGGATTTGTAGCTGTGAGCTAGAGTGCAGAGATAGTGGGGGTTGGGCTTGCTTCCACTATACTCCAGGTCTATGCTAAGGAATGTTAATTGATTCCTGCTGTGCTTCCTTGACCAATCAGAGGAGGTTATTGATGAGCCAGTTAAGAATGTCTATTTTTTAAGTTCTAATATGTCCCAAGTCCTCGTTTGCATGCTGATCTTGATAAGGGTCTCTGTAGTGTATATAAGCTGTGTGTTTGATTCAATAAAATAAATTTCTTCCCTTCATCAAGTCTCTGCTGATGTTTGGGAACAGGAGGTTCGGTATACTATTGGAGTGTTATTCTGAGGGAGAAAGGAACTATAATGGAGGTATCCAGCTTATGATCTTATGATGCAAGGCGTCACGTTACACCAACCCCTGCACAAACGTTTGCAGAGATGCTAATAAGGCAATATGTCTCTGGAAAAAGTAAACATATCAGAAATCTGTCCTTTATATTCATTTAAAGGCCAAACACAACATCCAGCAGAAGGGTGCACAGATGGTCATGGTCTTAATGGGATAGTAATACATCTATTGAAGATGATTTCCAAGACTTCTTTATTGTTTTTGTAAAACATAGCACTTTAGTTCATTAATTACATGTTTGTAGTTCAAGCACTATTCAAGCTGAAAGGATCCCCCTCCCACCGCATCCAGCCACCTCCTATTAGATCTGGAATCCGGTCCTGGACAGATGCAGCGAGGGACAGTCTTCATTTAGTAAGTATAAGGAAAACACTGCCCCCCTTGACGAAAGGATTTTCCTTTTGCTTAATGAAGATTGTCCCTCGCCACGCTCCATCCAGGCCAGACTAAGAGGCTCAGTGATGCAGGGGAAAGGGGTAGGAGGGGGATATAGTGCTACTGTATGTGTTACGCAAACATTAAGGACTCGGACATCAACTTTAATAGAGGTATTACTATCACTTTAATAAGAATCTTTACATGGCATATTTTTCTGTCCCATGAATTTTAATTACATTGCGAATATATGATCATTCCTGTAACCGAGTTCCTATGTTTCATGCGGAATGACTGTAGCAGAGATCACTTTTACTTCTAAGCTGAAAATGTCCAAAATTATGTTTTATAAGCTCTGGGTGTTCCACTTTTCCTAAGTATAATTTTTACAAAAAAATTAAAGCTGAGTTTCAAGTGCATATTTATGAAAATGGTTATGCACAGTACACTCATTGTTATCATTCTATGAGACATAGAAGAACTCTAAATTTATATATCGTACCATTCAGTAAATCCTTGATATTATCTATACATTGCTAGGGATGCCCTAAAAAAATTCCAGATTGCATACGAGAGGTACCTTGAGTGATGAAGAAAAGAAAAATAATAATTACACCTATTTCTAAAGAATGCCTATAACCCCTTAACGACCCTTGATGGTCATGGCACGTCATGGGTTGTTTAGCATTAACGACCCATGACGTGCCAGGACTGTCATGGAATTCCAGGCTCCTCCAGAAGCAGCAAAAGGTCCGTTGTCCTTAAGGGGTTAACTTAAGTCTTGAGGTTGGTGCCATTGCTACCATAAAACATAAGGGGACAAGGACTGTTTGTCAAGCGTGTGTGTTTTCAATCAGTAAGTTCCATAAGGTCTGATTGGAGCACCTCTGTATCAGAGAATCAGGGATCCTATCATTAAAACAAGGGTCCTCAAGCACTTCCAAAAGTGGATGTTTTCAAGTTATCCCAGCTGGAGCAGATGTTGAATAATTTGCAGGTTACTTCTAGTGCATACGTCCCAATATTTGAAATAACCAAAGAGGGACACCTTTGTCTTAGGTGGTGTGCGTGGGGTCGTGCCTAGTGGATGGAGTATTACCAATAATTTTTAGGCTATTTCATGACCTATTGACACCTCTTTGTTTAACTTAACCCCTTAAGGACCAGCCACATGCACACACAGACGGCACTTAAGGACCACAGACAATTTTTTTTTCCGCTCTCCGGATTCAGGGCTCCCCAAACGGCGTGCAGCCGCATGGGGAGCCCTGAATTCCATGACATACATGTACGTCCTCGGTCCTTCAGGGACATCCACCCCATGACGTACATGTACGTCATGGGTCATTAACATACCTGGGAACTCTCCGGATTTGCCCCGGAGACTCCGGTTCTGAGAGAACTTTACCGGGTCTCCGGGGCAGAGGCTGATTCCTCCGGATGTGAAGAGTTTCTATTGAAACTCTGCCACATCTGCTTTTTCTCCTGCTGATACTCAGTCCCCAGCCTTCTGTGACACCTTTAACCCTCTGAGTGCCAGAGTGGTAAGGAATTCCGTACCACTCTGGCACTCAAAGGGTTAAGGCCCCCCCCCCACTCGCAGCAAGCCCCGCCCCTTTTTGACGCGATTAGCGTCATTTTTGTCACCCCCCTGGTGAACAGAGGACTACCCTCCGGGTAGCCCTCAACTGGAAGTTCCCAGGTATGGTCATTAAGGGGTTAATAAATTATTGATAACAAGACCAAATTATTTTATTTTACATACTAATTTATAAACACAAACTTAAGTTTAAACAAACATTAATTTGAGTTTTATTGCTGTAGAGCAAAATTATACACTTAATATACACACCGCAAAGACTGATCTCTTAAAAAGAGGGACATCAGGATGGGAAAGAGGGATTTGGGTCTCAAAGAGGGACACTTGGGAGGTATGTAAGTGGCTTACATATGCTCACTCATGGATATCCAGAAAGCATGCACTATTTGTATTGCTAGTCTACCTGTGGCCACATTCTATGTCCAGGAAAATGTAGGGATTAATATTTCAAATATTTTAGCGTCAGCTTCTTTTGACAGTTCCGATATGTTGGGATACAACTTCCACAACTCACAAGCAAAATAAGGGTCATAAAACAAATGCATGTCACTGGCACAAACAGGCAGCCTGTGACTCTCCGGCTGTTGATTGACTTCACGTTGTGCTGTATGAAAAAGAGCAGTATATTTACACAAACTACTCTTTATTGTAATCTTAATACAATACATTTAACATGCACTGACTTCATCTCATTCACCCATCCATTTCGTGACGCAATAACGTTGAAGGCGGAACTGCGTCACTGGCATAGCAACCGTCTGCGTCACCACGCGAACAGAGAACTCCAGACAGAGTCCTACCTTCGAATATTAAACAGAATCCCATCAGATGTTGAAAAGCGGACAGCAGCTGGTTACAGCCGCTAGATCTGGTTGGTGACGCTCCTGGAAATTGCTATCTCTGTACAGGTGACGACTGCTGCTGTGAGATGGGAAGCGGGGTCCTGTGTAGTATGTATTCCATACGTGCTTACGATACGCATGAGCTCTAGCACTGCCTACAGACCGGGCGGCGGGAAACACCAGGGGCGTGCCCAAATCGTCACTCTCAGCTGCGGGATGTATGGCAGACAACACACGAAACGGCGGGAGACTGTAGTTTAAAATCTGCCAATCAAGAATCTCCGTTCACGCATTGAAGTTTTCTGCAGTGTAACAGCCCGATACTGTGTGGGAAATGTGAATCTTGTTACTCTGTAGGCTTATGTTTATAAGAAATCACCCTGCTATTTTGTTGCAGTGTGTTAAGTATGAGTATGTGAGAACAGTTGCAGGCCGTATGGCTCATGTATCTTCAGCATTGTGTTTGAGGGAGACACGGGCAATTTGGTACCTCAGTAATTTAGGATTTCCACTTCATCAATTTAATAGATAACACAGAAAGCAATGCATGATTCAGGTCTAAAATGGCTAATATTTTGCAATGGCTCTCATGTATTGAGGCTGCAGGCATTTTTCATACGTGTTCTTTTTTAAAGGGATGATCTGACAACCATAGTGTAATTTCATGTTTATGTGTGTACAAAAAGCAGGGACAGTTTGGTACAAAACATGAATTGACATGTGAGGGAAAGAGTCTGGTATATGCACAGTGAAATGTCATGTAAGAGATGCTGGGATAGCTTGGTGCACATATATGGCATCATGCAAGGGAAAGAGGCTGGGACAGTGTGGCACATGCACTATGAAATGTCATGTGGGAAGGAGGCTGGGACAGCTTGGTGTGCCTCATGCAAGGGAGAGGGGATGGGACAGGGTGGCACATGCACTGTGAAGTGTCACCTGAGGAAAAAGGCTGGGACAACTTGGTGCACATGCACTGCGTTGTGCGAGGGAAAGGGGCCGGGACAGAGTGGCACATGTAATGTGAGGTAAAGAGGCTGGGACAGCTTGGTGCACATGCACTGCGTTGTGCGAGGGAAAGGGGCCGGGACAGAGTGGCACATGTAATGTGAGGTAAAGAGGCTGGGACAGCTTGGTGCACATGCACTGCGTTGTGCGAGGGAAAGGGGCCGGGACAGAGTGGCACATGTGATGTGAGGTAAAGAGGCTGGGACAGCTTGATGCACATGTACTGCATCATGTGAGGGAAAGAGGCCGGGACGGTGTGGAACATGCACTGTGAAATGTCTTGTGAGGGAAAGAGGCTGGGACAGCTTGGCTCACAGGCACAGTGACATGTCATCATGAGAGGGTAAGAGTCCAACACAGCTTGGTGCACATGTACTATGTCGTCATGCCACGGAAGTAGATATAGAAGCAACATTTCAGTATTTATAAATTACACTAAATTATATTGGGTAAGAAGTTCAGAACAGTATGTTTGTTCTCTACAGATAGACTTACATAAAATGGCAGGTGGGCCAAACAAATAGTTTAATATGTGCAAAAGTGTAAAGTTCAGTATTTGGGAAAAAAAAATCCTGATGCTACTTAAGAATGTAATGTAATCATTTTAGGAGACTCATTGCTAGAGAGAGACCTGGAAATCCTTATAAGCTGCAAACCTGGAAGCAGTGACCAGTGGCAAAAGCAAACCGTCTTGTCTTGCATAAAAAAGGGGTATTGAAGTAAGAGTCAATAACCGCATTTTGCCACTGTGAAAGTTGTTGGTAAGACCTCACTTCAAATATGCTGTGCAGTTTTGGGCACCAGTTCTGGAGAGTACAGCGAATAGCAGCAGCATTAATTAAGGGAATGAAAAACTTGTCATATGAGGAATTGGTAGACAAACGTGTTTATTTACTCTAGGGAAAACATGACTAAGAGGAGATCTTGTTGTAATGTACAAGTATATGAGAGGTCAATACAAGGATCTTCTGGTGAGCTTTTCATTCCAAGACCTGATCAAATAACAAGGTGTCACACCTTAAGATTAGATGAAAGGAGGTTTCAACGTCAGCAGATTAAGGTGTGTTTTTTTTGTGTGTGTGTTTTTTTTGTTTTGTTTTTTTTCAGTAAGGTCTGTTAAATTTAGAATTCTTTGCCCAAGGATATGGTAATGGCCACATTCAAATGAAGATTAGAAGCATTTCTTTCAAGAGGGAACATGCAGGGTTATACTGTTAGCAGATACAACAGGATGCTCTGGTAAAGAGACTAATACTCAATTTGTAGCAAGAAGACTTATATAATATAACTTTGTTTTGAAGCAAAGGTTGAATTTGGTCATTGTGGGAAAGAGGACAGACAGCTTGGCACACACGGTGTGCTAACATGGCTATTTGTCAATACTTCGTGGAAAAGATACAGGTTTACTAAAGTTCTATTAGGCATAAGATCTGATTGATAATGTATGTGTACAGAAGTGTCTGTATTCTTCTGATCATATTTAATATTATGCATAGAGAAATTACAATCAGAACTGACTGTTGAATGAAAGTAAGCCATCCTTCACTTCTCCCCTACTCCAGCTTTTTCTGCTCTCCTGACACTAAATTTCTGAGTGCCAGCTTATAAAGCACTCAAAAGGCATTACCAGTGTGGTTGTGAGTCGAGAAGTGAATATGTTTTTAAATGTGTGTTTTTATAAAGAGCCTATGAGTGTAATGCAAATAACTGGGAATAGCATCTGTAAAAATGTATTAATTTGAGCCTCTTACTGCAATTGTGTGTTGTCAGTGCAGTGGCAGCTGTAAATAAGTCGCTTCTATGTAGCACATGCAGATTTTGAGATCTCTGTTAGGATTTAGAATAGTATTAGATGTTTTGTAACCTTATTCTCATGGAATGTCTAATAGGCCAAGACTTAAGGATTTTCCTGCTTGTGTACAGGTGTGTTAATTAACTTACCTGTTGACATGAAGGGAATTCTAAAGACTTGTTATTCCAAAATTCTGTTAGTCCGGTAAAAAAGGTATTACAAGATACTAATTTTTGTTTATTTTACATAGACACCCGCCTTAAGATAAGCCGGGAACTGCTGGTGTTCGGGTACAGGTTCCTGAACACTTTTTAATGAGAACACTGTGTTTTATGTCTTGCAATAAATGGCCATGAAAAAAAGTAAAAAAAAAAAAGTGGAAAATACTGTGGTCCTTTCAACAACATATATATGTTGGGATTATGCTGCATCCGAGAGTAGTTCCATATTCTTTGCTTGGATATAAAATACTCCTCCCTGCTTAAAAGGGAAAACTTTGAGGAAACTATGTAATGTTGACGTCTAATACAGTATCCAATCTCAGTGTAAATCCTATATAATTTTTTTTTCATTTATACCATTTTTTTGTTCTTTTATAATTCTTTCTCTCCCCTACTCTTACTTCTGTTGTAAAATCTAATGCAGAAGTCTTCCTTTTCAGGCCAGCTACACAAAACTTCCATCCCTGATAAGAACCTAAGGAGCACTGATTTAAAAAAAAAAAAAAAAAAAAAAAAAAAAAAAAAAAAAAAAAAACACACATAGTCACACCTCCACTTCTTTGTGACTACCTGTTCTTTAGCAGCACATTGAGGAGGGAGTGTAAAAGCTTGTCTTTTTCACAAGCTGTGTTTGGAGTGCATTCAGAATAAATAATGTATTTGTTAATGTGTATATATCCTATATAATCGCTAAATCGTGTGTAACGCCGCGACATGCGCACTACAGACTGCCCACGCCGCGGCTGATACAGAGCTGGGCTCTCCGAAGGAGCGTCCAGCTCTGTATCAGCCGCGGCGCGGGCAGTCTCTACTGCGCGCGACTGGCCCGCGACCGGGTGGCAGTGGCACTGTGTCCCGTGTAACGGGCTGTTCAACTAGTATTATAAATATAATATAAATATATAAAGAGAACATATAAGAGCTATATTCCTAGGTATAATTTGTTATACCTCTGTCAAGAGTTAGTTTGTTCTTTGGAATATTAGAAATACATGTGTAAGTAATGCCTATCTAAAATGACCTCTGATCTTGTACCCATGTTCAGACAAATTAGTAAATACTGGAACACAACTCAACCGATATACACATTATTTGTGAATAAACCCTCAACTGCACCCAAGAGGAGAATGTCTGGTCTGGTTTCCTCTGCTCCCAGTTTGTATATAGCTGGTGTCTGGCCACAGGAAAAAGTACCTGAACACATGAGAAGTGTATATGTTTAAAAAAAAAAAAAAAAAAAAACAACATGCTTGTCTGGCAAAATTAAAACAATAAATACAGTCCTGTACCTATTTCCGGGCAGACTGCAGATAGCTAATCTTTGCCGCAGTCTGCTTCTCTCTATCAAGCCTCCTCCGATGATAGAGGCTTTCTGTCTGTAAGCCGGATCTCTCACGGTAACCAGTACAAACAGAAGGACAGGTACAAGTAATTTTGAAATAAAACCACCTTTATTTTGCATACCTCCCAAGTGTCCCTCTTCAAGACCTAAATCCCTCTTTCCCACCCTGATGTCCCTCTTTTTAGGAGATCAGATTGTGTGATGTGTATATAAGTGTATAATATTGCTCTACAGCAATAAAACTCACATTGTTTGTTTAACTGTCAGTATATGTGTTTATAAATTAGTCAGTGTAAATAAAATACTTTGGTCTTGTTCTAAATCATTTATTAGGTTACACAAGGAGGTGACAATAGGTCATGAAATAGCTTAAAAATTCCTGGTAATGGCCCGCCCACCAGTCACGCCCCCTAAAACACAAGTGTCCCTCTCTGCCAATTTGAAATGTACGGTATGGCAATAGTCCACAGTCTGCTACCCAGACTGACACTAGGTAGAGGCCTGCACTACTCAAAGAGGAGTGGAATATAGAACCTAGCCTATGGTTCTATCTGTAGGTAGGAACGAGCGCCCAGAGATATGTGTATCCTACCGTACGGTACTAACACATATACTGGCAATCGGAGAATGGGCAGCACAGTACCGTACTATGAATAGCCGTTACGGAGGGATCACAAGGAGCGAGTAGGCACCAATCAGGAGAGTAGGATCCATGCGATAAACAAGCGCATGTCACAGAGACACGTCTACATCCATGACCATAGACAACAATGAGGAGAAGAACAGGGAGCAAGCAGCACGGCTGCCAAGCACACTGTGATAGTAGCACTCTCGTTGGCCAGAAATTGATCTCTGCAAATGAGAGTGCTCCAGTGTACAGACCGAAAGCCTCCGTCATCAGAGGAGGGTGGATAGAAGGCAGACTGTGGCAAAGATCAGGTAACCGCA
The DNA here is from genome assembly GCA_037306005.1 of Rhinophrynus dorsalis. NCBI lineage: Eukaryota > Metazoa > Chordata > Amphibia > Anura > Rhinophrynidae > Rhinophrynus > Rhinophrynus dorsalis. Next base: position 579,042,627 of record CM074718.1, read on the forward strand.
GTCTGCCTTGAAGTAGGTACAGAGCTGTATTTATTCTTTTAATTTCGCCAGACACGAGTGTTTAACCCCTTAACGACCGGTGGTCCTGGGACGTTTCCGTCCCATAAGGACCGCATAGGACCACTTGGACGCGCCGGTACACATGACCTGTCGCGTGTATCGGCGCGTCACTATGGGGCCTGATAGAGATCGCTCCGATGTTGGAGCAGTCAATTTCAGGCCCTATTTTTACTTACAGCGCTCCCGGTAGAGCGCTGTAAGTAAAAAGTATGTGACGTACTATGACCGTCATCGGTCCTTGAGTATTTCAAGGACCGTGACGGTCATAGTACGTCATGTCGTTAAGGGGTTAATTTATACACTTTTCATTATATATGATATTTAACAAAACAATTTAGGCAAAGTTGTAAAGGGGTGATCCCCTTTAAGTGAGAGCCCGCTTGTTACACACAGCAGTTATGCAGATCTACTGGACAGCTGTGTGATGTTTTTACCTAGCTAAGTCACTCTGTTATACATAGTTATTATGCAGATATACTTGACTACTGTGTGGCAGATTCCTACCTGGGTTAGTCCTATTATAAACAGTAATTATGTAGATATATATATATATATATATATATATATATATATATATATATATATATATATATATATGTTGCTTTGTCAAGGAATCCTACTTCATTTAAAGGCTGTTGGGCCAAAGCACAAATAATCACTGCATAGTAAACAGGTTTAAATGCAGGCCAGTTCCTCCCTCCACTTAGAACTGAATTGGTGTACGGACAAAATTATTAGTATCATGCCACAATGGCAATGCAGAGAGAACATCAGTTCTAATTGGTCGTAGGAATGGGCCCACACTCAACCTGTGTAGATAACCTCTCCAGCGATATCACTTCTCCAGTTACTATGTCATACAATAGAGGTGATGCACTAAAAGTTGGAGAAATCTTAGTGCACAGTCTTCATAGAATAACATAGGAACTGGAGAAGTGATTTCACTGGAGAAGTTATTACCACATCATCTCATTATCACTCCTTAGTGCATAACCCCCATGGTGTGTCGGTATATACAGTGAAACTGTATTGCTGACTGTATCGGCAATAGAGTTGAGAATACAGTACAGGAGACCAAATAATAACCCATACGAATGTGTTATCTTGTATATATAACATAAAAAATAAGGTTGATATTGTTCAATAACTTGGTTGAATACTCTACTTCACAGTAAATTCATTAAAATCTATTATGCATAATTGAGTAAAGTATAAAATTGTATTAAAAGTTTGCAATATCAAAACGTTAGTGGATGTAAAAATTCAACATGCTAGTATGTCTTGCATATAGTGATACATATATCAAATTGAAATATGGTAAAACTAGTTTATATGCCCGTATACACAGGCCAACACTGGTGGCACTGCAGTCATGCGCATTACTGACTGGCCGAATGCGCAGCGGCTGATACAGATCGGGGAGCTCTGAATTCAGACAGTAGTACTTTTTGCGCACCGAGAGGACTCCGGTCTGAATTCGGAGCGCCACTCTCTGTATCAGCTGCAGTGCTGGCAGTCTGTACTGCGCATGACTTGTTGTATAGAACTGTGTTGTTAAGGGTATATATTGGCCTTCTCACATTATTGAATAGAAGTTAATTTTTGTCCCCAGTAGGCTATAGGTTGTAGGGGAAAAAAACATTACAAAGTAATAACTGTGCCATGACACATATCTATCTCTCTTTCTCTCTCTCTCTGTCTCTCATATTATATATATATATATATATATATATATATATATATATATATATATATATATATATATATATATATTTATAATTTGTAAACGAGGCTCACTGACCCAGTGCTTTTTTTTTTTTTTTTTTTTTTTTTTTTTTTTTTTTTTTTGATAGTGAGATTTGTGACTGATTTATTGCTGGGACTTTTTTGCAAATAGAAAAATTGTATTTCTAAGTGACAGGTTAGCATTTTCTGAATCCTGTTTTCTGCATTATAAATGTACTTATATGTTTCTTATGTAAAATAATTAAGATAATAAATCATGGCACTTATGCATTTGTTTCTGAGGTGTTAAAGGTTTAAATACACTGGAATTTTATGATTTACGTTTTTACTGACAGTGAGGATTACTCTGATTAGGCAACGGATGTAAGATCATGTCAAACTACATATGCTACTAAATATATATAAAATGTAAGCACAAAGAGAATAGTAAACATAATTTGCTGCAATATCTATATTGTACGGGGCAGATTGTAGGTGAATGAGATGTAAAAACAGGCATAAAGGGGTTTCAGGCTGTAATGATGCATGTCACAGAGGTCAGTAGTTGCTCTTTTGTGGTCTCATACTATTTGGAATTGTCTGTCAGTATAGATTGCTTGAAGAGTGCAGAATGTGTCAATGAAGTGAGAGCAACATTTTAACCCTTTGAGTGTAGTAGAGAGGTATGTAATTTATTGCAGAGAACTGCTCTGCATACTCCTCTGACAGTGAATGGGTTATATAGCCAGAATAGTTACCGCTCCGGATGAAAGTACAGAGGAGGAAAGACAGAGGTTGGACTTTGCAGTCCCAGACCAGTCCTGTGGATCGGATGTTGGACCAGAGAACACCTGGAGGTGAGGGGAAGGCTTTCTTGTGGCAGAGATGCGTTCATAATTGAGGTGTTGGTGATTCTCCCCCCCCCCCCCCCAGTTAACAGCTGTGGGGACATAGTTTGTGAGGCTGAGGCATCGTGCAGGAGAGGTGTTAACCCCCTCGGGCGCCAGGGGTAAGGGTCACACTAAAAACAGAACAAATGCTGGTGTATGTGTACAAGTACCAGCACCCACAAGGTAAAATCTCCACTCCATCCAGACAAAAAAGGCCTCCATAGTCCAGATTTATTTTTTTTCCTTTGCTTGGACTCTGGATGCCTTTTTATCCAAATGGGGTGGAGATTTAAAGTTGTGGGTGGTGGTAGATGGGCACGTTTGCCCAGAAGCAATCAGGAATCAGTACGGTAATATGAATACAATTTATTAAAGGTAGAAAAGGTAATAGCAATAGCAGGAACAAGCAGAGGGTACTAGCGCTCAGCATTATCACAGCAATCAATAGGCCTTGCACTAGACCACACTACTAGAGTAGGCCAAAGCCACTGTTAGTCTCTGCAGGGACTGACACACAATTCTTGATCTGACGTACAGGAACACTGGAACTGGTAGCTTCTGCAGACACTGGCACAGCAAGTCTTGTTCCGACACACAGGAACCACTGGACAGAGGAACTGAACCAGTCTGCAGTCAGAAGGAAATATCACTGACTCACACCTGGAGCCAGTAAGGGTGAATACTGACTTACGCCTGCAGTCAGTAGGAGTGAATACTGACTCACGCCTGCAGTCAGTAGAAGTAAGGTGCAAACTGACTCATGTCTGCAGTCAGCTATGCAAGTCTACCAGAGCCCCAGGCCTGCACTAGATTGGGTGTCTGATCACCAGACAGAGCCACAAGTCAGCACCAGAGGGGCTAGTCAGACATGCCGGGTCATACACAGTTCAGGTAGTTAGCCAGAGCCACAAGTTGGATGTCCACGATTAGAGGTTAGGCAAAAGAATAGTCAGACAGAGCCACAGGTCAGCACTAGAATGGATGGAAGACTAGCCAGGTCATACACGGAGCCCAAGGTAACAGAACTGCTGTGATCTACAACGCAAGGGCATCTGCCTTTTAAACCCCTCCACAGGAAGGAGGAGGAGCAGCTCAGATGGAGGAAGTAGGTAGGAGGAGACTACAGGAAGCAAACCATAAAACAGAGACCTGCTGCATGCTTGAAGCCTCGCACCTGTAGATGATGCTGAAAGCAAGTTAAGCTGTAACAGTAGGGCTTCATTTGTTCTGTTTTTAGTGTCAGGCTTACCTCTTGATCTCAAGGGGTTAAGTGTTCTCCACTCTGGTAATGCAGGTTCTTATGGCTCCTTTTGGCCGCATAGTGTTAGGCAAATGAGTTCCAGTAGCTAGAACATTGTTGTAGCGTAAGCCCTTCACGTATGGACTTAAGATTAGTTTTACCAACTCGTGGTGCGCAATATTTACCTCCTATGGTTTGGTCCCCTAAATTGGAACTCTCAGTGGTGACGGTCAACCATGTTTTCAGTACCTTTTCTTTGAAGACGTGATATTGAGGGGCAAAGTTCTTGCAGAGATTTTGACAGGATTGGCCATGCATAGCCACTCCAGACAAAATCATGCCCCACTGTATATTCTGCAGAGGGTGAATGGAGGAGATATACATATCTCCTCCTTGGGCTCACCCCAGGGTTTGTGTGGCACTTGCGGAGAATTTGTGGTCAAGTGACCATGTTCTCCTTTATAGTATAGATATTCTAGTAGTGGAAAGGGCTTTTCATAGTACAAGCATATGTCTGGAATATCAAACAGAATAGAATTTTTAGTCAACAAGTCCAAAAGTTGGCTGATCACATCCCAGAGACAGGTGTTCCTGGGAACCAATTTTGACACAGTAGGAGGAAAGATTTTCTGCTTGACAGACAGTAGAATAGGATTGAGTGAAATTGTTTATTTTAAGAGAGAGGAACTCTGGACTTCTCAAGACTGCTAGGAAATCTGATTCACATAATTCCGTGGGGAAGATTCCATACCAAGAAGACCCAGGACATTTTTGGAAGAACGATTCTGCAGATTTTTCTAAAAAATGTATTACTGATATTAACAAGGAGAGAATTGATATGGGGGGATGAAACAGGAGAACATAATGAGAGGGACACTTATTGAATAACTTGAGTGGGAAATCTTGTCAACAGATGGCCTGCAAGAAAGGCTGGAGAGGCTTTTGGAAAGACTGTGCTGGGTCTTTGGTTCAGATAAGTGACATTGCTCCATGTCAACATGCTGACGCTAAGGGCAGTATGGAAATGTCTTCTTTCATCCCGTCCTCAAGGAAAAGCAGTTCTGATCAGATAAGGCAGTATGTCAGCAATGATGTTTATAGCCAGTCATGGAGAAGGAGTGTCAGTATTAACAAGCAAGTCAGTTACATTTTGTAATGGACCAAAAATAATTTACTAGTGCTATCAGCAAACCATGCATCAGGAATTCAGAACATATAGGCTGATTGTCAGAGCAAAAAGTGCCTGGATCCAAAGGTATGGCTCAAGAATATAAGTATCTTCAGTGGTATAGTTTCAAAATGGGAAAGCCAAGCAATGGACCTCATGCCATTGTTAGGGAACTCCAAGTGTCAGCTTTCCTTCTCTAGATGGATGAAGACAAAGCCCTGGAAAAAGATGCATTCAAGATCAAATGGAATTTTCATCTAACCTATATGTTTCCATCCAAATTCTGCAGGATGTAGTTTGCAAAATAAGAGAGGACAGAGCAGATGTAATCCTTCTAGATGCTTGGTGGTCAAGAAAAGTCTACTTTGCAGCTCTGATAAGAATGTCAGTTCTTCCTCCAGTATTGCTTCTGTTTGTTATCCGTTTGATGTCCTTGTTTATGACTTGAGCAACATAGGTAAAAAATTAAACTACATTTGTTTGACATGATCAACTTGTACACCATGCTGCTATGGATCTTGCAAGTCATTTATGCTGTTGATTGCACAACAGGATTGAACCCTTGGCACAGAGGTAAACCTAGTAGGCCATCCCTAGAGCTGGGGTGCAGATCCAGTGGGTAGAAGGAAGTCTCTGCAGAAAGAATGCTAAAGAATGAGGCTAATGACCACATAGCCAGGCCCAGGGGCTACTCTTGCTACATGTGAAGCCTGGTTAAAGGTTTCTGCCTCAATGCCAAATATCTGACCCCATTTGATCCTGGATAAGTTCAGGATGAGTACCACAGTAAGGCAGGGAAAGGCAGAAACAGCCAGAGTCTAAACCAAAACGAATGCTAAAGACATAGAGTTGGGCCAGAATGTCAAGGCAGGCTGACTTTAATCCGTCAGTAATCAAGGAAGAGATTAAAACAGGTTGAGACAAGCGGGATCCGAGAACAAGCCCAGGTTAGAACTGGAAGACAACAGTAAGAAATGGCAATTGCATATTCTTATTTGTACAAATATATCTTAATTTATTTAGATATTTTTAATAAATTTATATACCTTAGAGCCAAACCTAGCCTAGAGTCTTGTAATAGCTTGAGCTCCAGAAAGGGATTTCCCTCTATTCATCTTGGTGTATAGTGCAGAGAGTCCTAGATAGAGGATGGAAAGATCTGAAGTCTGCAGAGGAAAGACCAGGAGGGATCCCTAAGGAGTGGACACTATAGACGGGAGGAGGTGACGCAAGGTACTCGCACTGGGGTTTGACCAGTGAAAGCGATAACACCAAGAGACTAAATTGCCTCTAGTCAAAGTGAGTCAAATACCTACCCTTAAGAAGAGGTGATCTCCACGGTGGAGGAGGAACTCACTTGGTGAAGGTTCAGAGGAAGGATAAAACTGATCATATTTACAGTTTACACTCAGATTGTGTGTGCTTTTTGTTTCTTTTTTGGTGTTGCAGATAAAACAACACTGAAATGAGAGAGTTCCTTGCCACTGAATAAGATGGCCGCTTAAGCTGGGAGCTCCAGGGCCGATGCTGTCTTAATGTTATCTTTCACCTGATATGCAGATTTATTCTAATACTTTCACCTGCCCCTGACCCTTATTGCTTGAGCAGATGTTGAGCAAGAAGAAAGGAACAGCTGTGGTAAACGAGGCAGGTCCAGATGGCCCGCTCTCCATGTTTATCACCAGGCCTTTCTGCCAAACTAGTAAGGCCTACGGAATGTACCTGAATCCAACCCCACCAAAGGATCTACACAAATTCCTCCAATCTATCTTTGCAAACCTATTGAAAAGACATGAGTCGACTCCTGTTGTGCTCAATAGAGACCACAGAGCCCTGCATCCCAAGGGTAGTCCGGCCTGTAAGACTAGGGATGTTATCTGCTGACTCCATTATTTCCAGGACTTAAAGGAAAAACAGGAATCTCACCAACCAATAGTTATAACTTCTATTATAAATACCAAGTGGTCGAAGTGCACTTTGGGTTAAATAGGAAACTGAAAAATAGAAAGAAGGGGGCAAGCTGGGAAAGCTATGATGAGCTGACACCCCCACTCCCCTCTTGAAGAAAACCCAATATAAACAGACACACTCTAGGAGTATAGAAACATGAAAAAATAACTTTATTAATAGTGCAATACATAAAGTGAGCACCTAAAACCAGTTAAAACAAACCAGCACAGGAGTACAGAAATACACATTCGAGGCTCCTATCATGGTGCCTGTGCTATGCTGGCGACATTCTGTCAGTTTTACTTCCTGCTGACTCTTATTGGTTGAAGCAGCTTTGTCCCACCCAGTATTTGTCCTTAAATACTGGGCCTTATCACTTCTCCGGTGCCCTTTCGTGGTGTTTCCATTACTAGCGCTTGTTCCAGTTTCTCGTGTGAACTCTGTGTATGACCTGGACTGCCTGACTACTCTGCTGTATCTGTTCCTTGTTGGTGTACCGACCCGGACTGCCTGACTACTCTGCTGTATCCGTTCCTTCTTGGTGTACCGACCCGGACTGCCTGACTTCTCTGTTATCTTGTTGCTGCTCTGTGTACCGAACCGGCCTGGCTGACGTTCCTGCTCTGTGTACCGACTCAGATTGGCTGAAGTTCCTGCTCTGTGTACTGGCCCGGTTTGGGTTCCATTGTCCATATATCAGGGCCTGCCTTAGGCCCCATCCAGTACTCGGTTTGGGGCTGTCTTCCGGGTTACACTCTGTCTCCGGACAGAGTCACTGTTGGCTCATTGTCATTCCTGCAGTCTAGTCTCGGTTGCAGTCTGTCGTGCGGGCGTATCAGGGTGCCAGTGCTATGCTGGTGACATTCTGTCAGTTTCCACTCTTGCTTACACCCATTGGCTGAAGTGACTTTGTCCCGCCCAGTATTTGTCCTTAAATACTGGGTCTTGTCACTTCTCCGGTGCCCTTTCCTGGTGTTTTCGTTACCAGCGCTTGTTCCTGTTTTCATGTGATCTCTGTGTACCGACCCAGACTGCCTGACTACTCTGCATCTCGTTCCTGCTCTGTGTACCGACCCGGACTGCCTGACTACTCTGCATCTCGTCCCTGCTCTGTGTACCGATTCAGATTGGCTGACATTCCTGCTCTGTGTACCGACCAGGCCCAGCTGACGTTCCTGCTCTGTGTACTGACTCGGATTGGCTGACCTTCCTGCTCTGTGTACCGACCTGGATTGGCTGACTTTCCTGCTCTGTGTACCGGCGCGGTTGGGCTTCTTTGGCTGTGTGTCTGTCCTGCATACAGCCCCATCCGGTCTTCGTTTGGGGTTGTTAACCAGGCTCCTCTCTGTCTCCGGACAGTGTCACTGTGGCCTCACTATACGCTTGCAGTCTGTCTCCGTTATCTGTCTGTGTTGCGCAGGCGACATTGCTGGTGTGTTCCTTCCATCTGTGCACCACGGTATGCTGAGGTTGGTGTTACTCTGGGCGCCTCAGGCAGTTCAATTGACCAGGCAGTCGACAGTGGTCTGAGCGTTGTTAACCCCTTCAGGGAAGGTGCCAATTCCACCAGCTATCCACCCGTGCAGTCTCCGTTGGTTTCTTTTCCGGGCTTACAGTCAGCCCTCCACTGCTGCTACGGCAGTTCATAAACTTGTTCTGGGCCTCCGTTGATTATTGTGGCATTACTCGATATTTGTGCACTCTCTGCAGAGTGAGAATCTTAAAGGGCCTCGCACTATTAGGGCCTGTCAGTCCTCCAGGCCTAATAGTAACCCGTTCAGTGCTGCCTCGTTTGAGTATCACACGAAAGTTACCTGACCTGTGTCAGTATATTGTTGCTTTTTTAACATATACTGGACCCGTGTGGGTATATACATTGCTGTAACCTGTTCTGTGTCAGTACTATATTGTTTCATGTATTACTGGACCCGCAAGGGTTATTGTTTTCTGAAATTGTTCAATAAAACTGTGTTTTATCTAACCTACCATGTCTAAGTGTCAAACAAACTGTTACAGGGCGACACTCCGGTGTGATTCCTCCATCTGTGCAACGCGGTACGCTTGACCCTTTTTCCTGCCATCAGCTGAGGTTGGTCTTCCTTTGGGCGCCTCAGGCTGTTCTCCACAGCGAGCAGTCGACATTGGTCTGAGCATTCATTAACCCCTTTAGGGAAGGTGCCGTTTTCCACTGGAATCCTATCCTTGCAGTCTCCGTTGGGTGCCCTCCCGGGCATATAGTTGCAGTCCTCCGTTACTGCTACGGCAGTCCTCAAGCTCGTCCTGGGCCTCCGTTTACTTCTGTGGCATTACTCGCTATTTGTTCACTCTCTGCAGTGTAAAAGTCTTAAGGGCCTCACGCTATTAGGGCCTGTGTCTCAGTGTCAAATAAAATCGTTACAGCTCCCTAGAGTAATAAGTTCTAGAAAGCAATACATACAGATATACATCCTATTGTATACAAAAATACTATATATCTAATATATATCTATGTGTGTGTGTGTGTGTGTGTGTGTGTGTGTGTGTGTGTGTGTGTATATATATATATATATATATATATATATATGTATGTATGTATGTAAATGTGTATATAATATATATTATAATATAAACAAATAATCCGAAACATATAGATACTTATCTGTATGGATACAAATATAAACACAAGGGAAGCTTTAAGACAATAAGTGTAACTCCCAGCCGCCCTACGCGTATCGCCACTAGAGTGGCTTCGTCTGGGGTCCATTATTTCCAGGACAAGGATGTGATTTTTGTTTGCTTGCAGAGGTAAAGATGCAATTTCCTACACTGGGATAGATATTCAGGTTTATCAAGACCTATCATCTCAGACCCTATACTTAAGAATGCAACTCTCTAGAGCGCTGAAGATTGAAGAGTCAGATGATCCTGACCCACCTGTCTCTTCAGGCCGAACGCCTCTGGCTCCTAATCAGTGCCTTTACTGGCACCAAGTGGTGCTGCCTCCCAAACATAGGAGAAGAGGAGCTTCCAATGTACCTGCGGTGGAGCGATCCACGAGGGCAGGTAGCCCACCGACTGAGGTGTTCCTTCTGTGTTTAAATCTTGCTGGTTGCATTCGCCCCTGGGATTCCATTTTCCCACTACCTCCACATGCAATGTTGCTAGCAATGGTGCAGATAATTTCAGCTCACAGAACTTTGACTTTCCTTTTCCCCTCTTCCTGCTCTGAGCCTGCTGCTAACGTGAGAGCTGGACGAACATTGTGGCAAGCTGGGTCACTTCCCATCTGGCACATGGATTCAGGGTACCCTTTGTCTTCAAATGGACCAGTATTTCCTTTCCTTGTTGGGACATTTGCACATGTGTTTTCAGACTTGGGCTGCTATGTTTATGTTTGATCAGGGTCATGGGGGGGGGGGAATGGTTGAGAGGCTTTTTTTTTATGTCATTCAATTACAAGCATTTCCTCACCGTTTGCCGCGCTATGCTATAACATGTTGTATTCCCTGTGATACTGACTGCCACAGTCTAGCTCCTGACTTGGGCTTGGGGTAGGCTGTGTTGGAGGGCTCTGGTCCGTGGTGGGTGGGGCTGGTGGCCCGGGCCTTCGAGGCTGTGGGTCGCCTTCCTCACTCTCCCATGGGCAGCTGGGGTTTGTTCCTCTGGGAGGTTTCAGTTTGTATGTGTCCCTTTTGGGTGTCTTTGGACACAGACATTGGGAGATCGGATGGTAGTAGAGTCGGGGACTGTATCTCTTGGGTGAAGTTCAGGCAGTGGGCCATGCAATAAAGAATGGGAAAGCCCAAGCTTATTCTCTTATCTATCATTATAGCTTCTTATGCTTGCACTTCCTGTTGCCCTCCATGCAGACAGTTTGTTTTATGTATCACTATTAGTCTCCCAGTATTTGAGGTTTACTAATAATCTGTAACCTGTATAATTTTCTTGTTCAATCATGGTTAAGGATGCACATCTGGAACTGTCAGGTATGCTTGGGTAACACTAGGCCTGACCCAGCGGCCATGCTCTTCTGTGGTATACCCCTTGTGTGCTTTTATTCTATGTCCTCTAGGTCCTTGGAAGTTGAATGAGACCTTGCTGGTGGACCCCCACATTAATAAGGATAGGCACGGATTTGAATCACTTCTCCAGAGGTCTACAGACTTATTATTTGGGAGGTGTACAAGTGTTGTATATGGGCTGTACTTATTTGGGCTGGAAGTGGAAACTATGCCAAAAGGTCCTGGCCTTTTTTTTTTTTTTTTTTTTTTATTGTAGCAGACATTTCCCATCTCATGACGCTTCATAAACGTCCTCTATGTTTCTTGCCCAAACGATTAAGTCTTATATGTGGAATGGATTTCAACGATACCTGCAGGGCAACAAGTGTGGGAAAACATTGGGTAGACTGGTTCATTGCATACATACTTTTAAAAAGTCCATTGCATAAAAAACTCTGAATGCTCCCCTATACATCGATATGATGATATTGCAAAGGCTTTATTGCTCATTTTACTTTAGGTTATATAACTTAGGAACTCTGAGCCACCTGATCAACTGGAGAATACGTCCTTGGTCATACAGCAATTTCTTGACCTATCAAATATTCAGCGTCTTCCCTCAGCTGCAGTCGCACTTCTTGACCGATCTATTTCGGCAGAAGAGGTAACAACAGTTATCAAGTCGACTCCATCTAGAAAAAGCCCTGGGCTTCAACTGGACTTCAACCTCACATTACCATCCTATTCAATAGCATCCTAAGTGGCTCTGACTGTCCCCACCAGTCTTTGATGGCTCATATCAAAGTCATTCCCAAGCAGGACAAAGACTCCTTGAACTGTGGCAGCTACAGAGCGATTTTGCTCTTGAACATCAACATTACACTTTTTCGAAGGTCAAAGCCAACAGACTAAAGCCTCTTCTTCCCGGCCTGGTGTCCCCTGATCAATTCGGGGTCATTACAGGTAGGGTAACTAGAGACAATATTATAAAATCTGTATCTCTGATTCAGGCTGCCTCCAGTTCCCTTGCCCCCTCCTTACTAGTATCTTTGGATGTGGTAAACTGGGCTTTTATGGGAGCTGTTTTTAGATGGATTGAATTAGGACCTTGGTTCTTGGGTGCAATACTTTCCTTGTGCTCCTCGCCATCTTCCAGGGTATCAGCCAATGGAATCCTCTCCTCCCCCTTTGAGATTAACAATGGCATGCATCAGGGTTGCCCCCCATCCCTGCTTCTTTTCATACAGAATTTGGATCCCTTAGTAGCCACCATACGCAATTTTACTGAGATATCTGGTATAACACTGGGAACTAGGGAGATCAAACTCTTCTGCACTGCAGATGATATCTTGGGTTTCTTGTCATCCCCAAGGATGTCTCTGTCTTTTCTGTATTCTGACTTAGTATGGTTCGATTTCTAGTATGAAGGTGAACGTGACTAAATCAGAAATTCTGCCTTTAAATGGTTCACCTTCACTCTGCACTCGTCTATTCCATGGCAGATACACTCCCTCCGAAACCTGGATATCCAGCTGACGCTGTATGTGAATATAATACAATCTACCGATCTTGATCTTCTCAAAACTACGATCTGTAATGATATTCTCTCCTGGGACCCTCTTTTCCTATCTTGAATTTTCAAGGTTAATTTATTGAAAATGATAGTTCTCCACATAATCTTATATGCGCTGCATGCCCTCCCCCTTTTATATTCCAGCACAACTCATTCCATCATCTGCAGCACCTATGTAATGGTTTGTTTGACACACAGACACAGTGGTTTAGGATATAACACAGTTTTATTGAAATCACAGTAATAAAATAAGCCTCACAGGTCCTGTAGTATATAAGTTGAATAATACAGACACACGACAGGTTACATATACATATGCCTACACAGGTCCAGCATAAACATAAAGTCCCCAACAGTCTATACTGACACAGGTCAGGCAGCATATAATGGATTCCCAGGAGCAAGGTGCTGTATGGGTTAATGGTCTTCTTTGAGTGTAAACAGTCCCATGTGCAGAGAGGTCTGTGATGGGGCTGTCTGCATAGAGACAGCTGAAGGATTCGTAACGCCCAGAAACAGATTAGCAGAGCTAACGTGAACTGCCAAGGTAGTAATGGGAACAGAGACACATAAGGTACTGCTGTAGCAGTAACGGAGACCAGACCACTAGCACTCTGCCGGAGCAGTAACAGAGGCAGACACTTGCACTGTGCAGAGGCAGTAATGGAGACTAGGCCCAAGGCAAACTGCCATAGCAGTAACTGAGGCAGACACTTGCACTCTGCAGAAGCGGTAACGGGACTGGCCACTGATACTCTGCAGGAGGAAATGGTGACACAATTGGCTGACAATCAGAATGTTGCCAAGGCGACACAGCACAATAACGCCAACCAAGCCGGGTCGATTCACGGAGCAGGAACGCCAACCAAGCCGGGTCGATTCACGGAGCAGGAACGCCAACCAAACCGGGTCGATTCACGGAGCAGGAACGCCAACCAAGCCGGGTCGATTCACGGAGCAGGAACGCCAGCCAAGCTGGGTCGATTCACGGAGCAGGAACGTCAGCCAAGCCGGGTCGAATCATGGAGCAGGAACGACAGCCACGCCGGGTCGGTACACAGGAGCAGGAACGTCAGCCAGGCCGGGTCGGTATACGGGAGCAGAAGAATAGTCAGGCAATCCGGGTCAGTACACAGGAGCAGGAGACAAGATGCAGAGTAGTCAGGCAGGCCACGTCGGTACACTGGGAATCACTGAGCAGAAATGAGCACTGGCACAGGAACACTACGAAAGGGCACCGGAGGGATGCCAAAGCCCAGTATATAAAGGTCATACTGGGTGGGACAAACACGGTAGCCAATAGCAGCAAAGTGCAGGATAAGACTGACAGAAAACAACAAGGAAGCACGGGCACCGTGATAACCTATTAGAGTAGTTTGTTTGCATATATAAGCAGCCATGGGTATGTTTTTGGATCTTGACCAGGCCAGTCACACAGGGGGACTGGAACTCCCAAACTTCGACTATATTGGTTTGCCACTTCACTCTCTGCTGGAGCTCTGTGGGAACCCTCATTGGAAGGACTAGGTGGCTCTTCTCCAGTCACATTCCCCTTCTATCTACTTCCAGCAACTTTTATGGTCCTTTGTGAAAACCCTTTCAACTCCTCTCATGCACCAAGTAGTCATTAAGCACTTACTGATGATCTGGTCTGCCTCCTTCTCTGTCATACTAGATAATAGGTAATCCGGATTTCGAGTCAGGCCTCCAATACAGAGCCTTTTCTCAGTGGTCGATGGTGGGACTAAAAATCTAGACCACTTACTACCTACCTCTAATTTCCATTCTTTCTCTAGTCTTTGCATAGACTTTGGTCTCCTGATAGTGGAGATTTGGAGATACAACCAATTTCAACATCTCCTCCTTACCGCTTCCATGAACAGGTTTGAACACATATTTCTTACCAACTTTGCGACAATTATAATTTCTAACAATCCATTATCAATGGGGCTCTCCAATTTATATTTGCTTCTTCGATCTTCTGTCACACTCCCACCCCACACAGAAGGTCTTGGAAAGCTGACTTGGGTATTTCTATTACAGGTGCCCCATGGCTCACGTGTTGTAAAATGATTCACACCTTAATCACCAGCATCCCTATGAGAGAGGTTAATTACAAAGTGATGACGACATGGTACCTCTCCCCGGTACAGCTATCTAACTTTAAAGCGATAGTAATACTTCGTTTTAACTTTATTTTATTTTGTAGGCATTAAAAAAACATGAAGAGCGATATAAGTCTTATCTCTCAAACCTTTATGGTTTATGAGATATTCACAAGCAAAGTTTCCCCTCCCACCCCTTTTACCTACTGTAAACAATCTCTTCTCAGATGTGGAATGCAGTCCATAGACTGGACAGATAACAGAAGGGGACACTCTTATTCCTATGAAAACAATGAAATCCCTGCACCCCTTGACAAGCTTTTCAGGTTTTTCCCTTATCTTAACTGAAGATTGTCCCTCTCTGCAGTCTACCTGGGCAGCTCCCTTCTGCCCTGGCTGAAAAGTGTTACATCAGTAAAAGGGGCGGGAGGGGGACACTTTGCTTGTGAATATCTCTTAAAACATAAAGGTTTGAGAGATAAGACTTATATCATTCTTCATGTTTTTTTAATGCCTACAAAATAAAATAAAGTTAAAACGAAGTATTACTATCCCTTTAACCACAGAGTGTTGCGTGTCTACTGGAGATGTGGGATGAGTGGATGCTTTCTGAATCATCTGTTATGGTTTTGTTCCTTGATCTGGAATTTTTGGTTGGAGGTTCATGCTCGGACCTCTCTGACTTCTGGCTTTTCCAAACCGGTTTCCCCGGAGATTCTTTTTCTAAGCATCCTTCTGGATTCCTGTAGCGATAAGTCCTTGGCTGCACCTTCAACACATTACTTAGAGTTAGATGTTCCTGGTTACAGCGGCTATGGAGTGTATTCCTCACCTGTGGAAACCCCCAATTGCACCTTCAGTGTCAGATTGGAAAGTCAGACTCCGCATAATTCTAGACATGGATCATATGCAACACTATATCATGGTATGACAACATTATTTTCAGTCTACTGTCACCCCTTTTGTAAACCTTTTTATATGCCACTCCCAGATCTCCCGCAGCATCCCAGGGCTCCAGATAATTGAGTGGTGAGAGAGTCTGCAACCTCCTTCTTCCCTTACTCAGATGTTGCTCCCCCACCTCAACATTTTTCTCCAGGGTTTTCTCTATCTGCCTTTCTTTTTCTCTTGTATCTAACCTTTTCTATCCTTTCAGATTGGATACCATATGTGGTATCTAGATTTGCCGCTACCTAGACAGTTTGAGAGAAGTTATGATATGGTTAGGTTTACTTCCTGTATGCTTCATTCATTATATGCAGTCTTTCTTTAATGCCATGTTTGTTTCTATTGTTCCAGCTTCTGCATTGCACTGTACTGTCACAATTTTCAATACAGAAATATTGGAATGAAAAACAAAAAAGCACTGAAATTAAATAGATAAAAAGATGTTTGACAGTGTAACTATAATGTTTAAAATGATGCAGTCACTAAGATCACAAACAATAAAATATTAATGATACTACAAATCAAAAGTGTACAGCACTATACATATACATAACTATGGATCAATGAGGAAATGGATGAGACATAACAGACTACACAGTGCAATATAATGATATGATAATGTATAACATAAATAGTGGAAAATATCAGCTGCAGTGACCAAAAAATAAGTGGATTAATAAAAAAAAATAGAAAGTGAGTCCATGATAAACAGTCAATGAAATCTTGAAAATCAATCTGTGTATCATAAGCTGATGATCTAAACTAAACCCGTATCGCCGTGGTAAACTAATATCTCCATGAAGAAAAAAGGGAACAAATGGAAACCGTAAATAAATGTGAATGGACTTGATTGTCAATGATTGAATCACTTATTCTATATGTCAACAGCACAGACATCTTTGCTTACAGACATCTGCGTGCCTGCGCCGTCAGTCCCGGTCTCCTCTAGGAGGCATTGCATGGTATACTAAAGTACCGGAAGGGACTGACAGTGCAGGGTGCAGATGCCTCTAGAACCCTGTTGCCTGGCCGCCAGTGTCAGCTGAGGAAGGATTTTAGACTACGCTGTCTTTATTCTGCATAACAGTTTCATTTTTAAGCTTATCACTAGGTGCCTAATTTGGTGGGGTTCAGTTGGGGTGATAGTTACCCATCATTGTTTTAAAATTCTCTTGATAGTTTTCATTGTGTTCTTTATTAACATTCATTTGGATAGTAGTTTTGAAGAAACATACCGTGGATTAATGAGACATTTACTTTTCTTTATTTAATCTTGTTTTGTACAGTGAATTTATAGGACAGGTGACTCACTGTCATTCACAATTAAGAGTCCAGTCTGTAAGGAATGTTGATGATCTAGTGATTTTTTTTGAATTTGTATAGTACTAATATGTAATGAACTTTTTTGAATTGTACAACTGTTTTTGAGCAACTAACTGTGAAAATCGGACGATTGTTGCCTAGATTTAAGGAATTGTAAACTCATATAAGTTGTACTCTAAAATGTAGTCTTTGTACCCCTGACTACAATTAACCTTTTCCGGTAGATGGAGGGTTCATATTAACTGAGTTTCATGGCTTACTTAAAATTGGGAGAATGCTCCTTCCCTTAATGTCTAGGATGGGTCACTGGCACTAAGTGAGCCAGGACTGGCATCTTATGACCTCACAGAGCCAGCAAGCTTTCTCCAAAGGCAAAATTTCAGGTACCCTAGCGCCCCCCACTGATCTCAATCCAGAATTGGAGACGTATTCTCCATAACAATAAAGGGACATTGATACTTAATATGTAAAAATAAATACGTTGTAGGATTTATCCTTAGTAAAGTAACGGTACTTCCATTTGTAAGAGGTGTTTTATCCAAAAGCTATTGCAGCTCAAACTGAAATGTTTTGGTGCAATATCTTAGTGTCATGAAATTTTACAGTGGCTGGGTTGCTACACCATCCTATGAATGTTTATGGTCAACTGACTAGAGCTTCCATAGAAGGGTGTAGGTATAGCTCCACTGTAAAATGTCAGGCCATTGAGGTACTACACCTAAAAATTTCAAGTTTGAGCTGCAATAACCTTTGAAATGCCTCTCAGCAGGGTGAGCACCCTAGTTTTACTTAGGAAAATACTTCTCAGCAAGGGGAATACCCTTGTTTTACTTAGAACAAATCCTATGATATATATTTTTTTATTTAAATGTTACTATCCCTTTAGAGGAGAGCCCCATTATATGGGTTTACTGTTCCTTTTTGTGCTTCTTTAGTACCAGTTTATTTTGTATAATTTATTTAAAGCAGACAAACAGAAGAGTTTTATGCTTGAGCAAAGGTGTCAGATTCAGTTTTTCAGTCACATTGAATCGTGCTTTAAAATATTTTTAAAATTGAACATGTTGGTGGCTGCTTGGTAGTGGTATGGCTAACACTGAGATATCCCCATGTTCTTCTGTGTTCAGTCCTCAAGCAAGTCTGATTTTTTTAATTAAACATATAATACCCTCCAAATGACCCTGCTAGTTCCTGGCTATGCACTTGCCTACTGTTACCTGCACTGTTCCTGAGCCTCTGATACTGGTAGAAGATCTTCTTCCTGTGTAATTTTCTTCTCCTCGCTCTCTTTGGCTTCCTTCAATCATGTAGGAGCTTGGATCTCCAGTTACCCTTGTGCAGTTCCCAGTCCAGCCTGCCTTGCTATACCTTTACCTCCACCGGCTGCTGGGTACTGGTATAACCTTTCTTTTGATTTCTGGAGAGCTACCTACCCCTTTGCACGTGGACTTCACCCCCACAGGAGAGCTTGACTACTCCTTCTGAGGCCATCCTGTGTATTCTTCAGCTCCACTAGAGGGTACAATATGGCCTTGAGGCTGGCAACTTTATTCACCCTATGCTGCAGAAATGTCCAGTCGGGAGTTTTTCACTCTCACAAGCCATAAACCCTAGTGCCATTTCCAAGCATTTGTCCTTTTTGTAGGTTTTCTGGCCTCAGGCTTACAGTGGAAGACAGGAGAATGCTCAGTAATAAACTGGATCATGCACAGAAATTAAGAGTAATCAACAGGAATACTTGCTAGAGAACACGATGAATCTGTTTGGGGGAGCAAGTACAGCATCCTGAAATTGCACATGGAGACATGTCCAGAGAGCATCCAGCAACAGTGAAGTCCAGATCAGGACTTAGAGGACCTGGTTCTCATAAGTTATGGTTTTATGAAGTGTTCTTGAGACCATTATAATAAATGGGTTATATTAGTGGATCTCAGACTTCTCTTCAAAGGTAGCTAACAGGCCAGGACAAAGATTTATCTGCTTCTGTGCAGTTGAATGAAGCTAATTGACTTAGCCTCTGATTCACTCACCTGTACTCAAACAGGGAAGCTTTAGACCTTTCCAATATAATATGCTGGCGATGTCTTTAACCCCTTCGCATTCAGTGACGTGCCAGGACCGTCACGGCTGTTCGGCACTTAAAGGGGGAACTACCACCCGCAGTAACTTAACCTTCATTCATTCTTCATCTGGTGACTAGCTGCTTAGTAGCGCTAGTCGCCAGAAATATTACCTGGTTCCGAAGATTTCTCCGTTTTACCGATGCTCACAGGAGCAGGAAGCACGGACATCTCGTCATAGTGACGGCCGTGCGCCTGCGCTGTCAGTCCCTTTTGGAGCAAGATTTCTCCGTTTTACCGATGCTCAGAGGAGCAGGAAGCACAGACATCTCGTCACAGTGACGTCCGTGCGCCTGCGCTGTCAGTCCCTTTTGGAGCCAAGTGGCTCCAAAAGGGACTGACAGCGCAGGCGCACGGACGTCACTGTGACGAGATGTCCGTGCTTCCTGCTCCTGTGAGCATCGGTAAAACGGAGAAATCTTCGGAACCAGGTAATATTTCTGGCGACTAGTGCTACTAAGCAGCTAGTCGCCAGATGAAGAATGAATGAAGGTTAAGTTATTGCGGGGTGGTAGTTCCCCTTTAAGGACCAGTGACGGTCTTGGCATGTCACATACTTTTTACTCACATTGTTCCTGCAGGAAGAGACCGGAGCGATCTCTTTCAGTCCCCCGTTCTGCGTGCTGGCACATATGATCAGTCACGTGGGACGGGACATCAAACTTTCTTATCCACACACCCCGGGACCGCTAATCCTTAAGGGGTTAATATAAGTGGTAAAAAATAGTATTCTCCTTAACTGCTAAAGAGGTTTCTCTAGCATTTATGGAAGTATACAAGATAAATTTACCCCATGCATTTTTTTTAACCCTTTGAGTGCCAGGTGGGTACGCAATACATTGTTTTGCAAAGGGTTAATTCAGACAAAATATTTTTCCATTTCTGTTTTTATTGTAAATATTTGCAGGGTCTTGACAGCTCATTAAAAATACTGGTAATTCTGTAGGTAAAAATTTCCTCTTAAAGGGATAGTAATATTTCAAAATAAAAGCAACACCAATTAATCTTAATAGTATTTGGGCCATGGAGAGTGTAATTTCAATACAGTCAGAGTTGTAGTTCAAGAGTAATTGAATGATAAAGTATCCCCCTTCCGCCCCTTTTACTGATGTAATACTGCTCCCCTCAGAGCAGCAAGACTGTCCAGATGGATCGTAGAGAGAGACAGTCTTCAGTGAGCATATGGAAAAACCTGTCAAGGGGCAGTTTTTTCCTTATGCTCACATTAAGAAGATTGTCCCTTGCTGTGATCTGTCTGGTCAGTGGGCCAGATTCCACATCTGAGGGGGAGGCAGCTTACACTACATGAAAGGGGAGGGAGGGGGGTACCTTGGACTTCAATTTTGACAGTATTGAAATAACACTCTCTATGGCCCAAATACTATGAAGATTAATTGGAGCTGCTTTTATTTTGTAACATTAATATCCCTTTAATTTTTCCTGAAGCTTCATTATTATGTGACTTGTGAATCTCTGACACTGGTAAAACAATGCATTTTTAAGTTGAGTATTTACCTAGTTAATATATCAAATCCTTTTCCTTCTAATTCATATCACAGTCTCACAGCTGATGTAGTTGGGATTCTAGAATAACTATTATTGGTTATTTGAAATGATGATTTTCAAAACAGAATGAATACAGCTATATTTTCATAGGCTAACTAGATCAAATCTGAAGGAAGCAAATAAATTGTTTTGACAAGTTAACTGAAAAAATGACATAGGCGTCTAAGAGGAATACACATATGCAAACTAAGCTGTCATGTTTACAAAATGTTTTTCCCCTGCTTGAGGAGAGAGCTAACCAGGAACTGCAATGATGTAATGAAACTTATATACTGAAAAATGTTTATCTGGCACTGCGGTTTAGCAGTACTATTTTTACATTAATATCTACCTTTTGAGTGCAATGCACAAACACTATTTTCATAATTTACAATGCCAGTGTTGTCCAGATGTAGTCCATGAGGACCACTTGCAGGCTAGAAATATAGGGCATAACATTCCTATATATGTTTAATTATATATGGAAAAACAAATGGTCATAAGTTCTTGAGGAATGTATGAGGTTACATAAACAGCTTTGTTTCTGAGACACAGTCACTGCAACAAATTACACGGTATCCTATTGAAATGTCACCCAACAAAACATTGCATTAAAAATGTTGCCCGCATCAAAAGGGCTTATCCCTTTGAGTGCCAGAGGGGTTCGCAGTGCATTACAGTGCGGTGCTGACCCCTCTGGCACTCAAAGGGATAATGCACAGATGCACCCTGGTTCTCAATAAAGTCTCCAGCAAAAAATGGATGTGGAGGTCTTCTTCACGGCTTTCACAACTTTGAGTTAAGCTGTGGATTAAGTTTCAGATGGAGGCTACTCAATGCTTAAAGGGATAGTAATACTTAAAATGTAAAAAAAAATATATGTTGTAGGGTTTATCCCCCTGAGTAAAATAAGAGTACTCCCACTGCTGAAAGGTGTTTCATTCAAAAGTTATTAATTTTCAAAGTTGAATTTTTTAGGTGCTATATCACAGTGGCCTGAAATTGTACAGTGGCGCTGTTGCTACACCATCCTATGGAGATTTATGGTCCCGGGACCAGAGCTGTCCATAGGATCATGTAGCAACAGCACCACTGTACAATTTCAGGCCACTGTGATATTGCACCTAAAAAATTCAACTTTGAAAAATAATAACTTTTAAATGAAACACCTTTCAGCAGTGGGCGTACCAGTGAAAATTCTTATCAGCTGCAGTGATATCTAGGACATTGTAGGTTTTTTGAATATTTCTATACCTTCTCATTTTGATAGGCTGTCGGCAAAACCGCATAGCTAAAAAACTGGAAGAGTAAATTAGACCAATATCTCACATGGTAAATACCTGCCTCCTTCATTTTTCAGTATAACATTTGAAATTGGTTCTTTCTATATGAACAAAGAGAAATGTTGTAGTTTAATACATTATAAATATTCAAGAAGAGGTTTAGATTAGAAAAAAAATACTTCAAACTATTTAAAATAATAGAAGAGGTAAACAATATTAAGGCGGAACTATCACCTAGATTCAAACTTTTATAGTGGGTTTTAATAGTTAACCCAACATTAGAGCTGGGTGTTTGTTTTTTTTTTAAAAATTGCTTACAAGTGCAGATATTAGCCCATCAAATTCGGGCACTTCTGCATTCTGCGGGACTGAATGTCCCGGTTGACTTCCCAGCGCGTTCACGCTCCCCTTCGAAGCTGGGTTTCTGTGCTGTTCTGTTCTCCGTGTACAATGCTACCGAGGTTGCTGGGCTAATATCTGCACTTGTAAGCAATTTTTTTTTTTTTTTTTTTAAATACACCCAGTTGGGTTAACTATTAAAACCCACTATAAAAGATTGAATTTAGGTGATAGTTCCGCTTTAATAAAATCCAGGAAAATGTGTATTTGTACAACTTTTTATATTTATTGATATTTGTGTAACACTTAACTGCCAGGGTATTAAGTTACATTTTAGTAAAGTTATTCATATATCTATTATTATTATTTATTTATTTATTTATTTTTTTAAATTACAGAATCCAAAATGGAGCATGAAGATCCCTTTAACCTTGCTTTACTGGACTGTGTATTAGACACGTGTCCAGGAGATATGGAGTATCAGCAGATCCTCGGCAATATTGATGAAAAATTAAAAGAGAATACATTGTGGTAATTATATAATTACTGTCTTATTACTTGTGTGTGTGTGTGTATCTATATATAAATATATATATTGCTCAAAAAAATAAAGGGAACACTAAGATTACACATCCCACTGCTCCAAAAAATAAAGGGAACACTAAGATTACACATCCTAGATCTGAATGAATGAACTGACAACAAAATCACACAAAAATTCTCAATAGAAATCAAATTTATCAACCCATGGAGGTCTGGATACGGAGTCACACTCAAAATCAAAATGGAAAACCACACTACAGGCTGATCCAACTTTAATGTAATGTCCTTAAAACAAGTCAAAATGAGGCTCAGTAGTGCGTGTGGCCTCCACGTGCCCGTATGACCTCCCTACAATGCCTGGGCATGCTCCTGATGAGGTTGCGGATGGTCTCCTGAGGGATGTCCTCCCAGACCTGGACTAAAGCATCCGCCAACTCCTGGACAGTCTGTGGTGCAACGTGGCATTGGTGGATGGAGCGAGACATGATGTCCCAGATGTGCTCAATCGGATTCAGGTCTGGGGAACGGGCGGGCCAGTCCATAGCATCAATGCCTTCCTCTTGCAGGAACTGCTGACACACTCCAGCCACATGAGGTCTAGCATTGTCTTGTATTAGGAGGAACCCAGGGCCAACCGCACCAGCATATGGTCTCACAAGGGGTCTGAGGATCTCATCTCGGTACCTAATGGCAGTCAGGCTACCTCTGGCAAGCACATGGAGGGCTGTGCGGCCCCCCAAAGAAATGCCACCCCACACCATTACTGATCCACCGCCAAACCGGTCATGCTGGAGGATGTTGCAGGCAGCAGAATGTTCTCCATGGCATCTCCAGACTCTGTCACGTGCTCAGTGTGAACCTGCTTTCATCTGTGAAGAGCACAGGGCGCCAGTGGTGTATTTGCCAATCTTGGTGTTCTCTGGCAAACGCCAAACGTCCTGCACAGTATTTGGCTGTAAGCACAACCCCCATCTGTGGACGTCGGGCCCTCATACCACCCTCATGGAGTCTGTTTCTGACCGTTTGAGTGGACACATGCACATTTGTGGCCTGCTGGAGGTCATTTTGCAGGGCTCTGGCACTGCTCCTCTTGCTCCTCCTTGCACATAGGCGGAGATAGCGGTCCTGCTGCTGGGTTGTTGCCCTCCTACGGCCTCCTCCTCGTCTCCTGATGTACTGGCCTGTCTCCTGGTAGCGCCTCCATGCTCTGGACACTACGCTGACAGACACAGCAAACCTTCTTGCCACAGCTCGCATTGATGTGCCATCCTGGATGAGCTGCACTACCTGAGCCACTTGTGTGGGTTATAGACACCGTCTCATGCTACCTCTAGAGTGAAAGCACCGCCAGCATTCAAAAGTGACCAAAACATCAGCCAGGAAGCATAGGAACTGAGAAGTGGTCTGTGGTCACCACCTGCAGAACCACTCCTTTATTGGGGGTGTCTTGCTAATTGCCTATAATTTCCACCTGTTGTCTGTTCCATTTGCATAACAGCATGTGGAATTGATTGTCAGTCAGTGTTGCTTCCTGAGTGGACAGTGTGATTTCACAGAAGTGTGATTGACTTCGAGTTACATTGTGTTGTTTAAGTGTTCCCTTTATTTTTTGGAGCAATATATATATATATATATATATATATATATATATATATAATAAAATATAATTACACAAGGTTCTTAACCAAAATGACAGTGAGTTCTGATGTACCTCCTAAAAGCTTTTCTAATTCTGCAAAACCTTATTTTAGAAGTAGAAGAAGTCAGAGATGCTCAACTAGACTCATGAGCTTGCAAGGGTATGCAAAAGCTCACTGGGACTGTGTCCTCGCATCCAGGGTGCAATCTCTTTTAGCTCACAAATGCCATACACAGAGAAGAAATATTCTGAAGCATATCATACTGGTCCTGCCAAAATGACAGTCCAGCCACGAAATGCCAGACAATTCTTCTCTGAACAAGGGAAGCAGCTAACCCCAGACGTACGTTTCGGCCTTCTTGGGCCTCGTCGGTGAGGTGCAGCTGATCCCTCTAGGCACTTGTGAGCAAGGGGTCCACGTCTGGATTCCCCCATTACCCTTAGGGTGACTAACCCTAAGAGCAATTTGCATAGAAGTAGAAGAAGTCAGAGATGCTCAACTAGACTCATGAGCTTGCAAACGTACGTCTGGGGTTAGCTGCTTCCCTTGTTCAGAGAGGAATTGTCTGGCATTTCGTGGCTGGACTGTCATTTTGGCAGGACCAGTATGATATGCTTCAGAATATTTCTTCTCTGTGTATGGCATTTGTGAGCTAAAAGAGATTGCACCCTGGACGCGAGGACACAGTCCCAGTGAGCTTTTGCATACCCTTGCAAGCTCATGAGTCTAGTTGAGCATCTCTGACTTCTTCTACTTCTATGCAAATTGCTCTTAGGGTTAGTCACCCTAAGGGTAATGGGGGAATCCAGACGTGGACCCCTTGCTCACAAGTGCCTAGAGGGATCAGCTGCACCTCACCGACGAGGCCCAAGAAGGCCGAAACGTACGTCTGGGGTTAGCTGCTTCCCTTGTTCAGAGAGGAATTGTCTGGCATTTCGTGGCTGGACTGTCATTTTGGCAGGACCAGTATGATATGCTTCAGAATATTTCTTCTCTGTGTATGGCATTTGTGAGCTAAAAGAGATTGCACCCTGGACGCGAGGACACAGTCCCAGTGAGCTTTTGCATACCCTTGCAAGCTCATGAGTCTAGTTGAGCATCTCTGACTTCTTCTACTTCTAAAACCTTATTTTAACCTATTTGCATTGAATTGGAGATACCCTCTGCATTTAAAATGATTTTACTGCTTGGTACAGCCACTTCATTTATTGTGTTGATCTCTTGTATGATAGTAGTCTCACTTGTTTATTAAAAGATATCCTTTGTAGAAATTGCTTATTTGAATGCAAAGCAAACACTCTAGTGCTGAGTAGTAATAAAGCTGCTTCTTAATTTTCTTATTGTAGAAGATGTACTTCTATAGGGAGCTTTTTGAGCCCTTGTCAGTAATGCTATGTTAATGTTTTCCATTCACTTTGTTTTCATACTTTACAGAAAAAAATAGTGTAGCTGTTCCAACCATAGGCAAAATTGATTTTCGCTATTGGCAATATGTATTGGGGCCACACTTTCCACAGGTGAAAGAGGACTCCGCTAGGCTGGCCAACAATGAAACTGAAGCTCTCATAAGAAAATCAAGGTTTTGCAACTAGGTCTCTCACAGCATAACAGAGGAATGCAGCTAGGTCTGTATGTGTAAATCGTGGTGATAGAAGGTTTGCACAGCATGGAATTGTGGGATGCAGACAACAGACAACAGTCTTTGCATTGGTGACACAAAGTAATATGATAGAGTAGAATTACACTGGCTGAACGAGTCAAAACAGGAAGCAAATAAATTGTCTAAAATACAAATAACGGTTGCTAAAAGCAGCATGTATATGGTTTACCCTTATTAAAAATAGTCACTAATATGGCCATCTTAAATTTCCTTTTTGTGTCACTTTTCTTCCACTGATTTTTTTTTTACTTGTGCTGGTCCTTGAAATGCTTTTCGGAGTTTGCTTCAATAAATATACATAGCCTGGACCTTCAAAGTCAAAGCCACTTCACGAAAGTAGCCAGAGTGAAAAGAAATGCTTGAGAAGCACAACTCTAAATTTTGTTGTGCAGTGCCTTCATCTCCTTCTGTAATTGATTAGTGCTCTGCTGCAGATCCTTGTGCTTTCTGAATAAAAAATAATCTGAATATCAATTCTATTGTGGATTGAACTGCTCACAGCAGAATCATTTAATATCTAAGATTGTTGTATACAGCATCCTTTTCCATCATGGTTTTACCTATCACTTGATATAACTAAAGACATCTAAAATCTGTATGTAAAAAATGTCTGTCAAGAGCATTCAACAGCATCAACTGAATTGCATTTTCAACATTTTAATAGTATAAACAGCAGTTATTTTCTCATTGTAGTTTACTGTAAATAGAATAAGTAATGCATATCTGTGGGCTGTAGCATTATAAACATTCTTAAAGAAAGCCCCAGAGAATCCCCATTTGATTTGTTACTGAATTATGAGCTCTTTATCACATTTGAGGTGCTACTTTTGTATTTCATAAAGGTTTGTAATGTATCTGCCCTCAATTAAGTTTATGCGTATCTTGGAATGCTAAGCCAGGCCCTCCAGATTTTGGCAATTTTTCAAGATACAGTGTAGTTAGATTTAAGAGGATGGTAGTTGTATCTAGTGAACTTTGGTTAATGGGATATTGAAATAAAATATTATCGTACTGTCTGTATATGTTTATTTTGGTTTGCTGCTTCCATTCAGATGGTTTATAGCTATATTCTCCCAGAGAGAGAACCGGAGATGGCATGTCTGTAAAGCTTTAGCTATATAACAGCTAGGTAACCTGATGTTGGAAAAAGTATACTGGCTTACAAGAACTGTAGAACATATACTGTATCTTTAAGAGTTGTTCTCTTGTGCGGTATAGTAAATTGTCAGCTGTTGGCAACTACAACTCCATTATCTCCTACAAGCTATCAGTCTACTCCTGGTCAAGTATGATGATCAGGAGCCATGGGCAGCAAGAAAATATTAAAAACTAATATGGTTAGGATAGCCTCCTGATTTAGTGGAGTCAGAGCATTGTTAACACAAGCCAAGGCAAATGAAGGGCAAATTAAGTCTGAACGAGCAGAGGTCATAGCACTGTAACAAGTATAGCAATAAAAAAAACATGATCATGGGTTTTTAATCACAATAATCTTGCAAGCAATGAAGTGGGTTTAAATAATGCAGGGAGGCTGGGTAAAGATAATCAATCAGCAGTTTCAGGTAAAATTCTGCAGAAACGGGTAAGCAATCTACCAAGGTTTTCAGTGTCAAGTTGCTGCTAGAGCATCTGAGAACACAGAGCCTATCGTTTAAGACCCAGTAGTTTTAT
Organism: Rhinophrynus dorsalis; assembly: GCA_037306005.1. Classification (NCBI taxonomy): domain Eukaryota; kingdom Metazoa; phylum Chordata; class Amphibia; order Anura; family Rhinophrynidae; genus Rhinophrynus; species Rhinophrynus dorsalis. Next base: position 579,070,390 of record CM074718.1, read on the forward strand.
TTTCTGACAACACAATGAATATCATGACAAAGTTGGCTCTTGATTCCGCTTATTATTTAAAGTGGAACTACCAACGCATAGCAAGTTTATCTTAAATAACTCCCTATCTGGCGAGTAGCTGCTTAGAAGCGCTAGTCATCAGAATTATTACCTATCTAAATAGATTTCTCTTTTCTTCCTCGGCTGAAAGGCAGGACGGAACACAGACATCTTGCCATAGTGATGTCTGTGCGCCTGCTCTGTCAGTCCCTTCCGGAGCTTGACGGCTCCTAGCAACACCTCCTAGACCCGGCTGGGACTGAGAGCGAAGGCGTACAAACGTTACTATGGCAAGATGTCCGCGCTCCATCCTGCCTGTCAGCCAGGGAAGAAAGGAGAAATCTATTTAATAAGGTAATAATTTTGGCGACTAGCGCTACTAAGCAGCTAGTTGCCAGATGGGGAGTTATTTAAGATAAACCTGTTATGTGGTGGTAGTTCCGCTTTGAATAAAACTCACATTTGTATTTTCTGTCTAAATCCTTTATCTAACGTGTGAGTTTGAAGGGCCCCTATCATGTGCATCCGCTACTATAGTGTTCTAAAAGGATGGTGTGCTATCTCTGCAGTTTGAAATAAAAGGGCAACAACTGTTATTTCTGTAACGTCCAATATGGAACACAGGAACCATGGGGTAGAGCACTTCTTAAAGGCAGGGTCCTTTTGGTGGAGACACCCTCCATCAGCTCAGTACCCCAAACTCACAGATACATGTGCTCTGAGAAGGAATGGAAAGGTGCAGTGGCAATTCTTTTTTATTTTATTGTTTTTTCTTTAGATATGATACTATATAACTCTCCAATTATACCTCCCATCACAGTAGTTGGATTACACAGTGCACAGGAGTTTTTAAGCATCATTTTCCTGTGGAGGTTGACCTTCTGATAAGTCTGTTCCTCATAGTTGAGTGTCTCTGAGATTCTGGTCTATTCAGAAGGGTGCCTGAATCATTATCAACCCTTTGAGTGCTATGGTCCTATTCTGTGTCCCACTGTGCTCACTTCCACACTCTTACGTGGTCTTTAAGCACTCTTCTTTCTTTCTTTTCCCCACATTTGTCTAAGTAGCAGTAATGGCTGCATTAGTTTTTCCTTCCCATATTAATCCTTTCAGTGCATTAATACCTATTATGCTTATTATCTATGCTTCTAGAATCACCAGAGTCACTATTATTTTCCTTCCTGTGCTGCACCAAGGTTTGTTTGTTTTTTTAAGCTTGTTTTATAAACTGTGGCCATCATTGCTGCTCTGTCACATGATCAGGGTTCTGACTGTCCATATGAATTGCTGAGCTCCAGAGCTGAAGAGCCACCTGTTGCTTGTTTACAGCAGTGGAGAAAAATGACATTGCCCAGAACCCTCTGTTTCCCAGGCTTACTTTTGATTGGTTGGGCACCTATTCTGGCTGTCATCTTCTCCATTGTTTATACTATGTAAAGGCTGACTCTCCTGCACACACATTCTCTCTCTCTCTCTCTCTCTCTCTCTCTCTCTCTCTCTCTCTCTCTCTCCTCTCTCTCTCTCCAGTTTAACCCTTTGCATACCCGCTAAGTATTTTCGGTGTCTTTATGGGGTCTTTGAAATATATTGACGTTGATTTTAACTTCTGAGTAGTTTTATTGTATTTCTTTTGATATGTATGATCCCAAGGGACATATGGGGAAAACCAAACCCAAGGAGTCAGCAAAGTCTCATATCCCCTAACTCTTTCTCTTCCTCATGTAATGTTGGCTTCCAGTAGAATATTCTGGGTCTTTATTTCCCTCCTGTACTGTGGCCAGTACAGTTTTGGTTAATTTCAACCACTCTTGGAGACCCATGCCCACCATCAGGCAGGCTGGTCATGTTTTTTAGGGGACATAGCCAGGTATTTGGGGCATTATCTGATTTGGCAGAAGACAATATGGACTCTTCCTTGTCCCTTGGTGATTACCATGTGGCTGATTCTGTCCCCTCTATGGAGGAGCTCATCAGAGCAGTGCTGGAGAACCATCAGGTCTCTGAGACCTTTGATGGGGTCTCTTCAGTCTTCCTCCTAACAACACCCTTGATCTGATTCTCCTAGTATAGTGGAAAACTCCAGACAAGAGGGTTTTCCTTAACAAAAGTATCTTTAAATTCTATCCGTTTACAGCTGAGGCATTAGAGCAATGGTTTTCTCCAGTAGTTGACCCTCCTATATCACACGTGGCCAAAAACACAGCTCTTCCATTGGCAGAATCTTCTGGCCTTAAGGATCAGGTTGACAAACGCCTTGATTCCCTTTTAAAGGCTAATTTTGCAGCCACAGGGGCAGCTCTGTAGCCCATTTCTGCTTCAGCAAGGGTGAATAGGGCTTTAGCTGTATGGTGTGAACAGCTTTTACTGAGACCCTTTATGATTCAGCAAGGTTCTCCGGCAAGTCCTCAGTTTTTTTTTGTTGCCGAGCAACTGCACCTTGTGGTTGAAGATTTTGGTTTGCAGACTAATCTTCCAAGAAATCATTGGCTTCCTTGCTATTTAAGGGTAAAACCTTATTTGGACCAGACCTAAAACAGATCATTCGTGATGCCACTGGTGGAAGAAGTACCCTCTTACCCATTTCCAATCCGGGGAGCAGACAGATTTGGCAGTACAAGAAATCTGCTTAAAAATCTAACTCTGACAAGACAGCCTCTTGGTCCATCATTGCCTGTAATGGGTCATCTCCTTTTTTTTAAGACTCCTGAGCATCTCTGTGATGGTTAGGTGGGGTTTCCCGGTGGTTTTAAAAGGGTACCGCATAGATGTCAAGCCCTTCCCTCCTAAAATAATTTACTAGTGCTATCAGCAAACCATGCATCAGGAATTCAGAACATATAGGCTGATTGTCAGAGCAAAAAGTGCCTGGATCCAAAGGTATGGCTCAAGAATATAAGTATCTTCAGTGGTATAGTTTCAAAATGGGAAAGCCAAGCAATGGACCTCATGCCATTGTTAGGGAACTCCAAGTGTCAGCTTTCCTTCTCTAGATGGATGAAGACAAAGCCCTGGAAAAAGATGCATTCAAGATCAAATGGAATTTTCATCTAACCTATATGTTTCCATCCAAATTCTGCAGGATGTAGTTTGCAAAATAAGAGAGGACAGAGCAGATGTAATCCTTCTAGATGCTTGGTGGTCAAGAAAAGTCTACTTTGCAGCTCTGATAAGAATGTCAGTTCTTCCTCCAGTATTGCTTCTGTTTGTTATCCGTTTGATGTCCTTGTTTATGACTTGAGCAACATAGGTAAAAAATTAAACTACATTTGTTTGACATGATCAACTTGTACACCATGCTGCTATGGATCTTGCAAGTCATTTATGCTGTTGATTGCACAACAGGATTGAACCCTTGGCACAGAGGTAAACCTAGTAGGCCATCCCTAGAGCTGGGGTGCAGATCCAGTGGGTAGAAGGAAGTCTCTGCAGAAAGAATGCTAAAGAATGAGGCTAATGACCACATAGCCAGGCCCAGGGGCTACTCTTGCTACATGTGAAGCCTGGTTAAAGGTTTCTGCCTCAATGCCAAATATCTGACCCCATTTGATCCTGGATAAGTTCAGGATGAGTACCACAGTAAGGCAGGGAAAGGCAGAAACAGCCAGAGTCTAAACCAAAACGAATGCTAAAGACATAGAGTTGGGCCAGAATGTCAAGGCAGGCTGACTTTAATCCGTCAGTAATCAAGGAAGAGATTAAAACAGGTTGAGACAAGCGGGATCCGAGAACAAGCCCAGGTTAGAACTGGAAGACAACAGTAAGAAATGGCAATTGCATATTCTTATTTGTACAAATATATCTTAATTTATTTAGATATTTTTAATAAATTTATATACCTTAGAGCCAAACCTAGCCTAGAGTCTTGTAATAGCTTGAGCTCCAGAAAGGGATTTCCCTCTATTCATCTTGGTGTATAGTGCAGAGAGTCCTAGATAGAGGATGGAAAGATCTGAAGTCTGCAGAGGAAAGACCAGGAGGGATCCCTAAGGAGTGGACACTATAGACGGGAGGAGGTGACGCAAGGTACTCGCACTGGGGTTTGACCAGTGAAAGCGATAACACCAAGAGACTAAATTGCCTCTAGTCAAAGTGAGTCAAATACCTACCCTTAAGAAGAGGTGATCTCCACGGTGGAGGAGGAACTCACTTGGTGAAGGTTCAGAGGAAGGATAAAACTGATCATATTTACAGTTTACACTCAGATTGTGTGTGCTTTTTGTTTCTTTTTTGGTGTTGCAGATAAAACAACACTGAAATGAGAGAGTTCCTTGCCACTGAATAAGATGGCCGCTTAAGCTGGGAGCTCCAGGGCCGATGCTGTCTTAATGTTATCTTTCACCTGATATGCAGATTTATTCTAATACTTTCACCTGCCCCTGACCCTTATTGCTTGAGCAGATGTTGAGCAAGAAGAAAGGAACAGCTGTGGTAAACGAGGCAGGTCCAGATGGCCCGCTCTCCATGTTTATCACCAGGCCTTTCTGCCAAACTAGTAAGGCCTACGGAATGTACCTGAATCCAACCCCACCAAAGGATCTACACAAATTCCTCCAATCTATCTTTGCAAACCTATTGAAAAGACATGAGTCGACTCCTGTTGTGCTCAATAGAGACCACAGAGCCCTGCATCCCAAGGGTAGTCCGGCCTGTAAGACTAGGGATGTTATCTGCTGACTCCATTATTTCCAGGACTTAAAGGAAAAACAGGAATCTCACCAACCAATAGTTATAACTTCTATTATAAATACCAAGTGGTCGAAGTGCACTTTGGGTTAAATAGGAAACTGAAAAATAGAAAGAAGGGGGCAAGCTGGGAAAGCTATGATGAGCTGACACCCCCACTCCCCTCTTGAAGAAAACCCAATATAAACAGACACACTCTAGGAGTATAGAAACATGAAAAAATAACTTTATTAATAGTGCAATACATAAAGTGAGCACCTAAAACCAGTTAAAACAAACCAGCACAGGAGTACAGAAATACACATTCGAGGCTCCTATCATGGTGCCTGTGCTATGCTGGCGACATTCTGTCAGTTTTACTTCCTGCTGACTCTTATTGGTTGAAGCAGCTTTGTCCCACCCAGTATTTGTCCTTAAATACTGGGCCTTATCACTTCTCCGGTGCCCTTTCGTGGTGTTTCCATTACTAGCGCTTGTTCCAGTTTCTCGTGTGAACTCTGTGTATGACCTGGACTGCCTGACTACTCTGCTGTATCTGTTCCTTGTTGGTGTACCGACCCGGACTGCCTGACTACTCTGCTGTATCCGTTCCTTCTTGGTGTACCGACCCGGACTGCCTGACTTCTCTGTTATCTTGTTGCTGCTCTGTGTACCGAACCGGCCTGGCTGACGTTCCTGCTCTGTGTACCGACTCAGATTGGCTGAAGTTCCTGCTCTGTGTACTGGCCCGGTTTGGGTTCCATTGTCCATATATCAGGGCCTGCCTTAGGCCCCATCCAGTACTCGGTTTGGGGCTGTCTTCCGGGTTACACTCTGTCTCCGGACAGAGTCACTGTTGGCTCATTGTCATTCCTGCAGTCTAGTCTCGGTTGCAGTCTGTCGTGCGGGCGTATCAGGGTGCCAGTGCTATGCTGGTGACATTCTGTCAGTTTCCACTCTTGCTTACACCCATTGGCTGAAGTGACTTTGTCCCGCCCAGTATTTGTCCTTAAATACTGGGTCTTGTCACTTCTCCGGTGCCCTTTCCTGGTGTTTTCGTTACCAGCGCTTGTTCCTGTTTTCATGTGATCTCTGTGTACCGACCCAGACTGCCTGACTACTCTGCATCTCGTTCCTGCTCTGTGTACCGACCCGGACTGCCTGACTACTCTGCATCTCGTCCCTGCTCTGTGTACCGATTCAGATTGGCTGACATTCCTGCTCTGTGTACCGACCAGGCCCAGCTGACGTTCCTGCTCTGTGTACTGACTCGGATTGGCTGACCTTCCTGCTCTGTGTACCGACCTGGATTGGCTGACTTTCCTGCTCTGTGTACCGGCGCGGTTGGGCTTCTTTGGCTGTGTGTCTGTCCTGCATACAGCCCCATCCGGTCTTCGTTTGGGGTTGTTAACCAGGCTCCTCTCTGTCTCCGGACAGTGTCACTGTGGCCTCACTATACGCTTGCAGTCTGTCTCCGTTATCTGTCTGTGTTGCGCAGGCGACATTGCTGGTGTGTTCCTTCCATCTGTGCACCACGGTATGCTGAGGTTGGTGTTACTCTGGGCGCCTCAGGCAGTTCAATTGACCAGGCAGTCGACAGTGGTCTGAGCGTTGTTAACCCCTTCAGGGAAGGTGCCAATTCCACCAGCTATCCACCCGTGCAGTCTCCGTTGGTTTCTTTTCCGGGCTTACAGTCAGCCCTCCACTGCTGCTACGGCAGTTCATAAACTTGTTCTGGGCCTCCGTTGATTATTGTGGCATTACTCGATATTTGTGCACTCTCTGCAGAGTGAGAATCTTAAAGGGCCTCGCACTATTAGGGCCTGTCAGTCCTCCAGGCCTAATAGTAACCCGTTCAGTGCTGCCTCGTTTGAGTATCACACGAAAGTTACCTGACCTGTGTCAGTATATTGTTGCTTTTTTAACATATACTGGACCCGTGTGGGTATATACATTGCTGTAACCTGTTCTGTGTCAGTACTATATTGTTTCATGTATTACTGGACCCGCAAGGGTTATTGTTTTCTGAAATTGTTCAATAAAACTGTGTTTTATCTAACCTACCATGTCTAAGTGTCAAACAAACTGTTACAGGGCGACACTCCGGTGTGATTCCTCCATCTGTGCAACGCGGTACGCTTGACCCTTTTTCCTGCCATCAGCTGAGGTTGGTCTTCCTTTGGGCGCCTCAGGCTGTTCTCCACAGCGAGCAGTCGACATTGGTCTGAGCATTCATTAACCCCTTTAGGGAAGGTGCCGTTTTCCACTGGAATCCTATCCTTGCAGTCTCCGTTGGGTGCCCTCCCGGGCATATAGTTGCAGTCCTCCGTTACTGCTACGGCAGTCCTCAAGCTCGTCCTGGGCCTCCGTTTACTTCTGTGGCATTACTCGCTATTTGTTCACTCTCTGCAGTGTAAAAGTCTTAAGGGCCTCACGCTATTAGGGCCTGTGTCTCAGTGTCAAATAAAATCGTTACAGCTCCCTAGAGTAATAAGTTCTAGAAAGCAATACATACAGATATACATCCTATTGTATACAAAAATACTATATATCTAATATATATCTATGTGTGTGTGTGTGTGTGTGTGTGTGTGTGTGTGTGTGTGTGTGTATATATATATATATATATATATATATATATATGTATGTATGTATGTATGTAAATGTGTATATAATATATATTATAATATAAACAAATAATCCGAAACATATAGATACTTATCTGTATGGATACAAATATAAACACAAGGGAAGCTTTAAGACAATAAGTGTAACTCCCAGCCGCCCTACGCGTATCGCCACTAGAGTGGCTTCGTCTGGGGTCCATTATTTCCAGGACAAGGATGTGATTTTTGTTTGCTTGCAGAGGTAAAGATGCAATTTCCTACACTGGGATAGATATTCAGGTTTATCAAGACCTATCATCTCAGACCCTATACTTAAGAATGCAACTCTCTAGAGCGCTGAAGATTGAAGAGTCAGATGATCCTGACCCACCTGTCTCTTCAGGCCGAACGCCTCTGGCTCCTAATCAGTGCCTTTACTGGCACCAAGTGGTGCTGCCTCCCAAACATAGGAGAAGAGGAGCTTCCAATGTACCTGCGGTGGAGCGATCCACGAGGGCAGGTAGCCCACCGACTGAGGTGTTCCTTCTGTGTTTAAATCTTGCTGGTTGCATTCGCCCCTGGGATTCCATTTTCCCACTACCTCCACATGCAATGTTGCTAGCAATGGTGCAGATAATTTCAGCTCACAGAACTTTGACTTTCCTTTTCCCCTCTTCCTGCTCTGAGCCTGCTGCTAACGTGAGAGCTGGACGAACATTGTGGCAAGCTGGGTCACTTCCCATCTGGCACATGGATTCAGGGTACCCTTTGTCTTCAAATGGACCAGTATTTCCTTTCCTTGTTGGGACATTTGCACATGTGTTTTCAGACTTGGGCTGCTATGTTTATGTTTGATCAGGGTCATGGGGGGGGGGGAATGGTTGAGAGGCTTTTTTTTTATGTCATTCAATTACAAGCATTTCCTCACCGTTTGCCGCGCTATGCTATAACATGTTGTATTCCCTGTGATACTGACTGCCACAGTCTAGCTCCTGACTTGGGCTTGGGGTAGGCTGTGTTGGAGGGCTCTGGTCCGTGGTGGGTGGGGCTGGTGGCCCGGGCCTTCGAGGCTGTGGGTCGCCTTCCTCACTCTCCCATGGGCAGCTGGGGTTTGTTCCTCTGGGAGGTTTCAGTTTGTATGTGTCCCTTTTGGGTGTCTTTGGACACAGACATTGGGAGATCGGATGGTAGTAGAGTCGGGGACTGTATCTCTTGGGTGAAGTTCAGGCAGTGGGCCATGCAATAAAGAATGGGAAAGCCCAAGCTTATTCTCTTATCTATCATTATAGCTTCTTATGCTTGCACTTCCTGTTGCCCTCCATGCAGACAGTTTGTTTTATGTATCACTATTAGTCTCCCAGTATTTGAGGTTTACTAATAATCTGTAACCTGTATAATTTTCTTGTTCAATCATGGTTAAGGATGCACATCTGGAACTGTCAGGTATGCTTGGGTAACACTAGGCCTGACCCAGCGGCCATGCTCTTCTGTGGTATACCCCTTGTGTGCTTTTATTCTATGTCCTCTAGGTCCTTGGAAGTTGAATGAGACCTTGCTGGTGGACCCCCACATTAATAAGGATAGGCACGGATTTGAATCACTTCTCCAGAGGTCTACAGACTTATTATTTGGGAGGTGTACAAGTGTTGTATATGGGCTGTACTTATTTGGGCTGGAAGTGGAAACTATGCCAAAAGGTCCTGGCCTTTTTTTTTTTTTTTTTTTTTTATTGTAGCAGACATTTCCCATCTCATGACGCTTCATAAACGTCCTCTATGTTTCTTGCCCAAACGATTAAGTCTTATATGTGGAATGGATTTCAACGATACCTGCAGGGCAACAAGTGTGGGAAAACATTGGGTAGACTGGTTCATTGCATACATACTTTTAAAAAGTCCATTGCATAAAAAACTCTGAATGCTCCCCTATACATCGATATGATGATATTGCAAAGGCTTTATTGCTCATTTTACTTTAGGTTATATAACTTAGGAACTCTGAGCCACCTGATCAACTGGAGAATACGTCCTTGGTCATACAGCAATTTCTTGACCTATCAAATATTCAGCGTCTTCCCTCAGCTGCAGTCGCACTTCTTGACCGATCTATTTCGGCAGAAGAGGTAACAACAGTTATCAAGTCGACTCCATCTAGAAAAAGCCCTGGGCTTCAACTGGACTTCAACCTCACATTACCATCCTATTCAATAGCATCCTAAGTGGCTCTGACTGTCCCCACCAGTCTTTGATGGCTCATATCAAAGTCATTCCCAAGCAGGACAAAGACTCCTTGAACTGTGGCAGCTACAGAGCGATTTTGCTCTTGAACATCAACATTACACTTTTTCGAAGGTCAAAGCCAACAGACTAAAGCCTCTTCTTCCCGGCCTGGTGTCCCCTGATCAATTCGGGGTCATTACAGGTAGGGTAACTAGAGACAATATTATAAAATCTGTATCTCTGATTCAGGCTGCCTCCAGTTCCCTTGCCCCCTCCTTACTAGTATCTTTGGATGTGGTAAACTGGGCTTTTATGGGAGCTGTTTTTAGATGGATTGAATTAGGACCTTGGTTCTTGGGTGCAATACTTTCCTTGTGCTCCTCGCCATCTTCCAGGGTATCAGCCAATGGAATCCTCTCCTCCCCCTTTGAGATTAACAATGGCATGCATCAGGGTTGCCCCCCATCCCTGCTTCTTTTCATACAGAATTTGGATCCCTTAGTAGCCACCATACGCAATTTTACTGAGATATCTGGTATAACACTGGGAACTAGGGAGATCAAACTCTTCTGCACTGCAGATGATATCTTGGGTTTCTTGTCATCCCCAAGGATGTCTCTGTCTTTTCTGTATTCTGACTTAGTATGGTTCGATTTCTAGTATGAAGGTGAACGTGACTAAATCAGAAATTCTGCCTTTAAATGGTTCACCTTCACTCTGCACTCGTCTATTCCATGGCAGATACACTCCCTCCGAAACCTGGATATCCAGCTGACGCTGTATGTGAATATAATACAATCTACCGATCTTGATCTTCTCAAAACTACGATCTGTAATGATATTCTCTCCTGGGACCCTCTTTTCCTATCTTGAATTTTCAAGGTTAATTTATTGAAAATGATAGTTCTCCACATAATCTTATATGCGCTGCATGCCCTCCCCCTTTTATATTCCAGCACAACTCATTCCATCATCTGCAGCACCTATGTAATGGTTTGTTTGACACACAGACACAGTGGTTTAGGATATAACACAGTTTTATTGAAATCACAGTAATAAAATAAGCCTCACAGGTCCTGTAGTATATAAGTTGAATAATACAGACACACGACAGGTTACATATACATATGCCTACACAGGTCCAGCATAAACATAAAGTCCCCAACAGTCTATACTGACACAGGTCAGGCAGCATATAATGGATTCCCAGGAGCAAGGTGCTGTATGGGTTAATGGTCTTCTTTGAGTGTAAACAGTCCCATGTGCAGAGAGGTCTGTGATGGGGCTGTCTGCATAGAGACAGCTGAAGGATTCGTAACGCCCAGAAACAGATTAGCAGAGCTAACGTGAACTGCCAAGGTAGTAATGGGAACAGAGACACATAAGGTACTGCTGTAGCAGTAACGGAGACCAGACCACTAGCACTCTGCCGGAGCAGTAACAGAGGCAGACACTTGCACTGTGCAGAGGCAGTAATGGAGACTAGGCCCAAGGCAAACTGCCATAGCAGTAACTGAGGCAGACACTTGCACTCTGCAGAAGCGGTAACGGGACTGGCCACTGATACTCTGCAGGAGGAAATGGTGACACAATTGGCTGACAATCAGAATGTTGCCAAGGCGACACAGCACAATAACGCCAACCAAGCCGGGTCGATTCACGGAGCAGGAACGCCAACCAAGCCGGGTCGATTCACGGAGCAGGAACGCCAACCAAACCGGGTCGATTCACGGAGCAGGAACGCCAACCAAGCCGGGTCGATTCACGGAGCAGGAACGCCAGCCAAGCTGGGTCGATTCACGGAGCAGGAACGTCAGCCAAGCCGGGTCGAATCATGGAGCAGGAACGACAGCCACGCCGGGTCGGTACACAGGAGCAGGAACGTCAGCCAGGCCGGGTCGGTATACGGGAGCAGAAGAATAGTCAGGCAATCCGGGTCAGTACACAGGAGCAGGAGACAAGATGCAGAGTAGTCAGGCAGGCCACGTCGGTACACTGGGAATCACTGAGCAGAAATGAGCACTGGCACAGGAACACTACGAAAGGGCACCGGAGGGATGCCAAAGCCCAGTATATAAAGGTCATACTGGGTGGGACAAACACGGTAGCCAATAGCAGCAAAGTGCAGGATAAGACTGACAGAAAACAACAAGGAAGCACGGGCACCGTGATAACCTATTAGAGTAGTTTGTTTGCATATATAAGCAGCCATGGGTATGTTTTTGGATCTTGACCAGGCCAGTCACACAGGGGGACTGGAACTCCCAAACTTCGACTATATTGGTTTGCCACTTCACTCTCTGCTGGAGCTCTGTGGGAACCCTCATTGGAAGGACTAGGTGGCTCTTCTCCAGTCACATTCCCCTTCTATCTACTTCCAGCAACTTTTATGGTCCTTTGTGAAAACCCTTTCAACTCCTCTCATGCACCAAGTAGTCATTAAGCACTTACTGATGATCTGGTCTGCCTCCTTCTCTGTCATACTAGATAATAGGTAATCCGGATTTCGAGTCAGGCCTCCAATACAGAGCCTTTTCTCAGTGGTCGATGGTGGGACTAAAAATCTAGACCACTTACTACCTACCTCTAATTTCCATTCTTTCTCTAGTCTTTGCATAGACTTTGGTCTCCTGATAGTGGAGATTTGGAGATACAACCAATTTCAACATCTCCTCCTTACCGCTTCCATGAACAGGTTTGAACACATATTTCTTACCAACTTTGCGACAATTATAATTTCTAACAATCCATTATCAATGGGGCTCTCCAATTTATATTTGCTTCTTCGATCTTCTGTCACACTCCCACCCCACACAGAAGGTCTTGGAAAGCTGACTTGGGTATTTCTATTACAGGTGCCCCATGGCTCACGTGTTGTAAAATGATTCACACCTTAATCACCAGCATCCCTATGAGAGAGGTTAATTACAAAGTGATGACGACATGGTACCTCTCCCCGGTACAGCTATCTAACTTTAAAGCGATAGTAATACTTCGTTTTAACTTTATTTTATTTTGTAGGCATTAAAAAAACATGAAGAGCGATATAAGTCTTATCTCTCAAACCTTTATGGTTTATGAGATATTCACAAGCAAAGTTTCCCCTCCCACCCCTTTTACCTACTGTAAACAATCTCTTCTCAGATGTGGAATGCAGTCCATAGACTGGACAGATAACAGAAGGGGACACTCTTATTCCTATGAAAACAATGAAATCCCTGCACCCCTTGACAAGCTTTTCAGGTTTTTCCCTTATCTTAACTGAAGATTGTCCCTCTCTGCAGTCTACCTGGGCAGCTCCCTTCTGCCCTGGCTGAAAAGTGTTACATCAGTAAAAGGGGCGGGAGGGGGACACTTTGCTTGTGAATATCTCTTAAAACATAAAGGTTTGAGAGATAAGACTTATATCATTCTTCATGTTTTTTTAATGCCTACAAAATAAAATAAAGTTAAAACGAAGTATTACTATCCCTTTAACCACAGAGTGTTGCGTGTCTACTGGAGATGTGGGATGAGTGGATGCTTTCTGAATCATCTGTTATGGTTTTGTTCCTTGATCTGGAATTTTTGGTTGGAGGTTCATGCTCGGACCTCTCTGACTTCTGGCTTTTCCAAACCGGTTTCCCCGGAGATTCTTTTTCTAAGCATCCTTCTGGATTCCTGTAGCGATAAGTCCTTGGCTGCACCTTCAACACATTACTTAGAGTTAGATGTTCCTGGTTACAGCGGCTATGGAGTGTATTCCTCACCTGTGGAAACCCCCAATTGCACCTTCAGTGTCAGATTGGAAAGTCAGACTCCGCATAATTCTAGACATGGATCATATGCAACACTATATCATGGTATGACAACATTATTTTCAGTCTACTGTCACCCCTTTTGTAAACCTTTTTATATGCCACTCCCAGATCTCCCGCAGCATCCCAGGGCTCCAGATAATTGAGTGGTGAGAGAGTCTGCAACCTCCTTCTTCCCTTACTCAGATGTTGCTCCCCCACCTCAACATTTTTCTCCAGGGTTTTCTCTATCTGCCTTTCTTTTTCTCTTGTATCTAACCTTTTCTATCCTTTCAGATTGGATACCATATGTGGTATCTAGATTTGCCGCTACCTAGACAGTTTGAGAGAAGTTATGATATGGTTAGGTTTACTTCCTGTATGCTTCATTCATTATATGCAGTCTTTCTTTAATGCCATGTTTGTTTCTATTGTTCCAGCTTCTGCATTGCACTGTACTGTCACAATTTTCAATACAGAAATATTGGAATGAAAAACAAAAAAGCACTGAAATTAAATAGATAAAAAGATGTTTGACAGTGTAACTATAATGTTTAAAATGATGCAGTCACTAAGATCACAAACAATAAAATATTAATGATACTACAAATCAAAAGTGTACAGCACTATACATATACATAACTATGGATCAATGAGGAAATGGATGAGACATAACAGACTACACAGTGCAATATAATGATATGATAATGTATAACATAAATAGTGGAAAATATCAGCTGCAGTGACCAAAAAATAAGTGGATTAATAAAAAAAAATAGAAAGTGAGTCCATGATAAACAGTCAATGAAATCTTGAAAATCAATCTGTGTATCATAAGCTGATGATCTAAACTAAACCCGTATCGCCGTGGTAAACTAATATCTCCATGAAGAAAAAAGGGAACAAATGGAAACCGTAAATAAATGTGAATGGACTTGATTGTCAATGATTGAATCACTTATTCTATATGTCAACAGCACAGACATCTTTGCTTACAGACATCTGCGTGCCTGCGCCGTCAGTCCCGGTCTCCTCTAGGAGGCATTGCATGGTATACTAAAGTACCGGAAGGGACTGACAGTGCAGGGTGCAGATGCCTCTAGAACCCTGTTGCCTGGCCGCCAGTGTCAGCTGAGGAAGGATTTTAGACTACGCTGTCTTTATTCTGCATAACAGTTTCATTTTTAAGCTTATCACTAGGTGCCTAATTTGGTGGGGTTCAGTTGGGGTGATAGTTACCCATCATTGTTTTAAAATTCTCTTGATAGTTTTCATTGTGTTCTTTATTAACATTCATTTGGATAGTAGTTTTGAAGAAACATACCGTGGATTAATGAGACATTTACTTTTCTTTATTTAATCTTGTTTTGTACAGTGAATTTATAGGACAGGTGACTCACTGTCATTCACAATTAAGAGTCCAGTCTGTAAGGAATGTTGATGATCTAGTGATTTTTTTTGAATTTGTATAGTACTAATATGTAATGAACTTTTTTGAATTGTACAACTGTTTTTGAGCAACTAACTGTGAAAATCGGACGATTGTTGCCTAGATTTAAGGAATTGTAAACTCATATAAGTTGTACTCTAAAATGTAGTCTTTGTACCCCTGACTACAATTAACCTTTTCCGGTAGATGGAGGGTTCATATTAACTGAGTTTCATGGCTTACTTAAAATTGGGAGAATGCTCCTTCCCTTAATGTCTAGGATGGGTCACTGGCACTAAGTGAGCCAGGACTGGCATCTTATGACCTCACAGAGCCAGCAAGCTTTCTCCAAAGGCAAAATTTCAGGTACCCTAGCGCCCCCCACTGATCTCAATCCAGAATTGGAGACGTATTCTCCATAACAATAAAGGGACATTGATACTTAATATGTAAAAATAAATACGTTGTAGGATTTATCCTTAGTAAAGTAACGGTACTTCCATTTGTAAGAGGTGTTTTATCCAAAAGCTATTGCAGCTCAAACTGAAATGTTTTGGTGCAATATCTTAGTGTCATGAAATTTTACAGTGGCTGGGTTGCTACACCATCCTATGAATGTTTATGGTCAACTGACTAGAGCTTCCATAGAAGGGTGTAGGTATAGCTCCACTGTAAAATGTCAGGCCATTGAGGTACTACACCTAAAAATTTCAAGTTTGAGCTGCAATAACCTTTGAAATGCCTCTCAGCAGGGTGAGCACCCTAGTTTTACTTAGGAAAATACTTCTCAGCAAGGGGAATACCCTTGTTTTACTTAGAACAAATCCTATGATATATATTTTTTTATTTAAATGTTACTATCCCTTTAGAGGAGAGCCCCATTATATGGGTTTACTGTTCCTTTTTGTGCTTCTTTAGTACCAGTTTATTTTGTATAATTTATTTAAAGCAGACAAACAGAAGAGTTTTATGCTTGAGCAAAGGTGTCAGATTCAGTTTTTCAGTCACATTGAATCGTGCTTTAAAATATTTTTAAAATTGAACATGTTGGTGGCTGCTTGGTAGTGGTATGGCTAACACTGAGATATCCCCATGTTCTTCTGTGTTCAGTCCTCAAGCAAGTCTGATTTTTTTAATTAAACATATAATACCCTCCAAATGACCCTGCTAGTTCCTGGCTATGCACTTGCCTACTGTTACCTGCACTGTTCCTGAGCCTCTGATACTGGTAGAAGATCTTCTTCCTGTGTAATTTTCTTCTCCTCGCTCTCTTTGGCTTCCTTCAATCATGTAGGAGCTTGGATCTCCAGTTACCCTTGTGCAGTTCCCAGTCCAGCCTGCCTTGCTATACCTTTACCTCCACCGGCTGCTGGGTACTGGTATAACCTTTCTTTTGATTTCTGGAGAGCTACCTACCCCTTTGCACGTGGACTTCACCCCCACAGGAGAGCTTGACTACTCCTTCTGAGGCCATCCTGTGTATTCTTCAGCTCCACTAGAGGGTACAATATGGCCTTGAGGCTGGCAACTTTATTCACCCTATGCTGCAGAAATGTCCAGTCGGGAGTTTTTCACTCTCACAAGCCATAAACCCTAGTGCCATTTCCAAGCATTTGTCCTTTTTGTAGGTTTTCTGGCCTCAGGCTTACAGTGGAAGACAGGAGAATGCTCAGTAATAAACTGGATCATGCACAGAAATTAAGAGTAATCAACAGGAATACTTGCTAGAGAACACGATGAATCTGTTTGGGGGAGCAAGTACAGCATCCTGAAATTGCACATGGAGACATGTCCAGAGAGCATCCAGCAACAGTGAAGTCCAGATCAGGACTTAGAGGACCTGGTTCTCATAAGTTATGGTTTTATGAAGTGTTCTTGAGACCATTATAATAAATGGGTTATATTAGTGGATCTCAGACTTCTCTTCAAAGGTAGCTAACAGGCCAGGACAAAGATTTATCTGCTTCTGTGCAGTTGAATGAAGCTAATTGACTTAGCCTCTGATTCACTCACCTGTACTCAAACAGGGAAGCTTTAGACCTTTCCAATATAATATGCTGGCGATGTCTTTAACCCCTTCGCATTCAGTGACGTGCCAGGACCGTCACGGCTGTTCGGCACTTAAAGGGGGAACTACCACCCGCAGTAACTTAACCTTCATTCATTCTTCATCTGGTGACTAGCTGCTTAGTAGCGCTAGTCGCCAGAAATATTACCTGGTTCCGAAGATTTCTCCGTTTTACCGATGCTCACAGGAGCAGGAAGCACGGACATCTCGTCATAGTGACGGCCGTGCGCCTGCGCTGTCAGTCCCTTTTGGAGCAAGATTTCTCCGTTTTACCGATGCTCAGAGGAGCAGGAAGCACAGACATCTCGTCACAGTGACGTCCGTGCGCCTGCGCTGTCAGTCCCTTTTGGAGCCAAGTGGCTCCAAAAGGGACTGACAGCGCAGGCGCACGGACGTCACTGTGACGAGATGTCCGTGCTTCCTGCTCCTGTGAGCATCGGTAAAACGGAGAAATCTTCGGAACCAGGTAATATTTCTGGCGACTAGTGCTACTAAGCAGCTAGTCGCCAGATGAAGAATGAATGAAGGTTAAGTTATTGCGGGGTGGTAGTTCCCCTTTAAGGACCAGTGACGGTCTTGGCATGTCACATACTTTTTACTCACATTGTTCCTGCAGGAAGAGACCGGAGCGATCTCTTTCAGTCCCCCGTTCTGCGTGCTGGCACATATGATCAGTCACGTGGGACGGGACATCAAACTTTCTTATCCACACACCCCGGGACCGCTAATCCTTAAGGGGTTAATATAAGTGGTAAAAAATAGTATTCTCCTTAACTGCTAAAGAGGTTTCTCTAGCATTTATGGAAGTATACAAGATAAATTTACCCCATGCATTTTTTTTAACCCTTTGAGTGCCAGGTGGGTACGCAATACATTGTTTTGCAAAGGGTTAATTCAGACAAAATATTTTTCCATTTCTGTTTTTATTGTAAATATTTGCAGGGTCTTGACAGCTCATTAAAAATACTGGTAATTCTGTAGGTAAAAATTTCCTCTTAAAGGGATAGTAATATTTCAAAATAAAAGCAACACCAATTAATCTTAATAGTATTTGGGCCATGGAGAGTGTAATTTCAATACAGTCAGAGTTGTAGTTCAAGAGTAATTGAATGATAAAGTATCCCCCTTCCGCCCCTTTTACTGATGTAATACTGCTCCCCTCAGAGCAGCAAGACTGTCCAGATGGATCGTAGAGAGAGACAGTCTTCAGTGAGCATATGGAAAAACCTGTCAAGGGGCAGTTTTTTCCTTATGCTCACATTAAGAAGATTGTCCCTTGCTGTGATCTGTCTGGTCAGTGGGCCAGATTCCACATCTGAGGGGGAGGCAGCTTACACTACATGAAAGGGGAGGGAGGGGGGTACCTTGGACTTCAATTTTGACAGTATTGAAATAACACTCTCTATGGCCCAAATACTATGAAGATTAATTGGAGCTGCTTTTATTTTGTAACATTAATATCCCTTTAATTTTTCCTGAAGCTTCATTATTATGTGACTTGTGAATCTCTGACACTGGTAAAACAATGCATTTTTAAGTTGAGTATTTACCTAGTTAATATATCAAATCCTTTTCCTTCTAATTCATATCACAGTCTCACAGCTGATGTAGTTGGGATTCTAGAATAACTATTATTGGTTATTTGAAATGATGATTTTCAAAACAGAATGAATACAGCTATATTTTCATAGGCTAACTAGATCAAATCTGAAGGAAGCAAATAAATTGTTTTGACAAGTTAACTGAAAAAATGACATAGGCGTCTAAGAGGAATACACATATGCAAACTAAGCTGTCATGTTTACAAAATGTTTTTCCCCTGCTTGAGGAGAGAGCTAACCAGGAACTGCAATGATGTAATGAAACTTATATACTGAAAAATGTTTATCTGGCACTGCGGTTTAGCAGTACTATTTTTACATTAATATCTACCTTTTGAGTGCAATGCACAAACACTATTTTCATAATTTACAATGCCAGTGTTGTCCAGATGTAGTCCATGAGGACCACTTGCAGGCTAGAAATATAGGGCATAACATTCCTATATATGTTTAATTATATATGGAAAAACAAATGGTCATAAGTTCTTGAGGAATGTATGAGGTTACATAAACAGCTTTGTTTCTGAGACACAGTCACTGCAACAAATTACACGGTATCCTATTGAAATGTCACCCAACAAAACATTGCATTAAAAATGTTGCCCGCATCAAAAGGGCTTATCCCTTTGAGTGCCAGAGGGGTTCGCAGTGCATTACAGTGCGGTGCTGACCCCTCTGGCACTCAAAGGGATAATGCACAGATGCACCCTGGTTCTCAATAAAGTCTCCAGCAAAAAATGGATGTGGAGGTCTTCTTCACGGCTTTCACAACTTTGAGTTAAGCTGTGGATTAAGTTTCAGATGGAGGCTACTCAATGCTTAAAGGGATAGTAATACTTAAAATGTAAAAAAAAATATATGTTGTAGGGTTTATCCCCCTGAGTAAAATAAGAGTACTCCCACTGCTGAAAGGTGTTTCATTCAAAAGTTATTAATTTTCAAAGTTGAATTTTTTAGGTGCTATATCACAGTGGCCTGAAATTGTACAGTGGCGCTGTTGCTACACCATCCTATGGAGATTTATGGTCCCGGGACCAGAGCTGTCCATAGGATCATGTAGCAACAGCACCACTGTACAATTTCAGGCCACTGTGATATTGCACCTAAAAAATTCAACTTTGAAAAATAATAACTTTTAAATGAAACACCTTTCAGCAGTGGGCGTACCAGTGAAAATTCTTATCAGCTGCAGTGATATCTAGGACATTGTAGGTTTTTTGAATATTTCTATACCTTCTCATTTTGATAGGCTGTCGGCAAAACCGCATAGCTAAAAAACTGGAAGAGTAAATTAGACCAATATCTCACATGGTAAATACCTGCCTCCTTCATTTTTCAGTATAACATTTGAAATTGGTTCTTTCTATATGAACAAAGAGAAATGTTGTAGTTTAATACATTATAAATATTCAAGAAGAGGTTTAGATTAGAAAAAAAATACTTCAAACTATTTAAAATAATAGAAGAGGTAAACAATATTAAGGCGGAACTATCACCTAGATTCAAACTTTTATAGTGGGTTTTAATAGTTAACCCAACATTAGAGCTGGGTGTTTGTTTTTTTTTTAAAAATTGCTTACAAGTGCAGATATTAGCCCATCAAATTCGGGCACTTCTGCATTCTGCGGGACTGAATGTCCCGGTTGACTTCCCAGCGCGTTCACGCTCCCCTTCGAAGCTGGGTTTCTGTGCTGTTCTGTTCTCCGTGTACAATGCTACCGAGGTTGCTGGGCTAATATCTGCACTTGTAAGCAATTTTTTTTTTTTTTTTTTTAAATACACCCAGTTGGGTTAACTATTAAAACCCACTATAAAAGATTGAATTTAGGTGATAGTTCCGCTTTAATAAAATCCAGGAAAATGTGTATTTGTACAACTTTTTATATTTATTGATATTTGTGTAACACTTAACTGCCAGGGTATTAAGTTACATTTTAGTAAAGTTATTCATATATCTATTATTATTATTTATTTATTTATTTATTTTTTTAAATTACAGAATCCAAAATGGAGCATGAAGATCCCTTTAACCTTGCTTTACTGGACTGTGTATTAGACACGTGTCCAGGAGATATGGAGTATCAGCAGATCCTCGGCAATATTGATGAAAAATTAAAAGAGAATACATTGTGGTAATTATATAATTACTGTCTTATTACTTGTGTGTGTGTGTGTATCTATATATAAATATATATATTGCTCAAAAAAATAAAGGGAACACTAAGATTACACATCCCACTGCTCCAAAAAATAAAGGGAACACTAAGATTACACATCCTAGATCTGAATGAATGAACTGACAACAAAATCACACAAAAATTCTCAATAGAAATCAAATTTATCAACCCATGGAGGTCTGGATACGGAGTCACACTCAAAATCAAAATGGAAAACCACACTACAGGCTGATCCAACTTTAATGTAATGTCCTTAAAACAAGTCAAAATGAGGCTCAGTAGTGCGTGTGGCCTCCACGTGCCCGTATGACCTCCCTACAATGCCTGGGCATGCTCCTGATGAGGTTGCGGATGGTCTCCTGAGGGATGTCCTCCCAGACCTGGACTAAAGCATCCGCCAACTCCTGGACAGTCTGTGGTGCAACGTGGCATTGGTGGATGGAGCGAGACATGATGTCCCAGATGTGCTCAATCGGATTCAGGTCTGGGGAACGGGCGGGCCAGTCCATAGCATCAATGCCTTCCTCTTGCAGGAACTGCTGACACACTCCAGCCACATGAGGTCTAGCATTGTCTTGTATTAGGAGGAACCCAGGGCCAACCGCACCAGCATATGGTCTCACAAGGGGTCTGAGGATCTCATCTCGGTACCTAATGGCAGTCAGGCTACCTCTGGCAAGCACATGGAGGGCTGTGCGGCCCCCCAAAGAAATGCCACCCCACACCATTACTGATCCACCGCCAAACCGGTCATGCTGGAGGATGTTGCAGGCAGCAGAATGTTCTCCATGGCATCTCCAGACTCTGTCACGTGCTCAGTGTGAACCTGCTTTCATCTGTGAAGAGCACAGGGCGCCAGTGGTGTATTTGCCAATCTTGGTGTTCTCTGGCAAACGCCAAACGTCCTGCACAGTATTTGGCTGTAAGCACAACCCCCATCTGTGGACGTCGGGCCCTCATACCACCCTCATGGAGTCTGTTTCTGACCGTTTGAGTGGACACATGCACATTTGTGGCCTGCTGGAGGTCATTTTGCAGGGCTCTGGCACTGCTCCTCTTGCTCCTCCTTGCACATAGGCGGAGATAGCGGTCCTGCTGCTGGGTTGTTGCCCTCCTACGGCCTCCTCCTCGTCTCCTGATGTACTGGCCTGTCTCCTGGTAGCGCCTCCATGCTCTGGACACTACGCTGACAGACACAGCAAACCTTCTTGCCACAGCTCGCATTGATGTGCCATCCTGGATGAGCTGCACTACCTGAGCCACTTGTGTGGGTTATAGACACCGTCTCATGCTACCTCTAGAGTGAAAGCACCGCCAGCATTCAAAAGTGACCAAAACATCAGCCAGGAAGCATAGGAACTGAGAAGTGGTCTGTGGTCACCACCTGCAGAACCACTCCTTTATTGGGGGTGTCTTGCTAATTGCCTATAATTTCCACCTGTTGTCTGTTCCATTTGCATAACAGCATGTGGAATTGATTGTCAGTCAGTGTTGCTTCCTGAGTGGACAGTGTGATTTCACAGAAGTGTGATTGACTTCGAGTTACATTGTGTTGTTTAAGTGTTCCCTTTATTTTTTGGAGCAATATATATATATATATATATATATATATATATATATATATAATAAAATATAATTACACAAGGTTCTTAACCAAAATGACAGTGAGTTCTGATGTACCTCCTAAAAGCTTTTCTAATTCTGCAAAACCTTATTTTAGAAGTAGAAGAAGTCAGAGATGCTCAACTAGACTCATGAGCTTGCAAGGGTATGCAAAAGCTCACTGGGACTGTGTCCTCGCATCCAGGGTGCAATCTCTTTTAGCTCACAAATGCCATACACAGAGAAGAAATATTCTGAAGCATATCATACTGGTCCTGCCAAAATGACAGTCCAGCCACGAAATGCCAGACAATTCTTCTCTGAACAAGGGAAGCAGCTAACCCCAGACGTACGTTTCGGCCTTCTTGGGCCTCGTCGGTGAGGTGCAGCTGATCCCTCTAGGCACTTGTGAGCAAGGGGTCCACGTCTGGATTCCCCCATTACCCTTAGGGTGACTAACCCTAAGAGCAATTTGCATAGAAGTAGAAGAAGTCAGAGATGCTCAACTAGACTCATGAGCTTGCAAACGTACGTCTGGGGTTAGCTGCTTCCCTTGTTCAGAGAGGAATTGTCTGGCATTTCGTGGCTGGACTGTCATTTTGGCAGGACCAGTATGATATGCTTCAGAATATTTCTTCTCTGTGTATGGCATTTGTGAGCTAAAAGAGATTGCACCCTGGACGCGAGGACACAGTCCCAGTGAGCTTTTGCATACCCTTGCAAGCTCATGAGTCTAGTTGAGCATCTCTGACTTCTTCTACTTCTATGCAAATTGCTCTTAGGGTTAGTCACCCTAAGGGTAATGGGGGAATCCAGACGTGGACCCCTTGCTCACAAGTGCCTAGAGGGATCAGCTGCACCTCACCGACGAGGCCCAAGAAGGCCGAAACGTACGTCTGGGGTTAGCTGCTTCCCTTGTTCAGAGAGGAATTGTCTGGCATTTCGTGGCTGGACTGTCATTTTGGCAGGACCAGTATGATATGCTTCAGAATATTTCTTCTCTGTGTATGGCATTTGTGAGCTAAAAGAGATTGCACCCTGGACGCGAGGACACAGTCCCAGTGAGCTTTTGCATACCCTTGCAAGCTCATGAGTCTAGTTGAGCATCTCTGACTTCTTCTACTTCTAAAACCTTATTTTAACCTATTTGCATTGAATTGGAGATACCCTCTGCATTTAAAATGATTTTACTGCTTGGTACAGCCACTTCATTTATTGTGTTGATCTCTTGTATGATAGTAGTCTCACTTGTTTATTAAAAGATATCCTTTGTAGAAATTGCTTATTTGAATGCAAAGCAAACACTCTAGTGCTGAGTAGTAATAAAGCTGCTTCTTAATTTTCTTATTGTAGAAGATGTACTTCTATAGGGAGCTTTTTGAGCCCTTGTCAGTAATGCTATGTTAATGTTTTCCATTCACTTTGTTTTCATACTTTACAGAAAAAAATAGTGTAGCTGTTCCAACCATAGGCAAAATTGATTTTCGCTATTGGCAATATGTATTGGGGCCACACTTTCCACAGGTGAAAGAGGACTCCGCTAGGCTGGCCAACAATGAAACTGAAGCTCTCATAAGAAAATCAAGGTTTTGCAACTAGGTCTCTCACAGCATAACAGAGGAATGCAGCTAGGTCTGTATGTGTAAATCGTGGTGATAGAAGGTTTGCACAGCATGGAATTGTGGGATGCAGACAACAGACAACAGTCTTTGCATTGGTGACACAAAGTAATATGATAGAGTAGAATTACACTGGCTGAACGAGTCAAAACAGGAAGCAAATAAATTGTCTAAAATACAAATAACGGTTGCTAAAAGCAGCATGTATATGGTTTACCCTTATTAAAAATAGTCACTAATATGGCCATCTTAAATTTCCTTTTTGTGTCACTTTTCTTCCACTGATTTTTTTTTTACTTGTGCTGGTCCTTGAAATGCTTTTCGGAGTTTGCTTCAATAAATATACATAGCCTGGACCTTCAAAGTCAAAGCCACTTCACGAAAGTAGCCAGAGTGAAAAGAAATGCTTGAGAAGCACAACTCTAAATTTTGTTGTGCAGTGCCTTCATCTCCTTCTGTAATTGATTAGTGCTCTGCTGCAGATCCTTGTGCTTTCTGAATAAAAAATAATCTGAATATCAATTCTATTGTGGATTGAACTGCTCACAGCAGAATCATTTAATATCTAAGATTGTTGTATACAGCATCCTTTTCCATCATGGTTTTACCTATCACTTGATATAACTAAAGACATCTAAAATCTGTATGTAAAAAATGTCTGTCAAGAGCATTCAACAGCATCAACTGAATTGCATTTTCAACATTTTAATAGTATAAACAGCAGTTATTTTCTCATTGTAGTTTACTGTAAATAGAATAAGTAATGCATATCTGTGGGCTGTAGCATTATAAACATTCTTAAAGAAAGCCCCAGAGAATCCCCATTTGATTTGTTACTGAATTATGAGCTCTTTATCACATTTGAGGTGCTACTTTTGTATTTCATAAAGGTTTGTAATGTATCTGCCCTCAATTAAGTTTATGCGTATCTTGGAATGCTAAGCCAGGCCCTCCAGATTTTGGCAATTTTTCAAGATACAGTGTAGTTAGATTTAAGAGGATGGTAGTTGTATCTAGTGAACTTTGGTTAATGGGATATTGAAATAAAATATTATCGTACTGTCTGTATATGTTTATTTTGGTTTGCTGCTTCCATTCAGATGGTTTATAGCTATATTCTCCCAGAGAGAGAACCGGAGATGGCATGTCTGTAAAGCTTTAGCTATATAACAGCTAGGTAACCTGATGTTGGAAAAAGTATACTGGCTTACAAGAACTGTAGAACATATACTGTATCTTTAAGAGTTGTTCTCTTGTGCGGTATAGTAAATTGTCAGCTGTTGGCAACTACAACTCCATTATCTCCTACAAGCTATCAGTCTACTCCTGGTCAAGTATGATGATCAGGAGCCATGGGCAGCAAGAAAATATTAAAAACTAATATGGTTAGGATAGCCTCCTGATTTAGTGGAGTCAGAGCATTGTTAACACAAGCCAAGGCAAATGAAGGGCAAATTAAGTCTGAACGAGCAGAGGTCATAGCACTGTAACAAGTATAGCAATAAAAAAAACATGATCATGGGTTTTTAATCACAATAATCTTGCAAGCAATGAAGTGGGTTTAAATAATGCAGGGAGGCTGGGTAAAGATAATCAATCAGCAGTTTCAGGTAAAATTCTGCAGAAACGGGTAAGCAATCTACCAAGGTTTTCAGTGTCAAGTTGCTGCTAGAGCATCTGAGAACACAGAGCCTATCGTTTAAGACCCAGTAGTTTTATTTTCTGACAACACAATGAATATCATGACAAAGTTGGCTCTTGATTCCGCTTATTATTTAAAGTGGAACTACCAACGCATAGCAAGTTTATCTTAAATAACTCCCTATCTGGCGAGTAGCTGCTTAGAAGCGCTAGTCATCAGAATTATTACCTATCTAAATAGATTTCTCTTTTCTTCCTCGGCTGAAAGGCAGGACGGAACACAGACATCTTGCCATAGTGATGTCTGTGCGCCTGCTCTGTCAGTCCCTTCCGGAGCTTGACGGCTCCTAGCAACACCTCCTAGACCCGGCTGGGACTGAGAGCGAAGGCGTACAAACGTTACTATGGCAAGATGTCCGCGCTCCATCCTGCCTGTCAGCCAGGGAAGAAAGGAGAAATCTATTTAATAAGGTAATAATTTTGGCGACTAGCGCTACTAAGCAGCTAGTTGCCAGATGGGGAGTTATTTAAGATAAACCTGTTATGTGGTGGTAGTTCCGCTTTGAATAAAACTCACATTTGTATTTTCTGTCTAAATCCTTTATCTAACGTGTGAGTTTGAAGGGCCCCTATCATGTGCATCCGCTACTATAGTGTTCTAAAAGGATGGTGTGCTATCTCTGCAGTTTGAAATAAAAGGGCAACAACTGTTATTTCTGTAACGTCCAATATGGAACACAGGAACCATGGGGTAGAGCACTTCTTAAAGGCAGGGTCCTTTTGGTGGAGACACCCTCCATCAGCTCAGTACCCCAAACTCACAGATACATGTGCTCTGAGAAGGAATGGAAAGGTGCAGTGGCAATTCTTTTTTATTTTATTGTTTTTTCTTTAGATATGATACTATATAACTCTCCAATTATACCTCCCATCACAGTAGTTGGATTACACAGTGCACAGGAGTTTTTAAGCATCATTTTCCTGTGGAGGTTGACCTTCTGATAAGTCTGTTCCTCATAGTTGAGTGTCTCTGAGATTCTGGTCTATTCAGAAGGGTGCCTGAATCATTATCAACCCTTTGAGTGCTATGGTCCTATTCTGTGTCCCACTGTGCTCACTTCCACACTCTTACGTGGTCTTTAAGCACTCTTCTTTCTTTCTTTTCCCCACATTTGTCTAAGTAGCAGTAATGGCTGCATTAGTTTTTCCTTCCCATATTAATCCTTTCAGTGCATTAATACCTATTATGCTTATTATCTATGCTTCTAGAATCACCAGAGTCACTATTATTTTCCTTCCTGTGCTGCACCAAGGTTTGTTTGTTTTTTTAAGCTTGTTTTATAAACTGTGGCCATCATTGCTGCTCTGTCACATGATCAGGGTTCTGACTGTCCATATGAATTGCTGAGCTCCAGAGCTGAAGAGCCACCTGTTGCTTGTTTACAGCAGTGGAGAAAAATGACATTGCCCAGAACCCTCTGTTTCCCAGGCTTACTTTTGATTGGTTGGGCACCTATTCTGGCTGTCATCTTCTCCATTGTTTATACTATGTAAAGGCTGACTCTCCTGCACACACATTCTCTCTCTCTCTCTCTCTCTCTCTCTCTCTCTCTCTCTCCTCTCTCTCTCTCCAGTTTAACCCTTTGCATACCCGCTAAGTATTTTCGGTGTCTTTATGGGGTCTTTGAAATATATTGACGTTGATTTTAACTTCTGAGTAGTTTTATTGTATTTCTTTTGATATGTATGATCCCAAGGGACATATGGGGAAAACCAAACCCAAGGAGTCAGCAAAGTCTCATATCCCCTAACTCTTTCTCTTCCTCATGTAATGTTGGCTTCCAGTAGAATATTCTGGGTCTTTATTTCCCTCCTGTACTGTGGCCAGTACAGTTTTGGTTAATTTCAACCACTCTTGGAGACCCATGCCCACCATCAGGCAGGCTGGTCATGTTTTTTAGGGGACATAGCCAGGTATTTGGGGCATTATCTGATTTGGCAGAAGACAATATGGACTCTTCCTTGTCCCTTGGTGATTACCATGTGGCTGATTCTGTCCCCTCTATGGAGGAGCTCATCAGAGCAGTGCTGGAGAACCATCAGGTCTCTGAGACCTTTGATGGGGTCTCTTCAGTCTTCCTCCTAACAACACCCTTGATCTGATTCTCCTAGTATAGTGGAAAACTCCAGACAAGAGGGTTTTCCTTAACAAAAGTATCTTTAAATTCTATCCGTTTACAGCTGAGGCATTAGAGCAATGGTTTTCTCCAGTAGTTGACCCTCCTATATCACACGTGGCCAAAAACACAGCTCTTCCATTGGCAGAATCTTCTGGCCTTAAGGATCAGGTTGACAAACGCCTTGATTCCCTTTTAAAGGCTAATTTTGCAGCCACAGGGGCAGCTCTGTAGCCCATTTCTGCTTCAGCAAGGGTGAATAGGGCTTTAGCTGTATGGTGTGAACAGCTTTTACTGAGACCCTTTATGATTCAGCAAGGTTCTCCGGCAAGTCCTCAGTTTTTTTTTGTTGCCGAGCAACTGCACCTTGTGGTTGAAGATTTTGGTTTGCAGACTAATCTTCCAAGAAATCATTGGCTTCCTTGCTATTTAAGGGTAAAACCTTATTTGGACCAGACCTAAAACAGATCATTCGTGATGCCACTGGTGGAAGAAGTACCCTCTTACCCATTTCCAATCCGGGGAGCAGACAGATTTGGCAGTACAAGAAATCTGCTTAAAAATCTAACTCTGACAAGACAGCCTCTTGGTCCATCATTGCCTGTAATGGGTCATCTCCTTTTTTTTAAGACTCCTGAGCATCTCTGTGATGGTTAGGTGGGGTTTCCCGGTGGTTTTAAAAGGGTACCGCATAGATGTCAAGCCCTTCCCTCCTCATCTCTTCTTTTTGTCAAAGGTTCCTCTGGTCTGGGAGTGAGCATGTCTCATTACAGACTCAGTCTCCTCTCTGCTGGACAAGCAGGTTTTAGTACCTGTCCCTGCCCAAGAGCGCTTTGTTCCAACCTTTTTGTAGTTCACAAGAAGTACAACAGATGTCGACCTGTTCTGCCCCTGAACAAATACATGGTTACTACGTGGTTCATGATGGCATCTTTTCTCTTTGTCATCTCAGCGGTGTGTCCAGGTAAGTTCCTGGCCTCCCTGGATCTTCAGACCATGTAAAGTTGCTAGTCACAAAGCTAGATAGCACCCTCCAGAGGAGCTGAAGATGACAGTGGATAACCCCATAAAAGTAGGCTATACGCCACCGATCCCAGGGAGAATACCACTAAACAAATAGAAAAATAGAGCCCAGAACTGGAACCACTAACCAACTGTGACAGTAGAGGATGTTGGGACTAGTAGGGGCAACAGGAACACCTGTTGGAAAGGGTCAGTGACGTGGAGAACAGTGTGGTCCAAGTAGCAGGCAGGGTCTTGGTCAAATAATGCAATGATCGGCAAGGAGGAATCTGGAACAAGGCCATAGGCAGGATCATGTTCAAGCTATGCAAAGGTTGGCAATAAGGAATCAGGAAGAAGGCAGTAGGCAGGATCATGGTTAAACTATGCAGTGGTCAGCAATGAGAAATCAGGAACTAGGCAAAGAATCGGCACTCAAGAATGCACGACATATGGAACGCTTTGATTGTGTGTCAGAGAAGACAAATACTTTGTAAAGGCTGACTCTCCTGTACACACACGCACACACTCTCGCTTTCTCTCCAATTTAACCCTTTGCATACCCGATAAGTATTTTCGGTGTCTTTATGGGGTCTTTGAAATGTACTGACATTGACTTTTAACTTCTAACTAGTTCTATTTTCTTTCTTTTGATATGTCTGATCCCAAGGGACATATGGGGAAAACCAAATCCAAGGATTCAGCAACTTCTCTTACCCCTATCTCTCTCTCTTCCTCATGTCATGTTGGCTTCAGGAGAAGGCAAAGACAAGTCTAATAAAGGACCCAAGCCCTGAATGAAAGGCATGCTTAGGGAGGCAATAGAGCCGAGGAAGGAGAATAGTACATGACACACTGTGTCCAAGAGGACAAGATACAGAATTTTTTCCAAGATGTGTCGCCGGCTCTGCGTGGCTCTCTGCACCTGGTGTTTACCCTGGAAACTGTTCCTTACACTTAGTTCCACATGAGGGAGCTACAACTGGACCTACTCAGAAACTGGTCCCAACAGAGTGCCCAACTGTGCCCATGACTCTCTCCCATCAAGCGAAGAAAGAACTACATCATATTTATCTAACTCAGAGAGTTCCCTTCATGATTATGGAGTGGACCCTGGTCACAGCAGATAGTAGCCTGAGAGCCTGGGGCACCACCATGAGTCATCTGGCATCACAGGGACTGTGGACTGGAGAGGAGAGTGTCCTATCAAGTAACATCCTGGAGATTCCTGCCATCTATCTGGCTTTTCTTCACTGGCCTTAAGTACTGACTGGGACCGCAGTAAGGGTACAGTCAAACATCTCAACAGCAGTAGCTTACATCACCTACCAGGAAGGAACTCAAAGCGAGTTAGTGTGGAAGGAAGTGCAAAAGCTTCTACAATGGGCAGGAACTCAAGATTCGGCCATCTAGTGGTTGCAGACTTTCTCAGCCATCAAGAAATGGATCCTGGCATTTGGAAACTGATAGTTCAGCATTGGGGTCTCCCAGCAATAGATCCACAAACAGGAAGGGCCCCCTGTTTTGTACAAGGACAAGGGATCTCTAGCATGGGCGTACGGAGGAATATCCATATGTCCTATGTGTTTCCTCCGATTCCTCTCATTCCCATGGCAATTTGGAAAATCGGGATGCAGAACACTCCATTCTTGCCTTGCCTGCCCTGGTTTATGGACCTTCTCAACCTGTCCATCCAGGAGCCAATCCACCTTCTGCTAAGACCAGATCTGATACCAGGATTTTGAGAGTCTAGCTTTAACCCTTTGAGTGCCAGAGAGGTACGCAACGCATTGCTTTGCAATGCGTTGTGTACCCCTCTGGCACTCAAAGGGTTAATGGCATGGCTCTTGAAACCACCGTGCTGAAATGGAAAGGGCCTTCAGATGAGGACACCTCTTACCATGGTCCAGGCTAGGAAGTCTGTATCTTATAAATCATACCATACAATATGGTCCATATTCCACCAGTGGTACACTGACAAATATGTATCTGCTCAGACCTTTCACTTTCCCTCATTTTTTGACACTCAGAATGGCTTTCTTTTTGACCAGAGGGTTACTGAGTTACAAGCTATGTCTTGCAAGCCTCCTTTTCTGTTTTTTCATTAGGAGGTTTTACCCAGGATTGTGTCATGTTTTCACATCAATCAGGAATCATATTGCCTTCCTTTTTTCCTGACCCTACCTCCAAACAGGAGAAGGATCTTCACTTGTTGGATGTGGTGTGATGCCTTAAGTAATAAGTGTATCTTACTCATCCTTTCACAAGGATGATTCCCTCTTTATCGTTTCTGAGGGCCCTAGGGTGGGTCAGACAGTGTCCAAACTCATCATTTCTTCTTAGATAAAGACTACCAAGCTCCAGGCCTATGTGATCAGGAAGAGACCTGTTACTTTGAAGGTTGCAGTGCATTCCACCAAATCTTTGGGTGATTACTGGGCCTATAAAAAACAGGCCACTGCTGAACAGCTAAGCAAGTCTGTACATGGTCCTCCTTGCCCATACTTACCAAACACTACCGTGTCAATGTATTGGCCTCAGCTGAGGCCGGCTTTGTCTGGTGTGTCATTCAGGCAGTTTTGCCTTTCTAAGGACTATTGTCTTTTTACTCTACTGTCGCATTTTTGTTCATTAGCTTGAGCACTGTTAGGTTGGTGTTTGTTGACACCTGAGTTTACATCCAGTTTATTTTAGTCCAGTGGAATACTGGTGGTTTATGGGGGGAGTCAGTTTTTCACCTTTCCCTCTCGGAATCTTTGGAATTAGAAACCTACCTATTTTCTCTTCACCAAGCACAGGAGTTCTCTTGGGGTCTTTGTCTGGGTTGTGGTTCCTTTTCTTATTCTTGCTTTGGTTCCCTTTTTCTGTGGTACTAGTTAAACATGAATCTGAGGGTTTGAAGGCGGGGGATGAGGTGGAGGAGAAGGAAGGAGTCTCTACCCAAAAGATATGCAAAACAAATGAAAAAAAATAGAGGACTAGAACACCATAATTAATACATATTTATATACAAAAATAAGAATATATGAGAATAAGGTATGGAGCATAGCAAGGAATGAAGAGGATTCTCTGAGTCCCCCAAGACTTAGAAAAAACCTAAAGCAAGAACAAAAAAAAAAACAAAACAAACCTGTACTGCTCCATACAAATAATCCCAAAGTGAACCCTGTGATATATCATACACTGTGCTAATATTAATGATAGAAAATAATAAAAATTTTAGTTACATAGTTTGGCCAATAATGTGTTTAAAGCTCTCTTACCCCGCCAAGGTATACCCCATTTAGAGTGAGTTCTAACCTAAATATGTTACCATTACTATATTTACATTTAAAATATTCTTCTAATTAAATTGTGTTTGAGCAAACGCATCAACAGGCTTAGTTAAAAGCATTTAAAACTTAAAATAAAACGTCTCTGATACGTCCATTAGGTTAGACTCCCCTGCTTGCCAGCAGGAACATCGATAGTGGGTGAGTGAGCAAGGACTTTTTAGGTTGGTTTTTGAATTATCTGTAAAGAGCAGTGCAGGTTTGTTTTGCTTTTGTTTTTTTTCACCCAAAAGACCAAGGGGTTATGCACTGAGACGTGATAGAGATGTCAAAGAGGAGATGACCTCCAGTTCCTATATTATTCTATAAAGACTACACACAAAGTTGAATAATTCTTAGAGCATAAGCTCCATAGAATAACATAGGACTTGGAGAAGTGATATCAGTGGAGAGGTGATAGCCGCTTTATTACCTCCTTATCACACATTAGTGCTTCCCACCCACGCCCAGCCTTTTTGAAGTGCTCTGCCCTCCCATAGGAGGAAGTTCAACCCCATGCTTCCTGTGTTCTATATGGACTAAAGAGAAAAGATTTAATGATAAGTTCACTAAAATACTATTTTCACTGTCGTCCAATACAGGTCACTGGTACTCTGGGAGGCGTAAGTCCCCTTTAATAGGCAGGAACAACTATGCAAATAATTTGCAAGGGGCAGAGCCTCCCCTCTTACTTAAGCCACCTTCTGGCCAGAGCCACTTTAGATTGATTTGTTCCTGGTGTGCTTCCACACCAGGTAGAGAACATCTATGCATCTTAGTATTTTATTATTTTTTTATTCAAATATGGAATACCACCATTAGGAGGGTGACCATGACTGTGAATTGCCCTCTTTAAAGTGGCTGGTGCAGCTTCCAGGGATTTTCTGTGGACCTATACCCTGAAGAGGGGACAGCTTGTGTTAAGCAGCTCCCCTGTTGGGGAATTTACCTCTGGTTCTTTCCCTCCCTATCATGGTCACCTGAAGACAGAAGTCAGCAAGGAAGGTGAGTCACCCATTGAGTGCTGAAGGTCCACTTGTCCCCACAGTGTCCCTTTGATGGGCTTGTATTTGGGAGTTTTAATACACTCCAGCACTCATAGGGTGTTTTTATTGCATTATTACTGTTTATGCAATTTCTGTGTTTTTCTCTGAGTTTTGGAGCATTGGGTATTCATTTATTTATGTTTCTCATGTGTTTCATGCTTGTTTGGGCACTTTTTAATGTTTTACTAAACTTTATTAAAAATGGTGTTCCGCGCCTTTAAGCGCGGCTTTTTCCCGCTCAGACGCAAGGGCTCCTTTACTCTCTATGGGAATTCACAGTATGGGACATATCTCTGGAACCGCTTGTCACAGCAACTTCAGAGAGGGCTCATTTTAATTCTAGGCTCCTGCTCTATCATCCGGAATGTGTTATATTTATGTGGGGTGTTCAGGGGGGCTTCGGGCACTGTTTGGGGTACTTGTTGGAAAAAACTACATTTCCCATGAGCGCTTGGTTCGCGCTCGTTTCTGATTGGCTGTCACGACGGCCGCCATTTTGTGGTACTTTTCCTAGGCGAGTACACTACGCAGGGACCGAGCCTTCTCTCTCCTCAACAGATTAACCCTTCGCTGGCCAGATAAGTCCGTT
Source organism: Rhinophrynus dorsalis (assembly GCA_037306005.1). Lineage (NCBI taxonomy): Eukaryota > Metazoa > Chordata > Amphibia > Anura > Rhinophrynidae > Rhinophrynus > Rhinophrynus dorsalis. Next base: position 579,103,954 of record CM074718.1, read on the forward strand.
TTTAGAACATTTCTGGGGTGAAACTTTAATCTTAACACTTTTTTCTGGGTGATAGTGTTATTAGTGGGGTATATTGACGCTGTGAGCATGTCTACTTCACTGGAGCTAGGGGCTAGACCCAAGTCTAAGGAGGATGGGGGGTCCGCTACCCCCATGGCGTTTTGCTCCTCTTGCCACATTGGGCTGGATGGCGATAATGTGGGGGATCTATGCCCTAATTGTACTGGTCAAGATAGCAACCCTGGGCTTCCCAGCCACGCTATTGAGCCATCTTGGGTGAGGGAGTTTAAAGCTGCCACTAGGGATCTCAGATCCACGCTTCAACTCTTTCCCTCTCAGGTACAGGGGGCTCTCCAGGTCTGGCAGACCCCCTCTACTATCAGGACCTCCCTGCCTAAGCCACAGGGAGCTCCTGATATCACTGATTCTTCTGAAGAAGAACTTTTACAGGATTCTGATGCTGAGGAACGTACTGTTATTGAATCTAACAGGTCCATTGGGGACCCCTATGAGTGTGACCCTGAAGTTTCGGCTGAGGGTCTGATCAGAGCGGTTCTGAATACGCTCAACCTTCCTCTGACTCAGGAATCCACTTATGATCCTACTGATGTTTTTCAGAAAAAGCCATCTAAGCCTGTTGTTTGTTTTCCAACTAACCCTACTCTTGCCCGTCTGGTCTCTGAGGCATGGAAGAATCCTGATAGATCTTCCTCTGTCTCCAAAAAGTTTGCCAAACTTTACCCTTTTCCTGAGGCGGAGCTGGCAAAATGGGTTCATCCTCCCAAAGTGGATGCTCCTGTGTCTAGACTATCCAAATCTACTGCTTTGGCTGTCTCAGATGCCTCTGCCTTGCAGGACTGGACGGATAAGAAACTAGAGCTCTCTCTTAAGTCTATTTTTGCCTCTATTGGCACAGCCATGCGCCCCACTTTTGCTGTGGCATGGGTTAATAGAGCTATTGCGGCCTGGACTGAACGACTGACTGAAGCGGTTCGCCAGGATGCGCCTGTATCTGAACAGTTGCAGCTTCTTGCTAATATCACTGAAGCTCAGAACTATGTTGCTGATGCTGCTTTTGATGCTGTGCGCATGATGGCGAGGGCCTCCACTTCTTCTGTGGTGGCTAGACGCGCTCTTTGGCTGAAAATTTGGTCTGCTGATACAGCCTCTAAGAAGGCTTTGCTTTCCTTGCCCTTTCAGGGGAATTTGCTTTTTGGGTCTGAACTCAAAGAAATGATCAGTGAGGCTACTGGCGGTAAAAGTACTCTTCTACCCTCAGTCTTTAAGAAAAAGTTTCCAGCCAAACGCAATCGGTCCTTTCGTTCCTTTCAGACTGAGACACGCTCCTCGGCCCAAACGGGTCCTCCCACTACGCGCTCCTCCTCCAAGCCCAAACAGTCCTGGAGGCCCAAAGTTGCCTCCAAGGCCAAGACCTCCAAGACTGCTTCGGCATGACTCGCCGAACCCGGGTCCGCATCCGGCTGTAGGCGGTCGTCTCCGCATCTTTCGCCGGACTTGGGAGGAGTCAGTGGCGGACCCATGGGTTCTTCAGGTGGTGTCAGAGGGATACAGGATCCCTTTCTCTTCCCTTCCTCCTTTTCGGTTCCATTTTACTCGTCCTTCTCAGGAACCCACAAAAAGGCGTCTGTTCGACGACGCTATTCAGGATCTCTTGGACAAAGAGGTCCTGGAGGCGGTTCCTCAGGGGGACACAGGTTCAGGATTTTATTCCAACCTGTTTGTGGTAGCCAAAAAGGACGGAGGAGCCCGTCCCATCTTGGATCTCAAAGATCTCAATGCCTATGTGGTGACTTCCCACTTCCGCCAGGAGTCCCTGCGCTCTGTGATTGCAGCAATGTCTCCAGGGGAGTTTCTTGCCTCCCTGGACCTTCAGGATGCTTATCTTCACATCCCTATTCATCCAGAGAGCAGGCGGTATCTCAGGATTGCCTGCCACAGGGGACACTTTCAGTTTGCAGCGCTCCCCTTTGGGCTGACTTCAGCCCCTCAGGTCTTCCAGAGGGTGTTGGGCTCATTGATAGCGGTGCTCCATCAGGATGGGATCAGAGTGACCCCCTACATGGACGATCTCCTTCTGAAGGCCTCCTCAGCGGAGCTTCTCCTCCAGCAATTACAGATGTGCATGCACACCCTGAACCGTCATGGCTGGATCCTGAATCTGGACAAGTCGGACTTGATTCCATCTCAGAGGCTTCTGTTCCTGGGTCTCCTGTTCGACACTCGCCAATGCATGGTGTTTCTTCCAGAGGACGTGGCTCACCAGATAGCTGTAAGAGTGGCTGGAATTCTGGACCTGGACGTGATTCCAGTTCCGAAGTTGTCGTCCTTAGTGGGGAAGTTCATTTCCACAATCGAAGCAGTACCATTTGCCATGGCCCACTCCAGGGATCTTCAGAGATTCGTGATCCAGACGTGCAAGAATCATCCAGATCATCAACATCTGTCTGTTTCTCTTCCTCCTCATGTCGAGTCGAGTCTGCACTGGTGGTTAGATCTCTCTCATCTCCTGAAAGGGAAATCCTTTCTAGTTCCTCCTTGGACCACAGTCACTACGGATGCCAGCCTTCGGGGCTGGGGTGCAGTCTGGGGTCGCTTCAGTGCTCAGGGGAAATGGGGTCTGGAGGAATCCATGCTCTCCATCAATGTTCTGGAACTTCGAGCTGTCCGGCTGGCCCTGAGGCACTGGGAGTCTCAATTGACCGGTCTTCCAGTCAGAGTGGAGTCCGACAACGCCACGGCGGTGGCTTACATCAACAGGCAAGGCGGCACAAGAAGCGGTTCCGCCTGGTGGGAGGTCAAGGATATTTTGTCTTGGGCAGAAGATCACGTGCCTGTCATCTCTGCGGTTCATATTCCAGGCGTGGACAACGTCATGGCAGACTTCCTCAGTCGTCATACCGTCGACAGCGGAGAATGGGCTCTGCACCCAGAGGTGTTTCACATGCTCACTCAACGGTGGGGGATGCCTGTGGTGGATCTGATGGCTACCAGACACAACAGGAAGGTTCCGGTGTTTTGCTCCCGGTTGAGGGACTCCCTTGCTCTAGCAGTGGATGCCTTGTCGATCCCTTGGGACTTCTCCCTGGCTTACATCTTCCCTCCTCTTCCTCTATTGGTCAGAGTTATCCAGAAGTTGAAGAGGGAACGTTGTCCTGTCATCCTGATTGCTCCAACCTGGCCTCGCCAGTCCTGGTTTCCGGAATTGATGGCCATGTCAGTGAAGGATCCAATCCCACTTCCAGCCCGTCCGGACCTGCTTCTTCAGGGGTATCTGTGGAAAGAGGATGTTCACTCTCTCCATTTGATGGCATGGCGGTTGACTCCTCGATTCTAGCTAAGAAAGGCTTTTCTCCTTCTGTGGTATCGACGATGCTCAGTGCTCATAAGCCGGTGTCTTCCAAGATCTATCATCGCATATGGTCAACTTTCGTGACATGGTGCTCTGACAAGAAGTTGTCTCTTGACTTCCATCTTCCCACTGTCCTGGCCTTCTTGCAGGACGGTGTGGATAAGGGGCTCAGTCTGAGTTCCCTCAAAGTTCAGACTTCTGCCTTGTCTGTGTTTTTCCAGGAACGGATTGCTGTCCTTCCTGATGTGAAAGTCTTCTTCCAAGGTGTGACTCATGTCCGACCTGCCTTTAAGAGTCCTGCTCCCCAGTGGGATCTCAATTTGGTTCTGGGAGTTCTACAGCGACCACCGTTTGAATCCTTGGCTTCCATTCCATTACGTCTTGTGACTTGGAAGATGGCCTTCCTCTTGGCTGTTGTGTCAGTGCGCCGGGTAGCAGAGTTACAGGCCTTGTCTTGTAAACCTCCTTACCTGGTGTTCCACAAGGATAAGGCTGTGCTTCGCACTACCAAGGAATTCTTACCCAAGGTTGTGTCCGAGTTTCACATCAATCAGGAGATTGTGGTTCCCTCTTTCTGCCCTAATCCTTCATCTGACAAGGAAAGAGATCTCCATCTGTTGGATGTGGTGCGTTGCCTCAGGTTTTATGTTCATCGCACCGAGTCTATCAGGAAGTCTGACTCTCTATTCGTCATTCCTGAGGGGCCTAGGGCAGGAAGACCGGCTTCCAAAGTTACCATTGCCTCTTGGATTAAGGCTACCATCCGTGAAGCCTATAAGTTGAGGAATAAGCATGTTCCCTTCCGGGTGACTGCCCATTCCACCAGATCTATTGGGGCCTCTTGGGCCTACAAGAATCAAGCTTCTGCTGATCAACTGTGCAGAGCGGCCACTTGGTCCTCTGTGCACACCTTTTCTAAGCACTATCGAGTTGATGTACTGGCTTCGGCTGATGCCAGTTTTGGTAGGAAGGTCCTGGAGGCAGTCTTGCCTGTGTAGGTCTTCCGCTCTGTGATCCTTAGTGCTTCTTTACTGTTGAGCCCGGTTGGCTCTAGTTCCGTGTGCTGTGTTAGTTCAGGGATTGTTCCCTTGGTTGGTGTCCGTTGACACTTACAGTTTGGGCTATGTTATCAACTGGTCATAACAGTTCTAGTGACTTGGGCCTTGCGCCTGGTCCTTGCCTTACTTCCCGCCTCTGGATCAGCTCAATGTTTGTACAACCCAGAGTACCAGTGACCTGTATTGGACAACAGTGAAAATAGGATTTTAGTCTTACCTGTTAAATCCTTTTCACTTAGTCCATACAGGTCACTGGTCTCCCACCCTGTCAAGGGACCAGTCTTGGCTCTCCTGTGGCATTCAGTGGGAGACCGTTCGGGCATGCTCACAGGAGTCTTTCTTTTTGCTTACCTGAGGTCAGTTTTTAGGGTCTCAAATCAATCTAAAGTGGCTCTGGCCAGAAGGTGGCTTAAGTAAGAGGGGAGGCTCCGCCCCTTGCAAATTATTTGCATAGTTGTTCCTGCCTATTAAAGGGAACTTACGCCTCCCAGAGTACCAGTGACCTGTATGGACTAAGTGAAAAGGATTTAACAGGTAAGACTAAAATCCTATTATAAAATTGTTCTATAAAAATGTATTGTAGGACTTTTTTTGCTTGGTTAACACAAGTATACGCTCACTGATGGAAGGAGATGTATATTTCCAGTTACAGTTTTTGATTGTTCAGATTTCTATTATTCTGTGGGAGAGGAGAGTCACTGACAAACACTTATCCGTGTAAAGTGATAGAAAATATTGTTGACAGTTTGAACTTTTAGTAAGTAATAATGCTTTTGCTCACCTCCTGAGAGTTTGAACAGTTAAAACTTTAAATAAAATAATTGACAGCAGTGGGAGTATCCTGGTTTTACTGTGTAGAAAACACATAGGTTACATAATGTGCTGTTCTCCTTTAATTTATCAATATGTATGTTTTAAATCACATTGTACGTAGTTTGACACTTTATACATATAATTTACTACCTCCATACATAAATTCTCCAAATTATTCTAGTGCATAATCGCTTAAAACTATACCTCTGATATAATTTAGAAAGCTTATTCTGACTTTGTCACCATACATTTTCATTCATGTCTATCTATAAAGTAATAATGTAACTGCTTGTCTTTTCTAATTCAGCTTTTCTATTTATGTGTGTGGACATATTACAGAAATATCATCCTTGGAACCCATAACTGTATTTGTTGGCTAGCATGCATATTCAGATGTCAGTTTTTAGACCGAGTCCAGCCCTAATTTGTGCATATTTCTGTAGGTTAATAGGAGTAATGTTTATATAATCTAAAACACTGTAATCTGTTAGATTTCAATGAATAAGACACTTCATGATACCACAATAAAAAAATCTTTTTTATTTTTGTAATAAAGATTCCTAGAGCCAAGGTGTATGGACAGAGCATCATATTTCAACGTCTCAAGAACAGTTTACACAAGTTATGAAGATACATGCCAATCTTTTTCTTAGTCTATTTTCACAATGGGGTTGTCCTATCACAGAAATGACTAGGCCACAGGCATTGAGGTATTCTTTTTCATGAAGTGCTCAGTCTTCATGAAAAGGCTATTTGATAATGAAAAGATATTCGTTTCACTAGACTTCATTTTGAACTCGCTCATGCTTGGCATTTTCTTGAAAAGATCTTTTCTTCACCTTTTTCTATAGTGGTTTCAGCCCACCCACACTTGATTCATTTTGACGAGTTCCTCACATAATGTAAAAATTGGTTATAGTAAATCAGTTTAACTGAGATCTTATAACAGAAAATAGATCATGAATATATGAAGAATTAGTTTCTAAATTAGCACTCAACCCAAAAAAGGAATGATAGTGCCCAACGGGGAAAATATTATTGTGTGGAGATAATAATAAAATAAAGAAATAAAATGCTGCACAGCAAACATAGAAAATTGATTGTGTTCTGCAAAAATATATAAACAGATATACCCAACAGTTTTATGAAGAAAAACTATGTAGTGCTTTTCTTAAACACATCAAGTTAAATAAGTATACTTCCATTTTAAATTTACTCTCTATGAACTTTCACCATCATTTCCAATCATTTTTATAGCATGAGTGAGAAAGCTAAAGACCTCAATGGTGGGTTTTGCCCAGTATATATTATATTAGGGAGGATTTTTTGTTTTTCATTTTTGAAATAGGTTTTTGCTATGTGGTGCACAGCCCACTAGTTTGTGCAGGTATATACATTTATTGTCACAGTTAAACATGTATATCATCTTTATTAGAATGAAATTAGCCATAGAAAGAACCCCACCCATGATTCTAATGGTACCTGAGAATATGTGTTTTGGTGTGTACATCTGTTGGAGGACTGGTTGTGGAGGTTTGCTCCTTTTGTGGAGCTCAACTGGCCTTGTCCTTTGGACCCAGTGAGCTGCTGGATTTTTTTCTTCAGTTGCGCTGCTGTCATGCACTCCATTGAGGAGCACACGATGCGTAAGTGTGCCTTGTTTATGCGCTTCCAGAGCTTCCTGTACACGCATCTCTTGAGGGCCTGGCATTGAAGGTTTTCTCCTTTCATGGAGCTCAGCTTTCCTTATACTTTGGATCCAGCTCGTTGGCAGATCTTTTCTTTACATTGAGCGTCTGTCATACATTCACTTGAGGAGTATAATGTGTAATTTCCCTGGCATTGATATGTTCTTCGTATTCCATTGGTCTGCATGATGTCTGAGCAAGGGGTCTAAGCCCAGAAAGGGGGAAACCAAAGTTTAGGGTGCTAAAGCAGAACTACCACCTGAAAAAAACTTTAGCTTAAATAACTCCCCATCTGGCAACTAGCTGCTTAGTAGCGCTAGTCACCAGAATTATTACCTTGTTAAAAAGATGTATCATTTCTTCCCGGGCTGACAGCAGGACGATCATCTTGCCATAGTGACATCTGCACTCCTGCGCTGTCAGTCCCTTCCGGAGCTGAACGGCTCCTAGCCTGACAGCACAGGCTTGCATACGTCACTATGGCAAGATGTCTGAGCTCCGTCCTGCTGTCAGCCTGGGAAGAAAGGATACATCTATTTAACAAGGTAATAATTCTGGCGACTAGCGCTACTAAACAGCTAGTCACTAGATGGGGAGTTATTTAAGCTAAAGTTTTTTTCAGGTGGTCTGCTTAAAGCTTCTACCATCCAATAGGGATTAGGTTGCTTCTGCTTCTAGCCTTGCTGGGCCTTCCACAGGGCCTGTTACTGTTAATCCTTCAGTCTTAGGGCTCGATTTAAAGGCAAGCGTTAGCCAAAAAAAAGACTAACTGGTGTCTTTACATGCAGTAGGCCATTCAAAGGGCCATGTAATGAACTGTTAACGGCAGTTCAACCAGTGTACCGGCTGCTACACTAACGTGTGTTTTGGCCCACAGAAACGAAAAAAAAACGCTCCACTTTGCCCTTCAATAGACTGCGTTAGTTGTAAAAGATCCAAAGAGGGACTCATTACCGCCTAAAATTTATGACCCAGTTTGTTTGGCCGTAGAGTCCCTCATCAGATCTTTTGCCAGCTAACGCAGCTGTTAACTGGCAAAAAAAAAAAAAACAAAGTCCTCAGTGGATGTATTGATATGGGGCCCCAAGCCCCACATCAATACATCCAAAGTGCCTAAATTGTGTCAAAAGTTAGTAGAATTAACCCTATGAGTGCCAGCAGGGTATAATTACCCCGCTGGCATTATAGGGTTAATCCAACTAAGTGAAAAACATCATCACATTACAAGTTACACTTACCATTAGTCCTAATGTCCAGCGGAGTCCTCGGCTTGCTGGTCCTTCTCTTCTGTCTTCTCATCCTTCTGTCTTCTTTCTTCAGTCTTCCGCCTTCTCCCTGTGAAAAAAAATAATATATTAACATTAAGCATAAACAAATACATTCCAGAAACCTTTGAGTGGCAGAGGGGTACGCAAGCATTGTAATTTTAGTGTCCCATAGATATAGCCACATATGCCTCCATGTAATGCCCCATAAAATACATGCCCATGAATAAAAAGGTCCATAGATACAGCAATCAATGTAATTCACACATGCCCAATGTGACTTAGCTGATAGTTGTTGTCTCCGTCGCTTGGAGCTGCCGCGAGTGCGGCGGAGACAAATGTCCCACGACGATCCTCATTAGCTGTGTACGGGCCGATGCCCGTAACACACTGAGGGCATTTGAAGTGAGCTTGCCTTTATATATGGGCAGGCTCAGTTCTATTGCTCTCACTGCCATTGGCTGGGATGTTCTTCACATCCCAGCCAACCAGATTCGAGCGGCTGTTCTTGAATGAGGATCGTTGTGGGACATTTCTGTTGCCACCGCCCATGTGAACAAAATCAGAACAAAATGTTGTGATTTCAGACAATGGTGCATCACTTTCTGACACAACTGAAGCACTCAATCAGGGTTTGCAGGGTTTGGTGGGTAACCATGATCACATCTTTACCACTCATTTGCCTGTGTCCAGTGCCATCAGACTGGCTCTCCATTGGTGGCTGATGAGTCAGTCTTTTCCCCAAGGCTGGTAATTTCTTCCCCCTGACTGAACATTGGGTACCAGTTTGTTTGGGTGGGGATGTCACTCCGTTCAGATCTGATGGTCAGTTCATGCCATTTTCAGTGCTCTGTCATCATGGACAAGTGTCCAGCAAGGCCTTCCCATTCAATTCAGTTTGACAGTGCTGCGGCCATAGCATTCATCAATCATCAGGGCGGCACCAGGAGCAGGGCCACCAAAGCAAGAGATCCACAGGTGGTAGCAGTGTATGCAGTGATGATTCCATGATGTTACATGTTGGGGTATGCCTGTCCTTCTCTGGCAATGATTCCCAGAGTTATTGCCAAGATAAGGGGTGAAGGGGTTCACACTCTTTCATCTCTGTGTTCTGCCCAAGGAGAGATTGATTTCATCACATTCTAGCGATGTCCGTGGCAGAACCATAGATTCTACCTCTGGTTCTGGAGCTTCTGTCTCAAGGTCCTATTCCTCATCTGAATTTCTAAAACCTTGCTTTAACAGCCTGGAACTTGAGGCCAATATCTTGTACAACCAGGGATTGAGTGATTCTGCTATCCAGACTATGCTGCATGTTCACAAGCCTGCAGTCAAAATCTTCCATCATGTTTGGCAGATTTACTTCACTTTTTGGATTTTTCGAGTGTTAGCTAGTTTCCTTTTATGTTGTCATGGGCACCCAGGAATGCTCAGAACTCAGTACGGTAATATAATGCAAAATATTTATTAGAATAAATCACAGTGATAAATAAGTGGTACAACAAACAAAGGGTTACTAGCTGGCGACACTACTACCAGAAATAGTAGGCCTCTTGCTAGACCACAATGCAAGAGACTGGGCCGAAGACCCTGTTAGTCTCAGCAGTATACAGGAACTCCAACTCTTGATCCATCGACTGGAACAGGCGACCACTGTGAACACTGGCTCAGCAATCTTGATCCGATGAACAGGAACACAGGGACTGCTGGACTGGAGAACTGACCCATGCCTGCAATCAGTCAAACCAGCAACACCACACCTTTGCAGCAACCCGGTGACCCACGCCTGTAGTCACCGCTAAGAGACCCTGTGACTCTGTCTGCAGTCACTATATCGAGACCATGTGACTCACGCCTGCAGTCACTAATCAGACCCTGTACACAACAGTTGTCTGTCTTAAGCCAGTAGCACAAATTGATCACAGTAAGGGATACTCGTGATCACTGGGTCATACACAGAGAGGGTTCTCGTACTTAGCTGGATCATACAAAGAGAGGGTTCTCGTACTTATCTGGGTCATACACCGAAAGGGTTCTCTTACTTAGCCGGGTCATACACAGTGCGGGTTCTCATAAATAGACAGGTCATACACAGTGCGGGCTTTCGTAGATAGCCAGGTCACACACAGAGCCCAAGTACTTCACCTAATAACAAAAACGCAAGGGAAACTGAGTCAGGACTCAGTCTACCTTTTAAACCCCTCCACAGGAAGTAGGAGGAGCAGCTCAGAGGGAGAAAGTAGGTAGGAGGAGACTACAGGAAACAAACAGATAAAACAGAGGCCTGCTGCATTCTAGAAGCCTCGCGCCTGTATATGCTGCTGGAAACAAGGTAAGCTGAAACTGTAACAGTACCTCCCCCTCAAAGGCCCCTCCTCCGCGGAACTGGCTGGGGTTTGTCAGGGAACTTCACATCAGGAGCGTGAACATCATCAGCTGAAATCCAGGAACGCTCCTCTGGACCATATCCCTTCCAATGGATCAAATACTGTAAGCTCCCTCGAACCAACCAGGAGTCCATAATGTTTTGTACTTCAAATTCCTTATGAGCTGCAACTCTCACAGGAGCAGGCTGAACAGGAACAGTCGTGTACCGGTTGCAGACCAAGGGCTTAAGCAGAGACACATGGAACACATTGTGAATTCGCATACTGGCTAGCAACTCCAAAGTGTAATCAACTGGATTAATCTTACGTAATACACGGAACGGCCCAATGAATCTAGGAGCCAACTTGCCACATGGAACTTTCAGGAGCAGATTACGGGAAGACAGCCACACTCTGTCTCCTACTTGAAAGTGGGGAGCCGGCAACCTTCTATGATCCGCCTGCTGTTTTTGCCGCAACATAGACCCACGTAAGGTTTGCTGCACATTTACCCAGGAAGACCGCAGGACTCGTAAATGCAAATCCAGAGCCGGCATGGATTGTGCTTGAAAATTCTCGGGCAACACTGGGGGTTGGAACCCATAATGAATCAAAATGGGGAACTCCTAGTCGAGGAGTTTACCGCACAGTTTCGAGCAAACTCTGCACATGGCAACAACTCGGCCCAGTTGTCATGATGGTCAGAAATGTAGCATTGGAGGAACTGCTGTAAGGCTTGATTGGCTCGCTCTGCCGCTCCATTAGATTGCGGGTGATAGGTGGAGGAGAATGCCAATTGAATACCCATTTGAGCACAAAACTGTCTCCAAAACCGAGCCACAAACTAACTTCTTCTATCAGACACAATAACCTTCGGGATACCATGTAAACGGAAGACTTTTCTGGCAAAGATCACCGCCAATTCCCTGGAAGAAGGTAATCCCTTAAGTGGCACAAAATGAGCCATCTTCGAAAACTTGTCCACTATCATCAAAATCACTGTACATCCCATGGAGCGTGGAAGTTCAACCATGAAATCAATTGATAAATGTGACCAGGGGCGTTCCCCATTGGCCACTGGTTGAAGCAGACCCACAGGCAGCTGTCTGGGAGATTTGTTTTGAGCACACGTGGTGCAAGCTGCCGTAAAAGCAGCACAATCAGCCCTTAAACTTGGCCACCAGAAAACTCGTGACAAAGACCAAATCAACTGGTCTCGACCAATATGCCCAGCAATTTTTGAGGCATGATAGGTCTCAAGCAACTGAATACAAAATTGCGCTGGCACAAAGCAACGACCCTCAGGTCTCTCAACTGGGGTGGCAGCCGGAGCAGCCAAAATCTCCTCACCCAAAGTAGAAGTAATACAAGTTCGGATCGTAGCCAAAATACGGTCAGCAGGAATGACTGGAGAGGGCGGATCCTCCTCCCTGAAATTAGAGCAAAACTGGCGAGATAATGCGTCAGCCTGAATGTTTTTAGATCCAGGAAGGTACGAAACCACAAAGTTAATACGAGACAGGAATAGTGCCCATCGAGCCTGTCTTGCAGATAAGTGCTTAGCTTCAGACAGATAAATCAAATTTTCATGATCTGTCAAAATCAAAATGGGAGTTTTCGTACCTTCCAACAGATGTCTCCACTCCTTTAAGGCCAACACAATTGCCAATAACTCTGTTACCAATCTGGTACAGTCTCTCTGCTTTAGACCACTTCCTTGAGAAATACCCACATGGGCGAAGGGCTTCTCCTGGAGCAGAGAGCTGTGACAACAAGGCGCCCACGCCTATCTCTGAGGCATCCACCTCCAGTGTAAACGGTAAGGAGGGGTCAGAATGAACCAAAATTTGGGCAGTGGCAAAAGCCTTCTTTAAGTTCTCGAATGCATCGATCGCTTCTTGAGACCACTCAGTGGTTTTAGCCCCTTTGCAAGTCATTTGCGTAAGGGGTTTGACAATGGAGGAAACATTTTTGATACATTTTCAATAATTGGCGAATCCCAGGAACCTCTGGATTGCCTTAAGGCCCATAGGACGAGGCCAATTAAGAACTGCCAACAACTTCAAAGGATCCATGGCGAATCCAGCGGCAGAAATGATATAACCCAAGAACGTCACTTGCGGCTTGTGAAACTCTCATTTCTCCAACTTGCAAAAGAGCTTATTCTCCCATAGCAGACTTAACACCCTTGAAACATCTGCTTGATGCATCTCCAGAATCTGGGAATGTATGAGGATATCGTCCAGATATACCACCACACAACTCTGCAGGAGCTCTCTCAGGACATCATTAATCAGTTCCTGGAAGACAGCTGGAGCATTACACAAGCCAAAAGGCATCACCAGATACTCATAATGACCGTAAAATAAAGAAACCTAGTGCACTCAATATAACCTATGCATCCATTATCCTCAATAAAGAATACATTTATCAAAGCCCTAAATATCCAGTCATATTGAGGAGTGGTGCTACAGGGGAAAATAACATAAGAAATAACTAATACAGATAGCCCTGCAGTACTAGCACTCTGCTCCTTGTTCAAAAAATGACCTGGGCTAAAAACAGTTTGATGGATCAGAGATAGAGGGATACAATACTATTATCTCATATATTTCTATTAATAAAACGTAACTTTTATTTCATTACTAAAAACACAAATAATCCAAGATTTCCACCTATATGTAAGTTGTTAATGATTAGTGTACTGCCGGGGCATATTCCGGCTTGCCAATATCATAAAGAGAGTGTACATAATAGCTCTCTCAATCTCGTGATTGAAAATATTTATTGGAAGCCTCCAAATAAATGTGTTAGAAAACAATACATGACAAATCGATCCTCGGCACATCAAGGAGGAATCTCCTCCTATATAGATAAATTGATGCAATAGGAATCGATCCATTCCTACACTAGGAGTATTAAAGCTATGTTATAACGGATCGTCAGTCGATACAAAGTTGCTATTTAACCGGAACCTAATCCAGTTTAGCTATTGACCGATCCAAATCATAATCCAGTTTAACTACTGATCGATCTAAATCATAGCATATCAATCTCATTTGATTCTAACCCCTAATCATACCGGGGCATCATCCGGCTTGCCAATTAACTGATCTTCAATGTTACGGATCAATTTTTAAGCTGTCTCTATCTAATCATTAACAATTTACATATAGGTGGAGATCTTGGATTATTTGTTTTTTTAGTAATGAAATAAAAGTTACGTTTTATTAATAGAAATATATGAGATAATAGTATTGTATCCCTCTATCTCTGATCCATCAAACTGTTTTTAGCCCAGGTCATTTTTTGAACAAGGAGCAGAGTGCTAGTACTGCAGGGCTATCTGTATTAGTTATTTATCTCCAACAGAATGCTATAGCATAACTTTTTGGACCCTGGGTGAACTATCTGGACAGCAAGTGACACATTTGCTAACCGTTTAGTATGCAAAAATAACAGTTTCAGCTCATGACAGTGGGAGTAATATGGTTTTACATTTAAGGAAGGGCACTACAATATGTTTTTTATTTTTTTTCATAAAAATTTTGCTGCTTGTTTAATATGACCTCTGGTTATTCCATTCAAGTCCACACAAGATGTACCTGGTATTGGCACACATCACTGAAATGAATATCACCAAAACATATTCTCTGGAAAGTAGATGTGAAAATACACCCTGGGATGGTTATGTATTTTAATGTTTTATGTGTAGTTTTTACATTTGTATTCACACCACATATATATAAGAGGAGATGCATCTTTCCCTATTTTATAAAATAGTGGCAAATAAATATTTTTTTTAATTTAAAGAAGAATATATAATGGTGTAAAAAAATATTTTTTTAAATTCCATTTATAATTTTATATGATGAGGTGGAACTATACGTTAATAAATGTGGTGTTTGCAGCTTTAAATTTTTACTTCTCTGGTTTTATTTATTACTTATGTTATAGTATTGAGAATTATGACAGTTGACTTCAAACCAGATAGGAGGTGGATGCAGGGAAATATCTGACCCACTTGGGGCTTTATTGGAAATGGCTTCAATGTGGTTTGTTTTTTTTGCCTTCCTCTGGATCAAAAGGGGTGATTTGGCATGGGCTGGACTTGATGGATGCATGTCTTTTTTAATCCTCATCAACTGTTACTATGTTAGTATGCTAGTAACTATACAAGTAATATATCAGTCTAAATAGTTAACTCTTGAATACTTCAGGCAACTCCAGTGCATTGCATATCAATGTGCCTGAGATAAAGCTGTATTTAAGAGGTTAACGGATAAAAAATAAAAAAATATGTGAAATTGTTTTTGGAAGGTTTTTGTACTAAATAGTTTCTCTTTTTAACCCAGCACGGAGGAGAGTCTGCAGAATCTTCGTTTGGAAGTGAATGAAATGTGTGCTGATGAGGTGCTAAAGAATGCTACAGACTGCCTCCATTGGCTGAATAATTACCATGTCAACTCTGTTAAGCCACCAGACACTCCCCATCGCAGTATGATAGAATTCCTCAGAACTCTGGTAAAACAGTTGTATTCGATCTGTAAAATTACCCAGTTTTTTTGTATCTATGTCCTCTGTCATAGGTATAATTTACAACCAACTCTATGTTGCAGATTAACACAGCACCTATCAAGCCTATGATTTTTAAGGTCTGCAAAAAAATTAGATTTCTAGCTCTTGGTGGTTTGGTAATTGAGCTGTGTTTTCAGCACTGACACCTCTAAACTCTCAAACCTCCAAAGGCATAGATAATAGCTGGAGCAAAAAAGCAGTGGAAGGTTATAATCAATTTCTGACCCTTGTTGAATCATTTGAGGTTAAGCAGACTTGATAATATGACATGTCATTCTGTTCTCATTGCATGTCGTTTTGCACTGTACTAAAACACAAAGGGTTTTTTTTTTTGTTTTTTTTTTCATTCATTATTTGTTTATTTATTGAAAACAATCTTTAAAAATGTATGTCAGTGTGTTGGACCACATTAAGGTGGTAATTTTTTGAAACCGTATTTTAACAATTTATTTTTAATTGTTTACATAAGGGACACATTTTATTTTTCCTGAAGTGCAATAAATAGGCTATAAATTAACCTTTCTTTTCCTCAGTGCCCAAACCATGGCAATAGACTGTGGGTATTAACTCCACCTCCCAGCTAATATGACCAATAAGATTATAAAATCATATGTTTCTCCCTCTTTGCTCAGTTATTTTTGGTCTTACCATGCTGGAGGACTGACGCTTTGAGCCTCATGCTATCCACCTTTATTGCAATTTTTTGTTGTTGTTAATTGTTTGCAATATAAATTTAAGATTGCCTTGTTATTATTTTGGTACTATGTAATTTACCATAAACGCACTTTACTTACAACAACAGAAGGCTTTAGTTTCATCTCATACCCATTATACACATAAGGGTCGCATGGGTCAAAAATGTAAATAATACCATTGCTTCTGAAACTGCTTTGGGCACAAGACTCGCCTCACTGCATTCCCTCGCTGCTCTGATGCTCTGCCCGGCAAACAGAGGCGCTGGGAGATGACGTGGGCTTAAACGGATAGTAATACTTCGTTTTATCTTTATTTTATTTTGTAGGCATTAAAAAAACATGAAGAACGATATAAGTCTTATCTCTCAAACCTTTATGGTTTAAGAGATATTCACAAGCAAAGTATCCCCCCCCTTCAGCCAGATCAGAAGGGAGGTGTCCAGGTAGATTGCAGAGAGGGACAATCTTCAATTGAGATAAGGGAAAAAGCTGAAAAACTTGTCAAGGGGGGAAGGGCTTTCATTCTTTTCATACAAAGAAGATTGTCCCCTGCTGTTATGTCTGGTCTTACAACCAGATTCACATCTGAGAAGAGATGGCTTACACTAGGAAAAAGGGGCGGGAGGGGAAACTTTGCTTGTGAATATCTCTTAAACCATAAAGGTTTGAGAGATAAGACTTATATCATTCTTCATGTTTTTTTAATGCCTACAAAATAAAATAAACAAAGTATTACTATCCCTTTAAAGGGATAGTAATGTTTCATAATAAAAGCAGCTCTAATTAATCTTCATAGTATTTGGACTTTGGAGAGTGTTATTTCAATTCTGTCAGAGTTGTAGTTCAAGAGTAATTCAATGACAAATTATCTCCCTCCCGCCCCTTTTACTGATGTAATACTGTTCAGCCAGATCAGAAAGGAGGTGCCCAGGTAGATTGCAGAGGGGGACAATCTTCAATTAAGATAAGGGAAAACCTGACGAACTTGTCAAGGGGGGGCGGGGCTTTCATTGTTCTCATAGGAAGAAGATTGTCCCTTGCTGTGATCCCAGGACCAGATTCCACATCTGAGGGGAGGTGGCTTACACTAGGTAAAAGGGGCGGAAGGGGAGATACTTTATCATTCAATTAGTCCTGCACCACCACTCTAACAGTATTGAAATAACACTCTCCATGGCCCAAATACTATGAAGATTAATTGGAGCTGCTGTGTTTGTGGAACATTACTATCCCTTTAAGTCATTAGAAATAATTACTCCCAAATCCCTTTCCTCTGTTGTCTCTGACAGCACAGTTCCCTTAACAGTATATTTTTCCTTTTGGATTTTTATGTCCCAAGTGCATTATTTTACATTTATCAACATTAAACTGCAGCTGCTACACTCTTGTCCATTCTTCTAATTTATTTAAATCATTTGGCTTATTCCCCCTGGAATATCTACCCTATTGCAGATCTTGATATAATCTACAAAAAGGCATACCTTACCTTGAAGACCTCTTGCAATATCACTAATAAAAATATAAAAAAGAATGGGCCGCAGTACAGATCCCTGAGGTACTCCACTAGTAACACTCCTTTCATCTGAATATTCTCCTTTGACTACCACCCTCTGTGTCCTGTCACTCAGCCATTGCCTTATCCATTTAACTATTTTTGCATCCAGTTCCATCCAGGAGATGGTATCTATAGAATGGAAGATTGGGGATAAACATCTGCAGATGTCTAGACGTATCCAATGTATGTATCCATTTTCAAAGATACAAGTAACTGAGTCACTCCCTCAAAAGCAGATGCAGCAGTAGCACAGAAATCAAGATGAACCACATTGTTTTTGGTAGATGGCATTACATTAAGGTATTCTATGGATAAAAGAGTGAATATAGCACTCAAGAAGCAATTCACAATTATAGGTCAGAATATGAAGACGGCAACAGCCATGGCTTGTGTGTTTCGAACCTTAAGAATTTGGCTGACACTCCAAAGGAAAGATTGATTCATCAGTCTCAAGATCACATTTTCATGCGACACATCACTGGATAATATTCATGGCCTAGCAAGATCATCAGCACAGTCTGTCACAGCTAGAAGATCCTTGTGGCTAAAATCCTGGGATGCGGATGCTACATCCAAGAACAAACTGGTAACCCTACCCTTCTCATTGAACAAGTTATTTTAAAATCAGCTTGAAGACATTATTCGTCAATTCTCTGGAGGGAAGAGCCCCTTTCTACCTCAACAACATAAAAACCTATCCTCTCCTTTAAGATCTACCACCTTTCGAAGGCAGGCCTTTCAGGAAGCTAAGCATTACAGACCTGGGAGATCATATGAACAAAGACAACATGGAGCAGAGCAAAGGGCAAGATCAGGATATTGTAAGAAATTCCAGAAAAAGCCCAAGTTGCGACAGAATTCCCAATGAAACAAGGTTAACCCCATCTCTATCTCCAGTTGGGGTCAGGCTGGAGTGGTTCAGAGATTCCTGGAAGACAGACAGATGGGTTCTTCAGATCCTAGAGATGGGGTACACCTTGGAATTTTGATCTGTCCTGATAAAACAAAGGTTTAGAACATCCAGAATCAGGAATATTCAGATGGCAAAAGGTATGAGACAGGCTATTCAGACCTTATTCATCAACCATGTAATAGAATTAGTACAGTACTGGAGAAGCAGAAGTTCCATGGCCTCTACATTTTCTCAGTTCCAAAACCTTCAGTAGATTTACACATAATCTTAGAAAGAGATCAACTCCTGTCCCAAAGTCAGAAAATTCAAAATGGAGAAAATTCTGCCTGCTAGAGCCATAGTCTACTTCTGATGTCTTTCAAATGCGCAAGTGTCATGGGAGACTTGCAAATAACATCTCAGACAGGTACATAAAATCAATTCCACTTTATTAAGAATAAATCACAAGAATAGTTGAATATAGACACTTCCCCAACCTTTCCAGGGTCAGGAGTGGGGACAGTGCTCGGTCCACTACCAGGAGCTGACACTGAACCTAGCCAGACTGATGAATAAGCTTGGAGCGTGGTAAGCGTGCTCTAAGCTGAGCGGAAGCTGGAGGCTCACAAGCTAGAATGCTAAGGACAACCACAATACCCTAGGACGGTAGGGTCACAGAAACTACTTCGCACCCTAGAACCCTAGGAGCACAACAATCCCTGGTAGGGCTAGGCGCTTGCACACTACGGACAGGACTTACCCGACCAAGGACTGAGACTGAGAGCCTGAAAGGAGGGTGCCAGGTCTCAGGGAGCGAGAGTGAGACAAACCAGCCAGTGGTCAAACGATTCGGGTAGTCAGTCAAGCCAAAGTACTTAGCACGGAGAGGTCAGTCAGACAAGCCACTGTACTTAGCACGGAACGTGTAGTCAGACAAGCCAAAGTCAGCATGGAGCGGTTAGTCAGCCAGGCCAAAGGTCATACACGGAACGGGTAGTCAGATCAAGCCAGACTCGGCACGGAACTGTCAGTCAGCAGGCAAAAGGTTCAGGTACAAATCAGTAGTCAGATGGAGCCAGGGTCATACACGAAACATATTTAGCAGACAGGAACGAATCACAGCGGGAGACTCAGAAAGCACTCAGGTACACCACGAAAGGGCACTGAGGCAATCAATCATAGGACAAAGAATATAAGGCCTCTCTAGGAGGCGGAGTCCAAATGGATCAATCAAGGTGGAACTATAAAAATAGTGAGCGATCAGAATGACACGCGAGTAACCAGGAAGGAAGTCACCCGCTATGCTGCCACCAAGCAATTACAAGGAAGCGAACAAGCCAGCAACAGCGCCAGAATCACGGGCACCATGATAGTATGACTTCTCCCCCATGGAAAATGACCAGGCTTATCTAGAAAACAAGAGTGGAAACTCTGGAGCAGAGCAGGAGCATGGATATTAGCACTAGTCACCCAAGAATGCTCCTCAGGACCATGGCTTTTCCAGTGCACCAAATATTGGAGGTGACCTCTGATTCTGCGAGAATCCAGATATTCTTCATGGTCCTCCACCTGCACAGGCCCTGGCACCACTGGCGCAGTAGTATAGCGGTTACATATCAGGGGCTTGAGTATGATACGTGAAACACATTGTGGATGCGCATACTGGCAGGAAGATCCAAAGCATAAGTGACAGGGTTCACTCTGCTAAGCACCTGGTATGGACCTACAAAGTGAGGGGCCACCTTTTTACAAGGCACTTGGAGGTTCAGATTGGGGGAGGATAACCAAACCCTGCCCCCAACTTGAAAAAGAGGAGCAGGCAGTTTCCTCAGGTCTGCATATCTTTGATAGTGCTGTGTGGACCTTTTGTAGGGCTCTCTGGACTTTTACCCAAGTGGAGCAGAGCTGCCTAAGATGTTCTTCCAGAGCCAGAATGTCTTGTGCATAAAAGGAGTCAGGAAGCACTGAAGGCTGGAACCTATAGTTGATAAAGAACAGAGAACTCTGTGAGGAAGAGTTCACTGTATAATTCCTGGCAAACTATGCCCACAGTAACAAGGATGGCCAATTGTCTTGATGGTCTGAGATGAAGCAGCGCAAAAACTGTTCCAACCCTTTGTTGGATCTCTCAGTAGCCTCGTTGGACTGGGAATGGTATGCAGAGGAGAACGAAAGTTGTATATTCATCTGGTTACAGAACGGCTCCAAAACCTAGACACAAATTGACTCCCTCGATCCGAAACCAGCACCTTGGGCACTCCGTGGAGTAGAAACACCTCTCTAGCAAACACTTCGGCCAATTCCTTGGAGGAAGGGAGTCCCTGGAGCGGGACAAAGTGAGCCATTTTTGAGAATCGGTCCACTATCATAAGAATGACCATGTACCCCTTGGATACCGGCAGTTCTACCATGAAGACTAAGGAAACATGTGACCAGGGACATTTGCCATTGGGAACACTTTGAAGTAGACACACAGGAAGATGTCGCAGGGTCTTGGCACGAGCACAATTGGAGCATGTTGCCACAAAGGCTGAGCAATCCGCCCTAAGACTGGGCCACAAAAACAACTGGGAGACAGACCAAGTCAGTTGGTCACAGCCAATATGACCAGCAGCCTTCGATGAATGATACGTTTCCAACAATCTGGTACAAAGGGTCTCGGGTACAAAACATTTACCACTGCGTCTGTCAGCTGGGGCAGCGGATTGAGAGGCCAAAATCTCCTCGCCCAGAGGAGATGTGATGCTGGTGCTAACAGTAGCTAGAATACAATCCGTAGGGATGAAAGGCACAGGTGTAGACTCAGCCTCAGGGCCAGACCCAAACTGCCAGAACAGGGCATCTGCTATGACATTATTGGAGCCAGGAAGATACGAGACTACGAAATTATATCTGGACAGGAATAATGCCCACCTGGCTTGTCGTGGAGACAGTCTCTTGGCCTTGGACAGATATGTCAGATTCTTATGATCTCTTAAGATCAGGATTGGAGAACTTGTCCCCTCCAGTAGGTGATGCCACTCACGGAGAGTGAGGATAATAGCCAGGTGCTTGCGGTCACCTATATCATACACACTCTGAGCTCTGGATAATTTTTTTAGAGAAAAACCCACATAGAAGGGGTTTACCAGGACTGGAACTCTGGGACAGGAGGACTCCCACTCCTGTTTCAGATGCATCTACCTCCAGTGTAAAGGGTAGGGTGGGATTGGGATGCAACTATATTGGAGCCTGGATCATACTGGGAGACCATAGAGATGGGTTAGCTCCTTTATTCGTCACGTCACTTAGAGGCTTAACCACTGTGGAGAAATTCCATATGAATCTCCTGTAATAATTAGAGAACCCCAAGCCCACTGGCCTGGGCCACTGCAGGATGACAGAGAGTTTTTGGGGATCCAACGCTATATCGTCAGAGGAGATTATATAACCTAGAAGTGTCACCTGAGTCTTGTGGAACTCATATTTCTCCAATTTACAGAATAGCTTGTTCTCGCCCAGAAGCCATAATACAGTTGCAACATCCTTACGATGTGCTACTAGATTTGGGGAATGAATTAAGATGTCCAAATAGACTACTATGCAGTTCTGTAGTACATCTCTCAATACATCGTTAATAAATTCTTGGAATACTGCCGGAGCATTACACAAGCCGAATGGCATAACCAAGTATTCATAGTGGCCACTGTGTGTATTGAATGCAGTTTTCCACTTATCTCCCTCTCTGATTCTCACCAAGTTATAGGCCTCCCTTTAGATCAAGTTTGAAGACCAAAGAGCCCTTAATTCGGTGGAACAATTTAGTTATCAAAGGTGTGGGGTAAGCATTCTTGACCACCAGTTTATTCAGACCTCTATAGTCAATGCAGGGTCTCAACTACCCATCCTTTTTCTCTACAAAAAAAAATCCTGTGCCAGCAGGTGAGGAAGACTTCCGCATGATACCTCCTGGGAAGAGCATCAGCCACATACTCCTCCATAGCTTGGTTCTCCTCCACAGACTGAGGATAAGTATGCCCCTTAGGAGGTATAGCACCTGGTATCAAATAAATGGTACAGTCGTATGCCCTATGCATAAGCAAAGTACTAGCCTCTGCCTTATTGAACACCTCACTGAAAGCTTGATAATCTGAGCATAATGAGGAAAAGGTATAAAGGATCTTGGTAGGCTGCTGTAGGCAAGACTTAGAACAGTAAGAGGGCCAAGACATAATGTCGCAAGTCTCCCAGTTTATTCTGGGGTTGTGTATCTTAAGCCAAGGGAACCCAGCATGATTGCGTAGTGAGGCGACTTTATGATTTGAAATTGTTGGGTCTCCACGTGGAGGGCCCCCACCCTTAGAGACAGTGGACATGACTCGTGAGTCACCAGTGACAGCTGCAACGGTCTCCCATCAATGGCCTCTATAGCAAGGGGAGAAGAATGAGGCACCAATGGAATCGAGTTCTGGGTAGCAAAATCTGCATCCATAAAGTATCCTGCCGCTCCGGAGTCAGTCATTGCTGGAGCCGTGATAGATGATGTATCCCATGACAATATCGCCTCTAGGATAGGTCTCGTCTGCATATGGTCTGGGGACTGTGAAACTCCAACCAGGTCTGTCCCCGTCTCAACCCAAGACGCGAGCGGTTCCCGACCGGGCGGGACAAGTGCATAATAGATGCCCTGCCTTTCCACAGTACAAGCATAGGCCCTCTCTGCGATGGAAGGCCCTCTCCTCCCCCGAAAGGAGCGTGAACCCTAGTTGCATAGGTTCGGCCCTGCCCGTCACTAGGAGGCGTGGGAGGCAAGGGAGGATTTGGTGGGAGCGTAAAGTTAGGCGCCAATTGAGGAGGGGCCCTCTGCAACTGTTCCTTGAAAGGGGATCTTTCTTTGATCCTAGTATCTATTAGTATAGTAAAGGAGATGAGTTCATCAAGCTCCTCAGGCAGCTCAAGGGCTTCCATCTCATCTTTAATCAAATCGCTTAGCCCTTGCGAGAATGCGGCCACTAGATACTCGTTTTTTTCCAGCCCACTTCAGCCACCAGTGTAGGAAATTCAGTAGCGTACTCTGCTACCGTGCGTGTGCCCTGGCGGATAGTCATAAGTTGTTTGGCTGCCGACATTGCCTGGGCTAGAACATCAAAGACCCTTCGGAAAGCTGACACAAACTCAGAGAAATTTGAGATTATGGGTGCCAATGCTCTACCAGACAGGAGAGAAATCATGAAGCCCACCTTGCTTCGGTCGCTAGGAAATGTGTTCGGTACCAATTCCAAAAATATGTCCAACTGGTTAATGAACCCACGACACAGAGTAGGTTCCTCATCATATCGTTGAGGGAGTGGAGCGGTTCCAGACACCCCTCGGAACATATTGCACTCAACATTGGCCCTTATCACAGGTGCAGGGTCAGGAGAGGCCACCAGTTGGGTGTTTGCATTGCCAAGGAAAGATGATCGATCCTTTGATCTTGTATGTCCATCCTGGCAAGGATGCTAGGCACCTGTGGATTGCGTGTACCTTCTGAAGTCATGCCCCTTTCGTACTGTCACTGGAGACTTTCAAATAACGATTCGGACAGGTACATAAAATCATTTCTACTTTATTAAGAATAAATCACAAGAATAGTTGAATGTAGACACTTTCCCAGCTTTACCGGGGTCAGGCGTGAGGACAGTTCCCAGCCCACTATCAGGAGCTGACATTGAACCTAGCCAGACTGATGAATAAGCTTGGAACGAACCAGTAGAGAGAGCAGAACCACAGAGGTAGCAATAGTGGTAAGCGTGCTCTAAGCTGAGCAGAAGCTGGAGGCCCACAAGCTAGAAATCTGAGGACAACCACAATACCCTAGAATGCTAGGGTCACAGAAACTACTACGCACCCTAGAACGCTAGGGGCACAACAATCCCCGGTAGGACTAGGTTCGGCTGCACTATAGACAGGACTTACCCGACCAAGGACTGAGACTGAGAGCCTGTAAGGAGGGTGCCAGGTCCCAGGGAGTGAGAGAGAGACAAATCAGCCAATGGTCAAATCATTCGGGTAATCAGTCAAGCCAAAGTACTTATCACGGAGCGGGAAGTCAGACAAGTCACTGTACTTAGCACAGAGCGGGTAGCCAACTAGGCCAAAGGTCATACATGGAGCGGGTAGTCGGATAAGCAAAGTCAGCATGGAGTGGTTAGTCAGTCAGGCCAAAAGTCATACACGGAGCAGGTAGTCAGATTAAGCCAAAGCCGGCCGGAGCTGTCAGTCAGCAGGCAAAAGGTTCAGACACAAGTCGGTACTCTGACGGAGCCAGGGTCATACACGAAACAGATTCAGCATCCAGGAACGGATCACAACTGGAGACTCAGAAAAAGCTCAGGTACACCACAAAACAGCACTGAGGCAATGATAGATGCAGCATATAAGGCCTCTTTAAGACGTTGAGTCCAGATAGGTCAGTCAAGGTGGAACTATAAAATAGCAAGCGCTCAGAATGATGCTCGAGTAACCAGGAAGTAGTCACCCGCCATGCTGCCGCCAAGCAATCACAAGGAAGCGAACAAGCCAGCAACAGCGCCAGAATCACGTGCACCATGATAGCAAGGAGTCCAGTACCGTGTTACCGCCTAATCCCACTCTGGATCAGATTATCCTGGATGAGTGGAAGATTCCAGTCAAGCTTCTTGCTCTTTCGAAGACGTTCTCTAAGCTGTACC
Source organism: Rhinophrynus dorsalis (assembly GCA_037306005.1). Lineage (NCBI taxonomy): Eukaryota > Metazoa > Chordata > Amphibia > Anura > Rhinophrynidae > Rhinophrynus > Rhinophrynus dorsalis. Next base: position 579,128,926 of record CM074718.1, read on the forward strand.
CTTTTTCTGATGCAGCTTTGGCTCAGTGGGCTACACCTCCTCAGGTGGACCCCCCTTTTTCCAGACTATCTAAATCTACTTCTTTGCCCTTGGTGGATGCCACTGCGCTTAGGATTTTACTGACAGGAAGGTTGAAGCTATCCTAAAGTCTACTTTCACTGCCATTGGTGCTTCTTTATGACCTACCTTGGCTTCTGTTTGGGTTACCAGAGCCATTGCTGTTTGGACTGAATCGGGCAACTTTATCCTAGACAAAGTAGAAGGTCTGCTCAGGGCCATGAGAAAAAGCCTGGGCCTAACAGATGCACAGTGATGTGTCCAGGGGAATTTCTGGCATCCTTGGATCTTCAGGATGCATATCTGCACATTCCTATCCATCTGGTGAGTCAGCAGTACCTCAGGTTTGCCTGCGACATGGGACACTTCCAGTTCACTGCTCTCCCCTTTAGGCTCACTACTGCCCCTCAGGCATTCAGTTGGATTCTGGGTGCATTAATTGCCTTCCTGCACACCAAGGGGATTCAGGTGACTCCTTACATGGATGACCTTCTCCTCAAAGCACCTTCCAGAGATCTTCTGGATCACCAAGTTCAGGAATGCACTGAGAACCTCCTCCAACATGGTTAGATCCTGAATATGGACAAGTCTGCCCCGTTCCCTCTCAGAACCTGGTGTTCCTGGGCATAAGGTTTGACACTCTACAGAGTATGTGTACCTGTGCCGCTGCTCGATCCGACCGCATTGCTCTTCCACCGGCTCTGGCCGCATTCTGTGCTGGCTCGCTGCCAGTTGCTCTGCTTCGCAGCTCGTCCACCACCTGTTTCTCTGAGGCTTAGCCGCCTACTGTTTCCATACACGGCTCCTGCCACTCATGCTGTCGATGCTGTTTGCTTGGGCTGTGACCTCATCATGTGGGCGCACATCCAGAAGCATGGACGTGCACTCCATTTAAAGCTACAGGTCACTTGGTGATTCTCCTCCTCTTCCTGTTTTTTCTACTACTTATACTGCATGAACACAGGGTTCAGTTGCCCTTTCGTTGGTGTCCAGTGCAGTTCTATAGTTTGGGCTCTGTGTGTATCTGGCTTGTCTGACTACCCGATCTCGTGCTGACCTGTGGCTCTGTCTGACTACATGCTCCGTGTATGACCTTTGGCTTTGGCAGACAACCATTCTGGTGCAGCCCCGCGGCTCTGGCTGACTAACCATTCCGTGTGTGAATTCTAGCAATGGCTGATTAACCGTACCGTGTTTGACTTCTGGCTTGTCTGACTACCCATTCTGGTGTTGACCTGGGGCTCTGTCGACTGCGTATCCAGCATACCAACGCTTCAGTGGACATCCTATCTGGTGCAAACCTGTGACTCTGTATGACTACCCGCTCTGTGCATGACCTCTGACTTGTCTGACCACCCAATCTGGCACTGACCTGTGGCTCTATCTATCTCTAGAGTGACATTCTGTTAGATAAACAATCTGGTGCAGGCTTATGGCTCTGGCAGACTATCTCCTGATGCCTTCCCATTGTCTGACTTTCCCAGGTGCGGACCTGTGGCCTTGGTTACTCACATCCTGCCTGGCTTCTCCCAGGTGTGGACCTGTGGCTTTGCAGACTGCTCCTAGTCCCATTGCTGGGAGATATTTGTCAAGAGCATCACGCAGTAGCAGTCTTCTCTTTCTGGTAGTCGTCACTTGCCCCATTGTGCGCTTCTCTTTACTTTGATATATATATGTATATATTGTATACCCTATCATCGTGATATTCTGTTTGTGTTGCTGCCTTAATAAAGTTGGTGTTACTTTGAAGTACTTGTCCTGTGGTTCATTGCTGGGACCGTGACAGTATGGCTTATCTGACGGAGGATTCGATTCAACAGCTTATCTCCAACGTGTCTTCTGCCCTGTCGTGGACATCTGCTCCTGCACAGAAGTTCTCCTGTTTGGTGGGAAGATAATATCCACCATAGAGGCGGTGCCATTTGCCATGACCCATGCCAGAGAGCTTCAGAGGTTTGTGACTCATATTTGCAAGGGGAACCCAGATCTTCTGGATTATCCTATGTCCCTCCCTGCGTAATTGAGACAGACCCTTTACTGGTGTGGGGAAAGGGGGGCCATTTGTGATTCCATACTGGACCATTGTGACGACTGATGCCAGATTTACTCGGTTGGGGTGCAGTCTTGGGTCACCTGAGTGTTCAGGGCCGTTGGTCACTGGAGGAGACCCTTCTTCCCATCATCATCGTGGAGCTCAGGGCAATCTCCCACGCTCTGAGGTATTGGTCCTCTCATCTGATGGGGTGCCCGGTCCGAGTCCACTCCGACAATGCCGTGACTTGCATGAACAAGCAAGGAGACACAAGACGCCCCACGGCTTGGTCGGAGGTCAAAACTATTTTGGCCTTGACAGAAGACAATGTGCCTTCCATCTCTGCTCTGCACATCCCAGGTTTAGAACACGTCCTCGCATACTTCCACAGTCGAGTGGAAAGTACTTATGTTTTATTCCAGGTATTGTGAGTATTTTTAAGGCAATGTTTTAAATATCAGTTAATGGGATACTTTGAAAAAGGGGTAAGAATAAATTATCTTTAGACCAATTTCTTGCTAATTGGGTTGAGAACCAATTAATGAAGGGGAGGGTGTATAGATAAACGTGTTATGATGTAGCTGCTATGTTCATTGTTGTAGGCATTTGATTAAGTAGTCTTTGTACTGCGAAACGTTGATGCTTTTTGTGCCTGTATTATTTTAAAAATTTTATTTGAGAGAGTGGTTTCCATTTTTTAATTAAATTGAATTTTTTGATCGTTATAGGAGGGCCCCCTTTTTTCTTTTCTTTATTCCTTTTTCTTTTGTCCTTCTTTTTTCTGAGAGACAATTTGTTAGAGATTTTCTTAAGGATTTTTTACATTTAAGGGTTCAATTGGACTGAAGTCTTCCCTGATGAGAGAGACCTGAGCAAGGACTGGTTTGAGAAAATTTTCCTTGTATGCTCATATTGTTGTGGTTAGATATGTCTATCGCACAACCAACAATCTTATGAGTATAATATTGTTTATTATACAATACAATACAATACAATACAGATTGGAGATTTGGAGAGGAAAACTGAAATCATCATACTGTGTGAGGGGCAGTCTTTAAATCCCTTAAGTGCATTCTTCAGTGAACATATACATGTTGCACTGAATGTCTCCATTGTGAGTTCAGTTTCAATATTGGTGGAGGGTTGGTGTGTACACTGTGGAACAAACGTTACTACACTAGGAGCGCCTTATTTGTTCCCTTTTGTCTTTATAGATAGTCCATGGGAGCTCTGGTATCATGAGGACCGGCGCTTTGTCCTTTCCTTCATTTTTACCACCCTGGAAATTCAATGTTGGTACATTGTTTTTCTCTTACTCCATATAGCTTACAGGTCTCCCACTCAGTGAAAGTGACCATGCTTTATTCCTGTGGCTGGACATGGGAGTCCTTTTGGGTTCATCTCTCACAGGAGTTTTTTCCTTCTTGCTACCTTAGTCGATAGGTTATTGTCTCAGATCTATCTGGCGGGGAGGGGCTAAGGTAGCCTGATATGAATGAGGGGAAGGCTCCACCCCTGCACTTCTTTCAGAATTGTTCCAGCCAACTGGGAGGAGTTATCGCCTCCCCATGGTACCTGTATGTCATATGGACTAAGAGAAAAGGATTTAACAAGTAAGACTAAAATCCTTCCCCCCCCCCCCCCACACACACACACAAAAGTTGTTGACTAGCTGGGAATTATGGGAATAATAGAGCCAATGGTTTCATGAATAAGGAATGCAGGTATGTACCATTAGCTACATTTACTGGTATTTTGTGCAGGTAGGACAAATACTATTGAGATATAATTACAATTGTTTGTTTAGGAGCTGGAGAGAAATTTTTGTTTGTTTAGAATTTTTTTTATTGCTTTAAAATCAGTAGAACATTTGTGTTCTATTTTACATGACACAGATAGGAGCAGGGAAGAGAGAACAGCGATACGGAACAGTCAAACACACTGTATAAAGTGAATAGAGCAGATCTGAATTACATGCATCTCTTCAGCTTTTACTTTCATTATAAATTCCTATAATCTCCAGTCAGACAATGGGTAGCATGATGTTAGTTGTACTCAGACAAAAGCTGGAGAGCCATATGTTTAACACACACCTACACACTTACATATAAACTCACCCTCTCACTCACACTTTTTTCTTTCTGAAACACCACGCATAACACCAGCTTTTCTGTTCCCTCTTTCCATACCTCTTCCAAACCAGCCAGTTTCTTCGGCTGTTACAGATCCTAATGCAGAAGTACAGGGGAAGAAGAAAGGGAGCAGTGAAGCCCAGATTATATTAGCCTCCTCAGCTAGCTGTTTTTATCTTTCATCATGTTGCCACAAACCTGTGATGTCTGTGATGAGGTGTGTTGGTAATTTCTTTTTGCCTCCCCACTGTAACTACTGTTTGCTTTACCGAAGACATGGGTGGGAAATGGAGAGAACACTTGTAGTGCCAGCTAGGGTGACCACGTGTCCCGGAACGTCCGGGACTGTCCCTTAATTGGGTTCTATGTCCCGCGTCCCGGATCATCCCCCACCGGGACGATAAAGAGTCCCGAAATGAAGGTAGCTGCCCGCCTGCATCATCACGCGCCCCTGCGGGCCGTGATGACATACATACAGAGAGGAGGAAGAGGGCAGAGGCACCGGAAGAGAAGCGCTTGCTGCTGGACTCTGGCAGCAAGCGCTTCTCTTCCGGTGCCTCTGCCCTCTTCCTCTTCTCTGTATGTATGTCTTCACAGCCCGCAGGGGCGCGTGATGATGCGGGCGGGTAGGAGGGAACTCAGTGCCAGCCAGCTGCAGGGGACCGGATGCCACTCAAATTTAGGGTGACCACATGTCCCGGAATAGCAGAACGGAAATGTGGTCACCCTAGTGCCAGCAGTGCATTGAAGATCATAGCGCACAAAGAAGCACATGCTTAGCCAGATCATTAAATAAGCCTCATTGCATTCCGAGAACCTAGTCAGCTTCAGTAAAAAGATCACTTTCATTTTTTTTTTCTTTTTGTTTTGTAAATAAATGCCTGTTTTGCCTTTCTAAACACCAAATGCAGAAGCTTAGCATAGAGGCAGGGTCATTTTAACACAGGGGTTCTCTTCTGCTACTCCTCTTATCTTCCAAAAACTAAAGTTTTGCATCACGCAGTACTGGGGGGTAACCTCGTTTTACTAAGAAGTACATTCCTACACAACATTGATTTCCCTTTAAATATTTTAACCCTTTAACGACCCTTGACGGTCATGGCAAGTATGGGTTGTTTTGCGTTAAGCACCCATGAGGACCCATGATGTGCCAAGACCGTCATGGAATTCTGGGGAGCCCGGAAACAGATGGAAAAAAAAAAATGGTCCGTGGTCCTTAAGAGGTTAAATGAGGTGGACACTATCACTTTTTTAGATCATTCATATATTATGTTATGTCTTTTCTTTTATAGCAACATTTTTTGAAGAACAATGAAAACCAGGAAGATATGATCATTCAATTTCTGTTAGATCTTTCCAGTCAGTGTGGAGTGTCTTTTTCTTCCTCTCTCCATGGAAGCTCATGTCATTGCATCTCCCAGACCTCCTTACATGTTGTTGATGATGACTTATTTATGGACATACAGACAGAGTGGGATGACGTGAGACTGCATCTACGACGCTATCTCGTTGGAAAATTGCAAAGCAACTCTGATACTTATAATTATTATTCCAAGATCGAGGCGAAAACACAGTGTTTGCAGCACCTTTTGTTTCTCTACCCTGAAACAGATGTCCTCATGAAATATCAGAATATTCAACACAGTATTGTTGTAGATCTTATACATAATTATGATGAGAGAGACATTGAAACAGCACTTAGGATTTACAATGATGGTATACAGAAGGTATACTCAATGATAAAAGAGGATTTGTTTGTGTTAAGGCATGCTGTAGACTCTTCGTTAATAATTAAGTTCATCAGTGATACTTTCTTTAAAGCCAGCACAGACGAGATGAAAACTTTCTTTGAAATACTATGCAAAGTCAACCCAGAGCAAAAAAAAATTCATTCAGAAAAAGCAAACAAGAGCAAGCATAAACAGACTGTGTGCTCATTTGGTAAGTTATTACATTTAACTACTATCTGGAGACTTTTAGAATATGCAGTAGTTCTTGCAATAGTAAATTAATGCAAACAATTAAAATGGAATATTTCTTTACTGATTAGTGTCTTCAAATGTATTAATCTAGTCCAGATTCTGTCCAGGTATTAAGACTCTATGTTCAAAGGCTCGATGTTCATGTAAACTCAGTGGCAATTCTGTATCCCTCTTCTGACCATGTCACACTGATTATGCAGTCTGGTCCGGGGTGGGGGGGGGGGCAAACTTAAGTAAGCAAAGGAAAATCCTGTCCTCCTTAATCAAGGGAAGCAGGATTTTCCTTACAGTTGTCCCTCGCTGCATCCATCTGTTCCCAGGACCAGATTTCAGATTCAGTGGGAGGTGGCCAGAAGGGGAGGGCGGGGGATCTTTCTACACTTAATATCTCTTGAACTACACAAAAGTAAGTAGCTAAACATAGCGCAATGTGTTACATTTACTATAAAGATGACTCGGTGATCTACTTTATTACAAACACTACTATCCCTTTAAACAGAAAAAAAAAACAAAGAAACTCTTGATCTGTTTAGGTAAATAGAAAGAGACAGTCTCTTCTGAATCTCTGCATAGAAGCAAGAACGTTGCAGTTTCCCTTGTGTCTGCATGTAGAGGAACCTTGCCTTTATTTGTGTAAGGAAGAGCATTTCACATGTATCAATGTAGCAGCTTAACCTGTATATCATTTTAGGGAGGAGCCACTTCCAGTATCTGTGTAAGGAAGCGCAATTTCCCTTGTATCTGTAAGTAGGTAGGAATACCTCTCCCTGTGTATATATGCAGAAAAGAATAGCTTCCACTGTGTCTGGGTGTAAGGTGAATCCGTTTCCCTTGTATCTGTGAGTGTGTATAGGGAAGAGCATCTCCCCCTATAGTTGTGTGTGTAGAGAGGGGCAGGAAGATAGTGGCAGCTTTTCATGTGCTTGTATGTAAGGAGGTGCAGCTTTCCATGTATCTATATGTAGGCATAAACATCTTCTTTTGTATCTGCATGAGAGGAACTGCTTCACCTGTATTTATATCTAACCTGAAATCCAATCTAAGAAACTGATCTATCTTTCCCTATCTCTAGTGTGAATAGTGACCTCTGGGCTGCTTCCTCTCTTACACCCACCTTCATTGGGCAAACTAAAGGTGTGCTTCCAATATTAGGAACTACTTCTCTCTCCTCCTAGATTGCCTTCCGTATCACAGTGGTTAATGTCGTGAATGGTGAACATAGATCCAGATCCAACACTTTTGGAATTCATTGGGCCTCCACAAGAAAGATAAATGCCCATACCCTTTTACAAGAGGCCAGTTTAGCATTCCACTGGACTGGGTATTATAATTCTTGTGGCGGCTATGTAGATGGGTATGGTCCAAAAGTACCGTCTTACCAATTTATTACTAATACGCATAACAATTTAATTTTCCTTTTCACTGATTCCTATCTGTCTCTGCTTTCTTATTTGTTATGTTGTAATATGAACAAACTTGCTATACAATCTATATCTTTGGAGACCTCTGACATTCAAGGGGTTAATATCCCTTTTGACTCGGCCCCTTTGAATCAGTGGAGATTTTGACAAAGTTGATTTGCTTCAGAATTTAGTTTTTTTTTTGTTTTGTTTTTTTTTTTTGCTTTTTTTTAGTGTGTCAACCTTATTGTGCATTTTTATGTTTTAACTATCTTATATTTTTGAGCCCCTGATTGTTGTCATTGTGATGGATACTCCTTGTGAGATTCGAACAGATAAACAAAATGTTAATATTTAAAGCAATATTACCAACTAATATTGAAAAGATTTATGGTGTAGGGTTTATTCTGCTGAGTAATATAAGGGCATTTCCACCTACAGAGGTTTTACTCAAAAGTTATTGCATCTCAAACCTGTATTTTTTGAGTGCAGTACTTCCATGGTCTTAAATTTTACAGTGGTGCTGTTGCTACAGCATCCTATGGAGGTTTATGATCTACTGAACATAGGTATTCATAGACTGCTGCAGTAATAGCACCTCCATAACCGTTCCAGCCATGGAAGTACTGCACAGAAAAAATGCTAATGTGAGCTGCAATAACTTTTGCATGAAACTTGTCAGCAGTGAGAGTACACGTTTTACTCTGCAGGATAAAACCTATAGTATTTTTTTTCCTTGTTAAAGGGTAGTAGCACCAAAAACGTAAAAAAGAATTTGTTGTAATGTTTATACCCCTTAAGAAAAATAAGGGTACTACCACTGCTGAAAGGTGCTTTATTCAAAAGTTATTGCAGCTGAAACGTTAATATTTTAGGTGCAGTATCACAGTGGCCTGAAATTGTACCGTGGCGCTGTTGCTACACCATCCTATGGAGATTTATGATCAACTGATCTGAGCTGTTCATAGGATGGTGTAGCAACAGTACCACTGTGATACTGCACTTAAAATATTCATGTTTGAGCTGCAATAACTTATGAATAAAACACCTTTCAGCAGTGGAAGTACCATTGTTTTACTCAGGGGGATAAACCCTACAACATATTGTTTTTTACATTTTAGGTATTACTATCCATTTAAGCATTACTAATAATTTTTTTATGCCACATAAAAACAACTTTATTGATTTTTAAAGAGCTTACAAAATCACTTATTTGTTGTATCTGCCATTTGTATTTAGAAAACTACTTTTTGAGCTTAGATTTATTGATGATGCTTATTAAGGCATTCCATGAAAGCACGTCCTGTCTCAGACCTACATTACTTACCCACTCTCCACTAGGGGAGGTGGGTGATGCATTGCTGATCAGTGTCGGTCAGGAAGTAAATGCATTATGCATCAGTATAATTTATAAATCAAAATAACTCAAACAAGTTTTCTAAACAGCAAATTGCTAATTCAACATATAGCTTCTTTTGAAAGCACTTTTTAAATTGTCAGTTGTTTTTAGATGATGGGGTCCATTTAACGCTCAGAATAAAAATACCCCCTTTTAAATGTCGATGAAAATTCCCTTCAGGATTGCACTTTAGATTAGGACAAAAGTCCTCCTGACAGGAGGGTGGGGGAGGGAGATGACGAGTTAGTTTGTTTTACTAAGTAGTGTATGGGGAAATACAACCACAGTAATTGATCCTGGTGGATGAGTAAAAGTGAATAATCTAGCACTGACCCATGTAAATTTAATACAGATGTATAGCTGCTGTCTTGAAGCTGAAGCTACGGCAGAACATACGCTCTGAGATATTTATTAGGTATATTCAAGCCATAACGTAATTCATTGAAGCAATAATGCTGTCAGACCTGCAGTCCTGTTGCTTTGCATCATCACAGTGGAGGATGCAGCAGATAATCACGATGTACAATATTTTAACCTTCAGATTATTACTCCTCTTGGATTCACTGTTTTGCAGTCTGGGATGTAGAGCTTTCAGTTCAAAGAACAGTAAAGGAACCTGGGATATTTAGTGCCAGCTGTTTCACCGAAGAGTTGCTTGAGTTACAAATGGCAGCAGTCTGTAGTTTATTTTAAAATAAACCTGGGTTCTTATTCCTCAAACTAAAGAGATATCCTGCTGGAACAAACCTTATGCAACATAGAGGAGAAATGAAAATTCCCATTGATTCACAATGAATTGGAGCCCTCTTTGTCCAAGGGGTTAAAAGCCCAGGTTAAATCAAAGGGTAATTTGCAGAATTTTCATTTCAAACCTATGGTGCAGTTGGTTTGCACCAGAATGTCACCAATTAGCATGATAGATAAATAAGGTTTAGGGTGTCTTCTGTAAATAAATAACACTTAACCTTTTGCGTGCCAGGGAGGTATCCAACGGATTGCATTGTAATCCGTTGGATACCTCCCTGGCACGCAAAGAGTTAGAAAATAAAATAGGTTTATATCATTTTAAATATCACAGCTAGCACCTGTAAAATATGTTTTGCTAGACTCCCAGAATATAATACTAAACCTGTTTTTAATTCATGTGTAGACTCTCTTATTTAGACATTATTTGGTTAATTTTGTCAAAATATATACAGGACAATCCCCTTGGCTAGTGCTTAGAAGAAAGGACTAACCTTAAAAAGATCCTTGGCAGCTGTACAACAATCCCCACCCCACCAGCCAGAAAAATGTCCAATTGAGGAGTAATAGGAGTTTGGGCTCCTCAAACTATTTGTATTTCTAGTTGGTTATTTTTGTTTCTACTTATCATGAGATACAAGAGCTATGTGATTAAAATATTTAGATTAGGGATAGGTCATTACCTTCAATGTAAATATAGGATTGTTAATATTGGTTTAAGAGCTAAGTCCATGTTATATCCTATTCGCTGGAAAAGTGGCCCTAAATAGAAACAATTTTATAATATCATACAGAATGACTTTATCAAACCAAGGGGTAGTTTTTGTTCCAATATAAATGTATGTGTATTTTAGGAAAAACTACTCCAAGACCTGCCAAGGGTTGGAATATTGTTATCAGACAGGCGAATAAGGTGGTTAGGGTTTTTGTCCACAATAGGAGTCACTACTTTAAGGAGGCCTATAGATTGCTGGTGGATAATATGGTATGTAGAGAACTTAAAGTGGATCCTATTGATTTCAGAGCTCTGAAGACGTTATTAGACAAGTATAAAGTTGTAGGATCTTTACGGAGGTTGAATATTGGTTTCCTCTACAGTAATTTTGTTTTTCTACAATACAATTTTGGAATTGCCTCTTGGGAGACCCATTATATCTGATGTTAATAGCTGAAATGCAAATATGTGCCAGTTTGTAGATGTTAAAGGAACAGTAAACATTTTCTTATGAAAAAAATATATATTGTAGGCAGGGGCGTACCTAGAGCATTTAGCACCCGGGGTGGATCCATACTTGATACCCCCCCCCGTTTGAAAATGTAGAAAACACCCACAACATTTTTTTAATGCTGTATTGCACAGATTTTTAAACTGTTAAAGTTTAGCTTCTTGAATGCTAGAGGGAAATGTGTGCTGCAAACAACCTCTCTCCTAGCATTTAAGGAGTTAAAAGTCTGTTAGACTTAGTCTGTGTCCTGTACCATTTAATTCAGATATCTTTTTAGTTTGAATCACTATCTCACCCTCTGACAGCACAGGAGGTCCGAGGAGGATGGAGCAGGCTGCAGGCACTGGCAGACACAATCGTGTGTGTCTGTGATGCAGAACTGATGACAGTACTGCTCACAATGCTCAGGAGTCAGGCGACAGACCTCAAGTTGGGTGGGTGAGTGCCGAGTAGGTTACATCACTGCCGGTTGCCGTTGCTGAGCTCAGCTGAGACCTGAGAGCAGGGGTACCCTGGGTAGGGGCAGTGACTAGCGTCGTACTTGTAGTAGGGCCTAGGCCTTCGGCTACTAGGCTGGCTTCTCGCTCTCCACATCCTCCATGGAGGCTCCAAGTTGCAACTCTGCGGCGTGGCGCCAACTTTTTGCATGCAACAAGTCTCCACCATAAATAGCACAGCCTGCGTAGCAGCGTCTCTGCTGGTGTTGCCTCCCCTCCCCCTCTGACAGAGAGGTATCTGTAGGCATCTGGGCGTGATGCTGGCGCATGATGGCGATCACTAACTTATAGGGCAACGGGCAGTAAATAAAAATAAAATATAAATAAAAATGAAATATAAATCCAGAACCGGTGCACCCCTCTAAAGAGTGGCACCCGGGGTGGACCGCCCCCCTTCCTTAGTACGCTACTGATTGTAGGGCTTTTCATGTTGAGTAAAATAAGAGAACTCCCACTTCTGAGAGATGCATATTTCCAGAGTTATTACAGTTTAACCAGTTAAACGTGTCAGAACAATCACCGGTGTCCTTGCCTAAAGGACAGATGTTGGTCCTGATACATCACATGTTTTGTGCTCACATCGCTCCTACGGGAGTGCTGTGAGCACTAGCGGGATCTGAAATTGACCCCTTCAAGACCGGATCAGTAACGTGTGCCGCCATACCGACCAACTTCAAAGTGGTTCTTAGGGGAATCCATTAACTGGAACACTGGTCATTAAGGGGTTAAACCTCTTTTGCGTTTTTTTTTTTTTTTTTATGAATTGTGCCCTCTATTGGTCTAGTCTGTTAAACTGTATAAAGGAGGAAAGTCAATGACACAGTTCTCCATAGAACGTGTTAGAAAATGCTGTGTCATTCTGTCAGAACTTTCAGGAATTAAACACACAGTAAATTCACCTCTTTGTTTGAACTGTTATAACATTTGAATAAAACAACTGAGAGACTGAGAACAGTGGGAGGGCCCTTGTTTTACTCAGCAGGAAAAGCTCTGTAACATAGATTATGTCACCGAGATCAAATTGAAAGATGTTTTTTATGGGCATCAAGATTGAAGTGCCCCCCAAATCATTAACATTGTGATACGCATATAAATACTTTTATTATGCTGAATAAGTCTGGGATTATTGAGAAATACACCTTGTTCGGCAGACATCAGCGACAGGGATCTTGCTGTAGATGCATCTGTGTGCCGTCGGTCCCTTCCGGTACCTTAAGGTACAATAGAACTCCACTCACTAGACCTGGAGAAGACTGGAAAGGACTGATGAACAAGTTGTATTTCTCAATAATGCCAAACTTATTAGGCATAATAAAAGTATTTATATGAGTATCGCTATGTTAATAATGATATTGGGGGGGCACTTTAATTTTGATTAAAGTTCCACTTTAAAAGACATTCGGTTTCTTTTGGATTTCAGTGCTGTATGCACACAAACAAAAATTTAAAAAATATTATTTTGGAGACCAGAGCTGTAACCTATAAACAGGAAAAGCTTGTGACCTCAAATAAAAGCATAGGGGTATTACCAATGTGAAAGGGAGGCAGTGTAATGTCAACAAAGATGATTATAGATTTATATGTAAGTATAATGTTACATTTTCTTATTTAAGTAGGGTTTTGAATAGGCATTGGCACATTTTGCAAGGGGATACTGTGTTAGTTGCATGCTTGCCAGTCAATTCCACCATTACTATTAGGAGGAACACTAATATTGGTAATGTAGTTGCTCAGATCAAACGTCGAGGTGGGGGACTGATTGGTGAAAAAGTGGGAGATTCCATTTACTAAAGGGTTGTTTCAATTGTGGCAAAACTGTCCTATATGCCAATTTGTAGATAAGGTTAATTAAAAAAATTCACATCAACTAGTAATGGGAAATGTTTTGACTTTACATACTTCCTTACCCCTTTGAGTGTTAGAGGGGGTACGCAACGCATTGCAAAGCTATGCGTTGTGTACCCTCTGGCACTCAAAGGGTTAATTGTGATTCCACATTTGTGATGTATCTTTTAGTGTGTCCATGTGTAAAGCTGTATATTTGGCACACCACAAGAACTCTCTGAGAGCTTGTTTCATGGAACACAATAGGAGAATGCAGATTTCATGGAACACACTAAAGCCATCCATTGCAGACTTCTTGTATTCAAGGGGTTAAAAGATTAATTTCACTCTGTGGGAGTTTTGGGGAATTTTATTTATCTCCATTAGTGCAGACGATTTGCCCTAATCTTGTTCCAATTTCCCCTTATACAAACAAGACAATGCTCTACAAATCCTGCTGGACAAGCACAGGTGACAATGTAGGTAATTTAGTTTTGTCAATTATGAACAGAAAGTGAGGGGAAGTGGAAATATGTGACCTGCAGTAGTTCATTTACTTTGTTTCTGACACATTATTTTGATGTATTTTTTGCAATAAAGATAAACCTATTTGAGAACACAGCAAGGCAATTCATACCTTATTACAATATTATAATTTTGCAGAGATGTTCAAGTTATAAATCCTTTTGCCCTGGGGTGATAGTGCCACTTCATAATTCATACTTGAGGAAATATTTCCTTCCATGTAACTTTTACTCTGGTTTCCAGTTAGCTAGATACCTTTTTTTATTTGACTTTTTATATGAACCCAATTAGTCTGAAATACAAGCTAGAAAGAAGAAGAGATATGAGTTAATAAAAATCAGGTTTAACAAACATGCAGTATATCATTCCAAATAACAAATAGGACACAAATGGATTGGCAGAAAATAATTCCATCCTGGTTGTTTTTTGACAGCACTCAAACCACTTGAGCATCACTTTTATGTTTTATAATGTCAGTGAACCACCTGACGAAATAATTTCCAAGTAATTCATTGTTGCCCACATACAAATCAATCTATATTGAATGCAGCAGTAGCAAATTATTTTTTTCTTCACTGAAGGAACTAATAGGTTTCATGGGCCTCATGTCGCATAATATTTATTCTTTTTCAATTGTAGATCCGAGTACTTTCAAATGAGAACCCATTGAGCAATCCAAACCTAAAGTATGGAAAAAAACAAACCACTGCCTTAAACCTGTGAACTGAAGTAAAAATATTTTTCTGAATTCCACCATTAGCTTTGCTGAAGTTTCTATAAACCTTTCTAGAAATGTCACTTGGAATTCCAGAGAGACCCAAAGTACAGTTTTGGAATGGCTAGAATTGAAACTGGAGCTTGCCTTTTAAAAACAGGCCAAAATGTCTTATACTTTTGGGCTAAATGTATATATTATATTTACAAATATAATATGCTTTTTATATAAAACAAAACAAAGTTGTTGGGGTTATTAGATATACAACTAAGCACAAGCTTAAGTCAGCCTACATCTGCCATCTCCAACTTCCCATACTTATACCCATAATCCCACTCTAATCAGAGTGGCCTGCTCACATCAGGAGATATCTTGCTGATTTACTGTGAGCAGGAGAAATTGTGCTCCTTTTTTAACCTATATGAATTGTGACAGCCAGCTTGCTGCTGCACCCAGCATGAGTTTCCTTCCCCCAAATTCAATCTTCTACCTCGATTGTAAGCATATCCAAGTGTCTAGCAGTTTTAGCCACAGCAGTATGCATTTCCATGCTAAAGAAAGCACACTCATACTGACATGAGTCAGACAAGCATTAGATAGATTGGTACTAAAAAAATACAGGAACTCTAAAACAGGTTCAAGTGTTCCAGTTCCACTAATATGTTTTAGTCTTGCTCCAGATTCATCAAAAAATGAAAATGGAGCTTTCAACTGCAATCCTGTTGAAACATCTTGATGTACAGAGCTCACTCTATCACTTTCTTTAGTTATGTCCACTAGACCACTAGCATTTTATCTAAACACATATGTGATATACTGTAAACTGGTATGAACACAAATTAGCCTACAGTTCGATGAATATATAAAAATGACAACTTTAGGTTATTTTAAATATTCACTTTATTTATTAAAAATACTTCTTAGGTGATCGTCTAAGTAAATTTTATAAGGAATTATCTATTTGTCACTTTCACCGCAATATAATGTAAATTTCATGTTATGGGAAAATACAGCTTTCAATGTATAATCGATAATATTGAAATATTATGTAAATGGTTTTATTTTTAATCTTGTGTGCATTATAATGTGAGCTGGACACAGATGGCATTGGATGATAAACAATTTCAGACCATTGTTTGGACATTGTGGCATGTTAGCTAGAACTGGTAAAGGGTATGACTCTCTAGTCCTTCCCCCAGTGATGTTGAGCTTGGCAACATCCTCATCAGTGGGTCCTGTGCAATAACCGTAGTGGTAAGCTTTGTCATTTTTCTCACACCTGGGGACTATTGTGGAAGTTTCAATGAATGATTGGTCACCTTGGATCCTTTTTTTTTTTTTTTTTGCAAAAAGAGGTCACATAATTCCATTCTCCAAAGCTGACAGTCCTCATGAGCTAGGATATTCTCAGTCATAACAGGGCCTTACATTGGTCCCAGTGGGTCCATGGGACCCAGGTGGCACTTTGACAGGGGTGGCAATTTGCCGCCCCAAGGCTATGAAGTGTCCCAGAATGTAGCCAAGTCACCCAAACAGCACAGACAGTCACTCACTCTCTGTCACTCAGCCCTGTTCTGCCAGCCGGGCCCACAGGCACAACCTACAAACAGCAACAAGGCACACACCACCAGCCAATGAGAGTATTTGCACAATGGTATGGTTCTCTCCTCTTTGGCTGGCTGGTATGTGTGAGACAGCTGGGACGGCGGCAGTACGTACCCTGGCGTTGTAAAGCATGCCATAGAAATTAGTGTGATTTGTCGTGAGAGTAAGTTTTTGGCAGCAGAAACTCCAATGATACAGTGTGAGACTGAGTCCTACCAGCGCAGACTCCTGTTCTCTATCTGAGTAAGTCTTCAGAAAAAGACAGCAGTCCGAGCAGGCA
The DNA here is from genome assembly GCA_037306005.1 of Rhinophrynus dorsalis. NCBI lineage: Eukaryota > Metazoa > Chordata > Amphibia > Anura > Rhinophrynidae > Rhinophrynus > Rhinophrynus dorsalis. The sequence continues at coordinate 579,145,344 of CM074718.1, forward strand.
TGCACTAAGCAGCCACAAGCACAACTCCCCAGCCATCAATACAGAATTTTACAGGCAGCTGCTTAAGGACAGAAAATTTCTGTTCCCCAGAACTGGGTTTGCTTTTCGATGGTTTTAATTTCTAGGACATTTCTATCTGTTTGTGTTGCAGGAAAGATAACAAAAAGCATCATAGAGAAAAAAACAGTTAATGAAATGGCTTCTGAGCACTTTTGTGAATAGTCCAATTCACTACTTGCATTGGCCTTTCACACTAGCCTAGTAGACAATGCGTAGGAGACATATTTCATAGATCAGACCAATTATATAATCATTAATATGGACGGTAGGCTGGCTAACCCACCCTAACTGAGGATATTAAGATGTTTTTGCAGTCTGTTGCACATTTGTACTCTATTCTTACAAAATATATTCTGGACGTGTTCACATCTTATACCCTCATCCAGACTGCTAGGTCATGAAGAGGGGCTAGATGGACTGGTAATTTAAGCAACAGCAAAAGTGTTGAAAGCAATACTGTACAGCAAGTGCACATATAAGTATACTGGGGCCTATGTATACAGAAGAAAAAAACAGCAGCTGTTTTGGGACAAAACAACTGTACACTATTGGCCATAAACACAAGGAGGGCAAAGCAATTTGGGAAAAAAATAAATGCACCATATGGAACAAATACAATTCAATTTCATTAACCCTTTGAGTGCCAGAGGAGTAACCCTCTGGCACTCAAAGGGTTAAATAATTATTTTTCCACTTTGCATTCTAGAGATGTTTCCATAGTATTGTAGACAACAACAGTGCAGTTGTTGTACCCCGTAACAGCTCTATGTGCTGAATGTCAAAAATGAAATCTGGTCACCCTACCCAAGGCATGTTCTTTAGGGCACCAGTACGCATTCGGTGTGCTGTATGCATACCAGACACTGTCATTACATTCATATACAGGTAGGGGCCCTCTTTCAAAATACTACTATATTAATATTAATTTCATCCCCAATCACTCACATGTCTTTTTCTCCGTTTTGTCTTATCCACAAACCAGATAATCGCAACAGGGGTACGTTCAATCCGCCTCTGATCAGATAACACTTTTAAAATAACCACCAACCAGCGGGAGTGTAAAATCAAATCTCTTTATCAATGCGTTTCTGAGATCTCCGCTCTTTCCTCAGATATCCTGAGGAAAGACCGGAGAACTCAGAAACATGTTGATAAAGAGATTTGATTTTATCCTTGTTTGAGCACAAGTGAAGTAATGAAAGGGATTAAGCCATGGGTTGATCCACAAAGTAGTGATATCATGAAAATGTCCCTGTTGGTAGCTCTCGAGGACCAAGTTTGGTTACCTTTGATCTAAATAGAGATCAGTTGCTAAAAATTGTGATCATGTGGTTCTTTTCTTTTATTATATGTTTGGGGGGCCTATATACACATTCTCAGTCTCTCTATACATTGTTCAAACAGTACATAAAAAACATATTGTCGATCATGCCCACTGACCTTGACAAAAATGTTTGATCCTGCACATTAAACAAAATTGATTTGGTCAAATAAAAATGATTTAAAGGGGAACTTTCACCTCTAAAAACTTTTTCCCATATGCTTAGCAATGAAAATAGTATTAGGAAAGGTGTTTATTTCTTTTTCATTTTCGTACTTTGTAAGATATTCAGTCTTCAAGCTCTGCATTCAGCGGCACACTGAATCTTCAGGCACAGCTCTGCAGGACTTCCCAGTGCTGTTTAATTCTCCTCCCACCTCCCTCCCAGCTGCCTCAGGGAGCTAGTTCACGCTTCAGTGTGATGTGCCTCCCGCCTATCTTTACAGCAAGCTGCGTTTAGCTCAATATAATGATAAACGGAGCTTGCTGTACAGCTAGACGGGAGGCACATCACACCGAAGAGAAGCATGAATGCACTCCTTGGGGCAGCTGGGAAGGAGGTGGGAGGAGAATTAAACAGCACTGGGAAGTCAAGTACTGCAGGCTTGTGCCTGAATATTCAGTGTGTCGCAGAATGTGGAAGTCCAAGCTTGAAGACTGAATATCTTACAAAGTACATAAATGAAAAAAAATAAAATAAACACCTTTCCTAATACTATTTACATTGCTAAGCATGTGGGAAAAAGTTTTTTGAGGTGAAAGTTCCCCTTTAACACCTTAGTGACTTGTGACGTGCCAGGATGGTCTCCCTGCTCTGGACATTAAGGACCGGTGTCGGTCCTGGTATGGCATGGATATGGGATGACAGCAGGCTGCACATTGCTCTGCCATCCCAGAATTCATTGAAATGAAAAAAATGCACTGTGGTCCTTAATGGCCATCCCCTGCAGTTATTTGTGAATGAGCTTCTCCTGTAAATACAAAGCAAAAAGCAAAGCACTACTATGAAATAAATGACTGTACATAATAAATATATGAATAAAAGATAAATACAAATTGTAACTGTCTTGGTCAATTTGATCACCAAAACAGAAAAACTATATTTCACTGTTGTCAATACAGGTTACTGGTAATTCTGGGAGGCGAAGCCCTCTAGTGGTAGGCAGGAACATTTCACAAAGTGTATGCAGGGGGTGGAACCTCCCCTCCCTCCTTAGGCTGCAGCCAGCCAACCAGCTCCAGAATGAATTGTTCCTCATTGGAGTAACAAAGCTGAAGAACAGTTCTACACTAGTTTTAGTTTTTTTGTTATTTTCTGTCAGATATGGAATACCAACCATTAGGCAGATTACCATGACTGACAAATGCCCTCCAATGTGGCTAGCTCAGTTTCCAGGACTATTTATGTGGACCTTTAGTCCTGAGGGGGAAAATCTTGACTCTAAGTGCTTCCCCAGGAGTCACCCACTGAGTTACTTCTTTTCCATGGTAGTCTGAAGACAGAAGACTGCAGGAAAGGTGAGCTACCCTTTGAGTGCTGCTGGTCCACTTGTCCCACAGTACCCCTCCGCACAGGGGTGGATATTTGGAGTTCTCATTGCACACTCCTGCACTCATTGGGTATATATGTGTGTCTGTCTGGGTGACTGGAGCATGTTTCTGTGGTAATTTAACCCTTTCACTGCTGGATGGGGGTTTTATGGCATCTATTTCTATTGGGTTGATGTTTTTACTGTATCCTGACATGTTCCCTTACTGTTTTACATGTTTTTATACTTTATTTCTTGGGGTACAAAAATTGTGTACTGCGCCTTTAAGGCGCGCTTTACCGCATAGATGCCATTGCTCCATTCATTCCTATGGGACTGCACTGTTTGGGATGTATCTCTGCAACCGCTTGTGCTAGCAACTTCAGAGGTGACTCATTTTACTTGTCTACCCTTGCTCTATCATCTGGTTTACAGTTCAAGTGTTTTGGGGGGCTCAGGGGGCTTTGGTCACTGTTTAGGATACTTTTTGGGAAAAACTACATTTCTCATGAGCACTTGCTTCGCCCGATTTTCTGATTGGCTCCCGTCACGGCAGCCATTTTGTTGGCAGTTTTGAGCCAGTATCCTACACAGGGTTTGGAATCTCCTTCTCTCCTTTAATGATTAACCCTTCTCCTGCCAGATACGTTCAAATTAACGTTTTCTGGGGTGAAACTTTAATCGTTAACACTGTTTCTTGGGTGATTTATTGTACAGTATGGTTATTGACACTATGTGAATGTCTATACCGCAGGAGCTTGGGGTTAGAACTATGACTTGGGAGGCTGGGGTCTCTGTATCCCCCATTGCACATTGCTCTTCCTGTCACTTAGGGCTACCTAGAGATTTCTCAGGTCATATTTGCCCAGCATGTTCTGATGTCCCTGACAGCAACCCAGGGCCCTCCAGCCATGCTATTGAGCCAGCTTGGATGTAAGAGTTTAAGGCTGCAACTAGGGACCTTAGGTCCACACTACAACTCCTTCCATCCCAGATACAGGGGGTCCTCCAGGCTTGACAGGCCCCCTCTGGTATCAGCACTTCCCTGCCTAAACCCCAGGGGACACCTGATGTCTCAGACTCCTCGGAAGAGGAGCTGCTCATAGACACAGATGTGGAAGAGGGTTCTACTCTAGAGTCTTCTAGGTGTATTGGGGACCCGTTTCAGGCTGATCCTGAGCTCTCTGCGGAGGGCCTGATCTGAGCTGTCTTAACCATACTTAATATTCCCCTGGTTCAGGAGGTCCCGTCTGATCCCTCTGTTGTTTTTTTCAGGAGCCTCCTAAGCCCCTGACTTATTTTCCTCCTAATCCCACTCTTGACCGTCTGGTTTCAGAGGAGTGGCAATCACCGGACAAGACTTCTTCTGTGTCCAGGAAATTTGCTAAGCTTTGCCTCTTTTCTGAGGTTGCTCTTGCTAAGTGGGTTCATCCCCCTAAGGTGGATGCTCCTGTTTCTAGGCTGTCTAAGTCCACTGCCTTACCTGTTTCTGACGCTTCTGCATTAAAAGACTGGACTGACAAGAAGCTTGAGATTACTCTCAAGTCTATTTTCGTGTCCGCAGGCACTGCCATGCGGCCTGCTTTTGCTACTGCGTGGGTTAACCAGGTGTCACGGTTTGTTAAGACTCTCAGACGTAAGGTTTAGGTAAAAACATAACTTTGTTGAAAAGTTAAGGCAATCCCATAGTGTTTTCATACACATACAAACATCACATATATATAAGCAATTGACAATTGAGAAGGTTCTACCGGCCTTGCAGATAATACCGGCAAGGCAACCCAAGCGATACTGAAGGGATATTGATAAGTAGGCTCTACCGGCCCTGCCAATACTGGGTAAGGCAACCGTAAGATGGTAACTTACTGGTTCTACCGGCCTTACCAATACCGGGCAGGGCAGCCTGAGGAATAGACAAGGAATAGGCTCTACCGGCCCTGCCAATACCGGGTAAGGCAACCGTGGAGTGGCAACGTAACAGGTTCTACCAGCCTTACCAATACCGGGCAGGGCAGCCCAGAATGGATACCCAAGGATAGGCTCTACCGGCCCTGCCAATACCGGGTAAGGCAACCTAGAGGTGTCAACGTGAAAGGTTCTACCGGCCTTACCAATACCGGGCAGGGCAGCCCAAGAAGGGAGACACCACTAAGACCAGTGACTGTCAGATGACAATGACAGTAGGATGGTAAATAGAGTATACGGTCAAGCTGTCTCACCCAAGGAGAGGCTAGTGTCGGTACACATCTGAAACAAGTGCCGCTAGGACTGGACAGCACCAGAAGCCTGACTGCAAGTCAGGGAGTAAACCAGCATCCGTACGCTGGGACCAACAACTGTACCTTGAGCTGCAAGGCAAATGGAGTAAACCAGCGTCCGCACGCTGGAACCAACAGGCAGTAGAATGAGTCACAAGGCCAATGGAGCAAACCAGCATCCGCACGCTGGGACCAACTGACAGTATTGTGAGCCGCAAGGCTAATGGAGTAAACCAGCGTCCGCACGCTGGGACCAACAGACAGTATTGTGAGCCGCAAGGCTAATGGAGTAAACCAGCGTCCTTATATCGTTTTTCATGTTTTTTTAATGCCTACAAAATAAAATAAAGATAAAACGAAGTATTACTATCCCTTTAAGGAGAGACACATGGAATACATTATGAATGCGCATGGATGCAGGTATGTCCAAGGCATAGGAAACAGGATTAATTTTGCGAATGATTCTGTAAGGACCAATAAACCGAGGTGCCAACTTATTAGATGGGACTTGGAGCTTAAGATTCTTGGAAGAAAGCCATACACTATCCCCAACTTGGAAGGAAACTGCTGGAAGCCTTCTGCGATTAGCATAGCGCTGATGGCGCTGAAATGACTGGCCCAGTGCCCTCTGAACTTGTGCCCATGTGGAACAGAGTTGCTCGATATGCTCATCCAGAGCTGGAATCTGTTGTGTCTGAAAGGAATCTGGGAGCAAACAGGGTTGGAAGCCATAATTGATCAGAAACGGAGAGCTCCCGGAAGAAGAGTTGACAGCACAGTTCCTGGCGAACTCCGCCCAAGGCAACAAGTCGGCCCAATTGTCATGATGGTCAGTCACGAAACAGCGCAACAACTGTTCCAAACCCTGATTGGCACATTCAGCGGCCCCATTAGTCTGGGGATGATATGCAGAGGAGAAGGATAGCTGTATGCCCATCTGTTCGCAAAATGCCCTCCAGAACCTGGACACAAACTGGCTCCCCCTCTTTAGCAAACACTATTGCCAATTCTTTAGCTGAGGGAAGGCCACGGAGGGGCACGAAGTGAGCCATTTTAGAAAACCTGTCTACCACCATCAATATGAAGGAATACCCTCTAGACCTGGGCAATTCTCCCATAAAATCGATGGAAACATAAGACCAGGGGCGTTCACCATTAGGCACCGGCTGAAGCAGGCCCACTGGGAGATGTCTAGGGGTTTTAGCACGAGCACAGGTGGCACAGGCATTAGTAAAATCGGCACAATCTGATCTCATAGAAGGCCACCAGAATAACTGGGAGAGGGACCATAACAATTGGTCTCTACCAATATGTCCCGCAGCCTTAGAGGAATGGTAGGTTTCAAGTAATCGAGTATGTAATGGTTCAGCGACAAAACACTTGCCCATCGGGGTTTCCTGGGGAGCGGAGGCCTGGGAGGCCAGAATTTCATCCCCTAGTGGTGAAGTGATACTAGTGCGTATGGTGGCAAATATTCGATCAGGTTGAATGATAGGTGCTGGTGCCTCTTCTCTGTCAATTTCTGCCTCAAATTGTCTTGACAGAGCATCAGCCCTAACATTCTTAGATCCATATGATACAATGAAATTGAATCGGGACAGGAATAATGCCAATCTGGCCTGGCGAGAGGACAATCTCTTGGCCTCAGAGAGATAACTTAGATTTTTATGATCCGTCAGGATTAAAACGGGATTTTTTGTGCCTTCGAGCAAGTGGCGCCATTCCTTAAGAGCGAGGATAATGGCCAATAATTCTCTGTCACCAATCTCATAATGGCTTTGAGCTCCGGTGAGCTTTTTAGAAAAGAACCCACAGGGTCTGAGCGTTCCACCTTTGACCTGCCATTGGGAAAGTACTGCCCCAACCCCAATATCTGAGACGTCAACCTCCAAGGTGAACGGGAGTAATGGGTTGGGATAACACAGGAGCATTAGCAAAAGCCACTTTCAGTTCTTCAAAGGCCTCCTCCGCGGCCGCTGGCCAGAGAGATGGATTAGCGCCCTTATGCGTGAGGTCCGACAGGGGTTTAACAATGGACGAGAAGTTCTTAATAAACTAACTATAATAATTGGCGAAACCCAGAAATCGCTGGATAGCTTTCAGACTCTTAGGCCTAGCCCACTGCAAGACTGCTGTCAACTTCTCCTTGTCCATGGCAATGCCGTCTTTGCCAGTTATAAACCCCGGGAACGGTACACTGGTTTTGTGGAACTCACATTTCTCCAATTTACAGAATAATTTATTTTTTCGTAAGCACAACAATACTTCAGACACATCCTTGATGTGTTGTGACAAGTCTTTGGAGTGAATAAGTATATCGTCAAGGTGGACTACGACACATGACTGTAACATATCTCTAAGAACATCATTAATCAGTTCTTGAAATACTGCGGGTGCATTGCACAGACCAAATGGCATGACTAGATATTCATAATGCCCAGATCTCGTGTTAAAGGCAGTTTTCCACTCATCACCGGCTCTGATACGTATCAAATTGTATGCTGCCCTTAGGTCCAATTTGGTGAAAATTGAGGGGCCCTTGAGTTTGTCAAAAAGCTCAGTGATGAGTGGTATCGGATAAGCATTCTTAGCCATCAGTTTATTTAACCCACAGTAGTCGATGCATGGTCTCAGTTCGCCATTTTTTTTCTTAACGAAAAAGAACCCGGCCCCAGCCGGAGAGGTAGATTTCCTTATGATCCCTCTATTAAGGGCATCAGAAATGTATTCTTCCATAGCTTGGTTCTCCTCACAAGACAATAGGTACGTGCGTCTCCTGGGGGGCACCTCTCCAGGCATTAGGTCGATGCAACAATCATATGGTCTGTACTGGGGTAAGGTGCCAGCCTCTCCCTTACTAAAAACATCGCTAAACTGCTGGTATACATCAGGTAGTGAAGGGGAGGTGCACAAGACCTTAACTAGATGGGTGACACACTTATCCATACAGAACTGAGACCAAGCGGAGATCTCGCATTTCTGACAATCAAATTGTGGATTATGCAACTGTAACCAAGGAATACCCAATATTACGGCATGGAGAGGAGAGTTAATTAGTTGAAACTGCTGCTCTTCTTTATGGAGAGCCCCAATAGTCATGGATAATGGCATGGTTTCAAATGTAACTTGAGCGGGTTCCAGGGGTCTACCATCAGTTGCTTCAATAGCCAGAGGGGTTTCTTTTTCGATACGTGGTACCCCATGTAATTCAGCAAAGGTATTATCCATAAAATACCCAGCTGCACCAGAATCAACTAGGGCCAGAACCTCCACTGAACGTTGCGCCTAAGATAGTACCACCTGTATGGTGGGTTTAAGTGTGCCAATCACTGGGGACGATTGTACACCACCTAAGGCCTGTTGCCCAAGGTACCCTAGGTGTGTTCGTTTCCCGGACGTACCGGGCAGGATCTTAGCAAATGTCCATTTTTACCACAGTACAAACACAGCCCTTGCTTCCTGCGATACAGTCTCTCCTCCTTGGTTAGCCTAGTAAAACCTACTTGCATAGGTTCACCTGGTTCCCGTACTGGTTCACTAGGTTTAGATGCCAAGGGAGGGATGGGTTGGCAAAATATGCTACTAGACCCATTATTTTTTAACCATACTTTACGATCTTTGGCGGTTAGTCTCTCACATATTCTGGAGTCAATTAGAATGACATACTCAATGTAGTCATCTAGATCAGTAGGCAAATCTTTTGCTGCAATTTCATCTTTAATTTGGTCACTCAGGCCTTGGGCAAAGGCTGCCAACAACGCCTCGTTATTCCACCCCACCTCTGCTGCCAAGGTGCGGAATTCAATGGCACAGTCGCCCACCGTGCGCCTGTCCTGTTGTATCGCCATAACACGTTTAGCAGCAGAGGTGGTTCTACCAGGAGGCTCAAACACTCTCCGAAAGGATTGCACAAATTCACTGAAATTCTTAGTACAAGGTTTAGCATTTTCCCACAATGGATTAGCCCAAGCCAATGCTCTACCAGTCAGCAGGGATATCATGAACCCAACCTTACTACGGTCATTGGGAAACACGTGTGCCATCAATTCCATAAATATTTCGAGTTGGTTGATGAACCCTCTGCAGAGATGAGGGTCGCCGTCATACCTTAGCGGCAAGGGTGCAGAAGCCGTTAATCCTTTGACCGTGGCCCCTGAGGGCCTTGTATCAATCTCCGGTGTCTGACTTGGCGAGACCACCGGGCTAGAACCAGACTTGTCAGCAAGTACAGTGCGTTCAAGGTTAGTTTGGATTGCAACCGCCAATTGATCCAAACGTTGCTCATGCATATCCATCCTCCAATGGATATTCTGCGTATTACCGTCACTCTTATTGTCTGAGGTCATGGCCCTTTCGTACTGTCACGGTTTGTTAAGACTCTCAGACGTAAGGTTTAGGTAAAAACATAACTTTGTTGAAAAGTTAAGGCAATCCCATAGGGTTTTCATACACATACAAACATCACACATATATAAGCAGTTGACAATTGAGAGGCCTTGCAAATAATACCGGCAAGGCAACCCAAGTGATACTGAAGGAATAGTGATAAGTAGGCTCTACTGGCCCTGCCAATACCTGGTAAGACAACCGTAAGATGGTAATGTACTGGTTCTACCGGCCTTACCAATAAGGGGCAGGGCAGCCTGAGGAATACACAAGGAATAGGCTCTACCGGCCCTGCCAATACCGGGTAAGGCAACCGTGGAGTGGCAACGTAACAGGTTCTACCGGCCTTACCAATACCGGGCAGGGCAGCCCAGAATGGATACCCAAAGATAGGCTCTACCAGCCCTGCCAATACCGGGTAAGGCAACCTAGAGGTGGCAACGTGAAAGTTTCTACCGGCCTTACCAATACCGGGCAGGGCAGCCCAAAAACTCCCTTCTTGGGCTGCCCTGCCCTGTATTGGTAAGACCAGTGACTGTCAGATGACAATGACAGTAGGATGGTAAATAGAGTATACGGTCAAGCTGTCTCACCCAAGGAGAGGCTAGTGTCGGTACACATCTGAAACAAGTGCTGCTAGGACTAGACAGCACCAGAAGCCTGACTGCAAGTCAGGGAGTAAACCAGCGTCCGTACGCTGGGACCAACAACTGTACCTTGAGCCGCAAGGCAAATGGAGTAAACCAGCGTCCGCACTCTGGAACCAACAGGCAGTAGAATGAGTCACAAGGTCAATGGAGCAAACCAGCATCCGCACGCTGGGACCAACTGACATTATTGTGAGCCGCAAGGCTAATGGAGTAAACCAGCATCCGCATGCTGGGACCAACAGACAGTATTGTGAGGCGCAAGGCTAATGGAGCAAACCAGCGTCCGCACGCTGGGACCAACAGACAGTATTGCGAGCCGCAAGGCTAATGGAGCAAACCAGCGTCCGCACGCTGGGACCAACTGACATTATTGTGAGCCGCAAGACTAATGGAGTAAACCAGCGTCCGCACGCTGGGACCAACAGACAGTATTGCGAGCCACAAGGCTAATGGAGTAAACCTGCATCGTGATCCGACCCGGCACTGGCTGACGACTCCGCTCCGTGATCCGACCCGGTTCTGGCTCCTGATCCTGCTCCGTGATTCTTCCACTCTCCGGTGGTGTTCCTGCGACTCAGTCATCCGGTTCCGGCTACTGCTCCTGTCCGGTTGCTGCTCCTGTGTACTCCGGTCGCGCTGGCGACATTCTGACTATTCTCAGTTTCCTCGCTTATTACGCTGTAGCCGAGGTTGCCTGCCTTGTTCTCGTTGAGCATTGCTCTTTTCAAATGTACCAGATTAACCCTTGCACTGCCGGTAGCCTCCGATTACGTGCCATTTTGATACATTGCCAAGCTCCGGTGATTCTGTGAGCCTTTACACTTTTGAGCCTCCGCTTTACGCTATACCAGTCCTTGCAGAGCTCCGCTTGTTCGATGCCCGGTGAGCATCGTGATCACGCTGGTTGACACTGGTAGTCCATTCGCTCTTGCAACAAGGATTCTGGGTGACACCATGTGGGTGTCTGGGCAGTACCTCATTTGCTCAAAGTGCTTTATCCCAACTGCACTACTCTGTGCATCGGCTCTTCAGAGCTTGGGCAATTCCGTTCTACTGTGGCCTCCCAAGGGCTGGCATATTTCCGTGGCAGACGCAGGGTTACTCGATACTCATTCAGGGCGATTTCTATTCTGGTTACATCAAATTGGCAGTAGCAATCCTCATAAGCCCACTGTGGTGGTACGGGCTCAGCTTAGAGCAACAGGGGCTCATCCTGCTTATGCTTCAAGAGTGTTACAGCGCTTATCCTGAGTTCCTGATCTACATTTAAAGACTGTTACCATAGACTGCTATATATCTCCTGGGCGTTGGCCAATCTAGTCTGAGCCTTACCAGTTGCTCCACTTAACCCTCTATGCACTACTGTTTGTAGTTTACTCCATGCTCTGTTCATATTGCCTGTTCTTACCTTTACTAGCCCCTAGGGGCAGTGTTGTTCATTTTTATTTCAATAAACTGTGTTTTACGTTACAACCTGGTCTGAGTGTCAGTAAAACCGTAACAAGGGTGTATTCCTCCTCTTCCCTTGTTGATCAGAGTAATTCGGAAGCTGCGGATGGAACCTTGTCCAATCATTGTGTATGCTCCGTTTTGGCCTCCCCATTCTTGGTTTCCGGTGCTCCTGGTTCTATCTGTGGCGGAGCTGTTTCGGCTCCCCTCTCGCCCAGATCTTCTTCTGCAGGGTTACCTATGGAAGGAAGATGTCCACCATCTGGCTTTGACAGCTTGGAGGGTGAATCCTCAATTCTAAGGAAGAAGTGATTTTCCTCTGCGGTGGTGGCTACTATGCTTAGTGCACGTAAGCCTGTTTCCTCTAAGATCTATCACCGCGTCTGGTCTACATTTGCTTCTTGGTGTGCTGACAGGGATCTGTCACCTGAGTTTGATCTCCTCAACGTCTTGGCATTTCTGCAGGACGGAGTGTTAAGGGTCTCAGTTTGAGTTCCTTGAAGGGTCAGACCTGCGCTTTCTGTTTTCTTTCAGCAGCGCATCGCGGATATGCATGATGTCAAGGTTTTCTTCCAGGGCGTTGCTCATGTCCGCCCTGCCTTCTGGAGTTCTGCTCCTCAGTGGGACCTTAACCTGTTGTTGGGGGTTCTTCAACATCCTCCCTTTGAGTCCTTGGCAACTATTCCTCTGCGTCTCCTGACATGGACGATGGCCTTCCTTTTGGCGATTGTGTCTGTTCGCCGTGTTGCGGAGTTGCAGGCTTTGTCCTGTACGCCTCCTTATCTGGCGTTTCATAAGGATAAGGTGGTACTCCCCGTACGTTCAAGGAGTTTCTTCCTAAGGTAGTCTCCGAGTTTCACATCAATCAGGAGATTGTGGTGCCCTCTTTCTGCCCTAACCCCTCCTCTGACAAGGAGTGTGATCTTCACTTGTTGGATATGGTGCGCTGCGCTGTCTTAAATGTTATGTGCATCGCACTGAATCTGTTCGCTAGATGACGTGCTGTTCGTCATTCCTGAGGGGCCTAGAGCAGGAAGACCTGCATCAAAAGTGACTATTGCTTCTTGGATTAAGTCCAAGGTTCGTGAGGCATATAAGTTACGGAACAAGCATGTTCCCTTCAGGGTCACTGCTCATTCCACCAGGTCCATTGGGGCCTCTTGGGCCTATAAGAATCCGGCTTCTGCTGATCATCTGTGTTGGGCGGCCACTTGGTCCTCCGTGCACACCTTTTGAAGCACTACCGTGTGGATGTGCTGGCTTTGGCTGATGCCAGCTTCAGAAGAAAGGTCCTGGAGGCAGCTTTGCCTCTTCCTTAACTGTTGAGCCCTGTTGGCTCTTGTTATGTGTGCTGTGTGATAGTTCCAGGGTCGTTACCCCTATTTGGTATTAGTTGACACTTCAGTTTGTTGGGCTATCTCTGACCTGTTGGTCCATAGCTGTACTAGTGACTTTGGGGGCCTTGCGCCTGGTCCTTGCCTCCTTCCCGCCTCAGGGAAACTCAATGGTTGGACATCCCAGAGTTACCAGTAACCTGTATTGGATGACAGTGAAAAGAGGATTTTAGTCTTACCTGTTAAATCCTTTTCACTTAGTCCATACAGGTTACTGGTCTCCCACCCTGTCAATAGACCATGCTTGGCCCTCCTGTGGCAGACCGTGGGGGTCCTTCGGGGTCATGCTCACATGAGTCTTCTTCCCTTCTACTAGCTAGTCTTTTTTAGTGTCTCAATTCATTCTGGAGCTGGTTGGCTGGCTGTAGCCTAAGGAGGGAGGGGAGGCTCCACCCCCTGCATACATTTTGTGAAATGTTCCTGCCTACCACTAGAGGGCTTCGCCTCCCAGAGTTACCAGGAACCTGTATGGACTAAGTGAAAAGGATTTAACAGGTAAGACTAAAATCCTCTTTTTTACACTTCAGAATTCTAAAATAAAGTCTCTAATAAAGTCCAAATGTCATGTCCACTGAGAGAAATGCTGCTGTCTTCAAAGTTTTAACACACTATAAAGTCAAAGAGAAAATAGGATAGGGGAAGACTGCACATGATACAGTAGTATAATTTGATGAAACCATAGGAGCTTTTAATATAGGAGCTTTGTACAATATGGTTGGACTCTTTCCACGGTCATTATGAGGAATTCTCCCTAACATGGGTACCAAGAAATACATATGGATTTATATGAACACTACAAATGCAGTGGTATATATTGGCGGCTCTGAGATATTAGCCAGGAACCTAACCACTAATTTATGATAATATGCTCTGCTGTCTGATTGATTTTTCCTGATATTTCTACCGGATTATTGGTATGCTGGCAATTTGACTTTACTACAAGATCCTTTAAGTGGAACTGATGTGTGCACCAGTGTTGACCGTATACATGGGACATAGATTGACATTCTTCCAATAGTAAATCTGTGGCTCCTTATCTTAGAGTATACATGGATGTCTTCTATTTATTGGAATCTGGGGCATGGACTCTAGGCAATGGTGCTGATGTCCTATATTGAATTGATTACTTACTATGTGTTGTCTGTTAACGGCTCTATGCAGTTCCTTCCTATGGATGTGGATCGAGTGCTCAGATTTCTTGAGTTGATGCTGCTTCTAGCCGGCAGCATAATCCGTTTGTTTAGATGCCGGTTGCTTGGCAACTGACCACGTGTCTGATGACGTCACCATCCCTGTTGAATGCTAGGGAACTTTTTTTGCGTTCCAGTGGTGGTTTCGGCGGGGATAGGTGAGTCAGTCCTCTTTTCTGTATATATAGTGTGTATTTAACTAATTTTAAGCCATTTGTCCTGATGAAGGACCGGAAACATTTGACTCTCTATGATGTGAATAAAGAGTTACATGATTGAAGAATTCCACAACCCGGGATTCCCAGGCTGAGTACATTCTATATACTTATACTTATGGGATGTGCACCACCATTTGTTTATCAGTATTTATTTAAATTGTGATGTAGTGTGTGCCAGTGCCTTGCTATATATTGTTTAGATATATACAGGGCTCAAAATTTCCACTCGCCAGTAGCCAATGGCGAGTGAAAATGTAACCCTGGCGAGTAGAAATTCAGCCCTGGTTGGTATGTAACTTTTCAGGTCTGGCTAGTAGCAAAGGACTTCTTATTTTAAGCCATATATATATATATATATATATATATATATATATATATATATATATATATATATACTATCATTTTGAGTAATACAAGGGTATTCTCACTGCTGAGAGAATTGTATTCAGAAGTTATTTCAGCCAAAATGTGTATTTTTTGGGTGCAGTACTTTCATGGCTTGAGATTTTTTTGCGGCGCTGTTGTTAAGGCAGTCTATGGATAGCTCTGGTTAGTTGACCATACACCTTCATTGGCTGCTATAACAACAAATACTCTATACACTTTCAGGCCATGGAGACATAGCACCCAAAAAATGCAAGTTTGAGAAGCAATAGCTTTTGACTAAGTGCCACTTAGCAGTAGGAATATCTTTTTTTAATTAGACAGGATGAACCTAGCAATATATATATATATATATATATATATATATATATATATATATATATATATATATATATATATATATATATATATATTTCAATATGGAGTGTTACTTTCCCTTTAACCACTTAAGGACCAGTGGTGCGCACCTCTCTGGTCCTTAAGGGGTTAAAGAAGATAAATGGCCACTCACATTTGGAGGTGATTTACAGTCTCATCTCATAAACAGAATATGATCCCCAAGCCACTTGGGCAAAAAATAACTTTTAGAAGCGGTTCTCCTTTAGGTCAGTCTCCAGGAACATGCAGTTTGCATGGTTTTTAGCACTGTCCCAAGATGACCATATTAGGAGAAACAAACTTGCAGTTGAACCATCCCAGCGTGTTTCATGTTCCTACAATCACTTAATTAAAGGAGCTAAATAATATGACTACCACTCTCTCACTTAAACATCCCAGAACATACCCAGCGCTCTGAATGCTCACGATCCAAAGCAGGAGTAATAACATTCTATTGTCTGGGCATGCTAACTAAATTCTAGGCTAGCTGCTCTACAGAAACATATATCAACAAAAATAACACGAAAAGGGATATTAACCATTTATTAGTAAATTTCTATTTGGAATATCATTTAACCCTACCCCATCACGTGTAAATGGGCCCAACTGTAAATCCAGAATGTTTCTCACAAATTGACTTTCTTAACAATACCACAAGCTGTAAAATTTTTAGAGATTGCTTTAAGTCCATTGCCAGATGATTACTGTCTTCACACCAATATGTAGGGATGGAAAGTTTTATATACCTACTAATCTGTGACTAGTTAAAAAATCCAGCAGAAGAGATGGATACTATTCTCTTCATTTAACATTGATTGCACTAGTAACTGTTCATGTAATGACTAGTAATGTATTCACTGACTGATGAGCATCATATGTATTACAAAAGTATCTGGTAACTGTATTTGACAAGTAATTCTTGTAATACATATATTTTCATTGCAGTTATAATTGCCCTTTATCTCTGACAAGAATCTAAGTCTTTTATTAACTCCTACTATCTTTCAATTTACTAGGTACATGCGTGTTTCAGTTTTATTCTTTTTTTTTTTTTTACTTTTAATGAAAATTAGATAGTCAAAATAAGTATATTTTCTTGCTGTCTCACAATAGCCCATCTCAGTGATATCTGGTATAGAAAGTGGCAAAAGAAAAGTTTGTCTCTTGTCATTAGGGTTGATTCTCATCTAAGAGAAACCTTTGAAATCTGTATTATTAATTTCTCACTTTTGATTTTTTTAAATATTTTTCTATTTCCCACCTTAACTAACTCATTTTGTAAAATTAATTAATTATGCCATTTTCTTTGACTTTAGTTGTTAAAACCATGTAATTTCATATCCTGTTTGGTTAATAGAAGGCTCATGAGTACATTCGACCCCTTTGATAGAGACTGACATATTGTAGGGCATGCTAGGAGTATACCAAACTGCATTTTCCAAAACTTTTCTCCTTAATTATATTGTTGAAATAGGACAATTTTATGTTAATCTAGTTTTAACTGCTACAACCATGATGAAAAAGTACCGTAATCAAGGCACTTATGTATAAATGTTTCCAAAAAATGTCACTGAAGGAAAAATATATTTCTCCCCTTCAAAGATACTCAAGGCTTTGAAAACCATGGAATTACTTATTGTATTCCATATCTACAGCCCAAATAAGAGAAATAGTATGTTTTGACACTAACCAAATCAAAATAAAGTTTTTTCCTTTTTAAAAGACATACCTACACTAAAATTGTTGTAATAAATACAGACACGTAAACAGTATATACCACATTGGAAAATAAACAGTGCGCTGCATCAAATGCATGTTCACTTGCCCTTCTATCCTTATATAAAGATATTTCAATGTTTGCCTTTGTGAAAAAAACATTTTTTATGTTCTAACTGTACCCGACAATACCTTTTAGCATACTAATAATTTGTACAAATTATGATATGCACAGACCACTATCCAAATTCATTTTTCTTAATACAAATCTATACACAGACATTCTAACAAAATAAAATCAGCGGTTCCTAGTTCTCACAACATGGAGAAATTTAAATAAGCATTTGAAATAGCCCTACTTTTCAAGGAAAGCTTAAAGCATTAAAGCTTTAACACGACAGAATAGAATTGGATAGCAGACAGGTGTTTAAAAAATGGGATCTTGTGAAAGGGTTTGCCTCGTTGTGGTTCCCTGTGGTGCACTGATGGTTTTTTATAGCCTTGTCAATTCCAATCAGTCAAGAGCACTTGAGATCAGTATATCTGATAAACTTGTCAGCGCCTTTTTAAAGTAGGATTCCACAACCTATTCAATCCCTCTTTCTCTGAACCTCCTCCCAATTCCCTTTTTCTTCGTTTCAAGTATAATCTTCGTAAGACAGTGATACAGTATGTTACAGGCAGCTTGCCTCAGACTACAACTAATTTGTGCAGGAAAAAATTAAATCAGGAGGTAAATTATTTCATGATTGCTCATTCCCAACAGAGTTGGGCATCATTCTGAAGAAAATATCTAATAATTGGTTTCAGCCCGTGTCAGACACATGCAATTCCCTTCACTAATGGCTGTGTGAGGTAGCACTGGGCCTCGGGGGTCAGCGAAGGACTGGAAATAGCTTAGCGGTAGGCACAGGACTAGAGAGATGTAGCACATAGGAAATGAAGTGGCAGTAAGTGCAATCCATAGGGGAAATGTGCTTCACTTGGAGTTTAATATATCGCCTCCGTATCTGGCAGTGCGCCACACAACAATTGTTTACCTTTTTGTCAGCATCTGCATCTGTTCTGTTTTGTAAACGGCACTTAACTCTCAGCCGGTAAACGCTGGAATCAATAACAACAGCTAGGGGAATTCCCTTCTTTTTATCATATTCTACAACAAATGCACGCTACAAACAATGTTTGCCTTAGATTAACAAGGAACAGACATTAACAGGGTCAAAGGGATTTGGTTGTGAAGATTTTATAGCTTCTCGGGCTCTCTGTAATTATATCTGCACAATTTGAATGTTTTTTGTAACGTATCCAAATTAAACTGTTAAAAAATTGCTAGCATGCAGTAATGGAGATGATTTTTTATAATTATCTTAAGTACTGTGTATAGAAAACTGCTGGCACCTTCGGTAATAATTTAGTTTGCCGTATTGCAGCTGGTACACTGAAATATTAAGGTGGCTTTTTATAGTTTTGGGAAATTTGTGATTACGATGCTATGCATATTATTTGAAATGTGTAATTCTGGAAGGGGGAAGAAAAGATTCACTCACCGCAGTGTGAATCTGTTAGTTATTATATTCTCTAAAATAGAACGTATCATTAGGTGTGAGAGCTTTCAGTCTAACCAGGATATTCAGAAGATCTACACTGTACAGATGAATGCTGTCACAAAGGATTGTTATAATAGTTATAGCATCACTTAAAAGTTAATATCATTGAGAGCAAAGGAACACATTAATGTTAATGGGATTTGTGCACGTAACTCCCCATGCACTGCTTGGAAAATGTACCCCTTAATGTCTTGAAATTCAAAATAGACCAGTTAAATTGCTTTTCTCTTATTAAACAGACTCTTTTTCAATTGTAGTCCAACTGAACTTCCATTTTTTTGTTAACATTTTATTGTTTGCAACTTGGCATTTATGGTTGTTTTTATTCGATTAATTAACCTTTATTTCCTTTTCTCCCCCAAGTACATTTATATGCACTATGGTTTTCTCAGATACTGCTAACTTCTATATTAGGCATATAACATTAGAAAGGGCAATTTCATAGTGAGGGGATGCTTATACTGTTCTAATGAACCAGTATTATATATATATTTTTTTTTTTGGTTTGTGCTGTCTTTGCACATCTTGCACTAGAAAACCATTATCTACTTGAATGCGGAAAGTAATGCTTTGCAGTCCTCCATTGCTTTGAAGGGGTCAAGCACATTATATTCTTAACGCATTCTTTGCTGGGTAAATATACAGCATGAAAAAGGACCGTCTACAACAGGGCTGGACAACCTGAGACCTGCCAGCTGTTGTGAACTACAACTCCTATCATCCCCGGCCAGCCAATGGCTGACGGAGGATGATGGGAATTGTAGTCCACAACAGCTGGAAGGCCTCAGGTTTTCCACTTCTGGTCTAGAAAATTGTTCCTTTACCATGGAAACAAATACATTTGCACTTGCTAATTGCAACTGAAATAGGAGGTTATACAGTGAATAACATGTTTTGAATGCACACGCTTGCAGATTTAATACTAGCTTTGACTAAAGTGCTTTGGAAATGAATGGTGCAATAACATTAACTGTGAAATGCTATATCATCACTTTGCCATGAAGTACTTTCTAAATTAATTGCCTGTGTCATTTGCACTGATTGATAGCATTCTAATCTGAGATTGAAAACCGCAAGTGTGCAGGGGAGATTCAAAATAAATATTGGCATATTCCAGAGGCAGCACCTTTGTGAGAATGATATGATAAAGATTGTGGGTCTCCTACAGGAAGTTAGAGTTTAAGGCACGCGTAAATCACAGTCTGGAATTTTTGAGTGTCCCCTAACATTTTATGTGTCGTTTGTCAAAGGCATAATTAGGGGTGCACATAAATACTGATTTATTCATAGGTGTCACAATCAGAAAAACAAAAACTAACCAATTGTGCATAAAGACTTCAGTAGAAAATATTTGTTAAAGTATTCATAAATAAATAGTGGCACCCTAAATGGATGTCTGACCGAGGGAGATGTAGTTCTGGAGCAAGGGATCTCAAACCTGCCCTCGGTCACCCCCAACCATGCAGGTTTTCTGCATCTCCTCATATGAACATAGGAGAATCAATCATTCTGAAGATCCTGTTCACTACATTCACATGTGTTTGAGAGGGGTGGGGGGCTTAAGGACATGTTTGAGCTTCCCTGCCACAGGAAACTAATAAAAAAAAAATTCCCCAAATTTCCATTGATTGTAATGGAACAATTAAACTATTTAATCGTTTTTGACGTGTCTAGCATTCAAAGGGGTTAAAAGCCACGTTTAAATCTACTGGGATTTTTATTTCACTGTGGTGCAATTGGTTTACTCAGAATTTGACCTCTTTTCTTTCTGCATAAGGCCCTGAAGAGTAACATGACAAGTGTCCATACATTTCAGGGGATATATTCCGGAATTGCACCTCTCTGCCTTGATAAATATGTTTCTGCTTCTGCTGGTCTTTATGAAGAAGTATAATAATACATTACATGTTTCTAATAAACCAAAGTACAGGGCCATAGAAACATATCTGGGAACTACCTGTATCTGCTTCAGAGACTATGGTTTTCAGAGGCAGATTCTTCTCCTTCTCACGCTTTTTCATCCCACTTCTCCTCCTTCTCACCCCATTCTGCCCACTTCCCGCACCCTTTATGACCCAAAGATGATTAAGCCCCACTCACCTGAATAATCCCCACCCCCTTTATGACATGAATCATATAATGGACACCCCCCCGATCAGCAGCACGTGAGTCCTCTCCTGGGACTCAAGACCGTGAAGTTCCCAGGTATGCATACAAGTGCATGAGTTCTGAGATAAACCAACTGGACAACTGGACCATAGGTGTTATATAAACAACCCAAAATGTAACTGATTTAAACGGGTATTTAATCCCTTAGACATTTCTCCAATGCATTTAAAGGTTTAAAATCTCAGTTTAAGATGAGGGGAATGTATGTCCCTCAACCCCAGAATTGTATTTCTTGCTTTGTACATATATATCATTGTGCACTTTTTTGGAGAAAAAAAAAAAAGTTTACAATTTTTTTGGAAGATTCACCAGTTTATCTGTTCACTCCACCGCATGGGAAGACTATGTGGGGCACAGATTGCTCAGATGATATATGTGTTGTCACAGGGCATGATATAGTAAAGTTTTAAATAATAGAGACTGATTTACTAGGATGAACTGGAGAAATTCTGTAGCAAAGCATGTGCATGTGTGGATATCTATATATATATATATATATATATATATATATATATCAAGAAACCTGTCTCTCTCTCACTCACACACACACGGGCAGCAGTAATGAGGATCTATTCAAATCTCAATACTGCCAGTCCTCGATATACACAGGGGTGTGATTACTCCCGCGAAAATCTCTGCAAGGGCTTGCCCCGCCTTCAACTTCCTTCTTAATAAAACATGGCAAAGTAAACACACTACATTTAAATACACATATTCCCAAAGCTTTACTCCTCCACTACATGCCTCATGCAGTACATTTACTCTTCTTTCACTAAATACCTTCTCAGATACATGGCTGTTGCCCCACTCCAAATGCCTCATGCACCATCTCCTCCATTACATTGACCCAATCCTCGACAGCTCAGGACTGGGAATACTGAATGAAACGTGCACATCCTAACTCTTCCACAAGTATGTGTGTTATGATCGCTACTGCCAGCCTCTAAATTAATTACCAATCACTTCACTCTGCCAATAACAACACAAGGTCCTTCTACTGCCTTCCCTCATGCTGCTCATGTTCCTCCATTTGCCACAATATTAATACCTTCCTTCCCCTGCACCTCAGTACTTCATCCTGAGCCCTCTACACCCCTGAATGGCTAACATGCAGCCAGGGGCTCTGCCCACTGGGCGGCATGACTGCTTCCTCAGCTACTCTTCTCTTTTTAATGCGCACAGCTCTGACTTCCCTCCAGTTTGCATCCACCTGCACTCTATTGTGTCTATTTTTCTTAACCATTTGAGTGCCAGAGGGGTACGCATCGCATCCGGAAAACCCTTTTCACTTTGGTTACACTGCTCATACTGTATGAATGTGCTTTGCATCTGTGTGTCCCTGTTTGTGTATATCAGTGCATGTGTGTGTTTATCAGTGAGTATATGTGTGTTGCATGTGTATTGCATACGTGTCTGTGTATCACTGTGTGTACCTTTCTGACACGTACACTCAACGCCATATTTTGCGAACATAACACTGATTTTAAAAAATATATACATTCCCTGCATAACATGATGGGCAACGCCGTCTCACATGTATATCGTGCTGAGATATCAAGGGTACTCTCATTGCTGAGAGAAGTTTTATTCAAAGGTCATTGTAGCTTGGGTGCAGTGGTACTGTTGCTACTGTAGCCTATGGATGTTTACAGTCAACTGACCCTCGCTGTTCATAGACTGTTGTACCAACATCACCATCATTTTAAAGGGATAGTAATACTTAAAATGTAAAAATATATATGTTGTAGTGTTTATCCCCCTGAGTAAAACAAGGGTACTCCCACTGCTGAGAGATATTTTATTAAACAAATTATAACAGCTCAAAGTTTAATTTTGGTAGGTGCAATATCACAGTGGCCTGAAAATTTACAGTGGTGCTGTTGCAACACCATCCTATGGACTGCTCTGGTCTGTAGACCATAAATCTCCATAGAATGGTGTAGCAACAGCGCCACTGTAAATTTTCAGGCCACTGTGATATTGCACCTAAAAAAATAAACTTTGAGCTGTTATAATTTTTTAATAAAATATCTCTCAGCGGTCGGAGTACCCTTGTTTTATTTGGGGACATAAACCCTACAAAGTATATTTTTTTTACATCTTAAGTATTACTGTCCCTTTAATAACTATTGAATACAATTTCTTTTAGCAGTGGCAGCACATTTGTTCTACTTATCAGATAAATCCTGATATATATATATATATATATATATATATATATATATACACATATACTAGCAGTGTGGGACGGCGTTGCCCCTCTGTTTTTGTTTATGAAAGTTCAGTAAAATGCATGTGATCACGTTCTGTTTTAGCTGTCCGCCCCCACCCAGCTGACTTGAACTGCCATTATTTCCCCATAGTGAGAGACACACACATCCCATACTGAGACAAACATACACCTATAGTGAGACATACACACACACACATCCCATAGTGAGACACACATGCCATAGAGACACACATATACACATCCCGTAGTGAGATACACACATGCCATAGTGAGACACACATATACACAACTCATACATAGACACACACACACACACACACATACGCGTGCCATAAAGAGACACACACACACGCCATAGTGAGACACACACACATCCCATACAGAGACACACACGTCATAGTGAGACACACACATATACACATCCAATACAGATACACACACATGCACATCCCACAGTGACACACACAGACACATCCCATACAGAGACACACACACTCCATAGTGAGCACACACATACACAGGCCATACAGAGACACACACACACATGCCTATGTGAGACACACACATATACACATCCCATACAGACACACACACCCACAACAGTGAGACACACAAATATATACATCCCATACACAGACACACATCACACCCTATAGTGAGACAGACAGATACACATCCCATGCAGAGACACACACCCATACACATGGCATAGTGATACACACACACAAACACATCCCATAGTGAGATACACACATATCATAGTGAGGCATACACACATATAACCATCCATAAGTGTATATTTGTTATTAATTTGCAATGCATTGCCTACCTCTGGCAGTGAAACAGTTAATGCAATGTACTCTTTTTTTTCCCCCACTGGGCTTCAAGGGTTAATATCAGATCTGTGAGTGATGGTACTTCAGAAGTTCCCAGCTATGGCCATAGTGAGAGAAACACACACACACACACACACACACACACACACACACACACACATACAGATCTCACAGTGAGACACACACAGCCACACATACATACATACATACATACAGATACAGATGTCATAGTGAGACACACATACACATGTCGTACTTAGACACACATACACAACCCATAGTGACACACACATACATACTCCATACTGAGACTTACACAGTGTCCCCATAGTGTGAGACATACATACACAACAGTGGTCTTGAGTCCTATGTGATGACACACAGAGCAGGCAGGGTATTTCTCCCCTCAGCAAAAACAGGTTTTGGTTCCTCCCAACTTCCTGTATAGTGGAGGAGGTAGGGTGGTTGCTAGGCAACCAGCAGACATAGCTCTGGGCAGGTAGGAAAGTTTGTAGGGAGGGGAATCAAGTGAGGTAAAAGTTATTTGACTGTTATTTTGTTGGAGGAGATCACACTGTGTGGTGTAAACCTGTAGTCATTAGTAGGAGTGCAGCAGTGAGTCAGTAGAGAAGCAGAAACACAGTGACAGCCTTAACCCTTTGACTGCCAGAATGGAATCCCATGCATTGGGTTGCAATGTATGGGATCCCTTTATGGCACTGTGTGTTTGATGCTGTGTGTGTGTCTTTGAAGCTGTGTGTGTGTGTGTGTGTGTGTCTTTGAAGCTGTGTGTGTTTGGTGGTATGTGTATTTGTTTGGTGCTTGTGTAGGAGCAAGTGGCAGCCATTTTGCTTTTGTCCTCAGTTGAATAGTGGTGGGTGGGCTGGAGAGTGGGGGCGGGCCAACTCCCTGCAGTACTGCAACTCCCGTGAAAATCACGCCCCCATTGAATTACCCAATGGGAGCTGTAAGTTCTCCCTATTGCCACCCCTGGGTGTGTGTGTCTCCTGAGGAGACATAAATTACGTAATGAGCCTTTCTCTTTTATATATATATATATATATATATATATATATATATATATATAAATATCCATACTAAAAGTTTCTATTCCTTGAACCTTAGGGCACAAATAAAACAATCCTAAAATAACAGTTTAACCCCTTAAAGGGACTGTAATGTCCCATAAAATCTTTTTATAGTTTTATAGAGCCGTAAAAATAAGCAGAATGGTGCAAACCCTATCTCTCAAACCGCTATGGTTTGAGAGATATAGGCATTGAAAGTTCGACCCACTCTCCTTCTCCTGACATCAGTGTCTAGCTGACAGCAGGAGATTCCGGTCTGGGGACCATTAGAAATGTCTACAAAGTGTGCTTGCAAACCAGGCGCACTTTGTAGATCTTTCCAATGAATGAATTCTTTATAGATAACACCAGGGCTCAAAATTTCCACTAGCCAATGGCGAGTGAAAATTTAGCCCTGGCGAGTAGAAATTCAGCCCTGGTGGGTATGTTTTGTCTTTCAGTGGCGAGTAACTTTTCAGGTCTGGCTAGTTACTTAAAATTATAAGCCCTGGATAACGCGATCTCTGCTCTGCTGCGACTCCATTCTCAGGGGAAGGGGAGTGAGGGGGAACTTTGAATCCCCATATCTCTCAAACCATAGTGGTTTGAGAGATAGGGTTTGCACCATTCTGCTTATTTTCTAAGGCTCTATACAACTATAAAATGTTTTTATGGGACATTACTGTACCTTTAACCCCGTCACTTAAGGACCAGGGACCTTTGTTTTCTTTTTTCTTCAGAATCTGATTCCGGACTCCACCGGCAATGACTGGAAAACAGAATCACCATCCTGATCACTTGGCCCAGGAACAAGCTGTAGGGAAAAAAAGGCAGTATGAGACATCTGGACTGTAGCACTGCATAAGCAGCGGGAAGAAGAACATCCAGCGAATATCCAACAGGCCCCCGGACATATCATGCTCATCGAAGTGGAAACCTGGCCCCAAAAGAGCCATCTTGCCAGACCTGCAGGGCCGAGAGAACCCAGGGAATATCCTTAAAAAACCCACTGAGATTGAAAACCCATGTAGGCCGACCACTGGCTGCCAAAGGAAGGGTTGGATCCATTTGCCAGCTGTCTCCCATTCCTAATCCAGGCAGTGTCACCAGTGCCCCGCCAAGAGCAAAGCAACCGTCCTCAGCACCCTGTACATCACCACTGAAACGAGGGAAGAAATGCAGATAGCGCTGGGCCCAGTGTGAGCGCCAGGCCGAAGTTTCCACCTCCAACACAGCAACATCCTGCATGCATGGACCCACAGGGATGGACAACCCCAACCAATCCACCTCTCAGCAGCTGACTCCTTGCTAATCGCTGCAAAGGGGATACAGCCAAAGGTGTCACGGTTTTTTAGGACTCTCAGACCAAATAAGTGAAAATAAAACACACTTTATTAAAGTGAATAAAGCACAAGTACGCCCTCTAGGGGCGGTAGGTAATATACAGGAAAGTAAACTGGTATATTTACAATGGTAATAGCACAAAAGACATAAATGCAAAACAGTATGCACAAGGGTGATATTGACCCCCAAGGGGTTAATGTCCATATAACAGTCTGTCTCAGATGTGGAGGTTTGACACGCCCTGGATGTTAAAAGGCTGTGCTGTATAGACAAAGTTCATCAAGTGCTGAGGATAGAGCTGCCTTGCCAAGGTGTTGGATAGTAAGCAGAAAGGGAAACAACTTAGCCCCCACGGGCGTAGTTACAGGAACTGCTTTCGTTTGTGCAAGTGCCAATAGCCCCCACGGGCGTAACGGAAACCGGCGGCGGTGCAAGAGCTAACAGCCTCCAGAAGTGTGATCGAATGCTGTAATAAGAGAGCAAGAGCCACTAGCCCCCTCGGGCATAGTACCGGATGAACCAACACTGAAGCCTTTCTGCCAACACTCTGTGTCAAGTGATATCGTCGGTAGCCAATACCGGAGAGCCTTAAGCGCCCAAACGGCCCAACTATGTGAACACTGCACTGGTGGACTAGAGTTGCCGACGGAGAGCGGCCAACTCAGCAGCAGTATCACGGGTAACGAGGCTCGTACGAGAGTGAATTCGAGGCAGCACTGCAAGAGTTAAAATGCACGTTTACTCGAGGCTTCAGCGCTACTGCAAGGCTCTGCACAGGGAGGAAGGCCCACAGCATACACACAACTCTGCACAAGGAATGAGGCACAGCACTAAATCGAGTGAAACACCAGGCAAGGCAGTCACTCTGACACGGCCAGCAGAGACTGGAAATGTCGCGGCGGCGACACCTGAAACGCAGGTCACTGGAACAAGCTGGAAGTCGATCTTCGGAGCAGGAAGTCAGCCGGGCCGGGTCGGAGCACGTAGGAGGCAGTCATACTAGCCGGGTCATACACGAGCAGGAACGTCAGTCTAGCCGGGTCAGGATCCAAGGGTGGTACGCAGACGAGCCGGGTCATACACAAGCAGGTACACTGGAGAATGGTCAGGACAAGCCGAATTGGTACACAGGAACAGCACTACTGGCTCAGGAACACCACGAAAGGGCCTCTGGCAGATGTGATAGCCAGGTATAAAAAGGTCATCAGGGGGCGGGTCAAACTCAGATAGCAAATCAGTGCCAGCCACAACTGAGAGTGACAGGAATCACAGGCACTGTGATAAAAGGTTAGGATACCAGCAACCATCCATCGACCGTAGCACGTCCCTCTGCTAAGATCATGAACACCCTCATCTCAGGTTCTGTTTCCAGATAGCTGTTCTCCATGCTATGGCTGTTCAGAAGCTGATCCTAGTAGGATGTATCTTCTTTCGGTTGCCAGACTTCACTATTGTTGTTGCATGCTGTCTCATTCTCCATGGCCTTGATGCACTGAACCACCAGATGATGAGTCTCCTTCTCCACGTTCTCCCCACTGACCTCCAGCACTTGGTCCCCAGCCCTGAGTCCCGCAGCCTCTGCTTTTGATTCGGGCTCCACCAGGTGGATGTAATTGCCGATCTTGCCCTCCTGTCCAGTACAGGTGAAGGCCATATCCCTGTTTCCTCTGTATGTGGCACAGCCGAGGATGGAGTCGCTCTTTGGTCATGTTGCAGCCGGACACAAAACCTTTCACTGAGGGTCAATGGTTCTGGTGGAACTCAGCTGGGTACAGAGGCTTTCGGAAGGTGCAATGATCTGGCTCTGTGATGGGTAGTCTTATGCCTCTTCTCACTGATACCCAGATCTACTCCCAGCAACTTGTAACCAACTCTCTGTCTTTCGATTTTTACCCAGCTCCCTGTCCAGTGAGTTCAGCAGTGTATGGAGCAATACAAACTGCTTCTTCTGGTTTCCCACACGAATGACTGATTAATTCCTGCTGCCAACGCTCTCAGTACTTGCAACTCCTAAACCTTATCTCCAAATACTTGAATTACTACAGCTTTTCTTACTGCACCAGCCTCAAAATATCTCTGGATTAAAAGAATCAGAACAGTTACATGTTCAGTGTTTCATGCTGTAACTAGACAGCAAAGCTTCCTCAGATAAAATATAGTCTGTTACCCCTTTATGAGCGGTTTCTGCAGAGAAATCTGTCAAGTAAGGGTCTTAAACCAGAGCATCATAGTCATCCTGGCTTTGGTTTATATTGTAATTGAAGTTTAACAACTTGAATGCTACAAAGACATGGCATAGGCTGAACTTGATGGACAGCTCTTTTTTTTCAGCCTTATCAACTATATTACTATTACTCATTGCTCTAACGTACACGGGTTGACATTTTTCTTTACACAAAAGGGATCCAGTGTAGCAAAAAACTCACAAGAGTGGTTTAAAGGTGATACCTTTTAATGGCTAACTGAGGACATAGAAATATAGAAATTGCAAGCTTTCAGGACACTAAGTCCCCTTTTTCAGGCATGGGTTAACAAATAAATCTAGAATAACACTGCATTTATATTTACAGATTATGACATACGTTTGAAACAAAATATATGAGTACACAGTGGGGGTCAATTAACGTAGTAAACCTACAGTCTGCACTTAAAATAATTGCAGACAGTCAATTCATGCTGAATGTGCTTTAAAAATGAATGACATAAAATTATACCTGACAAACTCAAATGTAAGTAGAAAATAGAAAATTATATTATTCTTCAGTGAGCTGAAAATAATATTGTATGAAAAAAGTTTTATAATAAATTTGATATACATTTCTAATGAGGAAAGGATATCTGCATGACAAGTTATTTATAAAATGATACTAATTTACTTAGAAGTAAAAAAAAAAAACAAAAACAAAACATCTCTTTCAGACTTTATTCTCCTAAATACAGGGCATTATGAACAAAATAAAAGTATGGATGGACTTTTTACCTTAAGAAAAAGAGACAAATGAAAAAATAGGCTTGTAGTCTTACCTTTTAAATCCTTTTCTTAGTTACTGGTAACTTTGGGTAGGTGCTCCGCCCCTTTAAGTAGGCAGGAACAATTCTGAAAAGTGGGCGCAAGAGTGGAGCCTACCCTCTAACTTTAACTGCAGCTTCCTGTTAGCTTGAATGAGTCTTGGAACAAATTACAAGTATTCTGCGAGGAAACAGAAGACTCCTGTGAGCATGAACCCAAAAGTGGTCCCCCACGATCTCTCGCAGGAGTGCCAAGCATGTCCCTTAACAGGGTGGGAGACCAGTTACCTGTATGGACTAAGAGAAAAGCATTTAACAGGTAAGACTAAAATCCTATTTTCTCTGTCATCCAATACAGGTTACTGCTAACTTTGGGATGTCCAACCATTCAGTTCCCGAGGGTGGGAAGAAAGGCAAGGACCAGGTGCAGGCCCCCAAAGTCACTAGAGCACCAATGAGCGTACAGATCATGAATAGCTCAACACTAACCGCAAAGTGTCGACGGACACTGAACAGGGGTAAAACAAACCCCATGAACTGTATCACAGCACACTGAACTAGAGCCAATAGGGCTCAAAAGTGAAAGAGTACTGAGAGACTAAAGAGATCCTACACAGGCAAGGCTGCCTCCAGGATCTTCCTCCCAAAACTGGTATCATCCGATGCCAGCACATCCACACGATAGTACACAGACGACCATGTCGCTGCCTTGCACAACTGATCAGCTGTGGCCTGGTTCTTGGAGGCCCAAGAAGCCCCAATAGACCTCGCAAAATGAGCCATGACCCTGAAGGGATCAAGCTTCTTCCGGAGTTCGTAAGCCTTACGAATTGTGGACTTGATCAAAGAAGTGATGGTAACCTTGGAAGCGGGCTTTCCTGCCCTAGGACCCTGTGGAATGACCGTGTCAGACTGCCTCAAGGACTCCATGTGATTCACATAGAACTTGAGACAACGCATAACATTCAACAGATGAAGATCCTTCTCTTTGTCAGAAGCAGGGTCAGGACAGAAGGAAGGGACCACAATATCCTGATTAATGTGCAACTCAAACACAACCTTCGGGGGAAACTCTTGTGAAGTGAGAAGCACCGCCTTGTCCTTACGAAAGACCAAAAACGGTGGTCTACAAGACATGGCATGCAGCTCCGCAACTCGGGAAACAGAAACAATTACCAGGAGAAAGCCAATCTTCCACATCGGCATACGTAGAGGAGTGGTAGCCAAAGACTCGAAAGGAGGACGCTGAAGTACTCCCAAGGCCAGGTTAAATGACAGAGTGCAGAAGTCTGAACCTTAAGATAAGTCAGACTGAGACCCTTATCCACAACATTCTGGAGGAAGGAAAGAACTGTAGGAAGGTCAGAATCCTGTGACAGGTCTTTGTCAGCACACGAAGACAGAAAACTATACTAAACTCGATGGCAGGGCTTAGAGGAAACAGGCTTATGGGCATTATCATAGTGGTCACAACGCCCCAAGAAAATCCTTTCTTCTTCAAAATTGAGGGTTCAGTCTCCATGCCGTCAAATCCAGACGATAACTGTCTTCCTTCCAGAGGTAACCCTGTCGAAGAGGTTCCGTCACTGAGAGATCCAGAAGCTCTGGAAACCAAGCCTGTCAGGGCCAGTACGGAGCAATCAGAATGACTGGGCAGCGCTCCCGTCTCAACTTCCAAAGTACCCTGTTGAACAAGGGAACAGGGGGAAAGATGTATGCCAGAGGAAATGTCCACGGGATCAACAAGACATCCAGTGCCAGAGCCTGGGGACCCACCCAGCGAGAGCAGAACATTGGAACCTTCCTGTTGTGCCTGGTTGCCATCAGGTCAATGCAAGGAAGACCCCACTGCTGGATGATGAGGATGATCACCTCTGGATGTAGCTCCCACTCTCCACTGTCCACTGTGTGCTGACTGAGGAAGCCTGCCAGAACGTTGTCTATGCCATGAACTCCGGAAATGGCAGGGACATGCTCCTCTGCCCTTGATAAAATACCGTTGACCTCTAGCCAAGCTGCCAGACTTCTTGTTCCACCTTGCTTGTTGATGTAGGCTACTGCTGTGGTGTTGTCCGACTGTACCCTGACTGGGCAATCCTCTGGTTGCCATGTCCAGAGATGTAGGGCATGAAATATCGCTCGAAGCCCCAAGACATTGATGGGAAGGAGAGATTCCTCCTGAGACCACCGGCCCTGAACACTCAAGTGCCCCAGCACATCTCCCTATCTGGAGAGGCTTGCATCAATCATCACTGTGGTCCAGAAGGGCACCAGGATGGGTCTCCCGTTCAGGAGTCTGTTCAGGTTGAGCCACCACGAGAAGCTCTGCTCCACTTGAAGAGAGAGAGATAGGGATCTCTCCAGGAGATCTGGACAGCCCCTGCATGCCAGGATTAGAAACATCTGAAGTTCCCTGATGTGAGCCATGGCAAACCGGACTGCTTCTATGGTGGAAATGAACTTCCCCACCAAGGATGACAACTTCTTGGCTGGAATTGGATCGAGAGACAGGATAGCCTGGACCTTCAGTGCTATCAGATGAGCCACTTCATCCATGAGAAACACCATCCTCCTCTGAGTGTCGAAGAGGAGGCCCAGAAAGGCCATCCTCTGGGAAGGAACAAGGTCTGACTTGTCCAAGGTGATGCTCCACCCATGATGGGAGAGAGCATGAATGCTGTCCTGCACTTGCTGGTGAAGGAGTTCCAAAGATGAGGCCTTCAGAAGGAGGTTGTCCATATATGGAGTCACCTTGATGCCGTTCCGATGTAGGATGGAGATCAGTGCTTCTAGGACTCTGTTGAAGACTTGAGGAGCCGTGGTTAAGCCAAAGGGTAGGGTAGAGAACTGGAAACGCCCTCAGTCGCAGATAATGCCGACTCTCTGGATGAATGGTGATGTGCAGATGGGCATCCTGAAGATCTAGAGAGGCCACAAATTCCCCAGGAGATATGGCTGCTGTCACTGTGCACAGAGACTCCTGGCGGTACTGGGACCTAACCAAAAAGGAGTTGAGATCCTTCAGATCCAAAATGGTACGACAGCCCCCATCCTTCTTGAAAACCACAAAGAGGTTGGAGTAGAATCCCAAGCCCCTCTCCTGAGGGGGAACTGGCTCCAGGACCGCCTTGTCCAGAAGGGCCTGTATAGCTTCCTCGAAAAGACGTCTCTTTCTGCTCCTAAGGGAGAACGAGAAACAAAGGTCCTTGGAGGAGGAAGAGAGGTGAAGAGAATCCTGTATCCTGAGGCCACCACTTGTAAAACTCATGGGTCCGCCACAGAGGCCTTCCAAGCTGAAAGGTAGTGGCGTAGGCGGCCACCTACCTGTGGGTGGGGACCCGGGTTCGGTGAGTCTTGGAGAAGGTTTGGAAGCCTTGGGTGTCTTGGAGGACTTAGATCTCCATTGCTGCGTAGGCTTTGATGAGGATCGTGGAGCCTGAGGGACTGTCTGGATCGCCTGGCGCGAGTCTGCCTGAAAGGGACGAAAAAGCAGATTCCATTTGACAGGCGCCTTCTGTAACAGTTCTGTCACACCTTCTTCCTCAGTACCACTGGCAGGTGAATACTCTTCCCACCAGTGGCCTCGTTGATGAGATCCTTGAGCTCAGGCCCAAACAGGGAGGATCCCTGAAAAGGCAAAGACAGGAGTGCCTTCTTGGACGCCGTGTCAGCAGACCAGATCTTGAGCCAAAGAGCACGTCTGGCTACCACAGACATAGTAGATGCCCTGGCTACCATACGCACAGCGTCAAACAGGGCAGCAGAGATTTAATGCTGAGCCTCAGCAATGTTAGCGAGAAGTCGCACCATGTCAGAAATAGGGGCCCCCTGACGGACAGCAGAATTGAGCTGTTAAGTTCAAACAGCCACAGCCCTATTTATCCATGCAGCAGCAAAGGTAGGGCGAAGGGCAGAGCCCACCGTCGCAAAAATAACCTTGAAAGAAGTCTCAAGCTTCTTTTCAGTCCAGTGTTTGAGAGCAGAGGCATCAGCCACTGGCAAGGCAGTGGATTTAGAAAGCCTGGAAACTGGGGCATCCACTTTGGAGTGAGGGCCATTTCAGAAAACGATTAAAGTTTAGCAAACTTCCTAGACACAGATGGTTTCTTGTCTGGAGATTTCCACTCCTCTGACACCAAGTGGTCAAGGGTGGGGTTAGGTGGAAAGCAAGCATGGGGCCTAACAGGCTTCTGAAAAACATCAGAGGGGTCAGAAGAAGCCTCCTGCACCAAAGAAATGTTCAGGGTGGACAAAAGAGCCCTGATCAGGCCTTCAGCCTCAAAGGGGTCCCCATAAAACTGAGATGAAGGAACAGCTGAACAGTCATCATCATCAAAGTCCACCAACAGTTCCTCCTCAGAGGAGTCAGACACATCAGGTACACCTGGCGGTTTAGGCAGGGAAGATCTGATGGGGGGGGGACTTCCACAAGTGGAAGACCCCCTGTAAAGTGGATGGAAGGAGTTGTAAGGTATACCGGAGGTCCTTGGTAGTAGCCTTAAACTCTTGCATCCATACTGGCTCTAGTGCATGGCTGGAGGTCCCTGCAGGAGATTCAGGGGCAGCAGCGCATGCTGGGCAAATATGACCTGAGAATTCTCTAGGTAACCCTGTATGACATGAGGAGCAATGGGGGACACAGACACCCCAGATTCCTTAGTCTTAAGTCTAGCCCCAGCCTCAAGTGGAATAGACATTCTCACAGAAGTCAACTGGTCAATAAATACACTGATCATCTATAAACAAAGTGAGAAAATAGCCCAGAAAACGTTATAATAAACGTATCTGGCGAAGAAAGGGTTAAACAGTTGAGGAGAGAGGAAGAGCCCAGGCCCTGCGTTGGATACTCATTCTCAGAAAGGCACAAAATAGCTGCCGCAACGGGAGCCAATCAGAATCGAGCATGTGAAGAAGGCTCTGATGGGATTTGTAGTTTTTCTGACAAAAGTACTCCAACAGTGCCCGAAGCCCCCCCAGCATGTTCAGAACGTTAACCAGATGACAGATTAAGGGCAGACAAGAAAAATGAGCTGACTCTGACCTCTCTGTGATAAGCTGTTGCGAGATATGTCCCAACTGTACAGTCCAATTGAAATTAATACAGCAATGGCGTCTGAGCGGTAAAGCGCGGTCTTAAAGGCTCAGTACACAATTTAAGCAAAAAAAG
The DNA here is from genome assembly GCA_037306005.1 of Rhinophrynus dorsalis. Lineage (NCBI taxonomy): Eukaryota > Metazoa > Chordata > Amphibia > Anura > Rhinophrynidae > Rhinophrynus > Rhinophrynus dorsalis. Next base: position 579,179,709 of record CM074718.1, read on the forward strand.
TATGAAAGTAAATTTTAAGCTAAAATTATACCAGAACATGTAATTAAAGCATAAAAACACTAAATCCACTAGTGCGCTTGACCCCCCACAGCATGCCAAGCCAGCAGTGAAAGGGTTAAAGTACCTCAGAAACCTGCTCCAAACACCCAGACATACAGATAGACCTAATGAATGCTACAGTATGCAATTGGAACTCAAATGATAAAAGACCCCTGTGCGGAGGTGTTCCATGGGACATGTGGACCTCAGCACGCAAAGAGTTGCTCACCTTTTTCGCAGGACTTCTTTCTTCAGATTACCATATTATCAAGAAGAAGCCTCGGTGGGCAACTACTGAGGAAAGAACTTTCAGCCAAGATTTCCCCCCAGGGCTTAGGTCCACAAATAAGCATCTGGAAAACTGAGCTATCCACATTTGGGTGATAGGAATTATCAGTGATGGTAATCCGCCTAATGGGGGTATTCCATATCTAGCAGAAAATAATAAAAATCTAAAACTAAACAGAACCGTTCTTGCCTTGTTGCTTGCAACGAGGAACAAAAGTTACTGAAGCTGACAGGAAGCTGCAGCTAAGGTTAGAAGGTAGGCTCCACCCCTGCACTCACTTCTCAGAATTGTTCCTGCCTACTTAAAGGGGCGGAGCACCTACCCAAAGTTACCAGTAACCTGTATTGGACTACAGAGAAACAGAACTTCCTGCCTACTGTGGTTATTCCTGTGAAAATTTGAGTTTTTCATCGAATTCATTATATTGAAATCAATGAAAATAATGTATTCCCCTCAACCATGGATTGCCACCATGCTTAAAAGGATAGTAATACCTTATTATTACTATCCCCCATATTGTTCATATTTGCCAAATAAATCAATAGCCCCCAACCAAAAGCAAAGTTCCCCCCTCCCTCCCCCTTCCCTGAAGTCAGCGTTGTGCTGACTGCAGGGATATCCGGTCTGACTTTCATCATGCGGCTCTGCAGCAGAGTCGCAGTCGCGTTAGTGGAAAATAATTATTTCAGTGAAACAGTCTTCTACATGTGCTTGCAAACCAAGCACATGTAGAAGACTGTTTTGGTGAAGACATTATTTTTCGCTAAAGGGATCTCGGCTCAGCTGCAGAGCCGCAAGCCTGTCGTACGACAGACTTCTCCTGCAGTCAGTACAATGCTGACTTCAGGGAAGGAGGAGGCAGGGGGAACTTTGCCTTCGGTTATCTCTCAAACCATAAAGGTTTGAGAGATGAACCTGGGGACTATTAAATTATTTTTACAAATATCTACAATATAGGGGATAGTAGTATTACTATCCCTTTAAAGTATAACTAGAGGTTTCAGCGTACTGTACTTTGTCAGTCTGTGATTGGTAGAGAGAGAAAAAAGCTGAATTTTTTGAGGCTAGTTAGTGTAGGCAGACAGGCAGGCAAAGATTGGTTTTAGGCGGTACCAGTTGTTCTCTGGGTGTGATTATGGGAGAAAGGAACATTAAAAAAATAAATTAAAAATAATACCATCACCCACCCAGTCAAAGTCCCTATTACTTACTAAGAAGCAACACAGGTCATCATTCACAACAATAGCTATGGGTGCTTCTGCTGCTGTTCAAGTGCAGTGACACTGACAGCTACTCCTAATACTATTGCAGCATCTTACCCTGTACCTTGAATCCCTCAATTTATAAAAATCTCCAGCATGTGTAATTATCTGAAAGCTTAACATGGTACTACCTGATATCACTGTAAAAAATATGTGAGCAGGGTTAAAGCAGTTACATCGCCATTGAGATCCCAACTTTGGAACAAGTTAACACAGGTCTGATTGGAAAACACTCCAGCATCACGCCAGAGGTATGACGACTAGTGCCAGTTGAAGAATTCTGAAAAGTGTACAGAGACTATTGGCACATAAAAGTAGTTATGTAGATGTCTCATGGAGTGGTACAATATCTTGCTCAGTAACTTCCATGTTTACTACTGCTGCTGTTTTGCAACAGCAAACAGGACTGGGTTGCAAGAGTCCCCACACCTACAGCCAGGCCCATCACTACTAGTCAAGTTGTTAAAGCAATTATCATGCAGTTCTTCTATGTGCTGCCGACTCATCCTTAGTTCTTAGAAAAAATACACAAAAATAATTGCAGTACACCTGTGGAATGGAAGTCATGTTGACGGTTGATATGCTACTTTATGCTTTTGGGTGGAAATGTGGATTTACAGAACTGATATCATGTGTTCACCCACTGGCTATCACGGTGCCCGTGCTCTTGGCTGCAGGCAGCGACATTCTGACTTCCTAATTACACTACCTTGCTCTGGTTGGCCAGGTATCTTTGTCGCCGCTCAGTGATAGTTATATACTCTGTCATATACTCTGTCATGTCTACACTATGGTGCCCTTTCATGGTGTACTAGTTCTGACGTTGTTCTGTATCTCTCGTGTATGACCTGGCCTGCCTGATGACGTTACTGAGTTTCCTGTGTTGCTGCTGCTCCATTGCTGACCGTATCTGGCTGAGAACCCGCTCCATTGCTGACTGTATCTGACTGAGAACCCTCTCCGTTGCTGACTGTATCTGGCTGAGAACCCGCTCCGTTGCTGACCGTATCTGGCTGAGAACCCGCTCTGTTGCTGACCATATCTGGCTGAGAACCCGCTCCGTTGCTGACTGTATCTGGCTGAGAACCCGCTCCGTTGCTGACCGTATCTGGCTGAGAACCCGCTCCGTTGCTGACCGTACCTGGCTGAGTACCCATTCCATTACTGACCGTATCAGGCTGATTACCGCGCTGTTGCCATCTATGCCTGGCTATACCACTTGGTTGCCTCCGTTTGGTCCAGTGATACCCGCTGTGGCCTTTCCGTTACGCAAGTCGGTGTGCCCCGCGTGGCACTATTATTCTTTTCGACCGTTGGCTGAGCATTCGTGCTTTAGATACTCTCTTAACCACCTCAGGTACCGGTACAGTGTTTCATAGCACTGACTGTGTTACTCTGATCACTCTCTGTGTCCACCTCCCTTTCAACGCTGGGCTAACTCCCTTTGAGGGTTGCAGTATCTCTCTGGACCCTTTGTGTGCCTGGATCTTCCAGGTAGGGTTAGTGCTTATTCCTCACTGCAGTAGCCTTTGGCTCAAGAACCAGCATTGCGTTATTCCATCCTTCAATGTGAGGGGACACTGGTTGATATATATATATATATATATATATATATATATATATATATATATATATATATATATATATAAAAAATTAAGATCCACCCCTAGCGTTCTAGGGTTTGCCTACTTAAGCAGTTGCCTTGGTCTCCCTGTGTTCCAAGTGCCAGGGTCAGTGTTGCCTCGCTCCTCTTGGGTTCTGAGCCTTCCAGGCGTCTGGGTTTGTGCCAGTCCTCTACTCCTGGACTACCTGTGTCACGGTTTGTTATGACTCTCAGACACAGAGTTAAGATAGAAACACAACTTTATTGAGAAGTTTAATGGCATACACATAGAACATTTAGCGATAATACATAGTAGCATGAGTAGTGGTATACAAAATGTAAGACAGGCTCTACCGGCCTTGCCAATACCGGGTAAGGCAACCTTAGGTGGCACAAGAGGAAAAGGTTCTACCGGCCTTACCAATATACAAGGCAAGGCAGCCTGGAGACTGGTACAACGAATAGTAAAGGCTCTACCGGCCCTGCCAATATACCAGGCAAGGCAGCCAGGAGACTGGTGCAATGAATAGTAAAGGCTCTACCGGCCTTGCCAATATACCGGGCAAGGCAGCCTGAAGACTGGTACAACGAATAGTAAAGGCTCTACCGGCCTTGCCAATACCGGGTAAGGCAACCTTAAGTTGGTACAAAGTGAGCTAGGTTTTACCGGCCTTACCAATATACCGGGCAAGGCAGCCTTGGCTGCAAGTACTGGATAGTAGCAATAGTGACCTCAGTGACTGGCTTAAGCTGTAATAGACCAGTCACATAAGATGGACAAACTGAGGTCCTCAGAATAGACAGGATGATATAGGCCCCCTATAACACAGGCACAAACCAGTACCCACGTACTGGAGTACACAATCTCTACCGGTTCTAAGAGAAACACAGAAAGCAACCGGTTATACATGGAGCGAACCAGTACCCGCGTACTGGAGTGACAGAATATTTACCGGTGCAATGAGCAGCCGGTTGTACATGGAGCGAACCGGTACCTGCGTACTGGAGTGACAGAATGTTTGCCGGTGCAATGAGCAGCCGGTTATATATGGAGCGAACTAGTAACCGCGTACTGGAGTGATGGTACATCTACCGGTGCAATGAGCAACCGGTTGTATATGGAGCGAACCAGTACCCGCATACTGGAGTGTAATACACAAGTGAATGAAAATGTCGCCAGGGCGACTGGAGGAGAGAGACACATTGCAGGTGATCCAGGAGCAGGAGCACAACTGATAATGGACAGGAAACAGATCTTCAGGCAGTCACCCGGATCAGGAACGGCAGCAGGAAAGAGCAGAAGGAACAGCCACCCCAACCGGATCAGGAACAGATGCTGGAACCAGGGAAGCTGGCAGACAGGAACGCAGGAGATAAAGACGAGCAGGAACAGAGTAACGGCCCAGGAAGCTCAGGAACCCAATGCAGGTGCAGGCAGCATAGAGACAACACGAAAGGGCAACCAAAGGGTGCCCATGCTCAGTCTAAATAGGCAATGCAGGGCGGGCTGAAGGCAGGCAGCCAGTGGAGGGCCCCTTTCTGGTAATTGACAAAGAAAGGCAGCAATCACGGGCACCGTGATAACCTGTCACCTAAGTCCTGTTGTCAGTTCCTGGACTGCGTTGCCTTCAGTCATTCCGGTTCAAGCCAGAACCCTCGTTGCCAGTGATTGTTTCCATTTCATCATATATTACTATACTGGCTTGCTATTGCTGTACATATCTACACCCTGTTCCAATTTATTATGCAAATGATATTTTTCTCATTTACCTAAATAACTGATGTAAATAACAGTCAGCCTAATTCTCATGTTTTCAGCTATTAAGAGTACAATTCAAATTTTATTGAACAAACCTCCTAATTATAACAGTATTTTTTTTAAACATAAAAAACTTACAATGCACTGTTCCAAATTATTACGCACAGTAAGTTTCAAAACACTTTATAGAAATAAAAGAAAATATTTGTGAACAGCGCTCACAGGGATAATGTTAAATATATCTGCAATTATTTATTAACAAAGATATACACGAAGTTCTTGTATACAATGAGGGAGGAGAGATAATGACGTTTTTTTCACTAAGTACTAATCGTTATTATTGATTTCCTATTCATCAAATCTAATATATTCAAATAATACCCTCCTCTTTCAACATCACATAAACATCACAATAATTATTCAATATTCTCAGTTACTGAGTTTCAGTTAATACATATCTCTCTCAATATTCAATGCCAATATACATTAAATTACTATCAAAAGATATAATAAACGTAAAGAGGATATATTCCTCAGCAAACCTGAGAATAGATATAAATGTATCCAGACATTGCAACAAATATCCAAAAGGAGATGCGCTGGTTCAATTTCTTACATCTGCAACTCTTTCCGAAGGATGTAAAGATCCGTCGTCTCCACTTATGTCGTATATTCAGTGTGTACATACAAAGAGAAATTCACAACATAGCGTAATCCGTCTCCAAATAATGATATAATTCAAAATATAAGCAACTATATCGATGTATAATATCTGCTGACACCAAGTCAATATCTTGTAAAATATAAACTTGAAAAGGCACCACTCACATAATAAATGATCCGCTTGATTGACACACAGTCAAACAAGCTTATCGCATGTGTGGGAATTAAAATTGGTTGCCCACACTCAGCCACAAACGACCCAAATACACCGTAGTCTCGTACTTGATAGCAAGTGTCTATGTACTCACCGGTTACTTTTGCCCGGGCAGCCCGGTTGGCTCTCCCTGGACTTAAATCGCAGGTGAGGGAATTAAGCCGCCCTCACTCGGTCAGCTCCCGGTTCAAATATAGATTATATCTCTCAGGGGTTAAATCACGGTTGTTGAAGAAGATAATCTTCTGCTCGGTAGCTGATCATAAATTATTCAGAAGCACTTGTATAAAGATATAATTAATTTATTAACAAATAAATAAATACAATTGCACCTCCAATGTAAATACACAGCTACAGAAATCCCCAATAGTGCTATGAACGACCAGCGTCCACTATAAATTAGAAGGCTTTCACATGTTAAGTCTCCAATCCAAGCACAAGGGAAGCTGAACAATATAGTAGATACACAGGAGAGTAACTTATATCTAATAAAATCTGTCCCAACGCGTTTCATGCTGTCTGCACTTCCTCAGGGGTATAGATGGTATGGTATATTAACAGAAAGTTTAAATAGTATAAGTCCTAGTCCGTTTACGAAATTAGCATCTCAAGGGCGGGAAAAAACGACTCCATTGATTCAAATTTTTATTTGAATCAACAGAGTAGTTGATTTTCAACATAGGACCCCTTATTTGATAGCCGCTTCACAAGTCTTGCATCCATTGAACTTGTGAGTTTTTAGACAGTTTCTGCTGGAATTTGTTTGCAAGATGTCAGAATACCCTCCCAGAGCTGCTGTTTGGATGTAAACTGCCTCCCACCCTCATAGATCTTTTGCTTGAAGATGCTCCAAAGGTTCTCAATAGGATTGAGGTCAGGGGAGGATGGAGGCCACACCATGACTTTCTCTCCTTTTATCCCCATAGCAGCCATTGATGCAGAGGTATTCTTTGCAGCATGAGATGGTGCATTGTCGTGCATGAAGATGATTTTATTACAGAAAGCATAGTTCTTTCTTCTGTACCAGGTAAGAAAGTGGTCAGTCAGAAACTCCACATACTTTGCAGAGGTCATCTTTACACCTTGGGGGACCCTAAAGGGGCCGACCAGCTCTCTTCCCATGATTCTGGCCCAAAACATGACTCCACCACCGCCTTGCTGAAGTCGCAGCCTTGTTGGAACGGGGTGGCCGTCCACCAACCATCCACTACTCCATCCATCTGGACCATCCAGGGTTGCACGGCACTCATCAGTGAACAGGACTGTTTGAAAATTAGTTTTCATGTATTTTTCTGCCCAATGCAGCCGTTTCTGCTTGTGAGCATTGGTTAGTGGTGGCCGAATAGAAGGTTTATGCACAGTTGCAAGACTCTGGAGGACTCTACACCTTGATGTCCATGGGACTCCAGAGGCACCAGCAGCTTCAAATATCTGTTTGCTGCTATGTAATGGTATTTTAGCAGCTGCTCTCTTGATCCGATGCATGGATCTGGCAGAAATCTTCCTCAATGTGCCTTTATCTGCACAAACCCGTCTGTACTCTGAATCAGCCACAAATCTCTTAATAGTGCGATGATGACGCTTAAGTTTTCATGAAATATCTAATGTTTTCATACCTCATCCAAGGCATTGAACTATTTCACTCTTTTTGGCAGCAGAGAGATCCTTTTTCTTCCCCTTATTGCTTGAAAATGGTGCTTTGCTTAATAATGTGGAACACCCACCTTTAGTAGTTTTTCCTTAAATTGGGCTCACCTGGCAATCTAATTATCACAGGTGTCCGAGATTGTTTTCAGTGATCAAAAGAGCCCTGAGACACAATGCCATCCATGAGTTAAACTGAAAAACAAAATATTTAATCTTTGTGACACTTAAATATCATTTGCATAATAATTTGGAACAGGGTGTGTATATATCTATATATATATATATATATATATATATATATATATATATATAAAATATGTTGTGTTTGTGTGGGTCTAAGGACCTAACTGTTTGTACTTTATCCTAATAAAGTCATTTGAACCTTATCGATCTGGTCTGAGTGTTCATCAAAAACCGTGACTCTGGCATAGTCATAGTTACTTTTCTAAAACAGCTGTGCCAGATTTGCAGAAGCAGGTGGTTAGAGTTGTGGGCAAAGAGACTCAGCCTCCAAACAATTTTTAACTGCTTATGTGGCTCTAAGGCTAGGGGGTCAATTCTATTCCCAGTGCGAAAAAAAAAAATAATAAACAGGCTCTGTGTTTTTTTTAAGTCGGGTTTTGGTATCCTAATACCCGGCTTGTGAAAACAAAATCAGTGGTAATTACACATACTGCCAGTCAAAAAAAAGCCAATATGAAACCACTAAAAGCAGTGTGCCAGTAGTATCAGATTACCCACGCTCAGTGTTACCGCCTGTTTTGTTTATACAATTTAAGTTGGAAATTCTGCGCCTCAGAGGTTACAAAACCATGTTGCTTGAACAAAAGCAGTGTAGAATACAGTATACAGGATAGAAATCCGACATAGTGCCCCACTTCGACATTTTAATCCCCCCTTTTAATATTCGACTTAGTGATTTCTTTCACCACTTTAATTCAACAAATATTATCCACATTCCCCTTCAAAATTCGACTTACAGTGCTTTTCTTCACCATTTTAGTTTGACAAATAATCACATTCGAATTGTTAACCTTTCCCCTTTAAAATTTGACTTAGAGTGCTCCCATGACCTTCTTTCTCCTTTTTAATTTGAATAATATTGCTCCCATTCAACATTATATTTTTTAATAGTTTCACTTATTGTTATGTAAGTTGGGTCACACTTGTTCAGTAACCTTCCTCACAACAGTAAAGGAGTGGTTAGTATAATTTCTTACTGTAGCATTAACACATCAAATGGGTTTAGCCAACAAATAGTAGGAGTGATAGATCTTTCACACTTAGCACAGCAAGTTATACATTGTTGCACAGGGTTTACTGTTACACATAAATAGTCTGTATTTTGCAGTAAAGTTGGAGAATAAACAATGTTGAATGGGAGCAATATTATTCAAATTAAAATGGTGAAGAAAAGCACTGTAAGTCGAATTTTGAAGGGGAAGGGTTAAAATGTGGAATGTGAATAATATTTGTCGAATTAAAGTGGTGAAAGAAAGCACTGTAAGTCGAATTATAAAAGGGAGGGTTAAACTGTTGAAGTGGGGCACTGTCGGATTTTGATAATGTGGGGAACACATCTAACACTGAACTTGATCTTTCTGTCATCAAATGTACACCTATTTCCTTGGACTTTGCCATTTTGCACTTTTTTTAGGCGGTAGTTGAATAAAAGCAGACAGCTCCAATTTTGTTAGTACTCTGAAATGTGCTGTCTACGCCAGTTTTGTTTTACTTTAGTTCTGCAATACAATACTGACGTAACACATGTTTGCAAAATTCACGTTGCTTGTTTTTCTTGTAATGGTGATCTTAGCGCTGGTAATAGAATCGAGCCCTTGGTGTGCTAACCGCTTATACTTTCAGCTTAGATTTCTCTACTTTAGAACAACAGCAGTAGTAGAAATGGTAATTCTCATGACCATAGAAAGCATAAGTGGAAAACAGCAAAGTTCTCCTGGGAAAATCGATGGTGGTAGTGAAAATGCAGAAATTATGTATGGGAATTTCTACAGAAAAAGAACCAAATTATGTTTTTTCCAGGAAAAAAAATGAGACACTTTGACCATCTCTAAAGAAAAAATATATTTGTCTGTCATCCAATATAATTCACAGGTACCATGAGGAGACGACAGCTCCTTCCAGTGGACTGGAACAATTCTAGAAGAAGTACGGGGGTGCCTACCCCTCCTCCATATTAGGCTATCCCACTAGGCTCTGCCCAGATAGACTTGTTCCAAGATCCTGGATAGGTGGCTGAGAACAGTTCTGCTTAGTTTTTAGTACTTTTATTACTTACTGAAGCTGCCCATAAAGGGACCCCCAAGGAGGACCCTTTAGCCCTCTTGGACAACATGTCTAAGGCTCAGACCTATGTTACTGACGCTCTTTGTGATGCTGTCAGACTTGCCGCAAAGACTTCTGCCTTTTCTGTTGCTGCTACAAGCACATTGTGCCTCAATATTTGGTCTGCCGACCGTTCATCTAAAAAGCCACTGATTTCTCTGTCATCCAATACAGGTTACTGGTAACTTTGGGGTAGGCGATCAAGGATGATGCCACTGATTTTCCAGTAGTGAATGATCACACTTTAAAAGAACAAATTGATGTTACCAATATGTCCTTTAGAGATTGTAGTACACTAATGGATATGGTTAACATCAGACAAGATATTAATATAGAAGTTTTGGCATCTTCCGATTTTGAACCTAAGAGGCTATTGTACAAGCTTTTACCCTATAGGTTGTAGGGGAGAGGTATTGGATAGCTTTCAACGGCTTGTAGAGAAGGATCTCACTGAATTAAGTAATAATATTCGTGATTCCATCAATGATAGAAATGTTCATAACTTAACTAGGAAAGAAGAACGAGCATTACATAATTTGTCACAATTGAAGGAAATGGTTATCAAGGGAGCAGATAAGGGGGGCTCTGTAGTAATTTTGGATGCGGAATCATATTATGAGGAAGCTATGAGACAACTTAATGATGTTGAAGCCTATATAAGATTAAAAGCCAACCCTTCCAGAGAGTATGCTAGCCTTTTGTATTCTCTTTTACAAAAAGGTTTGTCCTTGGGAGTATTAAAGAAAAAAGAAATGGAGTATTTAGTTGTGACTAATCCGATCACACCCATTTTCCATCATCTCCCTAAGGTTCATAAAACCTTGGAGAGGCCGGAAGGCAGACCTATTGTCTCTGGAATAGGCTCTTTAAATGAGCCTTTTGGTGAATGGATTGATCATTTTTTTACAGCCACTTGTTTTACGTCTTTTTAGCTATCTGAGGGATAGTACTAATGTTATCCAACCCCTGAGCTCTGTTAGATGGGCATCTCATCTAGTTTGGATTACGTTTGATGTTAAATCACTTTAATCTTGTATACCACACCGTTTAGGGTTAACAGCATTGGAGTATCATTTGAATAGATATAGTGGTTATCCTCCTGAATTAAGGGAATTTCTAGTGTAAGGAGTGGAGTATTTGTTGACACACACAATTTTTTTATGTTTGATGGTGGGTTCTATCTCTAAAGACGCAGGTCTTCAATGGGGGCAAAATTTGCCCCCTCTTACACCAACCTATATATGGGTTGGTGGGAAGAGTCCCGCGTCTTTGGAGATGGGAACCCATTTAGATATTCTATCTTATTTTTTGGTAGATATAGTGATGATCTTTTGTTTGTGTGGCAAGGAAAGGAGGAAGATATTGGTTCCTTTGTAAGTTATTTGAATTGTAATGATTTGAAGTTGCAGTTCACTTATGAATATAGTTTTAAGAACATCATTTTTTTGGACCTCAATATTCACGGTGATCCCACTACTGGATTGATTAGTACTACAATATATAGGAAACTGATCACGGGTAATTCATTATTGAGGGCTGATAATTCACACCCAGGACACATTATTAAGGGAATTCCTGTGAGTCAATTTATTCGATTAAGAAGGATTTGTACAACGGAGGAGGAATTTTTGAGGCAGGCTGAAGAGTTGTATCAGAGGTTTGTTACAAGAAAATATCCAAAGTGGATGATTGATAGGGCGTTCAGTATAGCTAAGAACAAGAAGATAGAGGATTTGCTGATATATAAGAAGGATAGACATCAGAGTAGTAAAAGATCAGTTGATAGTCCCATTATTTTTTCTACCCCATATAGTATAGAATATAATAAAATAATACAGATTGTAAAAAAACATGTGCCAGTTTTAAATGGGGATGAAAAACTACAAAAAGTGGTTACAAGAGGCTTTCGATATGTGTCAAAAAAAGCACAAACAATTGCTAACAAGCTGTCGCCTAGTCTTTTTATGAAAGGAAAAGACTAAACCTACTTGGTTATCCTCAGTTGAAGTCTACAAGTGTGGTAGCTTCTGCTGTGGATGTTGTAAGCTTATTAAAGTATCTAATAATTTCGAGTCCTTTAGAACTGGTGACAGCTTTAATGTTGAGCAATTTATTAATTGTGCTACACAGGGTATTATTTATTTTGTATTGTATTGTATTGTATTGTATATTTTTATTTATATAGCGCCAACCGGTGTACTTGGCACTATACAGATTACATTTAATACAGAAGGGGTACAATAAGTGCGGTGATTAAGTGCTTATATAGGCAGTCATAAGGGGAACAACAGGTGAGTATACATTAGGATAAGAGGTCCCTGCCCCGTAGAGCTTACAATCTAAGTATAGGATGGGTGACATACAGATACAAGCTGGTAGAGGAGAAAGTGCAGTGTTTGGCTTATGATAATAATGATAATGTTTCCATATTACGCTGTTGCTAGAGATAAAAGGTGATCTTTTAGTTTAGATTTAAAATTGTTGACGGTTGAGGCTTGGCGAATGCTGGGTGGTAGGGCGTTCCAGAGGTAGGGGGCAGCATGTGCGAAAGCTTTCAATCGTGAAACAGCGATAGTGGTTAATGGGGCAGTGAGTCGTCCAGCATGTCTGCTTCGTAGTGGACGTGCAGGAATATGGCGGGATATCAAAGATGAGATATAAGGCGGGGACAAGTGATGGAGAGCCTTGAAGGTGATGAGGAGGATTTTGAATGTGATACGCTGCTTTATGGGAAGCCATGATAGTGATTTTAGGAGTGGTGGGGTGAGTACTGTTCTGGAGGAGAGGAAGAGTATTCTGGTGGCTGAATTAAGAACTGATTGAAGAGGAGCGATATGGTTAGTAGGAAGACCAGTAAGTAAAGAGTTCAGTAGTCCAGGCGAGAAAGGATAAGAGCATGCATGAGGGTTTCTGTTGTAGAGTGAGAGAGGAACGGACGGATTTTTGCTATATTCCGAATAAAGAAGCGACAGGTTTTGGTAACGTTGTTAATGTGGGTGGAGAAGGAAAGAGAAGAGTCCAAAGTTACCCCAAGGCAGCGGGCCTTGTCTACAGGGTAAATTGTGGAGCCTTCGACAGTTAAAGAGAATGGAGGTGTTGTGCAGGATTTAGGAGGGAAGATAAGGAGCTCGGTCTTGGACAAGTTACGTTTTAAGCGACGATGAGCCATCCAGGAAGAGACAGCGTTAAGGCAATCTGAGACCCGCCGCTGTATTTCTGGTGATTTTGAGGGTGCTGAGAGATATATTTGTATATCGTCTGCATAAAGATGGTAGTTAAAGCCAAAGGATTTTATCAGTTGCCCCAGGGAGAGTGTATACAGAGAAAAGAGAAGAGGTCCCAGAACAGAGCCTTGGGGTACGCCTACTGAGAGGGGGGTCGGAGGTGAGGAGGTGTTGGCATATGTCACAGAGAAAGACCGTTGAGAGAGATAGGATAGAAGCCAGGAATGTGCCAGGCTGCAGATACCAAGTGATTTGAGAATCTGGGATAGAAGGGTATGGTTGACAGTGTTGAATGCTGCCGAAAGGTCTAGGAGAAGAAGAAGAGAGAAATGGCCTTTGGTTTTTGCAGTGTGGAGATCAATTGTTACTTTGAGAAGGGCGGTTTCTGTAGAGAAAGAGAAAGTGGGCCGAAAGCCAGACTGCAGGGGGGCCAGGGTGTTATGGGAGTTGAGGAAGGTAAGTAGACGAGAGTAGGCTAGGCGCTCGAGGAGTTTAGATGCAAAGGGCAAGAGGGATATGGGGCGGTAGTTGGATGGGGAGGTGGGGTCTAATGAACTTTTTTTGAGGATTGGAGATACTATTGAATGTTTGAATGCGGAGGGGAAGATGCCAGAGGATAGGGAGGAGTTGAATACCCGAGTTAGCATGGGTACTAATGTGTGTTGCAGAGGAATGAGGAGGTGGGATGGTATGGGATCAAGGGAGCAGGTGGTGAGTGGTGATGTGGACAGCAGGAGGGAGACCTCTGCTTCTGTGACTGAAGTAAAGGAATCAAATAAGTAGGATGGAGGACCAGGAAAATACAGTTGTGGAGGCTGGGAAGGTGGGATTGTTTGATGTATTGTGTTAATCTTTTGTGTGAAAGATTCTGTAAAGGCTAGTGGGGTTAGCGAGGGGAGGGGGAATGATGGAGGGGAGGGGCGAAGGAGGGAATTGAAGATACAGAAAAGGCGCCGTGGGTTTGATTTGTGAGTATTGATTAGTGAGGAGTAGTAGTGTTGTTTGGCAGAGGATAAAGCAGTGTTGAAGCAGGACAGGAGGAATTTGTAGTGGATAAAGTCTGCGTGAGAGCGGGACTTCCTCCACAGGCGTTCAGAGGTGCGGGTACAGGAGCGGAAGAAGCGTGTTTGTGAGTTGAGCCAGGGGCGTGGGTTTGAGGGGCGTTTGTTATGGGCCTGGACGGGGCATACAGATCAAGTGATGAGGAGAGGAGGTTGTAGTATTCTACTAGTCTGTCCGATTCAGAAAGAGTGTTGAAGGTGGAGAGGTTTGAGTGCAATGCAGAAGATAAGGCAGAAATGTCTAGTGAGCGAAGGATGCGGGTGTAATGCGGGGCCGTAGTTAGTTGGGGGATGAGGGAAAGGGTTGTAGAGAAGGTTATGAGATGGTGGTCGGAGAGTGGGAAAGGAGATATGGAGAAATCTAGTAAGGAGCAGTTCTTTGAGAAAACCAAGTCGAGGGTGTGACAGTCTTTGTGTGTGCTGGAGTCAGTACATTGTTGAAGAGTGAAAGATGATGTTAGTTGAAGGAGGCGTGAGGCCCAAGAGAGGGAAGGATCGTCAATGTGACAGTTGAAGTCCCCAAGTATAAGAGCAGGAGCATCAGAGGAAAGATAAACTGCACGCAGTGTAGGTTGCAATATGTTGGTAAAACCCTTCGATCGTTAAGGGAAGGGTTAAATAAACATATGAGTGACATAAGAGGAGAAGGGTTTAGATCTTATGTATCCCAACATTTTAAGGACCAACACTGCGGCAGTTTAGAATTTTTTTAAATCCAGGGCATTGAAAGTGTTGCGGTGGGAAGTAGAGGAGGAGATCTTGATAGAGCATTATTGAGACGTGAAGTGTTTTGGATTTTCACTATTATGACCCGGTACCCCCAGGGCTTCAATAAAGATTATGATATGATGTGTTTTGTATAAATATAGATATTTATTGTTGGGATAATACTATTAATTTAGGTTATGACAAGTGAGAAATGGTTTAATTTAATACATAACACAATGGGATGCACCCTGTTAACTAACTGTGTTTATCTTTAATTGTAGTTTTTGGGCTATATAAGATAAACTGGGATTGGTGTCACAAATGTAATGTAGGTTTAAGATAGTAATAGGATGTGTCTTGTGTCTAAGGGGGTTGTACGATTTCTTTAATTAATGCCTCTTACGCAAGACACATCCTTAATTTTTCAGTGTGATATATAATTCTATTGTGTTCCCGTAGATAACTGACAGTACCTCATGTAACATCTATATATTTTTTCAGATGTTTCTGAAGATATATTTTTAGATTAATCAGTTCTCTTATTGTAGACATTGACCACGGTTGTCCGCCGTTAATGGATGCTCACTAGCCCGGAGTATGGAAGATAGACACATTCGTTGTCTATTTTGGAGTGGTAGGATTCCTTGTCTGTTCGAGTGCTTTGGGCTTGGTTTATGAGTGATATCTTAACGCCTTTTATCTTGTTTTGGAAGTAGTAATATTGTGGCGAACTGAGTGTTTGACCGATTTTCAATAGATGTAATTGATTGGTTGGATGAAACACTTTGTGGTTTTGGGTTAATATCTTTGCCTTTAAGCACGATCAGACAGTTAAGCGTGTTTTGCCAGGATCCAATGGATTTGCGATTGTGACTTCTATGGGGCAGTGATTGGTGAGCGTGTTTTTAAATAGAAGTGAACAATGGAGGTCAATGTTTGTTCCGAGATCATGAGTAAGCGCGGATATAGCACGAAACGCGTTGATCGAATGGAATAAAGATAAGTCCTTTTGCCCATTCCTTTAAGGCGCGTGTTTACCGCACAAACGCCATTGCTCCATTCACTTCTATGGGACTTTGCAGTTTGGGACAAATCTCTGCAACCGCTCCACGTAGTGAGATCAGAGATGCCATTTTGTTGGTTTGCCCTTGCTCTGTCATCGTTCAATGTTCTGGGCATGTTAGGGGGCTTTGGGCACTGTTGGGGTTCTCCATTAGCAAAACTACGATTCCCATGAGCACTCGCTTTGCGCACTCGTTTCTGATTGGCTCCCGTCACGGCAGCCATTTTGTGTATTTGCAGATCGAGTATCCTACACAGAGCTTGGACTCTCCTTCTCTCTTCCGCAGTTTAACCCTTTGCCTACCAGATAAGTCTTATTTAGCGTTTCTGGGGTGAATTTATCATACACACTGTTTTGTGGGTGTTTTGATACTTTGACAGTTTGACTCTGTGAGAATGTCTACTCCGTTAGACCTTGGGGCTAAACCTAAGACAAAGGATACTGGGGTGTCTGTGTCCCCCATTGCTTATTGCTCCTCATGTCACTCAGGGTTACCTAGAGAATTCTCAGGTCATGTTTGCCTAGCATGCACTGCTGTCCCTGAATCCCCTGCAGGGGCCCCCAGCCATGCACTAGAGCCAGTATGGATACAAGAGTTTAAGGCTACTACCAGGGTCCTCTGGTCCACCTTACAACTCCTTACGTGTACTTTACAGGGTGTCTTCCACTTGTGGCAAGCCCCCGCCCCTATCAGATCTTATCTGCCTAAATCGCCAGGTGTACCTGATGTGTCTGACTCCTCTAAGGAAGAATTATTGGTGGACTTTGATGATGATGATTGTTCAGCGGTTCCTTCATCTAAGTTTTTTGGGGACTCCTTTGAGGCTGACCCCATTCCCTCAGCTGAGAGCCTTATCAGGGCTGTGCTGACCACCCTGAACATTCCCTTGGTACAGGAGACTTCTTCTGACCCCTCTGATGTGTTTCAGGAGCCTGTTAGGCTCCATACTTGTTTTCCACCTAACCCGACCCTTGACCGCTTGGTGTCTGAGGAGTGGAAGTTTCCAGACAAGAAACCATCTGTGTCTCAGAAGTTTGCTAAGCTTTACCTGTTTTCTGAAACGGCCCTCACTCAGTGGTTCATCTCCCCCAAGGTGGATGCCCCAGTTTCCAGGCTTTGTAAGTCCACTGCCTTGCCTGTGGCTAACGCCTCTGCTCTCAAAGACTGGACTGATAAGAAACTTGAGACATCTCTGAAGGCTATTTTTGTGACGGCTGGCTCTGCCCTCCGCCCTGCATTTGCTGCAGCATGGGTGAATAGGGCTGTGGCTGTTTAGACTGAACAGCTCAATTCAGCTGTCCATCAGGGGGCCCCTACTGCTGACATGTTGCGGCTTCTCACTAACATTGCTGAGGCTCAGCATTATGTCTCTGCTGCCCTGTTTGACGCTGTGCATATGGTAGCCATGGCATCTACCATGTCTGTGGTAGCCAGACGTGCTCTTTGGCTCAAGATCTGGTCTGCTGATACGGCCTCCAAGAAGGATCTCCTGTCATTGCCTTTTCAGGGCTCCTCCCTGTTTTGGCCTGAGCTCAAGGATCTCATCAGCGAGGCCACTGGAGGAAGAGTACTTACTTGCCAGTGGTCCTGAGGAAGAAGGCGCCTGTCAAAAGGAATCCGCTTTTTTGTCCCTTTCAAGTAGACTCGTGCCAAGTGACCCAGGCGGTCCCTCAGGCTCCGCGCTCCTCATCCAAGCCTAAGCAGCAATGGAGAATTAAGTCCTACGCAAAGCCCAGGGCTTCCAAACCTCTTTCTGCATGACTCGCCGAACCCGGGTCCGCACCCGCAACTAGGTGGCTGTTTACGCCACTACCTCTCGGCTTGGGAGGCTTCCATGGCGGACCCGTGGGTTTTACAGCTGGTAGCTACAGGGTACAGGATTCCCTTCACCTCCCTTCCTCCTTCCAGGACCTTCTTTTCTCGTTCTCCCTTGGGACCAGAGAAGCGCCACCTTTTCGAGGAAGCAATTCAGGCCCTTCTGGACAAGGAGGTCCTGGAACCAGTTCCTCCTTAGGAGAGTGGCTTGGGATTCTACTCCAACCTCTTTGTGGTTTCCAAGAAGGACGGCAGCTGTCGTCTCATTTTGGATCTGAAAGATCTCAACTCCTTTTTGGTCCGGTCCCAATACCGCCACTGCGCACAGTGATCGCAGCCATGTCCCCTGGGGAATTTCTAGCCTCTCTGTATCTTCAGGATGCCTATCTTCACATCCCTATTTGTCCAGAGAGCCGACAATATCTATGCTTTGCCTGAGACCGAGGGCATTTCCAGTTTTCTGCCCTCCCCTTTGACCTGACCACGGCTCCTCAAGTCTTCAACAGAGTCCTAGGATGCCCTGTTGATTCCATGGTGGTTTCCTCTAGCCTACATCTTTCCTTCATTCCTTCTCATCCCCAGGGTGCTGAGGAAGATTTGGATGAACGGTGTGGTGGTCAACATGATTGCCCCCTATTGGACCATGAGGTCTTGGTTCCCAGAACTAGTGGCCTTGTCTGTTCAAGATCCGTTTCCTCTGCCACTCAGACCAGATCTCCTCCTTCAGGGTTTCCTCTGAATGGAGGACGTGGAACGCTTGGCTTTGATGGCGTGACTGTTGAAGCCTCCATCCTAAGGAGGAAAGGCTTTTCTCCTGAAGTGGTTTTCACTATGATCCAGGTTAAGATACCGGTTTCGTCTAAGGTCTACCACAGGGTTTGGTCCATTTTCTATTGCTGGTGTGTGGACAGGGACCTGTCCTCACAGGAGTTTGATCTCCCAGTGATCAAGTCATTCTTACAGGATGGTGTGAACAAGGGTCTCACCCTTAGTTCCCTGAAGGTGCAGATCTCAGCTCTCACGATCTTCTACCAGAGACACATTGCCATCTTACCAGATGTCAAAGTCGTCTTTCAAGTTGTCGCTCATGCTTTCCCTGCTTGTAAGGCTCCCACTCCCCAGTGGGACCTAAACTTGGTCTTGGGAGTCTTGAAGCTGCTTTCCTTTGAGTCTTTGACTACTGTATCTCTATGTCTTCTGATGTGGAAGATGGCCTTTCTTCTGGCTGTGGTCTCTCCACAGAGTCACTAGAATCACTGAATTGAAGAACTTGTCCTGTAAATCACCTTTCCTGGTGTTTCACAAGGATAAGGCTGTTCTCCGTACGTCCCAGGAATGTCTTCCTAAGGTGGTCTCTGAGTTCCACATCAATCAGGAGATGATTGTACCTTCCTTTTGTCCTGACCCTAAATCTGACAAGGAGAGGGATTTCCACTTGTTAGATGTGGTATGCTGCCTTAAGTTTATGTGCACGTTACTGACTCTGTCTGTAAGACTGATGCATTATTTGTCATCCCTGAGAGTCCCAGGTCTGGTATGGCTGCATCCAAGGTGACTGTCACATCCTGGATTAAGTCTACCATTCTCAAGGCTTATGTGCTCAGAGGTTAATCTGTTCCTTTCCGCATTACAGTATACTCTACCAGGTCTGTTGGGGCCTCCTGGGCCTACAAGAATCAGGCCTCCGTTGAACAGATGTGCAAGGCGGTCACTTGGTCTTCTGTGCACAACTTCACCAAGAACTACCGTGGTGAGCTTCTGTCTTCGGCTGAAGCCAGCTTTGGAAGAAAAATCCCGGAGGCAGTTTTGCCTGTCTAGAACTTTATCATTCCTGTGCCTTATACCTCTTTAACTGTTTGAGCCCTGTTGGCTCTTGTACTTGTGTGCTGTGTATTGTTATTTAGTATCCGTTGACACTTCATTAGTTTGCGCTCTTCCGTGTCCTGGATAGTCCATGGGAACTCTCGGGACCGGTGCTTGGTCTTTTCCTTCTCTTCCCACCCTGTGGAGCTCAGTGTTAGTACATTTCCATGGTACCTGTGAGTTATGTTGGACGACAGAGAAAAGAGAATTTTAGTCTTACCTGTTAAATCCTTTTGTCTTAGTTCATATAACTCGCAGGTCTCCCATCCAGTGAAACGGACCATGCTTTAACTGAATGTGGGGGTCCTTGTGGGTCCATCGCTCACAGGAGTTTTCCTCTCTACCTTCTAGCTGTCCTACTTAGTAGGCTTTTCACAAGTCTATCTGGTACCATGGCTTCCCATGGTACTCTATGAGTTATATGGAGAGAAAAAGATTTAACAGGTAAGAGTAAAATCATCTTATTTTTAGGTGTGTATCTCTGTGACCAGAAATTTTACAGTGGCGCTGTTGCTACACTACCTTATGGACTGCTGTGATCAATTAACCATAAACCTCCATAGGATGGAGAAGCAACAGCACTGCTGTAAAATTTCAAGCCATTGGGATACTGCACCTAAAAACCTTTTGGAAAGTCCTTTGCTACTAGCCAGACCTGAAAAGTTACTCGCGACTGCAAGCCAAAACATACCCACCAGGGCTGAATTTCTACTTGCCAGGGCTAAATTTTCACTTGCCATTGACTAGTGGCGAGTGGAAAGTTTGAGCCCTGTATATATATAATATATATTTTTTTTCATGTGGAAAAGAAAGTACACCCTCTTTGAATTCTATGGTTTTACATATCAGGACATTACAATCATCTGTTCCTTAGCAGGTCTAAAAATTAGATAAATACAACCTCAGATGAGCAACAACACATGACATACCGTGTCATGATTTATTTAACAAAAATAAAGCTAAAATGGAGAAGTTGTTTGAAAAACTAAGTACACCCTTACTACTTCCATAGGAACTAAGTAGCAGACGGGTGCTGCTAATCAAATTCCCTTGATTAATTGATCATCAGCAAATGTGACCACCTCTATAAAAGCTGATTTTTTGCAGTTTGCTGGTCTGGAGCATTCAGGTGTGTGTTAACACAATGCCAAGGAGGAAACACATCAGCAATTATCCTAGATAAGAAATTGTTGCTGCCCATCAATCTGGGAAGGGTTATAAGGACATTTCCAAACAATTTAAAATCCATCGTTCTACAGTGAGAAAGATTATTCAAAAGCGGAAAACATTCAAGACAGTTGCCAATCTTCCCAGGAGTGGACGTCTCAGCAAATTCAACCCAAGGTCAGACCGTGCAATGCTTGGAGAAATTGCAAAAAACCCAAGCGTTACATCTCAGACTCTACAGGCCTCAGTTAGCGTGTTAAATGTTAAAAGTTAATGACCGTACAATTAGAAAAAGACTGAACAAGTATGGTTTGTTTTGAAGGTTGCCAGGAGAAAGCCTCTTCTCTCTAAAAAGAACATGGCAGCACGCCTTATGTTTGCAAAAATGCATCTGAACAAACCACAAGACTTCTGGAACAATGTCCTTTGGACAGATGAATCCAAAGTGGAGATGTTTGGCCATAATGGACAGTGCCACGTTTGGCTAAAACCAAACACAGCGTATCAGCACAAACACCTCATACCAACTGTCAAGCATGGTGGTGGAGGGGTGATGATTTGGCCTTGTTTTGCAGCCACAGGACCTGGAAACCTTGCAGTCATTGAGTCGACCATGAACTCCTCTGCATACCAAAGTATTCTAGACTCAAATGTGAGGCAATCTGTCTGAAACCTAAAGTTTTGTCGAAATTGGGTCATGCAACAGGACAGTGATCCCAAGCACACCAGCAGATCTACAACAGAATGTCTGAAAAAGAAAGTAATCTAGGTGTTGCAATGGCCCAGTCAAAGTTCAGTCCTCAACCCAATTGAATTGCTGTGGCGGGCCTTAAGAGAGCTGTGTATAAACAAATTCCCGCAAACCTCAATGAACTGAAGCAATGTTGTAAGGAAGAGCAGGCCAAAATTCCTCCACAACGATGTGAGAGACAGATAATGTCATACAGAAAACGATTACTTCAAGTTATTGCTGCTAAAGGTGGTTCTACAAGCTACTAAATCATAAGGTGTACTTAGTTTTTCACACATGGCTTCTCCATTTTGGCTTTATTTCTGTTTAAATCATGACACATTGTAATATGTCATATGTTGTTGTTCATCTGAGGTTGTATTTACCTAAATTTTAGACCTGCTAAGGAACAGATGATTGTTATTATGTCCTGATATGTAAAACCATAGAATTCTAAGAGGGCGTACTTTCTTTTTCACATGACTTTGTGTGTGTGTGTGTATGTATGTGTATATATAAATTTTATATATATATATATATATATATATAAAGTCCTACCAGCATTTTAAATCCGTGGGAGATTTGAGAATGTTTATTTCTCACTTTTTGTGTAGATGGTTTGCTCTAGAATTCCACCTACTTTCTTTCATGCATAAGGCCCAGTATAGCACTGGAAGAGTTAAAATGCTTATTTTTCTGTTTGTTTTTTTTTTTTCACATAACTGAACAAAAACTAAACTTCGTTTTGTTGTTGGTAAATTCTTAATATGGTTTCCCTACTCCTGGGCTTTAGATTTCATGAAAAATGTTTTCTATTTCAAGTCCCAGCTGCCGCCTGCTGTTATAAAGGTCATGGACCTTATCTCCTTGTAGACACATGGTATCCTTCCTCCCTCCAATATGTACAGGAAAATGTTATTGCTAACAGTGCTATAAGCACAGGGGGAGGGGGCAGCTCATTGGCTTTCTTCATCACGGTTTCATGGAAAAACCTGCAAGACATGTACTGATCGTCCCTCACATGTCTAGCTGTACTCAGGTAGTGAGAGCAAAATTATAACCTTCACTGTATTATTTATAGCTCAAATGCCATCTCTTCATTCGGAGCAGCAGTACTACTAATTTGTGTTATTTTATAGACTGTGATTTGATAATGGCGGGCTAATGTTTGGGCAAAAATAAAGTTAAGGATTTGGAAACAAGGTACAGGCAAGGATAAACTAGTAACATAATAGGAGTCTTCCAATAATGATCATTTTCTCCTTAGTTTGATCACCTGGTTACTGAAAAGAACAAGCCAGTAATGGAAGTCTTCAGCAAACAGAGGTCTGGAACACTAACAAAGGTTCAGGGTCAGATAACATGCCAAATTCTAGGCAGAATCCTAACAAGAGAACTCCTGTACAAGCTTGATTGAGGCAGGCAGCTATCAGTGAGAAGTCATGAACAATTTAAGTCAGTAGCAGCAAAAACAGGAACACTAGAATCTGGATCACCAGACTAAATCATATTTTTCTGCCATAGGAGGTAAAAAAAAGTGTCTGCTCCAGAGCATTGCAAAGCAGTGTTTTGGAGCAATATCTATTATCCAAGATGTCATGTCCAGTGTCACTTCACTAATTGAACTAAAACAGAAGCCTAGATGAGCAGTCATTCTTCCTGTGAATCAAGCAGTGAGCAGACCTATTTTAAACTCTCAGAAGATCCTAAAAGAATAGCTGTATTAAAACTTTAGGAGTGACCCTTATGCATCATTTTTAATACTATGCTTCTGCCACTAATTAAAGTATCTTAATTATAATGTGATATTTATGCATTTAACCCATGTCATGCAGACTAGGCAAGCAAGTGAAGGAGATTCACAAGGCAGAAGAGGGAACCCCCCCCCCCCCACACACACACACACAGAACTTAGAACCTATGGTCAGGGTCCTCTGCCAGTAACAGGTGTAGCTTTAGTGCATAGAGTGGCTTACATAATATAGGACTGAAATACTGTGCTGACAGAGATGAGAGAGTAGCAACCGTTACTTAAGAAAGAGATACTATGTACCTCGTAGCATAATAGCAAAAAACATGGACCAGATGACTGTGCAAGAGAAGCTAGCATGTATAGTCCTGCATGAAGTTAAGTTACAGAGAACTGACTTAATCAAGAAATGTATAATGGACCTTCCAGTCATGTATAATGGACCTTCCAGTCACTGTAGAGATGCTAGGGATAGGGGGTCGGCAAAAGTCGAAAGAGATGTGTGGGAATGGTGGAGGATGGCTCCATTTGGCTTGGGAGCATAATCTAGCACAAGTGATCAAAGAACAGGTACTTAAAGTAGTGATGTAGCATAGTCTAATAACAGGTAGTAGTCAAGGCAACTGGCAAACATAATCGCCATTTAACAG
Source organism: Rhinophrynus dorsalis (assembly GCA_037306005.1). Classification (NCBI taxonomy): domain Eukaryota; kingdom Metazoa; phylum Chordata; class Amphibia; order Anura; family Rhinophrynidae; genus Rhinophrynus; species Rhinophrynus dorsalis. The sequence goes on from CM074718.1 coordinate 579,203,563, forward strand.
GCAGTGGTTAATGAAGGAGGCAGACAGTAGCAGTTGTTCTTTAAACAGGCTGATTTGTGCAGTAGAAAAGAACTAGACTTGAGGCAGACAGAAGCAGTGTTCTTTCATGGATGGGTCACATATAGTACAGGTATTAAAGCTCAAAAATGCTAGTCACACACACTGAAGTGCTCATGAAGCCGCCTTAATTAGGCCACGGAGACATGTCCAGGATGTATGTGCCAAGCACTGACTAAATTGAGTGTGACCAAGAAAGCAGTGAAAACTGCAGGTAATTGCTAAACCACATTTCTTACACTGGGGTATATGGTTTGGCATTTGAAAAACATTTGCTGAAGATTACAGTTGTATAAATTTCAATAGAAAAGAAACCATATAAAAAATTTAGGCAGGAGCAGGCACTTAAACATATTTTGTACGCTTATTTCTAAGCCTTCATTAAGCATCATTTACCCACTACTGCTTTATTATATGTTTTTCTACTCTGGGGTAATACACAGCTCCTGCACAGATATCAAATTCAGGACCTGCATGGAGACTTACAAAGAAATGAAAATATAGCAAGTGCATACACTAGGGATAGTAAATGGAAGTGAGTAAGCAACTCACAAAAAAGGAGGGGATATAGTCTGTTCTCCCTTGGTTGGGAGGGAAAATCTAGTATAAACCAATAATGATACAGATGATGTAAAAGGTACAGACTGAAACCACAATCGGAGTAATTCACCGTCCCTAATAGTGATCTTGTACTAGTTTTCTTAATGGTACCTTTCTGCTTGTCCTTAATATCAGATAAGTGGTTGCTCTACCGATGTGTTGCAGCATACATGTAAAAGATAAGGGGCTAGATTCTATTGCAGTCTATGGGGAAACCTGGAGATAAAAGCAGATATAAAATTAGCATCTGCAATAGATTCCAGCCCAAGATGAGGGAAACATAGGACAGAACAAAAATCCTTCTAAGTGTACTGTTAAATTAGTTGTATTGTAAACAGAGAACATAGAGACAATACATACTGAGGCTATAAGAAGATACTCAATGTCACAATATCTCAAATTAACATTTGGTTATAAGAGAATTATAGCTTTAAAGGGATAGTAATGTTTCATAATAAAAGCAGCTCTAATTAATCATCATAGTATTTGGACTTTGGAGAGTGTTATTTCAATACTGTCAGAGTTGTAGTTCAGGAGTAATTCAATGACAAAGTGTCCCCCTCCCGCCCCTTTTACTGATGTAACACTACTCAGCCAGAGCAGAAGGGAGGTGCCTAGGTAGACTGCAGAGAGGGACAGTCTTCAATTAAGATAAGGGAAAAAGCTAAAAAGCTTGTCTTTAGAGAGAGGTATATGAGGGTGTGCAGAGTACAAGCACTACTACAAATATGTGACAGAGTAAGAATGATAAGAACTAATGGGGATCAGAGGAGTGAGTCAGCCTGCTTACAGAGATAATTCTTGAGGCTGCATGATTACACAAGAACACCCACTCTCCATGCGCTACTAACGAGGCCCCTTAGGCACAAACTATATAATCAAAAATAAGGAACTAGCAATATTCATACACATCATACACAAAACCACATATAAGATATTAAAACATTGCAACAGTACTTCCTGTTATGGCCCAGAGTTTGTAAATGTGAATGAAACACAGTCCATATACTGGAGATCGTCCCTTCACTCGACCGCTGCCGCTACCTCTTCAATATATCCCTGGTGTAGGATAGTCCCAACATGTAACGAAAAACAGAAGGAAGAGGGCGCATGCGCCTCTAAATGCAGATGTTAACGTTCGATCAAACCACCACCTCTATGGATCAAATACCTCTACTGGGAAGGTACTCACAATTTATAGAGGCTACTTTCCGCCTCTTAGTCTCAAGCATCCACTGGATTCCCCCCAGTGCAGGGTCTCTCCCGATCTCCTCGTAGATACCCACCACACTTCTCCTGGATAAACCTCCTTCAGAGTTGTTCCAAATGATACAATCCCCCTATCCAAGGGTTTATGTCTCCACAGGTCGAATGGGTTTTGGTGTACTACTTAAATGAATATACAGGGAGAGTCCACTATATTTGGAAACTTACGCGTTTTGTAACAACGGAACATCTTGGCTTTAATAAAGTAACGTTGTTATAAAACGCGTCAGCCATTTTAAATCCCATACAGATAAATTATTTTTCTTAGTCCTTGTGGAACACAGGAACCATAGAGTAAAATAACTTCCTTTACAAGGCAGGTCATTAGCAGCCTCAGCTTCAATGTATCGCAAAGAATGAAGTAAAACAGATATAGAGCGAGAAATGTGGTGACCCATACCAGGGCACTCCTGACCAGAACTCAAACAACCTGTTTTTCTCTAGGATGGATGTCTTTTATTCCACAATAACTAAAAGAAAAGGATTTATTGGTACATACACAAAAAAACCCTTTTCTCTTTCGTCCATTGTGGAACAGAGGAATCACGGGATATATTAAAACTATCACACCAGGATTCCAGGGAGGCAGAGAGAAAAAATGTAAATAGCAAACTAGTCTCAACAGAAACCAGAAACAATTATGAACCTCAACCGACAATAACCCCCTAAAACCAAGTAACAGCAGTGAAGATTACTAGAAATAAAGGAAAGAAAGGTTCTACACAGACATTATGGCCTGTAGGACCTTCCTCACAAAACTGGCTTCAGCCAATGCCAGGAAATTGATTCTCTGATATTGAGGAAACATATCAGGTGATGACCACATCACCACCCTGCACAACTGTGCTACAGAAGCTTGGTTCTTGTAGGCCTAAGAAGTACCCAATGAACTGATTGGATGAAAAGTGATCCTAAATGGTACAGATTTTTTTCATAATGACATGGGCCTAGAGAATGGTTGTCTTGATCCAAGAAGCCACCATTACCTTAGATCTCGTTTAGCCCTCACACAGACCCTCAGGAATAATGAAAAATAAGTCCAACTTCTGAAAAGGTTCCATGTCTGATGAATGTAGTATTTGAGACCTTTATCTACGCCCACGCTATGAAGCTCCTGCTGTTTTCTTAGAAGGAGCCAGGCAAAGCAAAGGAAGAACAATTTCCTAATTAATATGCAAGTCAGAAACCACCTTGCGAAGACCATAGAACCACCCTATCTGCTTGAAAAATCAGAAAGGGTGTTCTACATGACAAATCCTATAGTTCAGCCTATGGTCAGATAGGTACAAGAGCTAGAAGGAGTTAAGCAACGCAACTCAGAGACATAGAAGCCAAAGGCTCCAATGGATCCATCTGAAGCAGTCCAAGCATTAGGTTTAAGTCCCGTGGAAGAGTGGTATCCTGAAAGACAGGGAAGACATGAGCCACCCCTTGCACAAAAGTCTGCACATCTGACAGCATGTCAATACGCCTCTTAAAAAGAACAGATAAGTTTGAAATCAGGACTTTAATAGAAGTCCCTTATGGAAACATCATGAAGAAAAGCCGCAACCCCTGGTCTTCACATCATCACTTGGAAAAATAAATGATCATACCTTATGATTAGCCTTAAATGAAACCGACTTACAGTCCTACAGTATGGTCATGATGACAGGTCCAGAAAATCCTTTCTTATTCAGAAGACTTCTTCAAGAAGCAAGCTGCCAAAGGAAGCTTCTCCTCCACAGCTGGGTGACACAGGGAACCCTGCATCAAGAGGTCTGGGAGAAAAGGAAGCTGATATAACTTGGCAACGGACAGACTGACTATATCTGGGAACCACACTCAATGAGGTCAGGAAGGAGTAATCCTGATTACTTACACCTGCACCAGCCTGACCTTTCTTAACAATCTGGAAATCAGGGGGAAAGGAGGAAACACGTATGCTACAGAAAACTGTCATGGAATTACCATAACGTCCAATAAGAAGGTCACAGTACCTGGAGCAAACATTGGAACCTTGAGGTTCAACCGACACTCCCTCAGGTTCATAACTGGTAGGACCCCATGCCTGAACTGTGAAATAAAAAATGGCCGGATTCAGTTCCCAATCCCTGGGATCCTAGCCTTCTTGGCTGAGAGAGTTTACCACCACATTGTCTACTCCTGTCAGTGAATGGCTGAGAAAATATAAATATGAGCTTCCTCTTCTTGCCCACTGCCTCTGCATTGTTAGACTGGATCCTCACAGTAGTCCACAAAGTAACTGGGACAGTGGAATTGCTCAAAACATTAATTCAGTGATGGGAAGAAGACTCTAGCTGTCAGACCAAAGGCCCCGGGCCATCTGAGAGTTGAACGAGACTCCCTAACTGTTCAAGCTGGCATCCGTCATCACTATTGACCAGTCCAATACGAAAAATAGAGAAACCAATTTCATATGAAATTCCTGAAGCCTCCAGAGAAGATCTAATTTACTCTTGACCTAGAGGGACATCACATAGGGGAAGTGACACTGCTTTCTGGACCAATTCCTGTAAATATCTAGCGGCAGTTCCTGAGTGTGTAGCTGGGGGAATTGAACTGCTTCAAGATCTGATTCTCTGTCACCCTCATGTAGTACCTCAGCATTGCTGATGAGCATAAAATCTAATCTCAGAGACACCAGGCTGGGACAACATTTGAACCTTGCCAGCGGGCAGAAAGACACATCCCTGAACCCTATAATATCTCATGCTGTGAGAGACTAGAACCTGGGCAGCACCAAAGAGGACTTATAGAAATTTATCACCCTGCTGTGCTTCTCCAGTAGGTATCTTTTTAAAAGGTTGCTCGCGAAACAGCATGCAACTTTGTAAATACTTCACCATGTCGCCATGATTAAAATGGCAACATGACAATCTCGCACTGCATGTCAGATTGTCATGTCACATACGTAATGATCGCATATATATTAACCCGTTCGTGGTTGCCTCTCTTAGTGTACAATATAATATATAAATGTATATATCCTCAAAAAAAATCTCCCCTTTATGATTCTACTTCCATTATCTCTTTTAAGCCCTTGAGTGCCAGGGGACTGAGCAAGGCACAGATGCGTAGCTCATCCCACTGGAACTTAACATTGCTCGCAAAGAGTTAAATGTGTGGCTTTTTAATTATGTTCCTCATCCCTTCCTCGCGCAGAGTATTAGTTAACGTCCCATAAATCCCACCTGAGAAAACATGCGGTCAGTCTGACTTCAGATAACAGGACAGGAGAGGGAGAGTTCCTTGATATAAGCACTCGTATCCTAGCTCTGGTCTCTCCACTCCTGCACGCAGAGACCCTGCGAGCAATATGTTTAGTGCCAGTGGGATGAGCTAAGCATCTATGCCTTGCTCAGTCCCCTGGCACTCTGTGTTAAAAGAGATAATGGAAGTAGAATCTATTCACTGTGTCACAGAAATCATAAAAGGGGAGGTTTAAGCATTGTACACTAAAGGAAGGAACCGGAAGTTGGTTAAAATCTATGCAATCATTACACAGGCGACATGACAATCTTGCGCTGTCATGCAGTGCGAGATTGTCATGTCGTCGCCATTTTAATCATGGCAACATGGTGAAGTATTTACAAGGTTGCACGCTCTTTTGCGTGTGACCTTTTAAAAGTGAACCCTCCAGTATGTGTACACACATCTGAAGACGAAAACCTAAGGCCTTCACTAAAGGAGCCTTTTTCACTGTCGTCCAATACAGGTCACTGGTACTCTGGGAGGTGTAAGTCCCCTTTAATAGGCAGGAACAACTATGCAAATGATTTGCAAGGGGCGGAGCCTCCCCTCTCACTTAAGCCACCTTCTGGCCAGAGCCACTTAGATTGATTTGTTCCTGGGTGCTATGCACACCAGGTAGAGAACATCTATGCTTTCAACTTAGTCATTTGTTATTTTTTTTATTCAATATGGAATACCACCATTAGGAGGGTGACCATGGCTGTGAATGCCCTCACCCGAAGTGGCTGGTGCAGCTCCCAGGGATTTCTGTGGACCTTATGCCCTGAAGAGGGGACAGCTTGAGTTAAGCAGCTTCCCTGCTGGGGAATTTGCCTCTGGGTTATTCCTCCTCTATCATGGTCACCTGAAGACAGAAGTCCTGCAAGAGAGGTGAGTCACCCATTGAGTGCTGAAGGTCCACTTGTCCCCACAGTGTCCCTTTGCTGGGCTTGTATTTGGGAGTTTGCAATGCACTCCAGCACTCATAGGGTGTTTTTATTTGCATTTCAATGTTTAATGCAATTTCTGTGGTATTCTCTGGGTTTTGGAGCTTTGGGTATTAGTTTACTTATGTTTCTTATGTGTTTTATACTTGTTTGGGCTATTTTTAATGTTTTATTAAATTTCCCGCTCAAACGCTATGGCTCCTTTACTCTCTATGGGAATTCACAGTGTGGGACATATCTCTGGAACCGCTTGTCACAGCAACTTCAGAGAGGGCTCATTTTAATGCTAGGCTCCTGCTCTATCATCCGGAATGTGTTTTATTTATGTGGGGTGTTCAGGGGGGCTTCGGGCACTGTTTGGGGTACTTGTAAAGGGAAAACTACATTTCCCATGAGCGCCTGGTTCGCGCTCGTTTCTGATTGGCTGTCATATCGGCCGCCATTTTGTGGAACTTTTCCTAAGCGAGTACACTACGCAGGGACCGAGCCTTCTCTCTCCTCAACAGATTAACCCTTCGCTGGCCAGATAAGTCCGAATTTAGACATTTCTGGGGTGAAACTTTAATCCTTTGCACTTTTTCTGGGTGATAGTGTCATTAGTGGGGTATATTGACGCTGTGAGCATGTCTACTTCACTGGAGCTAGGGGCTAGACGCAAGTCTAAGGAGGATGGGGGGTCTGCTACCCCCATGGCGTTTTGCTCCTCTTGCCACATTGGGCTGTCTAGCGATAATGTGGGGGATCTATGCCCTAATTGTACTGGTCAAGATAGCAACCCTGGGCCTCCCAGCTACGCTATTGAGCCATCTTGGGTGAGGGAGTTTAAAGCTGCCACTAGGGATCTCAGATCCGCTCTTCAACTCTTTCCCTCTCAGGTACAGGGGGCTCTCCAGGTCTGGCAGACCCCCTCTACCATCAGGACCTCCCTGCCTAAGCCACAGGGGGCTCCTGATGTGACTGATTCTTCTGAGGAAGAACTCTTGCAGGATTCTGATGCTGAGGAACGGACTGTTATTGAATCTACCAGGTCCATTGGGGACCCCTATGAATGTGACCCTGAAGTTTCGGCTGAGGGTCTGATTAGAGCTGTTCTGAATACGCTCAACCTTCCTCTGACTCAGGAATCCACTTATGATCCTACTGATGTTTTTCAGAAGAAGCCATCTAAGCCTGTTGTTTGTTTTCCAACTAATCCTACTCTTGCCCGTCTAGTCTCTGAGGCATGGAAGAATCCTGATAGATCATCCTCTGTCTCTAAAAAGTTTGCTAAGCTGTACCCTTTTCCTGAGACTGAGCTGGCTAAATGGGTGCATCCTCCCAAGGTGAATGCCCCTGTTTCCAGGCTATCCAAGTCTACCGCTTTGGCTGTATCTGATGCCTCTGCCCTGCAGGATTGGACGGATAAGAAACTGGAACTTTCTCTTAAGTCCATTTTTGCCTCTATTGGCACTGCCATGCGTCCAACCTTTGCAGTGGCGTGGGTTAACAGGGCTATCGCGGCCTGGACTGAACGACTGACTGAAGCAGTTCGCCAGGATGCACCAGTGTCTGAACAGTTGCAGCTTCTTGCTAATATTACTGAAGCTCAGAATTATGTTGCTGACGCTGCTTTTGATGCTGTGCGCATGATGGCGAGGGCCTCCACTTCTTCTGTGGTGGCCAGACGCGCCCTTTGGCTGAAACTTTGGTCTGCTGATACAGCCTCTAAGAAAGCCTTGCTTTCCCTGCCCTTCCAGGGGAGTTTGCTTTTTGGGTCTGAACTCAAAGAAATGATCAGTGAGGCTACTGGGGGTAAAAGTACTCTTCTACCATCAGTCTTTAAGAAAACGTTTCCAGCCAAACGCAATCGGTCCTTTCGTTCCTTTCAGACTGAGACACGCTCCTCGACCCCGGCGGGTCCTCCCGCTACACGCTCCTCCTCCAAGCCCAAACAGTCCTGGAAGCCCAAAGTTGCCCCCAAGGCCAAGACCTCCAAGACTGCTTCGGCATGACTCGCCGAACCCGGGTCCGCATCCGGCTGTAGGTGGTCGTCTCTGCCTCTTTCGCCGGACTTGGGAGGAGTCAGTGGCGGACCCATGGGTTCTTCAGGTGGTGTCAGAGGGATACAGGATCCCTTTCTCCTCTCTTCCTCCTTTTCGGTTCCATTTTACTCGTCCTTCTCAGGAACCCACAAAAGGGCGTCTGTTCGACGGCGCTATTCAGGATCTCTTGGACAAAGAGGTCCTGGAGGCGGTTCCTCAGGGGGACACAGGTTCAGGATTCTTTTCCAACCTGTTTGTGGTAGCCAAAAAGGACGGAGGGGCTCGTCCCATTTTGGATCTCAAAGATCTCAATGCCTATGTGGTGACTTCCCACTTCCGCCAGGAGTCCCTGCGCTCTGTGATTGCAGCAATGTCTCCAGGGGAGTTCCTTGCCTCCCTGGACCTTCAGGATGCTTATCTTCATGTCCCTATTCATCCAGAGAGCAGGCGGTATCTCAGGATTGCCTGCCACAGGGGACACTTTCAGTTTACAGCGCTCCCCTTTGGGCTGACCTCAGCCCCTCAGGTCTTCCAGAGGGTGTTAGGCTCCTTGATAGCGGTGCTTCATCAGGATGGGATCAGAGTGACCCCCTACATGGACGATCTCCTACTGAAAGCCTCCTCAGCGGAGCTTCTCCATCAGCAATTACAGAAGTGTATGCACTCTCTGAACCGTCATGGCTGGATCCTGAATCTGGACAAGTCGGACTTGGTTCCATCTCAGCGGCTTCTGTTCCTGGGTCTCCTGTTCGACACTCGCCAATGCATGGTGTTTCTTCCAGAGGATGTGGCTCACCAGATAGCCGTCCGAGTAGCTGGGATTCTGGACATGGACGAAATTCCGGTACCGAAGTTGTCGTCCTTAGTGGGGAAGTTCATTTCCACGATCGAAGCAGTACCATTTGCCATGGCCCACTCCAGGGAACTTCAGAGATTTGTGATCCGGACGTGCAGGAATCATCCAGATCATCTACATCTGGCCGTCTCTCTACCTCCTCATGTCGAGTCGAGTCTGCCCTGGTGGTTGGATCTTTCTCATCTCCTGAAAGGGAGATCATTTCTAGTTCCTCGTTGGACCACAGTCACAACGGATGCCAGCCTTCGGGGCTGGGGTGCAGTCTGGGGTCGCTTCAGTGCTCAGGGGAAATGGGGTCTGGAGGAATCCCTTCTCTCCATCAATGTTCTGGAACTTCGAGCTGTCCGGCTTGCCCTGAGGCACTGGGAGTCTCAACTGACCGGTCTTCCGATCAGAGTGGAGTCCGACAACGCCACGGCAGTGGCTTACATCAACAGGCAAGGCGGCACAAGAAGCGGTTCCGCCTGGTGGGAAATCAAGGATATTTTGTCTTGGGCAGAAGATCACGTGCCTGTCATATCTGCAGTTCATATTCCAAGCGTAGACAACGTCTTGGCAGACTTCCTCAGTCGTCACACCATCGACAGCGGAGAATGGGCTCTTCATCCAGAGGTGTTTCACATGCTCGCCCAGCGGTGGGGGATGCCTGTGGTGGACCTGATGGCTACCAGACACAACAGGGAGGTTCCAGTGTTTTGCTCCCGGTGGAGGGACTCCCTTGCTCTAGCAGTGGATGCCTTGTCGATCCCTTGGGATTTCTCCCTGGCTTACATCTTCCCTCCTCTTCCTCTATTGATCAGAGTTATTCAGAAGTTGAAGCAGGAGCGTTGTCCTGTCATCTTGATCGCTCCAAACTGGCCTCGCCAGTCCTGGTTTCCGGAGTTGATGGCCTTGTCAGTATCGGATCCGATTTCGCTCCCTGCCCGTCCGGATCTTCTTCTCCAGGGTTATCTGTGGAAGGAGGATGTTCACTCTCTCCATTTGATGGCATGGCGGTTGAATCCTCGATTTTAGCTAAGAAAGGATTTTCTCCTTCTGTGGTGTCGACTATGCTTAGTGCTCGTAAGCCTGTGTCCTCCAAGATCTATCATCGCATATGGTCAACCTTTGTTGCATGGTGCACTGATAACCAATTGTCACTTGAATTTCATCTTCCCACTGTCCTGGCCTTCTTGCAGGACGGTGTTGATAAGGGGCTCAGTCTGAGTTCCCTCAAAGTTCAGACCTCTGCCTTGTCTGTGTTTTTCCAGGACCGGATTGCTATCCTTCCTGATGTGAAAGTTTTCTTCCAAGGTGTGACTCATGTTCGACCTGCCTTTAAGAGTCCTGCTCCCCAGTGGGATCTCAGTTTGGTGCTGGGAGTTCTCCAGCGACCCCCGTTTGAATCCTTGGCTTCCATTCCATTACGTCTCTTGACTTGGAAGATGGCCTTCCTTTTGGCTATTGTCTCAGTTCGCCGGGTAGCAGAGTTACAAGCTCTGTCTTGTAAACCTCCTTACCTGGTGTTCCACAAGGATAAGGCTGTGCTTTGCACTTCCAAGGAATTCTTACCCAAGGTTGTGTCCGAGTTTCACATCAATCAGGAGATTGTGGTTCCCTCTTTCTGCCCTAATCCTTCATCTGACAAGGAACGGGATCTCCATTTGTTGGATGTGGTGCGTTGCCTCAAGTTTTATGTTCATCGCACCAAGTCTATCAGGAAGTCTGACGCTCTATTCGTCATTCCTGAGGGACCTAGGGCAGGGAGACCGGCTGCCAAGGTTACTATTGCATCTTGGATTAAAGCTACCATCCGTGAAGCTTATAAGTTGCGGAATAAGCATGTTCCCTTCAGGGTGACTGCCCATTCCACCAGCTCTATTGGGGCCTCTTGGGCATACAAGAATCAGGCATCTGCTGATCAACTGTGCAGAGCGGCCTCTTGGTCCTCTGTGCACACATTTTCTAGGCACTATCGAGTTGATGTACTGGCTTCGGCTGATGCCAGTTTTGGAAGGAAGGTCCTGGAGGCAGTTTTGCCTGTCTAGGTCTTCCGCTCTGTGATCCTTAGTGCTTCCTTGCTGTTGAGCACGGTTGGCTCTGGTTCCGTGTGCTGTGTTAGTTCAGGGATTGTTTCCCTTAGTTGGTGTCCGTTGACACTTACAGTTTGGGCTATGTAATTAACTGATTTATTGCAGTTCTAGCGACTTGGGCCTTGCGCCTGGTCCTTGCCTTACTTCCCGCCTCTGGATCAGCTCAATGTTTGTACATCCCAGAGTACCAGTGACCTGTATTGGACGACAGTGAAAATAGGATTTTAGTCTTACCTGTTAAATCCTTTTCACTTAGTCCATACAGGTCACTGGTCTCCCACCCTGTCAAGGGACCAGTCTTGGCTCTCCTGTGGCATTCAGTGGGAGACCGTTCGGGCATGCTCACAGGAGTCTTTCTTTTTGCTTACCTGTGGTCAGTTTTTAGGGTCTCAAATCAATCTAAGTGGCTCTGGCCAGAAGGTGGCTTAAGTGAGAGGGGAGGCTCCGCCCCTTGCAAATCATTTGCATAGTTGTTCCTGCCTATTAAAGGGGACTTACGCCTCCCAGAGTACCAGTGACCTGTATGGACTAAGTGAAAAGGATTTAACAGGTAAGACTAAAATCCTATTATATAGTCGATATAAAGGATGTCAGAGACTTTGTCCTAGTGGAGCATAGAGGGTTAATTCTAATAGTAGAAGTTCCTGAAAACCTGTGTTTAGAATGGGTTAAAATGATCTCATGTTTGAACAATGGCCCATAGGTCCAAGGTAGGGGGAAAAATAACTGTCATGGTAGATTGATGTTAAGTTGGAGACGAGAAGTCTGAAATAGAGACATCCTCCCCTATGGGAAAGAAGAGTAAAATGACAAATTTATGGGGTCTCTGATAACATTATGGCCTCTCTCTGTTTTGACGAAGGCCATGCCATATGCCACATATAAAATTATAATGTAGCGTAATGGCGCCATCTGTAGCATTTATATCGTTAGTACTCGTATTTTATATTTTTCTTATATAATTAGCATAATATATAAGTATCCAATCAGGTCCGACTGATGATGTCACGGTATAATGAGATGCATCTCTGTCCAATCATTGGGAATGGGTGGAGATTACTGATGAGGCAAAATTTGCCTAAAGAAGGAAAGAATTGCAGTCTCTTGGTTCCTGGTTGAAAGCTCTCAGAGTTCATGGTTGAAAAGACTGATCCTGGTTCTGGTACCTAACAGAGAAAGACAAAGAAACTTGGATTTGGTAACTATATAATTTCTTCATATAGATTCATTTAAATCCAGATTTTCATAGCTTTTCTTCTGTTTGAAGAAACTTAAAGTTGTCTTATAATTGTCTTAAGTGGACTGGCCAACCCTTTGGGATCAGTTATAATAAGCTATATTAGCTCTAGATTTCTGGAATTAATCATAATCTATATATTTATTGGGAATTGTTCTATTTTGCCAAATAAGTGTAATATAGTTATATAGTGTGGGTTATATATTAGTTAATATAAGTCTTGGTATTCCTAGAATAATGTTTTGTGGTTCTGGGAAGATTATAATAGCTAATATTTGATCTAGGAAATTCTTTGAATCCAGTTATTAACCCTTTAACAGCTATGTGTCTGTTAGTGGTGTTTTCTTTGGAATTCTCTGTGTATGTACTAGGCTTGTCTTTTGTAAATTGGAAGTTTTCACTTTCAATAGACTAAAAGAAACAGCCTTCTGGGTGTGGCACCTATTTTAAATCAGTGGATTAACCCTTGGAGCGCCTATAGGTTTTAAAGATGTTGCTATAGTCAGATTTATGATATATGTTGCATGAAGTTGGTATACTTACTAGACATATATTATTGGATTAATTTGACTCTGCCCTATCCTTCATTCCTCACATCCAGTCAATCTCCAACTCATGCCGCCTCCACCTCCGCAACATCTCTAGAATCCGACCCTTTCTCACAGAAGACACTACCAAAATTCTAATCCAAACACTCATCATGTCCCGTCTTGACTACTGTAACTCTTTACTAATTGGCCTGCCTCTCACCCGACTAACCCCGCTACAGTCCATAATGAACTCTGCTGCAAGACTAATCTACCTCACTCATCGCTTCTGTAACACCACACCCCTCTGTCAGTCCCTACACTGGCTCCCGTTAGCATACAGAGTAAAATTCAAAACTCTGGTGCTAACTTATAGAGCCCTCACTAACACTGCACCCCCCTATATCTCATCTCTCATTTCCAAATATACTCCCGCCCGCCATCTTCGCTCTGCACAATACTTCTCCATGCTGCACCTGAGCTGTGGAATTCCCTCCCCCGCCCCATCAGACTCTCCCCCAGCCTTCAAATCTTCAGACGCTCCCTGAAGACTCACCTCTTCAGGGAGGCCTATCAACTGCCTCCATAAACATCATCACCAAGATTCACCCCTTGCACGGACTACTGCACTCAACGGCACTTCTCACTCCCACCCACTGACTGGCAGTTCATGTGGCAGGAGGCACTTAAACGCAATAGCACTTACTCCTTCCGTATCAAACCTACCTTCCTCTAGACTGTAAGCTCTCACGAGCAGGGCCCTCTGATCCTCCTGTTCTCCACATCTGATTGTACTATTTAATACCTCTGTATGTCTATTCCCAATTGTACAGCGCTGCGGAATTAGTTGGCGCTATATAAATAAAGAATAATAATAATAATAATAATAAGTAGATTCTTGGCATAATCTTTGATTGACTATATTAATTGCAATTTATATGTTGATTCAGAAGGTATGCAATAGTTGAAATCAGTATATAATTAAATTATAGTGATTTAAATCTGGGATTCTATTCCAGTTATTCCCTAAATTTTATTATTATTATATTTATGATACAAGGGTAATTGTTAGAGGAATTGTCTTCAATTCATCTCACAATACACCTTAGATCATAATTAGCATAGTCTATACAGTTTGTAGGACAGAGGGTATTCATATACACTGCTGCCAACTGTATTTATTAATTGTAGGGAGCAATTAACTTTTTCTGTGCTGCTGAGTGCAATTATTGTTATTTAATACCGTGAATATACCTATGTGTGGTTAACCCTTTCATTGCTGGTAATCCTTATGGTAATAATTGTGGTTTGGTTTACTATGTATCTATTGTAATTGCTAATCACTTATTTATATCATTGTTGCTGATACTTTTTATATCCTATATAATAATTTGCTAAAACGTGTGTAACGCTGCGACATGCGCAGTAATGCTTAGTAGAGACTGCCCGCGCTGTGGCTGATACAGAGCTGGGTGCTCCGAAGGAGCACCCAGCTCTGTATCAGCCGTGGCGCGGGCAGTGTTTACTGCATGTGACTGCCCCGCGACCGGGTGACAGTGACACTGTGGCCCGTGTAATGGGCTGTTCAACTACTATAGTATATTGTATTTTAATCAATTATATATATTTTTGCACAAATATGCGGGATTGATTATTCCTATCAATTCTTTACAGTGAAGTAGCGTGTCAATACATAATAAAGTATAAAGTTCTCAAATTATTTTATAATGTCATTCACCTATTTAAGTGACGATATCCAACCTGATTGGTTCTCTTGTTTTAACCCTTTGGATACCTTCATAATAAATAGCCCGACAAGGAGAACCCAAGTGCATGACTTTTGGCCCAACACAAAAAAAACCTGCAGGGCAGCCACCAACCAGAAAGAGAGGGCAGTGTATTCAAAATGGTGAAACTGAAAGAAAAGTGAAGGAAACACTGGAGATATGCCATCCCATGAGCTCCCATGAGCACATAGTAGCAATGATGGAGTCTCCATCTTGAACTGTGGCATTTGAGTGAAATGCTTGAGACACCTTAGGTCCAGGACCACACGTCAAAAACTTTGAAACGATTGTATTAGAACACCATTAATCTCTCCTGTGGAGGAACTGGAGCTAAGACCTGGATATCCACCAGGGATTGAACTGTCTTCATGAACTGAAGAGCCTGCACTGGGTCATGAGGAACCCTGGACATGATGAAGCAACAAGGAAGCAGGAAATCTATGTGATAGCCCTCCAAAATCACTCTTGGAATCCACTGGGCTGCCACTGAAAGACACACCGTATTGTGAAAGAGAAACAGCTGGGTGCTTTTGGAAAGGTGTGTACCTACCCAGGCTTGATTGTGTTTCAGGGAGGATGCTCCTGGGTTGCAGAGGAGTTAGGAGTCTTGGCTGCATACTTATTCTGGCCAGAGGAGAGGCAAAAACTGCAAAATCTCTTTGAAAAGATGTACGTTGGAGAGTAACCTGGGGAACAGAGAACTTTTGCCCCCCCCCCCGTAGCATGGCTAATGACCTTCTCCAGTCCTGGGCCAAAAATCTACTTCCCCATGAGATTTCTTACAAGACTGATCAGCAGACCAAATCTTCAGCCAAAGGATATAATAACTGAGTCTGACAGCACCAAGAACTGACATTGTCTAAGGCTGCTTCACCATGATATGCATTGGCCTGAAGAATATTAGAGACAGAGAGGATAGTATCCCCTTTTGGAGCATCTCAATAAACCACTTTCAACAACTGTTCATGCCAAATAGCCATGGCTCTGCTCACCCATGCCATAGCAAATGTTTTGCACAGGGTGGCCCCAGAGGCCAAAAAAGTTGCATTAAAGGGATTGTAATGTTTCACAATAAAAGCAGCTCCAATTAATCTTCATAGTATTTTGGCCATGGAGAGTGTTATTTAAAAACTGTCAGAAAGCACAGGAAAACAGCAGCCTGGCTGGCAAACAGCGGGTACATGCTCATAGGACTTTTGCTGAATTATCCTGTTCAGTCTTCATGTTTCTAAGAATGCAAAGAGAAAAGGGTCTGTTACTTGTTCCATACCCAGTGCGCTGACGAAGTTGGTTACGGCGACATGCGCTGGGACTTTCAGCTGCTGAGAGGGGGTCCTTTTCCATCTCTATAGGTGTCTTTCCACTGCGTTCTAGGATGGGCCCTGGATTATTATTTGGTGGCTAAGTATTTTGATTTTTTTTTTTTATCTTTCACATGTGTGAGTTTATATTTGTTCCCTCCATGGTTCACTTTATTTAAGTGGTATATTTTCACTGCAGTAGCATTTATATTTTTGTATAGCTTTCTAGTAATTACATTTAAACTAGTAATGTAATACTACCAGGGTTATTTATACATCATGGACACAGTGGAAATACACACACATGGTTATTTATTGTAGACATTCTTGTGATATTGTAAGAGTTTTTATCGTATTTTGTATCCATCTTTCTATATGTGGATAAAGCATTTGTATTATTCTATGATTACTTGCCTTTTTTTTGAGTGCCTTATGCATTATACTCATCTTTATAAGAGGATAATAGGGGGAGCTTTCTCTCCCCCCCACCTTTTTTCCTATTTTTGTTTGGTTTATGTGTGTCTTGGAAGTCTAAGAGTGCACCACACCATTTCTTAAGGTGTTATATTGTAGCAAGTTCTATTATCTGCTTTTCAGTGCCTGCTTAACTTGTCTTTACATAGAGGAAAGGGGAATAGGAGCCCACGTAATGGTGGATGAATACCCTGTGTAAGTTACAAAAATGATGAATCTTCACCCTGCTGTATCGCCTCTACAGAGCACTTTAAAACTAAAGATGCTAGGAGGGGGTAAAATAAATCTAGGGTAGAATCTCTGCCTCCAAATAACTCTGCAATTTCCCTGCCTCCTAGAGGAAACTACTTTACCTCATGGCTCCTGTATTCCACAATGAACGAAAGAGGAATTTAAATTTCCCTCCAATATGGTGTCTAAATAGAGAGAGGATTAATTGTTTTTACAGGAAAGCATACATGTTGCCTGTGTGTAGTTTCTAAAAACCACTTTTGAGGATTGCAGTGCTGTCCACCAAGGCTCTTTGAAGTAAATGTACCAGAGACTGTCCAGCTCAGGTAACACTTGCCATCTGTCTCACTCCCTGTAGACCTCAATATGAGGGGGGAAACTATTTTGTGTTAGCATGTTTGACATCACTATTAATCATATTATCCGCTTTTGTCATTTTACACTGATTTTGATATTTCTCCTTTCACTCTGCCAAAAATCACTCATTCCTATTCCACTGTTCTCTTGTTGGTTGGAGTGCTTCAAGGTTCTGCTTCAAGTCTTCTTCCTCTACATACTATCATTGAGAAACGTATAAAACGTCTTTGGCTTCATATATCTTCTCTATGCAGATACTACTGAAGCCTAGTTATATCTACAAGGAATGGTGAAACCAGAGGAAGTGTCCAGTGGAGTAGGTTTTATCTCGCTCCTATTCGGATACCTCAAGACTATATTTAGGGATCATCTTTCTCTCTACATGTTTACGTTGAACATCATGAATCCTTTTAGATCACGTGAGGTGCCTACTATTTGACTCCGTCTTGAAATTTTGTCCCAAAACTCCAGCTTTCATTTATCAACATCTTCCTAAATTAGACAAAAATGGGTGTGTTGTACAGGAGAGTTGTTAGGTTCCCAAAAGACCCATGGCTTGGGCAAAACTAATGCATTATTAGAGTACTATGCAGGTTGGCTGTACCATTACTAATTTGGTATGAAGGTATCAAAAACTATATTTTCCTCCTGTAATTTGGAGATGAGCACCATTACTATGTTAAAAGCTGGCAACAAAGTCCCAGGCCTTTAAGCATAAGACGTTGGCCTTTGCTCCCTATATCAATACCTACCCTGATTCTATATCTGTCTAATGATCAGTCTCTGTCTGTTTTTGTCTATATTTTTATAGCAGTGTTTTTCAACATTTTTTCTCAGAAAACACCAAGATTTCATGTTTTCAAGATATTCCTGCTTAAATACACTTAAAATATGACCTATCTGTGTTCCATGTGGGCTGAATTTTGAAGCCACTGATCTATAGCAGTTGGTTCATTTCAGGTTTTTCAAGAGAGCACAATATAAATTGACAAAATTAAGAAAATACCTATTTTGCAAGCATTTTTTTTTATTATTATTATTAATAGATTCATGTATTTTGCCCAAATTATTACCTCCGTTGAATCATGCACCTTGAAATGATTTGCATAATTATAGCTCCCTATTAATTTATTACACCCCTCTGGTGGAAACAGATAATCTTTGGCACTCACAGAAGGAGGACAGAGGTGATTTTAGAACAGATGCATTATTAATTGCTGGCTACACCACACAGGTCAGGGAACACAGCTCTGTGGAGGTTAAAGAGTCGCTAAAAATCACTCATACTATTTTGCTGATTTTAAAAATGAAAAGCTGTTTAAATGAGACTAAAGCTTAATGAGAGAAAAAGCTTTTAGGAAACAGATCACTCTAGCTTCCAAGAGTTTAATGTTACGATGGTCAGAAAGCTGCACCTGTATACTTTCTTATGTCTTTCTCACTCAAGACACTACCAAAATTCTAATCCAAACACTCCTCATGTCCCATCTTGACTACTGTAACTCACTACTAACTGGCCTTCCTCTCACCCGACTAACCCCACTACAGTCCATAATGAACTCCGCTGCACGACTAATCTACTTCACCAACCGCTTCTCCAACACCAGTCCCCTCTGCCAATCCCTACGCTGGCTCCCATTAGCACACAGAATTAAATTCAGAATTCTGGTGCTAACTTATAGAGCTCTTACTAACACTGCACCCCCCTATATTTCATCTCTCATTTCCAGATACACTCCCACTCGCCATCTTCTTTCTGCACATGACCTTCTCCTCTCTGCAGCTCTTTTCACATCCTCCCACTCCCACCTACAGGACTTCTCCTTCCGAGCTCTGGAATTCCCTCCCCCGCCCAATCAGGCTCTCCCCTAGCCTTCAGATCTTCAGACACTCCCTGAAGACTCACCTCTTCAGGGAAGCCTATTAACTGCCTCCATCACCAAGATTCACACCTTGCTCGGATTACTGCACTCAACATCACTTCTTACTCCTACCCACTGACTGGCGGTTCATGTGGCAGGAGGCACTTAAACCCAATTGTACTTACTCCCTCTGTGGCAAACCTTCTTTCCTCTAGACTGTAAGCTCTCACAAGCAGGGCCCTCTGATCCTTCTGTTCTCCACATTTTATTGTACTATCTAATACCTCTGTATGTCTATTCCCAATTGTACAGTGCTGCGGAATTAGTTGGCGCTATATAAATAAAGAATAATAATAATAATGTAATGTCAGTTCACCAACATATTACCTTCATTTTTGCATTCAATTCAGCTGTCTTCATCAAGAGGAAAAAGCAGGAGTAAAAGTGAGCATGGTTTAATCTACTGTCCAGTCCTAAAATTGTATTTCATTTTGTTCACAATCTTGTTGCTGTCATCTGTCACAACAAAAACAAAAAAAAGATCTAAACTTGGGGTAGACAAATTAATGTGCTATTAGAAGATAGCAGTGGGAAGCAGTGATATGTTCACAGATAAAAAAAATATATATATTGTTTTGAAAATGTGTCATTTTAAAGACAAATTAACCCTCTGAGTGCCAGAGGGGTACACAACTCATTGTGTTGCGTACCTCTCTGGCACTCAGAGGGTTAAAGAACTTTTTCAAGGAATAGTAATGTTTCACAAAAAAGCAACTCTGATTAACCTTAATAGTATTTGTTATTTCAGTACTGTCAGAGATGTAGTTCAAGAGTTATTGAATGATAAAGTATCCCCCTCCCACAACCCTTTTTCTGATGTAACACTGCTCACCTCAGAGAAGCAAGACTGTCCGGATGGATCGCAGAGAGGGACAATCTTCAGTGAGCATAAGAAAAAATCTGAAAAACCTGTCAAGGGGGGCAGGGGTTTCCTAATGCTCACAGTAACAAGATTGTCCCGCTCTGTGAGCTGTATGGTCAAGTGACCAGATTCCACATCTGAGGGGAGGCGGCTTACACTAGGTAAAAGGGGCGGGAGGGATATACTTTATCATTCAATTATTCTTAAACTACAACTTGGACAGTATTGAAATAACACTCTCCATGGCCCAAAGACTATGAAGATTAATCAGAGCTGCTTTTTTTGTGAAACATTACTATCCCTTTAAGATCAATGTTTTTTAGGGCATATTTATCAAGCTCATTTTACCATCATTTTCAGTTCTTTATAACACATTTTGAATAGTCTGATTTACATCTGAAAATACTGTCCTCCATTTAACACCAAACAACAATTTTTATTATGATTATGACAACTTTTGGAACGTCGTGCTCGAAAAGCCCCATATAAAATGGGAATGGGAAGTTTTATATTTTCCCTGTGGTCTAGATGGAACCACTATTTCAATTTCTCTGTCATCCAATACAGGTTACTGGTAACTTTGGGTAGGTGATCCGCCCCTTTAACTAGGCAGGAACAATTCTAGAAGTGAATGCAAGGGGTGGAGCCTACCTTCCCTCCTTGGCTGCAGCTAGCCAATCAACACCATTAAGATTTGTTCCTTGGTGAAGACACAGGCAAGAGAACAGTTCTGCTATAGTTTTAGCTAATTTTTTATTTTTCTGTTAGATATGGAATACCATCCTTAGGCGGATTACCATAACTGACAATGCCCTTAGATGTGGCTAGCTCAGTATCCAGGTGCGTTTTGTGGACCTACATGTTGATATGCTGGAATCGGCTGACGCCAGTTTTGGGAGGAAGATCCTGGAGGCAGTCTTTCCTGTCTAGGATCTTCATCGGTTCTTTGGTGCTTCCTTCACCCTTGAGCCCTGTTGGCTCTAGTTCAGTGTGCTGTGTAACAGTTCCTGGGGTGTTGTTACCCCTGTTCAGTGTCTGTCTCTTATCTGATGGTTCACATCTGCTCTGGTGACTTTGGGGAACTTGGTCCTGGTCCTTGCCTTACTTCCCGCCTCTGGGAAACTCAATGGTTGGACATCCCAAAGTTACCAGTAATAGTTAGTATCTCAAATCTTACTGGAGCTGATTGGCTAGCTGCAGCCAAGGAGGGAAGGTAGGCTCCACCCCCTGCATTCACTTCTAGAATTGTTCCTGCCTAGTTAAAGGGGCGGATCGACCTACCCAAAATTACCAGTAATCTGTATGGACTAAGAGGAAATGATTTAACAGGTAAGACTAAAATCCTATTTTTCTTTTGTGCTTTCAAACATGTTTTGACACTTTCTGCTCCCATTCTTTTGACTGCCAGAAGCTTTGCATCACAAGGTGTTGGTCACTCCTCTAGCACTCAGTCGATTGATACAGAATGATCAATATGCATTTATATCTGTGCCCAAGTGGAGCATCGAATGCTTTATACTCCATATAGATGACATCTGGTGATTCTCTTATGTATATACTTCAGGTCTTTTATTCATTTTTACATAATATTTCAACACTTGAATTTGTGATGGTTTGACTAGAAGAGTTTACTAATCAAGTAGACAGAATTTTTTTAACTGTTTATTTTAAGATTTTCAAAACTTAAAGAATAGGAATACAGAAACAGAAAGTGGAGAGGGAAAGGGGAGCAGCTTTATAGCCCATAACAATGGTAGCACGATGACAGCATACATAAGTCTATACATATAAAGATCTCTGCTAACTGGTGGAACGTTGAAGCCATACATTTATGTGCTATTAGGGTGGGGGATAGAGGGCCAAGGAGCACAAATCTGACCAACATCAACCCCCAGGGTGGCTGGGTGAAGAAGTATTCTCGGGGTGTGTGGACGTCGTCAGCAAAATCCACAGCTAATATAGAGTATGGAACTCCAGCCAGAGAACCCCCCCCAAGGACCAAAGTAGACAGATTTTTATAATGTTACCAAGGTCTTCAGGGTTTATGCCCTGGGAGACTGATGTGCTAAGAACCGTATGAATTCTGGGGCAAAAAACCTGTACTCTAGGGGACAAATAAAAATTCCCAAAACCAAATGGGACATTTAGACCGTTGAATAGTAGAGTGGTCTAATAATTACCAGAGTTCTGGTAAATAGGCTATACACATTTTGGAGTCATGGAGACATATAATTCTCATTTTTATGGGTTCTAATGAGGCAAATGTAGTCTTTTTCAACCTAATTTACTATGTAACTATTTGGACACTCCCATTCTCAGCTTTACAGTGTTCCTCTGGGAACTTGGGACGAGGTGGTTTTCAGGTACAATTATTATATAATGGCTTAAAGGGATATTAATATTTATACCATTGAGTAAAACAAGGGTACTCCCACTGCTGCAAGGTATTTTATTCAAACGCTATTACAGAGTAAACGTCAGTTTTTCAGGTGCAGTATCAGCAATGTGGAGGAGCTGTTCCCACATACTCTTATGGACAGATCTGGTCATTTGACCCTAAATCTCCATAAGATGGTGTAGCAACAGCACCACTGTACAATTTCAGGTGACTGTGATACTGCAAATAAAAAAAAATTAAAGTTTGAGCTGTAATACATTTTGAATAAAACACCTATCAGCAGTGGGATAAAACCTTCAACTTTCTTTACATTTTAACCCTTTAAGTGCCCGAGGAGTACAGAACACATTGCTTTGCAATGCATTCCGTACCCCTCTGGCACTCAAAGGGTTAAAGGGATTGTAATGTTTCTCAATAAAAGCAGCTCCAATTAATCTTCATAATATGTGGAGAGTGTTATTTCAGTACTGTCAGAGTTGTAGTTCAAGAATAATTGAATGATAAAGTATCCCCCTCCCGCCCCTTTTTAGTTATGTAACACTGCTCACCAGTCCAGATGACTTGCAGAGAGGGACGATCTTCAGTGAGCATAAGGGAAAAACCTGTCAAGGGGGGCAGGGTTTTATTGTTCTCACAGTAAGAAGATTGTCCCTTGCTGTGAACTGTCTGGTCTTAAGACCAGACTCCACATCTGAGGGAAGGTGGCTTACACTAGGTAAAATGGGTGGGAGGGGGATACTTTATCATTCAATTGCTCTTGAACTTCAACTCTGACATTATTGAAATAACACTCTCTAAATCTCAAATACTATGAAGATTAATTGGAGCGGTTGTTTTTGTGAAACATTGCTATCCCTTTAAGTATCAGTATCTCTGTAATATTATGCATTTTTTCTCTATATATGTTTAGGAGCCATATGTATGTAAAGAGAAACAAATCTGGAGAAAACTAAATGCATCCTAGGAGAAAATAAAAACTGGTAAATTTTCCTTTTAATTGGGATGTTTAACCCCTTAAATGCTAGAGGTCTTAGGCATATTTTTTCTCAATGCATTGGAGACCTCTAGCATTTAAGGGGTTAAACATCCCCATTTAAATAAATTAACATTTCTATTTCTTCGCACTGGGACATTTGGTTTGTGTCAGAATGACTCCTCTTTCCTTTTCGGGCATGTGACCCCCTGTGCCTTTCTTTAACCTTTTGAATGCCAGAGGGGTAGGCAATGCAATGTGTTGGTTACCCCTCTGGCACTCAAAGGGTTAATGGCAATTTTGAGAAGGGGTTTTTAATATTGAATGTTTGCTTCTGTAAGTTATAACAGTGGTAATGTACTTCAAAAGGGGTACCTTGGCAAGGTAAGCAAGCTTAAGCTTTTGAATGCCAGAGGGGTACGAAACGTATTGCGAAGCAATGCATTGCATAACCCTTTGGCAATCAAATGGTTAAACATACTTTGGCCAAACTATGCAACAAACCCTCATTATTTTTCAAATAAATAAATGAACACATTGGTATGATATATGCTCTACACAGGGTTCATATTTGGTTAATTTGTATGGAGCAGTGCAGGATTGTATTTTGTTTTTTTGTGCTAGGTTATTTTCTTAGTTTGGGGACTTGGACAACCCCCCATTCCTTGCTGTGCTCCATGCCTTATTCACATGGGTCCTTATTGTTGCATGTATATTATGTGTGTATATCATGGTGTGCTAGCGCTTGGAGTTTCTTCCTTTTTCTTTTATCATCATTTAAATATATGGACATTTGGTTTGCCTCAAAATTGCTCCTGTTTCTTTTTGGGTATATTACCCTTTATACGTGTTTCTCTTCCAGACCCATCAACCGAGGATCACCCAAGAAAACTGACAGAAACATATTTATGTTTGTATCAGCTGAAATATTTATCCAGTTTTATCAAAATGATTTTGTGGCTTGAAGAAAAAGTGGAAAAAGCAGCTTCAGAGCTCTTGTGCCTGTCCCATTCTCCTGAAGTAAAGGGAAATATACAAGGTAAGGTAATAACGATTATTCGTCTGATCATCAGAAAAGCACTTTTTCATGACCAGCAACAAAATTCACCACAAACTCAGCTCTTGTGGTCTTAACCCTTTGAGTGCCTGATGCATTGCAAAGCAACAATTTGGGCACCTTCTGGCACGAAAAAGGTTATTTCCACTCAAGAGCAGCACATTATAGTTAAGAATACTCATTGGAGGTAAAAAAGTAGATTTACACCTTTGATGGTAGTGAGGTGCTCTGCAATGAATTGGGCAGCTCTCTACCACCTGAGAGGTTAAGGAGAGAACTAGCTGATAGTTATAAATGCCTTTCTATTAAGAAAACATTTTTTTCTTACAAAACATTGACATTTGAAGAAAAAAAAATGTTTATACCCCCAATATATATATATATATATATATATATATATATATATATATATATATGTATTAACCTTTTGGGTGACAGAGGGGTGACCAACACATTATGAATCAATATATAATTGTGTATTTACGTATTTAACTCTTTGAATGCCAGAGGGCAATGCATTGCGTACCCCTCTGACACTCAAAGGGATAGGTATATAGTTATGTATGTATGTTAGATTTAGGGTATAGTACTTTTTCTGCTGGGTAAAACAAATGTGTTTTCAGTGCTGGGGAATTCCCCCTCAAAACTTATTACACCTCAAACGTATTATTATTATTATTTTGTAATGAAGCTATTACAAACAACACCAGCTGGTATCCAAAATGCATTTCTATATAACGCATTCTTATAGAGAGCTTGGATGCTAGACTGTGGGGGAGATGCACCAAATTTGAATGAGGGTCCAGTCTGGCGAAATTGTGGTGAATTAAACCCAAATCCATCTCATGGTTTGCACTAAGCTATATTCACCATCACCAAGTTATCATTTAAATACATGGACATTTTAATTTGACTTCCTGCGCTGGAGATGGTTTGCTCCATTACTGATCTTTTTCTATTGTACATACAGCCCATTGGATCTCATTGTTTGGCACTGCTTTGTATTATCTTCAAACTGTATGTAATTCTTCATGATTAAACAAAATGTTAAAAGACGAGAGAGAGACGAAAATCACAAAACACTTTTACTACTTGCTACACAGGGTTTACATTCACAGAAAACAATATATTTCCTCTTTAACTCCTCTGAATGCTCGTGACATCTCTAGCGTATAGATTTGTAATGCATTGGAGATCAAAGGCAGGGATTTTTTACAGTAAGGGTGATAAACTATGGAATTTTTTGCCTCGGGATGTTGTACTTGCAGATACTGCAACTGCTTTAAAAAAAAAACAATGGATACCTATCTAACACACAATAATATTGAGAATTATGACAAATGGCTTCAATGCAGATAGGTTGTTGATCCAGAGAAATATTAGACTACCATTTGGCATCAGGAAGGACTTTTTTACCCACTTGGGGCTTAATTGGTAATGTCTTCAATGGGGATTTTTTTTGCCTTCCTCTGGATAAACAGGGGCTGGACTTGATGGACACATGTCTTTTTTCAGCCTCATCAACTATGTTACTATGTAAAGGCTGGGCTGGAAAAATATTAAAGGCTCATCAATCAGTGAAAAAGTTACTTGTCCCTCTAGTGTTAACCCTTTGAGTGCCAGGGAGGTATCCAATGCAATGCAATGCATTAAAACATGCATCATCATTTTTTACTTGTCTGTTGGATATTTTTTATTTGTCACAGATTAGTAGACTAGTGGAAGTGTTTAGCCTTTATCCATGGTGTTAACTCGCAATACAAAATTGTAATACTAGCAAAATAGAACATAGCTATTTTGTGAATTGCTGTTTTTAATAATGCTTCTATGGCCATATTCAGGAAGCTAAAGAGAATCCAGTTGGAGTAAACCAACTGCACCTTGGGGGCAGAATGAAAATTCATTAAATTTCCATGGCGTTAGATGGGATTTTTAATCCCCTGAAAGGTAGAGAGAGAGAGTGCTACACATTGCATTGCTCTGTACTATGGATCTCTCTAGCATTCAAAGCATTCAAATTTATCTTAAAATCATGGGGATTTCCAGTTCCCCCTGATGTTGCAGTTAGTTTGCTCCAGAATTTTATTTTATCCTCCTTAATATGGCCCTCTGAGATTTTGACTAAAACAAAGGCAAGGACATTTTACAGTACAGTAAATGGCTGTCTTGGGAGGCTGTGTTTGCAGATTTCATAGATCAGTGCATCACAACATTAGTCCTCTGGACACAACAACGGCTCATGTTTTCAAGCTATCCCTGCTTAATCACAAGAGAGTAATAAGTAAGGTCAATCATTGTGAATAATCCACCAGTGTATTAATTAGAGACAGCATGAAAACCTGTTGGTGTGGCCTGAGGACTGGAGCTGAGAACCACTGCTGTAGATGCTTTCAAAGAGTACTTGATACCTTTTTAGCTCAGAACAATACAGATAATTATGACAGTTGGTTTTAATGCAGATATAGTATTTATCCAGGAAGATATCAGTTTGCTTTTTTGGAATTGGAAAATTATTATTCTTACCTGCTTAGAGGATATTTGGGAATGACTTCAGTAGGAGGTTCTTTTTCCTTAAGAAAATGAGATGTAAAGGTTGAAGTTGATGGACATGTCTTTTTCCAACCTCATCAACTATATTACTGTGAATACAGCCACTAGATTATTTTAGACTGAAAAAGAAATGCAGCAAATATTTTTTAAGTAGAACCTGCTTTCACTAATCTTATTCAAGTTAAAAGAATTGTTATATAATGGAAGGATTTTTCTGAAAGATACCATAGGTTAGGCAGGGCCAACCTTGCTCCATCTGCCCTTTTATCGATGGTAACATTTTCTCATTGTAAAAAGTCATCTTAAATGAATAGAGCATATGGCATCATGGCAGTCATATAACCTGTTTAGAGCTTTCAATGTTCTTTAAAAACTTAATAAAGGTCTCCACCGAGCTTGGATTAAAAGAACCAGTTAAGAAGGCAATTGCTTCCCAAGAGATAACCTCTGATGATAAGAAAGGAGAAAAAAAAGTGGTATTGCTGCTTTCACATTGTCAAGACAGAAAGGTCTCTGTATCTTTGTCCTACAAATGAATTTTGAGAATAATCTCATACTGCTGTAAAAGATAAAATCCAGGTACTTCTTGCCTACCAGCATCTTAAATTTCCACCAAGGATTTGATAACGGATTAGAAGTTTTCTATTTGTGCAAGCGGCTAAAGTAGGTGTGATCGTGCTGCCGTGACATGTGACAGCTGAATTCCCCGCATCTTATTTTTTATAATTTATTGTATTGTTTGGTTTTATTTCTAAGGCTGCAGCCAATTCTCCCATAGCATTAAGCAGCTGCTATAGATGTGCTGATAAGTACAGTGTTCCTGCTTTTAACCCCTTTGATGCAAGAGATGTTGTCAAAGCATTGTTTCAAAATGCATTGGATACATCTCTAGCATTCAAGGGGTTAAGATGTTTATAAACCAAGGAAAGAAAAACAAGGTTGTAACGTCAGCATATGCAATGGCTGTTTGTCATGAGCCAAACAGATCTTGGATAAGACTCATTTTAATAATTGCCTCGTATGATATGTCAGGAGGAACAAAAGAGTGCAAAAATCTGGAAGGTCATAACAAATGTAATTTTAGCAGCTGGTTTTCTTTGTCCATTTGAATGCTAGAGAAGTCTCCAATGCACTGTAAAGCAATGTGTTGAAAACATTTAAAGGTTTAAATATCTATGCAAGAATGGATGGTGAGTTTGTTTTAAAGGGATAATAGTATTTCGCAAAAACAGCAGCTCAACTTAATCTTCATAGTATTTGAGCAGTAGAGAGTGCTATTTCAGTACTGTCAGAGTTGTGATTCAAGAGTAAATGAAGGATAAAGTATCCCCCTCCTGCCCCTTTTACCTAGATTAAGCCACCTCCCCTCAGATGTGGAATCTGTTATTTCAGTTCTGTCAGAGTTGTAGTTCAATAGTAATTCAATGACAAAGTATCCCCCTCCCGCCCCTTTTACTGATGTAACACTGTTCAGCCAGAGCAGAAGGGAGGTGCCCAGGTAGATTGCAGAGAGGGACAATCTTCAATTAAAATAAGGGAAAAACCTGAAAAGCTTGTCAAGGGGGTCAGGGCTTTCATTGTTCTCATAGGAAGAAGATTATCCCCTGTTGTTATCTGTCTGGTCTAGCAACCAGATTCCACATCTGAGAAGAAATGGCTTACACTAGGTAAAAGGGGCAGGAGGGGGACACTTTATCCTTCAATTAGTCTTGAACCACAACTCTGACAGTATTGAAATAGCACTCTCTACGGCTCAAATAATATGAACATTAATTGGAGCTGCTGTTCTTGTGAAACATTGCTATCCCTTTAAGATCAGATGGCTCACAGCAAGGGAGAATCTTCTTACTGTGAGAACCATGAAAATCCTGCTCCCCCCAGGCAGGTTTTTCCTTATGCTCATTGAAGATTGTTCCTCTCTGAGATCCATCTGGACAGTCTTGTTGCTCTGAGGTGAGCAGTGTTACATCAGTAAAAGGGACGGCAGGGGGATATTTTATCATTCAATTACTGTTGAATTACAATTCTGACAGTATTGAAATAAAACTCTCAATGGCCCAAATACTATGAAGATTAATTGGAGCTGCTTTTATTGTGAAACATTACTATACCTTTAAACTGGATGTGAAACATTAACCCTTTGAGTGCCAGAGATGCATTGTGTACCCCTCTGGCACTCTAAGGTTTAAGCCACATTAACAAGGTAAGAACTGTCAAACAAAAATGTGAATTATTCCTATCACTTATAAACTACTTTAATGACTTTAAAAGATCTTTCAAAATTGTCTGTATGTTATGTTAGTCATTTTTTATTTAGAAAACTAGATTTTGATTTATTTAACCCCTTAAGGACTCATGAGGTGCCAGGACCATTATGGGAAAACTTCCCTAAGGGACCAGCAACGGTTCTGGCACGTCATGGATTTCAGGGATCCGTTTGCGGCTGCACGCCGTTTGGAGAGCCCTGAATCAGAAAAAATGCTCCATGGTCTTTAAGTGCCGGGTGCACTTGCGGCCAGTCCTTAAGCTAATAAATGTATAGCTAGTTTATAGCTAATATTTATGAAAGCATTCCATGCAGACATGTCCTGCCTTGCATTGCCTCCCCTGCTACAAAACATCTACTGTGCCTTGCAAAAGTATTCACCCCCCCCCCCTTGGCATTTTTCCTATTTTGTTTCATTGCAACCTGGAATTAAAATTGATTTTTGGGGGTTTGTATCATTTGATTTAAACAACATGCCTACAACTTTGAAGATGCAAAATATTTTTTATTCTGAAACATACAAGAAATAAGACAAAAAACACCCCAGAAAACTTGAGCATGCATAACTATTCACCCCTCAAAGTCAATAATTTGTAGAGCCACCTTTTGCATCAAGTACAGCTGCAGGTCTCGTGGGGTACATCTCTATAAACTTGGCACATTTAGCCAGTCCCTGCCGATGAAAAAAATCCCCACAGCATGATGCTTTGACCACCATGCTTTACTGTGGGGGATGGTGTTCTCGGAGTGATGAGAGGTGTTGAGTTTGCGCCAGACATAGCATTTTCCTTGATGGCCAGAAAACTCAGTTTCAGTCTCATCTGACCAGAGTACCTTCTTCCATATGTTTGGGGAGTGTCCCAAATGTCTTTTAGCGAACAGCAAACATGTTTGCTTAGTTTTTTCTTTGAGCAATGGCTTTCTTCTGGCCACTGTTCCGTGAAGCCCAGCTCTGTGGATTGTACAGCTTAAAGTGGTCCATTCTTTCCATTTTTTAATAATGGATTTAATGGTGCTCCATGAGATGTATAATCCAACCCTGATCTGTACTTCTCCACAACTTTGTCCCTGACCTGTTTGGAGAGCTCCTTGGTCTTTATGGTGCCGCTTGCTTGGTGGTGTTGCAGACGCTGGGGCCTTTCAGAACAGGTGTATATATATATATATGTATGTGTGTGTGTGTGTGTGTATGTATGTGTATATATATATATATATATATATATATATATATATATATATATATATATATATATATAAAATACTAAGTTCATGTGACACTTATATTGCACACAGTTGGACTTTATTTAAATAATTATGTGACTTCTGAAGGTAATTGGTTGCACCAGATCTTATTTAGGGGCTTCATAGCAAAGGGGGTGAATACATATGCACACACCACTTTTCCATTTTTATTAAACAAGTTATTTTCTTCATTTCACTTCACCAATTTGGACTATTTTGTGTATGTCCATTACTTGAAATCCAAATTAAAATCCATTTTAATTCCAGGTTGTAATGAAACAAAATAGGAAAAATGCCAAGGAGGTAAATACTTTTGCAAGGTACTGTATCGTCTAACCCTTGGCCACATGATACAACTGACCAGATACAGTATTAATTAATTGTTTCCAGGAAATTGAAATACAGTTTACACATATATATTGCAAAATGAGATGTTTCAAGCCAATCATTTCTATTCTGTGTAGGAACTCTGAAGAACGATTGCAGTGAAGTTAAAGCAAGTGAATCCTTTGTGCTGGATGAGAGTTCTCTGCTAATGAAGGAAATGGTGCGCTCAGTGTAATCTGTCTGTATTGTTTAACAAGAGAAGAGAAAAACATCCATACTGTAATGTCCTCCTCCTATCTCTTTATAAGGATTACTTCAACATCCACTTAGAATCAGGCCTAACAACTTTCACTACATAAACAGACAAAAAAAAATTACAAAAATAACAGTATTATGAACCGCTTGAATGCTAAGCAATGCATTGACATTTTTCTATAATCTAAGGAGAAAATACTTGCAATATATTATTGTTATTTATGTTTATATTTACTCTTATTGTTAATAGTGAATTTTAACCCTTTGAGTGCCAGAGAGGTATCCAACGCATTG
Source organism: Rhinophrynus dorsalis (assembly GCA_037306005.1). Taxonomy (NCBI): domain Eukaryota; kingdom Metazoa; phylum Chordata; class Amphibia; order Anura; family Rhinophrynidae; genus Rhinophrynus; species Rhinophrynus dorsalis. Next base: position 579,234,676 of record CM074718.1, read on the forward strand.
CGTTGCAATGGGTCCAATAACTCTGGCACTCAATGGGTTAATTGCTAGGATTTACTGCCTGCTAGACAGAAACAATCAATGTTTATGAAAATTATAAAAACTGTAGAAAACCTAGGTTTATTATCTAGAAAAAAAGAGGAAAGGTACTTTGCAGGACGAAGGTTTGCCAGCCATCCTATTATATCTGGAATACGTTTAGACTGCTTTTAAAGTGAAAGGATAAAGGCCACAATGTCTGCTTCTGCCATCATGTATACTTGCAGACAGAGACAAAGAAGGAAGTTGAGACTCAATTGGCCCATCTAGCCTCCCATTTACCTATTTACTTAAAGGGGAACATTCACCTCATAACATTTTATTACCATAGGTTTAGTTAATAAAGTATTATTAGGAAAGCTGATTTATTTATAAATGTAGATACTTTTAAACACATTAATCTTCAAGCTGTACACTTCCGCATAATGCGGCAACCTGAATCTTCGGCACAGCTTTTATTTTCTTCTCATCTCAATCCCAGCTGCCCCAGGGAGCGTGTTCACACTTCCCTTCAGTGTGGTATGAATGGCTTCTATTGTTACATAAAGCTCCAGTTAGCATTATACTGAGTTTGCAAGCCATTCAAACCACACCGAAGGGAAGTGTGAATGCGCTCCCTCGGGCAGCTGGGATTGAGGTGGGAAGAGAATTACGAAGTCAAGTAGAGCTGTGCCGCAGATTGCGTACTGCATTATGCGGAAGTGCACAGCTTGAAGATGAAATATGTTTAAAACTACATACATTTAGGAAAAAAACAGCTTTCCTAATACTACTTTATGAACTAAATCTATGGTAAAAAATGTTATGAGGTGATTGTTCCCCTTTAAAACACTCAGATTTCTTAAATTCTTTAAATAGCCATATATCCCAGCTGTTTCTATATTATTTTACTTTACTATCCCCTATCATTTCCATGGGAAAGAATGGCTAGTCCAAGCATCTACCATACTTAAAGTAATACTTTGTCAAATTATCCCTGAGAATCTTTCTTTCTTGCATTCTTTCTTTTCCATATAATGATTTCATCCTTTAAGTGGACCAGCCACCTTGAATTTAATTTTGCATATTTAAAAACCTCTTTCAAAACTGCCTATTGCTATATCTACTTCTGAAACCATGAAAGTCGCAGTGTAGTTTAATATGCTAATTAAAGTTTGTGCTACACTAATAGCTCAATTAGCATATATTTTCATGTGGTGCAACACTCAGAGAGCTCACCATATAGAAGTAAAAGTATCAATATATTTTAAACTATACAGCTTCTGGTCTTTTTGGTAAAATGATACATAGGCATTTTTTATGACTTTTTCAAATGTGAAAATTGTGAATTCCATTTTAACTTTTGTAAATGCTATATATATATATATATATATATATATATATATATATATATATATATATATATATATACACACACAGGTATTTGGGTACTGTGTTTAAAGAACATACAGTTTTATACAACATTATAATCAGAAGTACAGGTGGATCACATGTCATTGGCGTAACTAGTCATTGGAGGGCCCCAGTGCAAACATTTTGGGGGCCCTAACACAACGATATCCTACAGGGATATAACTAGAAATGATTGGCCCTGGGCTCTCCTTGGATGCCAGGCAGCCACACCTACAACCTCTCTTCTCTACCCCATTAGATATGTCCCTAGTACAACCAAGTGCACTATAGGGAACAAATAAAAATATGCCAGAATTTTCCATTGATTTTAATGGGGGGGTTAACTTATCGAGTGCTAAATAGGTCTACAAGCTTTGTAAACCAATGTTTGACGATCTCTCTTGCATTCATGAATGTCTCATTTAACCCTTTGAGTGCCAGAGAGGTACATAACGCATTGCATAGCAATGCATTGCAAACTTCTCTGGTGCTTCTCAATACATTGGATATCCACCTGTCCCCTGCAATGCAGCTGGTTTGTCCCAGGATTGTTCCACTTTAACTTAATACATCAGCCTCACTGTATGCCAGATTAGGCGTAAGGTATAATAGGCTCCTGATTTCGTGCACAGAATTTTCCCGTCTATGTGTCTGAAATAAACCCAAAAAGTAAGGAAAGCACCAAATATTGAAATACCATCAAAATATATTGTAGAAAAGATGTGGAGAATGTACTCACATGTTATAGTGGTCAGACAGCTGGTATGAGATGGTCTGACAAACAGTCATACGGAGATCACCAACCCGTCTCTGTTCGAGTAACTCTTATTGAAGCAATACACCAGAATGAACCTATGTAAATTTATTTAAAATTTTAAAATGTATATCAAGCAAAAAATGCTTGAATGCATATTTGTTTCCCAGTTTCTAGACTGCTTTTCAAAACTGAAAAGTCATTCTAAACATATCTATAGTTATAGAGACTGGTTGGTGATCTCCGTATGCCTGTTTGTCAAACCGTCTGATACCAGTTGTCTGGCCACTATAACATGTGAGTTACGTTCTGTTATATATTCCTCAGCTTCATAATTTGTTGGGAGTGGCATCCTATATAATAATTCACTAGGATGTTTGTCAGAAGCCGTCATGCACAGTAGAGACTGCCCGAACGCACAGAATACTGGGAGCATGGAATGCTGGGAGTTCTGTGCTGGGAGAATTCTGTGCTTTCGGGCAACCTCTACAGTGCATGAACACGTTGGCGGCAGGACACAGAGCAGATCCGGCCTCTTATCTTTTTTGAGTGCCAGAGGAGTACGCAAGGCATTGCACTCAAAGGGTTAACATCACCAGGACCTTGGCCCGTGTACACAGGCTTTTACACTAGTATGACATATTCCAACTAGTTTACTTGAGAGTACGCACCCAAAGGGTGGTGGTGGTGGTCCAGTGTTAAGTCTTTATTGATGCGCACAGGGAAGCTCCCTGTTGTTTTCTCCCGTTTCCTTTCTTCCTCCCATATAAGTGTCTTTTTCTTATTTCTTAATTCATTTTGCAGACTTCAAGGAATTTAAAAATGAAAAGGGGCAGTACTGTGTTAAATCTGTATTTCTGAAAAAAAAAAATTCTGAATTTCTCAAGAACTATTTAGATTAAAACGAAATATCTAGAACACCATGATCAGTTTTTAATCCTCTTTAAAAATGATTAGTTATTGTACTCATTTAGGGAAAAGAAAGGTGTGCAATGCATTGCAATGCAATGCACTAAACATTCCTCTGGTACTTCAATTCTTAATATGACCGCTCTACTTTATCCTTCCTATTATGCTATCCTGATTATAGTTGTATGCACTAATCAAGCTATATGTTCTTCTGGCATTAGTCATACCTTACAACAAAAGGGCTGTCATTTGTACATCTAAAGGTCTGTATTCTTTATTTTAACTGTATGTATTTTGTATCTTAGCTCAACATGAAGTTTGGTTGGAGGAATACCTTGAAAGCATTGTCACCTTCCCTGCTGCACTGCTTACCCACTGAATTGGAAGCCTCTAGCATGCAAACACTGCAGTGTGAAAAGGAGGAGTATTCATGTACTGCTGGATCCAGGATAAGTCTAGTTAGCATATGCAGATCATATGAATTCTATGGAGCTGTTACAGAGAAGCAAAAACCAAAGAGTGTTGCAAAGGCAGGTATCAGTAAATGTAAAATTTATAGAAAATAAGACATTTTGGGAAATTTGAGACTCTCAAGACATATCCACAATGAAAAATAAAAATAAGTAAAGGAGATTTCCTATCATGCAACAAAAGCTAAATAAACACAATGAGATGTACAAAGCAAGTAATAAAGAGGAGGGAGTCCCAATGAATGACAAGCCACAGTGGAATGAAGCAAAGAGAACTACATGACACCCTTCAGATACAATCTATCCCAGCATGTGTCGCCAAGACCAGCTGTGTAATTTTTTTATGTGGGTATGTTTTGAGAACGTGCATTTCTCTGTATAGAATTTATGAAGGATATGTCCCCCATATTTTGACAATGTCCAGTGTGAAATTATATACATGTGTTATTATTGCTATTTATATGTAACATACCAATTGTTACGGTGGTTTCACATGTCACCCTTAAACATATTTTTGTAATTGTTTTTATTGAGTTGTGTGATTATTTTTGATATTTCTTTTTGCTACACCTAATATTTGTATTTTTTGTATTTGATTTGGGATGTGTACCTCATTTATGGGCTTGCTTTTGCTGGGAGTTTCTGTTTCTCCCTTCTGTGTAGTTTCAATAGTTTCTACAAGGCATGACTCACATAGTTCCTCCATATCGGCATCCTACTCTGCCTTGGGATTTGAATTTAGTATATGAAGTCTTTTAGTCTTCTTCTTTTGAGCCGTCTCTCTTTGGCATATCTCAAAAATATGATGTGTAAGACTCTTTTCCTTACTGCCACATACTCTGTGAGGAGAGATACAGAACTCAGTGCACTGTCATGCAGCTCTCTTCACCTACCTTCCATAAAAACAAGTTGTGTTAAAAAATGTTCCTGATTTTCAACTTAAAGCTGTTTCACATCGATCAAAAGTTGATTTTTCCCTTGTTGTTTCCTAATCCATGTAGTGGAAACCAGGAAGTACTTTATTTTTAGGTCGCAGTCAGGTATCTTCAACATTGAGTTCACATTGTTCATCATACCTGAAGGCCCTAGGACTGACAGACCTGCTTCCAAAGCAAAAATTTCTGCATTACTTAAATGGACAATCAGACAGCCTTACATTCTCAAGTCTCTTCTAGCCTCCTTCTGGGTTACTACCCATTCTGCGAATTAATTTAATACTTTATGGTCTTTGAAAAAACATTTTTCAGCTGTTCAACTCTGCATGCTGGTTACTTGGTCATCTGTTCATACCGTCACAAAGATCTATAGCATTAATGTTTTTGCATCCCAAGATGTGAGTTTTGTTTGCAGAGTTTTGGTAGTTGCTGTTCTCTATCTCCCTGTGTTTTTGGGACCACTTTGGGATGTCCCCATCCTTCAGCTGATGCCAGAAAAACGTGGATCTTTATAATTACCAATAAATCATTTTCTCTTAGTCGACTGAGCACCCTGAGAAAACCTCTCTTCTTATTGTCCACAGCACCCTGGTTGAGAACCACTGCATTAAATACTAGAGGGTAAAAAAGAGCAGATGGACTCTCTAGACCAGTTGTTTTTGCTTTTATGTTCAAAACACCCCTAACATTCAGCTTGAAATCTCGAGATAACCCATAATATTTTAGGTTTATTTGTAAAGGGTGTAATGAAGGGTACAGATGGACAAATAAATAATTATTCTTGGGTGTTAAAACTACAATGACAGTGAAAAATATATTATGCTTAACAATTCACTTACATGTACATTTGCAATTCAACTTTCAGTTAAAACAAAAAAGGGCACCTTAATCTGCCCAGGGCACACCAAAGGCACTGCCCAGGGCACACCAAAGTGCCACTGCACTGTAGCTGAGAACCACTATTTCCTGGGTCAGGATGGATGTCATGTGAAAAAAAGATTCAAAGTAAAACTCTTGGTGCATCCTCTGTACTCAGCTTCTCTTTTTCGACCAGCAACTGGTCTGTAGGGGATAGACTGGCAACTGTGTAGAATGGGAACCAATGCTGAGTACAGAGAATGCCAAGAAAGCCATCACAAGATCCGAATGATCCAGCCACAGAGGACTTTGAATTCAACATTCTTTAAAGACTTTGTTCAAGTATGGGTTACATCTTCTACTTTCGATGGATATGGCAAACTAGATCAAGGAATTATTGGAAGTCTGCTTAATGTAAGTGTTTAGTGAGTCAGTCACTTGACTTGTCTTTGAAGCCAAAATGTTTGCTCTGGGGTAGTTAGGCCCCATAGGATATTTCATCCTGTTTCTTGGGGTAACTCAATATACCCATGTGGAGTATACAGCGAGGATCTATTAGACAGATCTATAGGTGCTGCTGTTTTGGTGGGCAATGCATATAGCCATAGCTAGTTTGTGGTATATATATATAGCATGCAGAAGCACTATTTTATGGGGATTTTGAATGTTCTCATATTAAATTCCTTACTCATATTTTACTTATTTTAATTTTTGTAGTAAAGATACACACATTTATATTTTCTGCCTCCCTATATATTATTTAAATACTTCTCTTAGATGACTTATTTTTGCACTGTGTTTTGTTAATATATCAGTGACACTGTGTCAGAACAATGATATGCTAAGGCCAGTGGACATGGTGTATCAGAAATCAGGGAGAGATTTATATTTATCCCCTGTAGTACTGCTGTTTTGCCCCAGTATTGCACCACATATGCAAATTGGGAGGTGTCTTGTTATACTTTTTCAGCCACTTACCCTGTGTCTTATAAACAATGATATCTGGAAGACTACTAGAATAAAATTGCCATATCCGTCTTATCAGCCAAGAATTACCAATAGAAACAGCTTCATTTCCTGTACATAATCTGCATCTGCAAATCAATAACCATATTAACCTTATTTATTAAAAAAAAAAAAAAGGTTACAGTGTATCAGTTACTTAATGAATATGTTTTTCCACCAGTTTTGCTTTGACATCACTGAAGAATTTGACTCGTTGCTTCCACTGGCTCTAGCATGCAAAGACAATTCACTTCAGGAGTTAAGGCTATGCTTTGAAGAGACCTTCAGTAAAGTAGCAGCATTGGTCCTAGAAAGGTTGGAAGAACTGAGTAAGCTGTTTCCATCTAAAGTGCCTTTACAATCCCTACTTGCTCTTCTTTCAACTGCTGTCCACTTCCTTCATCACTTCAACTACTATAATGAACTGATGAGTAAGAAGTAAGTCTATCAGCTTTCTTTTACTAGTAAATTATATTTGCTTGCCAAGTAATTATTATTTAGAAACATGTTCTTCACAAGGTAGACCATATAAAACAAAATTTGCATGTAAATTATGTTCTGATTAGGTAAATCAATACATTAATGTAAGATGCTTTGAATGCTTCTCAAATTGTGATATCATCAGTACCATAATCTGCTTAAAAGTCTTTTTGAGGGGAAGGCACCTAGAAGGTGTGTTTGTTGAAACTGTAGCAACTGAGGATTTTTTTTTTTTTTTACAAGCAGAATATGTACAAAATGAGCAACTGAAAAGGAAAGATGTGTGCCAAAAGCAACAGCTACCTTAACCATTTGAGTACCAGAAGCGTATGCAGCTAATCGTGAAGCTTTTTGTTGTATATACCTCTGATAATCAGAAGGTTAATAGTGGTAGATATGAGATGTAAAATATGCCTTACTGGATACTGTAGTACTTAAAAGAACAGAAAAACCTCCATATAATGAACCCCACTTATCCCAATTTGGACAGGTAAAGTCAGAATTGCAACTCTGAATCAATTCAGTGTATATTGTGTGAAGTTGAGATTCCTGGAGGAAAGCCACACCCTGTCCCCAACCTGGAAGAAAACCGCTGGCAGCCGCCTGCGATTGGCATGCCGCTAATGTCTCTGGAAGGACTGGCTGAGGGACCTTTGTACCTGTGCCCAAGTGGAACGGAGCTGCTCCATGCGCTCATCCATAGCCGGAATCTGTTGTGACTGGAATGAGTCTGGGAGCAGACAGGGCTGGAATCCATAATTAACGAGGAATGGAGACCTCTCAGACGATTAATTAACCGCACAGTTCCTGGCAAACTCTTCCCACGGCAACAGGTCGGCCCAGTTATCATGATCAGTCACAAAGCAATGCAAAAACTGCTCCAGTCCTTGATTGGCACACTCAGCGGCCCCATTGGTCTGGGGATGGCAGGCAGAGGAGAATGACAATTGTATGCCCATCTGGCCACAGAATGCCCTCCAGAATCTTGACACGAATTGACTCCCTCAGTCCGACACTATCACTCTGGGAAACCCGTGCAAGCGGAATACTTCTCTGGCAAAAATTATTGCCAATTCCTGGGCCGAAGGAAGGCCAGAGAAGGGCACGAAATTAGCCATTTTAGAGAACATATCTACCACCATCAGGATAAACTTATAGCCCTTGGATACCGGCAGCTCTCCCAAAAAGTCAATAGATATGTGGGACCAAGGGCGATCACCATTAGGCACTGGTTGGAGCAGCCCCACTGGAAGATGTCTGGGAGTTTTAGCACAGGTGGCACAAGCGGCAGTAAATGCAGAGCAGTCAGCTTTCAGAGAGGGCCACCAAAATGTTCGTGACAATGACCATGCCAACTGATCCCTGCCAATATGCCCGGCTGCCTTAGATGAGTGATAGGTCTCGAGTAACCAGGTACGGAAAGGCTCATCCACAAAACACTTGCCAACTGGGGTTTCAGGAGGTGCCCGAGCTTGTGATGCCAAGATTTGCTCCACCAGTGGCGAAGTGATACTGGTACGAATCGTAGCCAGAATCCTATCTGGCTGAATTATAGGAACCGGGGCCTCATCCCTCTCAATGTCTGTGCAAAACTGTCTGGATAGAGCATCTGCTCTAATGTTCTTGGACCCTGGCAAGTATGATACTATGAAGTTAAATCTGGACAAAAATAGGGCCCACCTAGCCTGGCGAGATGACAGCCTTTTAGCCTCTGACAGGTATATCAAGTTCTTATGATCCGTAAGAATTAATACCAGGGTTCTTGTGCCTTCCAAAAGATGTCACCATTCTTTTAATGCCAAGATGATAGCCAACAATTCCCTATCACCAATTTTGTAATGGCTTTGGGCACTAGAAAGTTTCTTGGAAAAGAACCCACACGGTCTCAGGTTACCACCCTCTTTAGGGCGTTGGGAGAGAACTGCCCCTACCCCAACCTCAGAGGCATCGACCTCTAACGTAAATGGCAGGGAGGGATTAGGGTGGGATAGTATAGGAGCAGATGCAAATGCATTTTTTAGGGTTTCAAAGGCCTTCTCAGCTGCCTCAGACCATTGAGAGGGATTTGTGCCCTTATGCGTAAGGTCAGAGAGGTTTTACAATGGTAGAAAAGTTCTGAATAAACTTTCTGTAATAGTTGGCAAAGCCCAAGAACTGTTGGATAGCTTTTAACCCCTTGGGTCGTGGCCATTGTAGGACTGCAGCCAACTTCTCTTGGTCCATGGCGATGCCATCCTTAGGTATAACAAAACCCAAGAAGGGTACTTTGGAACAATGAAATTCGCATTTTTCTAGTTTGCAGAACAATTTGTTCTTACGCAATCGAAGCAACACCTCAGAGACATCCTGGATGTGCTGGGTTAAATTAGCAGAGTGAATCAATATATCGTCAAGGTACACGACTACACAAGACTGTAACATATCACGGAGGATATCATTGATGAACTCTTGAAATACGGCAGGTGCATTACATAGTCAAAATGGCATAACTAGATATTCGTAGTGGCCCGACCTTGTATTGAACGCCGTTTTCCACTCATCTCCGGCCCTGATCCTTATAAGGTTGTAGGCGGCACGTAAATCGAGTTTCGTAAAAATAGAGGAGCCTTTCAACCTATCAAATCACTCTGTGATGAGTGGAATGGGGTACGCATTTTTGGACATAAGCTTATTGAGTCCACGGTAGTCAATACATGGTCGTAATTCGCCACTTTTCTTTTTCACAAAAAAGAACCCTGCACCTGCCGGGGAGGATGATTTACGAATGATTCCCCATTCGAGGGCATCCTCAATGTACTCCTCCATGGCCCTATTTTCATCACAGGACAACGGGTACGTCCTATCCCTCGGTGGCACCAACCCCGGGGGCAAATCAATAGCGCAATCATAAGGTCTATGTTGCGGCAAAGTGCTAGCCTCACCTTTACTGAATACGTCGCTGAACTTGCTGTATTCATCTGGCACAGAAGGAGAGGTACACATAATCTTGACTGGATGAGATAGACAGTGACCAGTGCAGTAATCAGACCAAGACTTAATCTCACATCTTTGCCAGTCAAACTGGGGATTGTGCAGCAACAACCAAGGGAACCCCAGAATGACCGCATGATGGGGTGAGTGTATAATTTGGAAACATACCTCCTCCTTGTGGAGGACCCCAATAGACATAGTGATGAGAGTAGTCTCCATGGTGATAAGAGCTTTTTCTGCAGCTCTTCTCTGATAAGAGGTCTGCCATCTATAGCCTCAATGACTAGCGGAGTATTTCTTGTAGACAGAGGAATATTGTGTCTCTCAGCAAATTCCTGGTCCATGAAATAGCCTGCTGCGCCAGAATCTACCAGAGCTAGTACCTCCACAGCTTGGTCACCTAGGAAAAAACTCACCGGTATGGTGGGTTTCTTGGAACAGGGATCTGGGGACAATTGTACATCACCTAGGGCCTGTCCCTCAAGGTACCCTAGGTGCGTGCGTTTCCCGGCCGTACCGGACATGTGCATAGTAAGTGCCCATTTTTACCACAATATAGGCACAGCCCTTGTCTTTTGCGGTATGCCCGCTCCTCCTTAGAAAGCCTAGTGAACCCGATTTGCATAGGCTCAGCTGTCTCGGGTACCCGGTCAGGAGGATTGGGAGGCGAGGGTGGGTTTAAAGACCAATCGTGCCCATAGGTTCTGGGATTTGCCCTTTTTGCCAGGCACCTATCGATGAAAATCACATAATCTATATACCCATCCAAATCGGTGGGCACTTCCCTGGCCGCAATTTCATCTTTAATGGGGTCCGATAACCCTTGGACAAAGGCTGCCAGCAATGCCTCATTATTCCAAGCGACCTCTGCTGCCAGTATCCGAAATTCTATAGCGTAATCGCCTGCAGTACGATTGCTCATCTGTATTTCCATCAATTTTTTGGCAGCAGAGGTGGCTCTCCCAGGTGTCTCGAATATTCTCCGAAACAGTTTGACAGATTCGTGGAAGTTCAGAGTACATGGTTTTGCCTGCTCCCATAAAGGATTAGTCCATGCCAGAGCTTTACCAGTTAATAGAGATATCATGAACCCCACCTTGCTACGGTCATTCGGAAAGGCATGAGGTGTTAGTTCTAAGAATATCTCTAGTTGGTTAATGAACCCTCTGCACAATGTGGGTTCGCCATCATATCATAGCAGTAACGGCACCGCCACCGTTAAACTTCTGGAGGGTGCCACCATTTGCCCATTTGCCCAGTAGTGTTATCCGGTGTCATAACTGGGGGGACCACCGGACTTTGGTTAGGTTTATCTAGGTGTACCGTACGTTCTAGCAAGGTTTGCATGGCCAGTGCCAACTGGTCTAGACGTTACTTGTGAACATCCATCCTCCAGTGGAGATTCTGTGTTTTACCGTCACCTTTCCCGTCTGAGGTCATGGCCCTTTCGTACTGTTACGGTTTTCTGACACTCAGACACTGGTATAGTAAAAACACAGTTTTATTGAAATAATAATGAATGAACAGCGCCCCTGGGGGCCACGAATGGTAAAGGTGAGATACAGGCCCAAATGAGTATAGCAGAGTTAAACAGCTCAGGTAAGCAAATATACAGGGTTAAATGTGGAGAAAATAGACTGTTTAGTAAACTGATTCGCCAACGCCAAGAAGTTGATATCAGTCTCTTGATGGTGCAGAGAAGGGTGTATTGTGTGACTGAACTAATCACTCTCAAATACCTTTTCACATGAACGCCCAGATTGACCAGCGAATGCCCAGGGCTGAGCCTATACCACCTTAGTGGAATAATCTGGAGTAAAGCCACTGCAAGAGTAAACGGACCAGAATCGCCCTCAATATTGTCACTGATATAACCCTGCGTATGCCAACGGGAGAAGAGCCGTACACACCCCTTGGGTGCCAGAGCGGAGAAATCACTGCACAAGCGATAATGAGCCAATGTAAATGGTGATATGGTAGATGGCTAACACATTGAGCACTAGTGACCGGAACCGGGACACCCATCCGGTGTCATGCGGAGCACATACAGCAAGAGCCAATGGAGGTACCAACGCCAACCGGCGTGGTCGCGGTGCTAACGGGCACTGGAGAGAACAACAGCTCTGCTAGTGCAAATAGGTAGGTCGGAAAGGCACAGGCTCAATAAGTGTTAACAGGCTCAAAACGGAATACACTGGCTTGGCAAGTGAAAGAGAACAGGCTCAGATATCGGAGGCAACCGGCACAGCAAGGGTTAATACAGGTTCGGTAAGGAGACTACAGCTCAGCAGTGCTATGGAACAGGCTCAGGCAACGGCCCAGTAGACTAAGAGAGGATTAGCCAGAGCAACACAAACACAGTTCAGAATGTCACCAGCCGGCGACCAGGATCACACAGGAACTCAGGAACAAACACAGCGCAGGATTCCAACCGGAACCGGGTCAATCACAGAGCAGGAACGTCAGCCAGAGCCGGGTCAAACACGGAGCAGGAACATCAGCCAGAGCCGGGTCAATCACGGAGCAGGAACGTCAGCCAGAGCTGGGTCAATCACGGAGCAGGAACGTCAGCCAGAACCGGGTCAATCACGGAGCAGGAACAACAGAATGGTCAGACTAGCCGAGTCAGTACACAGGAATGCAGAAACACAGCAACAAGGCGCAGGCTCAGGAACACCACGGAAGGGCAACTGACAAGTGCCCAAAACCCAGTATATAAAGGAACATCCTGGGCGGGCCAATCAGCTTCCTCCAATGCACAGGTAACCCAGCAAAGATTGACAGGGAATCACGGGGACCGTGATAGTTATCCAATGCATTGCAACGCAGTGCTTTAGATACCTCTTTGACACTCAAAGGGTTAATAGTAATAGATACCTTCTGTATTTTCTGGCCATAGTAAGTAAGCTGGGGGTATTATTAGATGTTACTGTTTCTTTAACTGCCTCTTTGATAAACATTGAGTAATATACGGGCTGCAACTTGACATAGAATAGACAAAGGTAGGTTGAATGGGGTCCTATATGCTTTAGAAAAAATAAACCATTTAATACCTTGCAACATCTTGCCATGTGCCCTTTAGCCATACTTGGGTACTTTTGCTTCTTGAGGCCCCAGAGAGGGCTCATGTGGTGCATCTGGTGGATGTAAATGACAAGGTATGCATCACAAATGAGGTGGGGCTTAATTTTGGAGAGGGGCGGGTTTTAATGACTGACATATAGTGGGAGTAAAATGGGAGAAATGGGATTGTAATGAGGAGAAGTGGGAGGGATAAGAGAAGAAGTGGGCAGAGTTTCTTAAGAATCATCCTCTTTCCCCAGAGATCCGGTAATTCACTGTAAAAAGCTGAGTCTCCGGGCAGATCCAGTGAGTTCCTAGGTATACCTTTAACCATACTTTAAAACTTAGCAAATAAGATTGTGAGTATAATGGGGATAGAAGCTCAACAAATACTAATACTGTGCCTCTCTCCACAGCATATGCACATCCACCATGTGCACCGCCCCAAAATACCACAGGAATCAGAAATATACAATAAATCCAAATATCCACTCCTTACGTCCCAATAGTTATTCTAAACAGCACCACCGCAATAAGTGTTAATCTCCCAATACAACATGAACTGAGCAGAATGAAATGAGTGTTAGTTCACAAGAGGTGAAAACACATAAATGAGTTGAATACAATGGCACACATGTCAAGCTCAGGAACATACAGGAATGGAGTAGGGTAGCTAACTTAATACACGTCTACGATGGAATCCGAATGCCGCTTCCCCACAAAAGTACCTGTTCCTTTAACGATTTCCAAATTAGAGAAAGGAGCACAAAGGGATCACATTTGAAGAATATCAAAGATATATACGATTAATTACCAAGGAGTATAAACAACTCACCAGAACTACATCCACGATAGCTGATACACCTCTAGTCCTCGCATCCACCTTTCATCTGGCCTAGCATCGTCCAATGATTTCCATATCGTTATAGCCTCAGGTTATCTTGTATATCCAACCGAACTAGCCACTCCACGTAGCTCTGTACGGATCTTTGCTAAGGCTCACGTGTGAAGGAATCAGTGTAGGTATGCATACAATGTTACTCCGGTTAGTGTTCCACTCTTCAAAGCGCCAGCATATACAGGGGGCATGACTAAGAGGTTCTCGCTTTCACGTCGAGGTCTGGATTTTTTTCTCAATTGTCAATCTCCCAACGCGTATCGTGGCTATCTCGCCACTTCCTCAGGGGTTACAGTTCCCTGTCCTGGGCTTCCTTTTATTCACTTCTTTCCGCCCAGTTCTAAACTCATTGATTGACCAACACATGACTCAATCTATCCCTTTACTTTAACTCTTACTGTGCTGATACCTACATTAAACCTAACTCACTAAACTAAAATCATCCTAATTTTAATCTTGACTTAAATTAAAACAACAATATATTTCCCATATATTAAGATATACTCCGCAACTTATATCACTCCCCTACATAATTTATCAAATATACCACATAAGTAGAGTTACAATTATTTAGAGTTTTCAAGGCATAATCTTTTTTGTTACATTAGATCTAAATTTTCTAGTGGCTTCCCCCTTTGGTAAATACATACACGTATTAAAAATTTTTCTACCACATTTGTACATGCCCATCATTTTAGTTAGAAACATTCCCCCCGTTCTTTTTGATTTTTATTTTTTATGACGGATCTCTTAATGTCACTAGGGGCTATAATTTGTTTAATATTCTTATTCCTTCTAAACAATATTTTTGGTCTATCCCCAATTATAGGGCCTAAAATTGGATCATTTCTTATCACATACCAATATTTATTTAAAATATGCGTTATACTCCCTGCACTTTCATTATATGTGGTAGTAAAATATGGGAGCCATTCCTCCCCATTCTTATCCTTCTTTTTCTCTTGTAGTTTTCTTCCAACAAAATCACAGAGTGGTGGTGAAGAATCATAGCAAAAAGGTTGATAGCAATGGTTATCTCCATGCTAACAGTGGCCATCATAAGCAGTGGATCAAAAATATACCCTGTGGCCAACTGCAAAGGGTTAGAAGAAATTGCACTAGTGAGATAGATTTTGAAAAAGAAGCTCAAGTCATAATTAATAAATTTAAGGAGAAAGGATATGATGAGGATACATTAGAACAGGCGTATCGAAGAGTAAAAAGCCAAGAAAGGATGGAGATGTTAAAGTACAAAGAGAAAAAGGAGGATAAGAATGGGAAGGAATGGCTCCCATATTTTACTACCACATATAATGAAAGTGCAGGGAGTATAACGCATATTTTAAATAAATATTGGTACATGATAAGAAATGATCCGATTTTAGGCTCTTTAATTGGGGATAGACAAAAAATATTGTTTAGAAGGAATAAGAATATTAAACAAATTATAGCCCCTAGTGACATTAAGAGATCTGTCATAAAAAATTAAAAGCAAAAAGAACGGGGGGGGGAATGCTTCTAACTAAAACGGTGGGCACGTACAAATGTGGTCGAAAAAATTGTAATACGTGTATGTATTTACCAAAGGGGGAAGCCACTAGAAAATTTAGATCTAATGTAAAAAAAAAAGATTATGACTTGAAAACTCTAAATAATTGTAACTCTACTTATGTGGTATATTTGATAAATTGCCCTTGTGGGGTGCAATACATAGGACGAACAAGTAGGAAATTAAAAAATAGATTAGGGGATCATCTGAGAAATATAAGTAGAGGCTTTGATAATCACAGTGTATCCAAACATTTTAAGGAGAAACATAATTGTAATCCAGAGGGCCTTACTATACGGGTGATAGATGAAGTACCTGCCATGAGGAGAAGTGGGGGGTAATAGGATGTTAGCTTTGAGAAAGCTATACGTGAAATGAGAACCTTGGAACCGGGAGGGCTTAATATAGATATAAACCTGGCAGCGTTTATAGAGAGATAATGTTATTCTAGTTTTTGTTATATCTATATATGTGGGGTGTAGGTCCACAGTATATAGAGTTAATTTACATACTTTGAAAGCTAACCAGTTTGCTGAATCTATTGGAAGCCCCCATGTTAGAGAGAGATAAAAAGTATCTTGAAAAATATGTATGGATATATTTAGATTTTTAAAAAAATATATTTTTAATTAAAATGATTATGTAGGGGAGCGATATAAGTTATGGAGTATATCTTTTAATATATGGGAAATATATTGTTTTAATTTAAGTCAAGATTAAAATTAGGATGATTTTAGTTTAGTAAGTTAGGTTTAATGTAGGTATTAGCACAGTAAGAGTTAAAGTAAAGGGATAGATTGAGTCATGTGTTGGTCAATCAATGAGTTTAGAACTGGGAGGAATGAAGTGAATAAAAGTAAGCCCAGTACAGGGAACTGTAACCCCTGAGGAAGTGGCGAGATAGCCACGATACGCGTTGGGAGATTGACAGTTGAGAAAAAAAATCCAGACCTCGACGTGAGAGCGAGCACCTCTTAGTCACTCCCCCTGTATATGCCGGCACTTTGAAGAGTGGAACGCTAATGGGAGTAACATTGTATGCATACCTACACTGATTCCTTCACATGTGAGCCTTAGCAAAGATCCGTACGGAGCTACGTGGAGTGGCTAGTTCGGTTGGATATACAAGATAACCTGAGGCTATAACGATATGGAAATCATTGGACGATGATAGGCCGGATGAAAGGTGGATGCGAGGACTAGAGGTGTATCAGCTATCGTGGACGTAGTTCTGGTGAGTTTGTTTATACTCCTTAGGAATTAATCGTATATATCTTTGATATTCTTCAAATGTGATCCCTTTGCGCTCCTTTCTCTAATTTGAAAATATTTTAAAACTTAGAGTATTTCTGACATAGAATTGATCAGCAGGGGTTCTTATGTTGTGTTAAGACACAGATTAGTCCTTTGGTTTGTAGAGATGTCCCATAATGATTTAGAGAGCTCTCTAGCATCCAATGGGTGACAATACCTGATTCTCCTGTCACCACTAAAATAGATGAAATCATAAGTAAAGTCACTGAGCCTTATGCAGTAAGAAAAATTTTAACAATTTTGAAGCAAAGCAACTGTACCATAGGGTGGGAAATACACATTCCAATTGATTTAAACAGGGCTTTTATCCCCTTGTTTTCTAAAGGGGTCTGTAGTGTATTGACACATGTTCTTTTCCACCTGTTTGGCAAATGTATAATACCAAAGTGAAATATTATTCCCACTACTCCTCTATATATACATCTTACTGTAGAATTTGCCTCTTGTTTGTGGATCCGTTGCTAATTCAAAGGGTTGTTGGGGAACATCTCTTGGTCAGGTTATGCCAACATTATGCTGTCTTTGTGAATCTCTAGTTTTGATTGTTGGTTTAAGCATCATCTTAATGAATCCTTTTCAGACAATGACACATTAGGCTTACTGATAATTTACGAAAGTCTTTGAAGATCTTGGCAAATAAAGCCAGTACTGACCAATCATCTGAAATGGAGGTCCACCTCCTTTCAGTTTGCAGTCAGATAAATCAGCTCCTTTTATTGACAGACAAAAGCCTAACAAATCAGGCACGATGCTAATCAATAAACTAAGACATGGGACCCACCCATGGATTATGTATTGTCCTGCAACTAAAACAAAAATGTAAACTAATGCCCCACATCAAATAATTTATATTTCACTGCCGTCCAATACAGGTTACTGGTACAGTGGGAGGCGATCCGCCCCTTTAAGTAGGCAGGAACATTTCTCCAAATGTATGCAGGGGGTGGAGCCTCCCCTCCCTCTTAAGCTGCCCTCAGCCAGAACAAGTCAGAATGATTTGTTCCTGTGTGCTGTGCACACCAGATGGAGAACATCTCTCAATCAACTTTAGTTTTTTTATTGTTTTCTTCAAATATGGACTACCACCATTAGGCGGGTGACCATGGCTGACAATTGCCCTCTCCAAAGTGGCTAGTGCAGCTTCCAGGGATTTTCTGGTGGACCTTATGCCCTGAAGAGGGAACAACTTGAGTCAAGTAGCTTCCCTTGTGGGGATTTTCCTTTGGTTAATTCCCTTTTCACATAGTTACCTGAAGACAGAAGTCCTGCAGAAAGGTGAGCCACCCTTTGAGTGCTGAAGGTCCACTTGTCCCACAGTGTCCCTTCATTGGGCTTGTATTTGGGAGTTCTCATTATGCACTCCAGCACTCATTGGGTGTTTTTTTCTTTATTTGCACTGTTATACAATGCATGTGTGTATTCTCTGGGTTTTGGAGCAGTTTATGGGGGTTTTAACCTTTTTCCCTGCTGTTTTTCTCCTTGGGGTATGGTTTTCTCATGTTTTACATGTGTTTTATATGTATTTGGTAACTTTTTTCTGTCAGGGTAACTTTATTAAAAGTTAATGTTCTGCGCCTTTAAGCGCGCTTTTCCCGCATAGACGCCATTGCTCCTTTACTCTCTATGGGTTTACACAGTGTGGGACGTACCTCTGGAACCGCTTGTCACAGCGACTTCAGAGTGGGCTCATTTTGTTGGTCTTCCCTTGCTCTATCATCCGGTTGCATGATTCGGTGTGTTAGAGGTCTTGGGGGGCTTCGGGCACTGTTTTGGGGTACTTCTGAGAAAAACTACGTTTTGTCACGGTAATAATAACGATACTGGAGTCGGTACTATTTCACCAGATTTTATTAAGAAACACAGACACAGGCAAAAGTACAGAAAAGTACAATGCAACACGGTTGGCAGCAATACTGTTCTTCCGAAGACAAGGAACTGAGCCCCAATGATAGCAAGGAAGGACTTGACTCAGGTCCGCACCGGAGATCCACTACCGGTCCGCAATTTCCCTGCCAACAGTGTGAAACGCCCGACAGGTCCGCACCTGTACTAACCAAGGTAGGAACGCCCAACAGGTCCGCACCTGTACAACCAAGGTAGGAACGCCCGACAGGTCCGCACCTGTACTACCAGAAACCAGGATCGAGAGGTCACTAGAGCTACCAAGGTGCCCAACGGCTATCCCCTGGAGCGTTTGTATGCTGGTTGCGCAGTTGACAACCGCAGGCCAACCAAGGTAGATAGCGATATACAAAAAATGAGCTATAGGTCTGATCCCAGGGGTAACGGGACCAACCAGCGTAACGCAGCACGGGAAATCAGGTAAAGCCAAACGTCAGCACCAGAACGGATAGTCAGCCAGGCCCGGGTCATACACAAAGAGGGTAGTCTACCAGAGCCGCAGATTATGCACCAGAATGGTTGTCAGACAAGCCAAGAACATACACAGAGCGGATAGTCAGAACAAGCCAATGGTCATAACCAGAACAGATAGTCAGTACTACAACCTCACTGGACACCACGAAAGGGCAACTGAGAGTAGTGTCCAGTGGTTTATAAGGAGCAGCCCCCAGGAAGAGGAGGAGACAAAAAAGGTGTGCCTGTCTCTTTAAATACAGGCACGCGTCTAGCTGGACGCGCGCCAAGGCACACTGAGAGCCCGCCGGAAGAGGCTGCGGCAGGCTGCAGGAAGGAACGGACCGCACACTGCAGAAACAAAAGCTGGCGAACCAGCAGGTAAGGTAGCGGTCGGCTCGGCAGCCGCCGCTACTGTGACACGTTTCCCATGAGCGCTTGTTTCGCACCCGTTTTCTGATTGGCTCCCGTCACGGCAGCCATTTTGTGAGTTCTTCTCAGCGAGTATACTATGCAGGGACTGAGCCTTCTCTCTTTCCTCCGCTGATTAACCCTTCACTTGCCAGATAAGTTTAATTTTAAGCATTTCTGGGGTGAATATTTAATCTTTCACACTTCAATTGGGTGATTCTTGTCAGTGGAGTATATCTGACGCTGTGAGCATGTCTACTCCACTGGAGTCAGGGGCTAGACCCAAGATTAAGGAGACTGGGGTGTCAGTTTCCCCCATTGCGTTTTGCTCCTCTTGTCACTCTGGGCTGCCTAGAGAATTTTCTGGTCATTTATGCCCAAAATGTGCGGAAGGCCATGACAGCAACCCAGTGCTTTCCAGTCACGCCATTGAGCCAACATGGGTGAAAGAGTTCAAGGCTGCCACTAGGGATCTCAGATCCACTCTTCAGCTCTTTCCCTCTCAGGTTCAGGGGGCTCTTCAAGTTTGGCAGACCCCCTCCACTGTTAGGACCACCCTGCCCAAGCCACAGGGTGCTCCTGATATGTCTGATTCTTATGAGGAAGAACTATTACAGGATTCTGATGTTGAGGAAGGCACTGTTATTGAATCTACCAGGTCTATTGGTGACCCCTTTGAATGTGACCCTGAACTCTCTGCTGAGGGTTTGATCAGGGCTGTGCTAACCACCCTCAACCTTCCTTTGAGTCAGGAATCTACTCATGATCCAACTGATGTTTTTCAGAAACCTTCTAAGGCTGTTATATGTTTTCCTACTAATCCTACTCTTGCACGTTTAGTCTCTGATGCGTGGAGAAATCCTGATAAATCCTCTTCTGTATCCAAAAAGTTTGCTAAACTTTACCCTTTTCCTGAGACTGAACTGGCTAAATGGGTTCATCCTCCTAAAGTGGATGCTCCAGTTTCTAGGTTGTCTAAATCTACTGCCTTGGCTGTATCTGATGCTTCTGCCCTGCAAGATTGGACGGATAAAAAGTTAGAAACTTGTCTTAAGTCTATTTTTGCCTCAATTGGCACTGCCATGCGTCCAACCTTTGCAGTGGCATGGGTTAACCGGGCCATTGCGGTCTGGACTGAACAGCTTACTGAGGCGGTTTGCCAGGATGCGCCAGTGTCTGAGCAGTTACAGCTTCTTGCTAATATATCCGAAGCTCAAAATTATGTTTCTGACGCTGCTTTTGATGCTGTGCGCATGATGGCGAGGGCCTCCACTTCCTCTGTGGTGGCTAGACGTGCTCTTTGGCTGAAAATTTGGTCTGCTGACACCGCTTCTAAGAAAGCCTTGCTTTCTTTACCCTTCCAAGGGACTTCACTGTTTGGATCTGAACTTAAGGAGATGATTAGTGAGGCTACTGGAGGTAAAAGTACTCTTCTACCATCAGTCTTCAAAAAGAAGTTTCCAGCCAAACGCAATCGGTCCTTTTGTTCCTTCCAAACTGAGACACTCTCTACGTCACAGGCGGGTCCGTCCTCTGCGCGCTCCTCCTCCAAGCCCAAACAGTCCTGGAAGCCCAAAGTTGCCTCCAAGGCCAAGACCTCCAAGACTGCTTCGGCATGACTCACCGAACCCGGGTCCGCATCCGGCTGTAGGTGGACGTCACCACATCTTTTGCCGGATTTGGGAGGAGTCAGTGGCGGACCCTTGGGTTATTCAGGTGGTATCAGAGGGATACAGGATCCCTTTCTCTTCCCTTCCTCCCTTTCGGTTCCATTTTACTCGTCCTTCTCAGGAGCCTACAAAAAGACGTCTGTTCGACGACGCTATTCAGGATCTTTTGGACAAAGAAGTCCTGGAATTGGTTCCTTCAGAGGACACAGGTTCAGGATTTTATTCCAACCTGTTCGTTGTGGCCAAAAAGGACGGAGGCGCCCATCCTATTTTGGACCTCAAGGATCTCAATTCCTTTGTTGTGAGTTCCCACTATCGTCAAGAATCACTGCGTACTGTGATAGAGGCCACTTTCAGTTTTCAGCTCTTCCCTTTGGACTGACTTCAGCTCCTCAGGTTTTTCAGAGAGTCTTGGGTGCTTTGATAGCTGTGCTTCATCGAGATGGTGTCAGAGTAACTCCCTACGTGGACGATCTGCTCCTGAAAGCTTCATCTGCGGAGATCCTTCACCAGCAGGTTCAGACGTGCTTCCAGAAACTCAATCGCCACGGGTGGATCGTGAATCTGGACAAGTCAGACTTGATCCCATCTCAACAGATCCTTTTCTTGGGTCTCCTGTTCAACACTCAACAGTGCATGGTGTTTTTACCGGAAGAAGTGGCTCACCAGATTGCTCTCCGTGTATCCAAGATCCTGGAGCTCGAGAGGGTTCCAGTGCCGAAGTTGACTTCTCTGGTGGGGAAATTCATTTCCACAATAGAGGCAGTACCATTTGCCATGGCACACGCCAGGGAGCTTCAGAGATTTGTGATCCAGACGTGCAAGAATCATCCAGATCATCTGCATCTGTCAGTCTCTCTACCTCCTCATGTCGAGTTTAGCTTGGAATGGTGGTTGGACCTGTCTCATCTCCTGAAAGGGAGGTAATTTCAGGTTCCCTTTTGGACCACAGTCACGACGGATGCCAGCCTCCGAGGTTGGGGGGCAGTGTTGGGTCGTTTCAGTGCTCAGGGGAAATGGGGACTGGAAGAATCTCTCCTCTCCATCAATGTTCTGGAACTTCGTGCCATCTTTCTTGCCCTGAGACACTGGGAATCTCAGCTGGAGGGTTGTCCAGTCAGAGTGGAGTCCGACAACGCCACTGCAGTGGCCTACATCAACAGACAGGGCGGCACAAGAAGTCTCACCGCTTGGTTAGAAGTCAAGGCCATCTTATCTTGGGCGGAAGCACATGTTCCCGTCATTTCAGCGGTACACATTCCAGGCATAGACAACGTCATGGCAGACTTTCTCAGTAGTCACACAGTCGACAGCGGAGAGTGGGCGCTTCATCCAGAGGTGTTTCACCTTCTAACCCACATGTGGGGGGTACCTGTAGTAGATCTGATGCCTACCAGACACAACAGGAAGGTGCCAGTGTTTTGCTCTCGGTGGAGGGACCCTCTTGCTCTAGCAGTGGACGCTTTGTCAATCCCTTGGGAGTTCTCCCTAGCATACATCTTCCCTCCTCTCCCTCTGTTGATCAGAGTCACCCAGAAGCTGAAGATGGAGCGTTGTCCTGTCATCCTAATCACTCTGAATTGGCCTCGTCAGTCCTGGTATCCGGAACTGCTGGCCAAGTCAGTGGTGGATCCTTTCCCGCTCCCTGCCCGTCCAGATCTGCTTCTTCAAGGCTATTTGTGGAAAGAGGATGTTCAGCATCTACATTTGATGGCTTGGAGGTTGAATCCTCAATTTTGTGGAAGAAAGGGTTTTCCTCTTCTGTGGTGTCTACGATGCTTAGGGCTCGCAAGCCTGTGTCCTCCAAGATCTATCATCGCATATGGTCAACTTTAGTTGCATGGTGTGCTGATAAGGATCTATCACTTGATTTCCATCTTCCCACGGTCCCGGCCTTTTTCCAGGATGGTGTTGAAAAGGGACTCAGCCTGAGTTCTCTCAAGGTTCAGACTTCTGCTCTGTCTGTATTTTTCCAGGAACGCATTGCTGTTCTTCCTGATGTTAAGGTTTTCTTCCAAGGTGTGGCTCATGTTCGGCCTGCCTTCAAGAGTCCAGCCCCCCAGTGGGACCTCAATTTGGTGCTGGGGGTTCTTCAGAGACCCCCGTTTGAATCCTTGGCTTCCATTCCTTTACGTCTTTTGACTTGGAAAATGGCCTTTCTCTTGGCTATTGTATCAGTTCGCCGGGTAGCGGAGTTACAAGCTCTGTCTTGTAAACCTCCTTACCTGGTATTTCACAAGGATAAGGCTGTACTACGCACTTCCAAGGAGTTCTTACCCAAGGTTGTCTCCGAGTTTCACATCAATCAGGAGATTGTGGTACCCTCTTTCTGCCCTAACGCTTCCTCTGACAAGGAGAGGGATCTTCATTTGTTGGATGTGGTGTGTTGTCTCAAGTTTTATGTTCATCGCACTGAGTCTATCAGGAAGTCTGACGCTCTGTTTGTCATTCCTGAGGGGCCTAGGGCAGGGAGACTGGCATCCAAGGTGACTTTTGCATCTTGGATAAAATCTACCATTCGTGAAGCCTACAAGTTGCGGAATAAGCATGTTCCCTTCAGGGTTACTGCTCATTCCACCAGGTCAATTGGGGCCTCTTGGGCCTATAAAAATCAAGCGTCTGCTGATCAATTGTGCCGGGCGGCCACTTGGTCCTCTGTGCACACATTCTCGAAGCACTATCGTGTAGATGTACTGGCCTCGGCTGATCCCAGCTTTGGGAGAAAGGTCCTGGAGGCAGTCTTGCCTGTCTAGGATCTTCTGCTTCTGTGGTTCTCAGTGCTTCCTTGCTGTTGAGCCCTGTTGGCTCTAGTTCAGTGTGTTGTGTTAGTTAAGGGGGTTCGTTTTTACCTCTGGTTGGTGTCCGTTGACACTTCTGTTGTTGGGCTCTATGATTAATTGGTTCATAGGAGTTCTGGTGACTTTGGGGCCTTGCGCTTGGTCCTTGCCTTCTTCCCGCCTCTGGGAAAGCTCAATGTTTGTACATCCCACTGTACCAGTAACCTGTATTGGACGACAGTGAAAACAGGATTTTAGTCTTACCTGTTAAATCCTTTTCACTTAGTCCATACAGGTTACTGGTCTCCCACCCTGTCAAGGGACCATGCTTGGCTCTCCTGTGGTATTCAGTGGGAGACCTTTGGGGCATGCTCACAGGAGTCTTCCTTTTCCTTCTTATCTCTGGTCAGTATCTGTGTCTCAAATCATTCTGGCTTGTTCTGGCTGAGGGCAGCTTAAGAGGGAGGGGAGGCTCCACCCCCTGCATACATTTGGAGATATGTTCCTGCCTACTTAAAGGGGTGGATCGCCTCCCACTGTACCAGTAACCTGTATGGACTAAGTGAAAAGGATTTAACAGGTAAGACTAAAATCCTATTTTCTCTTATGTCGAGTATAGATCACAGGTACCATGGAGGTTGAGCCCCGAATCCTGGAGGACAGGGCACACCAAAAAAGGCAGGTTCTTTGGGGTGGAGACTCCCTGCTCCAGTTCAACCCCCCCCCCCTACAAACTCTCAGAATTAATGTGTCCTGCACATCAGTTGGAGGTGCAGTGGCCATTCTGTTAGTTTTTATTATTTTTTTCTTTAGATGTGTGGCTGTATAGTCCCCCATTAGTCGAGCTACCATCACTGGGCTTCCCTGGAATTGGACTGCACATTCACAGCACTTTGTGGACCTTTCTTGCCCTGTGGAGGCTGATTTTATGACAAGTATGTTCCTCTTGTCTGAGTCTCTCTGAGATTCTGCCCACTCACATGATGGTAGCCTGAAGAAATAATATTGGTAAGTAACCCTTTGAATGCCTTGGTCCACTGTATGTGCCATTCTGAGCTACTTTTTTACGCTCTGTGCACCTATATTGTACTTTGACACTCAGTATGGGTCTTTTCTCCAGGGCTTTGGAAGTACAGATGGCTGTTGTCCTTTTCTGTTAGTTACCCTTTCATTTCAGTTGTGTCACAGTGTCCCTCACCTTAGCCCCAGCTCCACTTGCTCGGTTGCTGTGGTGTGCCTGTGGTTGGGTATAACGCTTCAGTGTCATTACCCGCGTTTCACCTAACTTGCAGTCTGACCGCGTCTGAAGCCTCCAGTGGCCGTCTGTGTCCTCTACCTAACTGTCGCGGCTGGTTCAGATGATGCGGGTTTGGGCATGAGTTTCAACGCATCTCTCTGTCAGCTGCGTCACTTACAGGCGCGAGGCAGCAGTATTGATGCAGGTGTTGTCTTATACCTTTGGACCTTGAAGCTCCTCAACCCTACTTCCTGGCTGGGTATAAGAGGGCTCTGGGCACAAGTTCAGTTGCCCTTATGTTGGTGTCTGATTCAGTTGTTTATTTCTTTTGAGTGCTCCGTGTATGATCTGGGCTTGTCAGACCATCCATCCTGGTGCTGACCTGTGGCTCTGTCTGACTATTCTTCCTGCATTATCCTTTGGCATAGTACACACCAAATCTGGTGCAGACCTGTGGCTCTGGCTAACTACCCGCTCCGTGTATGACCTAGGCTTGTCTGACCATCCATCCTGGTGCTGACCTGTGGCTCTGTCTGACTATTCTTTCTGCATTATCCTTTGGCATAGTAGACCCCCAATCTGGTGCAGACCTGTGGCTCTGGCTGACTTTCCACTCTGGTAATGAACCCTGGCTACTCCTAGGTACCGCTTGACTCTTACTATTAGCTTTGTCCGAAAATCCACTCTGTCTCTCCCCAGGTGGTCTCTACTAAGTTATTGACTGCAGGCATGAGTCAGAAAGAGTCTCCCTTGTTCCTTATCCTGTGGGAGAACTCTGTTGCTGTGCTATTGTGGTTCCCTTATACTCTCCTCTGAGACTACCTTTGACAGTCTGCCTAGTCTTTAGCAGAGAGGTTACTTCAGAGAGGTTACTTCAAGCAGCCTCCTATTTCTGGTAGGAAGCGTTGGCTTTGCCAGTTACCCTCTGCGCCTTCTTGTATTCATCATCTGTGATATACTGCTTTTCAATAAACATGGTTTTACGATTACAGAACTGCCTCCTGGTGAATTCTTGATATCTGTGACAAGTTGTAAGCTATAGGAGGGTATCTCTGCAACAGTTTGGGCTACAATTGGCAGAGAGGGCTCTATCATCTTGTCTCCTCATGCTCTTTTGTCCGGCCTACTTTCTGAGTGTCCACAGAGCATGCCACTGCCTGCGGCCAGAGTAACAGGCATTGCTGTCACGACTTGAACGAGCACGGGCGGCGCAGGTGTCTACCTGCATGGAAGTGAGTGCTGGGGAGCGTCGCTGGAGATCAGAGCTTGTGAGCCGGGACTGTCAGGAGCAAGGCCTTGCTGCGGCCATGGCCGGATAAAGTTTCTGGCCGCGAAGCCAGATGTCTGATCCTGGTTGAGCCGGTACCCAGACCCGGATGGCAACACTACTAACAGTACAAACTCTCCTGTAGGGGGGAGTGAATGCTGGAGTGTGCAGAGTAGCGGGCGTAGATAGTGAGCGGAGGCCACCTGTTAGCTGAAACTCCCCTGGAAAGCCCAGACACCCTAAAATATAATACAGAGGTGAAAGACACTGACTTGGAGATGGGATTCTGGAGAGAAATGCTGTCAGGCTAGCGGATAGATGGCAGGAGCTCTGGGAAACACAATCCCACTGAAACTGAGCTCAAGGGGCGTAATGCAGCTCAGGAATCAGACAAGGAATAGTTAGGCAGGCCGGTTCGGTACATTTTAGGTTGCGTATGCTGAGTATAGGGATCAGGCAAAAGAGTATTCAGGCAGTCCAGTTCGGTACACAGTAGGTTAGGTATGCTAGGTACAGGGATCAAGCAGAAGAGTAGTCAGGCAGGCTGGTTTGGTACACAGTAGGTAGCAAAAGTACAAGACTAGGGTGTGACGGTACCAGCAGACACCCAGCGTTGGTGTCACCGTCAAGGATCACTTCTTCCCAGAATCCACCAGCAAAGGCTCCCGCAGCATACCGCAATGTACCCCAATACTAGGCAAAACTAGTATCAGGATAACCAGCACACACTCTGCATACAGCAAGCTTACCCCACCAGACAACACCAGTGTAGGCAAGACAAGAACTCTCTTTATTGAAACAAACCACACATATTTATAGTCAAACCTTCCATTCAAATACCTGGACAAAGCAGATAAAATAAGGACATAATCCAATCACCGCACAGTAAACAGATGGTCTAACAAGTACAATGACTGACTTAGACATGATTACATTTCACACACAAAAGGGTTGGTGAACTCAGACAGTGAACACAAAGACTTGAGGGGCTTGAATGAATTAACACACAGCAGGGGGTCTCAGTACAGATCACAATACATTGTCTTGAGAGACTACAATACACATTGCAAGTAACTTTAGGTAAACTCAAATTATTAACTCCTAACAGCCCGGTCCCCTGAAAGCATGTTATTATTTTTAGTCCTTTTTGGCACCACTGTCCGCCAATATAATATCCCAAAGCTCTACATAGCTTGCGTCACTGGGCTGACAATCCATTCGCCTAGACAAGGGTTGTTTTAGGCATGACAGAAATGTCCCCAGTTCCTTGTGTTCCTTGTTTAACAGTCTTAGGCCCAGTGGTTCCTGTGACATTTCTCCCCCTTATCCACCTCCGACAGTCAAGGCATGATCCACACGGGTCAGCTTGCTGCTGTCTGGAGTGGACACATAGTCTGCTAGTGCAATGCCCGCACAGTACTTGTCCCCAGCCAGCCCCTACAGTCCTGGGGTTTGGCCAGCTTTGCACCCTGCACCTCCAGGTACAGGGTGACTTAGACATAAGATGCCTTGAGCCGGGGAGGCTGTCCAGCCCAGGCTCTGGTACACAGGAGTCTCTGACCCAGTAAAAACCCCCGCCCAAACAGTGTTGCCCTCCCAGTCAGCACATTACTGGGATCTCCGCTGCTGGCTGAGGATGATGAGAGTGGGTGGTAGAGTTGCTCTGGATTCTGGCGTGAGAGCACGCAATACTCCATCTCCCCCTGGATATCACTCTGCTGCAGGGGAGTGGTGCAGCCAGCACTTGCTACCTGGGGCAATTGCTCAGATGGACAGAGGCCAGCAGCGCTCTGCCCTGTTGCCAGCTCTTCCGCTTGGTATCTGTCTCCTGGTGGCACCTTGGGTGCTTTAACCTGCCACTGGGAAGAGAGGTTAACTACCTCCCCTCTGAAAACACAAATCTCCAGCTGGGGAGGGAGGGCTGCAACCCCTACTCCCAAGACCAGGCACGGCTGCTGCTGCGAGGGGCTGACTGCATCTTGATGCTGGGACATCCTTAAAGGAAGGGGTAGCAGCAGCCATAGCTTCACCTGCTACCTGCTGACCGGACTGTAACAGCTCACTGGAGTCAGCCTCAATGAAAGGGGTAGCGGTGGCCGTAGCTTCATCTGCTACCGGATAACCAGAATGTAACAGGTTGCTGGGGTCAGCCATAGGAAGAGTCCACTCTTCTGCTTGCAGGGTGCCCGTGACGGCCGCAGTCTCATCCACGGCACCCTCAGTGCCCATACAAATCTGCCGCTGGGGAGAGAGATCAACTACCTCCGCTCCCTGTACCTCCAACAGCCACTGAGGAGTGATGTCAACTGCATCTCCTCCTAGAACCCAGCTCCTTACTGCTGAAACAGTCTTAAGTGAAGGGGTAGCGGCGGCAGTAGTCTCACCTGCTACCCGCTGACCAGACCATAACAGGTCGCTGGGGTCAGCCTCAAGAAGAGGCCACTCTTCCACTGGTAGGGTGCTTGTGGTGACCTCAATCTCATCCACGCCCCCCCAGTTACACAAGCCATCTGCTGCTGGGGAGAGAAGTCGGCTACCTCCTCTCCCTGTAACACAAACAACCGCTGGGGAGTGATGCCCACAGCATCCACTCCCAAAATACAGCCCCTCAGTGCTGTGGGGACATCCATAACAAACGGGTTAGCGGTGGCCTTAGCTTCACCTGCTACCCGCTGACTAGACCATAACAAGTCTCTGGAGTCAGCCTCAGGAAGAGCCCACTCTTCCACTGGTAAGGTGTTTGTGGCGACTGCAGTCTCATCCACGGCACCTTCAATGTCCATACAACTTTGCGGTTGGGGACAGGTGTAAATAACCTCTTCCTGGAGGTCCCGACACTCAATCTCAAGTCCCCACTCTTGGCTTACGATATCCTCCAGCTCTCCCCATACCTCTGGTATCTCTGACACTCCCAGCTGCATGGCTCGCTTGTCGCGAATCTCCCAGAACCGGCTTTCGCTGTGACTCCCGAAGTCTGGCTCCTCAGCCCTGGCATACCATAGAGAGCTGGGAACCTTGTAGGCAAAGACGCAGCATGGGAGAGGAGTTTTGGGGAACCCAAACCATTCGAATCCGGTCACATTTTGGAAAGCCCCGTATTGGATATCCAGGAAAATAATATCTCCAATACAGGATTCCAGTACCTCGCTTGCCTGGCGGTCCAGACTCGGGCCGAGGATGCAGGGGCTCCACTACTGTCTCTCCCTCTCGTGCCTCTCCGCATAAGGGATGACGTCCTTGGAGGAGAAGGAGTATCCCTCTGTCCCTAGCGTGGCCCGCCGTTGTTCATAGCTGCATAGGGCTTGGCAAAGCATAGCCTCTATCTTAGCTTCTGACGTGTTGGAGGCGGCCGGTGGAGAGCTACTGCTTCGGTCTCCCTTCCTCTGGGTCTGAGTCGCTGCTTTCTTGGCCGCTGAATCAGACTTAGCTTGCCTCGGCATGGTGAGTCAGCCGTTGCTTCCACTGCTCCCCTGAACTGTTGCTGAAACCGGGGTCAAGCCAGCGGCTGTATCTCCCCCTGGATGGTGGTTTCATAGTTGCTAAGACCGGGGTCAAGCCAGGTGGCTATATCTCCCCCAGGATGCTGGTCTCCGTATCCTTTCCTTGGAAGAAGTCAAATCCCACTGCTTGCCACCAGATGTGATGGTACCAGCAGACACCCAGCGTTGGTGTCACCGTCAAGGATCACTTCTTCCCAGAATCCACCAGCAAAGGCTCCCGCAGCATACCGCAGTGTACCCCAATACTAGGCAAAACTAGTATCAGGATAACCAGCACACACTCTGCATACAGCAAGCTTACCCCACCAGACAACACCAGTGTAGGTAAGACAAGAGCTCTCTCTATTGAAACAAACCACACACATTTATAGTCAAACCTTCCATTCAAATACCTGGACAAAGCAGATAAAACAGGGACATAATCCAATCACCATACAGTAAACAGATGGTCTAACAAGTACAATGACTTAGACATGATTACATTTCACACAGAAAAGGGTTGCTGAACTCAGACAGTGGACACAAAGACTTGAGGGGCTTGAATGAATTAACACACAGCAGGGGGTCTCAGTACAGATCACAATACATTGTCTTGAGAGACTACAGTACACATTGTAACTTTAGGTAAACTCAAATAATTAACTCCTAACAGCCCAGTCCCCTGAAAGCATGTTATTATTTTAAGTCCTTTTTGGCACCGCTGTCCGCCAATATAATATCCCAAAGAAATGTCCCCAGTTCCTTGTGTTCATTGTTTAACAGTCTTAGGCCCAGTGGTTCATGTGACATAGGGCAAGACAAGGCACGCTAGGAGTGAGTCTGGACACACTGTGAGAGTGCACCGGCTTCTTGGAAGACGCGCCAGGTATAGACGCCTGCAGATGACGTCAGTGGCAAGACGTGGCCGAAACTGGAAGAACTCGGGTGCCTGCAGAGACAGCCCAGCAGAACAGGATCAGAGCGGCAAGGAGACACCGCCACTGTGAGCGCAAGCTGCGGCAGACTAGAGATGGGGTAGGACAAAGGACCGTGACAATTGCTAGGCAACAGAAAAGAGAAAAGATTACAGTTCCCATATTGCCCGACTGACTGACACTCTTACTGGTGGCCAGCTTATTTCTCTCTTACTTATCCTACACAGAGACTGACTCTACTTGCTCTCCTTCTCCAGTTTAACCCTTTGCATACTACATATGTGCATTTTTTGGTATTTCAATGTTTTAGTTTTATTTTGGGGACATTTAATCTAGGTTTGATAGATTTTGACACCTCACAGGAACATGTCTGATACTAAGAGGCATATGGAGAAATCCCATAAGGAGTCCCAGCAATAGATCTTACGCGAGGGATCCTCTGGCCTTTGTGATGGTTGCAATGTCCATCCCATGAAGTTTTCACCTGTCCTGTGTGTTTCCACTGATTCTTCTCATCTGAAGAGTGATCCGGATGATCAGAGTGGGCAAGATGCTGGTTATTCTGACTGCTCCCTTCTGGTCTAGGAGGACATGGTTTGTGGGCCTGGTCAACTTGTCCATTCAGGATCCAATTCGTCTGCCACCCAGACCAGATCTGGTGCTCTATGGTCCCTTGTGGAGAGGCTGGCCTTGAAGGCATGGCTCTTGAGACCTCAATTCTAAAGTGGAAGGGATTCTTTGATGTTATCTCCACCATGATCCATACGTAGAAGCCAGTTTCTTCTAAGACACACCATATGGTGTGGTCTATTTGCCACCAGTGGTGTGTGGACAAGAACATGTCCCCACAGGTCTTTGACCTTCCTATGGTCCTGTCCTTCCATCGGGATGGAGTTAACAAGGGTCTCAACTTGAGTTCCCTCAAGATTCAGAGCTCAGCCTTCTCTATTCTTTTTCAGAAAAGAATTGCTTTCCTCTTGGACGTGAATATTTTTCTTCAGATGGTGAATCAGGCTTTTCCATCTTTTAGGTGTCCCACGCCTCCTTGGAATCTCAGTCTAGGCATGGGCATTCTTCACAGGCCCCCTTTTGAGCCTCTATCTTCCATCTCGTTGCATCTGCTGACACTAAATATGGCTTTTCTCTTGGCAGTTATCTCTGTTAGAAGGGTGGATGTGTTGCAAGCTCTGTCATGCAAATCACCATTCCTAGTTTTCAACCAGGATAAGATGGTACTTCGTACCTCTCAGATGTTTCTTTTTAAGGTTGTTTCCGAGTTCCACATCAATCAGGAGATTGTTGTGCCTTCTTTTTGTCTTGATCCTGCATCTGCTCAGGAGAATCTTTTGTGTGTTGTGCAATGCTTGAAGTTTTATATGCACCGCAATAAGCCTTTTTGTAAGTTGACCCTCTTTCTATTTTCCCTCATGTTTTCCCTCCTTCCTAGTGTGGGTCAGTTTGCATCCAAGGTAACCATTGCTTCCTGGATTAAGGCTACCATACACCAAGTGTACGAGATTAGGAAAAAATCGGTTTACTTCAAGATCGCAGCTCTTTCCACCAGATCATTGAGTGCTTCTTGGGCCTACAAGAACTGGGCTTTGGTTGACCAGCTGTGCAATGCTGCAACTTCTCCTTGCATACTTTTGCCAAAAACTACCGCATCAATTTCCTAGCCTTGGCTTTCGCCCGGAATGTCCTTCAGGCAGTCTAAGGATCTCTATTTTTCCTTCTATACTGCCAGTTGTTGTTCATTTTTTTTTTAGCCCTGTTGGTTGTTTGCTGTGCTAATTCAGTGTCCTTTGACACAGTTATTCTGATCCAGAATAGTGCTAAGGAACTCTTGTATGCTTTTGATGTGTGGGAGGTTTCTACTTGCCCTCCCCAGGAATCATAGCTTTGGAATATCTCCGTGTTACCTGTGTTCCATATTGGACGTAAGAGAAAACAGGATTTTAAATCCTTTTCTCTTTAGTCAATATGGAACACAGGTCTGCCAACTGGTGAAAAACTTCACTAGTGTTGCTTTCCTGGGCAAAAGAGTGCTCTTAGTGTTTTTATCCTGAGAAATGTTCTTCTTGCCTGCAGATTTCCTTTACTTTTTTGTCACACGAATTCTGGGTGTTTGTAGGCAGGAAGGGGTTGAGCTGAAGGAGGAGGAGGGATTCTCCACCACAAAGACCCAGTGTTTTGTGATGTGCCCTGCCCTTCAGGAGGAGGGAATCATCCCCCATGGTACCTGTGTTCCATATAGACTAAAGAGAAAAGGATTTAACAGATACCAACACTAAAATCCTATTATAAATTACACAGAAACTATAATTCACCATGGTAGCTCCTTATGTGCTCCTGTCTTAATAGAAATATTACAGGGTGCTATTAAATAAAATTACATCTAATTCTTCCTCAGGTCCAGACAGTTTTTGTTTTACAATACGTAAACTCACATCTTATCTCCCCATCTACTGAACAACTTCAACATGACCTTACAAGATCATCGCTTTCCTCCCAACATACTCCGTGCTGATATAACTTTTATTCCCGTGGAAAGCTTGGACCCTAGTTACCCACCCATAGCCTTGCGTAATTGTGACACAAAGATATGTGATAGGATTGTAGCAAATAGATTAATCCTGGCGTTGACCTGTCTTATCCACCCTGATCAAGTGGGTTTTTTCCCTTTTCAGGTGTTCAACAACATCCAAAGGTTGATGGACCTTCTCTGGTGGGCACATAAAATCAACAAGCTTTTACCTGTGTCTTTTGGTCTTTCCTCTTTTCCACCCCTGAACATGTTTGGTTCAAAGGCCCTATGCAAAATGCAATTAATTCTATATATAATGTAATGGCTATCACCAGGGTTGCTCTTTATCTCTTTTGTGCTCCCTGTCACTCAAACCCCTCTTGTCCCTTCATAACAACCATGTTATTTCTGGCTTATGTGTCAACATGGAGGAGTGTCTTATAACTGCATACATATATTACTCTTGATTTACCGTTAACCAACTCCCAGACAGAACTTGACTTGTCCTTCTCGCCTTCTTGCCTGAAAAATTACCAGACTTAATCAGATATGATTTTTATCTTTGTTGACCCTGAAACAGAGGGTGCCTTGAAGGCATATCTATACTTTCTTAAAGTGACCCCAAATGTTAGATACTTGGGGGTTTCAATCCCAACTGACCCTGCATATTTTTATGCTTAGAGGATGTGATCCAATGGTCAGGGTCCACAGTCCCATGGCTTGCATGCATTAATTATATTAGATAAATGTACTTTACTGTTAGAGAGAGAGAGCAATTTATAGCAAAGCTATCACCTTGTATCACCAATGAGAACAAGGCTACAAAATGCTTTTCCGTTGGTACCTTCTCCAAGTATGACTAGATCATAACAACAGTACTATATGATATGGGGTTGCTGTTGACATGGCTGGGATCGATCTTGTTCCTTCTTCCACTGTTGGTGAACCTGCTACAGAAAGGTTTTCATCGAAATACTTATAATTCATCTGCCCCCATAGATGCAGACCTTTTTCTTTTATCTAAATATTTGCCAAATTGCTGCCACTCTCAAAATAAATATATTGCTTTGGTGGTGTTGACAGCCCACAGTAGTTATGCTGAAAGCAGGAAGCAAGCTAGTCTACCCCCCCCCCCCACACACACACACACACACAAGTTTTCTGATGTCATGGAGAAAATCTTATGTCCATAGTTAGTGAAAGTTTCCAGTCCCTGATCGAGCATTGAGAACCATTGTTTTATGGGTGATATAACATCAGATGTACATGATGGATGGTTGATTTTTTTCAGCTATACCTGCCATTTATTATAGATGATATGTAATTTTATCTAAACTGTTTGTGTTCACCATGTTTTCATTTCTGATCTGCTTACCTATTTCTTCTTGAACTACAACTCTGACAGTATTGAAATAACACTCTCCATGGCTCATATACTATGAAGATTAATTGGAGCTGCTTTTACTGTGAAACATTACTCTCCCTTTAAAGGGATAGTAACACTTCGTTTTAACTTTATTTTATTTTGTAGGCATTAAAAAAACATGAAGAATGATATAAGTCTTATCTCTCAAACCTTTATGGTTTATGAGATATTCACAAGCAAAGTTCCCCTCCCCGCCCCTTTTTCCTAGTGTAAGCCATCTCTTCTCAGATGTGAGTCTGGTTGTATGACAGTACAGATAACAGAAGGGGACAATTTTCTTTGTATGAAAACAATGAAAGCCCTTCCCCCCTTGAAAAGTTTTTCAGCTTTTTCCATTATCTTAATTGAAGATTGTCCCTCTCTGCAGTCTACCTGGGCATCTCCCTTCTTATCTGGTTGAACAGGGGGGGATACTTTGTTTGTGAATATCTCTTAAACCATAAAGGTTTCAGAGATAAGACTTATATCATTCTTCATGTTTTTTTAATGCCTACAAAATAAAATAAAGTTAAAATGAAGTATTACTATCCCTTTAAGTATTACTATTCCTTTAAATTGCATCTCTTAGGCAGAAGTGTATATTTACCTCAGTTATTTGCAGCTCAGTTGTTTTTTTTTTCTGTCTGACAATGTGCACATTGCACAGTTAGCTAATACATAGACAGGTGAGTGATAGAGATATGGATTTTTCCATATGAACCCTTTCACTGGGAAAAGTTGTAAATGCTACAGAAGTAATGTACCAATGTATAAGTGTGAACTAGTCTGTGTTTTATGAAGTTACTTCCCCTTTAACATTTAATGACCAGTGGGATGAGCAATGCTTTGCAAAGCAATATGTTGCATACCCCTCAGGTCCTTAAAAAATTAACATCAACTAATATTAAACCACCAGTAGTAGTGTACGTTACAGGCACTTAAAGTATCCTTTCTTTATTACCCTTTCCATTCAGGCCCCTGTTTCTAGCAGCTGTCCAGCGATATCAAGAATTCATCAGTAATCTCCAGGTTCAAATTACAAGTTACTGTGTCAACATATGTGCTACAAGTATTCTCCAGGATGCTGAGAGTCACCACTGGGATGACAACAAAGCTTTCTATGAGGTGTGTGTCTATTAATGCCATCTGTCCATTGCACACCGTTGTGTCATGAACTAGTGGTTAAGGCAACCCGGGGGCATCATAAACTTCTCCTACAGCACCCAGTCTGTTCCCTAATACAGAAGAAAGAGGAGATAAATTCCTTTTATCACATTGCACACTGTACTTTCACTCCAAAAAACATACACTTTTTTTTTACTTTTATAGCATAACTCCCTTTACTTTTATATTGTTCCACCTTAAAGAAACACGATCACGTCCTAATAATAACACCCACTTATTGTGGGCAGAAAATCCTAATAGCCAGTAAGAATCAATTGTGCAATAACTGGTTCCCTAAAACCGATATTTAAATCTTTGAGTACCATAGGGCTGTGCAACAAATTGCTTTTCAATACATTGCACAACCCTCTTATGATAAAACTGTTAATTAATGCTGGTTATCATGTCTATAATGGTAGATATGATTGCTTACAGGACTAAAGGTTCTCAAACTCCTCCCACTGAAGGTTTCCTAATAAAACAATAGTGGGAGAAGTCCAGGAGTCCTATAAAAGGAATCATGTCTGCCTCCATGGACATAATATCTAGTACTAATTAAATATTAATTTGGGGGAAACACTCAATAATATTGATATTTTCTGCCCAAATTAATGTAAGTGGAAAGTATCATTAGGAAATGTTAATATTATTTTAATCCCTTGGGTGCTAGAGAGGCCTACATCAAATTGCTTCAAAATTCTTTGGAGAACTCAAGAGGTTAACCCTTTGAGTGCCAGAAAGGCAGCCAATGCATTGCAACACACTGTGTTGGGTACCTCTCTGGCAATGGTAATCTGCTTTTCTCTGTCGTCCAATATAACTCACAGGTACCATGGGGAAGCGGCAGCTCCTCCCAGTGGACTGGAACAATTCTAGAAGAAGTGCAGGGGTTGATCCTCCCCCTCCTCCCTGTCAGGCTACCTCACTAGCCCCCACCCAGATAGACTTGTGAAAAAACCTACTAAGTAAGATAGCAAGAAGGAAGAGAGGAAAGCACCTGTGAGCAATGAACCCAATAGGAGACCAAGCATGGTTCCTTTAACTGTGAGTTATATGGACTAAGAAAAAAGGATTTAACAGGTAAGACTAAAATCCTCTTTTCTCTGTTATCCAATATAACTCACAGGTACCATGAGGAGGCGACAGCTCCTCCCAGTGGGCTGGAACAATTTTAGAAGAAGTTAATCAGGCTACCTCATTAGCCCCCATTCAGATAGACTTGTTCCATGTTCTTGGTTAGGTGGCTGAGAGCAGTTCTACTTAGTTTTTAGTACTTTTAATATTTTTGCTAGATATGGGGTGTCCATATTCCCACATTAGGCAGATTACCATTACTGGCTTCCCCCGGAGGATTGTCCATTTATCAGGTGCTGTTTGTGGACCCTTGCCGCCCTGGAAGAGAATAATGCAGCCCATGTCTCTTTCTCCTGAAGGGGTCTCTATGAGGCTCCTTCCTTCTCAATGGTAAGCTGAAGAAAGAAGACCAGCTAAAAAGGTGAGCAACCCTTTGAGTGCCATGATCCACCTGTCCACAATTCCCCTCCACACAGGGGTCTTATTGGAGTACCTTATAACTCATGTTGGGTATTTATTTGTTTGTTCCCTGAGTCACTGGAGCTTGATTGGCTGCTTTTGTGGCATATAACCCATTCCCTGCTGGTTTTACTGGGTTCTGGGGCTTATTTTTCACTTTTCCTTTATTATTTGTGAGTTTTTATTGGTCCCTACATGTTCTGTATGTGTTTGGGGTACTTTTATTAAGTATTAAGGGCGTGTGTCATGCCAAGGCATGAGTTAGCCCTTGCAGGGCCCTGGTATGTATAATTTATTTTGTGTATTATATTGTACCTTTTAAAGCTAAATTATCTGAGTAGATAACATCACCAGAAACTGAATGAGTAAATCACCAGAGCAGGATGTAGGGGTCATAAAAGGTATTGGGCCCTCTGCCTTGATGGAAAATTCATCCAGGGGACAGTCACATATTATGAAATAGGGAGAACATGTATATATAGCGTAAAATGGTTCAATAAAACTATATATTTAAAATGCCCAGGTTTTATCCTTTTGGTGGGTACCAAACATGCCAGGGGGAGGTGTTCCTGCTATGAGTTACAAGAATAGCCACTTTGCAGTCAGTTAGACCCAGCATGTTTGGTGCCCAGATATTCACATCGATATGAGGAATATGATTATTATAACATTATAGAGGTGTGCTGTGGGTTGCATGTTTTGGGAAACCTTATGCTTTTTCAGGTAGAACACTGCAGTAACATCCCTGACAGGTCTGACTGAGTGGGCCGTAAACTGTCAGGCCAGACCTCTCTTCAGTTAACACCCAGGGGGTTGGCCTCTTAGAAGGAACTGTGGAAAGTATTTAAAGGGATAGTAATACTTCTTTTAATTTTATTTTATTTTGTAGGCATTAAAAAAACATGAAGAATGATATAAGTCTTATCTCTCAAACCTTTATGGTTTATGAGATATTCACAAGCAAAGTTTCCCCTCCCCGCCCCTTTTACCTAGTGTAAGCCATCTCTTCTCAGATGTGAATCTGGTTGTATGACCAGACAGATAACAGAAGGGGACAATTTTCTTTGTATGAAAACAATGAAAGCCCTGTCCCCCTTGACAAGTTTTTCAGCTTTTTCCCTTATCTTAATTGAAGATTGTCCCTCTCTGCAGTCTATCTGGGCACCTTCCTTCTGATCTGGTTGAACGGGGGGGGGATACTTTGTTTGTGAATATCTCTTAAACCATAAAGGTTTGAGAGATAAGACTTATATCATTCTTCATGTTTTTTAAATGCCTACAAAATAAAATAAAGTTAAAACGAAGTATTACTATCCCTTTAATATGGGTTTTTGGACAAAAAAGGTGAATTTCTTTGCAACAACTGGAAGGAGATCTTTTACCATCTGAAGTTTCTGCAAGGACTCCTAATATATCAGTACTTGTGTATAGCGATCTCTTGTGTTTCTCCTATTTTATTTTATGGACTGTTTTGCTAATGTGTAATCTTTATTTCTGTATGTCCTTTATTTCTGTATTTTTGTAACCAACACTGTGAAGCCTTTTTTCAGATTAAATGTTCAAATAATCAGCTCTTGTCTCTGTTCTCTAATATGAACTCGCTACTCTGAAGGAAACTCAGGAGGCACACGTCACTAAAGGTTTAATTCTATGTCTGATTATTAAGGTAATTTTATAATCTATTCTGTTGTGTTTGAGGTAACCTAAGATGCCCAGATATAAAGTCTTGGTGGTGGCAGCAAATTGTAGTACTGGGGAGATAGTGCAGGAGGGATTTAAGGGGTTAATTTGGTGGTTGCTAGGAATAGTAACAGGGAACCAGGGTATTGTTAACCCTTTCACTCCCACACTCTCCCCACTGTCTCAGCAGGGCCTATAGCCCTCGCTTGTGACAGTGAGGTTTACTGCTCGGCCGCACTTGCTCTATAGATGTCACGGTTTGTTTTGACTCTCAGACACAGAGTAAGATAAAAATAAAACTTTATTGAAAAGTTTAATGGGAACCCCCACGGGTCCTAATCATACACGTAAATAACATATACACCATGGGTACAGACAGTGGTTATTGCAAGATACACATGGGAGGCTCTACCGGCCTTGCCAATATACCTGGTAAGGCAGCCTAAAGAGTTACACAACAATCTGGATGTGTCTCTACCGGACTTGCCAATATACCGGGCAAGGCAGCCTGGAGGATAAACACGATAAGCTGGTTGTGGCTCTACCGGCCTTGCCAATATACCGTGCAAGGCAGCCTGGAAGATAAACACGATAAGCTGGTTGTGGTTCTACTGGCCTTGCCAATATACCGGGCAAGGCAGCCTGGAAGGTTAACACGATAAGCTGGTTGTGGCTCTACCGGCCTTGCCAAAATACCGGGCAAGGCAGCCAGGAGGACAGAGGAGCAGCTCCACTAATGCTGCATAGATGGAGCAACAGCAAAGATGGACCAGTGGAGCAAACCAGTCTCCCAACCAGGGAGACCAAACCGGTTTAGCAACGGAGACGCAACAACCGGTGAATTTGGAGTAAACCAGTACCATGTATAGGAAAACAGTATCGCCCAACCGGTTCACAATAACTCGATTAGGAACCAGTGGATGTGGAGTAAACCAGTACCTCATACTGGAGAACAAAGTGCTCAACCGGCTCTATACTTGCGGAACCAGCAGCCGGTGTATAGTTGAGTAAACCAGTACCACGTACTGAATAGCAAAGTGTACAACCGGCTCTATACTAGCGGAATCAGCAGCTGGTGTATAGTGGAGTAAACCAGTACCGCGTACTGGATAGCAAAGTGCTCAACCGGCTCTATACAGCGGAATCAGCAGCCGGTGTATTGTGGAGTAACCCAGTACCGATTACTGGTCAATAATAGCGCTCACTCTGCTCTAAACTTGCGGAATCAGCAGCTGGTGGATGGTGGAGTAAACCAGTACCGAGTACTGGACACAGTAGCGCTAAGCCGGCTCAATGCAAGTGGAGACAGTAGCCGGTGTCTGAGGAGTGAACCAGTACCGCATACTGGAATAAACGTAATGCCCTACCGGTACTTATACAAGCAGAATCAGCTACCGGTGAATGGAGTAAACCAGTACAGCGTACTGGATAACGTATGCCCAACTGGTCCTATACAAGCGGAATCAGCAACCGGTGAAATAGGAGTAAACCAGTACCGAGTACTGGATAAGCATATTGCCCAACCGGTTCTATACAAGCGAATCAGCAACCGGGGAGATTGGAGTAAACCAGTACCGCGTACTGGATAAGCATGTTGCCCAACCGGTTCTATATAAGCGAATCAGCAACCGGTGAGGTTGGAGTAAACCAGTACCGTGTACTGGATAAACGTATAGCCCAACTGGTTCTATAAAAGCGAATCAGCAACCGGTGAGATTGGAGTAAACCAGTACCGCGTACTGGATAAACGTATAGCCCAACCGGTTCTATACAAGCAAATCAGCAACCGGTGAGAAATGGAATGCACAGTGATCCGAATGTCGCCATTGCGACTCAGCAGTCAGACGGATGACCAGCAGCAGCAACAGCAGACAAGCCAGGAGCACCACCGGAACGACAGCACCGCCAACCGGATCAGGAACGGAGCAGGAACAACACCAGCACGGGATCAGGAACGGAAGCAGGAACAACAGCACCGCCAACCGGATCAGGAACGGAACAGGAACAACAGCAACTGAGGCACTGACTACTGGAGCAACGCTGGTACTGGTAGCAGATCGAAACAGGCCCAGGAAATAGGTACAAGGCAGGTGACTGCTGACATAGAGACACCACGAAAGGGCAACCAAAGGGTGCCTCAGCCCAGTCTATAAAGGCAATACTGGGCGGGCAAAAGACGGGTGGCCAATGGAGAGTACACACACCTGACTGACAGCACAAGCAAGCAATCACGGGCACCGTGATAATAGACTTCTATGGGACAGACTGCTTTGGTACATATCTCTGCAACTGTTCCACTTACAGAGTTGAGAGAGGGCTCATTCTTCTTATCTCCCCTTGCCCTACATTTACATCCACATCCTTAGTGTCTTGAGGGTCCCTGGGTCCCCCAAAGTTCAAGTTCTATCACTGCTGGAGGATTACAAAGAGAGAAACTACAATTTCCTGTATACCTGTTTTGCGGGTTTTTTTCAGATTGGCTGGGATTTTGGTCGCCATTTTCTTTCACTCTTTGGATGAGAATCCTACTAAGAGGCTTGGATTCCCTTACTGTCCTCCACAGGTTAACCATTCACCTGCCAGATAAGTACTCTTTTGGGCTTTCTGAGGTGATTTATTTATCTGGGTGACAATATTTGGACAGTATTTGTGTTTAGACACTTGTTAGGATGTCGGATCCAAAGGGACATGGGGTTAGACCTGAGGCTAAGGACTCAGGGTGTCTTTGACCCCTCTTGCTTACTGTTCCTCATGCTTCCTAGAGAGTACTCAGGACACTTATGCCCCTCATGCACTGTGGCCCCTACCACTCCTCCTGGGCCCTCCAGCCTTGAACAAGAGCCACTGTGGGTCAAGGACTTAAAGTCCTCTATGGCACAGTTCCCACTTTCCCTTCAGGAGGTTCTCCAGTCTTGGAAACCCCCCATTCAGGTTTGTGAACCCTAAGGCCCCTGACCTTTCTGATTCCTATGAAGAGGTTTCATTTAAGGTTGATTCAGAGGAAGGGGAGTGTGCAGAATGGTCTTCTTCCCATATGTATGGTGACCTCTTTGAGGCTGACCCTGGGCCCTCTGCAGAGGGTCTCATTAGGGTGGTTTTGACTACCCTACAGATTCCTGCTAATCATGCAGAAAGCTAGTCTTCTACTGATGTCTTACAAAGGCGTAAGAAATCCCTTACTATGTTTTTGCCTAATCCTATTCTGGACAAGCGTATTACTTTTTCCAAGAGGTTTTCTAAGCTGCATCCCTTCTCTGATGCAGCCTTGGCGCAGTGGGCTACACCTCCTCAGGTTGATCCCCCTATTTCTAGACTGTTTAAATCTACTGCTCTACCTCCGGCTGATGCTATGGCACTTAAGGATTTGACTGATAGGAAGCTTGAGGCTATTCTGAAATCTGTCTTTGCTGCTATAGGTGCTACCTTGAGGCCTACCTTGGATTCTGTCTCTGGGTTAATAGAGCCATTGCTGTTTGGACTAAGCAGCTTACTGAGGCTGTCTGCAAAGGTGCCCCTAAGCAGGACCTTTTGGCCCTTTTAGCCAACATGTCTGAGACTCAGAATTATGTTATTGACACTCTGATGCTGTCAGGCTTGAGGCAAAGGCTTCTGCCTTTTCTGTTGCTGCTAGATGCACTTTGTGGCTTACAATTTGGTCTGCTGACATCTAAGAATTCACTGATTTCTCTCCCCTTTCAGTGCACATCTCTCTAGCAAATCATCAGTGATGCCACTAGGGGCAAGAGCACTATATTGTCTCAGATACCCAAACGCCCTAATCTGGTGAATAAGCAGCGTGTTTTTTTGTCCCCACCAAAGTGAAGATCAAAAGCCGAATCCAAGTGGATCACAGGCTAGCACCCCGCACTCCACCCCCAAGCCCAAACAGCAATGGAGGTCCAAGCACTCCTCCACCAAACCCAAATCCACCAAACCTTCTTCTGCATGACTCTCCGAACCCTGGTCTGCACCTACCTGTGGGTGCTCGTCTTCAGCATTTTACAAGCATTTTGAGCAGGCTCTGTTGCGAATCAGTGGGTATTGCAGGTAATTTCAGGAGGCTACAGGATTCCCTTTATATCCCTGCCTTCCTTCAGATTCTTCCTTTCAAGGGCTCCGCTAGGTCAGGAAAAGCTGTGTCTTATCAGTGGCGCAGTGCAGGCTCTCTTGGACAAGGGAGTCCTGGCTCCGGTCCCACCTCAAGAGAGAGGTTTAGGTTTTTATTCAAACCTCCTTTGTGGTTCCTAAGAGGGACAGCGGCAGTCGCCCCATCTTGGACCTCAAGGATGTCTACTTTTTTGTGGTCCATACTCACTTCAAGATGGAATCTTTGCACTCTGTTATCTCAGTGATGTGCCT
This sequence comes from Rhinophrynus dorsalis, assembly GCA_037306005.1. Lineage (NCBI taxonomy): Eukaryota > Metazoa > Chordata > Amphibia > Anura > Rhinophrynidae > Rhinophrynus > Rhinophrynus dorsalis. The sequence goes on from CM074718.1 coordinate 579,278,105, forward strand.
GGGAGAATTTCTGGCCTCTCTGGATCTGCAGGGTGCCTATCTGCATGTTCCAATTCTTTAGGACAGTCAGAAGCATCTCATGTTCGCTTGTGTCTTGGGGCACTTCCAGTTCACCGCTCTTACCACTGCTCCTCAAGTGTTAACATGGGCCTTAAGAGCATTGATTTCCTACCTGCATATATTTTAAGCTGCCATCTCTGCTGTGCACATCCCAGGTGTGGAAATCATCCTGGCAGACTATCTCAGTCATCAGACGGTGGACCCCTGGAAGTGGAAGCTCCATCCGGAAGTTTTCAACCTGTTGATGTAGAGGTGGGGGTCTCTCTTTAATAGACCTGATGGCCACCTGGGACAACAGGAAAGTTACTTTCGCTGCAGGGATCCTCTGGTGTTCACAGAGAATTCGGATGGATGGTGCAGCGGTCATCCTGATCACCCCCTATTGGACCAGACAGCATTGGTTCCCAGAACTAGTGGCCTTATCTGATCAGGATCCTATACTTATCCAAAATGGAAAGTGCAGGTAGTCAGGTCATAAAGTCCAGCCAGTCACTACGCTCACAACCCTATGCGTATCGCCATTCTCATGGCTTCGTCAGGAGACGACCCGCACTTTCCATTTTGGATAAGTATATTGCTGTGTATACTTCCATTTATTTATTCACTAATAATTGGCACTTTAGTTTGATGTGGAGATTTTGCACTGATTTGATATGCACTTTACATGCTTGATACCAGCTACATAGGAAGGTCTTATATTATTATATGTATTGATTCAGCCAGCCCACGGGTTTTTAAATGTTTGTATGTGATTTCTTATGTGATTTATGATACTAAAAAATTTTAATATATTGGTCTTTTGTATGAGAGCCTTATTTATAGGGTTCTCTTTTTAGAGCATCAGGGGTGCATCTTTAGCACCTTCCTGCTGTTCTTGATGTGTTGTTAGTATGTATATTAGGACTTGAGAGCACCTGGGTCATTTAAATCTTGATTTGAGACCTGTTTGTAGATGGCTGGTGCAGGCTATTCTTTAATATATAACTGCTATCCATTGCTGCTGCCTTCTGAGTTCCTGGGTCAAACTGAATCAGCTGACCTCTCTGATTACTCACCTGACATCAGCCAGCCCACTCAGGGTATTTAAAGCAGCCTGGCTTACTTCCTGATTGTCCTTGTGTTTGTTGCTACTGGCTGCTGTGGATTCTTCTGTGCCCCTGTTTATCTGTGTATGACCTGACTTCCTCTGACTATCCTTCTGGCTCCTGTCCCCTGGCTGTTCCTGACTCCAGGCTTGTTCCTGACATCGCGGACTCCTGTGTTCCTGACTCTGGCTTGGCTGAGTACTTGTCTTAGTTCCTGACCCTGGCTTGTCTTTTGGTTTATGCTCCTGGATCACAATTCTGTTTTTGTCACTTTAATAAAGGTGTTTTGCATTTTACATTTTTGTGTCTGTCTGGTTCCTGGTCTGTTTCAATAAGCAAGTCACTGACAAATAGTTCTTCTATAGATCGTGATACAAACTGCTGATCATGCTCAGTTTGAACTTTCAGGAAACAATGGCACTTTCTCTCCCTGACAGTTTTAAAACATCTTCTTGTAGTAGGAGTGTTCTTATTTTACTCAGCAGGAAAAGCCTTTAAGATATATATGTTTTCCTAAAAAAATGCAGTTAATTTATATATGTAATCTCTATGTTTACCATTCATTTTTATATGAACAGGTAAAAATATTCTAAATGTAAAAATAAAAAAGTGAGACTCATCTTACAGACACCACTTGCTTTCCAGACATGTTGGTCTTTGTTTAGCTCTAGCTTATACTGGTGACAGTCAGCCCTGCACATGTGGTGCACAATTCCAGATAATGGCTTCACGTTCGTGATAAACTTTCTTAACAAGAGTTGTGGGTTGAAGTAGTAGCTTAACCCCTGGGATGATAGAGAAATTTCCAACACATTTCTCCCTAATTATACAACTGCATTCTGATCACAAAACAGACCAAGCAGTTCACTTGAGATAGCTCTTGTGCATGGATTACTCATATTAATAATTGGAGTGTTTTAGTAATGCAAATGGTGGTCTGCATATGTCTTAATCTTTATCAATTTGAAAATAAAAAAGCAACAGACCACAGTAGTTCTGTAAATAATCTGGAGTTCAATCTATGTTCTGGAGTATAGTTCGCTTTTCTGTGAAATTAACTTTCATAATTGTAACGTGCACCTACTGAGACACAAGGTCAGCCTTTGTAAGGTGCCTAAATTATGTTTTAAACCTAGCGTTAAATATAATTATCTGAACGTTTTGTTGAAAGATAACCAATTGTCACTGTGGAGATAATATTTTGGTGGTTTATGTAGTAAAACCCAGATGTTTTCTTTCTGATATACAAGCTAAATACAAACTCACATCTGTTTATGTGGTACTTTGCTTACAAAAATAGCAGATGTTTGCCATTTGAATGTAGTTTGAAGCAACAGAAGATAGGTCAACCAAAATGGAGACTGATGCTGGATAAATGCAGACTGGCATATTTATTGACAATTTTGTGAAGTTTAGGAAAATTATCATGGTAGTTTGAGATTAAAATTTACACCGACCATATCTTTTTATTAAGATTATAGTATTCCTGATAAGGCATATTTTTGCACAGAAGGAACTGACACAAATCAATATTCAGTTTTGTGGTGGTGAATGATGTTGTTAATATGTATTCATGAATTTATCACAACTCTATATAGCTTTAGACTGGTGTGTATAATGTATGTAAGGAAATTTGTAAACTGTAAAACCAGTAATATATTCTGTCTTACACAGTGCATATAAAGCCAGTTTTGTACGTTGGATGAACTACCTGCTCACTAATGAGTGGGATTTGAGTACACTTAACATCGTCTACGAACAGTGGTGTTGGGTCACCATTTTGATGCCACTCCCTAGAGTGTGGCGTAAGTGATATAACGCAGTTTTTACGTTTATAGATATTGAAAGGGTTTTCCATCCACTGAATGGAGGAGCAACCTTTTTTTTCAGATTTTGCAGAAATAGCTTTTCCATTTACTACAAGATCCCCGAAAGGATTAAATCATGGATTAGTCATTTATTATTTTTTATATCAGTTGCTTTTGTATTGTATGTACCATTTTGTTTTCTTATGTTTCATTGTGATGTTTGTAAACTGATAAAGCTGTTCACTCTACATATTGCCAGTTGTATAACCTCTCAGACTTACTAAGTTGTAACCAGCTAATCACCTGTTATGGATACCAATAGGATTATGGCATTGTTTTTATAAAAAGAGTAACTTTTCCTTATAACTTTTTAAGCCACTCAGGTAGTATACCTGCATGAAACGCAGAAGGCAGTTTGACTTTTTGATAATGAATAATGCTACAATTAACATTTTTCGTAGCTGCTTTGATTAGTACATACTTCTGGACTGCACAGACTGGTTCTCAGGATTCCTGGTCATTCTCTTAACCATTTAACCCTTTGAGTGCCAAAGGGGTACACAACGCATTGCGTTGTGCATTGCTGTGGCAATCAAAGGGTTATGGGACCAGTGGTGTGTGCAGATCACTGTGAAACAGTGCGTTGCACACCCCCTCTGGCCCTTGAAGGGTTAAGCTGTTGGCGTTGACTGGAGGTTAAGCCAGCCTAAGTGTCAGTCTGTGAATTCTTTACCTCTCAACCAAGAGACATGAAACATTGTATTAGAGAGGCTTTCTCTTTGTGTTACTTGCACATGACAACAATGCTTAACAGTATTTATAACTAATATTTTCACTGCAGAAATGTACAAAATGTGGTTTAGAAGGCACGACTACCTAGTAGCGTCAAAATTACCCTAAAGAGCATGAATCTCCTAAAAGGATACAACCCTTAGTATTCAAACCTGTCTAGTGTCTTTGTACACAGAATTTTCAAGCAATTCATTTTCATTGGTTTTCTGATTTTTCTATTTTGGCCACTATTTACAGCACAAAATATCATGAAAGCTTAGTGCAACAAACAAAAATCGAATATTAAAGCCACACATTCCCTAATTGCGGCAAGACCCAATATGTACAGGTGCTCATATTTCTCACGCAGGTCCCTCCATATCAAACAGTCCCCTCACTTTCCATCAGTTTGCAAGCACTGGGGGAGACACCAGTCCAGGGTCCCAATGGCTAACCAAGAGGTGCGCTGTTAGAGAGTGTTGGCTATGTGCCCTTTCGATCGTCTTTGCTTCTAGGTTTGGGCTGTTGATATATGAGCATCATGGAATACGCCAGTCTCGATTTGGGGAATTTGAGTTTATCCTCTATGGTGTTGTGGGTTTAACCCAGATTTACTCCAGTTTTATCTTGAACATTGGACCCTATATCAGAAGTCTTATTGTGTGTCTTTTGGAAAACAGACTATCCACTGCCATTTAAATACAACCCAGTCCCTTGTATAAGCAAATAAGAACTGGAAACTACATTGAGTGTAATAAATACAGGTTTTTGTTACCTATTTCCCCCCAGAACAATATTCTGAACCACAAGAGTACAAGATGGATAACGTGTAAAGGAATAACTACCTTAGTAATAGTCTTTGCATGTTTGATTATGAGATACTGAGTAAACCAAGAGCTGAATAAAATCTATATTGATGAATCTCTGCTCAAATTACAATGTATTATTCTCTGCATAATGGCATAAGATGATTTTATTTAAGAAGTCCCGGAAATTACACTAATCTTCTGATCTGGTCAGGAAGAAATGAGGTCATCTTAATCTATTAGAACATCTGCCAATTCTTCATAAAGTCGTAAAAATCAGTTTCAGCGCATGTAATAGGTGAAACGTCTTGACACATCTTAAAAATGTTCCATGGCCTATGCACTCGCATGAATACATATTTATGTGAGTAGACTTGTATGGTTAATTTTATTCCTCTGCCCTTTCATAATACACTGGAAGAAGTTCATAAAAGTCCATTAGTAATGCTAATGAATCTACACAAATGTAGTTGCCTGAACAACTCAAATAATGTTTCTGTTAAAAGGCATCACCAGGTCAAGCTTAAAAGTTGTGCACTATACCTTGTTAGCTCTCTTCTTTATGAAGCACAATTTTTAAAAGAGAAAAGCAATGGCTTTGGTATATAAATCAGTATTAATAAAATTAGGATGGGTCTAACTGCTCAGTGAAACAGTTTATTGGGCCTGGATAAGAGGAGTGTGACGCAGCAAACTGCACACTATTGGCCATATTCAATATGTTAAACAGGTGCAATTTTGGACAAGCCAACTGCATTGTAGGGGATAATAAATTCCAAACAATATAAATTGGGCTTCTAACACCTTAAGTGTTAGAGAGGTCTGCACCACATCTACTAGAGACCTCTGTTAGCAATCAAAGAGTTAAAATGACCAAATGAAAGTGGATTTGGGCAATCCTATGATAAAGCTGGTTTGCTCTAGAACTGCACCTGTTAAGCTTATGTAACATGGCCCCAGTGTGGAATTCATCAAGCGGTCAATGATATAATGCACAAGGAAATCAGAGGATTTCTTTCATCATAGCCATTCCCCTATTCATCAAGTAGAGGGCCAGATAGATCCACCATTTCAATCCGCTGGCATCTGACTGGCATTTTCCATTGGCATCAGTGCGGATGAATAAATGCATGATTATATGCTGAATATGTTTATTTCACTGGAATGCTCCCAGTTTCGGCAGAATGATCAGTTATTGCAGTATATATGATATGCCTCTCTTATCAGCCCTTAATGAAGCAAAGTATAAGGGCCTTATGTTTAGAAAACTGGAGTAATTCAGGAGCAAACTAACTACACCTTATGGTAGTAATACCCCCCCCCCATTCTCATTGATTTAAATTGGGGTTTTAATCCCTTTAGTGCTTGCATTATTTCTAGCACTCAAGATATTAAAATCCCCATTTAAGTCATTCAGGTGCAGGTGGTATGTCTTAGAATTGTTCACTTTTTTTTTAACAAAAAGCTAGAAGAATTATGTACCAGGTGCCCTGGACTGATAAACTGGGTGTACCCAGTGAGAACTCCAATCTAGGGATGGGTGAAAGTTTTCTCCTCAAATGAGAAACAGGAGAAAAATTGCACTTTTTGCCAAGAGTGACACATTTGGTTAAGTGATGTTTTCTTGTTTTTTTTGCCTAGCTCTTTGCATTGAAATCAATGGAAAGACAGAATTTCTCCCCAACATATGGCAATTTTCTCTTCTTTTCCCCACAGGCATATAAAAGGGTGTCAGGCTCTCACAGTATGCCACTATGTGTTTATGAGAGGAGAAAGCAGCAGCTTTTGAGCTAGAGAAGCCAGGCTAATAAATTGCAGTTGAAGCTTGGTTTAGGAGGTCTTGTAGGCAGGAAATCTGTTTTCTGTATTAGGGGAGTCTGGGGAAAAGGAAGAGAGAAAGGAGTCTGACCCCAAGTACCCTAATATTCAGGGTGACTGACTGGGAAGGCACAGACATCCATGTTCCAAGTTTCTTCCTGATCTGGCTGTTATCTCTGTCCTAGTATAGGGGTGTGATAAGGGAGCAAATGCGTTTTACCCCAAATACCTCAAACTTTTGTGTGATTGAGTAGACTCAGGCAGCTGTGATCCAAGTTCTTTTTTGATCTGGCTGTTAAATCTGTCAGGGGAGCCTGGTGTTGTGAGAAGGGAGCAAAGGCGAATTATACCAAAATTCTGTGTTAATAACTGGGAACACGCTTCTTGGCTGTTATCTCTGTCCTAGGGAAGTATATGGGTGTTAGAAGGGAGCAAAGGAGAATTACCCCAAATACCCCTAAATTATGAGTGACTGACTGGGAAGACACATGCAACTGTGATCCATGTTTCTTCCTGGGAGAGTCTGGGGAAAGAGGCAGTTAATCAGGTAGTATGTTTTTTTGTTTTTTGTTAACAGTTCTGGGGATAGGGGGGGACAGTTGATTAGAATAAATAAATGTAAAAAAATTGATAGGTGAAAGAGACAGTTATATCCAACAAACACACAAGGGGTAGGGCGAGTGTGAAACAATTATGAACAGTGCAGGGACGTGTGAGTTAAATGGTAGTTCAAAAACTGACTGCAGGCATGGATGCTGCAATGGGTGCAATAAATAATGGCAATCCCTCTCCTTCTGTGGAAGATGTAGTTGTCGAAGTCCAACCAAAAGTCCCAAAACCATCAGCAACAGTACTATTAATAAACCGTCTAAAAGTACTGAAGATGACCAGTCACATTCCACACAGTGCAAGAAGCTGTAGCAGCTCAACCAACTGCTGCATCTGACAGTGAGACAAGCAAGCACAAAAACATCTGTCCTGAAAGTATGCTTGCTATGAGCATTATGAGAATCCCCCCAAGGGGAAAAGTAAAAATAAAATGGTTTTGAGACCTCTAAAAAATAAAAGTAGTGTGCAGGAATAGATGGGCGATGCTGAGGATGTCCTATTGACTGATGATGATGTAGATTTAGAATATATACCTCCAGCATCCTCTTCATCAGATACAGATGAAGTTGAGAGTGAGGGAGCTGATGACATAGCTAGAAAGTTAGCAGAAAGGCAGAGGCTCAATCTTCCACCACTGAAAAGGAGCACTGTGCCAGTCTGTAAACTGTTTGAGAAAATAATTGGAAAGTCTGATCCTGGACAAGCAACGATGGCAAAAAAGTACACAGTCATCCTGTCAGTCATCATCAGCATAATCACTGCTTCCAAGTCCCACTCAGCTACGCACACTAAGTGTTGAACAACCAGAAACAACTCCAGTTATAAGCATTTACAGCCTTAGTGAGTGCTTCTGATGCTCTTGGAAGTGCAGCACTTGTGACACCTACTAGTAGTGAAATTTCAGCAACATGTAGCCCCAATAGTAGTAGCAGCAGCCTCTCATGAACCCCACAGACTATGATGTCCACATTATGGTAATACTTCACTCAGGATCCAAAAGCTAAACATGTTGCTACCTGTTGTCTGTGTAAGAAGCATATGAGCAGGGGGAAAGCAGACTCGCATCTAGGCACCTCCTCAATGAGATCCCACCTGAAGCACAACCACAGGTCTGATTGGGAGACACACCAAATGGTGAGAGGTGCCACAACTAGCAGTAGCAGAAGAAGTATTCCTAAGTGTTCCCGGGCTCAGGGGTTCATAATAGAAGTACTGTTGATGTGTAAGAGAGTGTGCCAAGATTTTCTGCTCATGCTGCAGAGGAGTATGTCTCTGAGTTTGTTTTTGGAGATGACAAGATTCATAGAGTGCCTACACATGCCGCCGCCACCACCCCCACAATTCATGTCATTAAATCAATAAAGTTACACAGTTCTTCTACTATGTACTGACACCCCACACTTAGTTCTTATAAATTAGTCAAAACCTGCACAAAAATAATGCAAATGTATGCCTATGGAATAGTAAACTTGCCACAATGTTGGCGGTTGACATGCTGTATTTTTCTTTTGTTGAAAACAGAGACTTGAAAGAATTGATGTTAAACCCTGTTGCAATATCGAAAGCTGCAGTTAGTTTTCTAGGATGGTTGTGCCAAAGGCTGATGTTCTAAGAATAATTGTAGCAAACCTGGAGCAAACCAACTACCCCATAGTGGACAACTGAAAAAAATCCCCAAATTCTCATCAGTATAAGTGGAATGCTTTACAGTGCAATGGAGACCTCTCTAGCATTCAAGGGGCCTATAGTCCTATTCAAATCATTGGTCATTTTGTATGTTCTGTACTTATCTTTTCCCATGATTTCTCCAATTCTACTTGGTACATCAGCCACCTATTTAGCAAAAGGATGTAAAATGTCCACATATAAATCAATGGTAATTTGTATTTTTCCCCTGTGGTCAGGTGGTTTGCCCCAAGATTGTTCCAGTTTTCTTTATTTTATTTGACTGTCTGTCTCAGACTTTATTGCCATTACTGTTCAGAACAGATGCCTTCATTTTTCTGAAATGCTCCTGACAATTTTGGGAGATGAGTATTTATTGGATGTTGTTGTTGCTTTTCCCAGGGGGAACGCTGCTCATTTTCCATCCAGATGTGGCATTACTTCTGCTGCGGTCTTCGTCATGATCTATGGACTGTGCTGCCTCCTGCTTTGGCCCAGGAGATTCTTAAAGACGTGCTAGAACAAACCTTGGCTTTGCTGACATTCAGATACTTTCAGGCTCATCCTAACTATAAACGAGCATCACAAATAAGGTATACAGACTATGCATGGACAATGCTGATTAAGGCAATTCTGCTTTTGCACAGGTGACACAATCAAAATGTCTGAACCAAAAATAAGATCACAAAAACCTGCACTATGTCAGTTTTTAAAGAATCCATTTTGGGTTTCTGGGGTATACACAAAGGCGAGAAATGTCACTTCAGTGAGAGAAATGTCTAGAATTCTACTTTACTCTAATGAGCCTATGTACTAATATTCCTGATATCTCTTTAATTAACTTGAAAGATACTGCCTAATTTACTATAGGGATTTGAGAGATTTGTCTTAATGGAGAGACTGTGCACTCTTGTTCTCTCTTTCTCTCTCTTGCTGCTTTCTCTTTCTTGTGTGCACTCTACATATTGCTGGGTTCTCTTTTCCATGCACTCTATCTTGTGCCTCTCTCCATTTCTCTGTCTTCCTCTTACTACCTCTTTCTTTTATGCTTGCTCTTACACTCTCTGTATCTTACACTCTCTTTTGCTATTTCTCGCTATCTGTTTCTTTAGCTTTCTCTATTTATGTGTCTGTCTCTTTGTCTCTTTCTGTATCTGTCTGTCTCTATTTATGTGCCTGTGTCTCTCTGTGCCTTAGCATGATGGATGTTGAAATACAACAGCTGGAGAACCACAGGTTGACAAGTCCTGTTTTGGTCTGGGTAATTATAGCTGCAGGTGTTCCACTAACAGTCTGGGATAGCCGTGAAGCTGAAAGAATTGTTGCTAATTCGTTCTGGCCATAGAGCCAAGTCTCATGAATTTTTACTTGGGATATGTAGTTTGCAGCTTCTGGAAATAGAGTAGTACCTATTTATGAGGGATACAAATCCCACAGTGTATTACAGTGCATTAATTCCAACTCGCTACTGCTTCCACTCAATGTGTGTGACTCAGGCACAGGAACATATCATGTGATTTACATATTTCCCACCACTTTACAACACAATGTGGCTATATTAAAGGAATGCTAACACGAAAAAATGAAATAGGTTGATGTAACTTTAATTATCACAGCTAGCACATGTAAATTTAATTATTCATATCCTAATCCTAAACTTGATTTTAATACATATGTAAATTGTCCTGTTCAGAGAGCACTGATTTAATGTTGTTTGTGTTGTTTGCATTGAGAGAAAAGACTGTCAAGATAATTCATTGTAATTAGTTCATGCTGCCCTGTCTTATCTCAGTCAGTTTAACCCTTTGAGTGTCAGAGGGGTGTCCAATGCATGGCTTACACTCAAACGATTAAAGATACTGTAATCCTGGACAGTCTTTAGGAGCCCTGGAAAAAGCAGGAATGCCAGCTCCCACAGGGCAATAGGTAAGACTAGATTTTAGACCTAAGTAAACAAATATATAATGTTTACAGATAACTGGCATGAAGTACAGGTTATTTAAGGGTATATAACCAGAGTTCATTTTTAGATGTTAGCATTGCTTTAAAATAATTGGTGCAATTCTGGGAAAGTAATCTATGCCTTAAAGCAGGGCCATCAACAGGCCAGGCTGTAAGGATATCTCTGATTAAGCACAAGTGAGTTAATCAATGGCTAGTTCAAGTTAATTGTTCCACCTGTGCTTAATCAGGGAAATCCTTATATCCTGACCTGTACTGTTGGTAACCCTTGAGGACTGAACTTGGACAGCCCTGCTGTAAAGAACATATAATATTCTCACAGAATTTAATGTGTCCTTGAAACCCTTGAATGAGAGAGTGTTATCTAGTGATCACATTGTGCAGTATTCCCATATAAATCAGTGGAAATTTGAGGAGTTATTATATGGTAGGGTTGTTTTTTCTCCAGAATTGCTCCATTTCTTATTTGTTCATCATCCTCACCATGTCAGAGACTGAGCATTTAAGGGATTAACAATGGCACACAGGTGTGTGAATCTGCAGGACTGAAAAGTCAGAAATACCTTGACTGGAAAGTTAGAATACCACTGGTTTTCTCACTAGGTGACACTGTTGCTTTAACGCACACAATGTTCATGAATGATTCAGAGGAAGTCTGGAGCCACTTTTCATGGCAGTTTGAGTAACCCACTGAGAGCCAGAGGATAGTGGATGGCATTGCATACTTCTTTTGCCACCAAAGGGCTAGCTTATTTTAAGACAATTAAAGAATGCAACTCCTTAGCCCTTTAAGGACTAGGAGTAATGTTTTGCAGTGTAATGCTTTTGAACTTTCATCTGAGAAGTATTAACCCTCTGGGTGACAGGTTCCCAATGAATTGCAAAGAAAAGTTTGCAAACTCAAAGATTAAAAAAAGAAGAGAGTAACTCTTTGAGTGCCAGTGTTGTGTGCAAGACATGTGCATAGTAACGTCTTGCAGGTTCACTATGAAAATGTCAGCCACCATTGGGCGACAAAGAAAACGATGCATTAAACATGTCGCCACAATGAAAAGGGCAATATCACAATCTCACCCGCATAAAAAGGGCGAGATTGTGATGTTGCGGGCTTAAAGAGTCTCACATTGTAATAGTTAACGTTTAAAATTTTAACCTAAACACTGCACACTGTAATGGACCTCATAGTGATTCAGTACAACAACGTTATTAACCCCTTAAGGACCCATGACGGAACTGGACCGTCATGGAATTCCGGGCTCCCCTAGCGGCTGCACACCGTTTGGGGAGTCCGGAAGACAGCTGTGAAAAAAAAAATGCTCCGTGGTCCTTAACGGACCGCAAGGTGCGTGCGCAGCCGGTCATTAAGGGGTTAATGGATGTAGGAATCCCACATTCAACCGCTGCTAGTGCTTACATCCATGTTTGCTAACCCTTTGAGTGCGAGAGGGGTATGCTTGCTCCGGAACCACTCTCACGCTCAAAGGGTTAAAATACATGGCTGTAAGTACTAGCAACAGTTGAATGTGTGACTCCTACATCCATAAAAAACATTGTTGTACTGAATCGCTCTGAGATTCATCAGAATGTGCAACGTGTAGGTTATAATTTTAAACATTAACTATTACAATGTATGATGCTTTCAGGGCCAGACTGCGAATAAAGACCAGCCCTGGAAAAAATTACTTACCAGCCCCTTAGCATAATGGCATTTTTTTTTCTTGTACATAAAAGGGGAAACCATGCATTTTAAAACACATTGGAATGCCACAACCAGAGCAATAAAGAGTTACAGAACAATACAGTTAGATGCCACCATAAGACACTACAGAGTTATATGTCCCCACCAGAGCATTAAAGAATTATATATATATACAAAGTCTAATGTAGAAAAGCACTCCCAGAAAGCTTCTTATGGCAAAAATCACATCAAGTATGTTTATTAAACCAACGTTTGTCAAGGCCATGGAGGGTGGCCGAAACGTTGGTTTAATAAATATACTTGATGTGATTTTTGCCATAAGAAGCTTTCTGAGAGTGCTTTTCTACATTACACTTTATATATATATATATATATATATATATATATATATATATATATATATACACACCACCTCTTGACTCTTGATTGCCCCTCTTGCCAAGTTGCATCTCTTTACCCCCCTTGATCTTCCTTTTGCCATTTTCCCCCTCTTGATCCCCCCTTTGCCTCTTTCTCCCCCTCATTGACTCTTGATCCCACCTTTTGCCTCTCTCCCCTTTTTGACTCTTGATCCCACCCTTTTGCCTCCTGGTCCCCCCTCCTTTTGCCTCCTGGTCCCCCCTCCTTTTGCCTCTTTTTTTCCTCCCTCTTCACCCGGGAACCCCTCTGCCTCTTTCACCCAATCTTAATGCCTCCTCTTGCCTCTCTTGATCCCCCTTTTGCCTTTCTCCCCGTCTTGATCTCCCCTCTTGCCTGTGATCTCACAGTGTCTGGCATCTTCTGACTCTGTGTCTCTCTCTGCTCCTGGCCTCCCGCTCAGCTTTCTTTTGTTTCCGCAGCAGTGCTCAAGTTGGCTGCAGCCGGCCTACCCGGTGCGCAGAGGCAGTGCTCTTCATACTGCATCTGACGTCACTGGGTCTAGATCCGGCCTGCCCCCGCTCACTAGACAAGGCCAGCGGTTCTGGAAATCTAGCGGCCGCAAGGTGACAGGACCATGGCCGTGACATAAATTTAATTTGGCACATGTTATTTAACCCCTTAAGGACTGGCGGTCATGGGACATTTCTGTCCCATAATGACAGCATAGGCGCACTTGGACGCGCCGGTACACGTGACCTGTCATTATGGGGCCTGATAGAGATCGCTCCGATCTTGGAGCGGTCAATTTCAGGCTCTATTTTTACTTACAGTGCTCCCGGTAGAGCGCTGTAAGTAAAAAGTACGTGACGTACCATGACCGTCATCGATCCTTGAGTAGTTCAAGGACCGTGACGGTCCTGGTACGTCAAGGGTCCTTAAGGGGTTAAGCAGCCCCGGCCGGCCCCAGGGAAGCCCAGCGCAGACGACATACCGGGAATTTTCCCGGTAGGCCAGTCCGGCCCTGGATGCTTTAAGCACACGATATCAGAATCTCACCCTTTTGATCTGGACAAGATTCTGATATAGCCCTTTTCATTGCGGCTACATGTTTAATGTGCTGTTTTCTTTGTCGCCCAATAATGGCCGACGTTTAAAAAGGATACACGTCTCTGGCACTTGAAGAGTTAACTGGCAGAATATTCGTATAAGTGGAAAAATAGGAAATAAAATAATTAAAGTTCTCTGCTAACAAGATAGCGGACCAGTATTCACAATTTTTACCAAGGTGTTTTTAGAACAAAGTAAACGGTGTTGAAAATATAATGTTCTTTGTCACAGGATGTTTAGTGTGCACACTTTTCCATAACTCCACTAATAAGCCAGGTAGTGGCAGAGCTAAAAACAGGACTAAAATCAAAATCATACAAGAATAGCTAGAATCATAATTTTATGCAAACTGGCACGAATATGAACCAGTATTCTGCACTGCGGTATTTAAGGTTTCTTAACCCTTTGAGTGTCAGAGGGGTACGCTGAATACCCCTCTGGCACTCAAAGGGTTAAAGGTAAACTGGATGCCACATATTTTTTTCTCCTTTAATTAACTTCAATAATTCCATTATACTGTTTCTTTTTCCCAGATAGAATACATTCATAAACAGAAAAAACTGATTTGTTATTCTCCACATACACTGAAATCAGGGTTGACAAATTTCTGAAGTGGTCTAAAATAATTTTTTTAATTTGCTTTTTGGTTATAAGCACAGACTTTAATACATAAAACTACTGTATTATAGAGTCATCTATGTTCAGCGGGTGTGTTTGTATGTGGAGTGTCACCATTTAGTAATGCAGTGTTTATATTTCCTGTAGAGCAGAGACTAAAATGTTCATCATTAATCAAGCACTGATGTGTTACAAATCATTGATGTTGTTTTGATATATGTTACATAACAGAGTGCTGAAATTACTCTGCAGTTTAAACATTACACTGAGCAACACAGTATTCCTTGATCAGACACCTAATTATTCTTTGATTGAAATTTTGATGCGTTTTTACTCTGCGCTAATCCTTAATTGAAAAACTTTTTAGACAATATCTGCAAATCTATATATTGTATCTTCCTAATTTAGTCAATGGTTGTCAGCTTATGGGTCTAGCCATCTGAGCATTATGGGCACTTACAAATCAGATGGCTGTCAATCTTATATATGATAGGCATCAGAAGCGCAGATTGGATGTTATAACCTGACTCAAACAGGACACTTGTGAATAATGGGCTGCTCCACTTCCTCTCCTTTGCTCTCTACAGCATAAACAACAGACCCAAAAAGAAAATACGGGGGGGGGGCACCTCAATAGTGTAATATAGCACTATACTTCACAAGTGAATATTAAAACAAAATGCACTCACATGATATGGAGGTTAGCCAAGGGGATCACCTGAGCTGACTATAAGGCATGTGGAAAACTCACACCATGTTCACTTGGTGTGCCCAGGATACTGGGAAAATGATGAATGGATAAAAAAAGGAGGAATCTCTGGTATAATACAAATAACCATGGAACAGCGGAACTACCAAACAATATATTACATCATTTATTGTGTTAATATATCCTTTTTGCCGGCTTCCTCCAATGTTTTGATGAGATATTATCTTCTATATTGATCTTCTATATGATCTTCTTATATGCCCCCCCACTGCAAGTTACATATAATCTCTGTAGCAAACCTTAATGGTAATACCAAGGCTAGGCAAGCCTATCATACTCCCACTGTGAATTATATTCGTTTTTAACCATATATTCAATCAAAACGTTTCCTTAAAGACAATTTTATCAAGACGACTGTCTAGATGTAAGTGTTTTTAATTTAGAATGTGTTTTTAAATTGCAAAAGTGAGAGTTTCTTTTGTTTAGAACTCACATAAAATGGGGTACCTTGGCAGAGTAAGTGAGTGTAAGCATACTTTGGCAAAACTGTGCAACAAAACCCTGACTGGTTTCAAACTTTAGCAGTTTGGTATAGTACATGCTTTACACAGTGTTCACATTTAACCACTTAAGGACCAGTGGTCCAGGGAAGTTACCTTACCTTAAGGACTACTTTGATCCTTGCCGACTCGCTGGTACACATGACCTGTGGGGTCTGAGAGATATGACCGGTCAATTTCAGACTCTGTTTTTACTTACAGAGCTCCTGTAGGAGCACTGTAAGTGAAAAGTACATAAAGTTCTATGACCGTCACTGGTCCTTAACCCCTTAACGACCCTTGACGGTCATAGTGCGTCAAGGGTCGATCTGACTGAATGACCCATGACGTACTATGACCGTCATGGAGTTCCGGGCTCCCCCCGCGGCTGCACGCTGTTCGGGGAGTCCGGAACCAGGAAAAAAAAAAAGCTCAGCGGACGTTGAGTTGCGGCGCTGATAAGGGGTTAAGGCAAAAAACATGTGACGGTCATTGCACGTCGTGGTCCTTAAGGGGTTAATTAATTTGTCTAGAGCAGCTTAGGATGTTTTTTGTTTTCTTGCTTCTGCTCTAGGTTTATTCCTAGTTTGGGAACTTGGAGAATCCTCTCATTCTTTACTGCATTTTATACCTTATTCTCATATATAGTATGTGTGTATATCATGGATGTGTTTTTCTTATTTTATATTCCTGTAGTGCACAGCGAAAAAGAGAATATTCAAAGAGTAGCCCAGAATTTGAAGTATATAACCAAATTAAAATATTGATCAGGCTTAATCTTATACTTGGTTTCCCTTCCATAACACCCCAATCTCAGGACCCCCCAAAAACATTGATATTAATATATATATGCAAAAGGAGATTCTTGATAGAGATTTGTCGTGCATACATAATGGAGGACATGTCCATCATAACTTCCAATAGCAGGAAAAAAAGGAAGGGATTAGTAATATTAATTAATATGCATTATTTAATGGGTTACGTCGACAGTGAAAAGTGGAGTTATTTTCTGACATATTACCCAAATACATAATAGCCAGGCTATCTAGCATCCAGGTGGGAATGGATCTGAGTTAGACAGAAGGATTCTAGCCATGCGGTCTCCTCCTGCAATACAAGTTGGAGTTTTGTCATAATGTTCAGCAGTAGGATTTCTTGTATTTCTTCTTCTGCCTGATTAGCTACGTTCACAGGTCTATTTTGTCTTTTACATCATCTTTCTAGCTGTCCATCTTGTTTTGATCAGTCCACATTTGGGGGATGTATGTCCAAGTCCATTCTATTATTGTCTTTGCTCAAAGGTGTTCAAAGATGAGATAGATTTAGAGAGAGGAAAAAAAGGGGTTGGGATTATGACTTGGTGACTCAAGGCCTAAGTAGTAGGATACAAGGGCTTTGATAAGGATTACACCTTAAGTCTGTACTGTAGTAGCTAATGTCAGCTTTAAGTGTCCTCCTGCCTAGGCAACTTATCTGCATTACCATGAGTTTGCCTCTTTCGGTATTGGGTAGTGAAATTATAGGGTTGTATAACTAAACTCCACTGCAACGTCCATTCTCTCCTACCACTTGGTTAGCCACATCAATGGATCGTGTTCCGGAATAACTGCAAACTCTTGACCAAAAAGATAAGGATGCAGCTTTTTCAGGGAGCACACGGCAGCCAAGCATTCTTTTTCTGTGGCTGCAAATCCTACTTCTTGATCAAGAAGTTTCCTGCTCGGATATGCTACAGGGTGTTCATTTCCATGGCCATCAGCTTGGCTAAGAACAGCTCCAATGCCACATGTGGAGGCATCTGCATGAACCAAAAAATGCTTGTGGTAGTCAGTGTCTGCCAGATCAGGAAAACTGCAGAGGTAATTTTGGAGGGTTTTTAAGGCTTCATCAAAGGCTGATGTCGGCTTAATACTGCAAGTTATCAACTTTTTGTTTAAGTCAGTGAAGAGTTTGGCTTTCATGCTATAATTACCTGTGGTCCCGAGGAAGACCAGCACCAATTTGTCATGAAACAAGACCACAGGGGAACCAGGTATATAAATGTTGCAATGGTCTGGCAAGTACCAGGCCAAGGGGAACTCTCAAGCTCAAGTGAGGTTCTCCTTTCTCCCCCACCCCATCATGACTGGAATGCTCATTCCAGTTATCCACAAACTCAACCCATCGAGGTGGTATTCTGGATCTGGTGGTTGCATGAGGACGGTCTCTTTAAATGTGCCTGTGTTGTTAGCATTTGAAGCAGCGTCTTTCATAGCACACACCCCTTCCTCTTGTGGTACTGGGAGGGGGAGGACAGACTGGGTCTCCAAAAATCTGTTATCCAATTTTCTGCCTCAGTGAGAGTGATAGGACTATGATCCATTACCCACTCTCTAATCTTAGTTGGACATTTGTTATTGAATTATTCCAATAGCACCAACCGGAGTACGCCCTCTACTGTGCTGACTGTCTGACCATCCCCTCATCCACAGCAAGCTTGGTTCAGTCTGCTGGCCCATTCTATGAAGGGGTCATTTTTTTCACCACTAGAGCTCCCAGAAGCACCAGTGATAAACCTCAAGTGTACCATCATATTGTGCCAGCAGGACCCTCTTAACCTCATAGTCTTCACAGTCATCTTTGGGAATGGCTTGAAAGGCTTCTGCCGCTCGACTAATGAGTTGTCCCACAATAATTTCAACCCACTCAGCTGGTTCTATGTGATGCAGTTCACATTGTCGCTCAAAATCTGGGAAATATCCATCAATATTACCCTCAGCCTCACTGGTAAGACAACTTGAGACTGGGGTTTGATGACAAACTTTATTGAGAATCAGTCTCTACATGAGGTTGAGACCTTTCCATCTCCCAGTCTTTCTCCCTCTACTCCTGGTAAGCCTCTCAATCCATATGCTCTCGAACTTGCTTCAAAATTTTCAATTTGACATCCAGGGGCATGTCTGGACTACAAAATTTTTGGTGCTGCTCCACCCTGACAGCAAATTCTGATGCTGCTTCCTGCTGATGGGAGATAGAGATTCAACTGGGTATGTCTCTGCAAGTATAGTTTCCTCCATTTTACACAGCTCTATGATGATCTCAGTCCTTCGTAGTCTGTTTACATCGATCCCCTTTTCTCTGGCTAATTCTTGAAGAACAAGAAGTGTGTACTGCTCATGTGGCTCAGACATTGGATTTGTGGCTTGCTGTCCTGAAAAAATATTTTCCACTGTGAGGCTGTCCGGGTGGTAGTTTAGACTTGATGTGAATCCACTAGTACCACCAGTTTTCCATGAAACAAGGCCACAGGGGAACCAGGCATATAGATGCTGCAGGTTCCATGTCCAGGTACCAGCCTTAAAATGCCTATCTTCCAGGGTCACACCAGTCAAGGAGAACAGTCAGCATTTGTTGGGCAGACTTAGAGGTACAGCTGTTTCAGGTTTTAGTGTATTAGTCCCTAAGAAATCGGACAATACTCCTCTTCCAAAGGGTGAACTGTTTTATTGGGTTTCACAGGGGTTTTATACACATACAGGGACACCAACCTGATTACAGGTAAAAGTACCAATCAGGGAGTAATTAGATTGCAGTCAGTGGTGCCACAGTGTCTGGTTCATGATGACCCAACAATGAAAAAGGTTAATAGCATACCTAAATTAAGTTAGGTACCTGCAACATCCTGATTAAACAATGGAATTGTTAAACAGGTAAATATTCCCCTCTCAGGCACTTGGCCTATCTTTAATTTAAAGCTTGTTAGAGCAAAACCTCTGTGTGATTTTATATTACATGTATGCATTTGTATATGTGCCTACAGAATTTTAGAAAACACTGAAATAGAACATTATCTACAAGAACATGTTAGGATATGGGTTAATCAGAATCACCAGTATTATCAGGTATATGCACCCCAGTCTGTGTTCAAAGCTCTCCTAATAGTGAACCTGGATTACACTTGATACGGACTTCCCCAGTTAATCCAGTTGTCACAATTTGCCCATGTAAACTGTTTAAGCTATAACGTTGCTGACCCAACAACCTATCGTACTATATGATGTAAACCAGTGGTTCTCAACTCCTGCCCTCAAGACTCACTAACAGGCTTAGGGATTTCTCTGCTAGAGCACAGGTGTGGGGATCAGAGGCTCATTCACACTGATTAACTCACCTGTGCTCTAACAAGGACATCAATCAAATCCTGGCCTGTTAATGGGTCTTGAGGACAGGAGTGGAGAAACCACTGATGTAAACTGCAGTTTCACAGTTCAGGAGTTTGTTCATAAAATGGGAGCTATTGAGACAATACTCAAATTGTTATTAGCATAATATATTTGGTGATGTTTACAATAGACACTGAGCTTTTGGAGTCCATGTACATCTTTTTTTGCGAACTGTGCCACACAGCTTCAGTCCTGTTTGGTGTATAAATTCCTGCATAACAGGACTGCATTTATAGCACCAAGGAATACCAGTCAACGTGAATGTAACATTATTGTTTAAACTGTATATATGGTAAAGTTTTAATAACTGGATTACATATATGGAACCCAAAAATGGGTACCTTTTGTTCCTATGATTACTACTAAGACTATCAGGTGCTATCCAGGTTCACTATTTGGGGGATATGAACTTTAACTGGGACTTATTTCGGATAACAGTTGCATTTTTTGTTACAGAAACAGTTCCTTTTAATGTGATCTTGTGGGTAATAATTAAACGCTTTCATTGTATATATACATTATATGAATATTATTTCTTAGTAAGGACTTAAATATTGTGCTGTTTTGTGGGCACTGATACACATGCTTACAAACACACGCCCATACATATGCAAATAATCATCATGCTCTTTAGCCATTGTCGATCCACTGCAGGATTAGGGTTGCCACCCAGCCGGTATTTTACTGGCAGGCCGGTAAAAAAATTGGCTTCTGTCCAATGTTAAGTCTATGGAGGGAATGCCATGGCTGGTATTTTTTTGAAGAAAAGGTGGCAACCCTATGCAGGATGAAGGCCTCCTTGGCAAGGTTCCAATAATTACATTTTTGTTCTTTCTGTTGTCACTGTGAGCCAACAAATTTGGTAAGTTTTTCAACCCTTCTCTTTTGTCTTCTTCTTGAGCATTTAGTATCAAGTAGAATCCATTCCAAAAATTTTAGTCCATTTAAATTATGTCATAAAACTTTGTTTGCTGATGAATCCATGCAAACTTTTTCAGTTTGTTTTTGGTATTTTAAAAATTCGATGTTGCATACTTCTCTGGGTAACCTTACGTTTTTGTAGGGCTTTGGCACTTAGTGTCCACATTTCACAGCCATAAGTAAGAACTGGGAGGACACGTTTGTCAAAAACTTTTTGCTTGAGGCATAGTGGCAAATTTGTCTTAAAGACAATATTAGTAAGTTTTCCATATGCTTGCCATCCCAATTTTACTCAGTGATCAGTTTCCGTAATAGTGTTTCATGTCCCGGATAAACATACTTGCCCACTTCTCCTAGTTCTTGTCCATCTTCTTTAATTCTCCTTGATATGGTAAATTTGTTAAACGTGACTTGCTTTTTGTTGATATTCATTTTCAGACCAAAGTTTTTACTTTCTTCTTGTAGTTCTTCAATGCTTTCTTGCAGTTCTTCAGGACTACTAGCAAAGCGTAAGTGATGTAGGTAATCTCCATTGATCTTAAAGGGATAGTAATGTTTCATAATAAAAGCAGCTCTAATTAATCATCATAGTATTTGGACTTTGGAGAGTGTTATTTCAATTCTGTCAGATTTGTAGTTCAAGAGTAATTCAATGACAAAGTATCCCCCTCCCGCCCCTTTTATTGATGTAACCCTGCTCAGCCAGATCAGAAGGGAGGTGCCCAGGTAGACTGCAGAGAGGGACAATCTTCAGTTAAGATAAGGGAAAAACCTGAAAAACTTGTCAAGGGGGGCAGGGCCTTCATTGTTCTCATAGGAAGAAGATTGTCCCCTTCTGTTATCTGTCTGGTCTTACAACCAGATTCCACATCTGAGAAGAGATGGCTTACACTAGGTAAAAGGCGCAGGAGGGGAAACTTTGCTTGTGAACATCTCTCTCGCCGGCATGCAGCCAGAGGTGTTGCTGATCCGGAGCTGGGCGCTCTGAACGGCCCAGCGCCCCTGGCAGCCGAGGCCGCTGGCTACCAATTTTACCAATATTACTGTGTATATGCGTGTGTGTGTGTGTGTGTGTGTGTGTGTGTGTGTGTGTGTATATATATATATATATATATATATTGTATATATTACACAATATACAAGGAAGGGTTGGTTGGAAGCACTCACTCTTTTTCAGATGCCCAGGTGCACAGTCCTCAATGTAAGTAGGTAATAGGAATAATGAGCGCTAGCACCAGACCTTGAGAAAGGTCCTCATGTAGGACCGAAACAATGACCAGATCTTTGCTATTTTTGCCTAAATAAAGCTTTTCAAAAAGTCCCACTGGTGCTGTCTCTCATTATTCTTTATACATATATATATATATATATATATATATATGTGTGTGTATACTAGCAATGTGGGACAGGATATATAGGGAATTAATGCACACACATGGATGCAAGACAAACACACATGGAGACACACACGCAAATGCACACGCATGCACTGAGATGCATAAAGAGCAACACAGTCATACACACATACATGCAATGCACAACATGCAGACACATACAGTGTGATACAGACATGCAACACACACACAGTAAGGAACACACAGGTACACACACACAGAAGTGAGTCATAGGTGGGGGACTTATGTGTCATTGTAATGAGTTTGTGTTTGTACTTATGCCTCCACTGTGGCATTCATTCATGCCAGTACCCCTCTGGCACTCAAAGGGTTAAGTTGATGTAACATAGCAATATAACACACGGTGACTCTTCAGTGGAGGCAGCATAGCAATATGCTGAAGGAACAAATAGAAAGTGGTGTTTGAGGCTTGCCCTCTGTAATATACAGCAAAGCATCTCTCTCCCTTTAAGGAGAAAGGGCGGGAAGCAGGAAGTGGAGGAACAGGGCTGGTGCAAGGATTTTTGCCACCCTAGGCAAAACCTAATTTTGCCGCCCATTTGGCTCTGCCCCTTGTGCCCCAATCCCTTTATACCCCACCTACTTATACCCCACCTCATTCATGATTGTCCTCTCTCTGCCCCTGGTCTGGAGATGCCTGTAAGAGATGCCCCCCACCAGCTCCAACTTGCCCCCACCGACTCCACTTTGCCCCCTATCAGCTCCACCTTGCCCCACCAGCTTCAGTTTGCCCCCTTAGTGCCAACTTTCCCCCATCTGCTCCAACTTGCCCCCACCAGCTCCACTATGCCCCCATCAGCTCCAATTTTCCCCATCAAGTCCACGTTGCCCCTATCTGCTCCAACTTGCCCACACCAGCTCCACTTTGCCCCCATCAGCTCCAACTTGCCCCCCATCAGTTCCACTTTGCCCCCACCAGCTTCAATATGCCCATATCAGCTCTAACTTACCCCCACCAGCTCCACTTTGCCCCCCATCAGCTCCACTTTGCCCCCCATCAGCTCATCTTTGCCCCCACCAGCTCCTCTTTGCCCAACATCAGCCCCAACTTTGCCCCCCATCAGCTCCACTTTGCCACCCATAAGCTCCAACTTGCCCCCCATCACATACCTGGAGCTCCGTGCAGTATTCTTTTCAGTAATGCAGAGAGTGCCGGGAGATCATGACTCACAGCGCTCTCTGCATTACTAAACAGTTGACGACGATGAGGGAGCGCAGTAGAGACACAGATCTAACCGTATTGCGTTCCCGGTGCGGGCAGCGGGTGCAGCTCTTCTTCGCTGCATGCCCGTGCCCCCAGTACATGTGCGCCCTAGGCCGGCGCCTACTTCTCCTATAGGTGGCGCCGGCCCTGTGGAGGAGTGACAGTTGAAAACAGACAGTTAGTGAGGTGACTGAAGAGATGAAAAGGGTTAAATAAAAGAGTTGCTATTAAATTTATCCCTGAGTTTGTATTTTATGGAAACATTACACCCTCGTACTGACACAGAGTGTATGGAAGGTTACAGTTATCTGTGGGAGGTGAAACAGTGTGTTTGTGGGGTCATGATCCTGAGTGAGAGTGTGTGTGGACCGGGAGAAGTTATTGATATCCCCTACTTCAGGAGCGAGTGGCAGCTATATTTCTTTTTGTCAGATGGATAGTGGTGGGCGGGCTGGAGGGGACGGGCCATCTCCCTGTATGATAACCATACCCCCATTGAATCACCCAATGGGAGCAGTAAAATCCCCATTGAATCACCCAATAGGAGTTGTGTCTCCTAATGAGACAAATTATGAAATGAGGCATTCTGTTCAATGTGTGTTTGTTTTCTGAGGAGACATAAATTATGTTCTGTGTGTGAGGTACCATAAATTATGCAATGAGGCTTATTCTTTTATACACACATATATATCAACATCATAATCTTCAGTGACTGTCAGTCCACTGGAGGATGAAGGCCTCCTTAGCAAGTCCAAATCCATTCCTAAATTTGTTTGGTCCATTTACCATCAGATCTTCGTGATATGTGGCCTGCCCACTTCCTTTTCAAGCGCTTTACTCTTTCAATTATGTCATAGACATTTGTTTGCTGATGAATCCACACACACATTTTTCTCTCTCTTTTTGTTACTTTTAGTATTCGCCATTCAATACTTCTCTGTGTAACCTTAGTTTTTGTATGGCTTTGGCATTCAGTGTCCATGTTTCACAACCATACTGAAGGACTGGGAGGATATGCTGGTCAAAAACTTTTCGCTTGAGGCACAGTGGTAAATTTGTCTTAAAGACAATATTACTAAGTATTCCAAATGCTTGCCATCCCAATGTTATTTGTCTCTGTTTCTATCATGGTGTTTCAATCTGTTTACATTTCCTGTACAAGGTAAACCTATTTGTCCACATCTTCTAGTTCTAGTCCATCTACTGTGATTTTCCATTGTATGGTAAATTTGTTAAACAGGACTTGCTTTTTGTTGATATTCATCACAAGACCAACATTTTTTTTTTCTGGTGTAGATATATATAGGGCCATGGGGGGATTGGGGTTTAATGTGTACAGAAGCACTTTATTTAGTCATTGCTTTTAATATATGTATCCAGTATTTCTTCTGTGTATTATCCAGGCATTAAGTAGATGGGGAACGCCTCCACCCTCCAGCTGGTAGGACCAATAGTAAAGTTTAAAAGGAGCGATCCCTCTGCCTTCCCTCAGTTTTTTTGGTCCTACCAGCTGGATGGACGCGTTTCAGCACACCTAGGCCGCCTTGTGTTGCCGCCAGAATTTGCCCCAGTCACCTTAGCTTCATGCCGGCTGGCCGCCGAGTCACCACGCCATGCTGACCGCCGCCTCCCTTCTCCAGTAGCCGGCGTCTCATCGGCAGCACTGGATATGCTGCCCTTTTGAGTTGGCGTGAGGCGCAGCTCTTCCTACTTCCGGAGGAAGTCTTCTTGCGTTTCGGCGTGGAACGCAGGAGGGCTTGTACTGCGCATGCGCGACTCCAACAAGCGCTGTACACCGGTTCAGAATTGGCTGAATCAGCTGAGAATCGGCGGGACTTTTAAATTGATCCAGTAAGGTAGGAATTTCTTTCCTTGCTTCTTGTGTGTTTGTGCCTTGGTGTTAACAGGAGCAGCCAGTCCTTTACAGCATGTCAGCCCCAGCCAAAGTCTCTTCCAAAGAAAAGCACAGTGACCCAACTGTGAAGGAAGACAAAGCTAGCCCTAAGACTAAATCTTGTGCATGCTGTGATACCCCTCTCCCAGCCTCTACTAAAGCAAAATTATGTGAAGAATGTTTGAAGAAAGCAGCAGGTCCTGACATTCCAGGACAGTTTCAGGATTTCCTTGCATGGATGAAGTCTTCTATGCAGGAGACTTTCAAGTCCATGCAACAAGGGGAGCCAGCCCCTAAGAGACAATGCAGGGAACCAGGTGAAGGTACCTCTGTGTCAGTGGGTGAAGAGTATGATCCAGAGTCTCCTTGTGAAGATCAGGCGTCATACTTGGGCTCAGAAGAAGGGGAGTTAGTTGAAGATACAGGGGTCTTCAATCTAGACCGAATTGATTCCTTCATTATGCTTTTGAGAAAGTCCCTAGGTCTATCTGAAACACAGGCAGACATGGATATCATGGACACGGCTTTCTTAGGTAAAAAGAAATCGGCTCCAGTCCTTCCGGTGCATCAGTCTATATCTGATATGATTATGGCAGAATGGAAACTGGGTGATAGAAGAAATGCAGTACCCAGGAAATTCAAGAGAATGTTTCCTTTTGGGGATAAGGATGTACAGAGTTGGGTGTCCCCCCCCTAAGGTGGATGCACCCATAGCTCACCTATCTAAGCACACCATTCTACCAATGGAAGATGGAACATCTTTAAAGGACCCAATGGAGCGCAAACTGGAAAGTGCCCTGATGAAGCAATTCTCCATCATCGGTGAAAACATGAAGGCAGCTACAGCAATGGCTTGTGTTTCCAGGGTTATGAGGATTTGGTTAACGGATCTGGAAGACAAAATTGAGTCGAATGTTTCCAGATCCAAACTACTGAAAGAAGTCGCCATGATTAAGGAAGCTACCAATTATTCCTGTGACGCTTCCTTAGATATAATACGTTTAATGGCCAGATCTTCAGCCTTATCAGTTTCAGCTCGCAGATCCCTTTGGCTCAAGCCATGGAAGGCCGATTCTACCTCCAAGAACAGGCTGGTATCTCTTCCATTCACAGGTTCTACTCTTTTTGGAGAACATCTGGAGGAAATTATTAAGAAAGCTTCTGGAGGCAAAAGTCCCTTTCTTTCCCAAGAAAGAAAACGGAGACCCTCTTCCCCCTTATCGACATCTAGATTTCGCAATCAGTCCTTTCGGGAAACCAGAAGAAGGGACTCAGGACGGCAGGAGGATCAAAAGGGTAGATTCTCCAACAGAGGAGGCTACAGGAGGAATTACTCCAGGAAGCCCCAATTTAAGACGGAGTCTCAATGAAGGTCAGCGGGGCCCCATGGGGATTCCAGTAGGGGGCAGGCTGGGATCCTTCTCCGGGATTTGGGAGACTCAGGTAAACCCGGACGCCTGGGTCTCCCAGATCCTGGAGCAGGGGTACACACTGGAGTTCATTTCTGTCCCTCCGACACTGAGATTCCTCAGATCAAGAATCCCTTCCAACCTGATCACCAGACAAGCCTTTCTGGAGACAATCCACAATCTACTACTTCAAAAAGTCTTGAAGAAAGTCCCTGCTCAGGAGAAGGGCTTGGGAGTTTACTCACCTTTCTTCTTAGTACCCAAGACAGCGGGTCACTTCAGATCCATACTGGATCTCAAAGAAATCAGTTTGTCTCTAAGACACAATCACTTCAAGATGGAATCAGTGGAATCCATAATTCAGGCCCTATCGCCAGGAATGTTTCTGACCTCCATCGACCTCAAAGATGCCTACTATCACATTCCGATTCATCAGGCTCACAGGAGGTTTCTACGCTTGGCAGTAAACCAAGAACATTACCAGTTTGCAGCCCTTCCCTTCGGCCTGTCCTCAGCCCCCAGAGTCTTTACCAAGATCCTGGCTCCAGCTCTAGCGTGCCTAAGAAAAAGGGGGATCAACATTTTGGCGTATCTAGACGATCTCTTGATTATGGCGCCATCCTGGGAAACAGCCAGTCTTTACACCAGGGAAGTTCAGAGATTTCTTCAAATGATAGGGTGGTTCATCAATTGGGAAAAAAGCCAGTTGACCCCAACTCAAAACCTAAGTTTTCTAGGCTTACGTATAAACACACAGACGTCCTTGGTTCAGCTCTCAAAGGACAGAATATCCAAGATTCTGCTCACAACCAAGAGGCTCCTGAAGAAACCTCACCATCAGGCAAGGGAGGTCCAGGAACTGCTGGGTCTCATGTCATCCACTGTACAAATTCTTCCCTGGGCAAAATTGCATTACCGCATCCTACAACAGAGTTTTTTGACTTTCTGGAAACCAGACTCTGGGAATCCATTTCAGAGAATCCCTTTATGGCCAGCCACCAAGATAGAGTTCAATTGGTGGCTGAAGAAGGACAATCTCTCCCAGGGAAGGTCCCTCCTAGAGCCAGACTGGCAAGTCGTTTACACAGATGCCAGCCTCAACGGATGGGTAGCAGTTTGGGGCCCAAGAACGGCCCAGGGGATATGGTCCCTAGAAGAACAATCTCTGCATATAAATATTCTAGAGACCAGGGCAGTCAGAAGGGCACTCTTACGGTTTCAAGCACACCTTCGGAGGAAAAGTGTTCTTATCAGAACGGACAACGTGCCCACTGCAATGTATATAAGGAATTTGGGGGGCACAAGGAGCCAGTCCTTAAACAAAGAAGTAAGACCTCTTCTTCTATGGGCAGAACGTCATCTTCTTCACCTCACACATCTCAGGAGTTCAAAATACAGAAGCAGATTTTCTGAGCAGGCACAATCTAGACCAAGGGGAGTGGGCCCTAAATCAAGAAATGTTCAACCTCCTTACAACCAGATGGGGATGTCCAGAGGTGGATCTAATGGCGAATCAAAGAAACACCAAAACAAAGTATTACTTCTCCAGATGGACAGATCCTCAGTCCCAGGGTCAGGATGCATTAACAATTCCCTGGAAATTCAGTCTAGTATACATCTTTCCTCCCACTCCTCTCCTCATGCGGGTCCTAAAGAAGATTCGGGCAGACAGGGTGGAGGCAATCCTGATTGCCCCCAATTGGCCCAGAAGGATATGGTACTCCCTCCTGGTACAGATGTCCTCGGAACCCCCATGGGAATTGCCAATGAGGAAGGATCTGCTGCACCAGGGTCCAATTCTTCACCACAACCTCAGGATGCTCCGGCTGACGGCCTGGAGGCTGAGCGGGACTCTTTAAGAAAGCAAGGTCTTTCAAATCCGGTAATTTCTACTATCCTGAAGGGACGTAAATTATCTACATCTAAGGTATACTGCCGGGTCTGGGCAACCTTTGTTACTTGGTGCAAGAGGAAGATGATTTCAGCAAAGGAGGCTACTGTGGCAATCATCTTAGACTTCCTACAGGATGGCTTCCAAAAGGGTCTTAGACCTGCATCATTAAATGTTCAGATCACCGCTCTTTCGGCTATCCTCGCAGTCCCTTTGGCAGATCACGAACTAGTGAAAAGATTCACCAGGGCAATTGTCAAGGTCAAGCCTACTATAAGAGAGATAATAGCCCCTTGGGATCTGAACCTTGTTCTGTCAGTCTTGTCTCATTCGCACCCTTTTGAACCTATTGACAGTATTCCTCTCCTGCTTCTCACTCTGAAGACGGTCTTTCTTACAGCCGTCACCTCGGCCAGTAGAGTAAACGAACTCCAAGCCTTATCCAGTAGCGCTCCATTTCTGACAATGCATACGGATAAGGTTGTTCTAAGGTTCAGGCCCTCATTCAGGCCTAAGGTAGTTACGGATTTTCATATCAACCAAGAAATCGTGCTTCCTTCCTTCTGTAGTAACCCTTCCAATTCCAAAGAAAAGATTCTGCACAACTTGGATGTGGTCAGATGCATCTCTTCGTACCTTCAGAGAACCAAAGATTTCAGATCTTCAGATTCCCTGTTCATTTACTTCCAGGGCAGGTTGAGAGGGAAAGCGGCTTCGATAGGTTCCATATCGAGATGGATAAAATCTTGCATCCAGAAATGTTATATAGAATCTGGTCAGGCAGTCCCTGTTGGCATTAAGGCACATTCGACTAGAGCAGTCTCCACTTCTTGGGCAAAGCAAGCTCAGGCTTCTCCTCTAGACATCTGCAAAGCAGCCACGTGGTCATCGATATCCACATTCATGAAGCACTACCACATAGACGTCCAATCTTCCGCGGACGCTAAGTTTGGCAGGAAAGTCTTGGAGGCAGTGGTGCACCACTAATGTAAGTTAAATTCTTTGTTCCCTCCCTATGATCCTATGGGTAACTGCTTTTAAGTCCCATCTACTTAATGCCTGGACAATACACAGAAGAAATAGATAAATTTGCTTACCGTTATTTGGATTTCTTCTGTGTATTATCCAGGCATTCCCTCCCTATTAATCTATATGTCCACTAGTATTTTTCAGCTTGGCCAAAAGGAAACTGAGGGAAGGCAGAGGGATCGCTCCTTTTAAACTTTACTATTGGTCCTACCAGCTGGAGGGTGGAGGCGTTCCCCATCTACTTAATGCCTGGATAATACACAGAAGAAATCCAAATAATGGTAAGCAAATTTATCAATTTCTGTAGTCTGGCCAGCCTACGTTTATTGTCATTTGCATTACGTGCTTAGATTGCTGGTATAATCCCAATTTAGTATCTTATAACAATATTGCAACTTTGTCACTGTTCTTAACCATCCAGTCTTTCTGGTATCCTTTACCTGTTTTATTCTGTGTTATATGTTATCTCATGCTGCAGCTATATAAGAAAATAGTACAAAATATTATGTATCAATCAGAAACTGTTACAAATACAACATTTTCGATTAAGTGAACTGTAACCGGTCCAAATCTCTTATCACTGGAAGCATCTGTTGACAAAATTTGCAATATTTTTCATCCCCATTAATTTATTCCACTTCTTTTGGCAGTTGCAGAAGCATCACTTTTATGTGTCTGACAGGGAGCTATCCAATTTTGTCTTCAGAGAGCTTTCTGTGTGGAACTGTAAAAGTAGAGAGTGCAGCAATGTAAAAAAACTTACATAAACTAACAGTTAAAGGGATAGTGTTTCATATTATATGTAACTCAGAATGTTGAACATATGTAATAGTAATGCTGAGCGATGCTCCTACTCTTCAAAACTTGCTAGTTACAGTGTAATAATATGTTGAAGTTGATCCCTCCCGCCCCTTTCCCTGACATCAAGCCACCTCCACTATAGATCTGAAATCCAGTTCCTGAACTGTACAGATCACAATGAGGGAGAATCTAACCTTGTTCAGTATAAGGAAGACCCTGCCCTCCTTTACGAAGGACGGCAGGTTTTTCCTAATACGGTGATAGTATTGTCCCTCCTTGTGATCTGCTGTCGGATCTGGGACAAAAAGGCTTAAGTCGGGGAAAGGGGCGGGAGGGATCAACTTTAACATTATTACACTGTAACTAGCAAGTTTCGAAGTGTAGGAGCATTGCTCAACCTTCTGAGCTACAAATAATATGAAACATTACTGTCCCTTTAAATAGTGATGAAAAGTCTCCCTCTACAGCATATAGATCACTCAGAACTATTGTGAGAATACAACATTGTATAAACACCACTGCTTCCACAGTCCCCGACAGAAAGCTGTCTGGAAACCGGTATCCAGAGAGCTCAATATCAGGGACATAAAACTGTAAAAAAAAAATAGGTGACACAACAAATAGTATGAACATTTTGACTTTACATATTATGCACTTGAAAATATGTAAAGTCAAAAAGGATGTTGATTGCATTTGTAAGCTGAAAGTGACTAACATCAGACTACACCAGATAGACCCAAATGCTGTATGAAGCACACCCACCTAGGAAACAACTTTTAAAAGAGCTCACCAGACTGGATTTTTCTGCAGGTATGTAAATCCCTATAATCAAAGTATCTCCAATAAGGACAGAATGTAACTTTACTGGGAAATTCATCGGGTAATTGTATTTTAGCTTGATTCAGTTCCATAAGCCTTAAAGAATGGAAACATATTAAATCAATTCAAATCTATCTGTATTTTGTGTGATAGGTAAAAATCAAACATTAGCTCAGTCTGAACTTTCTATTTTCTCTTTAATAGGACTGATGTGATGGCTATTCTTTCATGTGTGGAAAACCTGCTCTGGTCAATATGCAGCTCAGTTTGGGAGTTTGTAAATCCAACGCAGCATGCCAAGAATGTGATTTTCAAGATCCACAGTTATTGTAACAGTTTACTGACAGTAATGGCTGTCTTATCTGCACCTTTAGAAACATTACAAGAGTAAGTATTTACTGTGCATCCAGTATCTAAGAGAAAGAATTGTGACTTAGGGTCTATTGCCGCAAGGTAAAGTTGATCAAATCTTGTGCAAACCATCTACGTTGTAGCAAACAAAAATCTATTTGTATGAAATGGGGGTGTTAACCATTTGAGTGCCAGAGGGGTGTGCAGCACATTCCTTTGCAATGCGTTGCGTACCCCTCTTGCACTCAAAGGGTTAACCCCTTGAATGTCAGACCTCTGAGCTTTGGCATTCGTTGGAGACATCTTTAGCATTCAAAGGAGTAAAAACCACTTTTCAATCAATGGAAATTTGCAGAATTTCTTTTGTTCCTTGTAGTAGAGTTGGTTCATTCAGAATTGCTTACATTTCACTTGCAGAATTAGGCCCATAGGAAGAGATTTATAAAACTGGAGTTAAGTGAAATTAAAGCGGAACTACCACCCCATAGCAACATGGCCCCACATAATTGCCCATCTGGCAACTAGCTGCCTAGCAGCACTAGTCGCCAGAATTATTACCAAATTAAAGAGAATTCGCTATTCTTCCCGTACTGACAGCAGGACGGAGCGCGGACATCTTGCCATAATGACGTCCGCGCGCCTGTGCTGTCAGTCCCTTTTGGAGCCGAACAGCTCCTAGCAACGCCTCCTAGACCTGGCTGGGACTGGCAGTGTAGGCGGGCAGACGTCCGTATGGCAAGATGTCCACGCTCTGTCCTGCTTTCAGTCCGGGAAGAATAGCGAATTCTCTTTAATCTAGTAATAATTCTGGCGACTAGCGCTGCTGAGCAGCTAGTCACCAGATGGACAATTATGTGGGGCAATGTTCTTATTGGGTGGTAGTTCCGCTTTAAGCATTATTTTCTACTTGAACTTATTGGTAACATTTATAAACATGATTATGCCAGCTTTGGAAGTCGTTTCTCTCTGTAGTTGACATTTTGAAGTAACACTAAGTTTTGGCGAAAAACAGGTGCAGCAAATTTATAAAGAAATGTTATTAATTGCAACAAATCTGCGACACAATTTTAGAAAAAAATATTTAATGCCAGTTATAAAATGGTTTTATGGAAAAGTTTTCATGCTAACTATTGATTAACGCTGTATTTATTAAAGGGATAGTAATGTTTCATAATAAAAGCAGCTCTAATCATCATAGCATTTCGACTTTGGAGAGTGTTATTTCAGTTCTGTCAGGGTTGTAGTTCAAGAGTAATTCAATGACAAAGTATCCCTCTCCCACCCCTTTTACTGATGTAATACTGCTCAGAAAGGAGGTGCCCAGGTAGACTGCAGAAAGGGACAATCTTCAATTAAGATAAGGGAAAAACCTGAAAAACTTGTCAAGGGGGGCAGGGCTTTCATTGTTCTCATAGGAAGAAGATTGTCCCCTTCTGTTATCTGTCTGGTGTATGGACTGGAATCCACATCTGAGAAGAGATGGCTTACACTAGGTAAAAGGGGCGGGAGGGGAAACTTTGCTTGTGAATATCTCTCAAACTATAAAGGTTTGAGAGATAAGACGTATATCGTTCTTCACGTATCCCTTTAAGCTTACGTTCACTTATAAATAGCACCACATGTTACAACCATCCAAGAATTATTTTTATAAATCAAAAAAGAACAACCGAAAAATTGAGTAATTCTGGGCCATAGACTAAACATAAATATTCTCAAATCTTCCATGGTTTTATTTTTTATTTATTTATTTTTTTTTTTTAATAAGTCTTTATTGAAATTAAAGAAGATGATACAGTCAAATATAAGCAGAAGAAGCACTGCAAACAGCTTTAATAGGATGATTGAAAAGACATATCGTTATAGTGTACAGCAATGAAACATGAAGTAGGAGTTAAGATGATACAGTACAGTATAGAAGCATGATACAAACAGGGCCTCAGCATTTAAAAAAGAAGAGTACAGCGTTATATAAAAGAAAATGGATATCCCATCCACGAGAGGGTTTGACAATACTCAAACCCATAACGGGTCTGCATTACAGCATAATAAAGTCACTCAATAATAAAGGAATTTAAAAAATGTAGTGGAGGGACAGTATGATCTAGCATTAAACTAGAAGAGTAAACTGGAGATTAAAATCTACAGTAATGCCAACCGCAGAGAACTACGGGGCTAAGGACTAAGGGGGGGTATTATAGTATACATTGATGGATCAGCTAAACAGTTTGGACAAAGTGAGCAAAGTCATAAGGTGCTTGCCCTGTAAATAGAGTAGAATAACAAAATATGAGACTCCAAGGAGACCGAAGTGTGGAGAGGGAAATATAGTTTACCACATCTGTATATAGAGGTGGAGTAGTAACAGCTTAGTTAGTGATACCTCGAGCACGGGACAAAGTAGCTATGGCGTACATAATATGCGAATGATAACTCTAGTAGATGACATAAATGACTCACATGCAATAACATTAAAGGAGATAAGCATTGTAAAATAATAAAGCCACAAATTACCGTATGAGCACAGCATCTCCCATCTGTCAAAGAGTCCCCGGAGCCGGTCCAGATCCGCGCACTAGGCCAGGAGCGGCACTGGGGAGTCCACCAACAGGACACGAGACACCAAAATGCCATCCATGGCATAAATAAATCTAATAACGAACCTAACTGTAGAGACAACTAGCAAACCTCCCACACCCTTAGTGAACGCACCCCATAAAGGCACGAAAAACATTCATAAAACGACCACAAAATAACGCATATTAAACATTGAATTAGGGCCGACTCCCCTGGCCCCAGGGGGATGGCCGCCCTCAGCATCCTGTAGCAATCAAAAAAGTTCAGGAGAGCGTCCAACTATCACAGGGATACAGAAGCCCCATGAACATATTCAGGTGATAGGATCATTCTCAGGTGGCACAAAGCTGAACAAGTGAGGCAAATCATGTCGCAAGCGAAGCGGTCCAAGGGACTCCTCATCCCCGCTGTGGTTATACAGTACCAAAAAAGAAACATTCAAGAACAGATAGGGGTGGAAGGAACAATGAAAGACCTTAAGAGGCACTTCCACATGGTGGAGGGGAGGATCTCCGGGTCCCAGGGAGAAGCATCCCACACAGCTTCCATATTTCCTCCATTAAATCGTAATTGAGGTAGTAGAATTCCTGGGCCCCAAGCATAATCAGCTTCACATGGCAGCAGAGTATCCAAAACTGGGCAGACAGGTAAGTGATCCGTTTGCATGCATCTGGGCTCTAATAAGGACTGCATACTAGATAATAGCCACCAAAAAGGGCTACCAAAAGCTGCATGACTGGGAGGGGAAGATAAGTCCTGGGTGGTCAACAGAGGTCTCTTGGACCTAATAAGGGGTGAGTCAGGAGCATGGAGAGTACCATGTAAACTCCAGTCATCCTGCTCGGCTCTGACATGACATACTTGATCACGGACCTCATCATGTGTAGCCCCAGTAGAATCGGAGTGTGCAACAGAGGAGACCGGCACATCGTCAGCATGATCAGTATTGTAAAGTGCTGGTCTGACCCCCCCATAATCAGATCTCAGGGCCACCGGATCTTCCCAGATTTCAGCTCTAAATGTATCCATAAGGGCCGTGAGGTCAGCTTTTGTGAGTAATCATAGTAAATCTTACTTCGTTGCAAGCATTTCAGCCGCCATATTGAATCAGGTACACTGCGCTAGCTGTCTAGCGTACAAGCAAACTCAAAAAGCTGCAATATTAAACATCTAAAAAGCAGTTACAATAATTGCATTTTGGCCTAGGAACAGCACAAGATGCGTCTGTTTCCTTAGCCAGTTCGCTCCGCCCCTCCTTCCATGGTTTTAAATGGGCATTTATGCCCTTGAAGGTTGGAGCGGTCTTCAACTTATTGTAGAGCAATGTATTAGAGACCTTTCTAGCCTTCAATGGGTTAAAGGCCCATTTAAATCAAGGTGGATTTTTGTCCTGTGATG
This sequence comes from Rhinophrynus dorsalis, assembly GCA_037306005.1. Classification (NCBI taxonomy): domain Eukaryota; kingdom Metazoa; phylum Chordata; class Amphibia; order Anura; family Rhinophrynidae; genus Rhinophrynus; species Rhinophrynus dorsalis. Next base: position 579,313,629 of record CM074718.1, read on the forward strand.
CACATGGTTGCTCCAAAGGACTCCAGTTCTCTTTTGTGCATAAGGCCTTTGGACATGCAACCTTTCTGCTGTTTAACTTGGTCATTCACTAACATTCATTGGGATATCTTAAAGAGAGCACACATGGGGACATCTTAGTGAGATTATGTCAAGCAGTCTAACAGATGTCACTATCCTTGTCACTTGCATAGACCATAATTGATTGGTTATCCATGTAGATGATCTTATAACCAAAGCAGAGATATAACTAGAGTTAGCATAAACACAAAGAATGTGGAGGAATTCTGGAGAAAACTGATAGTACCATAAGGGGGAACAATATTTAAAAAAAAAATTGTCATTGGTTTAATGGAGATTTTAACCTCTTGAATGCTAGCAAGGTCACAAATGATGCAGTGCGGTCCTCTGTATCATTAACCCTTTGAGTGCCAGAGGGTAGAGGGCTTTGCAATACTTTGTATACCCCTCTGGCACTCAAAGGGTTAAAGGAGTTTCAAGCCCCAAATCAATGGAATTTTTATTTTTGTTGATTATCACATAGTTGGTTTGCACCCAGATTTCTCAATTTTTTTGATTTGTGTGTGGTGCCTCTATAACAATAACATTTGGTGCTTTTACTGCAGAAGTATGCATTGTATTTACAATAAATAAAAAAGAGTAATTAAACTAAGAATTACTCATTTTATTTTTAGAATTCACAGGAATGGCCATCACATCAATATGCATTTTTATTTTAAATGCATTTTTTAAAAGTGGATTGCATTGAATATTTGAAATATGCATGAAAAAGCTATAATATGTGACATGATACAGAAAGGGACGGTTTGCATTTTACAGTTGTCTGAATGGATTTTATCCAATGGGAAAATCAGGAGTGCTCCACATATTTATAAATAAACAGACAAGTAACAGAAAAAGTTCTTTATTCCAATTCCAGTTATAATGGCCCCATAAGTAGTTGATAAAAAAAGAATGTGATCAGTGAAACAGGTCTTTAAAGAAGAATATTAAATGTTAAAGGGACAGTAATGTCCCCCCAAAAAATCCAGTTTTGTAGACTTAAAAAAAACAAACAAACCCGATCTCTCAAACCACTATGGTTTGAGAGATATAGGGATTCAAAGTTCTCCCCTCTCTCCCTTTCTCCTGACATCAGTGTCTAGCCGACAGCAGGAGATCCTAGTGAGGCGACCAGCAGGCAGCTCTGCAGATGAGCCGAGATTGCGTTATCTAGAAAGAATTCATTCATTTGAAATGTCTACAAAGTGTGCTTGCAAACCAGGCACACTTTGTAGATCTTTCCAATTAATCAATTCTTTATAGATGACGTGATTTCGGCTCTGCTGCAGAGCCTCCTCGAGTCGTACAACTCGACTCACCTGCTGACAGCTTTACAGCTGACATCAGGAGAAGGGGTGGGGGGAACTTTGAATCCCTATATCTCTCAAACCATAGCGGTTTCAGAGATGGGGTTTGGAGCATATTTATTTATTTTTAAAAGTCTACAAAACTGGATTTTTTGGGGGGGATATTACTGTCCCTTGAAAAGGATTAGTAAAGAGTTTCCTTGCTGAGTAAAACAGGGGTAATCCCGCCATTAGGAAATACTTTGTTCCAAAATTATATCTGTTTAAACTGTTCTTTTCTTTTTTATATTTACAGGAAATAGTGGATGGGTTTGGGGGTGGGGCCATTTAAGGTGGTCATGGGTGGAGCTAATGGCACCTAGAGTGCCCTGAAAATCCAGCTCTATCAAGTAATGTCATAATAGATATTCTGTTTGATTTCTTGAGAGAAGGAAGCCTCTGGCAGCAGTTCCCCCAGAATGTGACAGTAACAGCTTTTACTCAGCAGGAAAAGCCATGCAATAAATGTAAAGCAATGCGCTTCGTACCCCTCTGGCATGTGAAGGGTTAAGGTTTAGTACTCCTTTACGTAGCCATATTTGGATAAACTGTGTGAATGGGCGGATAAGTGGCAGATGACCTTTTATGCTTTTGAGTTGCACAAACAAACATGCAACATATACACTAAGTAGAAAACTACTTGGGGAATACTAGTGGACTACACAACAGTGTAGAGTGTCACTGAGCTGCTGCAGGAGCCAGTATAAAAAAGGATATAGGTGCATGGAATGGCAATGTAATTCTATCTCATTATACATTCTTATTAAGACCTCATCTAGAATATGGAGTATGGAGAAAATTTTTTAAATGAACTGGAAAAAGTACAGAGACTTGCAAGAAAAGGAATAAAGGAGATGGAAGAGTTTAGCTATAAAGAGAGACTACACTATTTGAGTTTGTTTACATTAGAGAAGAGGCCTCTAGGGGGCGTGATTACTATTTAAATATAATGAAATTCAACACAATGCACTCTCTGGGGAACTCTTTAGCTAGTAAAACCAAAAAAAACAAGGGGGCATCCTTTAAGACTAGGGGAAAGGCAATTTGAAATCAAACAGACAGGGTTTTTTGTAGAGAAAAGGCAGCAAGGATGTGAAATTATTTGCAACCGGAAGCTGTTTTTGCAGATATTTTACATACATTCAACAATATTAGATACCTTTTAGCTCAGAATTATAACCCTTTCAGTGCGGATAGGATGGTAACCCAGAGAGATATCTGACTGCCTTTTGGATGCAGGAATGAATTGTTGTACCCACATCGGGCATAATTGAAAATTGCATACATTTTTTATGCCTTCCATGAGATCAACAAAAACAATGGCGACACATTTTGAAATGGATGTACTCATGTCTTTATTACAACCATATCAACAATGTTACTATATTTTTCCTCAAAAGTGGTACTTTTAATTTTCACAAAGTCACAACTAAAAATGCATTTTTCACTTTTAAATGCTTCTTGGGGTCCTGTGTTTTAACAGAGAAAACTGCTCAATGTGGTCAATCTCTTTCTTCTGTCAGGATATCAAAGAGCGGGCTATAAAGAATCTTCACCAACCTGGCCTGTCTGTAGATGCTCATGTTTTATTACTTATATCAGGAATTGCAATTTCACACTCTAAATTTAAAGTTCATAGCTTAGGTACTTTAACCATTTAAGGAACAGAGGGAGTGTCATGCATTGCTTTGAATGAGTGTTGTATCCATCTGGTTCTTAAAGGGTTAACCCTAACTTCCAATTCATGCTGATGAGTGGAAAATAAATCTGACCACATAACAATGTATTGAGCCTTATCCGTGTGTTGGGTTATAGAATTCTGTAAAAGGTAAAAAAAAAAAAAAAAAAAAAAAAAAAAAAAAGAAGACGGGACTTTAGGTTAAGTTCTGAACCAGATGCTCAATTTTTCCTGAAGTGCTTAGACTTCATACTCCTGGGCACAATAAATCTGTAAATTTAGTAGTGGAGCCTGTGCTGGGGAGCAGTTGAAGTCAAGAAATTTGCTGTTATTTAGTAATAGTAAAAAAGCAGTTTCTAAATCATACAGGTGTTTCCTTCTTTTATCTTTTTTTAAAGTGACAGTCACCTTCCTTTTTGACTTTAAATTTGTTGCAAGTTCATAACATATAATTGTAAATGACCTATGTTTTTTTTTCATCTTCAACTTTTTTTTGTTAACATTTGAATGCCAGAGAGGTATCCAGGGGCTGGCTACCTCTCTGGCACTCAAAGGGTTAACCATTCAAGGACCAGTGGGATGTGCAGTGCATTGCTGTGCAATGTGTTGTGCACCCCTTGGGTCCTTAAAGCGGAACTTTCATTAAACGTATGGCTACTAGCTTTGAAATAGATGTTTTATCTTTAAGAAATAGCCCAGTGTAATGGAATCCTTCCCGTTTGGGGACTGACGGCAGGTTAGTGCAGTCTGCGTGCCTGCTCAGTTAGTCCCTTCCGGTAACCATATGGTGCACTGCAGTGCTACTCAATGGAGACCGGGATTGACAGTGCAGGCGAGCAGACAAGATGCCTGTGCTGTAGCCTGGGTTCTGGTCTCCAAACGGGAAGGGTTCCTTTACACTGGGCTATTTTTTAAAGGTAAGACATCTGTTTCAAAGCTAGTTGACATGCGTTTAATGAATGCACGGAGACTAAGTAAGTTCCACTTTAAAGTGTTAAATAGGCTCAGGCACTCTCGGTGCTTCAGTTTGAAAAATAAAAAAATGCTAGCAACTTTCATGTCAGCCTCCATGAACTGATTGAAAATGTTATCACTTGAACAAACACAGAGGTACAAAATGTATAGGGACCATACATTTTGATTTTCTGGCCATAGCAAGTTAAGTGGGTGGTTATTATAAAGAAGTTTGTCATTACATGACTATTTTAGTATGTAAAAACAATGTTGAAATGTGAATCTCTTGGATTCTTTACAGAAGGTGGAGGACATATGCTCTTCTTGTCAGGAACACAAAAGTGCTCATTCATTTTGTATATATTTTAAACATAATGGCTATAGAGCATACCCAGAACTATATCAGTGTTACAGAATGGGGTAGGGAAAGAATGAATATAAAACTTTAGTGAAACTTGTGTTTTTTAAATATTATTCATTGTAAGCTGCTGATTTTTTTCTTCAGATTGTAGCTCTTTTATGCAGGTAATATTAGCCCTGAAATTGTAAAAAAATGTGTTAAAGAAGGCAGTTAAAGGGATAGTAATGTTTCACAAAACCAGCAGCTCCAATCAGAATTTGAGCCATAGAGAGTGTTATTTCAATATTGTCAGAGTTGCAATTTAAGAGCAATTGAATGATAAAGTATGCCACTCCTGCCCCTTTTACCTAGTGTAAGCCACCTCCCCTCAGATGTGGAATCTGGTCCACAGACCAGACAGGTCACAGCAAGGGACAAACTTTTTACTGTTAGAACAATGAAAGCCCTGCCCCTATTGACAGGTTTTTCTGGTTTTTCCCTTATGTTAATTGAAGATTGTCCCTCTCTGCAATCCATTTGGTCACCACCCTGCGGCTGTGAGCTGAGCAGTGTTACATCAGTAAAAGGGATTGGAGGGGGATACTTTATCATGCAATTACTCTTGAACTACAACTCTGACAGTACTGAAATACCACTCTCCATGGCCCAAATACTATGAAGATTAATTGGAGCTGCTTTAATTATGAAACATTACTATTAAACGTTTAGCAACGCTGAATATGTAAAAATATGTATATTGTAGGGTTTATCCTTCTGACTTAACCCTTTGAGTGCCAGAGTGGCACAGAATGCATTGCTTTGCAATGCATTCCGTACCACTCTGGCACTCAAAGGGTTAAACAGTGGTACTCCCATGACTGACTGTGTTTTCATTCAACAGTTATTGCAGCTCAGAATTTAATTTTTGCAACATCTCAATGGCCTGACATTTTGCAGTGTGTTGCTGCACCATCATATAAAGACCTTTGGTCATTTGTGACCACAAACCTCCATAGGATTGTGTGGAAATGGGGCCACTGTAAAATGTTAGGCCATTGAGATATTGCACCTAAAAATTTCAGCTATGAACTGCAATAAGTTTGAATAAAACACCTCTCAGTAGGAGTACCCTAGTTTTACTCAAGTGGATAAACCCTTGAAAATAAATAAATATATAATATTTACATATGCAGTGTTGTTACCTGTTTAATTGCCTACTCTCTGTCTTACACACGTATCTATATTTTGGGGAGCACAAATAGTTTTTACATGCTTCTCTCAGTGATCGGAGTTGAGCTAGTGAAAGCTTTCACTTCTCATTCTCTGACAGTATCAGAACATAAATGGGGACAGGGCCATTATCAGAAACCCATCTAACAGCATACAGATACATAAAAAATAAGGGTAGCAACCCCCTCCCACTGATTCCAATCCACCATTCAGTATTATGGTTTGATTTCTAGGTCCCCAAATTGGTGGAACCCACACTGCAGAATCATCTTTATTTAACTGGTGACAAACTTAAATGCATACCTCCCAAGTGTCCCTCTTTAGGGGGGACAGTCTCTCTTTTGAAACCTAAATCCTTCTGTCCCTTTTCCCAACCTGGCATCCCTCTTTTTAGGAGATCAGACTGTGTGATCTGTATATAGGAGTATCACATTCCTCCAGAACAATAAAACTCATGTTAATGTTAGTTTAAATTTCACTGTATGTGTGTATAAATTAGTCTTTGTTCTTTCTCTAAATTATTTATTCAGATACATAAAGAGATGACAGTAGGTCATGAAATAACCTAAAAATTCTCAACAATGCATTGTCCCCCAGCTATGCCCCCAGCAAGACCACATAAAATAAATGTCCCTCTTTGGCCCATTTGTGAATGGGAAAAGAAGACAGAGGCTTGCCTGGTCATTAACATTACCTACAAATTGTTTAAGTTTACAGACTATGTAAAAGCTAAGATTTTGAAAAAAACAACATTTAGAGATACCTCTGTGTACAGAAGGCCGATCTGTTGCTAATTGTGTGCATGTATGTATATAAATTCATATGGTTATGTGTGTTCCCAGAAGGTTATGGTCTTTTAACATAGGGAAACTATAATTCATTATTTTACTGCTGTTTCTCTTTGAACACAGCTTTGAGCAGTTGGGTTTTCTGTTTTTTATCTGTGCCAGTTTGCATGACAGTCTGTTTTTGATTGCAATTCTTTTTTTTCTCAAACCCTCCTCAATACATTTCTGAAGACTTCTACTGAAATTGCTCTGAAACAAATGTGGGCATTGACATGATTATTGAGCTTCTAGCTGTAGCTCTAACAGAGATTGTGCTAGGAGCTTATCCATTGTTACTGCAGGATACTTCTGTATATGATGGTCTTGGAGGTCCCATGACTGAGACCTCATCTGAAACCCCTTTTGTGCTGTCATAGCTGAGGTATGTGCTGCAGAGGCAACTGAAGCATACGTAGTTCAAAGATAATGTATATTTGACCAAGTAGTACTTTTAGGCCAATAAAGCTTACACTCCTGTTTTTTTGTTATAACATTGGTCTGCATGACACTACTATATAACCAAATGCACTCAAGTGCATAATAATTTAAATACATTTGCTTGTATTTTATATTATTTTTTTATCGTCCCCTATTTTTTTTACACTTTCATGTCCCCAACATTGACCTTAATTTTTTATAGACCATATGTTCAGAAGAAAAGTGGAGGAGTTCTGTGAAAACCATTTGAACTATAGGGGACAAATAAATATACCAAAAATCCCCATTGTTTTAAATGGGTATTTTAATCATTTAAATTCTAGAGAGGTCTCCTGTGCATTGCTTCTGATTCTGCTTATTAACTCCTTGAGCACCAGAGGGGTATGCAGCACAATGCTTCCCAATGCATTCCACATCTCTGTTCCTCAGGGGCTTGGAATCAGCCTGTAGAACTGTGGGCCTTATCCACAAAATAAAAGAGGAGTGTTTCTGGAGCAAACTAACTGGACTATAGGAGAGAAATAAAAATCAATTTCCATTGATTTTAATGGGGCTTTTAACAAATCCTAGAGAGACATCCAACACATTTCTTTATGATGGGGGATATTCACTAGGCATGATAAAGAAGTGATAAAACAGAAATAACTTCTCCAGTTCCTATGATACTCTGTGTAGACAATGCACCAAGATTTAAACCCCATTTAAATCAATTGACAGTTGTATTTGTTCCCTATGGTGCAGGTGGTTTGCTTCAGATCTGGCTGTTCTTTCTACTGGCCCTGTGTGCATGATAAGAATGGGAAATCTAGATTGAGTACTTGATGATATTTTCCTCTCAGACTCCTATGACAAAACTGAAATATCATAGAAACATTTTGTATAGGAAATCATTTCTTGTTTCTCTTGAAATATACTGATATCATAAACATGACAGAGGGTCATTCCTGAACATCTCACAACACACTCAACGTGCAGCCCAGATGACAGTGCAACAGCTTCGAGCCTTAGAAGCTGAACATTAAATTACCTCTTTTTACAAGTTTTATCATTTTAATCACACAGCGTTCCCTTACCCACAATGATAACTGTCAGGAATGTCTGGTCTCAAAGCTATAGTATGTTTGCTGATAGTTTGTGATGTTTGGCATGAATTAAGGATGGGCTTTCTTTACAGCCACACTATGTGCTGCAATACCAAGTTATTATTAGTACCAATGATAACATGAACCCTTTAAGACTCACAGGAGTGTGCAAAGGGTTAATGCAGCACTGTACATTTGCCTATTAACCCATTAAGGACCAGAGTTGTGCAAAAGTATTGCAAAGCTATGCATTACGCACCCCTCTGGTCTTTAATCCTGTAAATGACGAAGACTTGGGCCTTTTCTAGTATGTTGGTGGCCAAACATATTTTTCAGCATGTTGCAATCCATCTGTTTAGGTTTGATTTCCAGGTGTAAATTTTTAGTTACATATGGAAAAACTATATCGTTTAGACTGTAAGCTCCTTGGGGCAAGAACCTCTCTCCTATTGTTTCTCTGAATGTGACAATTATTTTATCCCCTCTTATTTATTGTAACATACGTCTATTGTAAGGTGCTGCATACACTGTTTGGCGCCATATTAATAAAGATATACATACATACATCTATTTTTTTTCCCAGAACAATCAGCTTTTTAATGGTGCTTCAGGTGAAGTACATTTTTTTTCAAGATGTAATAAGCAAGAAAAAAAATATTAAAAAAATGTAAAAATATGTAATTTGTTACAATTATACACTAAATTGTGTAAGTCTTATTCATCAAGCTAACGAGGTGCAATTCTGGAGCAAACCAACAGCACCATAGACCTGAAATGAAAATGTTAATTCCCCCATTATGGTGCAGTTGGTTTGCTCCAGAACTATAGCTTCATGAATAAAGGGAGTGTATAAGTGTATATATATATATGTGTGTGTGTGTGTATATATATATATATATATATATATATATATATATATATATATATATATATATACACACACACACACACACTAGTTGAACAGCCCGTGTACATGGGTCACAGTACCAGGCAGCAATCGCCGTGGTGCAGTCATGCACAGTACAGACTGCCCGCGCCACGGCTGGTAATGGAGCGAGGTGCTTTGAATTCGGAGCGCCCCGCTCCTTTATCAGCAGCAGCGCGGCCAGTCTGTACTGCGCATGACTGCAGCGCCCGCAGCCATCTGTACTACGCATGACAGCTTCTGACAAACATACATTAGCAAATTATTATGTAGGATATGTGTGTGTATGTATGTATATGTATAATATATATATATGTGTGTGTTTGTATGTGTATGTATGTATGTATGTATATATATATATATATATATATATATATATATATATATATATATATATATATATATATATAGTTTAAGAACCGTACTCACACTCCTGTGAGTGCGGTTCATGAACTACAGACTGTATGTATACCCTATGGGACCTGGTACCCAGGCTGTTTCTTCATATTGACAAGGAGAGTGCATGGACTATTTGCTTTGTGATATAATAACCACAGGGTGTCGGCACTTACATCAAATTGTGTCATAATAAGCCCGGCTGAAACACTGAACTGGTTTCAATAAATCTTTCTGATTTTTGTATAGAAGCCCTTGAGTGCTACTCAGTCTTCTGTTGTTTATCTATTGAAGTTCGGGCACAGTGTAATAGAGATGAATGGAACTCAATCTTTTCATATTTCTCAAAACTCATTCTTCACCTTTCCTAGATTAACACATTACAGCTGTTTTCTTTTAAATTAATGTTATTGTTAATTCATGTTCTCTGTATTATTTATTTAGGACCTTCAAAAATTATTTCAATAAATTGTCTTCAAAACCCCCAGAACCAACTCTTGTCAATCAGTTGCAGTGGCTTAAGTATATTAAACCAAATGTATTCCCTTCTCTGGATAAGTAAGTATCTTTTTTGGAATGTCATAATTAGGATAATTATACAAATGAGAATACTTCAATCTAATAGTTCAGAGTTGCATTTTTTTTTTCTTCAATCTAGTTAACATTCTGTATAACGGTTTTAGGCAATGACAGTCGTGAAGATGAATCTATTAGGTTTTGTGGTGATAAAAAAAATCTCATTGTATATCCTCTCAGTTCTTCTAAATTTAAGCTATTTGACCAGTTCTATGGCAGCAGAAGGGTTAGTAGCTTGATGTGCCCACAGGGCTGTGCAACTGCCGGAATGTGAATCAGATGACCAAGAGCTTGCGCCGGAGTAATTTTTAGATGTACTGTTACTCTTCGAAAAAACAGAAACTATTCACATAACCAAAGAGTAGTATAGGCCCTCCAGCTGTTCAGGATTGCAATCATCCAAATCATCCAAATGAGGGGAATTGCAGTCCAGAACAGCTGGAGGGCCTCAGTTTGCCCAACCCTTGCATAAGTCCATACTCCATTAGCAGCAAGTTTGCTATAAGAAGCAGCAGATGTTCTCTGTAATATTTTCGCTCCTTAGCATCCCAAGAGAAGTACTTGATTCTCCTACATTTTGTTTCTTTCCTGCAAACGTACTCAAATTCTATTTAGAATCGCTACCTTATCTTTTTAATAGCAGCCATTTATTAAACAAACAGGGCCTTATCCATAAAAGTGGATTAATGTGGGGCACCACAGGAGACAAATAAAAAACCTCATTGATTTAAAGGAGAACTCTCACCTTTATGAAAGTTTGCCTCTATGTAATCTTCCTATAGCATTAGCATGTAATCTGTGTGTAATTTAATGCAGCCTACAGCGAAATGTACCGGTTTAAAAATGAGCCAATGACATCCCGTTAGGACAGGCTACCTTATAGCTTTGTCCTGCAGCCTGTCAATCTTCACCTCTTCCCCTCCCCAAGTAGGGCCATGTTCCAACCTCCAGCAATGACGGAGGATTTCTCCGCTTGAGCTGGAACAGTCTCTTGCCAATGACTTGAGCTCACATGGAGGAAGCCTCCGTCATTGCTGGAGGTTGGAACGAGGCACTACTTGGGGAGGAGAAGAAATGAAGATTGACAGGCTGCAGGACAGAACTCTATGACAGCCTGTCCTAAAGTGACGTCACGGCTCATTTTTAAAACAGTAGATATCGCCATATCGTGCATTAAATAAAAAAAAAACATAAAAAAATACACTGATTACATGTTAACGCTATAGGAAGATTCAATAGAGGCAAACTTTTATAGAGGTGAGAGTTCCCCTTAAAACTCGAGACCTCTCTATCAACCAAGGGATTCAAAGCCTTTAAATGAGTTGAAAATGTGTATGTGCCTCCTATAGTGCTATTGGTTTGCCCCAGAATTGCTCCACTTTTCCTTTGTAATAAGGTCTATAGTTCTTGGCTGCATAGGAACCATTGCAGCCATGGGGCAGAACTAGGCAGCCTGTATCCTTTTTCCCTGCACTGGTTTGGGGACTGCTAGTGTTCTTAGGAATCTTAGCAATATGCATCTTATTAAGAGGACAATATCAAAGGAATTAGGTGGTAGCTCTAGTCCCATTCACATTATTTCTCAAGCAGAAAGCTGTAAAAAATGTTTTCTCTTTTGATTAATTCTTCATTTTGAAATAGGTTATGAGCATGCCTCTACTACATGTGCTTATCCTCCCCCCACAGTTTACAGGACTTGTCTTGCTCACACAGCTATGTTTAGTGATGAGAATGGGATAGCATATGTCTTTCCATATGTCCAACACAAAATAACTCCATATAGCTATTGGTGGTCTATTGGTGTCCAAGCTTTCTCTGCAGCATGTAATTTCTCCCTTTAGAGTGAATCATTTTACTGTGCAGTGTATTTCAATCTGCATCTAATTTAAGAGCCAAGAATTTTGTATTTATTGCAACTTGATCATTCTCCATCTGGTCGCTAAAAACCCTATATTTGTAGCAAGATATTCTATAAATTACATTTTATTAATTTTTTTTACACAGATGCAATTGAAAGACTTCATGTTTCCTTTATAAGTGTCACTTAACACATGATCTAATTTACAGTTAGTGTCTTTGAGTTTTTATACTACTGGTGGTGGAATTCATTTCCCTCTTTGGATCCATTTATTTGTTTGAACTTTTTCTAATCACCATTGGGAGGAATGTATGAATATGACACCTTTGCTAAAACAGTCACTGAAATTTAGCAAACCATTATAGCATGGCTGTACCTAACCCCATGGTTCAGCCCACTTAAACATTTTTTACAAGAATATTTTTTGCATAATTAAGTAAAACCCTACAGCCTATACATCTGCTTATCTCAGTCATTGTGTAAGGTAAAGCCCATGAAGATGTAGGTCAGTACAGCCTATATACCTGCTTATCTCAGTCATCGTGTAAGGTAAAACCCGTGGAGTTGTAGGTCAGTGCAGCCTATACACCTGCTTATCTCAATGATTGTTTAACTGATATTCTACAATTTGAAAATAGCTATCTGTTAATTACCAGTATTCTCTCTGTCTTCACGAATGACTGGCAATAGGCCTATATAAATGTGCACATTTGTCCAAATACAGTTGATTAAAGATTTTTTTGGTACTGCTTCTGTATTACTGCTGAAAAATCCAAAGTTTTTCAATATCCAAAAGGCTATATTTCACCATTGTCATAAAATATATATCCTATAATATCAAAGGCCAGAATGTTTGCCCGATGCAGTCATGAGCAGTAGAGACTGCCCAAACACACACACAGAATGCTGGGAGTTCTGTGCTGGGTGCATTCTGTGTGTTCGGGCAGTCTCTACTGTGCATGACTGCATCACGTGCCCCTCCAGTGAGGTGTTGGTAGTACGCAGAGCAGGACCGGCCTCTTTACCTCACCGGACCTTGGCCCGTGTACGCAGGCTTTTACACTAGTGTGTGTGTGTATATCTATCTATCTATATATATATATATATATATATATATATATATATATATATATATATATATATGGCTCTTACACACACAGATTTTTGATCATGTGACCCGTGACTGAAAAATCTTGAATGCCCACACATTTTAGGGAAACTATACCATTTACTCTTAAGGTAGTCAGATTTTGAACATCCAACTGTTGGGGGGGGGGCTTTAAACTAAAGAGTACCCTGGATGGCATATAGTATATCAGGGGCAGCCAGTTCTTGGACCCGTAACTGTTGGCAGTACAGCTCCCAATTATACATTGACTGGTTGGGGATGATGGGAATTCTAGTCCCCTACAGCTGGAGGTCCAAAATCTTTCTGCCCTTGATCTACTATATATCATTCAGGGTAATCATACATATATCTCCATTTCTGTCACCATCACTTTCCATGTGTGCTTTCTAAATTAATTGAACACCACCTACTGGCTGTAGTTATACTGGGTAAAACCAAATAAAATCAGATTTAATCGTACACCAAATGTATCTATTTTTACCTTCTAGAACAAGAACATACATGGCTCCACAAAAAGGATAAGTGAAGTTACTTTGTGTCAGTAACATATCTGGCAGCCTACCAAATGTTAATTTGCTTTTAGCTACTTGAGATTAAATGTAATTCCTTCCCTGAGCAGTTTTAAAGTAAGCAAGGCATGAAAGCATTTTCTGAGTAATCTGGGAGGAATTGACATTTAAATGAGTTAGCATTACATCTGCACTTTAAGGCTATTCATTTCATAGATAAATTAACGACATTATTCTGTCTTTATCTTGCGTTTTGAAAGAACTCCATCAGCAGGGGAAATGGCAGACCAGGGTCAACTGAAACTGCTCTTATCCCAACCATGCTGTAATTGGAACTTGCTGTTGCTAACGCTGCTGCATCCTGATTGTCTCATTGCAAGAACTTTGCTGAGTTGTTCAAGTAAGTATCTTGTCACACTTTGTGTGTGTGTGTGTTTCTGTATCTGTGTGTGTATTATATATATATAATGTGTGTGTGTGTGTGTGTGTATTTGTTTTATATATATATATATATATATATATATATATATATTTATTTATTTATTTTTATTATTATTTTTATGCAGAACCACTTGAAATCATAAAATATTAAACTTACTAAAAATTAATGGATAAGTCTTAATTGCTGCATTTTATTAAAATGTTGATCATACACAGTACTGTGCAAAAGTTTTAGGCAGGTGTCAAAAATATACTTGTTGATAGTTTATTTTAATTAACAAAATTCATAGTGCGAGAACAGAAGAAAAATCTAAATCAAATCAATATTTGGTGTGACCAACATTTACCTTCAAAACAGCATCAATTCTTCTAGGTGCACTTGCACATAGTTTGTTAAGGAACTCGGCATGTAGGTTGTTCCAAACATCTTGGAGAACTAACCACAGTTCTGTGGATTTAGGCAGTATCAGTTGCTTCTCTCTCTTCATGTAATCCCAGACAGACTCGATGTTGAGATTAGGCTCTGTGGGGGCCATACCATCACTTCCAGGACTCCTTGTTCTTCTTTCTTCTGAAAATAGTTCTTAATGACTTTAACCGTATGTTTGGGGTCATTGTCATGCTGCAGTATGAATTTGGGACCAATCAGATGCCTCCCTGATGATATTGTATGATGAATAAGTATCTGCCTGTACTTCTCAGCATTGAGGAGACCATTAATTCTGACCAACTCCCCAACTCCATTTGCAGATATGCAGCCGCAAACTTACAAGGAACCTCAACCATTCTTAACTGTTGCCTGCAGACACTAATTCTTGTACCACTCTCTAGGCCTTTGGCGAACAAATTGCATTATGCTACAGAAATTTTGATGCATCAGTCCAGAGCACCCGCTGCCATTTTTCTGATCCCCAGCTTCTTTGTTTTCATGCATAGTTGAGTCACTTGGCCTTGTTTCCACATCGGAGATATGGCCTTTGAGGCCTAATCAATTCTGTGCTCTTACCTCTGTATGGCCACCCGCCAGCATGGCCTCCGGCCACTTCCTCATTGCTATAGTCATGTTTTAGGCACTGGCACGGACACCTGTTTATGGGCCTATTCTGTTGGGCCTAACTGGGTTCCGCCTCCTTCTGCTGCTTTATAAACCTCATTGAGGCTAGGACTTGTTGCCCTTTCATGGTGCCCTTTCTGAGTGAGAAGGGACGAAGATGTAGAATGTGCGTCGCCAGGCAGGGGACAATGCCAACGCGTGAAGAGAGGAGAGAGGTATCGGAGGAAGCGGGCAGCAAATACAAGCTTGCCACCCGCTTCCTCCGATGTCTCTCTCCCCTCCACCAGCTTCCTCCAATGCCTCTGGTCCTCTTCAATGTCAGCAGCCATCAGATGTTAATACAAGTATATCAAGGAAGCGCTGCGGAGGGCTGCTTCCTCAGTCGTTTCTTTCCTAGATCCATTCATTCATATTGTCCTACTTACTGTGTCCCTTTGCTATTAGTACTTTTGCTCCACTCTCCGTTTGAAGGAGAGTGAAGCAAAAGTACTAATAGCAATGGAACACAGGAGGTAGGGCATTAGAAATGAATGAATCTAAGTAAATCTGTGTTAAATAAACGTCTTTTAATAATAAAATGTGTAAAACACACACACATATAGTCAAGGTATGTAGTCCATACCTTGCCTATTAACCCTTTGGGTACCAGAGGGGTAGGAAACATGCTAAGCAATGTTTTCCTACCTCTCTGGTACTCTAAGAGTTGAATATCAGACAGATTTGTGGACTAAATGGCAGTACCTGAAGTGGATGTGGGTGGAGTTAGTATGTCCCATATATACAATATATGTGACATACTAAGGGGGGGTGTCAAAGGGGGGTATTGCTTAGTGCTTGGTGTACTATTTTTCTTTATTGTAACCCTTTGAATTCCACAGGGTTGAGCAGTGCACATCCCTATGGCATTCAAAGCTGTCCATGGTGCTGAAAGCCATCTATGTGTTCCCCTACTAGCTGTGTAGGGAAAAGCACAGAGAATGCTGTTCAGAACTGGCGACGGTGGTTTTCTACTCTGACTTGTGTGCTGGTGGTTTTGGATTTTCTGACTGAACTTTCTACTGTGGAGTGCTGTGACTGGCTGTGGTGCTAGGTAACATTTTTATTGTGTGTTTTTAGGTAAGATTTTCTGAGCGACGCAGGTTTCAGGTTAACATGTATTTTGTTGGTCATCGCTCGTTAGCCTTGAGATTTGAATCTCACGTTTACACGGTCTTGCTTAACTCACGAAGGCAGTTTTTTTCTTCAAGTTTGTTTTAACGCCAACATTTGGATCAAGCCCGATATGCCTACAAAATCCCTGACTTTGTGCAAGTGTATCTGGAAGAAGTGATGCTGTTTTGATGGCAAAGGGTAGTCACACCACAAATTGATTTGATTTAGATTTTTCTTCTGCTCACTCACTATGCATTTTGTTAATTGATAAAATATACTATTAACATTTCTAACATGTACAGTAGCGCTGCTACGCCATCCTGTGGAGGGTTATGGTCAGCTGACCAGAGCTGTCCATAGGATGGTGTAGCTAACGCACCACTGTAACCTTTCAGGCCATTGATATACTGCACCTAAAAAATTCAAGTTTTAGCTGCAATAACATTTGAATAAAACACCTCTCAGCAGTGGGAGTATCCTTCATTTACGCATGAAGGTAAACCCTACAATATATATATAAAATATATATATTTTTTTTTTTACATGTTAAGTGTTACTATTCCTTTAAAGGGATATTAATACTTCGATTAAACTGCAGCTCCGTTTTATTTATATATTTTTAAACCCATAGTGCTATATTTAGTTACTTACAGTGTTGTAGTTCAGACCTGCAGAAAGGTTCCCCCTCCCACCCCTCCTGCTCGCGTGACTGATTCTCTCCCCTGGACCGGCTGGAGAGCGGCGAGGGACAATCTTCAGTAAGCAAAGGAAAATCCTTTTCTCCTTCATCAAGGAAGGCAGGGTTTTCCTTATACTTACTGTGTTAAGATTCAAGATCTTAGGGGAGGCAGCAAGAACGGGTGGGAAGGGGGAACATTTCTGCAGGAGTAGTGTTTGAACTACAACATTGTAAGTAACTAAATATAGCACTGTGGGTTTAAAAATATATAAATAAGACTCTGAGCTGCCGTTTAATCAAATTATTACTATCCCTTTAAGTTAATTCAACTGAACCACGTGGCACAGTTACCAGAGCTTTTAATTAAAAAAAAAAATATTTTTAGATGGCGATAAGTTTTGAATGAAGTGTTTCACAACAGTGGAAGTAACCTTGTGTTCAGTATGAAAACAATATACCCTTTGCATTAAAAAGAAACTTTAGTATTCCTTTAGCCCTCTGAATGCTGGAGACTTCTCCAGAGCACTGCTTTGAAGTCTGTTTATGACATCTCCACACACCACTGCTTTAGCAGATATAGTAGTGGAAACATTTTCAGTTAAACCAGATATAGAACTAATGGAAGGTCCTACAGTTTTGAAGCATACCAACTGCATCATGGGGGAAAAATACAGATTCCCCAAATTCCCAATAATATAATGGGGAGTTTAACCCTTTGAATGCTAGGGAAGATTCCAACTCATTGCTTGTGATAGATCTCTGTCTTTCAAGGGGTTGAAAGTCCCCTTAAATCAGTGGACATGTTTATTTGTACCCTATAGTACAGCTGGCTTTCTCCAGAATTTACCTGTGAGGATATAGGCCCCAAGGGTCCTTCTGTCACTTCTGTTTGTATGGGTTTGGTGCTATAACACAGGGAAACACAAGGAACCGGATTCTTTAAAAGGTTGTATTTTCGGTGCAACCATAATAAAAAAATAAAAAAATAAATAAATAAATAAAACCCTGCTCTTCATAAGTACTTACTATTCTTGGGGTTAGGTGTAGTTGCTCTGCACCCTACAGGGGAGAGTGATTAGTGGGCCTGCAGGCCAGGTGCCAGTAACCCTTTCAACCCCACAACCCATGTCACTGGCTGGCCTATACCCTTCTCAGTGACACACAGTGAGCACTGTTTAAGACACAATCATACTACATTGTGAGGGGCATCAGAATCCCCCCAGCTATTGATCACCCAGTCAATGGCAATCAATAAGGGCAGCCGTGCAGGTTAACTGGGCTCTCTCACTTCCACTCTGTCCACTCTTCTGGGTAGAAGCAGGTGGGACCAGGAAAAGCCTCCACATCATAGGTGATGTCACTGGTAATGTAAAGGCATTCCCCAACGGTGAAATTAAATGAATAAATTAATCCATAGTGAAATGATATAAAATAAATGTAATACCTCAAATTAATTAAACTGATAGTAATTGCGATCATTAAAAAATAAATCCAATAATTCATTCTTGTAGTAAGTTAATAAATCCCCAAAAATAAACCAAAGAGTAAATCCAGCAATGAAATTACATAATGCAGATGAACTGGATAAAATGAATAAAGAAATCTGTTAATCCGATGATGGTCTACCATGAATCATGAATGAGTAAATAAATGTCTCTATATAAGTTAATGCATCTGAAAAAAATATATAAATTATATCCGGCATTGAAATAGTGTGGAACGTATAAATAGTATGAAGTAAAACAATCCACTAAATTGGCTCAGTTCCTGAATAAAATCAATCCAGTTACAGGTGTAACAAGAAACACAGAATACATAGTTGCTTAATCCCAAATCAAAATGTCTAGATAATTAGGCTATAATGGTATACTGAAGCCCACTTTAACACAGAGTCCCACACAGTCTTGTATACCATTAGTAATTAAATGAGAAATCCTTTGGAGAATTGGAATTGGTAAACCCTGAAAATTCACCTGGGACTTGATGCAAACTAAAATTCTGAAAGTATATCTGGACAGACCTGAGAAAGGGATTAAAATGAGGACAGACAGTCTTACCCTATACTCTTCTACCTCATTTTCACTCAGGTTTACCTGTCCAATTCTATGTTGATTGTGCCGACATTAGAGTTTAGTTTCTTCACCCTGCTAAATCCACCTGAGTTTAAATGCCAACGTCTCCCGCTACTCTCAAATCTTTACTACATGTTTTTAGACCAGTTGTTTGGTATAATTTATTTATTGAGCTGATACCCGTGAAGTATATTATTATATATTGTTCAAAATGGTATGCTGTTTCTACCTTTTCTTCATTTCTGTAGTTTTTAGTAGAAATAACATATTTGAAAAATTATGAAAATAAGAGATAACAGTTGGCATAGATTTGTACTTCTGGTACCCCCTAGAGTATGGTAACTAATGTTTTCAGAAGAGAAGTAGCTAATACATTCACTAGGACATACTATAGTTTTTAAATATTTCAGTATCTTATGTAATAAAATTACAGTTTTCCTTTAGTGCCATATTCTGGAAACATTTGTGCACACCGAGCTAGGATTAGAAAGGCAAGTGACCCTTCATTTGATTAAATGGGATGTCTACAAACAAATGAAAAAGTATTTGCCCCTGGTTGATTTTCTGCATCATTTTCATATTTTTCTTATTGAATTTTGATATGTCATTTTGTGGGTTAAAGTAATATATAGGGGGAGTCTGATAGAAAAAAAATGAAACTATAGTTTGGTGTGCTAGGTAATCAAACATGCAGTCTTCAAGTGTGAAAAAGTTATTGCCCTCCTTGGTACCTTGGTAAACAATCAGGCCTGATTTGAGCTGGCCTTGACAAATATAAAGCTGATTAACTTTGGCCCTTGCCCTCAGATTGTTGTCAGCACACAGGTTCCAATGTCATATCATGCCACAATCTAAAGAAATTCCCGATCACCTCCAGAAAACAATTTTTGATGCGTATCAGTCTGAAAAGGATTACAAACCCATTACTAACCCTCTGGGGCTTGCCCAAACCATAGTCAGAGCCATATTGACCGAATTGAGAAGGTTCAAGACAGTAGTGCATGTTCCCAGGATTGGCCATCCTGCCAAAATTTCTTAAAGAACAAGGTGTAAAATCATCCAAGAAGTCACAAAGGACCCTAGACCAACATCCAGGGATCTGCAGATCTGTCTCACCAATGCTAAGGTCAGTGTTCACGACTCCACCATCATAAAGGCACTGTGCAAAAATGGGATTTATGACAGAGTAGCAAGGCAGTAACCACTGCTCACTAAGACTCACTAGTAGTGTTGAGCGAGCACCCCGATGCTCGGGTGCTCGGGTGCTCTGACCGAGCACCCCCTGAGGCTCGAGTGCTCGGCCGAGCACCCGAGCTCCATTGAAAAGCATGGGGCGACACGAGCATTTCACCAGGCACCCCCTGCTCTGATGAGGGGAGGGTGCCTGGTCAATGCCCCCCTTCATCTCCTCTATGCCCCCTTCATCTCTGAATGCCCCCTTCATCTCCGCAATGTCCCCCTTCATCTCCGCAATGTCCCCCTTCATCTCCGCTATGCCCCTCTTCCACAATGTCCCCCTTCATCTCCGCTATGCCCCTCTTCCACAATGTCCCCCTTCATCTCCGCTATGCCCCTCTTCCACAATGTCCCCCTTCATCTCCTCTATGCCATAGAGGAGATGAAGGGGGACATTGTGGAAGAGGGGCATAGCGGAGATGAAGGGGGACATTGTGGAAGAGGGGCATAGCGGAGATGAAGGGGGACATTGTGGAAGAGGGGCATAGCGGAGATGAAGGGGGACATTGTGGAAGAGGGGCATAGAGTCTATGCCCCTCTTCCACAATGTCCCCCTTCATCTCCGCTATGCCCCCTTCATCTCCGCAATGCCCCCGTACCTCCAGTCCCTGGTGGTCCAGCGGAGCGTCTTCTGATCTGTGCCTCTTCCGGCACAGATCCCTGCCACCCGAACATGGCGGGAGAGCACATGGCGGTACTCGACGAGTACCGCCATGTGCCGAGCAGAGCGATGCTCGAGCCGATCCGAGCATCGGCCGAGCACGCTCGCTCAACACTACTCACTAGACTTTACCAAAAAAGCATATGGATGATCCTCAAGAGACTTGGAACAATGTTATATGGGCAGGTGAGTCAAAAGTGGAACTTTTACTGGTGACATGGGCCCTGTTATATCTGGTGAAAACCAAACACTACATTCAACATGTAGAACCTCATACCAACGGTCAAGCATGGTTGTGGCAGTATTATTGGGATGTTTTGCTGCATTACGACCCACAATAATTTTCCATGATTGAAAACCATGAGTTCTGCTTGTATTTGAGATTTTTACAGGAGAATATCAGGCCATATGTCCGTGAGCTGAAGCTGAAGGACAGCTGGGTCATGCACCAAGACAATGATCCAAAACACACAAGCAAGTCTACATCAGAATGGTTTTAAAACTAGAAATTTCTGGAATAGCCTAATCAAAGTCCAGACCTAAACCCCATTGAGATGTTGTGGCGGGACCTGAAATGAGCTATTCGTGCTTGAAAACTCACAACTGTCACTGTCAATTGTCACTAAGTTAAAACAGTTCTGCATGGAGGAGTGAGTAAAATGTCCATCACAGAGCTGGGAGAGACTGATCAATAACTACAGGTCCCCAGTTATCGAATATTATGCTTTGGTTGAAGATCTAATAACATATGCCAAACATATGCATCATGCTGAAAATCAGACAGGGGGCAAATACTTTCTCACAGGACACTACTTTCATGAAATGCATGCTTTTAGGGGGTTAGATTTATGTCATAGAGTAAGTAAGTCTTAGAACAATGTTTAGTACATTTTGGTTATGTCCATAAAAATGTCAATTGAATTTCTGTTATGTGAAGTTACTAATTTGTGCTTCTATACATGTTGGGTATTAGTGTACTCGGGAGGTATTTAAAAATGTTTTTCACGGAGTGACAACACATTTGTCAAATACTATTGTGATAATGTGAAGCTAGCTTTGACTAGGTGTTTCTTTAGACCACTGTGACTGTCAGTGTCCTTCCTGATTTTCTTTTGATCAGTGTCATGTTCCTTGGTTTGTAGTGTGTCATGATTCTCCTGTTCACCCTTCTGGCCTGTTTGGTTTTTCCCTTTGCACTTATTTTGGTCTGCCTCTGTCAGGATTCTCCTGTTCACCCTTCTGGTCTGTCTCTGTCTGTTTTTTCCATTTGCACCTATTTTTATCTGTCTCCCCTTTCATCACTTCCTCCTCCTTCTCCTCCTTTTGGTCAGCTAGGGTTTATAGCCTTAGGCTTCTGTAACCTTATGGCCTAGTTATTCAAGTTTGTTTATGGATAGACCTGACTTAGTTTGTACTTCAACCTTGGCTTGTGTATTTGGATTTTCCTCCCGGTTGTTTACCCCCAGGCTTACATTTACTGACTACTGATTCTGCTTTCCTCTTATACCCTATACTGTCCTGGTGACCTTGGCTTGTTTTGACTATTCTTCTACTTGATTTCACCCACAACATCAGGTACTTTCGTATCTTGGACCTCATGGCACAGTAGGTATTTATTGTACTCACTATATTACCTGTATAGCTATGTTTCCTCTGAACCAGGCGACAGGCGCTATTATTGTATTCTCCTACATACACCCCTATAGTTACCTTTGATTTGGGCCACCTCATCTGCTTAGGTGGCCCCTGGTCAACTCAGCTCGACAGTGTGTTTCTACTGCAGGGCAAGACAAAGCAGGGTGTGCCGCATATCTCAGCGGTCCAACCTCTTAGAGTTCAGGGGTGCTGTACTGAAGCTGTGGTCCTGGCCTAGGTGTTAGAGGTAGCAGGGTTGAGTATATTTATCCTCCTTGTCTATCTGTTACCTTGCCCTTTATTCTTTTGGGTACTTTTGGTGTAGGAGTCATGCTAGTATTAGTTGATCACTTGGTGGCGGTAGTGTGTTGCTTTACTCTATCTCTGGGGTTATTAGAGTTTTGTCGATCCTATTCATATTCAGTTCAAACTGTGGTTGGAAGTCCTTCACAATTGTCAATGTTGTCCTACTCCATCTCCTTCACCAATGTATGTTGAGGGATATTCCTTACGTGTTTTAGGCAAACCTTAAGCAGTCCTACTCAGTTACATATAAAAGGCTAGTCTCTATTGCCCTATGTTCAAACTTTAGGCAGTCACAGCCTGCTACATTTAAAGAGCTAGTCCTTATTGCACTATTGGCGAACCTTAAGCAGTCCCAGCCTGCTATTTTGGGCAGATCCTTTTTGGTTGAGTGTGAGTTTAGAGGGTCTACATCTGGGGTCCTCACTGGGTCCTTTGTCCGAGATCAACACTGGTGTGCATCTACTCCCATAATGGTCAGGGTCCTGACTCAAGCGGAAACGGACATTTGGCTTCGAGACCAGCATCTTTATCCTGCTTCGGCTGCAACTGTCACGGAGTGACTAGGAAATTAACACACTGACAAGTACAGATGAATTTAAAGTAAAACATTATTAAATACAATGAATTACAGGAGATAAGGCAACAGGCTGCTGGCAACAAATGACACAACAGTAGTATGGTAATGACACAAAGTGGCAGTAGATAGTGGCATGCCTTCACGAGACCAGGAAGAAACAGTGGAGTCACTGTCCTTATCCTTCACCAGACAGGTGGTCAGAAACGGAATGGTCCTGGGACTACACGGTAGATGTGAGGGCAGTGCAGAGCACTCCCATACAGAGACAGACTGGCACATCTTCACGAAACCAGAGAGAAACAGTGTAGGCACTTTCCTCACCCTTCACTGGACAGGTGGTCAGAAACAGAATGGCCCTGGGACTACACTGTAGATGTGAGGACAGTGCAGGGTACTCCCGTACCTGGATAGGATGGCACACCTTCACAAAACCAGAGAGGAACAGTGTAGGCACTTTCCTCACCCTTCACTGGACAGGTGGTCAGAAACAGAATGGCCCTGGGACTACACGGTAGATGTGAGGGCAATGCGGAGCACTCCTATACACAGAGTCGGTAGAGATAAGGAGCAGACCAATACCCTGACAGGGGATACACTAGGCGGGTAGCCAGATGGAGGATAGACAAGGCAGCACAAACCTATACGGCCACGGGAGGTCAGACATGGAGTGACCGACAAGCGCTGCTAAAGGAAGCGAGCGCAGAGCGGAAGACACGGGCAACACGGGAACCAAACTGAGGCACGGAGCGCAACACGGAGAGTAAACCAGGAGGCAGCCAATGGTCAGAACCGGCTCGGGTAGTCAGACGTTGCCAGTGGTCGTAGCCAGAATGGGTAGTCAGTCGTAGCCAGAAGTCAGAACCGGAACAGGTAGTCAGACGAGCCAGGAGTCAGAACCGGAACGTGTAGTCAGATGAGCCAGGAGTCAGAACCGGAACAGGTAGTCAGACTTAGCCAGGTAATACACAGGGACGGTAATGGACCAACACGGCAATAAGCTCAGGTACACCACAAAAGGGCATTGGAAATGACACATGCTGAGATTTAAAAATCCTGACAGGTAGGTGGAGCAATGACCTCCTCAGCGTGGTGCCCTATGAGAATAGCGACTCAGCGAGAGCGACAGGTAGGAAGTAAACAGTCGCTCCAGGGCAGCTTCCAGCCACAGGAAATCACGGGGCACCGTGATAGCAGCAAAGTATAGGTGCCACCATCAATGTTCCCGAACTACGTTCCCCAGTGCCACTCTCCAGCTACATTAGAGTCTGGACATTTGGACACCCAGATCCTGATCCTTCACATAGTGTTGGTGTCCTTTGACACCTGAAGTTCACGTTGTACAAATTCATTTCTGTTAGGACTGGTCTGTGTGTGGAGGTGTTTTTTTCTTTCCCTTCCTGAAATCTTGGTAGATGCTTTGGTATGGGATATATGGTTCCTGTGTTCCACATGGGACATAACAAAAAAGAGTATTTTGTTAATTACTCATAAATCCTATTTTCTTTGTCCATGTGGAAAACAGGAGTTCCCTCCCATAGAAAAACATTGGTTTGTGTCCAGGGTACAGGGGTCCTCTTAGGTTCTCTGATTCAGAGGATTCCCTGTCTTGTTTACATTCTTTTGGCTTTGCTGTACATCAAACTGGGAGTCTCCACCTCAGATAGCTCTTTTTAAAGTGCCATGACCTCCTGTAGGACAATGTGCTTTTTATTAAACCAATGTTTCGACCCTCACCTTGACAAAGACCCCAGTGAGGGTCGAAACGTTGGTTTATTAAAGAACACCTCCTGTGATTTTTTTTCACTAAAACCCTTCCAAGACAACTATAAATATATATTATTATTCTTTATTTATATAGTGCCAACTTAATCCGCAGCGCTGTACAATAGGGAATAGACATACAGGAATATTAAATAGTAAATCACCTGTGAAGAACAGAAGGATCAGAGGCCCAGCCCGTGAGAGCTTACAGTCTAGAGGAAGGTGAATAAATATAATTGTGGTCAGGCCTAGGAGAGACTATGATGATGAGGTGTATGTCGGATGACTATTGCCCATTCCTACCTGTAAAGTAGGCCTAAGAGTGGGCCCACATGTATAAGAAAAAGAGTTTAATTAGTAGAGCTGAGAAAAGGGGTGTGGGTTGGGTGGGTAAATCAGAGCTCAGTTGGAGCTCTGCACAATCCCGAGGAAAGGATTGAGGCCCTCCCACAACTCCAGGCTAACCAATAGCCTTACATTTGTGGTCAAGTCTAGGAGAGACTATGATGATAAGGTGTATGTCGGATGACTATTGCCCATTCCGACCTGTAAAGTAGGCCTAAGAGTGGGCAAAATAGAACCATGAATCCACAGTGATCATGACCGTAGATCTATATCCAACACGAATAAAGAATGGGTACTGCAATGACCTGATACTAGATAACTCCCCGTCTGGTAACCCATGAAATCTAACAGAAGCCATAAAAAAGATGGAGCAAAAGTTAACCAAAAGGAGGGCTCATAACCGAAGGGTAGCGAGCTGACTACCCAACTGCTCCAAAATAGAAAATCTAAGTTGTCAAGTGAAAGACTACTTTCAATTCCTCACATGATCATTCGTAGGCGTGTGTGACAGTATAACCTACTGTAGTAGTTGTGTTGGTAAAGATGTCTGATGCCTGCCAAGACGGATAACAATAAGGTAAAATATGCATATCAAACAGAAATGAAATAAGACTAGTATATAAATGGCAAAAGAGATGTAAAGGCAGAACACCATGTGGCACCCTGCCACAGAACAACTAGCCTAGTCAATAGTTGACGTGTATAGTGGAAATGGTGAGAACCTTGAAATACTACCTACCATATGTAGCTTCTTAAACATTGCATGCATACTATCATCAGGGCCAGGTATGTAACACATGAACGTCTGAAGGTGGTAGTCTGTCTTACAACAACACCAATGCAACGTCTCTGCCAAATTAACCCACAACTTGACTGCCTTAGCCCCGAACATAAGGCAAATAAAATCCTTCTTCACCAGAGAGCGCTGTCTCTTACCCTCATGTTCCGCTACCGGGTTTAATGATGTAAATTCTTCTGGTAATTCCACTGGTTCCGCTGTGAGGGATCTTCCTTACGTATGATGATCCTGTAAACAAGACTGATTCATGATACTTAATACATTCCTATAATGCTGCTGATTCGTGACCTCCCTGCCTAGTGAAAAGAGAGAAAAGTACTAACTTATTGGGTGACTGGTGAATCCATCTCTGGTGCCAAGTAGCTGATGCGAGATGCTACCTATGATTTGGACCGATGGGCGTGAGGCCTCTGTGATAGGCTGAGGGGTGTTGGTCTCGCGGTGACAAATGATCTTAAGCAGTATAAATCCCTAGGTCTATAGAGTGGGTGTGACAGGTGAAGCCCTGTCTATCAAGAAAACTAGGAAGAAGGCTCTGTCTATGAGTTGGGCCGAGGGAAACGTGGGACGGGACTAAGCTGTAGCCTTCTCCTAACCAACCTAAAAGACGAACCAGCAGACTTAATATAACCTAAACCTAGCTCTGCCTCTGAAGGTAACATGCTCGAGCCTGTATGCGTGTCTCTGAAATGAGGAGACTGTAATGATATACGAGATACCCAGTTAAATGACAAACAGTATCTCTGTGTGAGATAAAACCTATTAGATTTAATAGCAGACTTCCTAGTGTAAGAACATACCAATATAACCCTAGGAACCTAACCGTGAAGTATGAAGATGAAAGACATAAAGAGATCTTCAAATGACAGAGCTCCCTTCCTGCCCTTATCACCGAAGTAGCTACATCACCAACTTCAGATTATCTAGATACCTCTGAGATTTGAGACCTGTAGTGCTTGGTCTAAATGCCCTAGCCCCAAATTCAGGCTCCAGAATGTAACTATTAACAATAGAGGCCTACAGAACAGGATAAAGATCTCAATAGCTGTCGTATGTGGAATTATCTGTCTGTAATGGATCCTAAATGGATGGACCATCTGCTACAAACAACATGGAAACTTAATCATAGGAGAAGGACAACTAAATGCAGCTCCACAACTGAATGCAGCTCCAATGATATGTCTTAATTACATACTGTAGGACCACCTAGGTTAAAATTAAAACATTGCCTATAATGCTCCTGGTTCGTGACCCACCTTGCTAGTGAAAAGAGACAAAATATTAACTTATATGGTGACTGGTGAGTCCCTCTCTGGCGCCAAGTGGCTGATGCGAGACGCTACCTATAACTTGGACCGATGGGCATGAGGCCTATGCGATAGGCTGGGGTGTTGGTCTTGCAGTGACAAATAATCTTAAGCAGTAGAGAAACCCTATGTCTATAGAGTGGGTATGACAGGTGGTACCCTGTCTATCCAGAAAACGGGCGGAAGGCTCTGACTATGAGTTGGGCCGAGAGAAACGTGGGACGGGACTAAGCTGTAGCCTTCCCCATAACCACAAGAAAGTAGCAAACAATGGCACTACTGGAGATAAATGGTAGAATAGTAACAAAATATCATATGATGAATAGCTCACCACTCGTAGGCTTCACAATCACGGTGCAAGTTCTTGGGGCTTCCAATCCCCTCATATAGCACAGAATGGAAAAAAGGTGAACCGCACTCCAGCGTAAAGTTTAAAACCAAATTCTTCTTTATTGAAAGCTTTTGGACAATGGACGCTACACAAATTATGACTGTCTCACGCGTTTCACACCTGAGTGCTTAATCATAGACTAGAAAAAAGGCTGCTTCTCCCATGTCTTAAAGGCATGGTGCACACCCATCCGGTAAGGCAACCAATCGAGCGATGGGGAGAATCACCGCACCGCTTGAAAAAGGCGATAACAGTGAATTAACCTCCCGGCTGTCGCAGTGCCAAAACCTGCGTGTGCACCCATAACCTTCCAAGAAACGAGTGGCATTACCAATCAACAACATATATATGACAAATGCAATAACATATGAGAAAAAAACATCCAAGAATAAAAAATTTTTTTTTAAAGATTAAAAAATCAGAGGGGGACAAATGTAAGTTTTCTTTTTCCTCCGTATAAATGATTTGTCCTTATAAACCACACTGGTCGACAAACCTACATCCAACATATTATTATATGAATCCATAGATCATAACTTGATTGTCGGCTGACGGCCAATGTGGTTAACCAACCAACTTGTCTCATAACAACCTTATACTCCAAGGCAAGCTCCTTCCTTTCAAGTGCACCATGATTTTAAATAATCAACAACAGAATTAACACTTTTATCAGTTAAAATTAAACAAAGAGACTCACATCAAACATCTTGTTTAACCCTAAAGGCATTCTAGTGGATAAAGTAAATATCCAAAATACCTCTCTTTGAGACAATAGTCTTTCTTTATCGCCACCTCTAATAGGTAAAGAGATCTTGTCTATGCCTGTAACTGAGAAATGCTCTAA
Organism: Rhinophrynus dorsalis; assembly: GCA_037306005.1. Taxonomy (NCBI): domain Eukaryota; kingdom Metazoa; phylum Chordata; class Amphibia; order Anura; family Rhinophrynidae; genus Rhinophrynus; species Rhinophrynus dorsalis. The sequence goes on from CM074718.1 coordinate 579,342,237, forward strand.
ACTCGCATTATGTTTTGAACAAAAGTGTTGAGCAACACCAGTTTTATAATCACCACAATTGATGTTTCTAATGTGTTCTCTCACACATCCCCTAACCATGCTGAAAGACGAACCAGCAGTCTAACATAAACCTATCCTATCTCTGCCCCTTGCATGTAACTTGCTTGAGACTGTATGCATGTCTCTGAAATGAGGAGACAGGAATGAAAAGTGAGATACTAATTTACAGACAAACAGTATCTCTATGGGAGATAACCTATAGATTTAATTGTAGAATTCCTATTTGAGAACATACCAATAATACCCTATGACCTACTCGTGAAGTATACAGCTGAATGACGTAAAAGATCTTATCTCAGAAATAGCTCCAGCCCCAATTTCTGATTATCTAGACACCTCTGAGATTGAGTTCCTTGTGTGCTTTGGTCTCTAACTGATGGAGCTCCATTCCTTCCTTTATCACAGAGGTGGCTACAGCCCCAAATTCTGATATCCTGACCCTCTGAAATTTGAGACCCTATATGAGCTTATGGTCTTTGGTGCCCTTGCCCTCAAAATCAAGATCTGGAACATAATGGTGACTTAACAAAATAGAGCTCCCTTATTTTTAATGGATGCAATGCCAATGACATATCCTGATTACGTTCCATATCCTGATTACATACTGGATGACAAAGGTTAGTCATCATACACCCTGACTTGATATCGACATGATCGTTTTAATTTGATACCTTAACTTCTGATGCTTGCGACCAACTTCCTGTGTCTTGACAGGCTTCTGAAACCTCCTGTGTCTTGACTGGTTAATAATAATACCAAACCACACTAAATGGTAACATTAATCTTATAAATAGGAATATCACAGGCCTAAGAATGCATGATAGACTAACTGAAGCCAAAACTACACAGATATTAAGTACCGTGCTGTGGTTGCATAGATGGCTTGATCTCAAAATCTCACAATCAAATGTCTACAGAGAAGTGATACAAGTACGTAGATAACTAGGCAGACCCTCATGTAGCAGTGTGTCCCCTGACGGAATCAGTGCCTGGGTATGCCTATGTATATAGAGGAAAATAACAGTGAAAGAGGTCAGAGAAGGAGATGCTGATAGGAGAAACTGCCACGGAGAAGCTGTAGCCTGTGCTGACCATGGGTAAGGGGGGGGGTGAGCAAAGGTGTGACGGAGAGAGGGAAAGATATTTATGTGATAGTAAGAGATATTAATGTAATTATGCATCTATGTATATGGAATATATACTGCACATCTTGGAATCTATCTGTTTATAAGATATGACTGTCTACCTTACCATAGTGGTGTGTGATATTCCAAATAAATAAAATATGCAAACATGGATAGAGAAAATACCAAGCGATAAGATAGAGGATGTCAGGATTGTACTGAATCTTGGGCATGCAAGTTATGCCCCTTAGGAATCTAATAATCTAGAGATCACTTAAAGGTCAGTGAGTCCCTGCTGATACATACAACAAATCATACAAAAGAAAAGGCGGTCGTATATATGTCACCAGTATCTTAAAGAGATGAGTACTAACCCTATAACTTGCAGAGATTGATCGGAGGTTAATAAGGACTTACAGTGCTTAATAATTAGGACCCAACCATACCACAGTGTCCTGTTATAAATTGTTCAAGAATGAATCGTGAGTGTAGAGTTCAGAAAACCTTTTTTTTTTTTTTAATTTTATATATATATATATATATATATATATATATATATATATATATATATATATATATATATATATATATATATATATATTGTCCCTCAACAGGGTTTCTAAACCTAAGATACAAAATTATCTTGTACGCATACATAACCTGCCTAGAAATCAGTTTCCCTAATTAAGGCTATACCTGACACACCATTACTTTGAATGATTTGTATAGAATGACTGAATACAATAGAGTTAACCTGTATTTCCAGGAACAGTGAAACTTCCCGAGATACTAAAAAATGTTACTGGACTATATAGCATTCCTCGAAGACAACTCAGTTTAACAAAACTAGGCTTTGATAGCAGTGTATATATGCAATGAAGGATGTTAAATATCCTTCTATGCATAGTGATATACGTCATGATGCCATACCCTAAGTTACTATGGTTTAGATGCGTGGAGTAAGAATGAGACTCCTGAATATGCCCCGTTCAATGACTACAAATACCTTAAGCAGCAAACCTAATGTTCCCATAAATAAGGTTCACACTGTCAGTTCGGATATCTAACATGTATTCGCACTAAGTAAAACAATCAATATTGTCAGGGCATGATGACATCATATAGTAGATTCCTAGAGTGTGCCTAAGACAATGGACACGCACTTACTGGTAACTAGCATGCATGGACTATGATAATCTTAATATGGCTGAGCGCATTGGAAAACCCTAGTTATATAAGAACAACATGGTGCATAATATTAATGTTATGTGTATCCATCATACTAACTAGCCCCCTTCTATCACCCTCTGAATGAAAATTATGTGTTGCATGCTAGTGTTATCCTTCCCTTCCTCTGTATATCTTCATATAGTATCCAACGGAGTGAAGGCATGGAAAAGGATGTGTGATGGAACGAGCACAAGTGGGAGACGAGCTACCCCGCTCACACAGAAATAGAATGTACAGATGTTGCTTACTCATTATGGGACATCACTTCTGAAACCTGTAAGGAAAGCATGTGGACCTTGTAGTTTGGGTCCGTTGCTAGAGCTGGATTATTTTAATTTAATACCGCGGCATTGCCTATACTGGATGAGTGGACTCAAGCCTCAGGTTTTTCACTTGTTTGGGCATGTAATCGTGTAATAGCCTGTGGAACATTAGAGAAGATAGCTTGTGTTGCTTATATCACCGTATTCCAGAAGATTCCCTGAGCACCGTGAGAAGAAGCAGCCATGCGGGCACCGCAAGAGAAGGCAGGATATGCCAAGCAAGTAAAACCTCACAAGATGTTCAGTCTCCAGGGAGTGATGAACTCAGGCTGCCTACTGCTGTGGTAGCCTCGTGGTCGCATCACGATGATGTAATCGCGACTTCCTCTTCCGCTTTGCTCTCTAACACAGAGCTCAGTTGGAGCTCTGCACAGTCCCAAGGAAAGGATTGAAGCTGATATAAATGTCTCCAACCGGCCCTCCCACAACTCCAGGCTAACCAATAGCCTTACATTTGGACACAATACTTATCTCAGCACAACGTAAAGAACAAGCGGGTTGCTGGACGAGTGGTTTTAGGACAATGGACCATATCCAGACAGTTCAGCAAGTTATAGAGCGACATAATGAATACAATCTTCCATTACGTATAGCCTTCATTGACTACAAAAAGCCCTTTGGCTCTGTGAAAGAGCAAGCAATGACCAGTGCTCTAATCACCAATATCCTCCAATCAGTGTATGAAAGTGCAACTGCATCAATACAGTTCAACAATGATGAAGTCCATCCAGGTCAGCAAAGAAAAAGGCATCTGACAAGGAGACACAATCTTCCCTAAATGATTCGCTGCTTGTTTAGGAGACATTTTCCACAAACTAAATTGGGAGAAAAGGGACTTAAGAGACTACCTACATCACTTACATTTTGCAGATAATATCATACTCTTTGCCAGTAGTCCTAAAAAACTGCAAGAATGCATTGAAGCGCTACAACAGGGAAGCCAAAATTTTGGTCTGAAGATGAGTATCAACAAAACGCAAGTCATTTTTGACAAACTTACCATACCAAGGGAAATCACAGCAGATGGACAAGAACTAGAAGAAGTTGACAAGTATGTATACCCTGGACAGGAAATGTCAGCAGATGGAAACACCATGATGGAAATTGAGCGACAAATAAAATTTGGATGGCAAGCATTTGAAAAACTTAGTAGTACAGTCTGTAAGACAAATTATGCCTCAAGTGAAAGGTTTTTGATTAATGTGTCCTTACATATGGCTGTGAAATATGGACTCTGAATGCCAAAGCCATACAAAAACTTAAGGTTACATAGAGAAGTATGGAGCAGCAAATTCTAAAGGTAACAAAAATAGACTGAAAACATGTGCATGGATTCATCAGAAAATAAAGGTCTGTGCCATCACTGAAAGAGTAAAGCTCTTGAATTGGAAATGGGTAGGCCACATAACAAGGAGTCATGACAGCAGATGAACCAAACAAATTTTGGAATGGATTCCACTTGATACTAAACACCAAAGAAGAAGACCAAAGACAAGATGGGTAGATGAAATTACCAAATTTGTTGGTACACAGTGGCAACAAAAGGCACAGGACCAACCTTGTTGGAGGCTTGCTGAGGAGGCCTTCATTCTGCAGTGTATCAACAAAGGCTGATGATGATATTCTTGATGATAATAATATAGATAGTTGGATGATGGAAGCACTCTCTAAATTTAATCCCTTATGCCCAGGTTTACATTCATGTAGACACCAAAAATCATGCAGACAGCACTACTGGGACATTTGAAGAAGAAAGAAATGCTTTATTAAATGGCTGATGTTTCAGTCCTCACATGGACCTCTATTACATGTGAGGACTGAAATGTCAACCGCGTGTGTGTGTATATATATATATATATATATATATATATATATATATATATATATATATATATATATATAAATAAAACAATATTTGCAAGATGAAGAAAACACTCACAGGTTTGTGCTGGTTTATTTCATCAATGTTTCGGCCCCCACGTTTGGCCTTTACCAAGTATCTCGATAAAGGCCCAAAGTGGGGCTGAAACGTTGATGGAATAAACCAGCACATATTTTCACCTCTACAAGTTCTTTCTTCCTCTTGCAAAAATTGTTATATGACTAATTTAAGTCTTAGGCAGGTGTGAAAAATGCTGTAAAGTAAGAATGCTTTCAAAAATAGACATTTAGTTTATATTTATCATTTAACAAAATGATAGTGAATGAACAGAAGAAATATCTAAATCAAATCACTATTTGGTGTGACCACCCTTTGCCTTCAAATCGGCATCAACTCTTCTAGGTACATTTGCTCAAAGTCAGGGTGTAACGGTTTTTATGGACACTCAGACACGTCAGGCTTAGGTTAAAATGCAATTTTATTAAAGAATCACAGTACAGAATAACCCACACGGGTCCAGTGGGTATGAAGACAGAACTCTACTGACACAGGTCAGGTTACAGTTATAAGTACCCACACAGGTCCAGTATATACAATACACAATACAATACTGACACAGGTCAGGCACAGTTCGTGTGTATCCAAACTTAGAAGATAATTGTGGTTACTATTAGGCCGGGAGGACAGATAGGCCCTAATAGTGCAATGGCTCTTAGTACACTCTCTGCGCAGAGAGTGACACAATGGCGACTAAGGCCACGAAAGCAATGGAGGCCCTGGACAAGCGGTAGACTACTGGAGCTGCCAACGGAGGAGTGCCACAGAGGCACGGAATAATGCCAATCAGGAATTGTAACAACTGTACCCAATGTGCCAGGCACCGACACCGAAGGGGTAAACGAACGCTCAGACCTGCCAGAGTTGACTGCCAGAATGGATAACGCCTGAGGCACCCAAGATAACCCAACCTCAGCGAGGGCAGTATAGGTCAAGCGTACAGTGGTGCTACCGAATGGTGCTACGAGCACCATATGAATAACAAGGCACAATACTGGTAGGGTAACAGTACAAGGCTGCCGGAGCAGTAACGGAGGCAACAACGGATCTGTCTGTAGACAGAGAAATCAGAGGCAGGCCCTTAACCAGATACCGGATGGAACAGTAAGCAGACCTGGGTTGGCACCCAGAACAGGAGCGACAGCCAGGCCTGGTCGGTACACAGAGCAGGAACGTCAGCCAGTCCGAGTCGGTACACAGAGCAGGAACAAAGAGCAGGAACGTCAGCAAATCCGAGTTGGTACACAGAGTAAGAACGTCAGCCAGGCCGGGTCGGTACACAGAGCAGGAACATCAGCCAATCCGAGTCAGTACACAGAGCAGGAACGTCAGCCAATCCGGTTCAGTACACAGGGCAGGAACAATACAGGCAGAGTAGTCAGGCAGTCCGGGTCATACACAGAAAACACACGAATACTGGAGACAGCGCTTAGTAACGGGAAAAACACAAGATGGCAAAGCTGAAATGACAGGGCTCAGTATTTAAGAGTTATCACTGGGCGGAGCAACACCATGTTAGCCAATAAAACTGAATCAGGAAGAAGCACTGTCAAAATGTCGCCAGTAATAACACGGGCACTGTGATACAGGGGTTGTGTAGGCATATAGTCAGGTCTATGATTAAACAATTATACCAAACAGGTGCTAATGATGATCAATTTAACACGTGGGTTGAAACACAATCATTAACTGAAACAGAAACAGCTGTGTAGGAGGAATAAAATTTGTTGAGGAACATCCACACTCAGCTAACAAGGTGAGGTTGCTGAAATCAGTTTAATGTCAATAGTCGTACACCGTTGCAACACTAATCACAGCAACAAGGCAGAAATTTCAAGGGAGACGGGTTTCCAAATGTGCTGTCTAAGCTCTTTTTAAGAAGCACAAAGAAACGGGCAAGAAGCTTAGAGCAGTATATTAAAGATAGATCATGCTTACTTCCCTTCGCAATCGGAAGATGTAGTGCCATCAGTTCAGAATTGGCAGAAAACAGCGGGATCCTGTTACACCCATCTACTGTCTGGAGAAGTCTGTTAAGAAGTGGTCTCCATGGAAAACTTGTGACCAAAAAGCCATTCCTCTGACATGGATACGAGGCCAAGCAACTGAACTATGCAGAAAACACAGGAACTGGGGTGCAGAAAAATAGCAGCAGTGCTTCGGACTGATGAGTCAAAATTTGAAATACTTGGCTGTAGTAGTAGGCAGTTTGTTCATCAAAGGCTGGAAAGCAGTACAAGAATGAGTGTCTTCAGGCAACTGTGAAGTATGGCGCAGGTTCCTTTCAGGTTTGGGGCTTCATTTCTGCAAATGGAGTTGGGGATTTGGTCAGAATTAATGGTATGCTCAATGCTGAAAAGATCAGGCAAATACTTGTACTTCAATCAATACCATCAGGGAGGCATCTAATTGGCCCTGCAGCATATCAATGACCCCTCTTGGAAGTGATGATATGGCCCCCACAGAGCCCTAATCTCAACATAATTGAGTCTGTATGGGATTACATGAAGAGAGAGAGAGATGCAACTGAGGCTGCCTAAATCCACAGAAGAACTGTGATTAGTTCGCCAAGATGTTTGGAACAACCTACCTGCCGAGTGTCGTGTACCTAGAATAATTTATGCTGTTTTGAAGGCAAAGGGAGGTCACACCAAATATCGATTCGAATTAGATTTTTCTTCTGTTCGCTCACTTTGCATTTTGTTAGTTGATAAAAATAAACTATTATCATGTCTATTTTTGAAAGCATTCTTACTTTACAGCATTGTTTCACACCTGCCTAAGACTTTTGCACAGTACTATATGCATATATATATATATATATATATATATATATATATATATATATATATATATATATAGTGGATATAAAAAGTCTGCAATGTTAAAGAATGAGACAAAGATAAATCATGTCAGAACGTTTTGCAAAACAAACAAATTGTTGAGGGGGAAAAATAAAAAACTCACAATAACCTGGTTGCATAGGTGTGCACTCCCTTAAACGAATACTTTGTTGAATCACATTTTGGTTTTATTACAGCAATCATTCTTTTTGGGTAGGAGTTTATTAGCATGGCACATCTTGACGTGGCAATATTTGCCCACTCTTCTTAGCAAAAGCGCTCCAAATCTGTCAGATTGCGAGGACATCTCCTGTGCACAGCCCTCTTCAGATCACTCCACAGATGTTCAGTTGGATTCAGGTCTGGGCACTGGCTGGGCCATTCTAAAATGTTGATCTTCTTCTGGTGAAGCCATGCTTTTGTGGATTTGGATGTGTGCTTTGGGTCGTTGTCGTGCTGAAAGGTGAACTTCATCTTCAGCTTTCTAACAGACGCCTGAAGGTTTTGTGCCAAAGTTGCCTGGTATTTGGAACTCTTCCTAATTCCCTCCACCCTAAGGCCCCGATTCCAGCTGAGGAAAAACAGCCCCAAAGCATGATGCTGCCACCACCATGCTTCACTGTGGGTATGGTGTTCTTTGGGTGATGTGCAGTGTTGTTTTTGCGCCAAACATACCTTTTGGAATTATGGCCAAAAAGTTCAAGCTTGGTTTCATCAGACCATAACACATTTTCCCACGTGCTTTTGGGGGACTTGATGTTTGTTATTGCAAACTTCAGCCGGGCTTGAATGTTTTTCTTTGTAAGAAAAGGCTTCCGTCTTGCCACCCTACCCCATAGCCCATTCATATGAAGAATACCGGATATTGTTGTCACATGTTGCACACAGCCAGTACTTGCCAGAAATTCCTGCAGTTCCTTTAATGTTGCAGTAGGCCTCTTGGAAGCCTCCCTGACCAGTTTTCTCCTCGTCTTTTCATCAGTTTTGGAGGGATGTCCAGTTCTTGGTAATATCTCTGTTGTGCCATATTTTCTCCACTTGATGAAGACTGTCATCACTATGTTCCATGGTATATCTAATGCTTTGGAAATTCTTTTGTACCCTTCTCCTGACTGATATCTTTCAACAATGAGATCCCTCTGATGCTTTGGAAGCTGTCTACGGACCATGGCTTTTGCTCTGAGATGCAATTAAGCAAATGTCAGGAAAATCCTACTAGAAAGGCTGAAGTTTTATTTGTGATTAATCTGCGTCACTTTAAATGATGGCAGGTGTGTAATGACTTCTATTTAACATGAGATTGAATGTGATTGGTTAATTCTGAACACAGCCACATCCCCAGTTGTAAGGTGGTGTGCACACCTACGCAACCAAGTTATTGTGAGTTTTTTATTTTTTATTTTTCCCCCTCAATGATTTCAGTTTGTTTTGCAATTGCATTGTTCACATTATAGGTCACATTAAAGGTGGAAAAAGTTCTGACATGATTTATCTTTATCTTTAACAGGGGTATGTAGACTTTTTATACCTACTGTGTGTGTGTGTGTGTATATATATATATATATATATATATATATACATATATATATACACATACATATAATATAATATATATATTTTTTTTTTTACTAGGGCAGATGATGGTGATGCCTTATTTATGGCTCTGTGAGCCATAAAAATCATCCTCACAGTCATTGGCCCACATATTAGTTAATTGGCAACCTTTCTCTCATCCCCTCAAACTCTGTTTTAGTTGCAGAGCTGCCTTCTTGCAGTTATCGCTTAACTCCAGTCCCTACACTTCCAGGTTAGGATACTTCAACATGACCCATAAATACTGTAATCTGCATCATGCAATGTGCTGTTGTAGAGGGGTTATGAGAAGAAGGATTTGCATCTAAAACAGCTGTAGAGGAGATGGGAGTAAGATGGAGAATGAATATCTGCAGTCTGATGGCAGTGTGAAGATAGAGCCATAAATAGCACAACATCGTCCTGCCCCTGATCGCCCCTCCCTGGTTACAGAGCTACAAGGGGCTAGGAGGTCGTTTTTACAATAACTGTTTTATTATTTTTATTTTCTTCCCACCCCTAACCTGAGTGATCCGCAACAGGAAGAAGCTGGATTCCAGCTTCTCCTGCTGCACAGTATGGACCCAAGTACTGGAAGTTTTTGCAAAGTCATAGGGTCACTGTGGGACACTTTCCTATGAAATTTCTATCCTGGGGCAGTGACGAGTTCAAAAAGGTCATCCTTAGACAAGTTTAATTTGTTTTATAGAGGATTGAAATCTGCCTATATCTTGCACTGACCATTTTTCTGTAAAATAAATCAGTTTTGAGAAACAAATCTCTGTATTTTGGTGGCACAGTATGACACATTATGCAAATTCCCTGTACAATATGCTAATTAGCTATGCTATTAAATATCCTTTAGTGTTTAGGTTCTACTTATATTTATTCATAACATGATGTTTGTTTATATTAGCCCAGCACATAAATAGACAGCATAAAGAACTTCACTGAGCCACCAACAAATAAAGGTTAATTTATATTGCAAATAGCTAGCACAACGTACAGGCAGCTTTTAATTTTCTTATCTTAGGGTAACAGGTCCACTTTAATCTTCCCTGGAGCTCCATCGTTATTATTCACCACTGTTTCAGACTACTTTTGACTGTTCAAATCTGAAAGAATATACCATTTTAAGTTTTTTAAATCCGTTTTCTCTGTTGTCCAGTACAGGTTACTGGTAACTTTGGATAGGTGATCTGCCCCTTTAATTAGGCAGGAACAATTCTAGAATTGAATGCACAAGAAGTCTCGCTGCTTGGTTAGAGGTCAAGGCTATTTTGTCCTGGGCAGAAAGACACATTCCTGCCATATCCACAGTGCACATTCCAGGCGTAAACAATGTCATGTCGGACTTCCTCAGTCGTCTCACAGTGGACAGCGGAGAGAGGGAGTTACATCCAGAGGTGTTTCAGCTCATTGTTCAGAGATGGGGTTCCCCTTACATCGACCTGATGGCAACGCGACACAACAGGAAAGTTCCAGTGTTCTGCTCTCGATGGACGGATCCTCTTCCTCTAGCTGTGGATGCTCTATCCATCCCTTGGCTGTTTCCTCTGGCCTACATATTTCCTCCCCTTCCCTTGTTGATCAGGGTAATTCAGAATCTGCAGATGGAACCTTGTCTGGTCATCCTGATTGCTCCCTATTGGCCTCCAATCTTGGTTTCCGGAGCTTCTGGCTCTATCTGTAGCAGAGTCTTTTCGGCTCCCCTCTCGCCCGGATCTTCTTCTGCAGGGTTACCTGTGGAAGGAAGATGTCCACCGTCTGGCTTGGAGGTTGAATCCTCAATTCTAAGGAAGAAAGGGTTTTCCTCCACTGTGGTGGCTACTATGCTTAGTGCACGTAAGCCTGTTTCTTCTAAGATTTATCACCGCATCTGGTCTACCTTTGCATCTTGGTGCGCTGACAGAAATCTGTCACCTGAGTTTGATCTCCCCAACGTATTGGCATTTCTGCAAGACGGTATGGATAAGGGTCTCAGTTTGAGTTCCTTGAAGGTTCAGACCTCTGCGCTTTTTGTGTTCTTTCAGCAGCGCATCGCGGTTCTACCTGATGTCAAGGTTTTCTTCCAGGGCATTGCGCATATCCGCCCTACCTTCCGGAGTCCTGCTCCTCAGTGGGATCTTAACCTAGTGTTGTGGGTTCTTCAACGTCCTCCATTTGAGTCCCTGGCGACTATTCCTCTACTTCTCTTGACGTGGAAGATGGCCTTTCTTTTGGCGATTGTGTCTGTTTGCCATGTTGTGGAGTTACAGGTCTTGTCCTGTAAGCCGCCTTATCTGGTGTTTCACAGGGATAAGGCGGTACTCCGCACCTCCAAGGAGTTTAATCCTAAGGTGATCTCCGAGTTTCACATCAATCAGGAGATTGTGGTGCCCTCTTTCTGCCCTAACCCCTCCTCTGACAAGGAGAGAGATCTTCACTTGTTGGATGTGGTGCGCTGTCTGAAGTTTTATGTGCATTGCACCGAATCTATTCGGACGATTGACGCGCTGTTTGTAATTCCTGAGGGGCCTAGGGCAGGAAGACCTGCATCAAAAGTTACTATTGCTTCTTGGATTAAGTCCACACTTCGTGAGGCTTATAAGTTATGGAACAAGCATGTTCCCTTTAGGGTCACGGCTCAGTCCACCAGGTCCATTAGGGCCTCTTGGGCCTATAAGAATCGGGCTTCTGCTGATCAGCTGTGTCGGGCTGCCACTTGGTCCTCCGTGCACACCTTTTTAAAGCACTACCATCTGGATGTGCTGGCTTCAGCTGATGCCAGCTTCGGAAGAAAGGTCCTGGAGGCAGCTTTGCCTGTCTAGGATTTTCTTCTCTGGTTCTTAGTGCTTCCTTAACTGTTGAGCCTTGTTGGCTCTTGTTATGTGTGCTGTGTGATAGTTCCGGGGTCGTTACCCCTATTTGGTGTCAGTTGACACTTCAGTTTGTTGGGCTATCTCTGATATGTTGGGTCATAGCTGTACTGGTGACTTTGGGGGCCGTGCGCCTGGTCCTTGCCTCCTTCCCGCCTCAGGGAAACTCAGTGGTTGGACATCCCAGAGTTACCAGTAACCTGTATTGGACGACAGTGAATAGAGGATTTTAGTCTTACCTGTTAAATCTTTTTCACTTAGTCCATACAGGTTACTGGTCTCCCACACTGTCAAGAGACCATGCTTGGCTCTCCTGTGGCAGACCGTGGGGGTCTTCTTCCCTTCTACTGGCTAGTCTTTTTTAGTGTCTCAATTCATTCTGGAGCTGGTTGGCTAGCTGCAGCCTAAGGAGGGAGGGGAGGCTCCACCCCCTGCATACATTTTGTGAAATGTTCCTGCCTACCACTAGAGGGCTCTCACCTCCCAGAGTTACCAGTAACCTATATGGACTAAGTGAAAAGGATTTAACAGGTAAGACTAAAATCCTCTCTTTTTTCTTGTGGTGTGGTGGCTACTATGCTCAGTGCCCACAAACCTGTTTCCTCTAAGGCCTACCATCATGTCTAGTCGACCTTTCTATCTTGGTGTGCTGATAGGAACCTGTCTCAGGAATTTGATCTGCCTACGGTCCTGGCCTCCTTGCAGAACGGTGTGGACAAGAGCCCCAGTTTGAGTTCCCTCAAGGTTCAGACTTCTGCTCTCTCTGTTTTCTTTCAGAGGTGCATTGCTATTCTTCCTGATGTCAAGGTTTTCTTCCAGGGCGTTGCTCATACTCATCCTGCTTTTAAGAATCCCGCTCCTCTGTGGGATCTTAACTTGGTTTTGGGCACTCCCTTTGAGTCCTTGGCTACTATTCCTCTATGCCTGCTGACGTGGAAAATGGCCTTTCTCCTGGCAATCGTGTCTGTTTGCCGTGTTGCGGAGTTGAATGCTCTGTCTTGTAGACCACCCTTTTTGGTGTTTCGCAAAGCCAAGGTGGTGCTTCGCACTTCTCAGGACTTTCTCCCGAAGGTGGTCTCTGAGTTCCACATTAATCAGGAGATTTTGGTGCCTTCTTTCTGCCCTAACCCTACCTCTGACAAGAAGAGGGATCTCCACTTGTTAGATGTGGTGCGTTGTCTCAAGTTTTATGTACATCTCCCTGAGTCCATCAGACAATCTGATGCACTGTTTGTAATTCCTGGGGGCCCCAGGGCAGGAAGACCTGCATCCAATATGACTATTGTATCCTGGATCAAGTCCACTATTCGTAAGGCTTACGAGCTGAGAAAGAAGCCTGTTTCCTTTACGGTCACTCATGCTCATTCTACTAGATCTATTGGGGCTTCTTGGGCTTATGAGAATCAGGGCTCTGCTGATCAGTTGTGCAAGGCTGCCACTTGGTTGTCTGTGCACACCTTTTCGAAGCACTATCGTGTTGATGTGCTGGCATCAGCTGAAGCCAGTTTTGGGAGGAAGATCCTGGAGGCAGTCTAGCCTGTCTAGGATCCTCTTCGGTTCTTTTGTGCTTCCAGGTGCAGACAGTGGGGGTCCTTCGAGGTCATGCTCACAGGAGTCTTCTTTCCCTTCTACTATCTAATCAATAGTTAGTGTTTCAAATCTTACTGGAGCTGGTTGACTAGCTGCAGCCAAGGAGGAAAGGTAAGCTCCACCCCCTGCATTCAATTCTAGAATTGTTCCTACCTAATTAAAGGGGCAGATCGCCTACCCATAGTTACCAGTAACCTGTATGGACTAAGAGAAAAGGATTTAACAGGTAAGATAAGATCCTATTATGTTAATCTGTATTTTCATGTGAATAGTCATCTTACTGGTAGTCCACTGCTTTTGTCTCAGGCTGCATTCACCAGGTAACTCTAAAAAGGATTTATTCTGTTCTATTATGGAGAGGTTCAACACAACATATTGGCACCCCGGTCTGTTATACATAAAGTAATTTTGTTCTGTCATTATAAAGTGCTCTAACATTTATCAGAAGTACAACATTGCTTCAAATTCTGTCTTACCTCCAAGCTGTTCTCCATTTACTTCACTATTCAAATACCTGTCATCTTCTACAAAGACTGACAAATGTTTGATCAAGATCACATTACTATCCTAGTGCTCTCCTGTATTGAATTCTGTTAGCTGCTTTAATTATCACAGGGATGAAATGACAAAAAGCATGAATCTATTGACTGGCCAGGTCCTTGAGCTACACTAGGATATGTGTATTGAAATGACATTGTGTACTTAATCTTGTAGAACAGAAGTACCCATAAGAAAATTGATACTCTCCTTCCATTAAAACATTTCTGCTCTTAGTATTATATTTATCCCTAATTGCCAGCCACATTTGTAGCTATGGGGAGTGTGTGTTACTGTGGTTAACATCTTGGATGCTAAAGCATGCAAAATGCTACTGTACCACCCCAGGCAAAATATTAAGGCTGTCTTTGTCATAAATGTTATTTCCATCTCGGCAAACACCACTGTTTTGTCTAAATGTTATACTATATCTAAGTGTAGCTGTGAATGGTCATAACAGCACTTTTTTTACTGCACTTTAATTCTTTTGTTATTTTTATCTTGGAATTATACACTTACTCTTTAACCCTTTGAGTGCCAGAGGGGCACACAATGCATAGCAAAGCAATGCATTGCATACCACTCTGCCACTCAAATGGTTAAGGAACACTGCTAACACCTAATAAATAATTGGTGTTATGTATATTTGAACACCCTATTCTGTCCGTAAAAGTTCTCTATTTGTTTTCTGAGGCCTAAAATCTAGTCTTACATATACTCTGTGGAAGCAGACATTCTTCTTTTTTACCAGGGTTCCAGGGCCCTAATTGATTACAAGTTTATCTGTGAACATATGAATAATCTAATGAACTGAAAATAAACAGCACAAACAAAATTAACCCCTTAAGGACCGGCCGCATGTTCATGCGGCCAGCATTTAAGGACCAGGGACCATTGATTTTTTTATTTGTGAGCCTGCAGCCAAGCGCAGAGCCCTGAAATCCATGATGGTCTAGGCACGTCATGTGTCCTTATTGCTCGCAACCCATGATGTGCCAGGACTGTCAAGGGTTCTTAAGGGGTTAAATAGTACAATTTACACATGAGTTGAAAATAAAGTGTGAATAATTAATTTTTACATATTCTAGCTGTAAGGAAGCTATATTTTAAAGGAGCAGTAAACTTTTTTTTATGAAAAAATTTATATTGTAGGGATTTTCCTATTGAGTAAAATAAGGGTATTCCCACTGCCAAGAGATGTATATTTCCAGAGTTATTACAGTTTAAACCCATGTTTTTTTGCATTAGCAGTGCCCTCTAGTGGTGAAATTCTAATTAGATTTCCTGTTAGATTCTAATGGAGAGGAAAGTCAGAAAAGTCAGAGACATACAGTTCTCCATAGAATATGATAGAAACTGCCTGTCACTTCCTGTCAGTTAGAACAATCAGGAACAAAACACAGTAAATTCACTTCCTGATTATTTGAACTGCTATAAATTTTAATAAAACATTTGACAGCGATGGGAGTACCCTTGTTTTATTCGGCAGGAAATGCTGTATAGAATATGTTTTCATAAAAAAAGTTTTACTGCTCCTTTAAAGTTTTACACATCTAGTTTTTTTAGAGAAACAAGAATATATTATTTATGTTAAAACAGTAGAGCAAGGTTTTCCAGAATGCCTGATATCAGCACTCTCTAAAATCTTGTTGTCGTTTTTATATTAGAATAAGTATTATCCCTCACTCCCCTTACATCATCTACTGCTACTGCTAAGTAAGAGCTAATATGGCCGATCGACCACATGGATAGAGGGAGAAATGTATTTCTTTCTAAACTGTTTCATCATGATCTTGAGACTTACTTTGTTGTAAAGGCAAAATGAGCAAAATTGTACAAACTGGTTTAAAAAAGTCTGACCGTATCGGGTTGGGTGATTAGAGGCAAGAGGTAACACATCGAACACAAAGAACATTTCAGTTTTACAAACCTTTTTTTATTTTAAAGGGAAAACAATACTTAAATATAATAGTAATGTGCAAACATTTTAGGCAGGTGTAAAAAAATGCTGTAAAGTCAGAATGCTTTCAAAAATAGACATGTTTAATAGTTTAGATTCATCAATTATCAAAAGGCATGGTGAGTGAACAGAAGAAACCTCTAAATCAAATCAATATTTGGTTTTACCACCCTTTGCATCAATTCTTCTAGGTTCACTTACACAGAGTCAGGGATTTTGTAGGCATATAGTCAAGTGTATGATTAAACAATTATACCAAACAGGTGCTAATGATCATCAATTTAATACGTAGGTTGAAACACAATCATTAACTGAAACCGAAACAACTGTGTAGGAGGAATAAAACTGGGGGAGGAACAGCCAAACTCAGCTAACAAGGTGAGGTTGCTGAAGACAGTTTAACAATCAGAAGATGTCCAGCAGAGCCATCAGCTCTGAATTGGCAGAAAACAGTGGTACCTTGGTACACCCATCTACTGTCTGGAGAAGTCTGGTCAGAAGTGGTTATCATGGAAGACTTGCTGTCAAAAAAAGCCATACCTGTGAAGTGGAAACAAGGCCAAGCAACTCACCTATGCACGAAAACACAGGAACTGGGGTGCAGAAAAATGACAGCAGTGCTCTGGACTGATGAATCAAAATTTGAATTATTTGGCTGTAGCAGAAGGCAGTTTGTTCTCCAAAGGGCTGGAGAGCTATACAAGAATGAGTGTCTGCAGACAACAATGAAGCATTGTGGAGGTTCCTTGCAAGTTTGGGGCTGCATTTCTGCAAATGGAATTGGGGATTTGGCCAGAATGAATGGTTTCCTCAGTGCTGAGATGTACAGGCAGACAATTATCCATCATGCAATACCATCAGCGAGGCAGCATGACAATGACCCTAAGCAAACAGCCATAGTCATTAAGAGCTATCTTCAGCGTAAAAAAGAACGAGTCCCGGACATTATGGTATGGCCCCCCCCCAAAGCCCTGATCTCATCAAGTCTGTCTGGGATTACATGAAGAGAGAAAAGACACTGAGGTGGCCTAAATCAACTGTGGTTTGGAACAACCTACCTGTCAAGTTCCTTAAAAAACTGCGTGCAAGTGTACCTAGATGAATTGATGCTATTTTAATGGCAAATGGTGGTCACACCAAATATTGATTTGATTTAGATTTTTCTTCTGTTCACTCACTGTGCATTTTGTTAATTGATAAATATAAACTATAAACATGTCTATTTTTGAAAGTATTCTTACTTTCACACCTGCCTAAAACTTTTGCACATTACTGTACATCTAATAATATTTATTATTTTCTACACAATCTGCATCAGAACATTTATATGGGATTCTAGATCCCTAGTATAGTGTAGAAAGCTGTTCTTCTGTTATATACAGCTACTGATTTATGTATCTTAGTTCATGCAGTGTTGTTCATCATGATCTAAAATGGTAAATTGATCAACATTAATATCCACCCCTCTTATACTCAGTAATGCTGATAACTAATCTTATTTTTTATTTAGATTATTGCTAAACATCTGAGACTTAAAACAAAGGCAGTGATTCTTTTTTACAGTAAAGGCAGTTAAGCTATGGAATTCTTTGCCTCGTCTTGTTGTACTTGCAAATAATGCAACTGCTTTCAAAAAAAGCAATGTATGCCTATCTAGCACAGAACAATATTGAAAATTATGACAGATGGCTTCAAAGCAGATAGGATGTTGATCCAGGGAAATATCTGACTGCCATTTGGAGTCGGGAAGGAATTTTTTTTTTACCCACTTGGGGCTAAATTAGAAATTGCTCCAGAGGTTTTTTTTTTTTTTGCCTTCCTCTAGATCAACAGGGGTGTTTTTGGTACACATGTCTTTTTTCAGCCTTATCAACTATGTTACTATGTTACTTACTGCTGCTATCTGTAGAAATGTTTTATTTTATGTTAGATCTTCAAAATATAATCCTAAAGTGTTTATATTGATATATATGTAGACAGCTCCTTTTAGACACCATTTACTTTATTTTGATTTTATTCTGTTTGCAATGAGAAATAAATGCTAATAAATTGAGAACAGTATCCACCACCCTTGTAAGGCTGGTTTCTTATCTCAAAAAGAAAACAGTAACCAATAATATTTTGCATTATTCAAGTGCTCCTCTTCCAAGTGTGAGAAATAACATACCAACAGGTGAATGTTTGAGATTACACAGGAATTGCTCTGGCATCTCAACATTTAAATCCAGAGCAACTGAACTGACCAACAGACCTCTAACCAGAAGGTATTCCAAAATAAAACTCAAAACAGCATATAGGAAGGCACTGGTTAAACACAGAACTGATCTACTTCAAACCAAGACCAAAACCCAGGACAATAAAATTAGACTAGTCACCCAATTTAATGCACAATACAGAGAGGCCGAAAGAATTCTCCAAAAACACCTCCCTATTCTGCAACAAGATGCGTGTTTGATAGATATCCTAGGGGAAAGAATACTAACATGTTACCGTAGAGCACCAAACCTAAG
Source organism: Rhinophrynus dorsalis (assembly GCA_037306005.1). Lineage (NCBI taxonomy): Eukaryota > Metazoa > Chordata > Amphibia > Anura > Rhinophrynidae > Rhinophrynus > Rhinophrynus dorsalis. Next base: position 579,360,783 of record CM074718.1, read on the forward strand.
TAATTGTTTGGTATGTAGCCATTTTGAATCAACTCCTTGATGAGTACTATCCACCACAGGATCACATGCATGTGGAAGATGCAGGATATGTCCCTTTATGATTAAGAAACAAGAAATCAGTGACAGAACAGGCAGGTCACATAAAATCCGCGACTTTATCAATTGTGAGAGCAAATGTGTGATTGTCCCGAGGGTCCCTGTACACTAAAATATGTAGGCACGACCACCAGGAAACTAAAACCGAGCATATCTGAACATCTGAGAAACATTACTCATGCCCCCACAGCCCAAAGAGAACTACGACCACTCACTCGTGTAGCCCGACACTACTTACAAAAACACAATTGCTCCCCAAGAGGAGATTATAAAAGATAATTCTAAGTCTCAGGGGTGGAAATATGGAACGTACACTGCTTCAAGCAGAAAAGAAATGGATCTTCTTATTAAGCACCATGACTCCCAACGGTCTAACTGAGGAAATGAACTTCACAGCTCATTTGTAAAAACTACCCTGACATACCCAATGTAACAAAGACCGTGCCCCCACAGCGAATCCCACAAGAAGTATTCAGTTGGGCATGACTAGCTCCAGGGCAGTTGGGACTTCTAATTGGTGGTAGATCCTAACCTCTAAGTACAGCAAACCACTCCTTCACAACGTTAAGCCTGAAGCGTCATGTATAACAGTAAATTACTTTCTAATCATGTGGCATAATCATTTAGTTCCATCGACTATTATATTCACAAAGCATTGATAAATAGCCTATTATCACATTGTAGTATTGGCGCATGCGAATGCAAAAACTTTGGGGCTAATTCACCTTTCATCTCCATGTAACAACCATCAAATGGACTTGTTTGGTTCTCAGTATCTAACCAAGAAGTCAATTTGAATATTGGGACCATCACAAACTAACTATAACACAAGGGATGGAGGCCTCACATCATTATTTTTCATTCTCCTAAATAATCTAGAATACTCACAAATCATCTCATAACATATTTTAAGATAAACTTGGCAGCCCATACAAGGCAGCCACTTAACTCTCACAGCTATTCATCAAATAGGAACAATTACATATTTGCTATCAGATTTAGCTCTATATGAGACAGATCTATGGTTAAATTGTCCCTAACTGCCCCTCCCGGCCTTTACACACTCTACAATATAAATATTTGTTTTAAATCAACAAAAGGCTAGGAGAATGGGTAGCACCAGGAATGGGTATTACAGTAACCAAGTCTGGAAGTGATAACTCAGGACAAATTCAGCTTGAGTAACAATACAGTCCATCATTTCTCCCCCGGGTAAGAACAAACCCGGTAACTAGTCAGATTCATGTTCGCAGATTCTCCACTATTTACTCTTCTTGTAGTGTCATGAAAACACGTTGCAATTGACATCAGGAGTCCGGCCTACAATGGGAGTGGCTCTACTGTAAAATATTGCCGCCAAACATACCGGCAATCCATATTCTGAAGAAGCTATGGATAAACATGCATCAATTTCTAGTCTAATATGATTATTCAATCATGTTTACTCTAGTGACACATATATTATTGTGGGAATAATTTGGGACTGGTGGTGGGCAATATAACAGTCTTAGGAACAAGATTGCCATAAGGGTGACCTTTTAGCATAGGGAACCACAACCTGTCCCTTATTTTAACACTTCAATCCGGATACAGCGATCCATTAACTTGAGCATGATACATTTTATTTCAACTACAGACAGTATAGGTACCTATAACCAATAGATACTACAGCGAGACTCAAATTCTTAGTCTAACATGACTATTCCATCATGCATATATTAATGACACATATATTTGTCTTTCTAAGTGAGTCAATAATTTGAGACCGGCGGTGGGCAATATACCAGTCTTAGGAACAAGATCGCAGATAGGGTGACCTTTTAGCATAGGGAACCACCACCTGTCCCTTATTTTAACACTTCAATCCGGATACAGTGATCCATTAGCCTGAGCACGATACATTCCTTATCAACTCCATACAGTATAGGTACCTATAACTAATACATACTACGGCGAGACTCCTTTATTGTATAATTAACCCCTGAGAACTCTGAACTCTCATATGATTCCCGGAGAACGAGCCCTAGCATGCTTCTCATACTTTTAGATAGAGCTACTCGACTCTGGTAAGAATCGGTCCAACTAGGGGGCAGCTTAATTATGTACGAGTATTTGAAACCCATCAAGTGGGTCCTGGTCGTTCGAAACCTATGAGACAGACTATTAATTATTTACTCCCAGTAGGACCCGAGGATTGCATCTACCAATACCACCTAATGGTGGAACACAACAGCTATAGCTATTAACCATATGTTTGCGCACCGGGAACATCCGTTATAGGGTGCATACCTCCGTGGCAGATGTGAGCAAGTGGTCTCTCTGGAAGCTCGTATTAGAGATCTGGAGGGGCAAGCTGCAAAATTGAGAGAGACGGACAATCTCGAGAGGAATGTGGTGGTAGGTAGTTCTAGGAATGGCAAATGCACAAAGAATGAGCAGGTAGCCAGATGGGTTACAGTTAGACATAGCAAGGGGGGGCAGAGGAATAGGGAGGACACTCCTGTGGTTACTAACCCTAACATATTTGCTGGGGATGTTGATGCTGGGGATGTTGACACAGGATTGCCTTTGCTGGAGAGGACTGTTCTCTCTAACAGCCGGGAGAACAGCCCCTCTAGCGCTGTTTGGATCTGGGACTCAGGCAGATCTAGACAGATGGTGGTGGTAGGGGATTCTATTATTAGGAAGACAGACAGGGTAATCTGTCATCAGTTTGCTGTCTCCCGGGAGCTCGGGTTTGACATGTGGCTGATCATGGTACATGTTGGTACTAATGACAAAGTCAGTGGAAAATTGAGGTCCGTTAAGAAGGATTTAAGGGACTTAGGATATAAGCTTCAGCAGAGGACCTCTAAGGTAGTATTTTCTGAAATACTACCTGTGCCACACGCTACATTAGAAAGGTAATGGGAGATTAGGGAGTTAAAGACTTGGTGTAAGCAGGGGGTTTGGGTTCCTAGAGCACTGGACAACCTTTTCCCTTGGGGGCAATCTTTATAGTAGTGATGGATTGCACCTTAGCGGAAGGGGGGCCACTGTGCTGGGTGATAGGATGGTTAGAGGGCTGGAGGAGACTTTAAATTAGAAAGGGGGGGGAGTTACAACACAGGCTGGGGAAGATAGTAAAATTGAGGAAATGGGATTAGAAAAGGGGCATGGGGTGGAGATAGAGAATGGGCTAGTTCATTTAATAGGGAGTTGCCATTGTTACAGCCTGATAAAAGACAAATACATTTGACAAAGAATGAAATCTTTAAGAATGGCAAAATTATAGTATGTATGCATGCAAATGCTCGCAGTCTGGCTGGTAAGATGGGGGTAATTAAAAATGATTGAACACATGAGCAGTATGATCTGATTGGAGTGTCTGAAACCTGGTTAGATGATACATATGACTTAGCAGTCAATCTAGAGGGTTATTCACTTTTTAGGAGGGACAGGGTTAATAAAAGGGGAAAAGGGGTATGCCTATATGTAAAGTGGGCCTTAAAACCTTGTTTAAGGGAAGATATAAATTAAGGGTCCAATGATAAGGTAGAGGCCTTGTGGGTTGAAATACACACTGGGGAACACATAATAAAAAATATATTAGTGGGGATTTGCTACAAGCCACCTAATATTGGGGAGCTGGAGGAAGCCCAACTTTTACTGCAAATGAAAAAGGCTTCTAGGTCAGCAAAGGTAATTATAATGGGAGATTTCAACTACCATGAAATTGACTGGAGCAATATGACTTCCGGCACAACAAAGGGAAATATTTTTCTAAGTATGATAAATGATAATTTTATGTCCCAACTAGTAGAGGAGCCAACTAGAAAAGAGGCCTTGCTTGACCTAGTGCTCTCAAACAATTCTGACATGATAAACAATGTACAAGTAAAGGAACATTTGGGCAGCAGTAACCACAATATTGAGCACAGAGTAGCAAGGTACAAGGGGGAGTCCAAAGACGTAGTCAATCCAACAGAGGGCAGGAACTCAGGATCAAACACAGGTAGCCCAAGAGTCAAAACAACAAATGACAAACAGGCACCAGGAAAAGGAAGTGATGCCTCTAAGAAGGCCACAGTGGCCAGTCCAGAACTAGCAGGTTCAAAGGTCAAGGCGAACACACGGAGGTATAACAGTATTATATACATGTGATGTCATTCATTGTCCTCTCAATTTGATTGTTTGCTTTAGCGAATACCGAATACAGTTTTTGGTGATGTTGGTCAAGGTCATAGGTTATATAAGACACTAGAACTTGAATGAATTTATTTCTCAAAGTAATAGAATGTGTGGCTTGAATATCATCTTATGCTACTTCGATGCCAAGATTGATACCATTGTATTATCCAAGGGATTGGTAGTATCTTCAAGCACAGTGTTTCTCAGCCATGGTCAACAGTGAACTAATCAGAATGAATGATCCCCTAGTTACACACCTGTGCATAGATGGTATCTGAGGCCCATGGTTCTAGCATTACTTAGAAAAAAAGTCTTGATTTACACAGCTTTAACAGAAAAATATACACTGAGTATTTTAAGACAATGTTTGTTCTTTTTACAGTTTCTGAGATGCCCGAAACAGATGTTGAAATATCAGAAAGTGTCCCAGGTTTAACAGAAATGATCCTCACAGTGTTTTCTTATTGCACATTATCACCTATATCTTTCACTGCTGTATTGGAACAATACATGGATCAAGAGAGCCTTTGGGATTCCTTGTGCATCCAAGCTGGTATGGAGAAAACCATATTATTCTGATATTTGGGGGGAAATAGAATAAGATCATTTTAATTTAATTTGTTTGATGTAAACTATTTTATGCTAGAGCACCTACTTAATTTTAACTACATAATGATCAATATTTACTAGTCGGATGTAGGGGAAATTCTCCTTTATATGAAATAAGTTAAACCATATTTATAGGTGAAGATTTTAATTACGTTTTCGTCAATACACTATACCAGACTACAAGTAAAAGTATACCACCAATATGCAGTCTTTCCTTTGACCATTCATTTTGTTCTGTGGAACTGTAGTCTTCTCCTTTTTCTTTGATTAGTGACCTTATGGAGGCATCCATTTAGTTTCTAGAATGCATTAGTAATGAAGAGGGAGGGGTCCAATCACAGTCACGGATCCTTATCTGGTCTTGGAAAAGATGTCATCACCTATTATCATCCAGCAGTCAGCCTTGGATAAATCATGAAATACATGGGATTTGAGTATGTAAAATGTAAAAAGGTAGAAGGTTTATTTAAAACTGAAGCAAAAGACCAAAGGAACCTTTACTACTTTGCCCATGACCGTTTCATCAGGAAAAAATGTAGGCCCACAGGAAATATATAAAACCACTTCAGGTGGTCAGCCTGAGTGAAACTTGTACATTAAAACACAGGCATAGATTTCGTAACTGCATGGAAGAACGTTTCTGATATTATTGACTTTGAAAGAGAAAGATTAAAAAATTCCCAATGGACCCTATCAACTGCTTTTTAATTATCAAGTGCTAATATGAGTTTAGTCGTTTTTGTTAAGATTGATAACATTTCTGGTATTGTCAGGGGCACGATGACCCTGTACATAACCTACCTGGTCGTTGAGAGAAGATGATTCAGTTTCTCTGACAGAATATTGGAGTAAAGCTTTAGGTCTGTATTCAACATTATATGGCCTTACAATTTTGGCATACGGTTGTCTGTTTACTTGGTTTAGTATAGTGGCCTTTAGAAAATCAAGAGTGACTAAAGAAGCAGTAGATACAGCTTATAAAAATTTGTAAAAAGGGACATTAGGTGATCAGCTTTGGATTTCATATTTATTGTTAAAAAGCATCTTTAATATTATGGAATTTTACATTTGAGAAAAAGCCAAATATATTTTTACTGGAAAAAAATGATGTCCTTAGCAATACATATTTAAGCAAGCAGTATATAAAGAGTATTTTGAAGATTACACAAAGTTCTGAACTCCTAATAATGAAAAATAGGAATACTTCGTCATCCTGTTCATTTACCTTTGGACATAAAGCAAATGGAAGCACTGAATGTACCAATCCAGCTCAGATCCCATGTTTGTTGGTGCTGAATTAATATACTACATCTTGTTCTGTTATGTGCCACAACTTGTCAGAAAAAAGGTATTATAAATACTCTGAATTTTATCAATGCAGCAGAGTCACTGTAGGGATTGCGGTCATGAATGACTTAAAATATGTTAAAATGACCAGCATTTCCATCTGTATGCAGTGTGCAAGCCAGAAACAAGTCTATCAAAGAGGCAGAATTTGGAAAGCAGCAGCTGTCATTTAGACACAAAAGGCAAAAAGGCCCAACTCCAGTACTGTGTGAGTCAGACATGAGACTCAGTGTGATGGAAGGAGAAAGAGAGAATTTAACACACAATCTCATTTATAAGATGAGCTGCTTATTCCCATATGGCTTACAGTTTAGCTGTAGAAATATTCATTCAGTTACAAGTCAGTTCTTATATAGTATTTACCTCTTTGGTGAATATACTCAATTTTACCAAATGTGGCATGTACATGATATCTGATTTTATGTTTTTGTGTGCGTGATTAACACATTTAATGGTTTAACACTTTCAGTGCCAGGGGTTTGAGCCATTTCTTAGCCCCTGTAGACACATTTTCAACAATTTTGCTATCCATCTGTTTAGGTATGATTTCTGCTGTTAACTCTAGTTACAAATGGGAAACTATATATATATATATATATATATATATATATATATATATATATATATAATTATTTTCAGAATTAATTGACCCTTTTATGTGGTGCCTCATGTGAAGTAAATTTTGCATCATGCAACAAGCTATTATGCAAATACAATAAAAGTAAAACAAATGATAAAAAAAATATATATTTCCAGAAAGTAGTTATCCCACTGCATTAAATGAGTGTGTATCTACCCTTAACCTGGTAAGCACAAATGGTAAAGGGAAAAAAACATTTATCTACCCTTAAAATGTACTGAAATCTGTGAAAACTATTGGGTACCTGAAATGCAAAACTACACCACCTACAACTTTTGATTTTATTTTTTTAATTTTTTGCGTGTACTAAAATGTAACAACTTAAATGTAAAAAGATAGACAAAGCATATCAATTTGGAAAGAAGATATGGGGTCACTTTCCTTTTTACCCCAAGCCTGGTGTACACAGATGTTTGCAGAAGGTGAAGCGAAATTAAATAATTTACTTTTTTTTTTTTACATTTCCACCCTTTCAAATCTCTGAAATCTGTGATAACTTTGCAATTTCCAACTGTTTTCATTAGCTACTGCTCGTAAGAGAAAAATGGTGTCACGTTGATTGAGTTGACATACTGTAATGGATGCCAAAAGCACAAAACTGCACCTACCTGTTTTCCTTTTTGGAAATGGCTTCCTGTACTAAAATGGCCATAACTATTAGAGGTATGAAGGAAAGGTTTACAAGGTATGCCATTTTGGAAAGTAGACATTGACCCACATCAAATGAGAGGTCCTATGGCTTTCTTCACTTATGCTGGGGTGCACAAATATTTCCAAAATGTGGCGCCATCGGAGAAAATATATATTTTTTTGTTTTTGTTTTTTTTACATTTCCACCACTAAAATCTTTGAAATCATGGAAGTTCCTACTGTATTTAGTACTTGCTTCGCCTGTACTAAAATGCTTATAATAAGGTAGACAAGGGATACCATTTTGGACAGAAGGCAACCAGCCACATCAAATGAGGCACCACTTGTCTTTTTACCCCAGGTTAATGTGCACAGCTATGTCCAGAATGCCAGAATGTTGCACTATATGAAAAACACTTTTTGTACACATCAGTCACTTCAAGGATACTAAGATGGTTCAACAACATGGGATTTTCTGTTGTATTCAGTACTTACTGTTAGCCTAAGAAAAATGGTACCCCATTGCTATGGGTTGGCATACCACAGTGGGTGCCAGGAGAGTGGATACCAGTGGAACAAAGATAGGGAAGCAAACCGTGTATTTGTGATTCTGTGGCTATGAGTTGAAGAAAGCTGTGGGTCAGACTGTTTGTGGGAATCTGTGATTATCAGTGAGCACTAGAACTAGGCTGGGGGGGCAGACAATGTATATGAGGATCTGTTTTTACCAGTGGACAGTGGAACAAGGCTAGGGGTCAGATGGTGTATATGAGGAATCTGTGACTACAACTACACTGTGAAATCAGGTTGGAAGTCAAACTGTATGTGTAGGGGTCAGTGACTACCGTTGGGTAGTGTAACCAGGCTGGGGCAGGGTTTCACACAGCATGTAAACTGTGAATGCCATTGGGTATGTGGGAAAGGAAGCAGGCTGGCGACTCAGAAGGGGGTCCATGCTCAGGGCGGCAAGGGTGTCAACACATTGTATTGAACCTCCCTGTTACATACCAAGGGTTGATTTGTTTTCATTATTGTTGTTCAGACCTTGTTGGGGGTTCATCCCCTGATGCCCCCTCCAACAAGGTCTATATAAAAAAAAAAAGTAATGAAAAAATTAATCCTGTATGTACTACGGGGGGGAGGGGGGGGTGCAGGTGTTGAACCTTCTTGTGGCACACACAGAGTTAATTTTTTATTTTTTATTTTAATTATTTCTCTGTGTGCCACAGGGCTGTCCAATGAATTGCAAAACAATACATTGGGCCTCCAGTGGCATACACAGGGTTCATTAATTTTTCTTTCCATTGTTTTTTTTATTCAGACCTTATTAGAGGGGCATCAGGACCACACGTCTGCATTCAAGTTTCACCCTTTAAGTGCAAGAGGGGTACGCAATTCATATGTGCAGTTGGCATAGTCTAGAATTTCTCCAGTGTATGTATATGGGCCCTTATGTCTTAATATATAAATAAGTATGTATTATACGGATAATAAGGATACCACTTCTTAGCTATGTTATTAAAAAGTTACTGTAGCCCAGTCTTCCATTTTATATGTGTTCTTCCATGCAATGACATTTGGCCATAGGGCAGTCTATGGGCAGCTGTTCTCAGTGGCAATAACCTTTCATAGGCTGATGTAGCAATAGCACCACTGTACATTTTCAGGCCATTGAGGCACTGCACCCCAAAAATGCAAGTATGAGCTGCAATACATTTTGAATACAACAACTCTCAGCAGTGGATGGCATTCTACTGAAACTCATTTTTCAAAATTTTCACATTTCATAAAAACTTTTCTATCCATACCAAGGGTGTATCATTGCAGGCCAGTCCTTCCCTATACATCAGTGTTAGTAAACCCTGGGACTCCGGCTACCAGCTGTGCATGTATTCAGGATATCTCTGCTTCAACACAGGTGTGTCAGTTAAACTGACTAAGTCATAGATTTATCCATCTTTAGTCAGCCTGAAAACATGCACTGTGGGTACTTATGAGGAACTAGGTTGGCTATCCTTTATCTGTTCAGTTTCAGATAACATAATAATGGCTTACTTTTGATTTTCTTTCAGCTTCTACTTCCAGATCATCTGTGCCTCATGTGATTAGGTATTTAAAGAAAACCCTACTGAAATCAGTGATTGGCTTGGTGAAACACATAACAGCTGTCATACGCTCAGGGGACCCCAGCGATCATCCTGTGTCCAGTGTGCCAGAAAGTTTGCTTAAAGCCTTACCAGAGGAATGGAATTTTAAACCAACTGAGAAATCCCAGAAAAGTAAGTAATTGGCTCTGATGTACTAAGAAGATCTTGAGTAATTACAAATGAACATTCTCAATAATTTTAAATGGATCTTTCACCCCTTGAATGCCACACAATGCACTTCTGACCTCTCTGTCATTCAATGGGTTAAAAACTCAGTTTAAACCAAAATTAATTTTAAATGTTTTTGTTTTTAGTTGTCCTCTAGGCTCCAGTTCTTGATTTAAATTTCAGACATGCTAGGCACCCATAACTCCAACCATTACCACACCCCTAATCGTGTGATGCCAGACCCATTTTCTGTTGCATACCATGGAAAATAAACTTAACTGTCCTGGAACATAGAAGCTTAAAAAAACCTTTGAGACCTCACAGTGAGTTGGAAAACTCTCCAGTAACCAGTTAACCAGTAGGAGTCAACCAGTAGCCAGTAAAGAAGTGTATAAACTGCCAACTAAGTGGACCACCATAAACCAATAGTGGCTCTCTGGTGCAGCAGTTTTCACTGGTCACACCCATAACTCAGAATGTGGGTGTGGCCAGTACATCTGTGGAGCCCTTTAAAATCTAGCTCTATAGGGAGTTTCCTACTCTTCCTAAAAGGAACTCCGGCTGTATCTAGGATTATTCCAGTCCTACTTAGTACATCAGCCGCATTGTGATTTTTGACATTCCTTACAGTAGAACATTCTCCAAACCTCCCTCTTCTAGCAGATAGACATAGCAATATGCAGTACAGAGAACTGCTCCAGACACTTCCACACTGACATAAATTGCATCATCTCCCTGTGAAGTTTATTTTAGTTGATTTGCTGACATTTCTGTTTGCAGCAGTATATTTTTGCACTCAGTCTGTTAAATATAAAAGATATGTTCACCAGAGACGTGCATGTCACAATGATTCACAAGTTTATTCCAAATTCAGTGGAGATTTTCATATTCTTGCTGGTTAGCTGCTGTTGTTGAGAATGCAATAAACAATTCTCCTTTTAATTTTGTAATTTAATGAGAATGTATCTAAACCATTATGCATCTTTTATTGCAGAACACCTCTATTTACATTCATATGGTGTAAAAATATTTATACCGGGAGCGTACAATATGTATATTTATAATATTACCAGTAATAGCTGTGTTTATGTTCTTGCATATTCTGTACCTGCTTGTTTTCTTCAGATGAAATTCCTATTAAACCACTCCACTTAGTCATCATATCTAGAAGTTATGTACTTAATATTTTTAGCTCAGATGTACAATGAATATCTAATGTTGGGCAAACATTCCACTCGAAGCTGCTTAAATATGTATTAACCCTTTGTGTGCCAGAGAGGTATCCAACACAAATGTGCATACCTGGAAACTTTTCAGATTGCCCTGAAGACTCCGGTTTTTAGAGTTAATTAACTGGTCTCTGGGGACAGAGACTGATTCTCCTGTGGAGGTGAGTTCCTCTGAAACACTGCCCTCTTCTACTCCTTCCCATTCTGTTCTGCACACTTCCCGCCCACTTTATGACACAAGGACAATAAGCCATGCCCACCCAATTAAGCTCCACCCCTTTATGATGTGAATTGCATCATTTAAATCCCCCTAGGTGCAGAACATGAGCCCTTTCCGGGGACTCGAGAGGACAAAGTTCCCAGTTATGCAAATACGTTGGCTACGTCTCTGACACTGAAAGGGTTAAAGATTCAGTGAAAATTGAGATATTGGAGCAAAACAACAGCACCACATTTAGCAGATAACAAGTCAAATCAATTCATCTGCTAGAGAGGTATCCACTTATAAACAAAACATAGATTTTGAGGGCACATAAGAACCAATTGGCTCATATATCCAGTCTGCCCATTTTCCTTTCCAAATAAAATGCACAGTCTTATAGACTTAGGTCCATCCCAGACATTTTAGTTTCCTTACTTTGTTAGTCCTTACCACTTCACTGGGAGGCTGTTCCACTGCTCCATAATTGCTTCTCTTTAATTTATTGAATATGGACTGTTGTTTGTGTACCAGTTTTGAGTCTTTAATATGTAAGCTGTGAAGAGTAGGGCAACATTTCCAATAATGAAAAGGCTATAAAAAAGTGAGCAAGCCATGGTTTTCCAGCTGTTACTCCAGCTGGGATGATGGGATTTCAGTCAATGAGAGAAAGGACATAGGTATAGGATGAAAAGAGTAACCATGGCAATATCAAGCCTTTGAACACTACAAGTCCCCAACACATTGCAAATTAAGGCCTCGGAGACCACTTTCTAATATTCAAGTGGTTAAAGGAGTACTTAAATTAGAAAAATTAAGTATATTATAGGGCTTTTTCTGCTGAGTAACACATATGTACTTCCAATTCTAGGGGATGTGTCAGTCTGTTATTACTGTACAGACTGTTATTTGTGTTTGTTTTTGTTTTTTTTTTTAAACTGTTCTCAATAATGCCACTTGGGGGAAATGCACTAAGGTGTGATACAGAGGTAATAAGGTGGCGATGTCTCCTCCAGTGTTCTAAACTCTTCATGTCCTATGTTATTCTATGGCACCAATGTCCTAATATTTTTCTAGCTTTAGATATCTTAATACTGTACCCGAGAACTCTCCGGATCTGCCCCGGAGACTCCTGTTTACAGACTAAATTACCAGCTCTCCGGAGACACAGTGTCACTGCTTACCTTGGTTCCAGCACTGCCGCTTCAGGCGACACTCAAAATGATGCTTCGACGTCAGCAGTCGTCCATGCCACAAGGATTGATGCAGGATTATTGCAGCAGTTGGACGCATCAGAGCAAGATGCGTCATCTGCAGGCTTGAGGCTTCTGAATGAAGCAGGCCTCTGTTTTATGTGTTTGCTTCCTGTAGTCTCCTCCTACTTACTTCCTCCCTCTGAGCTGCTTCTCCTACCTACTTCCTGAGTAGGGGTTTAAAGGGCAGACCGAGTCCTTACTCAGTTGCCCTTGCGTTGTTGTACAATACAGTTCTGTTTCCTTGGGCTCTGTGTATGACCTGGCTTGTTTGACCATCCAATCTGGTGCTGACCTGTGGCTCTGTCTGACTATTCTCCTACCTTATCCTTAGATAGTGGACACCCAATCTGGTGCAGACCTGTGGCTCTGGCTGACCATCTGAACTGTGTATGACCTGACTTGTCTGACTACCCTCTCTGGTGCTGACCTGTGGCTCTGTCTGACTATTCTCTTGTTTGTCCCCTGTACCTAGCAGACACCCAATCTGGTGCGAACCTGGGACTCTGGTAGACTAGCTTATACTGACTGCAGGCGTGAGCCAGATATCCACTTCCTATTACTGACTGCAGGCATGAGACAGATATCCACTTCCTATTACTGACTGCAGGCGTGAGTCTGGTAGCCTTCCCGTGGTTCTGAACCTAGACATCGTGTTCCTGCTCCTGTTTCATTCCAGTTCCTGTTCCTGGTTCCTGCAGAGACTACCAGTGGCTTCTGCCTATTCTCTAGCAACGTGGTCAATCTTGGCAGCTTACTATTTCTAATTGTAGTGCTTGCTGGCTTGTGACCCTCTGCTATTCCTGCTACCTTACTACTGTGTGCTACCTTTGTTGTTATTCAATAATTTGCATTTTACTATACAGTACTGACTCCTGAATATTTCTGGGGAACCGTGACACAGAGGCTGATTCTCTGGCGGTGGTGAGTTTCTTCTCCTTCCCACCCTGTTCCTCCAACTTACTGCCCACTTCCTACCCACTTTATGACCATTAATGAGTAAGCCCCACCCCATTATAAGTCTAATCACGTCATTGACATGCCAGTGGTCTGCAGAACATGAACCTTCTCTGGGAGCTCAAAGGGAAGAAGTTTCCATGTATGCTTACTGCATATGCTCCATAGAATAACATAGGAATATTACCTGTTTATCACACTTAATGCATAATCCCCTCCCCCAACTGACACTTTTTGGACACCTGGGGTTATGCACTAAGTTGAAATAAAGAGGCGATAGTGTGGAGATGACTTCTCCAGTGATTTCACTTCTCCTGTTCCTATGTTATTCTTTAATCCGTTCAGGACCAGGCCACACTTAAGGACCATGGACACATTTTTTTTTTTTTTTTTTTTTTTTTTTTTTTTTTTTTTTTTTTTTGTGATCTGGTTAAGGGGTCCCTGAATGGCGTGCAGCCACGCGGAGTGCCCTGAAATCCATGACGGTCCTGACACATCAGGAGTCCTTATGGCACGCCAACCCATGACATGCCAGGACCATCATGGGTCCTTAAGGGGTTAAAGCCTGTGCACTAAAATAGTGGTTCTCAACCTTTTTGATAAATGCACCCCTAACATTCAGTCTAGAATTTCAGGGCAACCTAACATCTAATAAATCAATTGTCAAGGAGTAATGAAGGGTACAATAATATATAGTTGTTTTGTATGCTATTCAATCAGAATAACAAAAACAAACAAGTTGTGAATATTTTTTTTTTAATAAATACACTGAAACTCAGAATTCCTATTTTAGTGACATTTCCACTAAAAACTTTTGAACAAAGTAACTGCCAGCTGTGGCAGCACCCTTGTTTTACTTGGCAGGCTAAGCCTTACAATATATGTTTTGTAATAAAACTGATCCTTTAAGATATTGAATAACCTAATAACATATATTACAAATAGCACTGTATATAATTTCCTCTGCAAATAAGCATAACTGTAATCTAAGCCACTTTCATAACCATGCAGTGGCAATAAGTTCCTCTGGTTGTCTTTATAATGAGTGCAGTGAATTACAGGGTAATAACTCCCTATTCATATTAACTATACAGCATGTTGTTTTACACAGTTCTAATGTCTTTCCTCCCAGTAATCGCTCTTCCTAATATTTTCAAAGAGGGTTGCTATTTTATGGCTCTTATTATAGTTATTACAATTATGTCTTCCTCAACTTGTCCATTTTTGTGTTAACAAGACAGTTCTTATTAATTTGAACAAATATATTAGTATATTTTACTGTACTTTCCTAAATCTTCACTCGTGATTTATTTGAAGAACTATTTAATGAAAAAAGCAAGAATTGCTATTTCTCTTGACATAAGTTAGTGAGACTTTACATTTCAAGCAGTGGACCTTATTCTTCAAGAGTTGCAGTTCTGGAGCATACCCACTGCACCATAAAGGTAACATCCCAGTGGACATAACTGGCCATACTTGGGAACTCTCAGGGTTTTACCCAAATTTCAGGATGAAGGGCCAAATTCTCAGGGTGATAGAGGCCTGTGGAAAAGAATACGGAGACGTCCTTCCTGTCTTGTGTTGGTTCAAGCAGTGATAACACTAAATTGTGGCCTGTAAATGATTGCTTCAAGACTGAACTTCTAGGATAGACCATGGCATAACATATCACCTATAATGTATGTTATGCGGAACTTAACCCTTTCAGTGCCAGAGCGGTATGAAACACAATACAAAGCAATGCATTGCATACCACTCTGGCACACAAAATGTTAATATTTTAAAGATGTCAGGGTCAGCTCATTTTGAAAGTTCCCAGGTATGTAAATGGGTCATTTAACCACTTGAATGCTAGAGAGGTCTTTAGTGCATTGCTTCACAATGCCTTGGCAATCTTTCCAGCATGCATTTAAGAGGTTTTTATTCCAATTAAATCTATGGGAGTTTGTCGAGTTTTCCTTTCAACCCTTTGTCTCGGTTGGTTTATGCCAGAACTGCACCTCTTTAGCTTAAGTAAAATCTGTTCACATTAGTCTAGGCTACAGCAGAAGTAACATCTACTAATAAGAACCTCCACTTACCTTAGCATGCCAGAAAAAACGTATGGCCCCTATGGATTTTGTCCTTGTGCCACTGAGTCAAAGTGCATGTGTCTACTTAACCCTTTAAGGACAAGAGGGGTGTGCTATGTAATGCTAAAGGGTCTATAAAGGTTAAGTTGTCCGTATGCAGTGGCCAAAGTTTGCATCCTTTAGTCCTACCGGTTGTCATGCCTGCCTCCTAGACATGATATCAGGACTGACTGAAGATATTAACTCTTGAATCAAGTAGCAAGGAAGCCGCATAGAGGAGTGTGATGGTACCAGGATTTGCTGGACTGTTTTGGAATTGTTGGTTCCTGAACCGTTGATGCTGCTTTCCCTCTTCCACAGCTGGATGAAACCGTGTTACTTCCTGGCAGTCTGCATGTCCTGGGTACTCAGGCAGGAACAAGTGGATGCTGCTCTCTGGTAGTTTGGTGGAGCTAGTGAATTTAGCTACAAAACCCCATCTGGGGTTTCCAGGGGCCCTATTCCAGTAGACCGGCAAGGCAAGTGAATTCTTTCTTGCAGTAGCTGAGGTGAGAATCCCCAGCTCAAGCCCCCCTCCAGAAATACAGCAGAGACTTGTATTAAAGAGGGTAGAACAGAACAGATGTTAATGGTGAAACACTCTGCTTATATATACTTCCAGACATTCTTATCAAGATTAGAATGCAAACTATGACTTGGAACAGCGCTGATACACTTGATGAATCAGGGAAAGGCCTTCATTTCCAGACACTGTTAGGATAATAATACAAATTAGTGTTTGAAACAGAGGTGTTGCAGCTAGCCAATCAGGGGAGGTTATTTGTTGTCCACTTAGAATGCCTCTTTTCAAGCCATGCTCTTGAAGGAAGCACAGCAGAAATCAATCAACATTCCAACCATTCCTTTGTTTTTTCAGCAAAGCTGTTAGCTGAGCATACAGAAAATACAACAAGCTTTAGAACACAGACATGGAGTATACTGTAAGAAGGACGTGTTAGCAAGACAGAGTGCTGGGCTTAACCTTTATTTCACTGTCGTCCAATACAGGGTACTGGTAACTCTGGAAGGCATCAGTCCCCTTTAAGTAGGCAGGAACATTCTCTAAATGTATGCAGGGGGGGGTGGAGCCTCCCTTCCCTCTCAGGCTGCCTCATCCAGTCTGCCTCCAGAATTGTTTGTTCCTGTGTGAACACACCAGGTGGAGAACATCTCGTCAGTTTTTAGTTTCTTTTTTCTGTCAAATATGGAATACCACCATTAGGCGGGTTACCTTTCCTGACAAATGCCCTCTTCAAAGTGGCTAGCTCAGTGTCCAGGGCCTTTTGGTGGACCTTAAGCCCTGAAGGGGGAATATCTTGGTTACAAGTGCTTCCCCATGGATTACCTTTCTGAGGTAATTCTTACTACAGGGTAACCTGAAGACAGAAGATCTGCAGAAAGGTGAGCCACCCTTTGAGTGCTGAAGGTCCACTTGTCCCACAGTGTCCCTTATTTGGGCTTGTATTTGGGAGTTCTCATTGCGCACTCCGGCACTCATTGGGTGTATATGTGTATGTCTGTGGGTATTTGGAGCAGGTTTATGTGGTAACTTAACCCTTTCTCTGCTGGTTTGACAGGTTTAATAGGGTCTTCTGGCACTTTTCTTACTGGATCAGTGTTTTCTCTATATGCATACATGTTCACTGCATGTGTTTTCATGTTTTTAACTTGTAGTTTAACTTTTATTAACATTGTGTACTGCACCTTTAAGGCGTGCTTTACCACATAGACGCCATTGCTCCATTTGCTTTCTATGGGTTAACACTGTTTGGCACGTATCTCTGTAACCGCTTCACACAGCGAATTCAGAGAGGGCTCATTTTAATTGTCTACCCTTGCTCTATCATCCGGTTTATAGTTCAAGTGTGTTGGGGGGCTTGGGGGGCTTTGGGCGCTGTTTTGGGGTACTTTTTGGGAAAAACTACATTTCCCATGAGCACTTGATTCGCGCCTAATTTCTTATTGGCTCCCGTCGTGGCAGCCATTTTGGGTACTTTTCTCATTGAGTATCCTACACAGCGCTTTCTCCTCTGGAGATTGACCCTTCGCCTGCCAGAACAGTCTATATTTAGCGTTTCTGGGGTGAAATATCAATCTTATACACTTCAATTGGGTGATTCATTGTACAGTTGGTTATTTTGACAATGTGAGAATGTCTATACTGCTGGTGCTGGGGGTTAGACTTAAGACTAAGGAAGTTGGGGTATCAGTATCCCCCATTGCGCATTGCTCTTCCTGTCACACAGGGCTACCTAGAGTGTTCTCTGGTCATTTCTGCCCAGCAGGTTTTGAAGTTCCTGGCAGCAAACCAGGGCCTTCCAGCCATTCTATTGAGCCAGATTGGGTGCGAGAGTTTAAGGCTGCAACTGGAGACCTTAGGTCCACTTTACAGCTATTTACATCCCAGATACAGGGGGTACTTCAATTATGGCAGACTCCCTCTATTATCAGATCCTCCCTGCCTCAACCACAGGGAGCACCTGATGTGTCAGATTCTTCTGAGGAAGAATTTTTGCTAGATTTGAATGTTGAGGTTGGTGCTCTTTTGGAATCTTCGGGTCTCTTAGGGGACCCATTTGAAGCTGATCCTGAAACCTCTACTGAGGGCCTGATCAGGGCTGTATTGTCCACTGTCAACATTCCATCAGTTCAGGGGGTTCCTATCACGGTGCCCGTGATTTGCTGCAGTTACTTGTCTGTCACCAGTAGGGGGCTTCTATTGGCTGTCTGCAGATAGCCCGCCTCTTATTGACTATTTAAACCTGGATTGGGCACCCTTTGAGTGCCCTTTCGTGTTGTTTCTGACCTTCTTGCTATCACTATGCTAGTGATAGCTGGGCCTCTGTTCCAGTGTTCCTGAGTTCCTGATCTCATGTGTTCCTGAGTTCCTGATCTCTACTGTTCCAGTGTTTCCTGCATGCTGAAGTACTTCCAGTCCTGGTTCCGGCCTAATCTCTGGTGTTGCAGTTCCTGCTGTACTTCTCTGCTGTTTTCTGACCTGACTGATCGTTGCTGGTTCCTGTCATCTCATCACCTGTCTTCAGTATCCTGGCGACCTTCTGCCTGGTCGCGTTGGTGACATTGATACAATTCCGTGTTGGTCCCAGCGTGCGGACGCTGGTTTGCTCCTAAGCCTTGCGGCTATACAAACTCGCTTGTTACACCAGTGTGCGGTCACTGGTTTGCTCCAAAGCCTATCAGCTATACAAATCTGTGTTGGTCCCAGCGTGCGGACGCTGGTTTGCTCCTAAGCCTTGCGGCTATACAAACTCACTTGTTACACCAGTGTGCGGTCACTGGTTTGCTCCAAAGCCTTTCAGCTATACTAATCTGTGTTGGTCCCAGCGTGCGGACGCTGGTTTGCTCCTAAGCCTTGCGGCTATACAAACTCGCTTGTTACACCAGTGTGCGGTCACTGGTTTGCTCCAAAGCCTATCAGCTATACAATTCTGTGTTGGTCCCAGCGTGCGGACGCTGGTTTGCTCCTAAGCCTTGCGGCTATACAAACTCGCTTGTTACACCAGTGTGCGGTCACTGGTTTGCTCCAAAGCCTATCAGCTATACAATTCTGTGTTGGTCCCAGCGTGCGGACGCTGGTTTGCTCCTAAGCCTTGCGGCTATACAAACTCACTTGTTACACCAGTGTGCGGTCACTGGTTTGCTCCAAAGCCTTTCAGCTATACTAATCTGTGTTGGTCCCAGCGTGCGGACGCTGGTTTGCTCCTAAGCCTTGCGGCTTTACTACTCGCTTGTTACTCCAGTGTGCGGTCACTGGTTTGCTCGCTAAGCCTAACGGCTATACTATTCAGTGTTGTTTCCAGCGTGCGGACGCTGGTTTGCTCCAAAGCCTTGCTGCTTAACGATTCTGCTAATTTGCCAGTTCCATCTGACTGCTGCTATTATCTCTGGGCTGCCCTGCCCGGTATTGGTAAGGCCGGTAGAACCTATAGCCACATTCCATCTGAGGTTGCCTTACCCGGTATTGGCAGGGCCGGTAGAGCCTACATTGTGTATCTATTGAGGCTGCCTTGCCCGGTAATTTGGTAAGGTCGGTAAAACCGTTATGCTATTCCATCTGCAGGTTGCCTTACCCGGTATTGGCAAGGCCGGTAGAGCCTAAAGACTGTCCTGTCCGGTATATTGACAGGACCGGTAGAGTCTGCCTTCTGTCTGTGCTATATTCTGTATATATATATATGTATGTTATTGCCATCCTAAGTTATCATTTATTATTTCAATAAAATTGATTTTTTTTACCTAAAACTTGTGTCTGAGAGTCATAATAAACCGTGACAGTACGAAAGGGCCATGACCTCAGACAGCAAGGTTGAAGGTAACGCACAGAATATCCATTGGAGGATGGATGTGCTCGAGCAACGTTTGGATCAGTTGGCAGTTGCAATTCAAACGATCCTTGAACGCACGGTACCTGCTGACCAATCTAGCTCTAGCCCGGTGGTCTCGCCAAATCAGACACCGGAAAGTGATACCAGACCCCTAGGGGGTACTGTTAAAGGGTTAACGGCTTCTGCACCCTTGCCGCTAAGATATGATGGTGACCCTAGTCTCTGCAGAGGGTTCATCAATCAACTCGAAATCTTTATGGAATTGACGGCACACGCATTTCCCAATGATCGTAGTAAAGTGGGGTTCACGATATCACTGCTCACTGGCAGAGCATTGGCTTGGGCTAACCCCTTGTGGGAGAATGCTAAACCTTGTACTAAGAACTTTAGTGAATTTGTGCGTTCCTTTCGAAGAGTGTTTGAGCCTCCTGGTAGAACCACCTCTGCTGCCAAACGCCTTATGGAGATACAACAGGGCAGGCGTACAGTGGGCGACTATGCCATCGAATTCCGCACATTGGCAGCAGAGGTAGGTTGGAATAACGAGGCATTATTGGCAGCCTTCTCTCAAGGCCTGAATGACCACATTAAAGACGAAATCGCTGCTAAAGATCTACCTATTGATCTAGATGATTACATTGAGTATGTTATGATAATTGACTCCAGAATACGTGAGAGATCAATTGCCAGAGATCGTAAGTTACGGTCAAAAAATAATGAGCCTAGTAGCATGTTTTGCCCACCCATCCCTCCCTTGGCATTGAAGTCTAGTGAACCAGTACGGGAAACAAGTGAACCTATGGAAATAGGCTTCACTAGACTATCCAAGGCAGAGAGACTATATCGCAAAAAACAAGGGTTATGTTTATACTGCGGTAAAAAAGGGCACTTGCTAAATTCCTGTCCGGTACGTCCGGGAAACGCACACACCTAGGGTATCTTGGGGGACAGGCCCTAGGTGGTGTACAATCGTCCCCAGTGTCGGGCATAATGAAACCCACCATACAGGTGGTATTGTCTTGGGCACAACGCTCTGTGGAGGTTTTGGCCTTGGTTGACTCCGGTGCAGCAGGGTATTTTATGGATAATACCTTTGCTGAATTGCACGGAGTTCCACGCATTGAAAGAGAAAACCCCTTGACTATTGAAGCGATTGATGGTAGACCCTTAGAACCGCCTCAGGTTATATTTGAAACTATGCCATTGTCTATGACTATTGGGGCACTTCACAGAGAAGAGCAGCAGTTTCAACTGATTAATTCCCCGCACCATGCGGTGATATTGGGATTTCCGTGGTTACAGTTACATAACCCACAATTCGATTGGAAAAAGTGTGAAATTGCTGCTTGGTCCCAGTTTTGTATGGACAAGTGCGTCATCCAGCCTATTAAGGTCCTGTGCACCTCCTCTGCTATGCCGGATGTGTACCAACAGTTTGGCGATGTTTTTAGCAAAGGAGAGGCTAGTATGCTACCCCAGCATAGACCTTATGATTGTTGCATTGAATTGCAGCCTGGTGCAGTACCTCCGAAAGGACGCACTTATCCATTATCTTGTGATGAAAATAAGGCTATGGAGGATTACATTTCTGATGCCCTTGCTAGAGGGATCATACGTAAATCTTCCTCTCCAGCTGGGGCTGGGTTCTTTTTTGTAAAAAAGAAAAATGGCGAATTAAGACCATGCATTGACTACCGGGGCTTGAATAAACTTATGGCAAAAAACGCATACCCAATACCACTCATCACCGAGCTTTTTGACAGGCTTAAGGGCGCTTCGATATTTACCAAGTTGGACCTACGGGCCGCTTACAATCTGGTTCGCATTCGAGCAGGTGATGAGTGGAAAACTGCCTTTAATACTCGAGCTGGGCACTACGAGTATCTAGTAATGCCTTTTGGGCTGTGTAATGCACCCGCAGTTTTCCAGGAACTGATAAATGATGTTCTGAGAGATATGTTACAGACATGTGTTGTGGTGTACCTCGACGATATACTGATTTACTCCCAAAACATGGCACAGCACATCAAAGATGTATCCGCAGTATTGCTACGACTCCGTGAGAACAAATTATTTTGTAAAATGGAAAAATGTGAGTTTCATAGAACCAGTGTGCCATTCTTGGGGTTCATAATTGGCAATGATGGCATTGCCATGGACAAAGAAAAGTTGTCAGCTGTCCTACAATGGCCAAAACCCAAGGGTCTTAAAGCCATACAGCGTTTCCTGGGTTTCGCTAATTATTATAGGAGGTTTATTAAGAACTTTTCTTCCATTGTCAAACCTCTGTCCGATCTTACGCACAAGGGTGCTAATCCTTCTTGTTGGCCGGTATCTGCTGAGAAAGCCTTTGAGAATTTGAAGCTGGCATTTGCTGCGGCTCCTGTGTTATCCCACCCCAATCCTTTACTTCCATTTACGTTAGAGGTTGATGCCTCAGATATTGGGGTTGGGGCAGTACTTTCGCAGCGACACGAGAAAGGTGGAACTCTCAGACCTTGTGGGTTTTTCTCTAAAAAGTTGACTGTCACTCAAAGCCACTATGAGATAGGTGACAGAGAATTATTGGCCATTATCCTTGCTCTTAAGGAATGGCGTCATTTGCTTGAAGGTACTAAGAATCCTGTCTTAATCCTAACAGATCATAAGAATCTGACCTATCTCTCGGAGGCCAAGAGATTGTCCTCTCGTCAGGCCAGGTGGGCACTGTTCCTGTCTCGATTTAATTTCATTGTATCATATTTACCAGGGTCAAAAAATATCAGGGCTGATGCACTGTCAAGACAATTTGAGGCCGACAGTGACAGAGTGGAAGCACCAGCTCCTATCATCCAACCTGATAGAATACTGGCTACTATACGCACGAGTATCACTTCTCCTCTAGGGGAGGAGATCCTGGCCTCTCAGGGGTCCGCTCCCCATGAAACCCCAGTGGGCAAATGTTTTGTCGCTGAATCATTTCGTACTAGGCTGCTCGAAACCTACCATTCCTCTAAGGCTGCGGGACATATTGGTAGAGACCAATTGTTATGGTCCCTTTCTCAGTTATTTTGGTGGCCTTCCATGAGAAACGATTGTGCCGAATTTACGAATGCCTGTGCCACCTGCGCCCGCGCTAAGACCCCGAGACATCTCCCTGTGGGCTTGCTTCAACCGGTGCCTAATGGCGAACGCCCCTGGTCTCATGTTTCCATTGATTTTATGGGAGAGTTGCCTATGTCGAAGGGGTACTCCTTTATATTCATGGTGGTGGACAGGTTTTCTAAAATGGCTCATTTCGTGCCCCTCCGTGGTCTTCCTTCAGCGAAGGAATTGGCAATGGTGTTCGCCAGAGAAGTATTCCGGTTGCATGGAGTGCCTAGGGTACTGGTGTCTGACAGGGGGAGCCAGTTTGTGTCTAGATTTTGGAGGGCATTTTGCCAACAGATGGGCATACAGCTGTCCTTCTCCTCTGCCTACCATCCCCAGACCAATGGAGCCGCTGAACGAGCTAATCAGGGCTTGGAACAATTTCTCCGTTGTTTCGTTACTGACCATCATGATAATTGGTCCGACTTGTTGCCTTGGGCAGAGTTCGCCAGGAACTGTGCGGTCAATTCTTCATCTGGGAGCTCTCCGTTTCTGATTAATTATGGGTTCCAGCCCTGTTTGCTTCCAGACTCATTTCAGACGCAACAGATTCCAGCTCTGGATGAGCATATCGAGCAACTCCGTTCCACATGGGCACAAGTTCAGAGGGCACTTGGTCAGTCATTTCAGCGTCATCAGCGCCATGCTAATCGCAGAAGGCTTCCAGCGGTTTCCTTTCAGGTTGGGGATAGAGTATGGCTTTCCTCCAGAAATCTCAAGCTGCAGGTTCCGTCTAATAAGTTGGCTCCTCGGTTTATTGGTCCATACAGAGTTATTCGCAAAATTAACCCTGTCTCCTATGCACTAGACCTACCTGCATCCATGCGTATCCATAATGTGTTCCATGTGTCCCTTCTTAAGCCTCTGGTTTGCAATCGCTATACTACCACACCTGTGGTGCCAGGACCTGTTGAGGTCGAGGGCCAGGAGGAGTACGAGGTTCAGAGCATTATTGATTCCCGTAGGCTTAGAGGAAGGGTACAGTACCTGGTACATTGGAAAGGGTATGGTCCTGAGGATCGATCATGGGTGGATAGTACGGACCTTCATGCACCTAGGTTAACTAGGGCCTTTCATGCCAATTACCCGCAGAAACCTAAACCCTATTCTAGGAGAGGGGGTCTTTGAAAGGGGGGTACTATCACGGTGCCCGTGATTTGCTGCAGTTACTTGTCTGTCACCAGTAGGGGGCTTCTATTGGCTGTCTGCAGATAGCCCGCCTCTTATTGACTATTTAAACCTGGATTGGGCACCCTTTGAGTGCCCTTTCGTGTTGTTTCTGACCTTCTTGCTATCACTATGCTAGTGATAGCTGGGCCTCTGTTCCAGTGTTCCTGAGTTCCTGATCTCATGTGTTCCTGAGTTCCTGATCTCTACTGTTCCAGTGTTTCCTGCATGCTGAAGTACTTCCAGTCCTGGTTCCGGCCTAATCTCTGGTGTTGCAGTTCCTGCTGTACTTCTCTGCTGTTTTCTGACCTGACTGATCGTTGCTGGTTCCTGTCATCTCATCACCTGTCTTCAGTATCCTGGCGACCTTCTGCCTGGTCGCGTTGGTGACATTGATACAATTCCGTGTTGGTCCCAGCGTGCGGACGCTGGTTTGCTCCCAAGCCTTGCGGCTATACAAACTCGCTTGTTACACCAGTGTACGGTCACTGGTTTGCTCCAAAGCCTATCAGCTATACAAATCTGTGTTGGTCCCAGCGTGCGGACGCTGGTTTGCTCCTAAGCCTTGCGGCTATACAAACTCGCTTGTTACACCAGTGTGCGGTCACTGGTTTGCTCCAAAGCCTATCAGCTATACAAATCTGTGTTGGTCCCAGCGTGCGGACGCTGGTTTGCTCCTAAGCCTTGCGGCTATACAAACTCACTTGTTACACCAGTGTGCGGTCACTGGTTTGCTCCAAAGCCTTTCAGCTATACTAATCTGTGTTGGTCCCAGCGTGCGGACGCTGGTTTGCTCCTAAGCCTTGCGGCTATACAAACTCGCTTGTTACACCAGTGTGCGGTCACTGGTTTGCTCCAAAGCCTATCAGCTATACAATTCTGTGTTGGTCCCAGCGTGCGGACGCTGGTTTGCTCCTAAGCCTTGCGGCTATACAAACTCGCTTGTTACACCAGTGTGCGGTCACTGGTTTGCTCCAAAGCCTATCAGCTATACAATTCTGTGTTGGTCCCAGCGTGCGGACGCTGGTTTGCTCCTAAGCCTTGCGGCTATACAAACTCACTTGTTACACCAGTGTGCGGTCACTGGTTTGCTCCAAAGCCTTTCAGCTATACTAATCTGTGTTGGTCCCAGCGTGCGGACGCTGGTTTGCTCCTAAGCCTTGCGGCTTTACTACTCGCTTGTTACTCCAGTGTGCGGTCACTGGTTTGCTCGCTAAGCCTAACGGCTATACTATTCAGTGTTGTTTCCAGCGTGCGGACGCTGGTTTGCTCCAAAGCCTTGCTGCTTAACGATTCTGCTAATTTGCCAGTTCCATCTGACTGCTGCTATTATCTCTGGGCTGCCCTGCCCGGTATTGGTAAGGCCGGTAGAACCTATAGCCACATTCCATCTGAGGTTGCCTTACCCGGTATTGGCAGGGCCGGTAGAGCCTACATTGTGTATCTATTGAGGCTGCCTTGCCCGGTAATTTGGTAAGGTCGGTAAAACCGTTATGCTATTCCATCTGCAGGTTGCCTTACCCGGTATTGGCAAGGCCGGTAGAGCCTAAAGACTGTCCTGTCCGGTATATTGACAGGACCGGTAGAGTCTGCCTTCTGTCTGTGCTATATTCTGTATATATATATATGTATGTTATTGCCATCCTAAGTTATCATTTATTATTTCAATAAAATTGATTTTTTTTACCTAAAACTTGTGTCTGAGAGTCATAATAAACCGTGACAGTTCCCCCTGATCCCTCTGATGTTTTTCAGGTGCCTGCAAAGCCCCTTACTCATTTTCCTCCTAACCCAACTCTTGATTGTTTGGTTCTGATGCATGGACTACTCCGGTCACGTCCTCTTCAGTGTCTAGAAAGTTTGCTAAACTTTTCCCCTTTTCTGAAACAGAAATGACTGCATGGGTTCATCCCCCTACGGTGGATGCACCCATATCTAGACTGCCTAAATCTACTGTCTTACATGTTTCTGATGCTTCTGCGCTGTAAGATTAGACTGATAAGTAACTTGAGGTTCCCCTCAAGTCCATTTTCTCTTCTATTGGCTCTGCTGTGTGTCCAGCCTTTGCAGCCTGGACTGAGCAACTTACGATGGCGGTCCGTCAGGATGCGCCTACTTCGGAGAGATCACGTCTCCTTACTATTATCTCTGTGGATCAACAATATGTTTCTGCTGCTGCCTTGATGCCATCCGCATGATGGCAAGGGCCTCCGCTACTCCTGTGGTGGTTGGGCGTGCGCGTTGGCTTAAGATTTGGTCTGCTGTCACGGCTTCCAAAAAAAAAAAAAAAAGTGTCCGTTTACGCGTAACCGGTCCTTTTGTTCCTTTTACTCTGAGAAATGTACGATGAACCAGGCAGTTCCATCTGCTCCGCATTCCTCCTTCAAGCCCATGCACCAATTGCAGCCCAAGGCCGCATTCAAGCCCATGACTTCGTGGCTGCTTCGGCATGACTCACCAACACCGTGGGATGATTCAGCATCGGACCCATGGACTTTTCTGGTGGTGTCTGTGGGATATAAGATCCCTTTCTTTTCTCTCCCACCTTTTCGTCTTTATCTTTCTCGTTCTCCTCAAGAAGTCGAGTAAAGCCATCTGTTCGAAGACGCTGTTCAGGCTCTTCTGGACTGGGTTGTCCTGGATCAGGTACCCCCTGCGGACAGGGGTTCAGGATTCTATTCAAGCCTTTTTGTGGTGACAAAAAAAAAAAAAAAAAAAGGGGACGGTGGATGCCGCCATATTTTGGGTCTGTGAGATCTTAATTCCTTTGTAGTGAAGTCTCACTATCGTCAGGAGTCTCTGCTCACAGTATTCGCTGCCATGTCTCCGGGGGAGTTCCTTGCTTCTCTGGACCTTAAGGATGCATATTGCACATCCCAATCCATCTAGAGAGCAGGCAGTATCTGAGGTTTGCCTGCGCCAGAGGTCATTTTTCGGTTTCAGCTACCATTGGTCTGACAATAGCCCCCCCAGGTTTTCCAATGGGTGTTGGGGGGCCTTGATATCCATCCTCCATCTGGACAGCATCAGAGTGCCTTCGTACATGGACGACTTGCCATTTGCTACCATTATCTGCGGACCTTCTTCATCAGCTGGTCCAGACCTGCATTCACTTCCTTACACATCACGGTTGGATTGCGAACTTGGTCAAGTCTGACCTTGTTCCGTCTTGGCACCTGGGTCTTCTGTTCGATACTCAGAGGTGCATGATTTTTCTACTGGACGAGGTAACCATCAATTTGCTCAAAGGGTCTCTATGATCCTATCCCGCTATTGGATACTGGTTCCGAAGTTGTCTTCTCTGGTGAGGTAGCTCTTCTACACGATAGAGGCGGTTCCATTTGCCATGGTACACACCAGGGAACTTCAGGGATTTGTGATACGGACATGCAGGGTCCGACCGATCATCAAACACTATCGTTCACCCCCCCCTCATGTCGAGTTGAGCTTGGAGTGGTGGTTGGGCCTTCCGATCTCCTACAAGGAAGATCCTTCCGGATTCCCTACTGGACCGAGATCACAATGGATGCCAGCCTCCTGGGTTGGGGAGCTGTTCTGGGTCGCTTTTACGCTCAGGGGAAGTGGTCCATTGAGGAGTCCCTTCTGTCCATCACTGGGAGTGTCAACTGGAGGACGGGCCAGTCTGAGTGGAGTCCGACTTTGCCACGGCAGTGGCTTACATCGACAGACAGGGCTGGACAAGAAGTCTCGCCGCTTGGTTAGAGGTCAAGGCCATTCTGTCCTGGGCAGAGGTTCATGTTCCGGTCAATTCCGCAGTGCTCATTCCAGGCGTAGACAACGTCATGGCAGACTTCCTCAGTCGTCACACAGTCGACAGCGGAGAGTGGGAACTACATCCGGAGGTGTTTCAGCTTCTGGTTCTGAGATGGGGAATGCCCCAGTGGATCTGATGGCAATGGGACACAACAGGAAGTTTCCGCCGTTTTGCTCCCTGTGGAGCGTCACTCTAACTCTGCTGCTGATACAATGTCCGTTCCTGGACATTCTCTCTGGCCATTTTCCCTCTATCTCTCTCTCTCTCTCTCTCTCTCTCTCTCCCTACGTTTATATGGGTGTTACAGGCATCGTAATTGGTACGTTGTCCGGTAATTCTGATTGTTCGGGATTGACATTGTCAACCCTGGTATCCGGAGTTTATGACCCTATCTGTGGTGGAGCCATTTCGGCTCCCCTCTCGTCCAGCTCTTCTTCTACAGGGTTATCTGTGGAAGACGATGTTCTTCGGCTCAATTTGACGGCCTGTATGTTGAATCCTCTGTGTTATGGAAGAAAGGGTTTTCTTCTGCTGTGGTTTCTACTATGCTTAGTGTCATAAGCCTGTTTCTTCCACGATCTATCACCGTGTCCGGTCGATATTTGTGTCTTGGTGTGCTGACAGAGATCTGTCTCATGATTTTGATCTTCCCACTGTCCTGTCCTTTTGGTTTGACGGTGTTGGCACGGGACTCAGTCTGAGTTCTCTTACGGTTCTTACTTCGGCACTTTCTGTCGTTTTCCAGAAACGCATTACTATCTTTCTGACGTCAGAGGTTTCTTCCAGGGTGTTGCTACTGTGCGCCCTGCCTTTCGGAGTCCAGCTCCTCAGTGGGACCTTAGTCTGGTTTGGGGGTTCTCCAGCGTTCCCCCTTTGAGTCCTTGGTTACTATTCCTTTGCGCCTTTTGTCGTGGAAGATGGCCTTTCTTCCGGCTATTGTGTCAGTTTGCCGGGTGGCGGACTTGCAAGCTCTGTCCTGTAACAACCCTATCTGGTGTTTCACAAGGATAAGGCTATGCTTCGCACCTCTAAGGAGTCCTTGCCTACAGTGGTCTCCGAGTTCCACATCAATCAGGAGATTGTGGTGCCCTCTTTCTGCCCTAACCCTTCCTCGGTCAAGGAGAGGGATCTCCACTTGTTGGATGTTGTGCGTTGTCTCACGTTTGATGTTCATCGCACTGAGTCTACCAGGAAGTGTGACGCCCTGTTCGTCATTCCTGAGGGTCCTAGGGCAGGGAGACCAGCATCCAGGGTACCTTTTGCATCTTGGATTAAGTCTTCTAATCGTGAAGCTTACAAATTGAGGGATAAGCATGTTCCCTTTCGAGTTACAGCCCATTTTACCAGATCAATTGGGGCCTTTTGGGCCTCCAAGAATCAAGTGTCTGCCGCTCAATTGTGCCGGGCGGCCACTTGGTCTTCTGTGCACCCCTTCTTGAAGCGCTACCGTGTGGATGTGCTGGCCTCGGCTGATGCCAGCTTTAGGAGGAAGGTCCTGGAGGCAGTTTTGCCTGTCTAGGATCTTTCTTTTCTGAGGTTCTCAGTGCTTCCTTTCTGTTGAGCCCTATTGGCTCTAGTTCAGTGTGCTGTGTAACAGTTCTTGGGGTCTGTTTTTACCTCTAGTTGGTGTCGGTTGACACCTCTGGTTAGTTGGGATCTCTGACCGGTTGGTTCATGGAGGTCCTGGTGACTTTGGGGGCCTTGCTCCTGGTCCTTGCCTTCTTCCCACCTCAGGGTAACTCAGTGGTTGGACATCCCAGAGTTACCAGTAACCTGTATTGGACGACAGTGAAAATAGGATTTTAGTCTTACCTGTTAAATCCTTTTCACTTAGTCCATACAGGTTACTGGTCTCCCACCCTGTCAAGAGACCATGCATGGCTGTCCTGTGGCATTCTGTGGGAGTCCTTCGGGGCATGCTCACAGGAGTTTTCTTTCCTTCTTCTATCTAGTCTGATTAGTTCTCAAACAATTCTGGAGGCAGACTGGATGAGGCAGCCTGAGAGGGAAGGGAGACTCCACCCCCCCCTGCATACATTTAGAGAATGTTCCTGCCTACTTAATGGGGACTGACGCCTCCCAGAGTTACCAGTAACTTGTATGGACTAAATGAAAAGGATTTAACAGGTAAGACTAAAATCCTATTTTTCTGTGCGCCTTGGTTTCCCACTGCCAAATCCCTGTAGAATACAGTAGAATACCACACACACACTATTTCATTATACCACACAATATACAACACAATGATCAATATTTCAAATGTTATAGCCCTGATGAATGTCACTACACTGCCCCATGTTTAATTCCTGACAGCTGTCCTAAAGCACTCCATCTGGTCACAGGGATATGAAATTTTCTGGCCATAATAAGGTAAGTGAAGGTTATTATAGAAGGTCTTACTTCCCCTTTAACATTTAAACTTCCTGCAGGAATACAGACACATCCTCCTTATTCTGTCTGGGGGAATGCAATAAATAGGAGTAGAGATTATTTTCATACCTGGGAACTTTGTCTTCTTGAGCCCCTGGAGAGGACTCATGTGGTGCGACTGGGGGAGAGGTGGATATAAATGACATGATTTGCGCCACAAAGGGGTAAGGCTTGATCATGAGTGGGGGTATGGTTTAATAATATGTGTAATAAAGTGGGCGGGAAGGAGGAGGAAAATGGGAGGGGCAGGGTAGGAAGGAGGAGAAGTGGGCAGAATTTTACTAACCACCGGAGAATCCGCCTGTCCCCAGAGACCCAATAACTGCAAAAGCTGGAGTCTCCGGGGCACACCTGGAGAGGTCCAATTTTAGGCACAAAGTTGACCATACTCCCTCCTTGTACCTATATACAAAGGACTATTCTGGAACAAACCAAATGTAATAGGGTAACAAATTCTCTGAATTCCCATTGTTTAAAATGGGGCTTTTAACCCCTGACATTACTTAGAGGCCTCCAACACATTGCAAGCAGTGTTTTGAAGAGTTCTTCAGCATTCAAGGGGTTAAAGTCCTATTTAAATTATTAGGGATATTTGGTCCCTATATTTCCATTGGCTTGCTCCACTTTTTTCTTTTTTACATGTGACCCTTTTGTGCACTAAAACATCTAACTTGTGCCTCATTAGTCAAGTGGTGGACAGTTTGGGAGAATGGATGAGTGTTCATACTATTGGCTTTTTATCACATCGTGTGGAAACCTTTCAGAGATCTGAAAATCTTTATTCTGCTGCTATCAATAGCGTCTCTGGGCAGTACAATAGTATATGGTGATATTTATAGTGGAACAGCCACTTTGTAACAAAAAGGTGATTTTAAAAGAGCTTTTCAAAATCACAGGTATTTGGTATACTTTTTTATTAAAAACAATAATATGAGATATTTAGATTTATTTATTTGTTTATTTATGCAAATTAGTTCGTATTGGCTGGCAGAGATTGGCAGCTGCCTTGGGGAGCAGTGTGGAATGTTAGTATTTGGCAGGCAAGCCTTCCAGATTTGCATTAAATGACATATAAATAAAACCAAATATATAAAAACTATTCTTTTAAATAAAAAATGGCAAACATAAATATAGGTGTTTTTGAAAGCCGTTTCAAAATCACATATTTCTTGTGAACAGAGTGGGCAGTTGATATTCTTGTGGGGAGATGTACTAAGGAGAAATGCTATGTTGATGTGTGTCTGGTGACCTATTTCTTGTGAACTGAAATAAACACATTGCCTGGGCGATGGAGACACATACATATGCACTAAAAAATTATGGATGCAAGGGGAGGATGGGGATTAAAGGTTTTCAAAATGCTGGTGATATGTAAGGGAGGCCCTCTCTTACACATCACTATTATCACAACCATAAGCCTGCACACTTGCCTTGTGAGGGAGCAGAGAGGATCCACTAATGCAGGGGACACTGCTGGCTTCAATGATCAGGCTGAAAAACACATTGATTCTCTGAGACACATTTTCGATTTTGCCTGGGTCAGTAGGGCAATAGCTGTCTGGAGTGAGCCACTCTCTGAAACTATACGCCCCAATATTCCGATGTTTTAGCAATGTGGTCAACAGCGTCGACTCAACAAGGTGGTCGACAGTGTTGAACTTGACACAGCGGGCAAAGAAGACCCACCAGAGTTGGAGGAAGAATATTTGACAAACCAAGCTGGTAACAGGAAGGCAGAGATGGTACCAGGGATGAGACAGAAGAATAGTCGGGCAAGCCAAGGTCAGAACCAGTCGAGCAAAGCAGTACACATTCAGCAAGCAGAAGAGGAGGCGAATAAACAAGCTGAGGTCAAACCAACACAGGATACAGAAGCCAAATCAGAAAAAAAGGACAAAGTCAAGGGAAAGCTTGTTCAAATACTGGAATCACTTGAATAAACAAGATCTAGAGGAACTAGATAACAACAGGAATGCTTTGATCGCTTGCTGACACAAAGTGCAAGCGCTTGATAAAGGCTCCCAAAAGAGCATCATACAACAAGGTAGAGAAAAGCGTGTAAGGGAAAAACATAATATCTGGCCAGAGATGCCGACAAAACCTGGAAGGACATGACAATATATTTCTGAAGCAGCCTTTGACGTTGCCTTGTTTTCTAGTACGGCCTCAGCTTTATATGTTGCTGTGCTTCGTGCCTTGTGGTTGAAGATTTGATCTTTGGCTCAATCTTATAAAAATTCACTGTTCTCTTTTCCCTTTGAAGGTAAGAATTTATTTGAACTTGACATAAGCAAGGTCATTAGTGATGCCACTGGAGGCAAGAGTACTCTTCTGTCCCAGATGCCTACAAAGCATCAATTTTTTGCAAAGAAGGTGCGCCTTCCCTGGCGTGCCCACCCCAAAGCCAAAACAGACTTGGCAGAGCAAGAAGTTTGCTCCAAAACCTAAGTCTGACAAGCCATCCTCCTCATGTCTTGCAGAGTCCTAGTCTGCCCTTTTTCAAGACACCTGGGCATCTTCCATCGTGGACCAATGGGTTTTGCTGGTTGTTTCGGAAGGGTGCCACATACATTTCAAGTTCCTTCCTCCACATCCAAGGGTTTCTCAAGAGCCAGAGCGAGAGTGTTTGTTTATAGACTCCATCTCTTTTTTTCCAACCTTTTTGTGGCCTCCAAGAAGAATGGCAGATGCCATGTTTGAAGACTTTCTCAGTCATCAAGACCTGAATCCATGCAACTGGGAACTGAAACAGAAAGTATTCAAACAGATTGTCCAATGCTGGGGTCATCAGTTTCCCTGCATTTATTTATGCTTATAATGTATTTTCTTTTAGCCATTGTCTGTACAAAGGGTTGCTGAGTTACAAGCTTTGTCTTGTATGCCTCCTATCCTGGTATTTCACTAGGACAAGGCAGTACTTCATACTTCTCAAGATTTCTTATATGAAGTAATTTCAGACTTTCACATCAATCAGGAGATCATCCTTCCTTCTTTTTGTCCTGGCCCTTCCTCAAAACAGGAGAAGGATCTTCACCTATTGGATGTGGTGCAACGCCTTAAGTATTGCATGCATCATATGTAGCCTTTTCGAAAGGCAGATTCCCTCTTTGTCATTCCTGAAGGTCCTTGAGCAGGTCAGGCTTCATCCCAAGTCACTCTTACTTCTTAGATCAATGCTACTATACACCACATGTATGTGCTCAGGAAAAAACCTGTTCCTTTTAGAGTCGTGGCACATTCCATTAGATCTGTGGGTGCTTCCTGGCCATATGAAAATCAGGCCTCAGCTGAAGATTTGCAAGGCTGCTATGTGGTTCTCCTTTTACCTGTTTACCAAACAGTACCGTGTCAAATTTGTCTTGGCCTTGGCTGAGTCCAGTTTTTGCAGAAAGGTCCTTCAGGTGGTAGATGTGTGTTGAGGACTTCCCCTTTTTTCTTTTACTACCACATCCTGTTTGGTTGTTTGAGCCCAGTTGGCTCTTGTTTGGTTTGTTTGCAGTGATCGTTTAGTGTTCGTTGACACCTGAGGTTACATAGATCCAGTTTAGTCTTGTGGAACACTGGCATCATCTGGGGATTTTTTTTTTTATCTTTAACACCCTGGAATGTTATGGGTGCTTTGGTATATCCCCATGTTTCGTTTGTTCCCTATTGGACATAATAGAAAGTAGAATATTAGTGACCTTATCATTAAATACATTTCTCTTAGTCCATATGGAACACAGGAAGGACTACCACCAAGAGACAACAATTCTAGCTGTGTTTTCTTCCCCAGGTAGAGCAGTCCTCTTAGGGTCTTTGTTCAGGGGATTACCTTTTTTTTCTTCCCCTTTTTGTTCTTTTCTGTGCTACTTTGAGACAAATGAATCTGGCAAGTAAGGCAGAGGTTGAGCTGAAAGGGGAGGAGGGACCCTCCTCCCTAAAGACCCTGCCTTTATTTTTAAGTGCCCTGTCCTCTGGAGGAGGGTAGCTCAACCTTATGATCCCTGTGTTCATATGGAACAAGAGAAAAGGATTTAATGGTAAGTTACTAATATTTTTTTTTCGGCCTCCAGTGATGTTACTATGTTACAAAAAGTAATTTCAAATTTCAAGTCCAGTGTTAAAGTGACAGCCAGCCTCCTTTTTGATTATCCCTGCATTCACCATTCCTGACAGAAAGCTCTCTGGAAACAGACATTCTGGAATCACCCTGTCAGGACATACAAAATAAGTCAACATTCTTTATACAGACAGTGGAGTAACTGTGGCTCAAACCAGTTGCATCATAGGCAATAAACACATATGTCCATTGAGTTAAATATGACTTTAACCCCTTGAATTCTAGAAAAGTGTCATTTGTTAAAGTGAGCCTGTCTCCTTGCATATATGAAAACTTCAATTAAAACTGCCTAGGATGAACAGTTAGGGAGATATTATACCTGGTATCATATAGTAATGCATGCTAATTGCAGTATCTGTGCAATATTGCTGACATGTCATATGCTAATTACACCTTTTCAGTGATACTCCATATGCTAATTATGATTTTAAATGACTTTTCATATGTTAATTAAGCACTGTTCTCCACCAGGAGACCTTCGCTTCCACTTTTCTCAGAAATAAAAGTGTGAATATTTTGTAAACTATACATCTGATGGCCTTTTGGTTAACATGACACAGGCAGTTTCGAATGAAGTTTTCAAATATGTTAAAAGGTTTCAAGGTGAAAGGTCTTATTTCTGCCCCATGGTGCTCTACTTTTGCTCCACAATTACTCCACTTCGAAGTTAAAACTTGTAGTCAATAATGTGTGTTTTTTTGGAACATACAGTATGATTTGTCTTGATGTTACATTTGACCACATCCATCTTTAAGACCATTTCTCTAAAACTGTATTTCACTGTCGTCCAATACAGGTCACTGGTACTCTGGGAGGCGTAAGTCCCCTTTAATGGGCAGGAACAACTATGCAAATAATTTGCAAGGGGCGGAGCCTCCCCTCTTACTTAAGCCACCTTCTGGCCAGAGCCACTTTAGATTGATTTGTTCCTGGTGTGCTTCCACACCAGGTAGAGAACATCTATGCATCTTAGTATTTTATTATTTTTTATTCAAATATGGAATACCACCATTAGGAGGGTGACCATGGCTGTGAATTGCCCTCTTTAAAGTGGCTGGTGCAGCTTCCAGGGATTTTCTGTGGACCTATGCCCTGAAGAGGGGACAGCTTGTGTTAAGCAGCTCCCCTGTTGGGGAATTTACCTCTGGTTCTTTCCCTCCTTATCATGGTCACCTGAAGACAGAAGTCAGCAAGGAAGGTGAGTCACCCATTGAGTGCTGAAGGTCCACTTGTCCCCACAGTGTCCCTTTGATGGGCTTGTATTTGGGAGTTTTAATACACTCCAGCACTCATAGGGTGTTTTTTTATTGCATTATTACTGTTTTTGCAATTTCTGTGTTATTCTCTGAGTTTTGGAGCATTGGGTATTCATTTATTTATGTTTCTCATGTGTTTCATGCTTGTTTGGGCACTTTTTAATGTTTTACTAAACTTTATTAAAAATGGTGTTCCGCGCCTTTAAGCGCGGCTTTTTCCCGCTCAGGCGCAAGGGCTCCTTTACTCTCTATGGGAATTCACAGTATGGGACATATCTCTGGAACCGCTTGTCACAGCAACTTCAGAGAGGGCT
The DNA here is from genome assembly GCA_037306005.1 of Rhinophrynus dorsalis. NCBI lineage: Eukaryota > Metazoa > Chordata > Amphibia > Anura > Rhinophrynidae > Rhinophrynus > Rhinophrynus dorsalis. Next base: position 579,396,858 of record CM074718.1, read on the forward strand.
CATTTTAATTCTAGGCTCCTGATCTATCATCCGGAATGTGTTTTATTCATGTGGGGTGTTCAGGGGGGCTTCGGGCAATGTTTGGGGTACTTGGACAGGAAAACTACATTTCCCATGAGCGCTTGGTTCGCGCTCGTTTCTGATTGGCTGTCATGACGGCCGCCATTTTGTGGTACTTTTCCTAGGCGAGTACACTACGCAGGGACCGAGCCTTCTCTCTCCTCAACAGATTAACCCTTCGCTGGCCAGATAAGTCCGTTTTTAGAACATTTCTGGGGTGAAACTTTAATCTTAACACTTTTTCTGGGTGATAGTGTTATTGGTGGGGTATATTGACGCTGTGAGCATGTCTACTTCACTGGAGCTAGGGGCTAGACCCAAGTCTAAGGAGGATGGGGGGTCCGCTACCCCCATGGCGTTTTGCTCCTCTTGCCACATTGGGCTGGATGGCGATAATGTGGGGGATCTATGCCCTAATTGTACTGGTCAAGATAGCAACCCTGGGCTTCCCAGCCATGCTATTGAGCCATCTTGGGTGAGGGAGTTTAAAGCTGCCACTAGGGATCTCAGATCCACGCTTCAACTCTTTCCCTCTCAGGTACAGGGGGCTCTCCAGGTCTGGCAGACCCCCTCTACTATCAGGACCTCCCTGCCTAAGCCACAGGGAGCTCCTGATATCACTGATTCTTCTGAAGAAGAACTTTTACAGGATTCTGATGCTGAGGAACGTACTGTTATTGAATCTAACAGGTCCATTGGGGACCCCTATGAGTGTGACCCTGAAGTTTCGGCTGAGGGTCTGATCAGAGCGGTTCTGAATACGCTCAACCTTCCTCTGACTCAGGAATCCAATTATGATCCTACTGATGTTTTTCAGAAAAAGCCTTCTAAACCAGTTGTTTGTTTTCCAACTAACCCTACTCTTGCCCGTCTGGTCTCTGAAGCATGGAAGAATCCTGATAGATCTTCCTCTGTCTCCAAAAAGTTTGCTAAACTTTACCCTTTTCCTGAGGCGGAGCTGGCAAAATGGGTTCATCCTCCCAAAGTGGATGCTCCTGTGTCTAGACTATCCAAATCTACTGCTTTGGCTGTCTCAGATGCCTCTGCCTTGCAGGACTGGACGGATAAGAAACTAGAGCTCTCTCTTAAGTCTATTTTTGCCTCCATTGGCACAGCCATGCGCCCCACTTTTGCTGTGGCATGGGTTAATAGAGCTATTGCGGCCTGGACTGAACGACTGACTGAAGCGGTTCGCCAGGATGCGCCTGTATCTGAACAGTTGCAGCTTCTTGCTAATATCACTGAAGCTCAGAACTATGTTGCTGACGCTGCTTTTGATGCTGTGCGCATGATGGCGAGGGCCTCCACTTCTTCTGTGGTGGCTAGACGCGCTCTTTGGCTGAAAATTTGGTCTGCTGATACAGCCTCTAAGAAAGCCTTGCTTTCCTTGCCCTTTCAGGGGAATTTGCTTTTTGGGTCTGAACTCAAAGAAATGATCAGTGAGGCTACTGGCGGTAAAAGTACTCTTCTACCCTCAGTCTTCAAGAAAAAGTTTCCAGCCAAACGCAATCGGTCCTTTCGTTCCTTTCAGACTGAGACACGCTCCTCGGCCCAAACGGGTCCTCCCACTACGCGCTCCTCCTTCAAGCCCAAACAGTCCTGGAAGCCCAAAGTTGCCTCCAAGGCCAAGTCCTCCAAGACTGCTTCGGCATGACTCGCCGAACCCGGGTCCGCATCCGGCTGTAGGCGGTCGTCTACGCATCTTTCGCCGGACTTGGGAGGAGTCAGTGGCGGACCCATGGGTTGTTCAGGTGGTGTCAGAGGGATACAGGATCCCTTTCTCTTCCCTTCCTCCTTTTCGGTTCCATTTTACTCGTCCTTCTCAGGAACCCACAAAAAGTGTCTGTTCGACGACGCTATTCAGGATCTCTTGGACAAAGAGGTCCTGGAGGCGGTTCCTCAGGGGGACACAGGTTCAGGATTTTATTCCAACCTGTTTGTGGTAGCCAAAAAGGACGGAGGAGCCCGTCCCATTTTGGATCTCAAAGATCTCAATGCCTATGTGGTGACTTCCCACTTCCGCCAGGAGTCCCTGCGCTCTGTGATTGCAGCAATGTCTCCAGGGGAGTTTCTTGCCTCCCTGGACCTTCAGGATGCTTATCTTCACATCCCTATTCATCCAGAGAGCAGGCGGTATCTCAGGATTGCCTGCCACAGGGGACACTTTCAGTTTGCAGCGCTCCCCTTTGGGCTGACTTCAGCCCCTCAGGTCTTCCAGAGGGTGTTGGGCTCCTTGATAGCGGTGCTCCATCAGGATGGGATCAGAGTGACCCCCTACATGGACGATCTCCTACTGAAGGCCTCCTCAGCGGAGCTTCTCCGTCAGCAATTACAGATGTGCATGCACACCCTGAACCGTCATGGCTGGATCCTGAATCTGGACAAGTCGGACTTGATTCCATCTCAGAGGCTTCTGTTCTTGGGTCTCCTGTTCGACACTCGCCAATG